>CM032783.1:604865-3004865 GCA_019155195.1 Avicennia marina | reverse complement strand
TAAATTTGAAGTTAACTTTTGGAATTTTGTCACCTTGACGAGGCTTTCCCTGAGGATCAAGTCTACCTCAAACGCATTATTTCAAAAGTTGACAGGTTTAGTTCACATTCAGCCTGTGAAATGAATTTGAGTCTTTGTGGCAAAGACTCCACAAACAATAGTTGTTTCTTTTCTCAATCTCTGAATTGGGGAAGCATCCAACTTGGACCAACTTTTTTCACAACTACTCCAACTCAATCTGGGATAATCAACGCCCAATTGGAAAACAAAGGCATACTATCATATGGATTTTGGTCACAAAGTCAACCCCATCATCATGAAGTTTTGAGAGTGCTTGTTGACTAATTTAGTGACTATAATCTTTAATTAATTATCTCGTACACATTGCTTATATTACTTGCATTGAACGAGAGTGTTCCATATGTATACATATATTTATATATAGTGAAAAAAAAAACATAAAAAATAATTATTCCACAAAATGTAGCACTTGATGCATTATGCACTTTTAACGTGCATGTAAATATATAGCCCATATGTATTAAAGATGAACAAAATGCACTAGATGTGGCATCTTCGCATTTTAATGCTACCTTAAGGAATCACTAATTAACGTGGATACAATGTTCACTTTGATGTTCTTACAAGTTGATGTGCGAATTAAATATCCAACATATTTGTATTTTTATTAATATAAGAATACCGCTATAAATTAATATTTTTATTCTTATTGATATTATCATTATAATATAGGAACACAACCCAAATTTTAATGGCATCCATTTATACCAGATTGTGGCAATTAATAATTAACTCTTTGTAAAAGCAGCTCCTTAGAATAATTGAGAATAAACCATGACCAAAGTCCAATCCACTGCATACATAACAAGATTGATAGAATTTGAAGCCGAAAAATTTTCATCCAGCTGTTACTCAAAATCATCATCCAAAACACGCACACATAAGAAAATTCATCAGATCCACGAAGAACTCATTATAAACTCTTTATTCCAAAATGAAATCCACGTACTCGCTCACCGCCAGCTCAGTGCTCTCCAGCAAACTGTTCCCCATGAACGCCTCAGATGGACGAGAGAATTTTTTGCCGCAGAGCACTCGTGGGGGGAGTCGTCCATGCAGATGCATTAATTTCTACTAATTAAACAACAGACAGTAACACGACGTGATACAGACATGCATGCGTGAAAATTTTGTTTAGCAGTCATGCATCCTCCTCGGAGCAGGCAGTAGTGTCGACGCTGATGCATTCTTTGTCTTCTTCAAAGCCTTCGAGAGAAGGATGCGGAGAATGGCCCTTTCCGAAGGACCTGACGTGATCCTTGAGCGACCTCTTGTGCTTGAAGTCGGAACCGCAGGTGCAGTACCAGAGCTTGCCGCAGTTCTTCTCGTGAGTCCTCCAGTCCCCCTTGACGGCGAAGGATTTGCCGCAGAACTTGCGGCAGAGGAAGGGCTTTGCGCCGTGCTTGCGCTTGTAGTGAGTCTGGAGGGTTCGGAAGTCCTTGAGAGGCTTGGCTCGGGGATGGTTGATGTTGTTCTTGCAGCCTGGGGCGCAGCAGTAGCAGGGCAGCCTCAGCATCGCTGCTGGCTGGGTTCCCCTTAGCGATTCTGGGCCTTTTCGGAACTCTGAGCCGTGCCCCCACATGTGCATCTGCATGTACAAACCACGATGACGACGACGACCACGTGTTCTATTGGATTATTGAAACTTTCACAAATTTGTAAGAAGGTTGTAACAGATAATTCTTATATGTATGAAACATTGATAGGAACCGTTCGAATGGAAATATATTTCTGCAGTTTTGTTTTTTAAACCGATGAAGGAGAATATAATTATGTCATTTACTAAATACAAAAAACTTACTAATAAGGAGACCGAGACCATTTATGTTAGTGGATTTAGATTCGTAATTAATTAGGTATCAATCTTACAAATGAAATAAGAAAGTCTTAATACCCTTTATCTGATGGACACCCCAATCGTTTGATTAATGTTCATCCTTGAGATGTTAGGTTCAAATTCATTTGGAAATGTGAGAGTGGGTGCTTATGTGGGAAAAATAGTTATAAAAAAATGGCCTTCATCTAATTACCTAAAATATGTTTTCCTTTTTCTTTTATTTTTTATTTATAATGTAATTACTCAAAAGATGTGATGGTAAAGATATTAATTTTGAGGGTAATTGATCTGACCTTTCATTCAAATTCATGCTTATTAATATTCAATTTAAATATATATGTATACATATGATATGTGCATGTGTGTGCATGCGGTGTGTGTGTGTGTGTGTTATTTCATTTAATCAAATTCATTCATGTAAGATACACTTGTAATTAATTTAATAGAATTTTTTCATTCAACCTAATATTTCGATTGAATCTTGCACTCCTTCTTAATTATGAGACTGAACACTAAAGTTTCGATCCACACGTTTCAACAAAATAGAACTATGTTATAATGAAATTTGCAATAAAGCATAACTTTCTTAATCATATTATTATAGGTACAATAAAAAAAATGAATATACGCATGAATTGTCAAATTTTTAATCCAAACTCCCTTTGAAATATGGTAAAACAATACCCCTATTAAACTAGCTTGGTGGTGAATACATCGTATATATGATTTAAAGGGAACCTCAAAAAATGCTAAAAGTGAACACAAATTTTCTGTCGCAGCAAGCACAAAAGGCTATGAATATTCATAGGTTGTTTGATTGATATTTCGATAAATATGCATTAAGAGTTACAGCTTAATCAAACACAAGGACGATAATTTTCTAATATGTTGTCTGTATGTTCACACGATGAATAAATCTATTTACACGAATTAACCTATTGAATAATTGAAATGCCCCCCACATGTGTAAGAATCATCATCAATATATCACAATCCCACAGCCATAATTCTTAATCTTTTCTCATGCATGAATATTCTGTATCGATTCAGTTAATTATAAATCAAGAATTAATTAACTGACCTGCATGTTATTGAATCTGTTGAAGGTCTTTCTGCATATGTTGCAAGAAAACTGCATAGGCCCGACAAGAATCTGTGCTGGAGTAGGGATCCAGAATCTCCTCTCAGCGTTGAAACTGCAGCCATTAGAAGAACTGCTCTTCTTCTTCTTCACATACTCTTCTTTCTTCACGAAACCATAGTCAGCTTTCAGATCATTTCCCAGCCCTCCTGCATCAGGCAGCCCTATGTGCAAAGCCACTGTCACATTCTCAATCTTTTCATCTCCTTTTTCTCCATCGACACCATCGTCATCTTCTTCTTCCTTGACGTCTCTTTTGTCTGTTAACCTGCTGAGCAGAGGCAAACATTGGATTGTCTCGTAAAAATATTCTTCATCCTTCGGAGGTTGCTGCTGGTAGTTATAAACAGGGAATTTCAAGAAACTCATGGGGTTTTTGAAACTGAATTACTTCTTGCGAAGGTGATGAAATGAAATTTGGGGCATTAAGCACAAAGTTATATGTTGTATTTGGGAGAAAATTCTGTTCAATTCCAACAGAAGATGGGATTATTAGAGTTGGACTATGTGTGGGAAAGCTTGAACTAAAGATTGATTTTTGTGAATGCTGCTTTGGTTTTGTCTTCTTGGGAACTTTTTCTTTTTTCTTTTTTTTTTCCTCTTTGGAATTTTGTCTGATTTCTTCACCTTCGTATTTAACCAAGAATTGTCAGAAAGAAAGATACAAATTAATGGTGGGGCTTGCAGATAATGACATGCAACTATGGGGTCCAAGTCTAACTGGATTATGAGAATCCTGGAATAGTGTAATAATTGAAGAAATACCAACTTAAATCATGTATATTCTTTTTTTTAAATTTTCTTTGACCTTTTATGTGTTGTTAATAAATAATATATGTATTTGGAATGTGTAGTGGAACGATATATTGGTATAGAATTATATATCAATTTTGTGTTATGAGAGAAAAAATTATACAAATAATTTATATATATTTTCTTGTTCTAGATTATTATTATAGAAGTTGAATTAAAAAAAAAAACTCCAGCTATAAATATAAGCTTTTACTTGCAGATTTATCATCCATAATGAATTTCTACAAATGGTATTAAATTTTCATCAGATTAATTCATCAAAGAAATCATCGAATTATGTAAAAATTTTATTTAACGTTTGTGTCTTATAAATCTCCTGATAATAATTTGGATCTCTTTAATTTACTTGTTAGTTAACTCATCTATATAGAATTCCAAAATTGTGTGGAAATAAAAGTGGCTACAAAATGTTGGGTTGGAGTAGTTATTACGGAATTTTCACCTACGCATACTCCCAATAGAAATTTGACATTTTGCCCTTTGAACAAATGGAAAGCCACGAGGTATTTCTTGGCGCAGTCAGTCAACTGTTCAAATTTTTAGCAACATTTATAAATACGATATCATATGAGATGCATATATATATATATATATATATTTCAATTTAACTAATTATATCGAAATCTTAGTTTCAAACAAAAATATATGATTAATTATTCAAATAAATAAAATAAAGAAATTAATTATTATAAATTTATAAATTAATAAAAAAATACTTAAATTATTTGAATTCATAATATTTTATTAAACAAAATTTTGTATTTCGATAATATTATTAGTCAACTCATTCAAAAAAAATGGAAAAAGAAAAGGCCAATCAATCAATAGTGGTTCGGGGCAACTAATAAGCTCAGTGGGAAAATGAATAGAGAATGTTGTCGAAAACATTGAATTTACTACAAGATTCGGAAGTTCTCTGGTTTAGTTTATTTAATCATTATAATTGCGAAAAAAATTTCAAAACTTGGATTACATTCCCAACTTTTTCTTTTCTACTATTTTCTTTTATTGGGTCAAAATAATCATGATCCGGAATTGAGATAGATTAATCTTAATGAAACCAAGTCCTTGCTCAAGAATCAGTTACTGCTTAAATAATGGATGTTCCCTCAAGCCAATAAGGGGGTGTTCGGGTGGGTTTATAAAATATTTTGAATAGCTTATAAACTCTTATTGTATGTTTGGTAAATTTTTTTTATAAAATAATTTATAAGATTTAAAAATAAAATATTACGAGTTTGAAAACTCTTCGACCATAAAAGGGTGTGTAGTTAAGCTTATTGTTTTATAACTTATAAGATCATATAGATTACTAAGATGTTTTTGGAGTTATAAACTCATAGGTCTTATTTCAATATTATATCGTTTGTTAAAATCAATTTATAAAATTTTATTAAAATTTATTATTATAATTGATTATAATTTTTTGGATGTAATAATAAAAATAAATTAAATACTATCAATAAAATGTAATTTGAGGATATTTATATTATTTTCAAAATAAAAAATGAAATTGCTTATAAGATATTTGAAAATAAGTTTGGAATATTCAACTTATCAACTTATTTTCAAAGAGCATACATGTTCCAAATATTTTATTTTTGGAGCTCATGAGCTCTTTTATAAAAAAATTACCATATACTCAATAAGAGCTTGTAAGCTTGTAAACATCTTATAAGATGTTTTGAACTTGTAAGCTCATGCAAACACCCTTTAAGTTGGATGTTTACAACTTATTTTCGAACATCTTACAAGTTATTTCATTTTATATTTTAAAAATAACATAAATATTATTAATTTATATTTTATTAATAGTATTTAATTTATTTTTGTTATTATTACATTAAAAAAATTATAATCAATTACAATTATAAATTTCAATAAAATTTTATAAATTAATTTTACCAAACATTTTAATAGCTTATTTTTAAAATAAGACATATGAGATTAGAAAGTTTAAAAATATTTTATAAACTACGTGATCTTATGAGCGATAAAAAATAAGCTTAGCCAAACACCCTCTAAATAAAATTTCATATGTTATTTCATTCCAAGAGAAGTTGGCAAGCCAATTGTAATGCTCACGTCATTGAATGAGAAGAAGCGATTATGGAACAGTTTATAAAATGGGTTAAAACTTTTATGAAATTATTTATATAATGAGTTAGCTTTGATGTTAGATAAATAACATTTTAATTAAGAATTTGGTTGGAACTGTTCGTAATATTTCCTTACTCATTTTTACAGATGAATTGCGTATAAAAGATACTAAATATTATAATTACGTACATCTTAAAATATTTTCCCTTCTAATATTTTCCCAGAACCCCTTGCTTATATATCTTCTTTTTACATTTTTTCCTTTCCCTTTTTCCGGAAGTGATCTGTTAAACTATCTATTATAACGTATTAATAATTAATTAAATATTATCAATATTTTTTAATAAATTATACTCAATAACGAAAAAAAAATATAATCTTAACTTTTCTATCGGAGCAAAAGGTTTTTAGCAGATATATATGTTTGCTTTTAATAATTTTATGTATTCCCACAGAAATCAAAAATACAATTCAAATACACTGTTTTTTTTTATGACGTGAATTTCATATAATACTCATACTAAAAAATTAAAACTAGAGGATACAAAAATAAACATGACTGAACCATACAAAACCTTGACGTTCCACCACCACCGGTGTCCTTGCACAGAATGGTTAAAATCATTGCCCAAAAAAGGTGTATATTATTAAAGCAATTTAATTAGTCCCAATTAAACACCCCGACAAGATATCATGTAACCGGATTTTCAGGAGATTAAGAAAAGGGACTGCTTTTATTTCCTCTCCCAAGACCTGCCAACTTTTTGCTTGTTGGGTATTATTTGGACAGTGCACGATTCTCTTCTCCCATTCCCATTGTTTTCAAACCAGTGCAACTTCCATGTTGAAACCCCTTTTTCTTTGTTTCTCTTTCAACCTTTATATTTTTTCCATCAACTTTTTTTTCAACCTTTTACACTCCAAAATTTGGATACCCACTCATGGTTCATGGCTCCATTCCATGGACCTTAGTGCAACCAGGAATATGGAATGTGCCCTAATGAAAGTTGAGAAATTAGAGATTTTTTAGGACTATATGTCAAATTCTAAAATATCGCAAAAAAGTGTTTCAATCAATGTTTAGACGTTGTAGTTTTGGTACTGAAGGATTTTAATGCTATATTTGTTTGGATATTTTTTAAGGTCAAGTCAGTCCTGTGTTTCAATTAAGAAAAGGTTAAAGATTGTGTAAAAAATAAGAAAGTAAAAATTTTAAAAAATTATTTTTTAGGGATAATATGTTTGCAATGGTGTGTTTTTACAGGTTATAATCAGTGCAAATTCAAACAAAAACAAACACAAATTTTTCTAAATATATTTTAGATGAAAAGATATTGTCGTGAACCGGGAAAGGGACAGTAAGAAATATGAATGAAGCCTCTGATTCTGCCCAAATGCTTTTATAAGATTTGATTGGACTTCAAATTTTAAACTACAAACAAGAAATATGAAATTTTACCTTAATTAGGCATTGAAGTGGCAACTTTGGAACCAAATTTCAAAGTGTTCAAGTAACAGCCACTCATCAAAAATATCTGAAGGTGAGTTGCTTCTGACCGGACTGAGCATAGAGACAAAAGGCACTTTGTTACATGTGACATGAGCAAGTTGAAATAATGTGACTTTAGCCTAATTCCACATGTAATCAGCCCACCGTTTTGCCGTGTAAATAAATATATATTATCAAATGAAAAGTTTGGTAATATAATATATATATATATATATATATATATGAAAAAGTAATCATTTAATTTTAAATATATTATGATTAAATCTTAAATATCTGTGAAGAAAAACAATTTTAAAATATCATTTGTTTCCATTAAGCAAACTAGATATCCAAATGAAGGAGAAAAAAACATGTCCTAGAGCTTAACCGTCAGAAACCCTTTTCTTCAGTACGTTCTTGTTGTCATAATATATGCTTCTTTTATTTTATTTTTTTTTTCTTTGATATATTAAGTATCCACTTGTGAAAAAGGGAAAACACTTTATTCAATATTAATATGCCATCTTGCACGCAACATGTCACCGCCCGTGACACAAAACTTTTAGCTTTAAAGTTTGCATTCCAAATGGGCCATCAAAGTTTGGTAATAATTTATCAGAGACACATTTCAATATTTTTGTCTGTTTTTGTCCCCACAAGCTTCGTCATATTATCTTTTTAATCAGAATGTAATTTGCTTAATTAATTTTGGTTACGTTAGGTGGGCTGCTTTATTAATTAAATAAAATCATATTTCTGATTTCTATACATGACAGTCGTCAGTTCATTTTCCAGTCAAGCTAAAATTGCTAACTATGGATGACCTGAAATTCTTGACTAAAGTTTCACCAAAATGCAAGCAAAACCACATTTCGGTCACTTTCTGCCGCTGCAAGCCTGAAAATGTGAAGTATTCACACACACACACACAGAGGTAGGTTTTGTGGTGCAGTCGATCTGTGTGGCTCATCACTGTCAAATAATCCACATCCCACACCATAGTCCATGCACTGGGTCGTTCGTTCACATTGATGCAGATGAGGGAAATTCTAGTGGAAATGATGAAAAGAATTTAGACACAAATTTAACTTGTGTTAAATTAGATCGAAATGGATGTACTACCTCAAAATTTTAGGCCATAATAATGATGTTTATAAAAAAAACTGTTATTAAGATTTTGACGGGTGATTTATTTAATAGCCTATTTAAATTATTATATTCGTGTGAATTAAATAGGGTACACCAAATTGAGTATAGAAGGAGAATCTATCAGAAATTGCTTGGTAAACCACTGCCAAAAATAAAGTGACTTAATTTGAATATTGATCAAGCATGCAAGGGGCTGAGATTGGGAAGAAAGAGCTGAATTTGGCTAGTAAAACTCTAAGAAATTCATGTAAAAATATGGGGCTATGTTTAAGATACACATATATGCAACAATATGCAAGAAAAATCTTACCAAAATTTGATGCAGCCATGGGGAGTAAGTTCCATGTTCAAAAAGGGGACTGAATAGGGAGGTTGATGCTAAGAATTTGACTGGAAATTCACAAAAATTTGTGTGAATTTTTATACCAAACTTATAAAGGGTCAAGATTTCAAAATTTGCCTAGTTATACCCTAATATAAATATTCCATCTCAAACCTTAGCAGAAAATTTATTCTACACCCGAGAACAAACACCTGGTGACCGTCTAAGAGAAGAGAGAGGAGGAAGAGACTAATTTTGGGTGCCAAAGGAGTTGGACTTAAAGTGAGTTTTGGTCCGAATGCTATAGGATTAGTCCGTGTACAGAAGTTTCGTTTTACACATTTTAGGTACAAAAAGAAGCAAGCAAATTATAAGCAACACATAAATTAAATTTGGATTGTGATATTGGGGCGTACTAGACGAGCCATGTGTAGAAAATTTGACGAAAATTGCATATAGTAGAACAAAGTGAATAATTGCATAAATTTTTAGATTGTTTTGGATAATTGTGGGTGAAAAACTTAGTAAGGATTGACGTTTTGTGATTAGAATATGATAAAAAAATCCCTTAAAACTAAAAAATTATGTTTAAGTATCAAGTAGGATAGTTAAATTTGCGTAAAGAGAAAATTCGAACCAAACAGCACCTTACACGCAGACCAAGCCCTGCTTCGTGACCCTGGCAGCTCTGCAGTCATGAGGATTGGCCTTACGTTTGTTGGATGTTGGTCTACGATGAAAGCCGAAAGCACTGTGGCCATTTCCACGGTTGTGGGGTGACCTTTCGCAGTCGCGAAGCCCAATTGTGAGAATGGACAGAATGCAACGCAGTCGAGTGTGCGGTCACGTAAGGAATTCTCGCGGTCACCAGGTTTTAGCATGCGGTCACAAGGGTTAAATGCAGTGTTGCTAGAATGCACCATGATTCATCGTGCGGGCGCAGAACCATTTCTTGCGGTTCTGAGTCATGTTTTCGTGGTCGCAGAACTGGAAAAATAGAAGGAAATTGATTTTCATTTTGGAACTGAGTTTTGACCATTTTGAAACTTAAAACGCATAATATTCAAGATAAAATCCTGTTGGGATATTGAGGAAGCTAAACAAGTGAACTTAAATAGAAAAACCCAATCCTTAGGCAATTTAAAATGTAAGAGAAAATTAATCTAAGATAATAGGGTTATACTAATGGCATGTAGAGACTAGCTTGGGAATTTAATTGGAATTTGTTTCGACCTGTATGTGAAACCAAGAAAAACAAACTTGGGAGGTTAAGGACTAATAAATGGGAATGGGAATCAGATAAGTAGTTACTTTTTGAACTTCTATTACTGTCCTTTTAAATGAAATATTTTTCTTGAAAATTTTTATATTTTATTGAAATTATTTGACATATTTTTTGAAAATTTGTTATTTTTTTGAAATGTACTTTGAAATTTTTCTTGAAAACTACTCCTATTTTATTATGCAAGTGGCATGATCTTGATGCTTTTTCTAAAAATATTTTGGATGAGCACAAGTACCATCTGATTTATATTTTTAAAATATTTTGAACATGTTAATTATGTATATTGAGATGTAATTTAATGTCCATGGAAACCAACTAGAATAGTATAAGCACTAGTTTCATCCACTCACCAGACCATTAGTAAAATATGTGACCCTCTCAATAGAGATAGTAAATTGAGACCACGGGCCTATTTAACCAAGATTATGGTTAAATATTTGATCATCTCATTTGGCTTGATACGACGAGATTGCCATGAAGGTTGCACATGATCCTTTTAATCAAGATTATGAATTAAGGTTTTGATTAGTGAAATAATCTACGAAGTGTTTAAGTCCCTGGACGTATTAAGAAATAGTACATTGGAAATGAATTTGTGCTACATTGTATGTGAAATTTTTAACTGGTTACTTTCTTGCAACATTTTAATAAATGCTTGAATTTTGAAATTGTTCTATTATGTTCATATTCTGATAAAAAGACAGGTAACCTTTTATTACATGATTAGCCACTCGTGTTTTTGAAACTCTTTTTACATAGAACTTCAGTCAGAAAGAGCAAATGTGGACATAGTAAAAGACTAGGAAAAAGAAGAACTTGGCTATAATTTAGCTTATAAATAAAATCAGAAAGAAGAACTTTCGTTTCACTTATAATAAAAGAACTTGATGATTTAATTATTATTATCACTATTGCCTTTAGTATTTACTAAAATTGTTTGTAGGTACTCCAATGCTGCCTTGCCAGGTTGGGGACATGACACTAGACTTTTCTAAATTAAAAGTTCGATCAGATTCAAACTTTCAAAAGAAAAGTTCAATCGAGCTGAAAACAAAATTCAAAATTCAAACTCATTGATGTTTAAATTTTTTAAAAAATAAATAATATATTGTTTGTTAAGAAATTTGCTAATCTCAAAAACTCTATAAAAAGTAAAACATGTTAAGAGTATTAACTCAACCCAATATCTAAAATTATATGAATACGTATCCGAAATTAATATGACTTTGTAAGTATTAATTTTAAGTATTAACATATTTCAAATAAAATTAAAAAAAATAAATTAAGTTATATGAATACTTATCAGTTAATAAAATAATTTAAACTAATTATGTAAATATTAAAATTTTAAATAATTTTGTAAGGCATAAGTGTATTAAATGTGTTTTCACTTTGAATTAAATTGTATAAGAATGACAATATTGTATATGTGTATAAATATTATAACGACACGTGAATGTACATAAATATTTATAAAATTTATATTTTATAAAATTATAGTTAATGATGTATGTGCATAAATAAAAACAAATAAGAAGTTAACAGTAATAGTTTATATAAAAATATTTTTCTAAATAATTATATTTATTATTATTAAACTATAACATCTTTAATGTTATTACTTAAAATATTGTTTCAAATTAATTTAGAAAGAAACGTATAATTGTTTGCATAAATCATTAGATAATTTACATAAAATATTGAAATTAAATTGAAAATTGATATTCAAATATACAAATATAAATTAAGATTTTATATTAAATGATTATTTATGGAAATAAGAGAATTACAAAACATGCATTGATAAAGCTTATATATATATATATATATTCTCACATTATATTGACAAAACATCTCGTTATTGCAATTTCATAATTTGAAGATAAAATATACACTTCATGTAATTTTACTATGGTATAAATTATTTATTATGTATTAATTGATAATTATAAAATATTTTTTAAAATATAAAACATTTTGGTAAATAAAAAACATAAATTTTTTTTTTTAAAATAGGAAAAGCTCACTTGATGGTTCATGAGCTTTCAAACAAAAAGAATTATGTTCAAACTCAATTAAACAAATAATTCGAGTCAAATTGAATTCAAATTAAGTACATAATAGTTTGAGTTTGGGTCAAATTGATTCATCAACTTTTCGAATTGACTCATTTGGAACTCCTAGTAAAAATTTAAAAATAGAAATATATTTTGCTTGATTGATGAAGTATTTATATATACCACATTTGAATGATATTAACAATCTTTTAGTTATATTTTTAATCTAAATAAAAATTATTTTATTATAAAAAAGGGAGAAAACAATGATTTATATATATATATGATATATATACAAATATATTGTTTTTATAAAACTTAAAATTTATAAAACATATATTGCGAGTGCGGACGATGAATAGGACAAGTTTGATCGTTTTGAAAAAGAAAATATTGATATGGTTGCAAATGATTTTACAAATACTGACAAAATAATAATTACATGATTACAATAATATTAGGTTAATAAATATTATATTAACAAAGTAATAATGATGACGATGATAATCATAAATAAATAAACATAATAACAACGATATAAATAATAATAATGATTTCAATGATAACAATAAAAATTAAAAATAATACAAATACTAACACTAGTCATTATTACTAATAATAAAAATAATAATACCGATAATAATGATTAGTTTAATTATATGTCTAATGTTTATAATAATACAATAATATATAATAGCAATAAAATTAACATTAACTATTACATTACTAAAATAAATATTCATAATATTAGTAATAATTATATAATTCTTAATTACCTCTAATATATATATATATATATATATACACACAAAAATTATATAACTATCTATCACATTAACTATACTTTTTAATAAATAACTACACGTTACATTACAGTAATCATTATATTATCTCTCAAATACTATCCCATTCACATAATTTCTTCTTTTCTTTACTTCATTTTTCTTAAAAAAAAAAAATCTCTATCTCTCTCTCAAGAAAAAAATTTATTTAAAATAGAGTTTCTATCCAATAGCAGCCTTTTATCGTTCGGTCATTTCTTCTCCTTCTACTGCCCCTCGTTCCCTTTTCAACTTCTATCCTTACCCATTCCTTCCTTCCTTTCTTCGTTACTGCACACGCCCTCACCAAAGGCTTCCATTCAGAAGGACTTACCTATATCTATCACACCTTCATCATTATGGAAGTGTTTACTGGCTCATTGGAGATTTAGGCGGGCTTAGATTTAGCTTCAAGGCGTCGAATGGGAAATCCCCTCTGATTAAATAGAATATTTCATTGAGGGGATTCAGAATATAAGACGATCGCAGGAGTTGGACACAAATACCCCTCTTGTTCCCAAGTATTACAACTTGGCCCTTATCTAGAACCTTCACTAGGCCAATCAGGAGCGCTATACTTCCTGAAGACAGATCCTCATCGACCCATACCCAAATCATCGTCAGCCCGTTTCATTGTAGATTAATGACCAATAGCATGTCTACTGCTTAGAAGGGAACTTTTGGAAATAAGTTACAGGACGAATCCCACTCTCACCCGTAACGTAATAGTATTATTTGATCTTTTATTGATTTGTCAATTATAACCCTATTTTCAATCTTTGTATATATTTATGTTAAATTATTATAAAAATTTTATTATATCAACAAATTAATTTATTTCTTAATTTTTACGCACACTGTACATAATTACTTGTATTTACTTATTGCCAACGTATCGCATAATTCAAATTCGATTTTGTTCGTGCAAATTAAGTTTTTGACAGATGATGGTACTTTAGGACATGACAATACTGTATAATGCGTCAAATTTTCAATGTTCCCCAGTTCGTGGCTTCACGGTTTTTACGGCTTTTTTCTGGACATCAGCCATGCACTCTTGGCATGCGTATTCATTTAAATTTAAATGTTTTATTTCTAATATATATATATATATATATATAGTTAACTAATTATTTTTAATTATTATATTTATTTACAATCAAATTAATATTTATATGAATATATATAATCATATTCATGTATATATTTATATCTTATAAACTAATCATTATCCCTATATACTATTACATCATTCAATTATTATTATGTATTGTATACATTTTTAAATAAAGAAATTCAAATAAATAATACTATCCATCCCACCAAAATTATTCTTCCAAACATACTATTTATTTTAACATAATTTTTATCAAACACCATTCATGTCCAAGACACTCCTTCCAAACATAATCTTTAGGTATAATTTAGTTGTGCAAATTTATAACATTGTTATTATTCTTAATTAATAAATTTATATCAATATTTATTTAAAAAGATTAAGTATACTCAAATATAACAACGAATATATTATTACATCATTTTCGTACTATATATCGGAACTTACATGACTATAAAAGCAAGAGTTATTTTTGTTTTGCTTCTTAAGCATATTTTTTAAAAAAATTGTGTAAAAATAAAAAAGAGACAAAATAAAAATTTAAAAAGTTTAATAATTGATTTTTTACTTGTACATTGTAAAATTATGCAATTAATATTAATTTTTTATTTTTTATTTTTAAATTTTCTTATTTCTTTTCACTAATTATTTTATTTGTTTTTCTCAAAAAAAATTTCTTTTCGAGCTTTTTCATATTTTTTCTTTTAAATATTTTTATTTTATCATTTAATAATATAATTATTTAAAATACAATAATCTTATAATTTATATTTGTACATGCATAGAATGTTTTATTTTTACTAGTATATATACATATAAATATGCATAGTAGAGACAATGCAAACTTATTATACATATAAGCTTATCTCTATTTTTAACCTCATTTTTAGTGACTTGCTATCCTATATTTTGAGTCCACTCTCTACTGATTCAGTGCATTATTTACGTTCAAAAATAGACAGAGAGCCCATTTTACGGATGAATTAGTCAACAAATAATGAATTAAAAACAACCGAATACAATAAAAATAGAGGTGAAACTTTTTTTTTAAAAAAAAAAACATGCGAGCTTATACTCCACAAAATTTGTATTTTTACGTAGAAATAAAAGAAAAGGGAAACCCATCTTCCCAGGGCGAAAAATGTTGCCATGTCAGCTCCTTGAACCTCAACCTTGGGTTTAGAGGTGACTGTGGAAGGAAAGAGCTCATGGGCGTTGTATGCATGCTTGTTGGAGTTGTAAATAGCGCACATTTTCACTGTGGTGGAGAAGCTATCCACGACCTCTCCGATCACTCTACCAATCACAAGAGGGTCTGATGACATTTTGATCACCACCATAAATCTGTGAATACAAACATATATATATATATATATACCAAAATGAAGTAAATTTACCCTCCGTGTGCGTGTGTACCATTCTTATAATAGATAATCCTCTATGGTTTATGTGTACGTGACGGTTTTATGCTAAGAAAATGGGATAACAGAGCCCTTGTATTTATAGTGGAAACAAGAACCTAAAGCAATTGCATGTACAACATATACCGTAGAATTGGGGGGATTCGATTTCAATATTATAGTTTCAAAATAGGGGAAATTATGAAAGCTAAGTAGAGGCATTTCCCTTCCATGTGTACAAGACATTGGGTTTAGTCATTATCTAGCATGGGACCAGAAAACAAGGGATGCGGTATTGCACTCTCGACCAAAAAAAAAAAGGGGTAATAAGGAATTAAAGATGACTTGACTTGCATGGTGTATTGTTTTTTTCTGTATGTTTCCTTCTCTTCTTTCACATAAAGATGATGCAGATAATGTTGCCAGGCTTGTCACGTTGTAGGTTTAATTAGATTCAACTTTGACCATTTCCTACTTTGCTTGTAATTAAAGGCATCACAAATTCAATTTTCTGATGCTATTAGAACATATCCTGCTACTAAAAGAAGTTTAACCTTCAGTATTTAAAGTAAAATAATAATAATAAAAAAAGAATAATTATTCCATTGGCTTTAGAACTTCGGCAAAGTATGATAATTTCGAGTACATCACTGTTCCCATCCTTGTTGCATTGGAGTTCTTGTGACTATATCTTACTCTTAAGAGCATTACACTCGCATAAGAAGATTGTAACACAAGTCTTTTTTTGTTTATTTTTTTTTTTTCTCTTGCGCTCAACCACATAGTGATTTTAAGGAAGGATAAGTGTCACCATCTCTTGTTTTTTTATATTTTCTTTTTTTTTTTCTCTCTCTCTCTCTCTCTCTCACTTCCACCTCATGATTTTAAGGAGAGATGCGTGTCCCAAAACTATCAATAAAAAAATATACTAAATTGGCTGGCTATCATGCATTTGTTTCTTCACGATTCAAACACTTACTGTATGGAAACCACAGAAGAAGATAAGGACTGGAAACAAATTAATGCTCCTCTTTTGAATAAGAACACAAGAAGTGATTTTCCCTTGGATCAGATTTACAGAAATCCATTTGAGTCCTCGTTGTTTTTCTTTTTCTTGTTAACACTAACAGTAACATGCTCCTGTTTCAATAATTTTTATTCATTTTAATTACTAATTAGTAGTGAAATAATTTTGCATCAAAGAGTTAGATTTAAAATTTAGCTATCCATATCAACCAATAGCTACAACAAATAAACAAATTTCATGCAACCATTTTCTGAAATTTTTGCTAACATCTTGGAGGACTGTGATTGTAGGCTTTCAACAACAGTGGTTCATTAAATATTGATACCTAATCTACCTATGAAAATGGTTCTTGAGCTTTAATTCAATTAATGAAACGTTTTTAAAAGAATTGATCTCAAACTTAATTATTTAGGAACACTGCACTTTATACGGTACTTTCAACACCCGGATGTCACGTTCTGCCAATTCTTTCTTTTTTATTTCTAATTTTATTCAATGTATGGTTAAATATAATTCATGTGTTACTTTTTATCAATTACAATTGTTATTTTAATTTTTGTAATAAGTTTAAATTTTCCTTAATCATTATATAACTTAACAATTGTATAACAGCATAAAAATAAACTATAATAAATATAAAAATATTATAAAAGCATATTAGGATAATATTTTATTTTATTTTATTTTTATTTGTTAACAATTGTAGTTAATTCACACATGTGAATTGATGTCAAACATAATTTTAGTACATTAACATTATCAAGTAAAAATTTTAAACTTTTTATATATTAATTTTGACAATATACTTTAATGTATAAGTTGGTAAAAAATAATACACTAATTAAGTAATACCAAATTGAAACTTAGTTCAAAACTAAAATAATAAATATAAAATAAAAAATTGAATTAAAGTTTTTAGTTAATTATAATTGATTAAGAAAACAGTAAAAAGCAGAAAACCTTTTAAAAAACGTGTAATTGATAAAGAGTTATACATGAATTTTATTTAACAATACATTAAATAAAACCAGAAATTTTAAAAATGAAAATTAAAAAGAAAGAAATGGCAGAACGTGACACAGCACCCAGAATAGACCCACTTTATACACCCCACCCCCCAACCAAAAAAAAAAAAAAAGAGGCGCTAGTGAGCATAACTTCAAGAATTAATTTCGATAATTAATCTTTTAAGTTGTCTCGTTTGATCTATGAGAAGAGACAGTACTTATATGTTTTTTTAATTCTTAAAATATCAAAGAATAAATTTTATTATCATATGAATTGTCAGGAAATAAGACAGAAGTTATTATGACAATAAACTAAATAATAATCATATATAACTTCATAGACGTGTGAGTTTTCTCTTCTCTTTTACACCATGTTTGGTTGTTGAAATTTAGAGAGGAAAAAAATGTTAAAGAAAATATTTTTTATTTTTTTTGGCTAATAAATAAATTCTAGGAAAACGAATACTAAAAGAAAATTGAAAAATTCGAAAAAGGTGAGAAAAACTAATTAACTGTAATGGCCATAAAATACCCAGCCGCCAAATGGATGAATCAAGCAACGTTGGATGGGAAGTTTTGAACACAGCAACAGTTACAAATCGCCTTTGACCAAGGAATGAAAGGAAAATTTAGAGACACAAAATGCCCCAACTCAAGGGGAGGAAGTTTGGGGATACTTATTGTAAGTGTAACAACCCAAGGAATGCATGAAACAACCAACATGACCTATTTTAAAAAGGGAATTCAAAGGTGCCAATAAACAAATGGATAGAGAGTGGAGAAGAGAATGAGTAGCCGCTTGGGCATTCTCATGGACGGCTAGGAGGTTGGGATCGGTCGGTCAAGCAATCAAACAATCTCTAATGAGTGATTAAGGCGACATAATGACTGATTAATGAGATTAAAGACTGAGACAATCAGCTGTTATCATCTTTTTTTTTCTCTCAACACTCCAATCGTGACGGTAAGAACACAAGGGGAACAAGGATTCATGCACTAGACCACTAGAAGAAACCAACCGAAGGAAGGCGTAACTTCAGGCGATCATCAAGTACTCATACCAGCCTAGACGATTTCGAGACAGAAGAACAAGAAATTCTCTCAAGGCAAGTTGGTGGCTGGATTCGCATAACGAAGGAAGGGATTAGGAACCTCGTCACCTGCGCAAACCCAGATCGAAGCCTGGACCAAACCTTCCCTTTCAACATTTGATCAAACCAAAAGGGGGATTTACGACACAAGAGGGGGTAAAGCTTTCGTTTTATAAGCACTGCAACAGCTTTAACCTTCCAAAACTTACCAATGTTGTGCCGAATGAACAGAAGGGATCGCCAACCACTCAAATGCAGAGGAGGACTTTCATGCTCTCTCTCACTTCAGGTCGTTCTTCATATACAGGTGAAGGCGAAGAAAGTCTGTGATTCGTTCAACTTGTAAATTGTCGGACCTTCACTTAGAAATGGAAGTTTTTCTTTACAATAAGAATAACAGACTAGTTGTATGAATTTTTCACTCGGTAAATTGATTTTCAGAGTTACATATATACGTGTACATGCGATCTTGAAGTTCAATTTGATAGAGATCGGATATTCGCATCTAATCGAGCTGTTCAACTAGTTATTTTGGCGGATCGACTGAATATCATCGTTCTTCCATTTATCACAAACCCGAGAATGTGGAACGATTAAGATGAATGAATGATGATGCTTCCTGGTCTTATCTATTGGGAGGTAGAAATATACACACACTAAGGAAAATCTTTAAGAAATCTTACGCAAAGCACCAAAATTGCGACAAATTGTTTGAGCAGTAATAAGTTCAAATTTTCTCTGTCGTTCAAATCAAGCATAAAGTCTTAGAAAAAATGTGCGTCTAGGGAAGACAATACCGGTGTTCGTGTTTTAAACGAACATTGACGAAACGTTGGATTTGGAATAGTAGCATAATCGAGTACATGTTTTCACCCATGGATTATTTTTCAATCTTATTTGTTTTAACTGGAGATCGTGCTCAAGTATTAGGTGGATAAATTCTTCAGCTGCTTCCATTTGGCAACAGAACAGTTATGGGGCTGGTTTCGACATTGGGACTAATCCTTTTGGATTCAAGCAGTTTCATCTCTTAACTATGTTTTTCTTCCGTGTTGATACATTATCATGAGTATATATGTTTGTTTCATGTATAGAATTGGAAGAAATTCTGTGTGTAGGTGCGTGTAGATATAGTGAAGGTTTCAGATATCCACAATACACGAGTGATTGGAAATTCACGGACCTTGGGAATCTTAGAAGAAACATGGGGAATTATGACCATGATTGATAAATTTCTTATGATTACATGAGCTGAAATTTCATATGCAATTATTTCAAATGAGAATAAGGGCGTGGTTTAGAAATTAAGTTACGTTTCGAAAATGATTAAAATTTATATGAATCAAGATTAAACCAAGTATTATTTGATTAAATAGAAAGTCAGGGATTGACGCCAAGTCAAGCAATCTAGTATCAAGAAAGTGATTACTTTACTAGTTTCAAAAATATCTTTGAAAATTTTGTTTCATTGCAAGTATGAACTTTTTGGATTACTTAGAATTTTCTAAATTATTTGTGAAAGCATGATTTTTTAAATTACTCATAAATTTTTGTTGAAAAATGCTCATGTATTTCCACAAATGTTTATGCTCTTATACTGAGAAATTTATTTTATGTTGAACCGAAATAATTTTCCCCTACTATGCTTTGGACGTGAACAAGTATTATATGCAATTATGAAAAATATTTTGTAATGAAATTTATGTTCAACTCGATGTTTCCAAAAATATTCTATGTAATGATACTCATTAGAAAGTTTGTTAGTATAGCGAAATTAGTTTTAACCGTTCAAGTGGGATAAAAAATTTGGGCCTTTTAGTCGAGAAAGAAGCTGACTCTTTCACTCGAGTTTATAGACTTAGATGCCCAGTTTGGCTGAACATGACTCTCCTTAGTCGGAGTTAAAAATTAAAGTTCTGATTAATAAAATTGTATACAATATGTTCAAACTAATGAGCAGAGTACATGACAAAATCATGTTGAAAGGAAAGTTTTCCGCTCTTACAAAATTCATGAAATGTAATTAAAAATGTTTTTATGTGTGGAATTTTATCAAAATGATTTCTCTATTAATGTATTGAACTGTTCACATCCTTTAAAATAGATGATCATTTTTTCACTCACAACTTTCTATTTAAAATCCTTTGTAGTTAAGGATTTAGAAGGCAAAGGCAAAGGCAAGTTGACGTGGCCTTGATGAAGAAGTCAATTGGAAATTAGTTTAAGTTGATTATTTAAAACTTCAATAAATTGTAATCTTCATGCTTTAAATTGGAAAAGTTGTGTGATAATGGACCTTAATTTTTGATTTCTACTGCCAATAATGTTTTGAGATTGTTGAGAAAATCTTGTATACATTTAAAATTTATTGAAGGTATTATATTTATATTTTGCAATAAGTAATTTTAGGTTCTAATATAATGAGCTTTAGTATTCTCAATATGAAAATCTCGAGGATTCTGTCATGTTATGTACTCAAATTCAAGGTCCCGAGGATTATGCCATATTATGCGCTCACATTCAAGGTGTGATATGAACTCTCTCTACTTTATAAATTTCTCCAACTTTTTCTTAATCAATTTATTCATTATTTTTCTCAAATAATAAAAAAATAATTTTAAAATTTTATTCATTTTGTTTCTTTTTTTTGTAATTTTTTTCCTTATTAAAATCTTTGCAACCAAACATGTGATATGAAATTTTGAATTTTTTTTGTTTTTCTTTTCCTTCTTCCGACATCTTGTTTTCTTCTTCAAATTTCTAAAACAAAGCATAGTGTTAGGTTTCAGGACTAAAGTTTTTTTTTTTTGTTTTTTGTAGGTTTCCACTACTGACTGGGCCTAGTTAATTCTCCAAAGACACTAGTAGTGAAAGCTTCACGCAGTTTTAGTGTTGCTAAATTTTGTTGAATTTCAATAACAATTTAAATTTTATTTATTGAACGCAATAAACAAATTTTAGTATTCCATTTCGGAGTAGATTAGGAGTAAATTTAATTATTTCTTAACGCTAATCCAACTTTCTATGCCATTCAGTCTCGGCCACGTGTTTGCCCACATTCCGTGGGTTGTGTTACAATATTCTTGGAAACTTTACATATTAAATATTATATTTAATTATAAAGTTTAGCACAAATTGTATGAGACAATTTCTACAAATTGAGAGATAAAAAATGAAGACATAATAAAATAATAAGTAAAAAACAGAAAGAAAAAATACAAAAATTGAAAAGAAAAATAAGTTTAAAAAGGGTATTTTAGTAAATTAAATTTGAAAACAAAGATGGCTAATAACATGTTATTTAAGTTTAATTCTATAATTGAAAAATAGAAATGAACATATAAATACTTGAACTTATTTATAATGACAAGATTATCTTTACACGATAATTTTTATATAATTGTGTATTAAAAATTTAATCAATGCTTATATTATTTAACACTTAAATTGATTGAAAAAATAAAATGTTCCAATTAAAAAAACACTCAAAAAAAATAATTTATTTACTAATCTAAAGTATCATCATTTTTTGTCACGATATGGAGTTTTAATTTTTATATAAAAAAGTCAACATAAAATAGCAAATAAAGACAACAAAATTGTGTCATGCAAAAAAAAAAGATGGATAAAAATTATAAATAAAACTATAATTGTGGTATGTATAATTTTTATATATTCTTTTTCATTGTACTCCCACATTTTTTATTTATTTCATTTGCTTCTCTAAATTTACATTTATTCTATATCTTCTATTTTTTATTTTTTTATTATCTTATGAATTATATAAATGGTATAAATTTTTTATGTAAAAATTATTATTACTATTTTATTTATATGAATAGCAATTGAGTGTCTTTAAATTTTAACTTATTATATTTTTTGGTTAATATCTTTCTTGAATTTTAATTTAATCTAGTGTTTCTTATTTTAAACTCCGTTCTTTATCTTTTATTTTATAAGTGATGTAAATAATCTTTATATAATCAAGCACACATTTGCCTTTTATAAAAATTCTATATCAATACAAAAAATTATATCTACCACAATTGTAATCTCATTTACAATGTGACGATTTTTTTGTCCTTATTTGCTATTCTATATCAATATTTTTGTAAAAAATTTAAAACTCTACACCATGAGAAAAAAATAATGATAATTTTAAATTGGTTAATAAATAATTTTTTATGTGGACATCTTTTTTAATTGGAAGATTTATTTTTTTAACTAATTTAAGTGTTCAAAAATATGACTATTGAATAAAGTTTTGAAGTACAATTATATTAAAATTATCATTTAAGGTTAAAAATTTATTTAGATTTTGAAAATAAAAATTAATTTGCATAGACCTCTGAAGCAGAGACTTGACAAATAATGAAATGGACAAAATCTAAGTACAAGATATATATATATATATATATATATCATTTCATTATTAAAAATTTAATATAAGTTTTTCTCGTGTTACTATTATTTAGAAATAGTTGTGCTCTTACATCTATTTTGCACACGGGTCTCCCAATTCACTATAATATTTTTTAAGCGCAAGGGGCAAAGCCTAATTACTTTCGCTTTGAAATAGAAGTACTAAATTAGTCTTTTTTACTTTCTATTTATTTTTTACTCAAGTTTAATATAATTTTATTCTCTGTGTCATTTGTGCTTCATCTTTCCTTTTAGTTTTTCATATATTTTTTAATTTTCAATGATTTTATTTTCTTTATTAAAAATTTTTTTGTATGAATTATTTAATTTATATGCAATCAAAATAATCACACAACCCCAATCAATATAAAAATATATTTTTGTCCACACAACTCTATTTATAATATAAACTTTTATTATGTGCCCGAAAAAAGCTCGGCCATTATTAAAGTCAAGTGGACGGTAGTACTGTGTGTCACGTCTTCCTCCTCAACAATGGTAACCATTGCACGCAGAAAACTAACCTCAAGTTCTTCAGTCGCCACTTCTGAACACGTGGGAAACGTTTTTCCTTTTTTTTTTAATCTTTTTCATCTCTTCCTGACACCACAGGAAACTACTATATTGCATACCGGACAATATATGGATAGATAGATATATACATGAACTGCATCAGATAGCAGGCACAAACGTTGAGGAAATTGAAGCTGAGAAGAAGCAGCAGCTGGTCCAGTTAATAGGTTTTGCTGCCTTCTTTGGTTTACTCTTCTTTGTTTTTATGGTATTCTCTTATTCTTCATTCATATAATCTCTGAATTTGCCACAAATTCTTGCTAATTTCTTCTACTGGTTCTGGATTTCTGGCAGATTTCTGTACAAGTTTCTCGGACTTTTTGTCTTAGCTTGTCATTTTGTGTTAATTTATTACCAGTTGAGTTCTTGAAATAAAAATGTTGCAATTCCCATGTCCATGCTTGAAATTGCCCACAGTTCAGCTTTGGGGTGGATATATTGGTGGTACAGTCCATGTGTTGGGTAACCCTCCACCAATCTTTAGATTTACCATCGTTGAGACCAATAATTAAGGTATTCCCTGGCCAACAAGAGAAATGAAAAGAAAAGAAAAGAAAAGAAAGCAACGGCCAACTACAATAGGAAATAGACGAAAAGCTTTGGACAGTACTGAAACAAGAACTGAAAGGAAAAAGTTCAGCGACAAAACAAAGAAAAAGAACAGAAAAAAGGAGAGAGAGAGAGAGAGAGAGAGCTGATGAGATTTAAGGAAGAGGGTCAACTTAATAAGCTCAGATTTTCTGTCCTTTCTAAATTCCGTTCTCTCTTTCTTAGTCAAGTTTGCTTAACTTGATAAGATTTTGTTGATTGTTGGTAAGATTTATTGATGTTGTGGTATTTTAAGAGGTGCTCTCTTGAAAAATTGTTATTGATTTGGTTTGTCCAAATTGTTCTAGACAGAGTTTGTATTACCATTACAGTTGTAGTGGAGTTTTCCAGATCATATTCGGTGGCTTTTGTTGATTTGGATTATTTTTTTTATCTAAAAATCATTGAGTTTGTTTATTTCCTGCATCATTGATTATTTAATGGATTTAGTGATCTGACTCAATTCAAGAATTCTCATATTAATTCACTGATAAATTTAAAGGACAAGAATTTTGCTTTTGCCGTGTTGTTTAGTTGCAGATTTTGCCTTGACTGTCTTTCCTAACATGATATGTGGGCCTGCTTAACTCAAACCTTCGTACACAAGAGTCGATCCTACTGAGATTTGAGTCGAGTTAAGGAAGAATCATTTAGTCAAACTCTGTCAAACAACACTCTGAGTTGTACAATTTTTTCCTTAAAATGAAGGATCAAACTCATAGAAAAGAAATAAGCACACTTGAAAGGAAAAAGATAAAAGACAAAAGCACCTCTAATTTTCTATTTAGATATTTGTTTATTATATATTTTTTGTTTCTAAATTACCATGTTAGATTTATATGTTACAATTTTATGATTATAACTAGTGCAAAAGTCAGACTCGAACATAGCTTGGAGCATTCATTTAAACTTGGCTGTGTTGATATTTGAGCTTGATGCGATTCAATATGTCCCTGTTTGTTGCCATTTCTACCTGCAATCGTTGGCGATTGAAGGTGTAGCTTCGAGGATACTACAATGGAATAGTTCTTAAAGTCTTCACCACTTTTTGCCTCCCACTATGTTTTGTTTTTCATTTTTAGAAGGGTGTTTTTTTAAAAAAAATTAAAAGATAGTATTTCATATAAATTTTATTATTTTCTTCAAGAACAGTAGTAATTCAAGAGCATTGCTTGTGAGCAATAGTTTTGTCATGGAAATTGAATTTTATTGCAAGACAACATAGAAAAAGTAGAAATCAAAATTTTGGAAAGAAGTCTGCTGTAGAATGTTTATCTTCTTTTCATTAACATTGAGAATTTTTCCGATTGCACATGGCTGACATATTTCCATTGAACCTCTTAGCAGACATGATTGCTCATATTGCAGTTGGATTAGTGGCAGTCTTTCTGGCCTATGCTTATGAAGCTCTAAAGCCTCCCTCCACCAAAGAACATGGGTCGCCAGACGGTCCTCCCCTAACCTCCCCAAGAGTGAAACTAGGTGATGGGAGGCATTTGGCATACAAGGAGAGAGGTGTTGCCAAAGAAAAAGCCAAACACAAGATCATTGTTTCCCATGCCTTTGCTGACTCCAAGGACTTCAAGCTTCCCATTTCTGAAGTAACAAATTCATTGCAATATCTGTCCTGATACTATGTTAAATTGTCTAGAAAGTTTCTTATTCATGTTCTTCTATTCCTGATGGTTTCCAGGATCTTCTGGAGGAGCTCCAGATATACATCCTGTCATTTGATCGTGCTGGTTATGGAGAAAGCGACCCGAATCCTAAAAGATCGGTGAAAAGTGATGCCTTTGACATTGAGGAACTAGCTGATAAGTTGCAACTTGGGCCTAAGTTCTATGTGATTGGCATCTCATTGGGTGCATATCCAGTCTACAGCTGCCTAAAATACATCCCATATAGGTAGAATTGGACAAAAAACACAACTCCTAATCACAACTGAAATTCATACAACTTGTGTTTATTGCAATGACTTGAATGATGGTTTATATCAAAGGTTATCCGGAGCTGCCCTAGTAGTCCCGTTGGTTAATTATTGGTGGCGCTGCTTTCCTGCCAAGATATCGGAAAAAGCCTTCCGCGGACTGCCTGTTCAAGACAGGTGGACACAACGGGTTGCACATTACACTCCATGGCTACTCCACTGGTGGATGACTCAGAAATGGTTTCCATCTTTAAGTGCATTCGAAGGAAAGATGGATGCTTTTAGCCATTCTGACATAGAAATCTTAAAACAGTTGGCTGAAGCTCCAAAGCAGGATACTCTGGTATGGCTATATTTACTCAAATTCAGAAGGTGTTAGCGTGAGCTTATAAGTTCTGCAAAATATTTTATAAAATATTTGGGAGTTTACAAGCTCTTTAAAAGTGTTTGGTTAATTTTTAAATGAAAAGGCTTACAAGTTTTTAAAATTAAGTTGTTTGGAGTCCTTAAAATTAAATTGATTTTTTTAAATTTATTTTTAAATTTTTTATAAGTTACTTCTTTATATATACTAAAAAATATATAAATATTTTGAATTTCATTATATTATATTAATGATATATATATATATAATTTATTTTTATCATTATTACACTAAAAAAATTATAATTATAAGTTTCTACAAAATCATACTAAATGTCTCTAGCTAAACATT
Organism: Avicennia marina; assembly: GCA_019155195.1. Classification (NCBI taxonomy): domain Eukaryota; kingdom Viridiplantae; phylum Streptophyta; class Magnoliopsida; order Lamiales; family Acanthaceae; genus Avicennia; species Avicennia marina. The sequence goes on along the minus strand of CM032783.1, from coordinate 2,977,903 downwards.
TTATTAATTTATTTTAAAAATAAGATGTATGAACTTATAAATTGTAAAAATATCTTATAAGTTACACGATCTTAGCCAAACACCCTCTTACAAGACAAACAACTTTGGAATAATCACCAAAGATTCTGCCCCATATATGTCGATGTGTGGATTGCAACCGTAATACCTGTCGTTGGATCTTTGCAGGGGCAAGTTGAAGAACAAAACGTGAAAATTCACGAGTCTTTGGATCGAGACCTGATTGTTGGCATGGGGGAATGGGAATTTGAGCCCACAGACATCCCGGATCCTTTCCCTAACAAGGAAGGCTGTGTCCATATTTGGCAAGGATATGAAGACAAGGTGTACCCAATCGAGATGAATCGATATATAGCCCAGCAACTTCCATGGATTAGGTATCACGAAGTTGCTGGTGCAGGGCATCTCTTGATCTATCATGCAACTCATTGCGAAGCAGTGTTTAAGGCACTTGTGTCGGTTTAAGACATGGATGCATGTAATCTTATGTTGGCTAATAGTTGTTTCTACCTTCATGCATGGATGCATGGAATGTTATGTTGGCTAATAGTTGTCTCTGCCAGAATAAACCGAACTACACGTCTGTGTAAGAAACGTTTCTATGTTATGATAATTACAATCAAGAGTTGTCCTGGTGGCTGGCATATTGGTAATAGGGATTGTTTGGCTAACCTTAAGGACATGCTAACTTTGTTTGGTAGGATGTTAGTTTAAAGGATTATTTGAAGGATAAAAAGATTTGCACAAATGAATTAATCCTTGACAATATGTTTCATAAGTTTGACTATTTAAGATAACTATTTTTATTTTTCAATTAGGTCTTTATTATGGAAGTAATTCAATTAATGATATAAAGTTAAAATAGTCTTTTAAATTATTTATAAGAGAAATATAATACCTTGATTATCTTATCACATCTTCTAATAGGATTGCTTATCATAAATTTTATAAGCTAATACTAATCTATTAATATATTAAGGATTTTAATCAAATAAAAGAATACTTGATTAATCTTAATCAAATAATTTATTCCACGTTATCACAACAAAAGTATTATCATACCTAGCGTTGGATGAAACAAGGTACTTTTCGTAGTGGGATGCCTACTTCTCAGAACTATATTGTCTAGACCACTATTTTAAACATCAATTCTGTTGGACAGTTGAATCAATTAAACTAGTATAATAGATCAGTAAAACAATTTTAGAAAAGTCTAAAAGTTGAAAATATAATAAAATCATTTTATCTTAAAAGAAATGGCTAAAACCACGGCTGAACCATATACACTGGTTACGATTTATGAAATATAACTGTCTAGATTCATAAAAAAAATAAATAAATTTTTGAAGTTTAATTTTAATTGTGATCATTCTTCCTAATTCGGTTTTTATCTTCTCTTATTGTAATTGGTTCTTGAAATGTTCTCTTTCAAACCAAATATTTCATGAATGAAATAAGTCGAACATAGAAAATTTCAACAATCTTCGGTCTGGACACATTAAATGCACAAGGACCTTTTTAGAATTTTATTACATTTTAATTAATACGTTAATAAAATATCGTTTGATTGTATCTTTTTGTACTTTTATTTACTAGATTAGTATTCATTATCCTTATATATGTGGTATTTTTACTGTATTGTTGTATTCCGTTTATCTACTAATATTAATAGAAAAAAAATACTTAAAACAAAATTTGACTATGTTTTTTAATATCTATCATGATTATATACCTTTAGAAAATCAATTAATATTTATAATATTAATATGAAATTATTGGTTCAATTATGATTTAAACACTGATCAAACCGGTAAACCTAAAGTCATTAAATCCCAAACAGGTAGTTGGAAACTTTCGGGATATTCAAGAAATTTAGACACACGACAACGAGTTGGGACGGGAATGCCGTCACATTCCATGATGGCTGTAAGACACGAGAATTATGGCGTAGGCACGCCAAATTTTGTATCACCAGTAAAATATGATTGTGAAATGTTAATTAAATAAATTTTATTTATATTTTAAAAATTAAATAAATATAATTTTTAAAATAATTAATTAATTAATTAATTAATATTTTAATCAGCCAATCAAATCTTAACAAATTGCAAGATCTATCTAATACATGAAAGAAAAAGACTCCCACAAGAACAATCTTATTAGTTAAAATTTTCGATAAGCTACAAGTATAATAGCTAATGAAATCGAGCTGTGCCAACAAGTTGATGTAGCCAAACTATCCTTCTGTAGATATAAATAAGATTCAAATTTCATTGAGGACACAAACAGACAATTCAAGATTTAGAAGAGTTGAAGTCTCGACAAATTCTCTCTAAAATTCAAAGGAAGATTTATAGCGTTCACCAAATTTAAGACATTCTTCACGAAAAGTCTCCAAAATTCAGAGTCTAATTCAAAATTGTGATGTTAAACTAGAAAATCAGTGTTAATTGAAGACTCAACAAGCCTCAAGGAAGATTAAGTATAAGCCATTTTCTTGAAAATTAGTCAAATCCCAAATTGTATTCTTAAAGAAATTTTATGATGCTTTAGGCAAAATTCAAGGCGTTCAATTCAACGTTTTACCTATGCATGCGGTATCAAACTCCACAAGTAATGTTTTCTGGTGGCCAAGTCAATTTTAAGGAAGATCAAGCTAACCAATTCCTTTGGAAGATTGTCAAAACCCTTGGAATTTATTTTAATCTAAATTATTTCATCTTGTACAATATTTCTTGTTGGAAATTTTGTCCACGAATTTCTGGCACGCCCAATAGGACAACTCTACTTGTCATTTCTTCCCTTACCAAATTTCAAACAAGTTACCATGACCAGCAACAAAGCCAAAGTTCTCTAAAGTTGGTACCTCGAGTTCTTTAGAAGCTATTGCAAGGGATGTTGGTGTTGTTACCTGAAGTGTAGCAAGGAATCTCGCATACTCTGAGCTAACTCTAATCCTTGAGGCACCATTTTTTGCAAGTGAAAGCAACAAAAAGTGCAAGCATGAATCTAGACTTTCAAGCCCTCACTCTAATACTTTATCTACCTCCAACACGGCCTAAGTCATGGCAACTACTGTCTCAAGTTTGGAAGACCAAATTGCCACGTTGACCAAAGTCATTGAAAGGCTAACCAAGCACGTCCAAGACTAAAACTCATGGATTTCAAAACTAATGGACAAAGTAGACAATGCTGATGACATCCAAGTAGTGAAAAGTGCCTGAAATCTATGATAAAATTGAGACATCTACAAAGCAGCCACTCGATGACCAGAAGAAGCCTGCAATCAAGGAGCACCAGATCTCTTCTGATGGGTTGATCTTTGTTAATCAACAAAAGAACTTCATTGAAGGTACCATCAAAAGTAAACTTGATAGAGGCACTAAGTCAACCTTAACTCACGCCAAGCTTTACTCAACAAGGATTGCCAACAAGTTATCAACCTTCTCAATTTCAACAATTTAATGGAAAAGGAAACTCGAAGCAGCACATGACTCACTTCATAGAGACATGAAACAATGCTGAGACCTATAGAGATCACTTGGTCAAGTAGTTTGTTTAGCTGCTAAAAGAGAACACCTTTGACTAATATACTAATTTAGAACTAAGGTCAATTAATAGTTGGGAATAGTTAAAGCATCAATTCCTCAACTATTTCTATAGCACAAGGTGGATCATCAGCATGATTAAGTTGACAAACACCCAGCAGTGGAAAGAAGAGCCCATTATTGACTACATTAACCGCTGGAGGAAACTAAGCCTAAATTGCAAAGACTGACTATGTGAAGTTTTAACTATTGAAATGTGCATTTAAGATATGTATTGAGAATTGAGATACATTTTTCACTGAATCCAACCCAAAACATTTAAAGAGTTAGCTACCTAACCTCATAATATGGAATTAAGCATGACTGCAAGTAGAGCCAATGGTCCACTTGTCCAACAATTTTACAAGGAAAAGTACAATGGGAGCAAAACTTCCATTAAAATTTCAAATAAAGAATCTATGACCATACACACTAAACCTATCAAGATGTGAGGAAAGAATAAAGTAGGAAGAAAAGAAGCCCCCCAAAGGCTAAAAAAGCTTACTTTGAAGGAGATGCAAGCCAAAATCTATCATTTTCTTGATTTAGATATCTTAGAGATATTTGATGATCTACTTGAAGCCAATCTCATCAAACTTCTTGAAATGAAGTGATCCGCTGAAGTTGGAAAGACTAGCACCATCGTCTAGTTAGGTACTGTATCTACGACTGTTTCATATTTAAAGACAAGGTAATGAAGCTTGCTCGTTAAGGGAAAATTACATTGGAGGATAATAGTGTAGGTGTCAACATTGTCATCCTTGACAACCAAATAAAGGTAATTCATGAAATTTACAATTCTCCCAATGAATCTAACTGCTTTTATAAGAAAAGCCAAATGTCTATTGCAGACAACATGTCAATGTTGACCTTCACGGACAAGATCTCATGTTAGAATCTCAACCTTACAACAAACCATTAATCCTCATCAGCTATGTTCATAAGTAGAGAATCAACGGGATATTCATTGATGGTGGCTCGGCAGTTAACGTCTTGTCTTTGCACACGTTGAAAGAATTGTGGATCTCAATGAATGAGCTCTCAACCATAAGAATGAAGTTGATGATAGATGATATGGACTCAAGTGCCTTATTCCACATCATATACACAAGGACATCATATAATCTCTTTCTCAAACGGCCATGGCTACAAAAGAATGGAGTTGTCCATTCAACTTAGCACAAGTACTTCAAATACTATCATAATTGCATCGTGAAGAAAGTTCTTGGCGATTGCAAGCCTTTCACTAAAGGTCGAGTCTCACTTTTTTGATGGCAAGAACTACTTGAATGAAGCAAAGGCTTAAGAGGCTAGCACCTCCCAAATGAAGTAAAAATAGGAAAATATCCCTATAGACAAAGATCAAGCGCACTAGGAACATTCCCCCATGAGCCGCTTGAGAAAAGAACCACCAATCAGTGATGTTCTTAAAGATTAAATGCTACATTTGACTCAAATTGTAAATAAAGCATTTTCTCAACCACCTAAAGAGACTGTAGGTGGACATCTTGAGGCTTGAGAGTTGAGAACTGCTAAGTGCTTTAGGTCCAAGTTATACAAACTCTTCATTAAGGTCAAATACAACCCACAGCACCACTCATTATTAGGAAAGCTCCTCTAGGAATCTTCAAGCTAAAACTCACAAGCAGGCCTGTGTTTGTGCCACAGAGTCTTGTCCACATTACTACAGGGAGATCTTACACCAACCATATCACTAAGAAAGACTACTCATCAAAAGCTAAAAAGCAGCCGACACGGTTGTTAACTTTAAAAGGCTCAACTCGCTCAAGAGGCAAAAGTGTTGGAAGGCAAATTAGGGCCATTAAAGGACAAAGAAGGCATCTTCAAGGCATCAAGTTGTACATAAAAAAATTGAGAATCCTAGAAAAAAAAAACATAAAAAGGGAAAATTTTAAATACTCTTTGACACAAGTATAAACTATCAAATCAAGTTAAAAAATCAAATGTTCTTTGACACAAGTATAAATTGTCAAATCAAGTTAAAAAACAAATACTCATTGACACGAATATAAATTATCAAACTAAATATAAACTGTCAAACTAAATTAAAAAAATCAAATACTCTTTAACAAGAGCATAAACTATCAAACTAAGTTCAAAATCAAATTCTCTTTAACACGAGTATAAATTATTTAATTAAATTCAAATTCAAAAAACTCTTTAATAAGAGTATAAATGATTTAATCAAATTTAAATTTTAAAATTCCTTAACACAAGTATAAACTGTTTAACTAAATTCAAGTTTAAACCTATTGACACAAATATAAATTGTTTAATCATATTTAAATTCAAATACTCTTTTATGTAAGCATAAATTATCAAATTTAAATTAATTTCCTTGCTACAAATTTAAATTGGAAAAGCAAATCAAAAAATCACCTGGATTTGTGAATTTACATAAATGTTCAAGTATGATGTACTATAAAACTTTCAAAAGGAGTTTGAGGAGTCATCTTGCCTACAACCCCATAATAATTAAGATCTTTTCCTCTGAGAAGTCTAGAGACAGTATTACCACTTGACAGCTCTTGGGATCGACATCGTGTGATAGTGATAGTGACACATCCAACAGAACAGACCAGAGCAAGTTGTGGAGGAGTACTAATGGACAAGAATTTGACATGATTACGGGGAAGCACTGTTAGCTTAACGCGTCCATCGTCGTACTCGTCACTGTCTTTTTCGAGGAGGGCTGCTAATATCATCTCTATCCTGTCGGTAGCTATTTTTCAAGAGCCAAATAATTTTTCTGAAATGCCAACACTGAGAACACGAAATCTGACCAACAAAATATCAGCTACATCAGCTGAGGGCTAAATCCCAAGAAAAGTTGAAGAGACTCCTTCGGATTACATTCAAGTAGGTTTTTGCCCCCTTTTTTCAGTTCTTTTTTTACTTCATTTGGCTCTTTAATGGGTTTCTCCTATTTTCTTTGATTTTCGCTTTTGTATTATTTTTCTTTTTTCCTCACCAAGTATCAAAGATCTAAACATGGCAAATAATTTGGGATTGGATGAAATTTTATGACAACTATGAATTGATTTTCTTGAAAGAAATTATGTCTGGTAGAATTATGGAAAGTATGTGGATTTCATATAAAAGTGCCTGAAATTTCACAAAGCGTGAAGTTTGTACGAAGGATTAATTAATAACCTAATAATAAATTGAAAAAGTAAATAACACAGCCACAAAGTTTGGATCCGGTTCAAAAAATATTTTAATAATTAATAACTCTCAACTCTTGTATCTTGTTAACAGATATGATTGCCCAGATAGCAGTTGGACTGGTGGTTGGGTTTCTGGGATATGCATATCTGGCAATAAGGCCGCCTGCTCCCAAACCGTGTGGCTCACCGGGCGGTCCTCCGGTGACTTCACCGAGGGTTAAACTCGGTGATGGGAGGCATTTGGCCTACAGAGAGAAGGGTGTTGCCAAGAAAAATGCCAAATACAAGATAATCGTTTCTCATGGCTTTGGAGACTCTAAGGACCTCAACTTGCCTCTGTCTGAAGTAAGCAAAATGGATATGCTATTAGTGGGTTGCCCTGCTTCAGTTGGAATGTTATGAAATAGGAACTTGACATGCAATATACTAGCAAAATGAATATAATGAATGGCACATTAATTGTTGATCTGTCTAGTGAAATTTCTTGGTGTATGACTAACTAGTTCAATTTCCTTAATAAAAGGAGTAGCTTTTGAATGTATGTCAAAGTTGCTTGTATATGTATCAGATGCCAGTAGCAGCAACTCTGGTTTTATGTTTTTACTAGTCTTCTTTTGTGAGAAGATGCATGAATGTTAGTTGTTTTTGGCTTTGTTGGCTAGGATTATGCGTTCACTTTTGCCCTTTAGTTTCATAATTTCATCCACGTGTTTTTTCTTCAAATTTTAGTACTCCTTCCTATGTCAAAAATCTATTTCCACATGGGGTAATTGTGGAGTGAAAATTCGTTTCACATAAGAACTACCGATGATCAGTGGATTGCTCGATTATATTCAAGTTTTGCATGAAGATGGAACAGCAACTTGTCCTAGGACTGTGCATTCATGGTTATACATAAGCCACCAGTTTGATCAGTGGTGGTAAAACTCCTCTCACACCATGATTAACGAATAGCCAGTAACCGTATTTACATCCATATTCTTCTAGCTCAGTAAATTCTAAACTAAGCCTTTTCTTCCCCTATTTGATACCCTCCAGGAATTCATAAAGGAGTTTCAGATATACCTATTGTCATTTGACCGTGCGGGTTATGGAGAAAGTGACCCAAATCCTACTAGATCAGTGAAAAGCGAAGCATTTGACATTCAGGAACTGGCTGACAAGTTGCAACTTGGGCCCAAGTTTTTTGTGATTGGCATGTCTGTGGGAGCTTATCCCATTTACAGCTGCTTAAAGTACATCCCACACAGGTAGACTACCACAATCAGTTAATTAACTTCTATGTCTCTTGCTCACTGCACAATCCATGATTGACTTGAGAACTTTAACAAATGGAGGCATAATAGTTAATGATTGCATCAGTTGTGCCCTGTGGTAAACTTTTGACTGCTTAAAAGTTCTCCGTGTTTCATTGTTAAAGGTTATCAGGAGCTGCACTTGTGGTTCCATTTGTTAACTTCTGGTGGAAGTGCTTTCCTGCAAAGCTATCGAAAGAAGCCTTTGGGACGCTACTTGTCCAAGACCAATGGACATTTCGGGTGGCACATTACACCCCATGGTTGGTGAACTGGTGGATGACTCAAAAATGGTTCCCAACTCTTAGCTTCATACAAGGAAAGCTTGATATTTTCAGTGAACCAGACCAGGAGATGATAAAAAAATTGTCTGAAGCTCCAAAAGAGGGTCAGGTAAACTTGCATTTGCCAAACTGGAAGACATGATATCGTTTTTACCTAAGCTATGCTTGCAGGAAAGAAATAAGATGGTTCTTCACTTGTAACTATCCGTATTTTAGGAATGTTGGTCAGAGCACTGGAACTTAATCTCCTGCAACTCTTGAGGAAATGATTCAAAAACATTGAAGTTAATTCCAAGTTTTTGGCATGTTGACATTATCAGCTGTGCTGATTAATTAATAACTCTACTTCCTATCATTTGCTCTTTCCAGGAAAACATAGTACAACAAGGTGTTCATGAGTGTTTGCATCGCGACATGATTGTGAGTTTTGGAAAATGGGAATTTGATCCAACAGATATCGGCAATCCTTTCCCAAACAATGAAGGCTCTGTTCACATTTGGCAAGGATATCAAGACAACTTTATTCCATACAAGCTGAACCAGTATTTGTCCCAACAGCTCCCATGGATTCGATATCATGAGGTACCCAATGCTGGGCATATGTTGATCTACAATGCAACTTTTTGTGAAGCCATCTTTAGGGCGCTTTTGTCACCATAATCCACAAGCGTGTGAAGTAGCCGTTACAAAATTGAAGTACATAGTTTCAACAACATCTTCTCTGCCATAGTATGTTTGTTAGGACATCTTTGGTTTGCTTGTGTTATTGCGACATTGAACTATGCAACTTCAAGAACTATTCCCACGCTATATGTGTACGATGACTTGTATTCTGCTAAACCAGACAGTACTTTTGGATGAAGAGGCAATTATTTGGGATGAATAATTTGGCTTATCATTCATTTTTGAGCATGCTTTTGGTAATATTTCCTATTGCTTGTAGGAAACCATGTATGAATTACCCTTCCTTCTTGTTCTTGTTTGTATTGTTCTCGTCAACTTTATCAATATTTTATGCTATACGCAATCAATGGTGCAACAGTACAAGTTTAATTTTCTTCAAAGTATGCTCAAAACTATTCAATTGATAAAATAGTGATAGGAAAATAAGTAAATATAAAAATCAACTGAAAGTTCATTGAAAAAAAAATTGATGAAAATTTATATTTAAATGACGTGTAAGAAATTTTATTTTATTTTGCAATACTTTTTATATTTTAAATTGCTTATGCAGTTTGAAAAATTTTTATTGTACTCAATTCATCTGAACAAAAGGTTCAATTGCTATAGCTAGATTTATCCATACAATCTATTTTTAAGTAAAATTATAATATTTTTAAAACTAAGTAGACAATATTAAATAACATAACAAATATTAAAATTGATAAGATAACTATTAATATCATCAGTATCAAAAACAAAAAAAATAATAATAATAAATATGATACACTAGAAGAACGTCAAATTTTGACTTTGTATTATTACAAATGGAACGACATATTTTTCGACAGAGGAAAAAATTTATAATTCTAACTACTTTTAAAATAAAAAATAATGATTAAGTTTTATAATTACTGAGCCTAATCGTTTGATAATAAATAATAACAATTTAGCGTTGGCCCCTTAACTATGTGTCTGGATATAAAAAGTTCTGTTAATTAAGTTGCATCTTTGCTGGAAGACTTTTGGGCTTTTGCCAGTTGTGAGTTTGGGCTCCAACCCGTGACTGCGTATGGATCACAAAGTTCAAACATAAGCCCAACTATGCAGAAAACTTGACGGGTCGGATTTCCTTTTGAAATAAATATCTTCTATGTTTAATAATAATAATAAAAATAATAATGTCTACTACATAGAATATATACAGGGTAGGTAGTAACCACTTTTGTACTCAAAGTTAATTTACTAACATACCCTTTTTAAACCTATTTTTCTTCTCAATTTTCTAGATTTTCTCTTTTTGTTTTTTTACTTATTATTTTACTATCTCTACATTTTTTTCTCTTTCATTTTATAGAAATTTTCCAATACATTTTTTATTTTTTGATAACTTATTTTTATTCTAAAATTTTTTAAAATATACTAGATTTAATTTTTAATATCATAATTTTTAATTTTAATAATTACATTGTTAATTTTTTTGTTATATGCTTAATTTACACTTTATCATCATTGATAAAAAAAATTATGCACACATGTATTATATATAATTTTTGCTAAATAATAAATTATACGGTAAAAATATATGCACATATGTAAAGTATATCAATATATTTATAAATTAGAATGCATAGCTAGTAATAATATAAAGTTAGGGTAAAAATATTCATGAATGAATTAAAATCCTCCAAAAAGAAAATTGTACGATCAAATGTCAACATTGGCGATGGTTACACAACATTAATTAGTTAATTGATTAATTAAATTTATTCAGTAATAACAACAACAACTTAACTGCCCCTTCATATTTTATCCTACCTGATAACGTGGTCGGCAATTAAATATTGACAACAAATCATTAATTAATGGTATCTAAATTTGACCATCTTTTGCCTTAAAAAAAAAAGAAGAAGAAGAAAACATTGGATTTCTAGCATGATCTGGTCAAATTGATAAATGGACTATATTTATTATGCTATTGGTGTAATTTGACTAAAAAAAAGTTAAGTTTAATTATGTCTTTGCATATATCAAACTGATTAATTAGTTGAGTACTCAACCAGAACAAGTCTACTCCTAGGTAATTACTATTATTATTGTTGGAGGGTTTGTACTTAATTAATTCACATAAAAAAAAAATTTTTCCAGTGAAACTTGGAAGGGAAAGACAAATAGTGCACACGTAATTAATACATATACATTTTTTACAATACCAGATAACAGTGTGATGTACAGACATTAAAAGGTAGAGCCAAAACTACCGGAGAAAACCCTTTTATCTCCGGCCTTTGACAGCATTAATGAAGCCGAACATAGATCTTTCAGAATCTTGAGAACTGGGTCTGAGAAGACTGCGCCATTTTCAAATTCCCACTGGTTTGGCAAGAATAATCATCAATCATCACGTTACTGAAAAATAAATAATTTTGATATTGCACGCGTCAGCTTCTGTTTTTCTGTCATTAAACTGTATTTATTTATTATGATGATACGATGATCTTACTCTCTGGGACGAGACGCCCATAGGGAACTAAGAGCTCGCAGTCGACCATAGTACTCTCCAATAACCAAGAAGCATCGTGCTGCTGGTCGAACTGTCAAGCATCGCCGCAGCTGACGAAGTGTGTGTTGCCTTAGGTCATCAGCCTGCATGTGCTTTCGTAGATTAATGAATTCAGTGGAACATACAAAACTTCATGCAACAGTTGGTTAGCTATCAGTGGAAGAGAATCAAATACGTGACGGACGAAGCCTTGGAGATCTGATAGCTTGGCCAGTGCAACAACCATGTTGTGCATGCTCTCGTTACCGGAACCATTGACAATGGCGTCCGTTAAAGAGTGTTGTAGCTGTTCCAGTCCCCGGGAGAGAGCCTCCTCGGCCTGCTGTGTTGTCTGTTGGAGATCGTATATCCCCACAAACTGTTGCTCCGTCAGTGGTTCCAGCTGCGCCATCAACATCTAATCAACAAAATGATTCAAGTAATTAATGCTAGGGTTTCTATATACATGGACAATATGCAAGAATAAAATTAGGACAAACCTTGATTAGGTCAGACGGCCGGAAACCGCCGATCCACAGGAAACAACGTTCGGCGGGTGAAGCCCACATGCCGCTGATGAGGTGGAAGACGTCGGATTTAGCAGCATCGCATTTGAGTTGGAAGAGTTCATCGTAATGGGCGACGTATGCGTCTACTATTAGCCTCAGATCGCCGTCTGGTAAGGGTGCTTGGAGTGCAGTTCGAAGCTCGGACATGTGCCTGTGGTCGTCATCTAGCCATCTTGCATATTCCGTGTCAAAAACTGCACCACCTATGTGAAAATGAATTATTATTACATCGTTATTTTACTGTCCTCAAGGACAAAACCTGGCCATGCATGCATTTTTTTAGGGTAATCTGCTTTCCTATTTCCACCTTTTTGGAAAAGCACAAGGGGACAACTTCTAGCTAGCACCAACTTTGCCATTTACTAGTATTTCTTCTTGCTTTGCTAGGGTTTCAGCTTGTTTTTTCCCTAGTTAAGAAAGTTGGCTTTTTGCTAAGCTAAAAGGCAAAAATGGAATTTGTAGGCACACAGCTGTAAAGGTGGTTAGGTTTGAAACATTTTATTTAACTAGTAAAATTTGTTCACTTTATGTGTATTCTAATTTATTTATAAATTATAAAATTATTATATTTTAACTAATAAAAATATAAAATAAAGTATAAAGAATATTTAAAATAATAAAACAAAGAAGTATAAAGAGAATTTGAAAAAAAGAACAAAAAATTTGAGAGAAAATACAAAAAATTAAAAAATTGTGTGATTTTACATTTTGAAAAAAATATTTAAAATAAAAAAACCATGAAATATCAAAATAATTTTAGAAAATGATAAAATTTGAGAGAACATATAAATATATATATATATTTAAATTTGATAAAAAGAGAGAAGGAAATAATGGAAAGAATAAAAGTATTTAGTATAAAAATAGTTATATAAATTCATTTTATGCAACTAAAAGTTTTTAATGAAATAATAACATAGTATAGATATTCATACATTATATAAATCAGCCAAATGTGAGATTCGATGAAGCCATGGTCATGTTCATATTTGATATAAGGCAGTTTTCAGTTTTCACAATTATGACAATTGCTGAAATCTGACAGGGCACTGGAGGAGTGGAAAGTCCCTTAGTCAAACGTAGATATACCTGCCTGTCTTTGGGTAAATAAAGAAAGTTAAATTTAATCTGGTTTGATATATGATGTTGCCTAGTTGGACAAATATAGTTTTGGTTTGTAAAACTTTTTAATTAATTAGGATGCTGATATGGTAAAAACTGTGGATCCTTTAAGAAAAATTAAGCAGCCTAAGAATTACAGGGTTTGACATTATAATATATATGTTCAAGTGGATAGAAATGGTAAACATAATAGATGAATTCAACGTAATATATTATTAATCATTGCAATGAACTTTACCGATATCTCCCTCTTTCTGATTAAGAATGAAAACTCATAAGAGCATGCCAAAAGCATATTAGTGCTCTCTGTTTACGCAATCCAGAAATGGGCAGTTTAGTAAATTAAATAGCAGGATGAAGAAGACATACCAGAGCTGACATTCCCACTTGCAATCCCAACTCCACCTAAGAAAAGTCCCTGTAGACAACGGCCATGTTGAGAAAACTAAAGGAAGATTCAGAAAATCAATTTCAGGTGGCATTAATTTTTTTTATCAAAATTTCAGGGCGTTGAAATTTGTGCAATATTTTTCAAATTTCTTTTCTTCACTCCACCTGCAAGGCAATATTAATAAATGTTATTCCCACCTGTGACCTCGCCCTCTGAAGTTCCTGTTCCAGTTGAACCAGCCTCATACTGCTTGATTCCAACTGCTGTACATAGGCCTGCAAAAAATACGTATTTTATTATCATACATGTATAATGTATACAAGGTTTATTGATAATGTTTGGAACAGGTTTGATTTTGAGCATCATGAAAGGTGTGTGCGCCTGTGCTGATTGATACAAATGGCAAAGCTGAAGAAAAGGGCATCTACCTTCTTCCTAAGCCTGCTCTTCCTTGCTGCTTCCCTGTTCTGGGCTAAACGCCTCAATATCTGAAACCAGTGACCAATCATAAGCTTCGAGATTCAATTTATCTGAAATAACACTGGGAATAGAAAAAAAAGGGAATATTTGAAGTTTATGTGCTCTGGATTCTAGTCCATGCTTAACTATATGTCTAGGTCTCACCAAACCCACTTTCTCTGCATGATTTTAAGTGGAACTCAAAAGAGGCCAAACCATTGAACTAACAGTTTAGGAAATGGGAAAAAGAAATAGGGAATTATTAACAAATAATTAAACTGAAGTTTTGGAGATTGTAGACTGAAGCACATATTAAATGCTATGGTGGGAGTAGTGATGATGATGATAATAATATCCATTGAAATAAATAAAAAAGATGATCTGAAATGAACAGATCAACTGCTGTCAAGATTCTGCTGTCTCTGTGATTAATAACAAGTCAGAAAGAATCCACAAAATTCAGAAGGCAACTCTGCCTTCTGATATAAATCTAGATTTTCATGTGAAATTAGGAGAGCTGTGAGACGAGGCAAAGAATGATGCGAAAGAACCTTTTCTGGGGTTTGTTTGGCAGATGGTTGAGTGTGTGAAACTCCAGCTTTGGGGCCATGGCTTCCACGTGCCGCTTCCATCTGTGGTGTCGGTGGCTGAAGGTGGTGGTTTTCTGAACTCGGCCTCGGAGACTCAGCCCTCAACCTGGTGGAGGAAACGGTGTTCACTGCTGATCCTGAATCACTACTCCCTTCTCCAGAATTTGAGCTTCTCTATGTTAATGACACAAAACCAACCCAAACAAAAACAGTCAAATGGCTTTTGTCACCAAAATAACTAAATTCAGTAAAGCTCCAAAAGCAGTTGAAAGATAAGCCTCAGCCTCAGAAATCCAGGAAGAAAAGTTACACAGAGCTTCTTCTCCAAAAGATATTTATTTTATGGGATATGTGGAGTAGGAAGACTTGTTTCATTCTTGTTTTGTTGAGAGGCAAATAAATACATATGGGACAGTTTAGAAGGAAAGTTGGAAGATAGTAGAGCAAGTACCCTTGGGGTATGCTGCTGCTGGAATATTCTCAATGGCCAAGAAGGGAACATTTGCAGAGTTGCTGCTGGCCTGACAGGATTATATAAAGCTGCACAATAATCACAAAAGGCAAAAATCTTGGGCGATCATGAACAGGAAAATAATTACAGGACTAAGGCGTAGAAGATCACTCATCTCCCTCATGTACTATGCAGCAATTATGGAGCAAGTAAAATCCCCTCACCCAGAGTGATTTATGTGCTAGGAATGGTAAGGTAAAGAGAGAAGAAAGAGCAGTATACACTGTTTATTGTCATCATTGTCTATCTTAGCAACTTGCAGCCCTATAGCCTCCTCCAGCTCTCCAAAGTCTAATCCAGATCTTTCTTGATTTCTTTCCGAAAAACAAAACCTGTATCAGAAATGAGGGAAAAAAATCATCTTCTCCCTTTCAGATCCCACAAACAATAGTAAAATGGAAAAAGAATAGTTACATGAAGTTTGAATTGGGATTTTGATGAAGGATGTGAGGAAGTGTATAGGGAATATGGTGGTGGTGGTGGGAAGCTGCAGGGTCTGATGCAGTGGGCTCGCCGATTCTCTCACTCTCCATTCAAAAACTCTTACTTCCACAACATTCCGAAGAAACTGAATTTATGTAAATAAGAGAGAGGACAGAAAGTCCACTCTCTCAACCAAAAACTCAACTGGGAGAATGACACTTGAAATGGAACATAGAATAAAGATCAAAGCTTTCTTGTCAAAGTAATACCAACTAGCCTCCAAAGGAGAATTAACAGGGTCCAGTTTTTTCCCTCCCCCCCCTCTCTCTGTCCTCTCAATGGGCAAATGTTTCTAGGCGGTCTCTGTCTGCCTTCTTTTTCCCTCCTGTCCAAAGAAAACTGTGATTATTCTGTTTGATGGGAGTATTTGCTTTGTCCATTTCACCCTTCTGCCCTCAGTAGGCTGCAGCATATACTAGTTGGAAACAGAGGAAGAGACTTGGGCACTCTGGGGGTACTGCTCCCACACAAATGGGATGTGGGCTCCACAGCTGAATGGGGCCTACACCATGTGTTATCTGGGAGCAATACTCCTGCGTTCCCCAAATACAACCCAGAAATAGGATTTGTGGGTGACACGAAACCGATCGTCTGGCAAAACTCCAGGCTCGGGCTTTGTCGGGGAAACAATAAACAAGCCTATGCATTAAAGACAACATGGGTTGGACATGCATAAAGAATTTAAACAAAAAATTATAGTGGAGTCATCGGAAAGAAAACACTGGAATCACTGATCTTGCGATTGAATGGCATTTAATCTTTGAAAATTAATTTTGAAGTTTGGATGAAATTTTATATTTGAGGATGAATATTAAAAGGTTAGATATGATTGCATTGACGTTTTTTTAGAAAAAATAATAGTGTTATTTGTTGTCATATATTATGTGTATTTATAAGAATAGTATAGTATGATAGTAAAATAAAATATAATGTTTTATTAGTTAGAAATAATCGTGGGTATTATATTTATTAACATTAGGTATAAGTAGAGTAGGGGAGGGAAAATATAAGGATTGAATGCAAAGATACGGTAGCAAAAATATTAAGTAGACCAAAAAAATTTTTTAAGGAAAATTTTCATAGAATGATGCCAATAGTTTTGTGTTTAAAGACCACTGTGCCAAAACTGTTTACTGCAAAGATGTTTGTCTATTCAATCACAGCCTTAATTCCTCCTACTCCATCAGTTTTTCAACAATTGTGTTTTCAAGCCTTTCATTGTGAAAATATTATCACAAAATCTTGATATTATCATGTATAATTTGACAATTCACACTAGGATGTCATGAAGATGAAGAAGTATTTGATCTTTATTTGTTCATATACTTAATTTTGTTGAAATTTGATAGAGCAATTACTCTAAATAATTTGAGTATATACTTCTTGATGTGATCAATTATTTCACTCCTACTTCATATAATAAGAAATAGTGTCTGATCCATACTTTGGTCAAATAAATATTGAGTTTTTGTACTAATTCAACAATGTAAAATTGCAGCACGAGATGGAATGAATGGTATGCATAGCTGTACCATGTGTCATTTTGTAGACATCCTATTAATCAAAGCATCACGAGCAAATGGAAAGTCAAGTGAAATTGGCGACTATTAAGGCTGGCGGCCACAAATTCAAGTCTATATTAACCCATAGCGATGATAGAAATTAACTATAGGGGCATATTGTAGTAGAAGATATTTTCTATATATGTGCATGTATAAGACCACAAAAAAGAAGAGATCAGGTGAGAACCAAACTGCCTTCATTTGTGGAAACAAGTGGAAAGGGTTAAGACACTTTTATAGAGAGAGAGAAGTGGTGCAAGAAGAGAGAGAGGGGAGGTCAATGGGACTCCACCTACTCGACCTCAGGTGGTGAGGGCTCTTTGGTTCATTAACCTAGTGGAGATGCCCTCTAGCGAGTAGTTCAGGTATCAGTAGAGTAGTTGAGTGAGATGGTGGATGCAGTTGTGGAAGCCGCCCTCCAAACACGATTGGATATTGTACCTAGTAAGAAGGAAGAGAATAGCATATCAGCCCAGTCAAGGACTTGGGGGACCAATCAAGAAGCAAAAATAAGACAAGGTAAAGTGGGAAAGGTGTCCAAGGAATTGGAAAAGAACAAGGGATTTACCTAGAAAAAGAAGAGCTAGAAGGCTAGAGAAAAAAAAGGGGATTTGTATAAGGCTAAGAATAAAATCCCAAATGGCAGAAAGTGAGAATGAAAAAGATGACGAAGTTTATATATAGAGAGTGAGAAGAGACTTAAAGTCGTACATGTGGATAGAAATGATGGACTACGGAAGATGAAGTGACAACGTGATGGTTGGATGGCAAAAAACATACAAGGGAACGAAAGTGGTGTGATTGAGTAGAGGAGGGATGCCATGCCTATGAAATATAAGGAAAGAACAAGATAATAAAAAAAAATGAAATAATCATCCATTGCTAAAGTATATCCTCAGTGCAGTTATAGAGGGTTACAAAATACTTCCTTGACCTCTTGGGGGAGGGGGGGGTAGAAAAGTTAGGTCGATAACATCGCTCGACTTATGGAAAATAGAAGCACATACTTACGAGCCCAGGTTAAAAAAAAAAATCTAAATAACAACAACTTGACCTTTACTGATTAGATTGGATGCCAGACTAGGGATTGGAAGGGGCAAGCCCTACAAGAGAGTTGGAATGAATTTCGGCAAAAGGCTTCCTCCTGGCCAATAATTAAGTCTTTAGATAAATTTGACCAACTAGACCTCCAATTGAGACAATTGAGATTAGACATAGAGTAAACCATATCTTTACTTAGCATCTGATCCAAGCATCTAGAGAAGCCTAGTTGGTATTCCCTCTCAGCTTATTGAATCATAAGATTGGTAAACTCTTAAGAAACCTGGCACTCAGCTAATTTGTCTTCCTAGTAAGATTGCATAAAAGATTATTTATTAGAGCTACAAAGATAGCCACTCATTGAATAGCTTAAGGCTTCCTAAGACAATTTAAGCTCATCTAGCAAGTGATCGTACTCTTAAAGGATCTCATCACAAGAATACTCCAAGTCAGCACACTTGTATAGGCAGTCATTCAATTGTTGATATGCCCCAATAAAGTTATACTTTAGTTGCTCTATCTATTCAAAAAAGAATGGGTCAACATTAAAATAACGAGGTAGATTTTAGAATCGAATCTCAAATTCTAATTTACATAGGGTCTATATAACCTTAGACACCTTTTTAGAATGATTCAAAAGTAAGTACAACAATTCACCAATGAATATGGTACACTTTTTTGATCCGAGGCCACAATTGTAAAAAGAAAAATGTGACATTTATAAAAAAAAGAACATATATAAGTGTACGGATGAGAAAATTGCTATTTATAAAAGGAAAAAATGAAATAGGTCAAAAAAAATGACCATGCTTGTGAGGCATGTAGTGTAGACACATGTATGCCTATTAACCAAAGCACCACGAAAAAGAAAAGTCAAAAGTGAAATTAATA
Organism: Avicennia marina; assembly: GCA_019155195.1. Classification (NCBI taxonomy): domain Eukaryota; kingdom Viridiplantae; phylum Streptophyta; class Magnoliopsida; order Lamiales; family Acanthaceae; genus Avicennia; species Avicennia marina. Next base: position 2,958,710 of record CM032783.1, on the reverse strand, counting down.
GCTGTTAGGCCTGGCAGCTACAAATTCAAACCTGTATTAAATCCATAGCAATACGGGAGTCATGCACAGGGGTATATTGATAACAAGATAGTGGAGGATATTTTTCATTTACATGTATAAGATCACCAAATAGAATGAATTAGGTGAAAACCAGATAGCAAAATAAATATTGACAGGTATAGGCATAGGTATAGGATAACTAAAGGATAACCAACATACTTTAGGACTATTGACTTTTTTTTTTTTTTTGGTACCTTTTTATTTAATAAAGACAGAATTTTGGGAGCAAAATATGTCACTTTCTTACTTGACAACTCACTCGATCCCTTGATAACATTTAGTATGAACCAGTATTGTAATGTGTAAGTTGTCGCCTATAGCGTTTCAACCAATCCATTAATCATTATTAACCACCAATTAGCAAACCCACTTGTGATAATAGAAAATTTAAGCTTGGAAATTGATCTTTTTGGTATTATCTGCTTTGTTAATGGGTCAACATCCTTTCCTTGTCATCACCTGTGGCCAATCCCATATCAACATTATTTGCCCTTTATAGAATACCATCTCCCCATTAGTGTCTATTTATTTAATTTTTATTTAGGCCCATTTCCCATCAAATATTAGGTATGGCTTGTCTTCTGGGTAGATAATGCCCCAAATCCATCTTCCTTTTTAAAGAGCAAAGATCATATATGGCCAATCTACAAAAAGATGAGTGAATGAACCCTTGAGATGGTTAGTAGTTACACCTTTCTTGAATCTTTACTGTGAAACCCCTTTAATTATTAGGAGAAAAATAATGCTGTTCCGTAGTCAACTCATCAGAAATTAATTAAGATCAAATTGTTCGGTTGTTCAAGTAACTTGAAATTAAGTTCTTCGACAAGTCTTCCAAGTTAGGCGGCTAATATACAATATTGTAAGAATTAGGTTCAAATAGGTGTGTTAACATAGGCCTAACTTTAGCATCAGGGCCACATTAATTATCGTATGGATCAATAATTAATAATAATACTTAATTGAATATATACTTATTGTATAATAAAATCATTAAAATCGTCTAGGCCATTGGATAGAATTCACCGGTTCAAGTCCTTGGTAAAAGTTGAGAATTGCCATCCATGAATAACTTTGTAGGTGTGACTCATGCACACATGCTGGCTTAATAATTATTTCTAGGTGTGAGAGCAAAAATGCCTTGTAGGTGCAAGTGTACTTGATCTAAGTATTACCTAATACTAATATCATTTTCTGATTGATGAGATATGACAATTAATTATGATCGATAATTTCCTAACAGAACTTATCACAACCTATTAGCAAATTTAACTTGTCTCTACGATGTTGGGCTTCAGACATTATTTCATTCTATTGTTGTAATTCATAACAAAATTGGAGGCCCAAAAGTTTGCCCCAGTAAGTCGTTACAATGTGGTTTTTCGTAAAGAACCCAAATCATATGGTAGATGATCATGAGACAACTATAGTACATTTCCATTGTGGGCTTAATTCAGACATATGTCATTGAACTGCATCATTACGTGGAACTTTAGTGCATTGTTCAAAAAGCGCTCATGGTTAAGCTCAAGAGTAGGATTGGAGATTCCTATAGTCCATCGAGCCATTCAATAGTCCAAAATATATCTATGAGATAGCAATCTAATGGAAGAGAATTCATTTTCCTCACAAAAAAAGTGGGATACATAGAAGGGAAACCATATTAACTCTTATTTCTCATTAAAATTTTTTATTAATTCTATTTCTATTATCAATTTCTTCATTATTTTTTCATCAAATTATAAATTGTTTTATTTTTAAGTTTTTGTTGATTCTATTTCTTTCTTTTTTTTTTTTTTGAAAATTTAATTTCTCTATTGATTTTTTTCCAATCAAACAATATATAAAATTTTGAAAACCAAACATAGTATTAAGTGTAAAAAGAAATGGGAAAAAGAAAGCACAATGATTTTACGTAATTGCTTGCCTCCATGCGAGCGAGACAATATTAGTTGTTATTATTGAATCGTACAGAATAGTGCCTTTGGATTTGTTTGGCTGAGGGGTTTTGTTGGAATGTTATGTTTGCAATAAACTGTATTAGAACGAATAGTATATTTGATTGTAAAATTTTTATATTTTAAAAAGTTTGATTTTTTTGAAAATATATATATAAATCATAATAATAATTGAATGATATGATAATATATAATAATAATAATAATAATAATAATAATTAATTTATAGAATATAAATATATATAAATATAAGTATATGTATGTACATATAGGTATTGATATAATTGAAAATAGTTGTAATAATTAAAAAATAATTAATTAGTTATATATAAAAAAAAGAGTGAAAATTTTAAATTTAAATTTAATAAAAATTTTGTTAATTGATGTATTTGGTAATAAAAGATTTGACAAGTTGTGTAATGGTGTAAAGTAAGCTTCCAAACACAACCTTTGTTTTTGGTCTCATAGGTATCTACAATGGTACATCTGACAGTTCAATTGAAAAACCACTGATAACAGAGGGAAACTGAGACAACCAACAGCATGAAATACCATGGCCAGCTTTCGCAATTACATCGCACCACACTACTTGACTTTCCTTACACTGTGTTTGGTTTTAAGATTTTAAAAATGAGAAGAAAACCTTAGAAAAAAGGAAAAACTTGTGGAAATTCAAAATCGCATTGATTGTTTGGTGGAATGATTCTTATGAGGAACAAAATAATTAAAAATAGTAAAAATAAAATAAAAAACTTAAATTTTATCATTTTTTGATTATTTAATAGAAAGAATTTAATGATAGATGAGAAAAATAAAAATAATAAAGTGTTTTAGGAGAAGAATAGAGAGTTAAAATAATTATTTCTACTTTTTATTTTTATTTTATGAGAAAAATAATTTTTTTTACTGTACTTATATTTTTTCTTAATTTTTCTTTACCTTATTATTTTCTTTATAAATCAAATAATTAAAATTATTTTTTATTATTATTATTTATTTTTTTTTTCCAAAATCCTTCAACCAAACATAGTGTTAAGGTACGTAATTAATCATAATCCTACAAGGTCTGACAGTTGTCCTGTTTCCCTCCACCCAGCCACCTGCGTCTCGTTGGGCCTTTGTCGGAGCTGCAATGCCCAGGTACCCCTCCATTAATAACACATGCCATGTTTTGATGAAGAAGGTGACTGATGGTTATGTTTGCGCCTAAATTTTAAAAGGTATAAAATTTGATAGAAAAATTTAAGAATGGTATAAAAATAAAAATATTATTTTAATAATTAATATATTTAAAAAATTAATTTTGAGTGGTATTAATAAAATATTAATTTTAATGCATTCGGTGCCATAATTACCGCTTGTTCTTCCTCCACGTTATTGCCACGACAACAGCACATCGTTCTTATTGGCCCATTTGATAAAATTAAACTAAATTGAATTTCGATTGCCCAAATTCATGTAAGACAAAATAAGCATCCAAAGCGAATCGAAATGTACAATTCGGCTAACATCAAAATATTTTAGGTAATAAAATTGAATTTAAAAAATTTGATAGACCAAAATAGTGTATCAAACAGAAATACAATTATATAATTCGGTGAAAGAAACTAGTGAATCACAGTCTTTTAGAAGTTGGCTATATGCCTCAATATGCCCAAAAAGAAAAAAAAAAAAAGGGTCTTTTAGATATAAAAAAAAATGAAAATTCATATTACTATTCTAATTTTTCAATTACACGACTGCTAAATGGATATTAGATTTTCAATTCAAATATTTCAACATGCAGACAAATCTTATGCAAGACAAGATGCAACCCTCTTTTGAGATGCAACCCTATTTCAACATGCAGACTAATTCAAGTCATGAGTGCACAGGCTATGTGTGGAAACCCTTTTTTGAGGGTATTTTTACCCTAAAAAACTCACAGAGCCAAAAAAAAAAAAAAAACCTCACTTACACACAAGTGCACAAATTCTATTATTATTATTATTATTGACTATACATAAAATTCATTCATTACGTATATATACACATACTAATTATGTATATTTTTTATCTTAAAAAAACTTAAATTGTTATTTTATATATCATCATATCGTATAATTATGCATAAACACACAAAGACATAACAGACACAATATATCATTTTACATTATCTATAAACATTAACAAATAAAAGCAGTTTTCATCTCTCAAACACAGGTTCTGAAATATAATCTTATAATAAAGCCTGGGGGTTGAGTAAAGAAAAATAACGTAAACAAAATAAATTTTGTTGTTCGAATTAATGTTGTGAACCCAACATAAAACAACTTCCGAATCAATTAATAGAACTTCCAAGAACCTTTTCTTTTACTATAACTATTTATTATGGATCAAAATTTTAATTTTTACGGAGTTTTGATCGTCCCTGTTCCAAACTAGAACTGGAATACGCCAGTGAATTAAACACGATGAAATCAAAATAAATTGTTTGAAATAAAAACAAATAAATAAAACTTATTATTGTTTTTTAAAACATAATTGCTGGAGTTCTCTTTTCCATCATAAAAGGACAACATCCAAATCTCAAACGTGAGTTTACCATTACAATGTTAAACCGTTTGAAATGTAAGTAATTAATCATGAACTTAATAAAATGTTTCCTGTTTTCGTGTTAGCATCATCAAAACTGCCAAAACAAGTAACAAGAAAAATAATAGCATTCTAATACTAAATATAGCGTGTGTTCATATTGATAAGCTATGAAAAATTGATTCAAACCCCGAGAAGATATAAGTTGGAGAAACATACATTCCTTGAAAAAATGCTAGGCGTAGGGCACGATTGATTCTTCGACTTGCATCGTCACATTGGCTTTCAAAGAGGTTGCAAAATATGAAGTTTACTAGTTTTAATATCTGCAAGCACTCTAAAGAAATTAGTAAGCAAATCATAATACTTAGCATTTATGAAAGCTACTATTATGCCAAATAACTTAAAACTCTGTTGAGAGTCACAACCTTTCGTCCCAGATTTGCAAGGATAATATATGATATGCAAACCTTTTCTCTAAATATAGACCTCCCCGGCATTAAAATGATTTAGCTTTATAATTGACGTATATGGGACTTTATTTTTTCCCCCTCTTTCTCCCCCATAGCAATCATGCAATCATGAATAATTACTTGAAAACTGACCTTAAGGAATGGCAAGTAGTGTAGTGCGATATAATCGCGAAAGCTGGCCATGGTATCTAAAGTTGTTGGCTGTCTTACTTTCCCTCTATTATCTAACAATGGGCTTTTAGTTAAATAACGATGCATGAGCGACTTGATCTCTTGATACTTAAGCAGATTCCGGCATGATGAACCAAAATGGTAAACAAATAAATCATGACAATGGTCCTTGTAATGCTATTGCAGCAAGCATGCAATTTACCACCATGTCCACTGGTATCGGTCAATATTACAAATGTAACTAATTAACATCTCATTGGTGCATGCAAGTAACTTTGAACATGAATGAAGAACATAATCTACACTTAAAAAATGTATGTAGAAAAAAAAAAAGGACGTAAAATCTCTTGAACAACATTTAACTTTATTTAATGAATTTTTTTAAAGGTGATTGGTAATATGCACTCTTTATATAATATGAATTGTTTTGGAGGTTGGCAAGATGTTTTATAAAATTTTATATTTATCTCAAAACTTAGTTTTAGATTAATTAAGATCATAAAAGTGTTATTTTTAATGGGATTTTTTTAGCTTAACATGGCAAAATTGAATTAGTTAAGGCATTTGTCAACATCTTTAAAATGCACTAGGCTAGTTCTCACTATTTGTTCATTTTCTTTTTATTATAAAATCTTATGTTATATTTTTATTTAATAAAGCTTTTGCCAAGCATATACAAATACCCTCTCACTCACTTTTTTAAAATTGTGTGATGTTCAAATAATCAACATATTCACACACACACGCACAGACCTAATGAGTTTGATCGTCAATTTTTTGTCCTTGATTTCAATTTTTAGAAGCAAAGACTAGTTTATGGAACTAATTGGTCGAAAAAAGGCCAACGTATAATACAATAAGTATGCATTTATGCCAAGTAAGTTGTTATTGGTTACAAAAGAAAAAACGGGAGAGAGAGTCTTATCACATCAAGTACTGATTTTGGATCACCAATGAAGAATTTCAACTTGCCTTCACCATAGGCAGCAAAGATGCTATCCAAAGTTCTATTTATCCCATAATCATCATGAAATTCATTAGTGGCGACAACATAATCCTTATCACTTAAACACATAAAATTACTACCTACATGTTTCATGCTTGCAATCTGGTTCCTAATATTGTTATTTCTTACATTCTTGCTAGGTTGAATTGTGAATATATATATATATATATATATATATATATATATATATTCAGGTAGTTTGCAGGTAGTTTCTCCAAGCATTCTTTTAGAATCATGGATATTGGGAATTGGTTCCCAAGTAAATGAGAAACAAGTTATAAAGGGTAATAAAAACAAGCTCTCGTTTATTAAAGCTTCAAAGTTGAGAATAAAGAGGAATATTAAAAAATGGGAACATCTACCTTACACTTTCAATTTATCCAGGGATAGGCTCTTTATATGTACTTGTTATAATAGTTGGACGTATTATAATGACGTTATACTTTTCTTTGAATTTATGCAATAACATCTCCCCCATTGCCTTTGTAAACACATGTGTGTTTGGCCACCCGTGCAACATTGCTCCGATCACAGAAATTTTTTCTATCATTTAATAATATCGTTAATTGAAAATCAACATATAATTCAACGTGTAAGCAGTATTTGACCTTTCAGTGCCTAAATCCTTCATAACTCTTGTTATTTCCTTCTCTGTTGCCTTTCCAGAGTTTGAAGTCGTCTTAATCTTTCTCCAATAACATCTTTCTCATTGTTGATGTCTAAGTATGAAACTTCAGATCCATCGAGTGTTTCACCCATGCGAAATGGTCTCTCTGGTATGAGTCCAACTCTTGTGCCATGCACATAAGCTACGCCATAAATTCAAATAAATCCGTAAAATTAATATAAACTTGGCAACTTTTCATCAAAATTGAAAATTTTAATGGGTTTAAATCATATTGAAATTTCATACCCGTAGACACCTGAATTAGTGTATCTAATTTCGAACATTTTCTGGCAAAATCTTGGACATTCAAGGCTCCCAAAGTATCGATTCCAAATGCTACATCATATCTACGGGGAAAATTAGAATAAAAAAAAGGATACAACACATATGGCTCCATTCACATATAACATACAAAATTTGAAATCAAAGCTCGAAATTTAAATTACTAATTCGGATGGCAAAGATTGTTGTTTAAATTATATTGATTAAAGTCGAATCAGTCACAAGGTTATAATTCAAATTAATTGTACAATTGTCTCATGTGCATCAATGTGATCATTCAGGACCAGATTTGCCCTAAATTTCTCCACATTGGTAGTACCTCTCGTCAAAATTTGGTTGTTGCAGCTGAATTGACAACAATATCTATTTCCTGCCACATTTCTTCTCTTAGTTGTGAATCGACGATCCCTAAATTCTCATGAGAAACGTCACCAGTAACTGGAATAAGTGTAGACAATAGTACAGAGTTCAAGTCTGATCCATCTCTTCCCTCAAAACTCGAAATAGCTCGGTAATCCATGAAAAGACCTTATAAATTCACCCTAAAAAGTGGGTTCAAAATACTGCAAATAGTATATTCTTGACAATCTCAACTAGACTCCTTCAAGGCAATTTTCCCTTTTTTTTTTTGTCCCCCCATTAGGTTTTCTATGAAGTGTATTTTTCCAAACTAAACCCTCTTTGTGGTCATCTACATTAAATGACTAAGTCTATTTTCGTAATTAAACATTTGGCAACCGAAACGAGTGCTCAAGCATTATCTATAGTAATTGAAGTAATAGATTGGTAAATTCACTAGTTTAGGTAACAAAATTATTTACAATATAAAATTACTTAAATACCCTTAGTTCTTCACACATATCTTTTCTCTATTATCTTACTCATACCATTCAATCCTTATTAAATTACTACAATTCCCATATTTAAATATTTTTATTCTTCTTTCGTTCTCTATTTTTTTCATGTAACTCGAATTTTCTCTTATATAATTTTTAACTTTCAATTTGATCTTTCTATATTTGTTTTTTTAAAAATTTTCATATGCTCTTGAATTTAAATTAATATTTTTTTATTATAATTTTTTATAACAAATAAAATAGTATAATTTACATAAATATTTGCACACGAATGTATGATTGTTACTTATTAATGATGAAATTTACAATGAAACTATAGTTTATGCAAAAAGCCCTTTTTATTTTATTATAAACTCCTAATATTATATTGAAATAAACCATCGTTTCTTAAATTAACCCTCGGCATTTTACTTTTAGAACCATTCAATTAATTCACATGAATTGTTTCACAAATTAATTCAGTTAGGTTAACCTTCCATTTCGATTACCGGGCTTGGGCCTAGAAAATTAAATGGGCTCCGAAGAATTAGGGCCCAGAATGAATTCCCTCTAGGGTTTTACATGCTTACCAAGCTTTATATTCTGCAAGCAACGCCACTTTCCGATTACCCGTCCGGAGTCTCCCAAGCCACAGTCTAAGGTCTTCGGAGTAGGTGCCTCTCTCTTCCTGTAATTGATTTCTATTTCTTCATGCTTAGATGTATCGTGTTTGTTTGTGAATTTTTTTTTCTTAACTGATATTTTACTTTAGTCCGATTATAATGACGAGTTTTTTTTTTTTCCACTTTTTGCCGGATGTTTTTGTTCTTGATGCTTAGGAGTGACGTGGGAAGATAAGGATATCTTGAAACATGAGGTGAGATGAAGTTTATATATGTCATTGTTTATCGCTGCCAATTCTTTGCTCTTCGTTTTGATTTTGGGATAGTTTTTGGCTTTGAATGAGTTGAGTTCTTTGTCGGCAATTTCTTAGCATCAATCATAAAGTGAAGTTCCGACTTGTTCACTTTCTGGCATTTTTTGGGGGTTAGCGTTTGCAAAGATGCGGTTATGTGCATGAAAAGTAACATTAATTAAATCCACGAGGTTCGTTTAGGTGGATGACGATTAAGCTAGGATCGGCATCTTGTGCACCATACTGTGCTCTTTGCATGTCCTTGAGTTCCGAACCGGTACAAAATGAATTATCTATTGCTTTGTACTCCGTTCCCGATTTGAATTTGATATGGGCAGTTTTCCTTGAGAACGGTATTTTATTTTCTTGTTCACTTTATGTTGCTGCTTGCTAAGTGCATTGCTTGGTGTTTTAACGATGCAATGTTGTGACCCGTTCTTATGTGTTTTACGCAGTAAACTTCAGAGTGATGCCCTTAGGGAAGCGATCTCTGTTATTGTGGCTGATTCTAAAGAGAAAAACCGTAACTTCACTGAGACAATTGAACTTCAGATTGGGTTAAAGAACTACGATCCACAGAAAGACAAACGGTTCAGTGGTTCTGTTAAGTTGCCCCATATACCTCGACCAAAAATGAAGGTTTGCATGCTTGGTGATGCCTTGCATGTAGAAGAGGTGCATTCCCTTTGATCCTTTCCATATTAGTTGATTTGTAATCTAGAGAATACTTGAACGCCGCATTGATGGCAAAATACTTTGTGAATTGCGTGTGATTCCTTCTTGCTTTAGTGTGTTGATAAATTGAGGATAAATCTATGTTCTGTTTTATGCTCACTCTATAATTTAGTGAGTTTGTACTCCTTACAAAGGAGAGCTTTGCACTTGCACAGTGCTAAATTGTATTAGGTCAATTCAGTCCTTTTATTAATTTTGAACCCCTTTTTTGTACTTCATTAAACAAATATGGTTGTCATTTGTTTGAATTATTTTCTTTGAATTAGTTATTCTGCTTTGTTTTTAGCTAGGTGTCTTTTCTTAATAAGGATGCTGTACTTGATCTTGGTATGATTTGCCAAAATTTAATGTCTATGTTGTTCATACATGTGAAATGGCTTGGAATTTCAGTGAACCTATTGATAATTTTACCACTTACCTAGAGGAGCCACTTACCTAGAGGAAATTTCAGTTACGGCTGCATTCCTAACATTACGTGTTTGCATTTGAATTTTGACAAAGTTATTTTAATTTACATGAGGTGCAATTGCATATGCAGGCTGAAAAAATTGGTTTGGAGTCCATGGATGTGGAGGCTCTGAAGAAGTTGAACAAAAACAAGAAGTTGGTGAAGAAGCTCGCAAAGAAGTACCATGCTTTCCTTGCCTCAGAATCGGTTATTAAACAGATTCCTCGCCTTTTGGGACCTGGTCTGAACAAAGCAGGTATTTTTTTGGGTTTAATGAATGGGGTTTTGAGTTGATTTTCTTGGTGAATTTATTTCCTTGTGAATGATTATCTGAAGTGTGGCTTCATTCTCTGTCCTTGTCCAATGACAAATCTTTGTATTTGAACTGAATTGGTTTTAAATTTCATTTCTCACTAGTTTCATCATGCAGGTAAGTTCCCAACTCTTGTGACCCACCAAGAAACTCTTGAGTCCAAGGTCAATGAGACCAAGGCTACTGTCAAGTTCCAATTGAAGAAGGTTCTTTGCATGGGAGTTGCTGTTGGGAACATGAACATGGAAGAGAAGCAAATCTTTCAGAATGTGCAAATGAGTGTTAACTTTTTGGTTTCCCTTTTGAAGAAAAACTGGCAAAATGTGAGTCCATCATCTCATGATTCCATATTATATTGAAATTGAATATTTTATTTGCCATTTTTTAACATGTATTGTTCATGTTTGGCATTTCATCTTGTTTGTCCCTGACGAATAGAGTTTTAGGCTCTGATAATGCTCACAAAATTTTACTTCTTGAAAATTGCATTTTCTGCATTGTTTGTCTTTCATTCATTAATTAATGAGTAGTACTTTCCTAATTGCTATCCTTACAAGATGATTGTTTGAGTCATAATGATTGTTGCAAGTCTAGCTATGCTGACTCTTTTTCCTCTAGTTTCATAAGTTGTAAGATGTTTTGGTTGGTTCATTTGTCAACAGGTGAGGTGCTTGTACTTGAAGAGTACTATGGGGAAGCCACAACGCATCTTCTGAGGGTGCGGTACTTTCAAATTGTAGTGAATTCTTGTTGTCTCAGTAAAAACCACTAAATATTTTTGCTGCCATGGGAATTTTTTTCATCCATTGTTGGGACGATGTGCTTGAATGCACTAGTTTTATTTTCTTTTCTGTGTTGAGATGTTTGGCCCATGACAAATTATTTGTATTTCTTGTTTCAAAATCAACCTGGATTGTGAATGCTATCTGATATCTCTAGTCCATACTGATTGCATTACACTTTTCAGTTTTGAGGTTTTGTCTTATTTGCCAATTGCATGGAGTTTGATTTCCCAAATGCTGCCTTTATGTTTATACTGTTGGTGGGGAAAATGTAAGATTAGCTTTCTTGATTTTATATGTTGTCAATTCGACAAGCCATGCCGTTGAAGTGAAGTTTGCAGAATTGTTTGAATGTGGTTCTAAGTACGGATAGAAATGTTCAGGTTTAGAAATCGACAAATTTGTTAGAGTTTAATGCCATTGAATATATTCAAATAAAAACAGGCTGCACATCTCATATCAGATTATATGTTTTAGGGTTAATTACACAATTATTTTTCCATGTTAATATGATTGAAGGTTATAGACTTCATCTCTTATACCTCTTTCTTGTATGAAAGCTATAATAGAAATGGAAGAGGATTTTCAATTTGGTTGCAAGTTATGGTACTCGTAGGAATTTTACATAGAAACAATCATTCCCCAAGAATCCTTTTATTGTTTTCCTTTATCCGAATTCTAAACAAGGCTATACTTTACCAATTTGCTATGATATCTATAATACGACTTATGGAATATGAACGTATTTTTTGTTGCATATTTCATACTACCCAAACATCTTTATATAAGTGTGTGTGTGTGTGTGTTATTTACTTTACTTAATTTTACATTTATTATTTATATTCTCTCAATTTGAATCATTGTATTGTTTTGATCTCTTCCATCGGGTTTAATTGGTTTTATTTATCCCTTCTTACAAGTTCTTTTTCTCGTATTGTATAAATAATCTAGAATTTATTTTAGAATAATATTGTTAATTTATTTATGCAATTATACACACATTGGTGTGCTTCTAGTTAATTGTATTAAAAACATTGGGGACTTTAATTGTACTATATGTAATTACTAAAATATCTTTAAGTATTGATATATTATGTACTCTACTTATTTAATTTTAATTTATTTCATTTATTTTCCTAATTATATATTTGTTTTATTTATTTTTTTCTTTTATCATCTTGTGAATTTTATGAATGGTAAAATATTTATATTTAATAATAATTATTATTTCATTTATACACATAAATTGAGTGCGCCTAAATTTCAATTTATTATATTTTTCTTTTAAAACCCTCAATTTTAATTTTCTCTATATTTTCTTATTTTTAGTTTCTTTCATTATCTTTCATTATGTATACAGAATAAAACATCATTTATACAATTATGCACATGTCCTTTGCCTTTATAAAAATTCTCTGTCAACGTACATGTAGACAAGCCATGTGCGACACGTCATCTTCTTAATGGTCCTCTTTTCTTTTCGTGTATATTCTTTGTTTTACATTAACTTTTTTCAAAATATTGAAACTCTTTTCATGAAAAAATATGATAATGCTTTTAAATTGATTGTTTATTTAGTGGTTGGCACTTCAAAAACATTCACAGTAATTTATGCTCTCAAAGGAGAAAATAAACAGTATTAATTTTTACGTGAAAGTCTTTTTTCATTAGTGGATTTGTGAAGTTTTTGAGTGAATAACATTACGACATAACTAACGCAATGCCAGCTGAATCCAAAATAAATAAATAAATGGCAGAAAAAGAAAAAGATAAAAGAAAACCCTTTTTTGGACCTGTGGGTCCTGAAATCGACTCAAATTATTTTTGCCCAAGATTTAAATACTAAAAATTTTGGATCAAAATCACAAATCACAAATTTGATATATTGGATTGGGATCCAACCCAACTAATAATTTTTTTTTTCAAAAATTTAACATTATATAACGAATTGTTCTAATTTAGAATTATTAATTATTATTTATTTTATTGCAAATAATTTAAACATTATTTTTATTTCCATTAAATTTATAATTTATAATTTATTTTATTATTATTGAATTTTAATTAATAATTAATTGAAAATAAAAAGAATAAATGAAAGCAACTCAAAACCTCAATTATTAAGAGTGAGGATAATGTTTTGCACCTACTACATATGATTTTCAAAATCCCTAGCATGTTAACATCTCTTTCTTGCCTTTTGGGCCGTAAAATTCAATTGAATCACCATTTAAAAAAATATGACTCTTCTTGTTTATATAGATAACATGACCTTTGTAGTATTTATTTAGATATTCCTAATGAATATTGTATCAACATGGCATCTAATCTTCTCTACCTGGCAGCATATTTTAAACCTTCTAATCTTCTCGTTCTTGCCTTATATTGCTAATAATTTGAATAACTTTAAGTTCCAAAATATTAGCATCTCATAGTAAATCTAGTTAAGCTATGTCTCATTCATCTTCTAGTGGTGATATCAATGAAGAGATGACTAATCAACCAAACTACAAAAAGAAAGAGGTCGGGCGTGTGGAAACACTTCACTAAGGTTAGAAAGTGGAAGTGGTGCCATACAAGCTAAATATAGCCATTGCGAAAAGCTTTTGTCTAGTAATGTTGTTTTTGGAACTAGTCATTTGAGCAAACACTTGAAAATGCTTGATCACATTTCACCTTGGAGCCTAGAAGATTAAGTCCAAAATATAAATTTAAGTTTGATTAACTTAAAAGTCGTCGAGACTTGGCAATAGCTTATACAAAACACAAGCTTCTACGTAACATTAGTGAATATGAATATTTTGAAGCTTGTTTGAATGGTCTAAGTTTGAATTTCAAACTTCCATAAAGAAAATACTAAAGTTGATGTTATTAGTGTTAATGTAGAGGTAAAAGTCAAAATCTATAAGCTATTAGATGGGATACAAAGTACATTGTCTTTGCCTATTGATATTTGGATGTTAGAGTATTCACACATTGGTCATTGTTCTTTGATTGCACATTTTTGTATTGATGATTGGGAGCTTAAAAAGAAAAGTGTTGCATTTAAAAAGATTCCACATCCACATAACGGTGATTGGTCGTTTAATTACATGAAAGAAATGATTTTAGGCTAGAATTTAGATAAGAAGTCATTTACTGTTGTTATTGATAATGCTTCTACAAATGATTCAATGATCATAAAGTTGAAAGAATGGGTTGTTAAGGAATCATTAATTCTTTCAACGTGGACTTATAGCATGTGAGATGTGGTGCCCATATTTTGAACTTAATTGTACAAGATGGATTGAATGAAATTATGAGATAGGTTGAGAAAATATGTGAAACAGTGACATACCTTACTTGATCCTCTTCTACTAATCAAAAATTTCACATTGCACTATTTTAGTGTAATTTGAATGACAAAAAGCAAGTAATATGGATGTGTCAGAATCATTGGAACTCAATGTATCAAGACAACTTTGCCTTTGAAAGAGGCATTTTGTCGCCTACAAAGACTAGATAGGCAATATTAGTTCGGTCCATCTGAATTAGAATGAGAAATTGCTACAGAGATGCATGGTTGTTTGTGTATTTTTTGTGATGCAACTCGTCATTTTAATGGAAATAAGTATCTGACTTTTAATATATATTTTTCCTGATATTTGTAAAATACATTTGAAGGTGGTTGAAAGGAAAGATAGTGAGAATAATTTTATTAAGAGGATGTTGGTTCCTATGAAGGTAATATTTGATAAGTATTACGATAAGTGTTATTTGGCATTAGCCACTGCTGTTATATTTGATCCTAAGTTCAAGATGAATTTAGTGGAGTACTTTTATACTAGAATTTATAGTGTAAATGCTGATTTGTGTATTAGAATATTTCATGATACATTGATTGATTTGTTTATTACACATGGCGGTAGTTTTATCACTTCAGCAACCCAATATGTTGTGCCAAGTTAGTTCTGGTGATGAAATGCCCGGTTGTTTATTAAATTTTGATAGATGATATATTGAATATCATTATCCACTTAACGAGAAATCAAGAGTTGGATATTTATTTGAATGAGACAAGATTTTCTAGAATAGATAACTTCCGTATTCTAGAATAATAAAAAACAAATAGTTCTAAATTCTTTATTTTGGAAAAAATAACACGTGATGTTTTAGTCGTGCCAACTACTACAATTGCATTAGAGGTAACATTTAGTAGTGGAGGTCATATTTTTAATGAATCACGGGCTTGTTTGCTTCCTAATGCCATAGAAGTATTAGTAATTCCTGAAGATTGGACAGGAGCACTTCTACCAAATGCAAAAACATTTTTTTTTGTTTTTTAATTATTTAAAATTATATTAGCATATATTTCTTACGACATTTTTGTTTTTGCAGTTGTAAGGAATGCAGGTTCATTTTGGAACTCAAGTTCATGAATGATGGTGATACATCTTGCTAATAAATATACTAATTAACTATAATTTTATTTCTGTATCATACAATATTGTGAAATTAACAACTTTTTTTGTTTTGATATTAGGCATGCTGAAGATGATGATGGTGATTGAAGAAGATAATGAGTGAAGATGATGGAAGCTTTGATTATTATAGTCACAATGTTTACGCTAGTTGCTTTCATTGACAGGGTAAAAGTGCTGTTTTGTGTTTTCAATGACATAATTATAATTATTCTTATTATAGTGATAGCAACAATAATAATAGTTTGAAAGAATTACAAGTAAGGGTCATAAATTCACAAATGGACTGGGGACAAATATATATTTCTATCTTTAATTTACATTTCATTATTATATTTGGGTTTTGATAGGATGAGAATTCTTTTCTTTAAACTTATAATAAAAAATATTATGATTTGTTGTTGGAGAGTATGTAATGTAAAATGATGAATTTGTTAGAGAGAATATCATGGCCACTTCTTTTTATATTGTATTTGACAACCATATATAATATACTGCTTTGTCCTCATTCTGAAGAATTGAGGTTTTGAGCTGCTTTCATTTATTATTTTTTATTTTTTATTATTAATTATTAATAAAATTTAATTATACCACAATAATTTTTTATTTATTCATAATAAAATAAATTTGAAATTTGAAATTTAATGAAAAAAATAAAATTTAGATTACTTGTAATAAGATAAATTATAAATAATTATTTTAAATTAAAACAATTTATTACATAGTGTTAAATTTTCGAAAAAGATAAAAATTTGTTGATTGGGTTGGGTCCAAACCAGACCTAATAAATTAAGTTTGTAAGTTTGATTTAAAATTTTTACTCATTGAATCTGAAGTTATGATCTAAATTTCATAATAAAATGATATAAATCTATTTTGGGTCTGAATTCGAATAGTATCCACACATTGACATGTCTCCTTCAAAAGATGAGTGACTTAGCAGGAATATGCAGACCTAAAACAAAATTATAAGTATTTGATTTGATGGGTTTGAGTTTGTGTTTGGGTAACATATATAGACATTGGGTTTGGGTATAATTTCAATTTATAGGTTTTAGTTTGGGTAATGGCTACCCATTAACAAGTTCAGTCATTCCTATTTAATATCGCTGAATATATATAAATTAAGACAAGTTGCACATCTCAAATCAAATTATATGTTTTAGGGTTAATTGCACAAACCTTTTTCCATGTTAGTACAATTAAAGGTTATGGTCTTTTCTTTTACACTCTCTATGGCAAGAAAGGCATAGTAAGAATTGAACCAACATTCACAATTTTATTTCAAATCATATTATGATTGGTATGAATTTTATATAGAAACAATCAGTCCCAAAGAGCCCCTGCTCTCCGAATGTATGGTATTATTATTTCCTTTATCCAAACGGGTTTACACACACACACACACACACACACATATATATTACCACTTTGTTAGAAAAAAACTATAATCTATCTATATTAGGAATATTAACATAGTTTTTGTTGCATGTTTTTTATTACTATTCTACCCATACTTCTTTATATAAGTATGTGTGTGTGTGTGTGTGTGTGAGTATATTATTTTCTTCTATTTAATTTTTATTTATTATTTATATTCTTTCAATTTTAATCATTGTATTGTTTCTATCTCTTCCTTCAGATTTAATTGGTTTTATTTATCTCCTTTTTTAAGTTTTTTTTTTCTCTTATTCTATAAATAATGTAGAATTTATGTTTGAATAGTATTATTAATTCATTTATGCAACCATGCACACGCAATGGTGTGCTTCTAGTTAATAGTAACAAAAATACATGAAATTTGGTTGTACAATATATAATTATTAAAATATTTTTAATTATGTATATGTTATGTACTCGCTCTACTTATTTAATATTTATTTATTTCATTTAATTTCCTTAATTTATATTTTCTCAAATTTCTTTTTTTCTTTTATCATCTTATGAATTTTATGGATGTTATAAAATTTATATTTAAAAATTATTATTATTTCATTTATATACATAAATATTGAGTGCACCTAAAGGGTTAATTACACCAATACCTTATGAGTTATTATACTTACATCCTCCCTTCATTTTGATATTACAAAAATTTCCCATTTATATTTGATACGTTAACATTTTTTTCTATTAGAGTTTTAAATAAAAATTAATGATATTATCAAAAATGTAATTAATTTATGTTTACACTCAATTTTCATTTCTAAAATCTTTGTACATTAAGGACAATGATGGTATCAATAATATTTCAAATTTAAAGATACATTTATAATAAATTAAGAATTTAAACCAATCAACTACAATTTTTAGTATATGAGCCTAATATTTTTTTAATTTTTTAACTAAAATTAGAATTTAGATACCATAACAGAAAACTTACTCAAACTTTTCTATAATATCATCAATTTTCGTCTAAAGCTCTAATAAAAAAAAATAGAGAGATGTAAATATCTAAAATATCGAAGGAAAGTTTTGTAATATTGAAAAAACATTGTATAACTTGTAATAATGTTAACGCATTGAACATGTTAGCGTAAGTAACCTAAAAGAAAAAGAATACAAATACTAACTCACAAATATTATATTATATATCTATATACACATATAAAAAAATACTGTGTGGAGAATGTAGGTGTAATTTTTGGTCAATCTTAGAAATTAAAGCTGCTTCGAGTTGAAAATTAATTTTGAGAGATTTGGTTGAATTAATTTTTAAAGATAAATAGTAAAAAGATTGAACGAATTTTGCAAAAAAAAAAAAAAAACCTATATTGATGATGTATGTATTTGTAAAATAGCATAGAGTGTTGTTTGATGCAATGATTTATTATACATATTTATAAGAGTGATGTGATATGTTGATCAAATAAAATATTATAAGTACAAAACAACACATTTTTAAGAACAATGTGATATGTTGGCTAAAATATTATTAATACGATGAATTTGTAAAAAATGATGTGATATATTAGTAGAATATAATATTATTAATGGCTGAGGATAAATAGGAGGAAATTTAAGGAGGAAAAATAGTAAAGAAAATTTTTTGAATTTTTTTTAAAAAATAAAGCAAATACATAATTTTCATGAGTTTAACAGTGTCAAATAATCCCAACTCAGTCTCTCTCGCGTATAAAATTCACGCAATAAATAATATTAATTTTCTCTAAAATGGAACCACGGAATTGGCCAACAAGGCTTTGGAGCGTAGTGCCGCGTGACTCGCGAGGGCATCCAGCCATTGTTATTTACTGTTTCCTCATTACGTGTGAATTATTGTTCATTTAAGACACTTGCGTATCGGGGTCCCTTGGGCTGTGTTTGGAACCCATTCTTCACTCTCCCTTGTCTTATTCAATTTTATATTTCTAAATATACTATTCAATAAAATTCTCTTTCAAATTCAGATTTTTACTCTTTTACATATATAATTAAATGTACACTCATTTATAATTAAATCAATACTTTATTTATGCATTTATATACTCACATCTATATATATTTATATATTACAAACTAATTATTATTTTTATATATTATTATATTATTCAATTATTATCATATATTTTATATATTTATTTAAATAAATTAAAATTCTTAAAATATTAAAATCTTATAATCAATAGTATTACTTATTTGAACACATCTTTAACCAAACGTCATCCCCTGCCAAAACCCCCTTCTAAGCATAGCCTTGGCGAACAGCCAATGGTTTGGTCACTTCGTGGTTTGGTGTTCATGAGTTCAAATTATTAGGATGGTATGTATGAGTTCAGTGTGTGAATAGATTAAAAAAAGTCAATTTTGTATTATGAAAATATGTTAGGACAATTTTTTTGAAGTGTTAAAAAATTCTTCATTTTTTTTGTGAATTTTGAATAGTATTAGGATTGGTATATATATAATATTCCACAATAATTAAATAGTTTTATAATATACAGATATAATCAGCTATATTAGTTTGCGTATATTGATGGGTTTGAAAATAACGTAAATTTTATTGAATATGAAAATTATGTTTAGTTGTAAAATTTTTATAGAGAAAAAAAATATAAATTTGCTTGAATTAGAGTATTTATATATAATACGTGTAACAAAAATTTGATAATGTGATAATATATAAAGATAGTTAACCATATAATACATATAGTTTTGTATAAAAAATATGGCAACAGTATTTTGGATTTAAATACATTATGGGTGACACTTGGCTACTGCGCACTATAATTCAATTTACATGGAATTCACACTCTAAATGGTGTAAATTTAAGCGTGGCCGAGTGTTACATATAAATATAAATATGATGGTATATTTGGTTACACCCATTGTTTAAGCTTAAGAAAACAAAACAATGTGCTTAATGTTTGGATTGAAACTTGCAATAACCTGTCTCTCATAAAAATTTACACTTTCAAATGCGCAACCTCCGGGCCACGGTTCTCTTCCATTCACAAAAGCCACCTCTTTTCCACCTTTTCTCCCTATAAATTCCGGTTTACGTTCGGTCTTCTTTGTTCTCCTACAAATCCTTCTTTGACTCCCCTCGGTTTCTCCCGTCTGTTATTTTGTTTTACTTTGGGGTTTTCAATAAAAAAAAAGTGGAAAAAAAGAAAAGGCAGAACCCAGAAATCAACTTTGAACCCGTGTGTCAAGATCAGATCTTGCAAGTTCCTAAGGCCTCATTTTACAATCTGGCCTTTTGGTTCTTTGTTTCCGTTTCCTTTCTGTGTTTTTTTTAATTGTTTGTGAAATTCGTGTGATTGTTTAGTGTCATGCGAACACACGTCTGTTCGGCTTCGGTTTTTTCACTTTCTTGTTCTAAATTTTCTGATCTCGGGTTTATTTCATATAACTGCTTCAAGCCAATTTCTGATCTCGCTGTTAAATCAATGTAATGCACGTTATTGACTTGATTAATGGGGATGTTTCTTTTCTGTGCGTAATATTTGCTTGGCATTCTTCATTTTAAGTATATTCTTTCAGAACTGTTCAAATTTATATGAAATGATCTGTATCCGGTGTTGTTTCAGAATATGCGGATAAGTGCAATGCACGTGGTACATTTGATGTTATCTCCTTTAATTTCTGATTGCCAGCTGAGGTTTAACGAATGCCAGCACTAACTTGTGACCATAAATATTTAAATTTTTGAATAATTAATTATGAGTAGCACAGGGCAATCTTCTAGTGAAGAAAATTATTTCCAGATGTTATATTTTCTAAAGTTGTTTTTAATATGTTTTGCGGAAATGATTGAATATCTGGAATGCCTTTAATATGAGTGTGATCTACTAGTTGTCTTGGAGTTGCAGGTGCCAAAGCTCTTGCTTTTTTTTTTTTTTTTCTCCTTTCATAAAGGAAGACTAATGGAAGAGGAATTTTCTATAATCTTTTGGGATTAGGCTTCTGAAGATGTAATTGTTTGAAACTCTTTTGATAGACTTGGGCACTCGTGACTCCAACTTGCCGCTTAAAATTGGTTGCTAATCTTGTTCATGCAATTTCAGTGTTAAAATAAGAAATAGAACTTCGGTTTTTGTTTAAGTGTGCCCCCTGTGATGCCTCTTATTTGCTCTAATCCAACTTCTTTGCTCACTTCCTCAATATTATTTGTTCTGATATCCTGTTTGTGTACTTTCTTAAATGATTGGAATACATTAATATGGTTTTAGCATGACGCCTGACCAATTCTTGTTAAGGAGATTTCAGGAAGGGCAAAGAACATTTGCTTTCCCTTCACAAAAACATCAATTGCTTTGTTTCTATGGAAATGGATGATCAGAGCTCATCCATGTCTTCTGGCATTTGCAACAAATCATATTTGGCATTTAACAGTGTGTTTTAAGATGCCCTTTTCAGGAGAACATGGCAACTGCAAGCCTTCCCACCAACTGTGTGTTCAGAAGTGCCCCGCCGCAAAGCCACACTACAAGTGCATTTATTAAGCGCCCCGTCTCCGTAGGGTCTGTAAAGAGCATCGGTAGAACACTTGGCTTGAAAGCAAAGCCCAATTTCAGAGCATCTGCGATGGCTGTATACAAGGTCAAGTTGATTGGACCAGATGGTGCCCAGTGTGAGTTTGATGCCCCTGATGATAGTTACATCCTCGACTCTGCTGAGTCTGCTGGAGTTGAACTGCCATACTCCTGCCGGGCCGGTGCGTGCTCCACCTGTGCTGGGAAAATGGAATCAGGTTCTGTTGATCAATCGGATGGTTCGTTTCTTGATGACAACCAAATGGAGGAGGGCTACTTGCTGACCTGCGTTTCCTATCCGACTTCAGATTGCGTGATTCACACTCACAGGGAGAGTGATCTGTATTGACATCTCTTTCCTTTATGGCCTTTTAGCTTGTTCAATCTGCTTGTGAACCTGAGTTGCAAACAATGGTTGGTGAAGCAAGTTTAGATCGTTTCAATTTTGGTAATAATCAGCCAGGTTTTTTTAAGCATCTCAGGCATATCTGCTAGAAGGGCTTTTCTCTGAAGCAGCTCTTGAGCTGTATCAGATTCAGCCTCAGTTCTTTAGAGGATGGATTCATACCGAAAACTCAAATATTAAATTCTGGTTATCTTACAGCATGATTGCTTAAAAAAGGTTACAATCAATAAAAATTTGAACATGAGTGAATAAAAAGGATAAGCTTCCACTTACCATCAATTTCGTGTAGAATGGCCCAGCCCACGAAGAAGGAAAGCAAGATGAGGGTTAAAGGGTGGAAAATTATTGACACGTAACTAGTAAAATTGCCTTTGTCCGTGCGCGAGACTTTTTATATATTATAAAAATAACGTATTTCAAATCATATAAATAAAAAGCTATTTCAAGCTAAAAGCACAAAAAATATTAAAAATAAGAAAATAATGAAAGTTCAAAAGGAATTGAAAATATATAAAAATTTTGAGAAAAAATACAAATTAAACTAAATTAAAACAGCAAAAATAGAAAACAAATTTAAAATAAAGAAAATTTTTGTAATTTCACGTAATGCAACTAAAATAGAGTTATTAAAATTGAGAAACGCTCATTGCTTGTGCATATAAATAAAGTGATGATATTTTATTAATATAAATCTTATATCATTTCGTAAACATTCACAAAACGGTAAGAGAAAGGAAAAAGTTAAAAAGTATAATAAAAACAAAATTAGGGAAGTGAATGGAATAATACACACGTATTTTTCAGTCAAGCTCTCCTCTATATTTAATATATAATATAGTTAGAAATTAAATACTAAAACATAGATTCAGCCTTAATTAGCAAATTGTTTTCACATTTAATAAAACCAATTGCATAAAATTGTTGTTCGAGGGATGGGCAGAAACGTCATTTTATCATTCTAATAATGTATTAAGAAAGAAGATGAATAAATCTAATTTTTTTTTCTCTAATTAACAGTTTGACTTGAAACGATGTTGACCTTTGTTTATTGGCTTGACTTGTGCATAATATGAGTTTGCTCCTGCACTTACACACGTGTGAAAAGAAGGGCAAATTAATGGAACTTTCAGTTTCAATTTATACAATATTCACAAATTCTAAACAGGCCCAGACTGATGGGCTGTATTGAATTTGGGCCTCCGTCCACGGAATATATTCTTTTCTTTTTGAATTTTCTTTCCTCATTTCCTATTAAAAGGACTTTCTACTGAGTTTATTGCCCAAAATCCAAGAAACCTTGGTTCTCGCTTCTTCTGTCTCGCGCTCGATTGAGTCTCCATTACTGGTGCCTGGGTAATTGTTCAGTCGATGTCTTGGTTTGTGTGTATATACATGTACATCTATGCGTTGCAATGCTTGTGTTTGAGCCATGGTTTTGAATTTGATCTTTGTGAACAGCTGAGCAGCTCGTCTGAATTCTAGTTTTATCCGACTGCATATTATTATTGCTTGGTTTCTGGGCAGTTTTCGTGGAAGTAGTAGCGTCACGGTTAAGTTTTCGATTTATTTTGTGAATTTCATCGTCTGACGGTAGTACGCATATTTGTTTTAGCCGGCGCCTGTTTTTCCTTAGTGTATTTGTGGATTCTGAGTTTAGTACTGTAGATAATATATCCTGAAATATCGACACAGTTTATTTTATGACGAATTGTTCTCTAGAAATTTGTGGTCTTCTGCTGTGTGTTTAAATGTATTGCAAAATTGTACTTGCTCTAGTATTACTTATCTTGAGGTTTCTCTTTTCCTGTCATTGACTCGTTCGATTGTGCTCAGTGTAAGGGTATCTTTGCTAATATATTTTACTTGGATCTGTGATTCGTATATATTGTTGTATACACATTGTATAGAGTTCCACATATGATGAAAACAATTTGTATTGTTCACATTCATATTGTTGTGATTTATTTTGTTAATTCATTGACAATGTGGAATTTGGTAATGAACCCAGGCGGACACTTATTTTTGCTGCAAGCGGTTGATCTTGCTGGAATAAATTGCTGTTAACCAACCCTACACAAGTTGATTTTGAAAATTATTAAGTGTAACTACATGTTTTTGTGGATTGGCTTAAATGCATTGGAAACAATATGTCGCCACATTATGCCACTGCCGATATACTTCCTGATAGCTGTCTGGGCTCTCCTTTCACAACTTATGTTTTGTAATGTGCACAAGACTTGCATTGTTGTTTTCCCTTGTGATTTGGATAATTCAACCTTATAGTTTCGTTTTAAAGTGTCAAATGAAAAACATGGATGAATCCTTTGTTTCTCCTTATTTCATGAAATGCATTTTTCACACTAAATACCCAGCAGCGTTGGTCAATATTGTGGGAAATATTTTCTCAGTGGCCAAATTTGTTCCATGGCTTGGATCTACTGCTTACACGCCTTATTTTGCTGTTAACTTGTGGATTTTTTTAATTGAATGGTGTTTACTCATGGGCTTCAGATGCATATACAGTGCAACTGTATATGAGCTACACTAGTTTGGGCCTATTAGCAGGATGGCTGACCATTAATACAAGATGCTGGCATTGTAATCGTATAGCTAAAACACAAAGTTAACATTGGTTTCTTTTTATTTGGTTTAGATTGATTAAAGGCACTTTCATTACTGAAGCTAATTGTCCATGTATTTGAAGAACAAAACGAATGAAGTGAAAGCCTTTTGTGTTTGATGACTAGAAAGCTGTTAGAATCAAACATGTTCATGAGATACTATCAAACTGAATTGAATTTGACAGAAGTTAAGATGGTTGCAGGAATATTTTCTATCTCCATGGCGGCCAGAATTGCTACTAGATATGTCTCTTGCAGGCTATCAAGCAGTGGCAAAGTCCTCAGTGAGGAGGAGAAGGCTGCAGAAAATGTCTATGTCAAGGTAAGTTCCTAGTTTTTTCACAAATGTTTGTAGGCTTTGGCAACTTATTCCAGTAGATTTTGTTCGCACAGTAGGTTGTTGCGTTGTTGCACACGTTGCACATCTGCTTTCTGAACAAGAACATTGAGAAATTATTAACCCTTGAAGCCTGATTGTTTTTAGCATACACTCAGTGTCAAGTAAAATCAACCACATGCCTAATTGTGATCTGCTAATGTAGATCTTAGATCATACTTAATATGAATAGGTAAAAATTTAACTTGGTGCCAATTTCACCTGTAACCATCAGATTGCTTGAGCAGGCATTCGTCTGATATTAGTCAGATATGATTTTTAAAGTTGAACCTGGATGAAACTAACTTTAACTTTTAATTTTGAAAACAGTCACAGTTATAGCAAATGTGTGGATCCCTGCGATCTAATAATCTGCTACGTTTTCTTCTCCTTTGTGTTTCTTCTTATGTTGTCTAACACTGCGGTAGTTTCCGGTTTACTTGATGAGACTATTATATGACTAAATTTTCTGTTTTCTGTATTTTTTAATAACATGTCCTAATGAACCTTGATCTTCTAGAGAGATCATTTTAATTCTTTTGAGGGGTGATAAACTGTTGTAATTGCAAAATGCTGATGAGACATCATCTTCTGTGCGCACTGAGATTAATGATAGTTTATCTAATGGTCAATGTGCCACTTTACTAACTGATTCATCCAGATTCAATGTGGTGATTTGTATCTCTACCGGAAGTCACTAGTTAATTCAGTGCTTGGTTAGCCATTGTAATCGCTGGACATCTGTTTTCTTCCTTTCATCCATAATTGATCACAATTTTATGACTATAGTTCAACAAAGTGTTGCATGTTCTTCTTACTGCTGAGCCTTTTGAACATCTGGCAGAAAATGGAGCAAGAGAAGTTGGAGAAGCTTGCTCGCAAGGTATGAATGTGTATGTCACGTGGTCTACGTTATGCATAGCCAAACTGGGTTTGTTTGAGTTAGAATACTACTTGATTGTCCATTTTCATAAACACAATTACAATGGCCATGTTTGTTTTCAAATTTTGGAGCCTAAACACACACACATACTCTTAATTATTACACTTTTAAAATTTAATTTCTTTCTTTTTTACTTTTACACAATTCTCAAAATAAAATTATCTAAAAACGCACACTAAAATTTGAAAACAAACATAACCAGTTATTTTACCTGATTTTTTGGTATGAACACCAATTCCAGTCAGGTTCAAATCCTTTGTTATTCTTTTCCTTGTTATTAACTGCCTTGGATAGTCATGTCTAACATCAACTTATGCTTCATGGTTGAATTCTTTAAGGGCCCCAAACCTGATGAAACTCCTGCAGCAAGCTCGGGAGGCTCAGGATCTGTAGCTGACGCTAAACCGAGCAGCCAGGCCACTTCAACTCCTAATGTTTCAACCGATAAGTACAGAAACTATGCTGTTGTAACTGGAATTGCTACTATTGCTGCTGCCGCTGGATGGTATCTGAGTTCAAAAAAGAAAGAACCTGAAGAAGTGCAGGATTGAGATAAAATTTTGAAGAAGTATGTGGACTAGAATAAAAGCGAACAAACTCCTGTAAAATCTGTGTTTGCAATCGCATTTTGCCTCTTGACATGACATCCATTCTAAAAAGCTGATATACCGTGTTCTTGAAGAACTCCACAGGACATCATCGGTGTTTTTGTGGTCTGTGGACATGAGATGACTGTATTTTCTCTCATTCTTGATCTGTCATTTTGAAATATGTGAGTACTTGGCAGGACATCGTTGGTGATTTTGTTCTCTGTGGACATGAGATGACTCTGTTTCGCTATGATACTTGATCCACCATAACCCGTTCAACCGTCAACAATTTTGCCACTCCCAACCGCAGCTCTGCTAATATTTTTTCGAGTTTAAATCTGCAATAAAACGAGAATTCTTGATAGAGATGTTTGTTATGCATTATGATGTTTCCTCTGGCTGACTTAATTGATGCTGATTGCAATTCCCTAGAATATTGCTTGCTGCACGTTTTTGCCATGTATCCTTGGAACGAAGGTTTCTAGTAATCAATATCTTAAGATAAAAACAAAGCAAAATGTCGTAAACATCTTGATTTCTCCTATGATATTGTGATATGATTGTGCCCGTGTGTTGGCTGGTGGTACTCATAATTATTACCGATCACTTCAGTTAAGAATGCATGCATATGACCACATTAAAAACAGTAGATTTCACATAAATAGACACAGTTGTTCGAATTGGTGTTAAGAAATGCATGGGCCTGCAATGGATGTTCACTGAAATATAATCTACGTGAATTTTTATTTTAAAGATGCACCTAGAACCAACTGCCTTATATTTGCTTCCGAGGAAAAACCAAAAAGATCTTTTGTCATGAACAATTATCACCCTCATAAAGGAAAAACACATTACAAAGAAAGGGACCATGGCCAAGTAGGTTTTTTTTGGCATTTCTATCTGATTGAAAGGCTGATGAGTTGCCCAAATGACGTGGCAGACGTTTATTGGATATCTTTAGATTGTCAGGATAGCAATAAATATCAGTCCCTAATTCGCACTATTACATTCATTAACATATTAGATATTTTTCTTAAATTATTTGGAAAATAAAAATTGTAGCTGATATATTATGAATAGGAAACATCATCATAGGCTGTAAACAACTTGAGTGGAAAAAAAAATGCAAAAAGAAAGAAGGAAGGGCCATAAGCCACAGAAGAAGGAAATCATCATACAAGAAGAGTGCACCCGAAGCAGCATTAACCAATAGCTGCAGTCCACCCAGTTTACTTCCAATATATACATCCAATTTCCTCTCTTCCTTTTTGGACTCCTTCAACGCTCTTCTTGCATCGAACAACATTCTGCAGATTACATACGGACGTAAGAGGAGCGTCAACGACTGAATGAACTAGTACTTTTCATGATTCTCACGTCTGCTGCTCTTTACCATTCCTTCAATCCAACTCCACATTGCAAAAAGGATAATCTCTTTCACTTCAAACCAAATCCCATTTCCTTGCATGGCTATTTCTGTCTTTCGTACCATTCCCAGCCTCGTCTCTCCATTTCTTTATTTCTGCTGAACACAAAGAAACCCACTTCTTGAATACAGAAAGAATCTTGGAAGAAAAATACCGAAAAGATTCTACATTGATTTGTTCAACTCCTTAAACTATGACGACTGAATTGCTCTACTCTCCTCCGTCTTCATCCTCTTCCCCTTCGGTTTCCACGCCTACCCACAATGCGACGTTGTCTTACCAGACTCGGTCATGCGATGAAGGGGTACCTGCAAAGGAGGATGGGGCTGAAGAAGAAGAAATTAGAGTGAGGGAGGGAAGGGAGAACGACAGGCGGGAACCATTGTCTCTTTTGGCACTTTTGGTCGCTCTGTTCAGGAAGGGCTTTTGGGTGGCTTGTAAGGCGGATAGGGGTGATTTTTCGGGTGCTGGTGGGGGCTGCACTAGTGGGGTTATGGATATTAGTTGGCCTACGGATGTACAGCATGTTAATCACGTGACTTTTGATAGGTTTGATGGGTTCTTGGGCTTGCCTGTAGAGTTTGAGCCTGAGGTTCCCAGAAGGGCTCCTAGTGCTAGGTATATATTAGTCTTTTGTGAATCCTGCAATGTCCGTTTGTTTAAACTCTTGTATGATTAATTGATAAAATCTTGGCATTTCTTGTTTCATTTTTTGGTTATCTTGGTGTTAGAAGTTTGAAGAAAACGTTGTGTTTAAGTTCTTAAATTCCATATGTATGCGACATGTGGTTGAGGAGTAATCACTAATAACCGAGTGCTCTGCCGGATAACCATGATTCTGGATTGTGAAATTATGATATGTTGTATTTAAGTTGTTGCAGGCCTGAGCCCTGCAATATCAGTGAAGCTTGTAAGATCAATCTTATGAACAAGAATTATCTGGATTGGATAGTTTGTTCAATCATTTCCTGAATTGTGGTTTTCTCGATTTAATTTCTTGGTAGATTTGGTGTAAATTCTTTTAAGCTGCATCCTCCAAGGACTCTGATTATGATTCTAGTCCTCTTAATTATCACTGATTTGATATCACACTGGATTCCTGTCAAACCTACTACGGCACAATCTTGCTGCTTCATATTGTTGATGCTGCATTTGTTGTGGCTGTGCATATTATACCTTGTGTTATGTTGACTTTTATTAACAATTATTGTCTTCTTATAATTCCTTCCTCACTGAACTTCTGCTTTGATTATCTGTGTGCCAGTGCCTCTGTTTTCGGAGTCTCTACAGAATCCATGCAGATGTCTTACGATCTGCGTGGCAACAGCGTTCCAAGTATCCTCCTGCTTATGCAAAGCTATTTGTATTCTCAAGAAGGCCTTCGGGTGCATTGTTATGTTTTACTTGATACAAAATAATCTACTATTTGCAAAACAAAAAGGGCAAATGATCTCAGTGGTGTTCACAATTGGGTGAATGTATGCAGGCTGAAGGAATTTTCAGAGTGACTGCAGGAAACGGACAAGAGGAGTTTGTGAGGAACCAATTGAACAGAGGAGTGGTTCCACGAGGGATTGATGTGCACTGTTTGGCTGGCCTGATCAAGGTAACGAACGCGCGGCAACTTTTCTTTTGATTACATTTAGTTTCTTGCTCTGTTATGTGTCTAGTTTTGAACCCTCAGGGGGCATCAATTTGTTCTCGGTACTCCATACCATAACCTGCTCTGTGTCAATGATAAAAACGTCGCTCCAATTCATTGTATTGTGCTCATATCCCAATTCCATTCGTTTAATACCCCTTTGGAGATCAACACACTTCTTCATGTGATCATTGTAGGCTTGGTTCAGAGAACTTCCCAGAGGGGTGCTGGATTCTGTTTCTCCCGAGCAGGTGATGCAATGCCAGTCAGAAGAGAACTGTGATGCACTTGTCAGGCAGCTGCCCCAAACAGAAGCTGCTCTCCTGGATTGGGCAATCAACCTAATGGCCGATGTTGTCCAGGAAGAACACTTAAACAAGATGAATGCTCGCAACATTGCCATGGTGTTTGCTCCCAACATGACACAGGTAACTCTGCCTTGATTTCTGGTTCATCTAAGGCATTCATCAACCTTTCTGATAACTAACACCCTCTAATTTCTGGTGAATATCTGTATGAGATTCCTAATTTACTTTGTGATTTTGTCTACAGATGGCTGATCCGTTGACTGCATTGATGTATGCTGTACAAGTCATGAACTTCCTCAAGACTCTCATAGAGAAGACTTTACGCGAAAGAAAAGATTCTGTCGCCGAACCAACTTCTGTTCCCCAGACAGAGCCTTCTGATGACTATGGAAACCAGTCATCTTCACAACTGCATCAAGAAAAAACTGTCAAATCAACTGAAGAGACATTGCAGGACTTCATGGCCGAGGATTGTGGTGCAGAAACTAGCCTAGCAGATAACATCAGCGATGAGGATTACCTTAGCTATTCAAATTATACCGAAGAATCAGATGAAAGTGGTAATTTTGGAACTCCTGCACAAGTCCGAAGAGTTATGAAGGACTTTGAGAGTAAGTTAGGAGAGAACATGAGGAGCGAAACAAGTCAGTCCAGTGACTCCAGTTATGAGAGAACTGAATTGAGAATTGATGACGAGCAGCAAGATTCAGGTTTAGGTTTGAAGATTGACAGCAAGTGCCAAGGAATTTGCAACATGAGCCGTATAGACTCAACAACAGAATGGTTTGAAGGTTGGAGGTGGAAGTAGATCAATGACTAATTTTCCTGACTGAATTTACAATGCTGTAACCCTGTCCTTCGATTCTGAATTGAAACTAGTCCAATCTCCATGTATCTGTTTTAATGCAGTTTCAAGAATGCATTTAGAGGAAAGATCTGATAGACCGAATACCCAGAATCTCAATCCTCTAGAATTCCTGTCGCCAATTGTAGGATACTGAGTTTTTTTATGCATCAGGACCACAAAACAAGATATGGAATTTGATTCACGTTTAGGAGAGAGGAGACACCACTGAACCAACCTGTGGCTACAATTTCACTGAAGACCTTTCTATTCTATTGCCCACTTTTGAGCAGTCCGCATTTCTGGTTCCTTTCAATCACTTCAGATAAGATACAGGAATCTTTGTCTGGTAACATACTGGACAGCCCGAAAGATGATCCTGAACCTTGAAGGAATAGTTCTATGTCCTTTGCTGCACCTTACATGGTGGACTGAGGAGGTAAATGATTCTTCCACAATGGAATATGTCAAAGAAGGCAATGGCATGTATCAGTATCCTGTGATGTAACTGTTTAAGGGTCTTTACCATCTTGCCAGTCACACGTCTCCAAAAACGTATAAAATTGGGATTTTAGGTTGCAATTAGATGGACACGTCTCGGATGTTCTCCGTGTGAACGTCTATGTTACGAGAAGCAATGCACGTCATCCCCTCATGAGAAGTACGCGGATATACTCTGTATACTGACATACCTGTGACAGGAATACATGAAATATGATGATTGTCATAACTCCTGATTACAGTAATCCTATTTTTGAGGGCAAAGATATTAATGACAGAGAGTGAGATGACCACGGATTTAAATAACCACTCGTCCTTTTTGACAAACTGAGAGGTACCCCTTAAACGAGCATTCCTAATGAATGGTTTCAGTCTCCCCTTTGACAATATCAACAACAAAGTGCATGTCCTCTCGTGTAGCTTTGCCCGTTTAATTGAAACGTATGCATAAGAACATTTTTTCAGATAACCACCAGTGGTTTTTTGTTCTTTATAATTTTGTATGGCTTTAGCCCTTTTTCTTATCATCAGAATTTGGAAGAAAAGAATACACAGGAAAGAAAGAAGCCATGGCAGCCTGTGGTGACCTGGAACCTGTCTTTGGGAAGCCATTGCCAGAAACTCCAACGTTTCTTGAACCCATCTCATCATGGACGCAAATAAAATCCATGAAACATTTGGATCATTCTTCCTTCACCGAAACATTAGCTGAATCTCATTTTAAAGAGGATCATGTTCATCGTGATCCCCCCGAATCATCACCTCCCTTCTCTTCTTGGCCTCCATCTTCGTCATACTCATCAAATTTGATGTTTTCTGCCAATCCAAATCCAACACCATTGGCGTGTGGCATCCTCAAGAACGAAGAAATTGGTGGTTTGACAAATCATCAGGAGAACAATGGGAGCAGCTCCACATCCAATTATTGGCCCTGTGACCTGACTAAGCAACACAGGCACAGCGATAGCTTTTCTTCAATGAATTCAGATGGTTTATCAATGTGCACTGAGGGGCTGGGGTCTGAGAGCTGTGATGATATTGAGGATGTCCTAAGGATGGACATTTGTAATAGTGGTTGGCCGGTTCAAGAAGACACAACAGACCTTACAACAAAAGCGCCAGCAGAGAATGAGAATCAATGTGGTGAGCCCAAGAGATCAAGAACAAGTTTAAGGTCATTTCCTCCCCCAATATCCAGTATAGGCAGGAGTGGAAGGCCCTGGTTGCGCTTCAGATCATTCAGAGAAGATGGAAGGTTTACGCTTAAGGAGATAAGGATCCCAACTCGGGAGTTGTTGCATTCTTGCCGCGAACAGGGACGCCTGAAGTTGAAATTCATTCAGTCTGATGATGAAATTCTTGACGACGAGGAAGAAGAAGAAGAGGATGCTAAGGAGAAGGAAGACGCGGGTAATGATAGTATTGGTGGTAAACAGGAGCTTGACAGAAACAGAGAAGGGGAAGAGGAAAAAGAGAAGAAAATATACAAAAGAACCAGCAACTGCAGTATCGTCTATGGTAGGTCATAACATAGAGGTAAGAAGAATTTATTATTTTTTGTGAAGTCTTTTGGCATAGCAGAATTTCTAGGCTATAACTGACACTATCTTATGGGGATCATAAAGGCATGCAAATAGTAGATATGTCTTACAGGCAAACAAATTACAAACTGTAACTGTGTCGTTATTCCTTGTTAATTCTGTCCGCAGCATTAATTTTTGCCATATTTGATTACTTACAAGCGTCAGGAATTGGTATAGGGAAAAAGCAGTCCTAAGAACTCTTCCCCATCTTCACCTTTCACTGTAAATTTCTTGGCTCATTTTGTAAGAAAATATGTATAACTGGTTAGTCATTAAATAAATTTTCAAGGTCATTTCCTCCCAGAGCTTATTGAAGAGTTCATACCAGTATCAGAGGTCTATTTCTCTTTGTTCTTTCTCAAAGAAGAGGAAAAACGACAAGAAAAAGAAATGAGAAGAAAATTATATTATCCAACTATCAGATTTTAGCATGTTTGCTCAACCAACTGTAGGTTATTCCATCTAACTCTTCTGAAACTGCATGTTATTAGTTAACCAAGCTAAATCTATGGTCATCTGAACTACCTACTGGAAGAAGAATCAAACTCCTTTATGGTTGGTTCATCTGAATCTTAAGAGAATGGAACGCATCAAAGTAGAAAGAGGAAAAAATGTGATCAGGACCAAACTTTTAGCAACTTACGTTGTCAATATCAGGCAACAATCTTTGAAGATTGGCCAGTCAGCAAACATGAGTAATGAGATAAGAGGAATTAAGGAAAGATATGATCATGAGCCACTTAATATGGTTAGCAAGAAAAAGCCAAGAAACACATGCCAAATGTTTTGAAGATTCAAAAAAATGGAATCTTCTACGATAAGATTATTCAAAAACAGAACAATATGTGAATGTAAACATAACCAGAGACTGTCTACTTCACTTTCCCAACTGTAAATGATTCAATTACAACGCTCAAGGATACTGCCTTATTGATTTTGGAACTAAGAATATCCAAACATAGTGTAGGTCAATCAAATAGCCACATTACCACCATCCAAAGTCAAAAGCACCTTGTATAAATCTGGACGTCGATCACGAAATACCCCCCAACTACTTCTCTGGGCTTTGATTTTGTCCAGATCAAATTGTGCAATAAGAACGGCTTCATGTTTATCATCAGCACATGATATTAATTCTCCTGTGGGTCCTATACGACAGGGAACTTGATCAAATTCCTTTTCAGAAAACTGAAATTGTACTAAGTGAGCATAACTGAGACTTTAAAAATTATACCTAGAAAGCAAAAGTTATACCTGCTATAAATGAATTCCCATAGAAAGTGATCTCACTGTTGCCATGTTCTGTCTTTATTATCTCCTTGCCCAGGCGGTTTGCAGCAACCAAAGGTACCTGAACATATAACAGCACTAACTGGTGATATGCAAAGACAAAATCTATCCATGGAACAATGTACACATAGGAACTGGGTAGAAAGGACGCATTTTAACATTAAGCAAGACTATCTCCATAAGGATACGATAAAGAAAGAAATTTCCTTTTATACGTCCAATGTGTAGAATATAAGTTGGCACAAAACTCAGACACATATGTTAGTTTACCCTAACATTACCATAGTATCAAATAAAAATAGGGGCATTACTGGAAATGGCATTCATTGATACTAATCTTTTTTTCTCTTACAAAATTTTATTATAATTATTCAGTCAAAATTCAGGAAAAGCAATTACAAAATCCCTTCATTTAATCCTTATCTGATGAGAGTGGACAATTAAACAAACCACACCACCTCCATCAGCTCGCTTGGACAAACAACAAAGTCCCAAAAGCTCAAAATTAAACAAAAACATAACTTGCCTGAATTATCCACCCAAACAAAACATAGAGAATTAGAATATGCACATTACCATACAAGATGAACATTTCAATAATCATGTCTGCGACCCAGTGCTTAAACAAAATGATAACCTAATTATGAATTAAACAATAGATGGGCATATTTGGCTAGAACAGCTTGAATAATAACTGGTAGGTTAGTTACTTTTCAAGGAGACAATTCATCTCAAGAAGGGAAGCTCATTTCTAACAAGCAACATATCTCATTTCACAGAGAAGTTACTTTAAAAGATGCATTAAACAACAAAAAGTTGAGTTCCTCCAAAAAACCTAACCACGTTAGCCCCAGCATGTCCTCGCATCACACACTTCCAATGATCCCGAGAATCTAGGCCCTCATCTTGAGGTTCAGAACCAATAGCAGTGGGGTAGAACAATATTTCTGCTCCTTGAAGTGCCATCGCTCGAGCAGCCTCAGGGAACCACTGATCCCAGCAAATTCCTGATATGAACAAAGGGTAACCATCCACTTTAAGAAATAAAAGTTAATTCCTATTTTGCCCATCTGTCACTAATATCAATATATAATGACACCAAACTATATTGAATTTTTAGAAATTTAGATCTCATGGTATTTTCATCTTTTAAGTAAATAACAAATTCTTGACCACTCTTTTTTGACAATTACAAAATCTCAATATTTAAACTATAAAATCAAAATAAAGGACATATAGCAATAAGTAAAGGCATCTTTACCTACTCCAATTTTGGCAAATTTTGTCTGGAATACCTGTTAAAATCAGGAGTTTTTTTAAACAATCAGAAAGTGCAATCAACCAAGTGCTAAATTCACCATGAGTTCAAAGCTCTCATTCTTTATATCCACTAACACTGACCTTAAAACCGGTATCCCCGGGATTGAAGTAAAATTTCTCCTGGTAACCTGAGGAAAACATAGTCAGCTGCAAAGAAACCTTGTTGATGAAGATATCATATCAGATGCTTGTCAAAGTTCACAGACCTGGCCCATCTGGGATGTGGGACTTCCTGTAAAGTCCAAGATCAGTCCCATCAGCATCAATTACAACTATTGAATTATAATGTGCGTTGTTTGCCTCCTCGAAAAAGCTAACTGGTATTACTACTCCCAATTCCTTCGCCAGATTCTGCATCCTGAGACTCACATATTTAGCTAAATAGACTTCTTCTATGTAAAGTGGACAACCAATAATTCAAAATTTGAACAATTATAGGCCATTCAATTAACACAACGCTTTCAGGATACAAAGTCAAACAGCAAGATCTGGAAGCAGAACTTCTTACCTCAGTATTGTGGTGTGCTCCTTACGAGGTTTAGCTCTCAGAAAGAAATCTTCCCTTTGTGCTTGACAAAAGTAATACCCTTCAAATAATTCCTGAAACAATAGTGATCGCATGAAGGCTCATTGAAATGCAAGTAATGGCAGAAAATATTCGACAAAATCAAACTGACTCTTTTCAATCCTTATATACAACAAGAAAATCATTTTGACAAAAGGATTATTGTGTGAAGAGGAGCAAGCACTGAAAGAATTAGACGGGAAACAGGCATTCCAAACTGCAAATGCACAATTACAATGATAATGAGAAAAAATAATGAGAATTGCTAACTTTATACCACAAGATTACAAATGTTAGAGAGCTAAAATTTGATAATAAGGTATTACAACCAAAAATACGGAAAAAAAACCATGAGAACAAGTAAACCGATGACAAACCAATAAGAAGGCTCGTAAAAACCACGAACTTCTCAAGAAATTATATTCTTCACAACCTGAATAAGAATTATATTCGCCCCGTTCTGATGAGCTGCTCTAACCAATCTGCATTCAAAAACAATACAGTAATGTCACAAATTTCTGATTAGAACGCAAAATTTTTGGAATCCAACCACCATCCACAGAACAAAACACTATCTTCCTAAACAATAAAACCCTCTAAACATCTACACATCCGCCTCCACAGCTTGAAACTTCTCACAATACCTCTCTTCCCACACAGAAATAAAAACACGACGATTTTGCACCGAAACAAAAAAAAAAATCCAATTTTGCAACCGAGGAAGCACAAGTGAACTATTACTCGCACCATGACGAAACTACTTGGGAAAATAACAGATAAAATGAATTCCACCTTTCGGCCGTCCCAACGTTGGCAGAGACATCATCGGTGCAAGCGAATTGCAGCGCCGAGACAGTAACTACTCTGCTCTCGGCCATTTTCTTCTTTGAAAATTCTGCAAGAGTCGACGAAGAAGCTTTAACTAATGAACTTTGTGGACTGACAAAGCTCGACTCCACATATAAATTATTTCCCAAAATGTGAGAAAAAGGACATTAACGTAGCCTTAAATTAGTTACTATTTATTTAGCGCGAGAAAAAAAATTGCCGTAAGGCAAATTTACAGAAATGATTTTATTTTTTATGTAATAAAATAAGAGGATTAATTCACAAATTTAATTAAAAGATATCTTATTTTTTAAAAAACCTACAATCTACCAACTTTCTTGGAAATTGTCGATTCATTGGTAATGTAACACAATAAATAACTCTTGTGAAACGCCGCATTGCAGTTTAACAACACAAGATCGGAAACATGACGACAAATGAATAAACGTTCATTTCACGAATTACCGTTTGACTACAAGTATAAACCAAAATCTCACAATGAATTTCATTTTCAGCTTAATTTGCTTGGCATTGCATCAAATTCCTGTTTTGCTATGTCTGGATCTAAATTTTGAACGGTGGAAATTTGGTGTAAAAATGACATAAAAAAAAAAGAATTTAAAAATGCAAATTTGGTAACAAACATGACCATTTGGGTGTTCCTTACATAATTCTTTTTTGGGTAAATAGGGTTTTCATTACATATATTACGACTGAACAAAGACTTCCAATTTGGACTCATTTTCCTGATCTATGACGTCAAGAAACACAGGATCCACGATCACGTGACTGTCCACGTGCACCTTGAACTTATGGCCCCACCACAGCACCTTCGCGGCTCCTTGGATTTCCACTTTCGCTTCCAGCACCATCTCCCGCCGCCTCAGGTCGGCCAGCAACTTCTTCGCGTGGTGGGCCAGCTGGAGTCCGCTCAGCCGAGCCGGGAGCCTCAGCAGCTGACACGAGCGCGCCGGCTGGGACCCCGCCTGGACGGGAGCCGAGCCGAGAAGAGATCCGGCGTAGAAAATGGACATGGAGGTGTCGGAGTAGTGGATGGGGACGACGTTGGGGTTGGTGACGTGGACGGTGAGGATCATCTCGGCGTCCAGGTCGGGGAAGTTTAGCTTGAAGGAGGTGAGGTCGATGGAGATTAGGTGGAAGGTGGGGTCCCGGGGCTTGAAGGAGATGATCGCCGCCGTCGCGGTAGCCGCCGCAGCACCCACCAGAGCAGAGCCCCAGCCGAACTTCCGCTCTCTGTCCATGCCGAATCGTGGTGAAGAAATTTACAGTGCTTCTTGGGGAGATTGGAGATATCAGATCCGGATAAGGTGACGTAAGGTGAAGTGCAGCGTTACTTTCTGTAATGACTAATCAGGCCTCCGTGTAAAACATTTAGCTGTTTCTATGGCGGGGATATTTTGGTTATTTTAGGAGGTCAGATTATATCAGAAGTACGGATCACCACGGAAACTTTCTTGGCAAACAGCGAAACACCGTCAACTCAGAAAAAGAAAATGAAACTAAACAGCTTGGGTTGCAAGACCGGCCTTGAGCTTCTAAATGGTGGCGACATCAGTCACGAACGAAGCCGTTGGGTGGGAAACCGTGCCAGCACTGGCGCTCTCAAATGCAGAAATCGCTATGGCAGGTTCTTTGGCATCTGTACTGTACTGATAGTGTACTAGTCCCTTCGGGAAGACGAAGACACCCGCTATTTGGAGGTGTCCACGAACCCAACCCCCAGACGCCCTCCAACCACCAGCGGAAATTCAGAAGCGCGTGCGTGCGAGTGGGGTGGATTGACTCCGCCAGCAGGGTACTGCAACACGGCCAACGACACGCTCCGGCTTTCCAGAGCTGGGAACTCGGCCTTGCTAGCTTTGGTTTCTTTGCAACAAGACGTGGAGGAGCCGATGACCCCATGAAGGCCTCTGAAGGAGAAGAAATGGCTACCGGGGGCGCTGGAGTTTAGTGGGACTATGAAGCGTCTGATAAAATCCAAGAAGTGGCAACGATGGTTAGAAGGACAAGAATGGAACCTTTGGTGGCGATTTTGGATAGGAGATGATGGTGATTGGTTGCTATTTGGAAGATATGGTTTGGTGATTAGCTGCTGATTGTAAAGTTTTTGTCTGCAATTTACACCAAAATCAATGCATTAATTAAATGGGGAGATGATCATTGATTGGCTTTGCCTTGTTATTCACTATTGTTTCTTCTTCAATTAAGCACATGGTATATTTCGTATTTGTGCTGTTTGGCAACAAAGTTTCTGATCCTTCCTTAGATGTTATAATCTCTAGAATTATTCCTTTTATTGTCTCTTCACCTTTTCTTGATCTCCATCTGGTAGAAAATATCAATCAGAAGGTAACAAAACCATATAGTTTTTGCCACTTACAAACACTGAGCCTTAGAAGATCGATTCAAACAAGAAGAAACTCACTGCGGTTTCAAATGTCTTAGTCTCAACAGCCCACTCACATTTACAGTATATAAGGCCTAGGTTTCTTTCCTGTAAAGCCATCAAATCTCAAGCTTATAGTTGTAAGTTTGAAGGACAAAAGAGAAATACAGAAGAGCCCAATCAAATGGCTTTTCGCAAGAAAATTCTCCTCATGATTGTATTGACTTCACTTGCGACGGACCAAATGGCCCTGGCTCGAGACCCTGATATCCGAATTTTCTCCTCCCACCAAACTCACCTCCATCTGATGCAAATTTCTTTACATTCACCAGCTTCCGACACCTTGTCTTCGCCCCACTTCCTCCAACCTTCAAAGCCGCGAAAGCAGCCCAGGGAACGATTCCCAGCGCTCAATGGGCAGAGTGTTTCCTATGCTGTCCTTATATTGCCTGGAGGCTCAGTGAACCCGATTCGCACACATCCCCGGCGCGCTCTTGTTTGTGACTCAGGGCACACCGGAAGTAGGATTTGTGGACACGACAAACAAGTTCTACACTCAGACACTCCAAACAGGCGATGTTTTTGTGCCCAAGGGGCTGGTGCACTTCCAGTACGATGCTGGCGCCACGAAGCTTGCCTTCGCCATGTCGGCTTTTGGGAGTGCCAATGCAGGTACTGTTGCCTTGCCGAACACTCTGTTTAACTCTACCATTGGTGACAATGTCTTGGCTCTGTCCAAGACTGATGTTGCCACCACTCAGAAGCTCAAGGCTGGGCCGCATTGCCAGAACATGAAGAAGACTGTTGTTTCAGTTATCTTATAGCTCGTGCGTTTTAACGTTTGAGTGTGTACTTCTGCAACAGATAATTGTCTTCTTCCTTATGGGAAATGAGAAATTAATAAGTCCCCACCATCAGCTGTTTAAAGATATGTTCAAGATTCAAAGTTTAGTGTAAAATCTATACTATAGTATAT
Source organism: Avicennia marina (assembly GCA_019155195.1). NCBI lineage: Eukaryota > Viridiplantae > Streptophyta > Magnoliopsida > Lamiales > Acanthaceae > Avicennia > Avicennia marina. The sequence goes on along the minus strand of CM032783.1, from coordinate 2,918,423 downwards.
TGTTAAGCCTCAATTCTTAAAATACAACTACTTTTACCGCGGCCAGTACAACATTTTAGCTGCCATGGATCATAATCTGAAAATTGGATCCGGGTTTGGATTCGATAATCGACCGGAGTTCAACGACAAGCCCTCCACTTGGGGGTCCCTCTCCTCCTAGTCTCAAATTAAACTAGGTGCATAGATGTATATATATTTATGAAATCAATTACCTATATAGTTACATTATGGATATCAACCATTAGTAACTTCTACAACCGTATTAATAATCAACAGCTACTACCAAAACAAAAGGAGGCAATGAGTCACATGGGCTTTTAAATGTGTCTTTGGGCGAGTGAAGAAAATGAATTCAATACGTGAAGCTGGTTTGCAACTACCGTGCAGACAATTTTGATTGCATGGGTGAAGAAAGAACAATTGCTTTAACGGTGCATGAGTGACACAGTTGTGATTGGACTTTTTGATATGGGATTTTCTGTGTGGAATATTGGGCTTGTGTATCTAGAAAAACTGGCCTTTATACTGCAAGTGAAGGACATATTTACAGCTTGTTCTTACATTCTTAAAGAGAATATTTTTTTTGTGAAGTATCAGGAACTCATATGTCCGGTAAAGTGACAGGCTAAGAAAGCCAATATCACTTTTGCATCCCTTTGTGATTTTGTTTTTGAGTGTCCTTGGCTGATTTGGCCTGTAAGGATGGACAGAGTCTTGCAAAGCCACCATTGCCTCTTCTGAAATTCAGGACTTCCCTACTTTGAAGATCCAATGTATCAATACCTTAGTTTGCAGTAGTTGTCTTCCATTCTACAAAAATGTGTTAATTGCATCATCTAAATCACAAAATTTATCGGTGCTGCGCATCTATAGAAAAATTCCCACCTTGTTTCGACAATTTCGTGCTAGCATTTATACCAGTCTTGTAATTGAATCAATTTTACAAAATAAACAAGAAGAGGGGATATAGAAATTTGGCATAAATGTTTCCACAATTAGAGATGCATGCGGTAAATATTTACGAAGTTCCAGTGTAAGGAGTCATAAGCTATTGTCAATAGCCTTTAAGAGCTTGAAATGTTTGGTGAGTGTTATTCATGAAATTGAAAATGTATAATTTCAGTGAAATTACAGTACAAGGAGTCATATGATACAGACAAAAGCCGCTAATTAAGAGCTTGCAATGTTTGGTGACTGTCATTCAAGCATCTGCAATTTTCCCTGATCCATGAGGACTTTAGATTGAGTGCCCCCCCCCGGGGGGCGCCGCTGCCGCCCTCGTTTTTTTTAATTTAGTTATAGGCCTAGTCCCATGTGAAAATGTAATTATTTATTAATTATAGATGTCTACCTTCATTATTCAGAGTAGTGAAGTATTGACAGATTAGGCTCTTGAATCTTAAGCTTGCATATGGCAGTTCAACTTTGATCTTCCAACAAGCTCTCAGTAGGCAGGACTGTACGTCTTTGAATATTTCCAACAACCTACTCAGGCAGTTGGGCCCTTCATTTACTAGTGTTCTTGGCACTGCTCAAATATTTATAGCTATGCCATTTGCAAGTTGTCAGTGCTCACAACAGACTTCCAGCATTAGATTCAATGGAGACAATTCGGGTAGTCATTGCAATCTTCTTCACTTTGTCTCTAGCAAAGGCCGAGCCTTCCACTGGACAAGTCCTCAAGGGATCTGTGAAATGCCTTGATTGCAAGGCTCAGGGTTCTGATCTCTCTGGTTTGTCCTAAATTCTTGCTGTAATTGATGTTATTGAAGGGGGTGTATCAGTCAAAAAAGCAGACCATGAAGCAACATAACATGAAAGAAGCTTACTGTACTTTTGACTGTTAATCTTATTTCGCCACTTCCTCTTTGTTCTTGGCTTTTCTCTCATTTTTCAGGCATTCAAGTCCTGGTGAAATGTGATGAAGTGAAGAGGCTGGCTATGGCGTATACAGAGAAAGACGGGACCTTTAAGACCGAGCTTCCCTCAGACGGGCGAAAATCAGATGATCCTAGCAAGTGCACGGCCAAAATCACGGGAGGGCCTTACCAGCTCTATGTTTCAGCCAATAATTCTGCAGTACAAATTGTTAAGGGCAATGAATCAGGCCACTTCGCTACCGCCAAGCCTCTCAGCTTCTACGAGTCATGCCCTTTAAAGGGGAAATGTGTGGCCAAGGACCATGGACCTGGCTCATCAAAGGCTGTGGATCTTCCTGATCCAAAAGAAGATTCTTACATTCCACTTGGTCCCATCGTTGCCATACCTTGAAAGGGAATATTTGTTGTTGTTATCAAAATTATTGTGAGCCAAAGTCATAGGAGGATGGGTTTGTCGTTTGTGGTCTTGTTGGTGTTCTGTGTAATGGGATAAACAAAAGTCAGCTTTGGGATATCTTTTTCTTATATATAGAGATGTGTGTGTGTGTGTGTGTGTCTTCTGTGAAGAGCTGCTGAGCTTTTTCCTTAATAATACTTGGTTTTCTCAAATTGAACATTGCATTAATTCTTTTATTATAATGTTTTACTTCAAATTTTCAAATTAAGCCACTTAAATGATGGCTTTAGTTTTATCTGATACCAAATGAACAGTCCAAACAACAATTTAATTTTCAATCTATAGTTCAAAAACAGTACTATGCCGTAACATTTATGATTATATTATGCATAAAACAATAAAATGGTTAAGAAATATGCTCTCCTGATTTGAACCAAATTGTAAACTATTGATTAAATAATATACATATGAACTATTAATAAAGGGTGGACCCGTTCTGGTCTCACAATCCAATTACAAAAATAATCCTGTCTATATTTAGTAAATAGTTAACTCCCACTAACACTCTCAACTTCATACACATTTGTTTAACCTTCTACCGTCTTAGCACATAATTCATGTAAATTTTTCACATTTTTCAATTGAGTTTATTTTTCGTTTTTTTAAATAGATTAATTTTCACTTTCAATTTCTTGATATTTTTATAACTTATTACTAGTTTATGCACAGATAGCCATTTTCGGTAAAAGACAAATTATAATGTAAAACCCACGTATAAAATAATTTATGAATTATATCTATACTATTAATAAAGGGCGAGACCCCTTTTGATCTCTCAATCCAATTACTAAAATAACTCTATCTATATTTAGTAAATAGTTAATTTCCATGAACATTCTCAATTCGACACACATTTGTTTAACCTTATAATATATATTAATTAATTAACTAGTAAGAGTGACACAATTTATGTGTGCAAATTAATATATAAATTACAAAGTTAGTTTGTTTTAAATAAAAATTAAAAATATATAAAATAAAAAAATAAAGAAAGTTTTAAAGAATTTGAATAGATAAAAAAAAATTGATACCGAGAACAAACAAAACAATAGATTAAAAGAAAGGTAGAAAATAAAAGAGTAATCATATAAATTAACTTCGTGTAGCTAAAATATTTATTAATTTAATCGTATAATATAGAGAATTACATGTCATATCAATTATTTTTCACGTCCACCAAGGGCAAGTTTATGGCATGGAACAGTTTCAACTATAGATGAATAGATGCATCAATTTGTCCCGTAACGCTTTTGATGCTTATGCTTATTTAAGTTTTTTATCCTCATTTTTGTAAGAAAATAAGCAATAAGGTTGCGAGTGTAATTTAATGGTTTGAATCGTTTGACTTCAAGAAAGAAATTGGGGTTCAAATCCACAGAATGGGTGTAAAAAAAATAAGCAATAAAATAAAGTTAAACAAAGAGGCGTTATGCAGAAATATCTTGTGTATATGCGGATTGACTTGTTTATAATCACAAGTATTGAGTGATGACAAAAATTCACATGTCTTCATCAATGATACATGGAAATGGGATTGACAAACAACAGTAATCCCACCGCTTGGAATTCTTTTCCTCCACCTCCTTAATGGTGATTAATGCTTTATCTTCCACTCCCAATTTTCCGTACATCATTGTACGACATTAGTCGTTATTTAACTACAAATGCAAGAGAGAGAAAAAAACAAGGGCTATGTTTGTTGGTCAACCTCCAATCTCGACACGTCCCACTAAATTCTACACTGCAAAAAATAATATTTAATAAAAATTTTATTTAAATTTAAATTTAAATATTTTTTATTTACTTATAACTAATTAATTATTATTCTAATCATTACATATATTCATAATTAAATTAATATCTAACACGTGTATATATATACAAGCACACACTCATATTTATATATATATATATATATATCTTTACGAATTAATCATTATCTCTATATAATATTTAATTATTAAATTTTTATTATATTATATATATATATATATATAAATTTAAGTAAATCATCCTAGTCATCTCGTCTTTCTTCCCCTAACATACTCGGAGTTACCCCCAAACATTGTTCCCCCACAGGACCACTCTTCCAAACAAAGTCAACGGATTGTTGACCAATTCTACAAACATGGGACCATGACATTCCATTACTGGCCGACTTCATTGGACGCAGGAATCTCCAATTCTCCTTATCTTCCTTTGCTTCAACCGCGTGGAAATTTCCTGCAAATATCTTGTGCCTACATTTTCTCCTCCCACTCGGAAATTCCCATCCATATAAACACGCGCCCGAACTGCTTTAATCTTACCTGAAACGACAACAAAGAAGCACACACATGGAAGAAATGCCATCAGGGTTTCGTTTCTACCCCACAGAAGAAGAGCTGGTGACCTTCTACCTCCACAACAAGCTCCAGCAGAAAACCTGCAACTTGTTGATCAGTCGGGTCATCCCTCTCCTCGACGTTTACGCCTTCCAGCCTTGGCAGCTCCCGAGTACGACCGTCTGAATTAATCTTTTCCGTCACGTTATTTAAAGTCATGTTTGTGTTATTATGCATGCAAGATTTAGGGAGATAACGGCGCATGCATGTGTGTTTGTAATATGTATAAGCAGAGCGTTGCGGGGATCTCTGCCATGGAGACCCGGAGCAGTGGTTTTTCTTCGTGCCGAGACAGGAAAGAGAAGTACGAGGAGGGAAGCCCAAGAGGACGACGGCGGACGGCTACTGGAAGGGCGCCGGCTCGCCGAGTTACGTCTACTCGTCGGACGGGAAAGTGATCGGAGTGAAGAAGAGTATGGTGTTTTACAAAGGGAGAGCTCCGACTGGAACGAAAACAAAGTGGAAGATGAACGAGTACAGAGCCATTGAACAAGATCCCACCACTTTCATTCCTAAGGTAACTCTAATTAAGTTCTAGTCCTAAAAAGACGACGAAAACCCAAGTTTCGTCTTCATCAAAAAAGTTTTGTTTTCAAGGCTTAATTAATTTGATGAAGACAAGGTTCAATGTTGTAATGGTAATAATTTGCAGCTGAGGCATGAGCTGAGCCTGTGTAGAGTATACGTCGGGTCGGGGAGTCTTCGGGCTTTTGATCGACGCCCCACTGTAGCAGCAGGTTATACATCTTCCAGCATATGATTATTTATATAATAAAAGAAAAATTTTGAGAGATAAACTTTAGAAAGCGTGATAGCATGGGTATTTAAATAGCAAAACCAACGTAGCCTTCATGTTGAGGAGGTAGGATTTGAAAGTTTAAGAAATGTTTTTCGGATTTCTGTTTGGCCTTTTTATTTCATACATATAATCACGAGGGAGATTTGGAGATTGATTCCCCGTATTAAATTGCGAGGAGGACATACAGCCGCCACGTATGGAGAAGAAAAAGGCATGCTTGTACTAAATCAAATCTTCTATCCTCTTTTTTAGTCTCTACTTTGTCTCCATAATTCTACAATGCATTCATGTAATGTGTAATTGTTAGATAATATAAAACAATACACTAAACAATTATATATAAACAAGAGATGATTTCAGTGGTGTTTGAACCGATCTTATAGATGTTACAGGTGCTCAAATATAACAAATATTTTAATCTTAATATTTAATTATATTTTTAAAATTTTCGCTATAAGATTGTGATATTTGCAACAAAATCAATCGTTTGAACCTCCTCTCGTGTTATAAATTTAAAGCACAGTACCGCAACGACATTTGATTTTCTGAATCTATCGTGGTAGATCATTTAATCTTACAATATCACGGCGGTAGACTTCATAAATCAAACACATATATTGCTCTGATCTTACCACCTTGAAACTAAAAAGTTGTCAAAATGGGAACGAAAGAGTAGCATAAGTGGGTGTTTGGGAGAGCTTATAACCTCCTCCGAACATCTTATAAAATGTTTGAAAATTTATAAGATTTTGATAAATTTTAAGAAGAATGAGCTTGTAAGTTTCTTAAAAATAAATTAGTTTTTTTAAATTATTTTCAAATATCTTATAAATTATTTTATTACATATATTAAAAATAGCATAAATAACTTTAATTACATTATATTAGTAATATATAATATATTTTTATCATTATAATTAATTATAATTATAAATTTTAACAAAATTTTGTAAAATAACCTTACAAGCACTTTATTAACTTATTTTTAAAATAAGATTTATAAACTTATAAGCTTTATAAATATTTTATAATTTATATGATCTTATAAGTTAAAAAAAATTAAGCTTAACCAAACACCCTCTAAATTAAACTGGAATTCGAAGATAAGAACAACAATCCAATTTGCTACATGCATTACTAGAAATTTGTTAAACTTGAACAACTGAAAGAGCGTGCCTATCTGACACAATTTTGAAACGTAAATGATATTATACAAAAATTCTATTCCAAATTTATTTTAAATTGGAACGATCTTTTTAATTATTTTAAATCTGTTCTAAATTTGGAATTACATTGCAATCCATTCTAATTTTGGAATAACCTTGTAAACACTATTCCAATTTGGAATGGTTTTTGTCACCGTTCCAAAATTTAGAATTACTTTTAATTAACCGTTCCAAAGTAGTCATGAAATTAGAACGATTTCTCTTATACCATTCCAATTTTGGAACGACTTGATATAATCGTGTCCAATTACAAATCTGGAGTTTATAATGATTATATCAAGCCGTTCCAAATTTGAAATTTAAAACGGCGATAAAAAGCTGTTCCAACTTTGATAAATGGAACGACCTTTTTTTATTGTCATTCCAAAGTCGTTCTAATATTACAAATATATATATTTACTCTTGGGGCTCACCAGATGCCATTTACACATTTTTCCGTTCTAATTAATAATTTTTACCTTTTTTTTGGTATTGATAATTTAAATTTTTAAAATGTATATGTTATTTATTATAATTAATGATATTTATATTAAAAAATTCTTAATATAGATGTATTCATTCAAGATAATTTGTATTTGGCAAAGTTTATAACGTTTTTTTCTTGAGGAAATTTTTGTTTATCAAAAATATTTACTTACTATTTTTTAACAGTTTAGTCTATTTCTCAAAGAAATACAGTTTTTAGGCATTTATTTATATATTTTTTCAATGTATTAGTTTACTATATATTTGTTATGGATTATGCTTACCAAGTTTATTTGTAATTATAATTAAGTTTACCATCAAAATGCCCATTTGTATGCTTACCATCATATATCATTCTTTAATATTTTTTATTTTTTAAAATTTTGTCTTATTTTGTGACAATATTTTTATTACATTGTTTTTTTTTATAGTTTTTTTTTATTTTACTATTAGTTACCGAGATTAGTTACCTAGATTGCTAATCAAAATTTTGTTTACACTCTTCTTCAACTTATCTTTTTCACACAATTGCCTCTTTTCAACTTCTAAATATTTCTCTCATTTAAAATTTATATTTTATATTCTAGTAAAATTCTATTCACGTATATCCATTAATAATTTTTAATTAAATAAGATATTTTATTTTTACAATCTAATTTTAATATACTTGTTATTGTTATCTATTTTATGGTATTATATTGCAAATAATCAACTTCAAAAAAATAATTTGAAAAAAAAAAGTAATACATCTAATAAAGTAGACAGTCATAAACTCATTTGCTTCACTCATTTTATAACATATTATTTTTCATAATATTGATTTTTAATATGTAATTTATTTATTTATTTAAAATTTTAGCCCATTATTTTTTACTAATTGTGTTATATGATATATATAAAAGATATAATTAACTATGAAATAAATATAAAAATAAACAAATACTTATAACATATTTAATAAAATAGATTATCAAATATTGACTTGTTTTAGATATTTTATTACGTATAATTATAAGAATAGTGCTGTTTATATAAGAATTTATTTAATTGTTTAAAATTTTAACTCATCATATATTTCACAAATGTGACGGTTGAGTATTCACTTGTTTTTTATATGTTATAAAATATATGAAATTTATTTATTTATTCAAAATTTCATTTCATTATTATAACTTTATTTATGTTGTTATTTTTTTTTTCATATTTATATCTATAATTTGTTAACAACTTGTTTTATTTCATGTTTGTTGGGTGATATCACAATGTCATCAATGTTTTTCAAGAAATTTATTGCTACATTTTCTAAAACTTTGCAATAATAACGTATTTAAAAAGTTTGACAATTATAAATTCATTCGTGCTAAATATTTTATAACATTTTATTTTTAATTAATATTAATTTCTTTTATATGTGATTTATCCATCTATTTATTTATTTAAATTTTTGGTACATTGTTGTAACTCTAATTTTCTTATGATTTGTTCTATATAATATTTATTAAATATAATTAACTATAATATTAAATAATAATATTAAATAAATTTCAACCCGTTTCATTAATTTAATAATAAAAATTTCCTTGATATTTTATGATACCTTGTTATAAGAATAGTGTTCCCTTTATACATGAAGTCTGTTAGTTTTTAACGTTTGTTTAGGTTTTCAGGTGTATATTTATTCAAAATTATGTAAAAATAAAAAAAATAATGATAAAATTTAATAAATATAATGATTGAAATATATATATTTTTTAAGTGTCGAGCAAAACAAACATAGCCAAAATTTAACTCATTAATAAAATTAATTATTTTATCATTCAAAGTTTATTTAATTAATTTGATATCTATATCTGTAAATTTTCATCATATCTGTTGATGTTCTATTGAATGGATTATATAGTTATAAAGTCAATATCCCAAATTTATTGTTATTTTTTAAATAAAATTATACATAATTTAGTTTATTTTGAATTTAAATTTATAAATATTTTAAAAATTTAGGATTCCATTAATTTTTAGTTTTACTTAATTTATAAATAAATAAATTATTTAAAATTTGTTGGTTTTCTACAATTAAAAGATTTCTATTTTAAATAAATATAACCACAAAATTAGTTTAAATATATTAAAACTCTATTAATCTTCTACTACTAAAAGATAAATATTTTAAATAAAATTTTATTTTTATCAATATAATCTTGTTTACTACAATAAATATAGACATTTAATTAAGGACAAGAAAGGTAAAAACATTCTTACTTTTTTATATAGTACAGAGGTAGATTTTTCTAAGTAATTTAAAAATAGTAAATTTATGTTTGAGATATATATATATATATATATATATACACACACACATATATTCATACGTATTAAAGTTGCATATGATTAGTAAGAATCATTGAGTATTGCAACCACATATTTTAAATATGTAAGACAATACGTGTATATAGAACTAGTATTTTATTTTTAATAAGAAAACAATTAAATTTTAACATTAATGCGTGGGTAAATGTGATTGATACACGTAAACAAGATAGATATAATTTCAATATTTATTTTACTCTTGGGCGTGACATACTTGTTGGAGGTACCTATAAATAGTCAAAATTAACGGGTCGGAAGTTGAAATGAGAATTGAGATGCAAGGAATTATGCGCGACTTCAACCGCCTTTGCCGGCACACGATTGATTACCGTTCAATAGTTGATGTGAACTTCCATTTCTTCATTCTTCTTGCTTTCAACTGAATCCGCTGGAAATTCGGAATTTGGATCAAATATGTTCACCTAGGGTCTTGATTTAACTCGCGCAGTTGTTTCTGTCGATCTTTTTCTCGTAAATGAAGCCTATTAGACTTCCGGAGGCTCCAGCGAGCCCACCGTCCATGGGTGGAGTGCCCGATATTTTCGAGGGCGGGGTTACGGGGTCGTGCGCCGTGACGTTGTAATGCGCAGCGGATTTCCGGATCTGGAGAACCAGAGCGTTGGATTGGTTCGGGCGCTCGGCTTATCTGAGGAGCAAACTCTCGATGTGAGCCTCCAATTCTCTTTCTGAAATCACACGGTTCAGTTAGTAAGTTGCAAAACGCTGGGAGGCTTCCAGTTTGGAGTGATGATTCCTCGGCTATGTTGGTTTAGACATTCTCCGTTAAAAACATGCAATCATTGCACTTATCAAATTTTCATTCTATATCTTTTTTCAGGACAATTCTATAAAGAATTTAGGCTCTAGCCATGCCCTAAATTTTTCATGTATCTTATTGTCTGTCGGTAGAATTTTTTTTTTTAATTTTCGTGACGGTAAAGATTTGAGAGCGAAGCGAAAAATATAGTTTGAGTTGTTCGTCAATGCGATATATCTGTGTTTTTCTTAATGTAATTCATAATATAGAATGATCATGCAATTTGTCACGTTGGAACTTACTGATTGGAATAGCTTTTAACTTGCAAGATATATCTTTCTGTCTTCATCCAGAAACTTGCTTCAACATTAATTTGTTGTGTTTTAATTCTGTTTTTGTTAGTAAACTGCTTGCTTTGTTTAGATGTCTGGGAAATTTTGATGGAGAATATTCATTAGGGCAAATGAGCTAAATAAAACACATTCTTGTTCACATATATATAGTGAGATATAGGGCTATTTTTCATTGAAACTTAATATACAATAACTCAATGATTTGATTTGATTGTGTTGCACCTGTGTGCTGCTTATGTGAAGTGGGTTACGAGACCAACTGGAGGAATCAATGAGTGGCTACACTGGCTCCAAGTTTCTATCCATAAGAAGTTGTGCTATATTATCAGCCAGATATTTGGTTACTCACAAATTTTGATTGCTAGAAGAGGGAAGAAATTAGTTCCTTTGCCTAAGGAGAATGGTGCTAGCATAGGCTTGTCATCAGTGTTGGAAGCTGATGTAAAGAATATTGTCAGAATGGCTAAAGAAACTTTTGAGAAGTAAGTTTGCTTTCTTCACTTTCACGTATGCACAAAATAGGCACACAATTCCACTCCACTTTTGACTGGTTATTATTTGCCAAGTATGTCCATTACTATCTTTTTCTCAAACTTCATGTAGTATAGTCTGTTGAAGTAAATCTAATTTACTAGGTTTATTATACTATTGCTTTGAAGAACAAGAGCATAAAACTGCTTAATTAGTGTGTTAAATGACCATATAGAGATTTATTGTGTTAAATGACCATATAGAGATTTATTATTTAATATTTAATTGGTTTTAGTTGTTTCAACATGCCTCATATAGTGCAGGTGGTATTCTTTTTGCAAAGCCCAGCGCATGATTTTTTTTTCAATAAATAGGTGTGATTGGACTTTGGACTTAGGAGCTTTTTGTTTGATTTGGCTTTGATATCGTGTTGAATGCCCATCTCATTTGAAGAATCTATGTGTCATTTAATATTTACTTAGTTTAAGTTGCTTCAACATAATGAAAATATACCTTCTGTTTGTCCAAAAAAAGCTACAATTCTGCCACCATTCTTTCCGAATATTGCCAAAAATGAATTAATTGGTCCCCAATCTTTGTTAAAACTGAAGATTACAAAGTCTGAATGTGGATACCCTCAGCTTATTGGGTGAATATCGAAATTTGGAATTTATTCTAGCTTCTCATCTATTACCCAATTATATAAAAGTCAATGTTGCTGCTTTTTGGGACATTTCCCCATGCGTTGATTATTATATTAGGATTTGGACTATTTTTCATTTTCTCTATGTTGTTATGTTCATACTCCATAAGGATATTTATCTTGTATATTCATGTCTTGATCAATTTAAATGCCTGAGGAATAACATTTTGACGTCATTCCAGGGATGGTCCACTACTTGTGCTTGCATCTGGCAGAGATACCCTTTCAATTGCAAGCTCTATAAAAAGCTAGCATCTGAAAATGTGTTTGTTGTCCAGGTTTGTACGCTACTCCTCTACTTGCAGGTTAGACTTAAGAATATATAACCTGAGTTAAATGTTTCTTATTCTACATTCTCATTTCTGGACATGCAAGAGCATATTCTTTTTCTTTTTTCTAAAAAAACTGCCTGTAATGTGTATTCTGTATATTTTGTTATCTTTGCGGTTTTTCCATTAAGGGAAAAGTACATGTGGCTATTCATTATTGAACAATTCTTATGATGCCTTATACATTTGCATTATGCAAAAAAGAATTTATGAAGCTATCATGCATTTCCTTTTCAGATTCAGCATCCAAGGTCCCAATTGGACAGGTTTAATATGGTTATAACTCTGCAGCATGATTATTATCCACTGACTCCCCGTGCGCAGGAGGAGGTTCATCATTTTCTCCGGAAATGGATAACACCACGATCACCTCCTGATGAGCATGTTGTAAGTACTCTCAAGTCTCACCATGCATGTGCCTATTTAGTCTACTTCTCAAGAATTGTTATCACTGAGTCTTGATGTGTTGCTATGGATGCTTTGCTTATGTTCATTGCCTAGGTCCTCATAGGCACACTTCATCAAGTAGATTCTGCTGCCCTTCATAGTGCAGCTAAGGCCTGGCATGATGAGTTTGCACCTTTGCCAAAGCCTTTGCTTGTAGTCAACATTGCCTTTATCCTGGTGCTGTGGCATTTTTTCTCTGCTAAAAACAAATTAGGTTCAGTTTTGGTTGAAAGTGGAACTTCTTGTAATCAATAGATGAATCTATATTGTTTGGTCTGTTGGTAGAAATTCGTTCAAACTTTACTGGACTATTTACTATCAATATGGCATTGTTAGTGATTGTTTAGCCAATGGGCCAGCTATATATATATATATATATATATTTAATTTTTTTTTTCTTTTTGGGATGTGCTATGATGGAGTCTTAACTGATGTGGATATCCATTCACCAATTTAAGAAAAGGCTAAATGTGATACCCTTTTTAGTACCTGTATTACTTTGTTCAAAGTTTCATGAAAGATTTGGAGTTATATCTTCTCTCTGTTTTGAGATTTTGAGATTGGGTTTTCAGGTCATGAATTCAGCACTCCATGAGTAATTTCAGTGCTTCAATGGGAAAAACATGAAAATTTTCTATTCCTTTTTCACACAATTTGATCTCTTGCATACAATGCATCTGTTGTATGTTTGGATGGATTCACATTGTATTTGGGGTTTTTTTCAACTGTCAAATTTTATGGGGTATATGCCCCACTTTTTTACCTGCTTCTCATGAAGTTGTAACATTATTGCACATGAAATTCATAAAGAGCTTGTTTCACCATCTGAGGACTTGCTTCCTTCTCTCTTTCATCATATTTGTATAATTTTTTATTGTCTTAAGTGTTATTTTTTTACCTTTTAAGAAAAATTTGTGGATATCTGTTCCTATTCTTAGGTTCTATTGGTAGGGTGCTGCAGATGTAGCAGAGATTTTGCAAAACAGCTGACCATGTCCCTGCACAATGTTCTCACAAGCTGTGGAAGTGTGAGGATATCTTTTTCAAGGAGGACACCTGAAAAGGTAGAAAAACCCCAGTTTCAAGTACTTTGATTCAACTTATGCCTCTAGTTTATCTAATCTTAGCATATATACTTCACTGCTGTTCTGTTACTGTTCATTGAGCTTTTGGTTTACAGGTTTCTAGTCTGACACTTAAATAACTTGGAACTCATCCAAAAATATTCATATGGGATGGCAAAGGTACTTCACATTCACTGAAACTTTGCAATAAATTGTGAGACTTACTAATGAGTTCGTCTCATTATCAGAATCCAATCCATATATGGGACATCTAGCTTGGGTTGATGCTTTTGTAGTCACTGCTGATTCAGTTAGTGTGCTGAGTGAAGCTTGCAGCACAGCGTAGTGTGTGATATCGTTTGTTGATGATTTTGAAGGCCCACATACCAGATATCTTACCGATTTTTTGGTGATTGCAGGAAGCCTGTTTATGTTATTGGAGCTGAACGCTGTACATGGAAGTTTGTGGAGTTCCACAGAAGACTCAGGGAGAGAGGCCTTTTTTGACCATTTACAGGTCTTGAGATTGTAAGTAATAGCCACAGCCTTGCTGGAATATATGTTGGAGATACAGATCTAATGGTCTGTCGACAGATAACTTTGGTGCTTCTCTGGGCTATATTTTTTGAGACAGTGACCAACGCTCTTGACCACCATACACTCACCAAAGAAGCAAGCAAAGAAATGACTGAAAGTGAATAGTTTTGCGTCCCAGCACACTAATTAAATATAAGGAAGTTGTTGTGGAAATTGTTTTCCATCCTGGACAACTAATCAAATGTTAGTTTTAGTTTATTTACCCATTCACATACACTCTCAAAGGTTTGAAGCTTAGCCCTTGTTGTTCATACCATATTATTGAGTCTGAGACCCTTTAAGTAAGTACCTTAGATTATTTAATGAATTGCCAAAATTTTCCTCCTTAATAAATTTATATATATACTATTTATTATGGTTAAATTCCCTAAAGTATCTACCTGTTGCTACCTAAAAGATTAAGATGTCCCCATTTTATTTATCTTTTCACTTTTTCCTCCATATTTTTATATGTTATTTGTTAATTCTTTCTTATTAAATTTTATTTAATTTATTTTTCTTTTTTAATGTTTCTCTTAAATTTTACTGTTCTCTGTCATTTTATATAAATTTATAATAAATTTTAAAACATAATAATTTACTTTTTATTGTCATTGATATAATTTTATTATATTCAAAATAGACAATATTTGTTTTATGATAAATTGTAAAATAAAATATGTTTGCATATGGTTCAAAATATTTATATAACAAAAGCAAAAACTTGTGTGCACATGATAAATTATACTTCCAATTTTATATGTACACACATCCAGTGTATATAAGAACTACTAGTTGAAGACAATGGGTTACATACCAAAGAATTAAGATATAGTTCTGCCTATTCTCCTGTTGAGAAATATTGCCACTGTATGGTTTTTCATTCTCTCTGTAATTTATTAATCTTGTTTTTGCATAAATGTCTGTTTACTTCCCTAGCATGGTTAGAAACTTAACTTCTAGCTCTCACAAGAAGAGGTAAAGTTCTATCAAGAGTTCTTGATCTCAAAAATATCCTAGTCACTCAACATGCTTGAATTTGTTCTAAAACGTAACCTCGCACATGGTTGTCAAAGTACAATTATTACTGCTGCTGGATAAAGTCTGAAATTGACCTATCATTGTTGGATATCTGTTTTCAACTTATTAGGCATTTTGTGCAGTTCTTCTTAGAAGCGAAATAGAATGGCTAGTTAAATATAAGTTGTACCTTTTGTCTGGGCATTTCCAACTAATTTTCTGGTTGTTTACTGTTTTTTTCTTTTATCAACATTCCTTGATTTCAGATGTCAGAGAGCTGGAGTTATCCTCCTTTGAATGACACTGCAGAAGCGGCAAGTCGGGTGCGGGGAAAGCACTTGTTGAGCGTGGATGGGGCTCATCACCGTGATTTCATGGAGATTTTAACCGTAGCACCATTTCTTTGTAATTTTGTGACGGATTATTTCATTTCATACCATCTTGTATGACAAGATAGAATTACAGATAGATATATGATTGTTGAGCTTCAGCAGCAGTTTGCCATTCTCTGCCCCATTGGGTTTTCGTCATTGTACAATAAATGCCCCCCTTTGGGACTCGGGCTGTAAATTTTGAAGCGTGATGCACGAATTGGCTGTAAAAATGAACAATGTAAAATTAAATCAATTTGGTTACCGTCTAGCATGGACAACCTTGTTTTTTGAAATATTGATTTATATCTAGAGTTGTGCCATTTCCGTTCTTCTAGGTGTCCCTCCCTACTTGTCTTGAGATGCATGAAATTTGCTTATGGGAGACATGGTTGCTCAGCTCTAGGATATATCGTCTATTTCTTGCATACTGGATCTGACCCTTCAAAGGATTTTGTTTTGATTTGTATATGATCATATCAATTAAATGCGTCTCCGTAATTAACTTCTCAAACTTCTCCCCAGAAAGTCCCAAAACAAATGTAGGAAAAATGTCAATTCGACAGTAATAATTCATCCCTGACCCACAAAAAATTATTCTTAACTATTTGCTCTACCAAGTAGAGTTCCTCTAGTCATCTAATTTGAATCGCCTCTCTCCTTGATGATAAACAAGCCATCCATCCCTCTACAATGCGCCAACTACCTAATTATAATATGAACGTAGAATACACACCAGGCTGTCTATAGAAGTTTGATATTAATCCTTTCTTGGGGTGGAGCAAGTTTGCATCGACAACAACTCCACCTTAATCTTACAACTCCATAGCCATCATCACCTACTCCTCCCTGATCAAACCATCAGACCTATTCCATAACTGGCCCTAATCACATCCTCCTATAAATCTCCTTAGCCCAACACACTTGTTTTCCATCACAACACATAACATTCCCCAATCCTTTAGCTAATTAATTACTTCTTCTCCTGTGAAAGAAAACCAAATGGATTCCACAAAGAGCAGTGGTGAAGCAGCCGTCAACATCCCTCATGAGTCAAAGTCCACCAAAGCCAACACCGTTGCCTACACTGCCACCACATCGGCTACTCCACTCCCTCAAGGTGGCAGCAGAGGCTTAGCCATCTTTGACTTCATTCTCAGGATTTGTGCTCTTGCCGCCGCTTTGGGCGCCGCTGTCGCCATGGGAACCACTGATCAAACTCTCCCCTTCTTCACTCAGTTCTTCCGGTTTAATGCCAGCTACGATGATCTCCCAACTTTCACGTAATGCATGGATGTTTACCGATCTTTGTTTCTACGTCTCTCTTGTCCAGCAATTTATTCTTTGAAATCTTGCGCTGATTGAGGAACAAATTGCAATGTTTCTCGTTCAGGTTCTTCGTGGCGGCGAATGCTATTACAAGTGGATACTTGGTCCTCTCCTTGCCTTTCTCCATTGTGACAATTGTCCGCCCCCATGTTCTCGGAATAAAGCTTCTTCTGCTCATCCTTGACACAGTATTGATTTACTGCTGATTTGAAATCTCATTTCCTGATAATTTTATGTAGTTAAATATGCTAGCCTTAGAGCTTTAATATATGATCTCTCACTTGCTGCAGGCAATGATGGCCCTCACGACGGCGGGGGCGGGGGCGGCGGCGGCGATTGTGTACTTAGCCCACAACGGGAATCCCAACACCAACTGGTTGGCCATTTGCCAGCAGTTCACCGACTTCTGCCAGCAAGTCAGCGGCTCCGTGGTGGCTTCCTTCATTGCAGCAACCATCTTGATTTTCTTGGTTGTGCTTTCTGCTGTGGCCCTTCGCAGGCGCTGATCATGAGACGTGTTATTGATTGCACTCTATCTGCTGCGATCATACGAGTGTGTTGCTTCTAATATATTCATATATATACGGTGTGATGTTTGTTGAGGGGTTCATTGTCAAGTTTCTCACTTGCATGAGCGACGATGAAGATGGAAATGCTTGTTTCGTGGAAAAAGGCAGTCATGTAATTTGGGATTTTAGTGCCTTTTTATTGAAATTTACTTCTACTAATTGTTTTTATATGTATTTATATATTATATACCTCGCAATTTTAATGTGGTCGATTTTCCCATGTTTTGCAATCAATTTTACTTCGTCCACTCTTTCCAAGTGTGGTTGTATATGGCTATGTCTAAAGGCGATTGAAGTAGATTTCTAAAATTCCTTTGTTCTTCCTTCAAAGTATATGATTTTTTAAATTTTTAAATGTCGATATACTGATGAATTTTATATATATACATTGTACAATAAAGTATTACATGAGTGGATATCTATGTAAATACGATCTTTACATCTTAAGTGCTTTATCATAATACTATAGAATTTGAGACATGTTGGGCTATTTAATATATCTATATAGGAAAATTTGGTTAGAGAATGTAAAATTATTTAAATAACCTTAATCTTTAGACATTACGTTCTATTTATTCTCCCAATTTTCAATCATATCATTCCCTTTTTAATTTTAATTTATTTTATTTTTATAATGTTTATCTAATTTACATTCTATACTAGATATTAATATAAGGAAATAATTTTAATTATATAATGTTAAATTACTATGGCATCCTTATGTAAATATTTTTTATTTTTTCTTTCCCTATTTTATTTTAATATAGCTGTATTTTTTCTTATATTTTTATCGCTTTTTGTTCACTGTCTCTATCATTTAAATTTTTTTTCATATGTTCTTAAGTTCAAATTAATATTTATTGTGTTTATTTTTGAATTTTAGTATGTGTTTTTAGATGTTTTAATCTTTAAAATTATATAAAGTCAGAAAAAAAAGATAGATAAAATTTAAAAAATATAATAATTGATTGTATGTTTTTAGACTCTAAAATTTGAAAACAAATATAGTCAATTATTTTTATTACAATTTGTTACATCAAATAAAATAGTGTAATCTTTATGAAAATTTGAACGTGTATTAAAAGTGCAACTATTACTTGTATAGAAAATACCCAAATAAGTTTGTCATTTGATTTTCCACATTTTACCTACTTACCTTTTCTCTAATTCACTTATATCGTCATTAACACTCTTTCTGGTTCAAAAATTTTGAAGGAAAAAAAAAAAACATAACAATAATTCTAATTATTTGATTGATAATGAAAATGCTAAAAATTACGAACCCATGGAACATAGGTGGAAAAGAATATTCCCTTCACAAAAATGAGAGAAAAATTAACTTAGAAATTTCTTCTTTTTCGAAGTCTCATCTTTTTTTTGTGGCTATACTTCTTAAACAATTAAACATATATATGACTTTTATATTTTTTTCTATTTATATTTTTAAATATTTTTATTTCCTTGTTAAAATCATTGAATCAAACAAATATGACCTTTTGGATTTATTTACTTTTTATTCTCGAATTTTCTTTTCACACACTGTATATGTGCACTTAAAAGAATCCAAATATAAATAAGTGAAGTCTATATGAGAACCCACACTTGAGTGTAGTTTGTCAACATTTAACATGTATTGTCAATATCTTAAAACAAAAAACAAAAAATATCAAGAAACTTTTAGATCATTAGCAATAGTTTCATAAAGCAATTGAATAGAATAGTAACTTTAAAGGCGAGTTGAGACATGTTTGTTTTCGAATTTTGAAGTCTATAAATAACACTTAATCATTAAATTTTATTTTTTCATCTTTCTTACTTTTTGTACAATTTTCAAAATAAAAAACACACTTAATTATTAAATTTTATTTTTTCATCTTTCTTACTTTTGTACAATTTTTAAAATAGAAATCAATAAAAACATAACCAATATAACTACAAGACAGCAACTACACATGCAATCATGAGAACTTGCAGGATACACACAATATGCCTATTATTTAATTTGGTGTAAAACATTTAAGACTACAAAGGGAACATATATAAAATTTTTAACTATCTAAAAATATGCTTGATCCAAATTTACATTCATTTAAATCATTTTTTTTAAGTATGTTGTATATCAAAATATTAATTTTTTATTTTTCTTCTTCTCTCTTTTTTTTATTTTTATACTATTTTTAAATTTTTATATCAAATTGTTTAAAGGTTCAAACATTAGTTTTTTCCGCCAGTCCGATCTCAATATTTTTGACTAATTCTTTTCTGCCCATCTCAATATTTTGACGATTTTTTTTAAAGATATTTAGCAATTAATATTTTTTGAAATTAAATATTTTTTTATGACGTATATACCCCTGACTCCTTCCCTTGAATTCAATGGCAGTGTCGTCAATGTGCATGACCCCTCACTCGTCAGTCTCCCAACCCAGCCGCCGTTCAGTGGGAATCTGTGTCTGTGTGCGCGCGCGTGTATATATACATATATAGACACACACACACACACACACATTTGTGGTGTTCTGATGAACTATTGAAATCAGAAGCAGAAGCTGCTGCCTTTTCTTCTGCTTGAATTTGCTTCCTCTCTACACGCATCCACTTCGTGGTACGGAAGAAAGAGCGAGAAAGTGAGCAAAAACATGTCGCAGAACGGGAAATTGATGCCGAATCTGGATGAGAAGAGCACCAAGTTGCTCAATTTGACGGTGCTGCAGAGAATCGATCCCTTTGTTGAGGAAATTCTCATCACCGCCGCTCACGTCACCTTCTATGAATTCGACATTGACAATAGCCAATGGGTATACGCCGTCACGTATTCACACACACACACACACACATGGGAATTTTTATGTCTTGACGCTGGCATAGATTCATTGATTGGGTTTAAATTCATTTTCTTCGTTTGGGATATAAATTAGTGTTGAATTTTGGTTGCAGAGTCGGAAGGATGTGGAGGGCTCCCTTTTTGTCGTGAAAAGGTAGGGAATATTCTTGGGTTTTGGGCAATTTCGTGTTCCACATTTTTTTTTTCTATTGAGATTGAGTTTTGGGGTATTCAGACGATTCTGCTCCTTGGGTTACTTTGAAGTTGGGGGCCGGGGAAAGATATACGAATTATGCAAATTTCACTTTGTTATTTTGTATCTGGGTCTTACTGTTTCAGGAATACGCAACCACGGTTCCAGTTCATAGTAATGAATCGTCGTAACACTGGTAAGTCACTTAGTTTCTTTGTTTCGTTGGGAAATAGTGTGGGGATATGGGGGCTGATGAAACATTGTTGCGTCCAGTTTGGAAAAGGAATCAGCGCATCACTATTTTTTTTGGTGATATAATGCTTAAGCACTTAGATTTCAAGTACGATATTTTCAGCTATAGTTGATAATGATCAAGAAATATTTTGTCTGATATGAGACAGTAGAAGTATTAAATTTCACTTCATTCCAAAGTAACGAATCTTTTGCATTCATGATATAACCACAAACCATTTGCATTAATCATGGTTGGTAAAGCAAGACAAAGTATGGCTATCTGCTTGCAGCACGAGCGAATTGAGGTTCAATAACAATTTTGGGGTTGGTCTTTGATCTTTTGCAATCATTTGTTCTGTAATAATATTTTCCTCAATGCTTTAGTTGGAATTATACAAAGCATGGTTCATATGTGCTGTATTGATCACCTTTGCAAGGGGAATTTTGCACTGTGGTATATAATGTTACTGTAACATGGACAAGTGACTTAATGGATTTTGCTATGGTTCCAAGTCAAAACATTGTAGGGAAGAGTAGTAAGCATCTGTTGAAGTTAAAAAATAGAATGCGATAAAGGTCTTTAAACTGTTTTTTCGTGTCTGGCATCTTGCTTGTGGTTTATCTTCTTTGGGGTTGGAATAGCCACTTCACCTTGATGAAATTTTGTTTGTATCACGGTCCATCTATATTGAACAATCTGATTGTTAATGTAATCAGATAATCTAGTGGAGAATCTCTTGGGAGATTTTGAGTATGAAGTGCAGGTTCCATATTTATTATACCGAAATGCTTCTCAGGAGGTAAATGGAATATGGTTTTATAATCCGCGTGAATGCGAAGAGGTCGCAAATCTATTCAGCAGGTTGGTGTAATATAGTTGAATTTATTATATAATTCTCTTTCATGCATGTCTCAATGTGTTCCAATATGCGGCTAGCTCATTCTAGAAACAAAACTTGCAGATGTGATTAACTTGGTACCCGTGAATGATAGTTGACAGCCTATAATCATCATAAGCTATGTTGATGACGAGGAATATTTGATGGAAGTTATTGTGGCTTTTATGTTTTCTTATCTTATGTCACGTGATGGTTAAGCATTGACATGTGACACGTGATAGTCACCATTTGAGATGAGTCTGCTGTAGTGGCAAGATTTTAAATTTTCAGATCTAATGAGTGCAGCATTGTTACAGGTAGTGGAAATAAAAACATTGATACCCTTGATGGAATGATGCAGAATAAAAGTTAATCCCATAATGTCAAAACTTTATATATTTCTATTAAGATAATGCCATTTGAATGTTGGCCCTTGTTACTGTTCTATCTTAACCTGAAGTTTTCTGGAGATACCAACTGTTTTAGAACTCCAACTCTTACCGTGTAGAATGGCATGTTTGGAAATGCTATGATAGCAAACCCTGAAGCTGAATAAAATGAACAATCTCTGGAATTAATTACATTTGATATTAGATTGAAAATTACTCATATTTGCTCATCTTCTCACACCAGTGTATATTTGATATGTTTTTTACGTTGATTTAAATCCCCAATTTTTGGTAGTTATATTATTATTTTAATGCTGTGGTTATATTTGTTACTAGGATACTTAATGCATATTCCAAGGTGCCTACAAAGTCAAAAGTATCTCCGGCGAAAAGGTAATTATTGTAAATTCCATGGCGCTGAATCAATATAGAAGGAAATAATTCTTGTGCAGTCACTCATTATGATTAGGCATTAATGGTGGGATAAAAATTGCATTCAGTTTGTCTTTGCATCCAGTGTACATGGTGTAATTATTAGCTCAAGATTATATCTGTTTATTGACAGTTAATCTGTCAAGTTGTTTTAACTTTTCAAGAAAGGGTTTACATGTTGAATCTGTCACCATTCTGGGATGGAAACAAAATCCAAACATGTCACGTGTGCAACTGAATGGGGTGTCAAGTTATCTGTTCTGATATTTGTTTTTGATAAAGTGAGTTCTGCACTTCAATTAATTCCAACTTCAGCTGATCCAGAGTAGAAGGAACTGACAATTCGCCATTTGGGGGCTAGTTTTTCAGTTGCTCGCTCAACTCTGTGAATTCTCATTAGTCATACACCACAAAACCTCATCCATCATTTCTCTTTGCATGATGTTTTTGAGAAAGAGGAGTTTGATTCTCTGTTATTTCTAGTCTTTCTTTAAAAGACAATATGAATACTTTTATCCAACATTTTTTTGGCTGCAGTGAGTTTGAAGAACTGGAAGCAGTTCCAACAATGGCAGTAATGGATGGTCCTCTAGAGCCATCATCTTCTACTACCTCCAGTGCCGTAGATGTACCCGATGATCAATCTTTTGTGAACTTTTTCGGTGTATGTCTTTATCTCTTTTTCTTATTTTCTGATGTTGGCTGACTTCTTGGTAGGTAGCATACGTGAGAGTGCTAATTGACATGTCAAGTAAGACATTTAAGCTGTTGAAGTAATTAGCTTATGGATCCTCTCTTTTGTTAGGCATCTCAGCACATCAGTATTAGATTGTCTGAATGATACTGGAGGTCTTTTAAAATGTTGTCTATAAAAGTTTCAATTCACATGTTAATGTACTTACTCACTGGATTGATTGAGCAGTCTATGTTGGATGCTCCCAATTTAACTGTCTAGTTACAACTTACCAATTCTGAGAGTTTGTTAATCATCGGATAATGACAAATTGAAAATTTTAAACAGATATCATTTGGTATTGAGCATTTTTTAATTGATTTATCTTTGGTCTAGTTTGTATGGAAAAAAAGGCTGTAGATTTTGGTTTTCGTAGATCTGTACTGAAATGTGACAGCAGCCATACTGAAAAGTTTGTGTACTTTTTGTATATTAAGTTGATGATTAGCTTATGTAATGTGAAATTCTCGGGGAACAGAGGTCTTTTTATTAAATGTTATCTATAAAAATTTCATTTCACATGTTTACGTACTGGATTGATTGAGCAGTCAATGGTTGGGCGCATGCAAATGCTCCCAATTTAACTGTCTAGGTACAACTTGCCAACGAGTTTCTTGATCACCAGATAATGATAAATTGCAAATTTTGAAATGATATCATTTGGTATTGACCGTTTTTTAATTGAGTTACCTTTGGTTTAGTTTGGATGGAAAAAAAGGCAGTAGATTTTGGCTTTTTTAGATCTGTACTTAAATGAGACAGCAGCCATACTGAAAGTTTGTGCACTTTTTGTATATTAAGTTGATGATTAGGTTGTGTAACGCGAAATGCTTGAGGAATGGATGCCCATTGAAAAATAGATTTTGCTTATTATTTAATTTCCAATATCTGAACTAACATATCTATTTGCCATCCAATCTGGTTATTTCTTAGCACAGAAGAATTGCCCATGTCGCTTGTAATGGCTTTTATGGTGAACTCAATAGAAAATTAAATGCATGCAGAATGCTCTGAATGTTGGGAATGCTCCAAATGTAGCAATTTCTGGGCAACCATACAACTCCCACTCCTCTGCAACAGTTACTGCTCATCCACAGATTGTTCCTCTATCCTCCACCATATCATCTGCTCAGACATCAGCTAGTTTATCAACAACAACCCCTATAATGTCTATTCTTGAGAATCCTGAATCTAATACTTCCACGAAGCGCTCAAGTGATCTGGTGAAACCGTCTTCATTTTTTGGTCCACCTCCTTCCTCCTCTCCACTTATTATGCCTCCTATCAGTTCATCTGTTCCCACCGCCCCTCCTCTAAATCCTCCAGGAAATACACAGCGACCTTATGGTGGTGCACCTTTACTTCAGCCATTTCCTCCACCAACACCACCACCATCACTGACTCCAACATCTGTCCCTACCCCAAATTATGGGCCTGTCATAAGCAGAGAAAAGGTCAGGGATGCACTTCAAATGCTTGTTCAGGTATGCATGATCAACTCTCTTTATTTGGCTATTTAGAGCATTTAAATGAGCTTATCATTTCTTTCACATGATATTTTCTGCTGTTATTACTGTTTGGTGGTTGAAGTCTCATTTGATGATTTCTTTGCAACAAAATTTAGCTCAAAAACATGTTGGGGTGGCATTTTTGGCTCTCAATTGTCTAAATACCTGACATAACCAATTCATTGCCCCACTCTCCCACCTGTTGCACGTACCGTATAACTTACTCTTCTGGCATGTATTGAGGATTCTAGTATACATTCGATGTTGAAAGAATTTTGCTTCTTTCTAGAGGAGCAAGGTTTCACCCATCTTTGACAAAATTTTTATTATTTAAACTTGTGATTGAACAAATTGTCTTTGTTGTTGCTTTCTTAAGCATTGTCATGTGGTGGTACTCCTGATAAGGGTCATGTGTTATTTTCTTGTTTCTTTAGCTGTATGATCTAAGTTTCAAATCTTGAAGATTGTATAACTAATGTGTAGCGAATTAAATAGAATTTTACTTTTTTACACCATCACGTAATAGTTCAGCACTTGTTTGTTATTTTGATCTCATGCACATCAATTCTTCTGGGTAGGACAATCAATTCGTGGACATGGTTTACCAAGCAGTACTAAATGCGCACCAGTCATGATGAACCCAGGGAATGCTAATGGTGCCTTTGTAGGCTTCTCTCTGCAACTAACTTGTGGACGGCATATGTATAGAGTTCCTCTGTAATTTTTGTATTTGAAAGAATACTGTGACATGGTGTTGTTTGGACTGTTTTGTTGAGCTGTGCAAGATGTCTATGCCAATACTGCGTGTGGATATCATGGTTAAATTGTCGTGTTTGTAATGATGGAGGTTGTTAATATACTTTGGTGCTTTTATGAAAGGAACTTGGTGTTGAAGCACGTTTGGCTTGGTGAACTTTTTGTGCCTGTTTCTGTTTTTAATTTTATTTTATCCAGAACAGTTATAATTCGAGACTTAACCAAAGTGCTTGCATCTGAACATTGCTAGATGCTGCTCCATCACCTGTTTCGAACAATTCTTTCAACGTTATGTGTTTCTTGTTAAAATGACAACAGTCAAAAACTGATATGCAAGCTCACTTTCGAGTTTTGAAGCAGAATGGACAGAATAAGACTAAATATCAAAAGACGATGAACATGTTTATTGATAAAATTGTCTGTGATAAATTGCTAGTGATCACACTATAAAAGATATAAGTGCTCTCTTGTCAATGTGCCTAAAGACAGTTAAAAAATAATGCAGCATTGAAGATCAATATTGGTAATTTTACAGTTATGTGCTAAGGAGAAGCAATTTCTTGAAAGGGCGCCAGAGTTAGCTACCCGTAAATGATATTATAAGTGTTGAGAATATCCATCATATAAAATTGAATCATCTTTATCTGCGTGGACCCCTCTTCTTCGCGAGTGACTAGCAATGATATTCTCCCTTTCAAGGACTCTTGTAGACCCATACAAAGTAGAAGCTCCTCCTTCCAAATTTTGCTCTTACAGTCCTATTTGTTTGAATGCTTTTTCTGACATTATGTCTAGGGCTGGAATTGAGCCGAGTCGAGTTCGATTTTTTACGAACTTGAGCTCGAGTAAAATTTTACAACTCGAGCTCGAGCTCGCTGGGCTTGGAGCTCGAGTTCGAGCTCGAGTTACATGTTAAATCATGTTTGAAAAAATTTTTTTAAAAAAAAAGTCGAGCTCGAGCTACTCGAACTCGACTTGATAGGTATATCGAGTCGAGCTTTGACTGAGTTGCTCGACCGAGTCGAGTCGAGCAACTCGGTTGAGTCACACCCCTAATTATGTCGACCGAACTTTCACTGTATATGAGGCACTAGCTATCTCATATTTAGCGATAGTAGAAGTAATTACTAGTGCGTCTTGGTGGGGAATTACAACTTCTAGTAAATCTTCCTCATCGAATGTGATCGATGTCCCCACTAAAAGGTTCTCGGCCAATTTTACCCACTTCTCTTCTTGACTCTCATGTTTTATGCTTCGGATGAACTACTTACTCCTTTGATTTGAAGATCCCCCCTCAAATCCTCAGGTTATGATATTGATATACCCCCTTCTAGTCTTGTGTGGTTGGTTATCCTTCTTGGCCTCTTTGCCAAATTTCAGAGTTGTCTCTTGCATAAATTCTGTTAACTATCCTTTCCTAATCAATGCATCCACTTACTTTCTCAAATTACCACAAGTCTCAGTGTTGTGACCAAATTCATTATGGAATATACAGAATTCCATCTTAAGTGGATTTTTAGGAGGGTCCTTGGCCGATTTAAGCTATCTAAAGATGTCAATGTACTGTAAAGTATTCAAAATATGCTCTCGGCTAACCGTTAAGAGAACCTCCGTTAGTTGATTCTGTTTTCTCTCATGACCCCTAGTGTGTGGTTCACTGGGTAGCAGATTTTGCCTGACCCTTTTATTAGCTTCATCACTCCTTTCACTCCTCTTCCTCCTAACTTCCACGATATTGATATACTTCTCTTCTCGGGCCAACGTTTCATTAAAGTCCTTAAACAGCTTCTTGGCCAATGATTGAAAGAATTCCCCATCTCTTAGCCTTTGAATAAAGCATTAGCCAATACTTCTTAAGTGGCCTGGGGTGTGTCCAAGGCTCCCTTTGTGAATCGTTGAACATATTCCTTCAAAGATTCCTTGAAGTTTTGTTTCAAACTAAAAAGGGATAAAGAAGTCTTTTCGTACCATTTTCTGCTTACGAATTGATGTAAAAATGAAGATGAAAAGTCCTCCAAACATCTTATCACCCTAGAGGCAAATGGGCAAACCACCGTTGCGCCGTTCTCCCTAAAGTAGTGAGAAACACTCATATTTTACTCTATCCGAATACTGATGGAGCAAAATTTGATGTCTAAACCTAGCTAGATGTTTAGATAGGTTGGAAACACCATTGCATTCTGCCATCGACAAAGTATGGAAGTTTTCAGGTAATAGATCATTCAAAATCTTCTCAGCAAAAGAGGTACCTTCATTTGACCGAGTTACCTTCCCTTTTTAGATGCTAACCTCCTTACCCTTCCAATCAGAATCCTTCCCTTTTGAGCTTCATTCTATGCACTCTACATCTTCTAAAGTATTTCTTTATTCATCAACAGAGACAATATCTAATCTATCATTTCCTTAGGTTGAGGATTTCAAGAGTGGGTGTTCTTGAAAAGCTTGTTGCACTGCCTCATTTAGTATAGATTAAAATTGTACCCTCGTTAAACTAAATGGTGGGAATGAGAGTTAACGCTCTCCACCTTCCACAACAGTTTGCCTAATTTCTTCGCCTTTTACTCTTATTTCTCCGGGATCTGTGACCTTTTTTTTATTTTCCACAAACAACACCAAAGTGATGCTATTCGAGTAAATGAGTGTTCTAAGTTTAACACAAAGTGTGCAAATAACAAAAGAGACACAACAATTAATGTGGTTCAGCTAGAATTAGCTTATGTCCATGAATAAGAATATGAGGTTTTGATTATGTATCTCTCCTCTTTTATTCCTTTCAATACAAGATTATCCTCCTTTTTACATTACTAATATCATCTATTTGTCTTCCCACGATAACACAATGAAAGTATCACATTACAATTCATAACTAATCCAACAGTTTTTCATGTCGTGGGTCATTGATACATAAGTCTACTAAGACGACTCAAGCTATTCCTAACCAAGACCATCATTATTTGTCAAAGCGTTCCCCTGGCCCAAATGACCCGACCCAAGCATCAAAATATTCAAGTACTGCTCTATAATCGAAAGGGCATGACTCAACTGAATCGTCTTCTTCCTTATGCGCTCCATCACCATGATTGTAAGACAAGTGACATATCAAAGAAAAAGAGGAAAAAGAGGAAAATTTTTGTTGTATATCTAACATTATTTGCCATTTTGACTATTAACCAAACAGCTACCTAGTGTTCTAAAAATAGATCTGAATTGGACGATTGAACTAGTTAGACGGCCCATCAATTAAAAAATGATTTAGATAAAACTTAAAAACCAAAATGCAATAAAACCAATTAAAACCACTATTGAATCGCTAAATTATGTGAACCAGTCACAATTCATGAAAGTTGAACAATTCAAATTGATAAATATATAAACTTCTAAATCTTAATTTTCTTTTTCGTCATTTATGTTCTACTTTTTTTATTGTAATTTATCTTCAATTTACTCTCGTTTATAAAGAAAAATTTATAAATCAAATAAATTATCTTTCAAGATGTTCGATAATATTTGACTTTAACACATATTGAATATAAATGATATTAAATTTCTATTATATTTTGATTAAATATTTTAATAAGATACATTTTCTATTGAATTAATATTTATTGTTTTTATATTTGTGGTATTTTTATTGTATTAGTGCAATAAATTTAACTATTAATAATAATTAAAAATGCTTTAAAATAGATTCAAGTTTTTTTTTTCCTTAATATTGACTATTTGATATATTTTTAATATATTAATTAATATTTACAATATAAAGATTACATCATCAATTTAACCGTGGTTAAACCATAGGTTGAACTGGCAACTCTTTAACAGATAAATTTTCCGATTTGATGACTGATTTGGTTTTGAATCACCATCATCTTCATGATATTGTCATAGTGTTCAATTTTCAATTGATATATAGTTCCAGACTTAATTTGAATTATCATATTTTCATTATTAAGACAGAAGAATTTTTCGTGTCACATTACTATTTTTTATATAGAAATAAAATTTTTATTTTCTTTGAGTAAGAAGTTTTATTAGTATTGGAAAGTCAAATGTTGCTGGGAAAGAGTTTCACAATGTTTGTTTCCCTAGAATGAAAAAATTTAAACTACAAAAGTTCCAGACATACTGATTTTTTAAAATGATTCGTCTTTCTTACACATATAAAAAAAATTCTAATTCAATCATTAACTCTGTTCCGAATTTCATTTTACATATATTTATACTTTAAAAATTAGCTAATAATCTATTATATCACATCAATAATTGTATAATTTTTTATAAATAAAATATAAAAGCAATCAAATTAAACATATGCAATTTTTATTTTTATATACCATTTATAAATTTTGACAACTAATTGTTTTCAATCCATCATTCACCGAAACGGGCTTTCAAAGGTTGCCTCTACCTAGGCCACAGCCCGGA
Organism: Avicennia marina; assembly: GCA_019155195.1. Classification (NCBI taxonomy): domain Eukaryota; kingdom Viridiplantae; phylum Streptophyta; class Magnoliopsida; order Lamiales; family Acanthaceae; genus Avicennia; species Avicennia marina. The sequence goes on along the minus strand of CM032783.1, from coordinate 2,888,484 downwards.
CTTACTGGTTAAGCCCAATAAGACCAAACTAATTTTGGCCCAACACACAAACGTGTCTTGGGCCCAAAATCAACAAAGCTGTTAGTCCATTTCCATCTGTCAACACATTTCCCTTTTTTCCAATTTTTTATTTTTACCTTTTTTTTTTTCCTTAAGGTATATAATACATCACACTGAACCGGGAAGTTGGAAGCCAATTCTCGAAGGATTAGAGATTTTTGTGTTTGGCAAGTACACAAAGGAATTCAGTATGACCACTAATTTACAGCAAAAAACGATTCGAGCTAGTAGCTAATCTGGATATTAACTGCACATGCCACTAAATTATCTCTTTGAATTTTTAACAAAAGGCATTCCATGTAATACTATAAAATAATTCCTTACTACCATGGTACAAAATTTCCTTACTCTCTTCAAATTTTTTTCCAATAAATTTAGCAGTAAGTAATTTTTCATCTTAAATTTTTTTTTCCTAATTTGTTCTAATATTTCTCGTAAACAAGTAAATATCTGATATTTCTTCATTTCAACATAAAAGACATTTAGTACTTTTAATCATGGTACAACACTAATTATTTAAATTAAATAAGGATATTTGTGTGAGAAGTAATAATATGAAAGTAGAAAATAAAAAAGAGCCTAGGTTTTCAATAAAAACAGTCATCCATATCTTTGTATAATTGTTTCACCAAATCCAAGTTCACTACTTCATCGCATGCATAACATGTTCTTACTCATAATATAGCACCAATGCAGATACTTGGTAATACTTTACACATAAAAGCAAGACATGATTACTGAAATTTAAGAAGCACAAGATTACACTATAAAAATGATTTATAATCAAACCCACATTCCTAGGATCTGCGTTTTCAACCATGGCTGTGTTTGGAACACATTTTTATATATTCTAACATCTTGCCTAACCTCACGGGCACCAAATATACTACTTTATAAAAATTTTTATTCCAATTTCAATTAAAAATTTTTTTTATATATATATAATTAACTAATTGTTATCTAATCATTATATTTATTTAAAATCAAAACACGCATGAATTCACATTTATATATTCTTATACTCAAAAAACTAACCACTATATTTTATATAATATCACATCATTTAAAAATTATTATATATTTTATATTAAAATAAATTAAAATTCTTAAAACATCAAAAATCTAGTAACCAAACATTATACTCATCCCAACACCACCTTGCCAAACATCAATCACACAACAAAACTCATCTCCTAAACATAGCCCCATAACTCTACGCAACTCATTCGTTTGAGGTGGAGAGATTTGGAACTGGCTATTTAAAACGTAAACACGTCAATGCCGACAGTGAGACCAAAGAAAAACGCAAAATATGTCGAGCATTGTGCGGAGATAACATGCATGTATCCGAGGGCACGAGTTGATTATTGGGCATTGACCAAGAACAATAAAAAAAATTAAGTGCTATGGTCGGATACTTGACACGTGGACTGCACATACACTTGCTTTACAATTAATAAATACAAAACACCCTAACGTGGCATTTTACTGCACCTCTGTTATATATCTCTTTAATTCTTTGCGCAAATCTTACCTGTTAAGTCATATGCTATCCGTCTTTTTGACTACATTCATGACAATAAATGGAAAAAATAGTAAAATCCACACAACTTTAATTCTTACTAGAGCACCAATAATAAAGCCATTAATCACTAATTATAATTAAACTGTAGCAGCGATAATCAATTTTTCAAACACAGTCAATTAAACAACAACAAAAAAATAAATTAAAAATGAATTATGGGACTTCCCTGCCATGGCAACCACGCGAGGAGTCTGCTGGCGTCTCCTGGTGGGCTGTCGCCCTTTGCAATCGAAAGAGCTGTTGTGTGAGAAATCTGTTAACTAAATCCCCTAACAAAAAATAAAAAGCCCTACAAATCATCAACAAGGAACAACATTACGGCCATTGTATCAAACACAGAAGCAGCAAGAATGGGACAACGAGGAGGGACTGAAACCCAAGACCTCCTGGCTGCAAACTTGAAGGTCGTCCAACCAAAATATGCCATGGTGGTTCGTCCACCCAATTCTTGGCAGCTTATTCTAACTTCATCTTTAGCTCTCGAACAATGGTTCCATAATAACCTCCACCAGAACATTTGTCTGGGGTTGAGCCACTAAGATGAATCTTGTCTGTATCTTCAATTCTGTGCCATTGTCCAAAATCAATTTCATTGGTACTCTATATCGCCATACAGCTGTTTTAGACATTGGTTCTGCTTTAAACAATTTAGTAAATTAGTCCACAGCTACTGTGAAAAATTGTTCTTTATGCTATGTTTGGTTCTTGGAATTCATAGAAGAAAAGAAAAGAAAATGTTAAGAAAAATGTTTTATTTGTTTAGTTAATAAGGAAGATTATATTTAAAAAAAATTAGATAGAAATTGTGTTTAAAAAGGAAAAATTTATTTTCTTTATAAAAGAGAGAAAAATGGAAGGAAAATTATTGTAACCCTTGATTCTCCTTTAAAACTTTATCAACTTTATTTATTTTTATTTTTTTTAATTATAAAAAAAATTAATTCTAAATTTTTATTATTTTTATTTCTTTTTAAAAAAAAAATTCTTTTCTCATTAAAATTCTTTTCAATCAAATAATATAAAAAACATTAAATTTCTTCTATTTTCTTTTCACTCTCTCCATTTTCTTTCTTTTCACTCTCTCCATTTTTTTTTTCTTTTCACTCTCATTTATTTAAATCAAACATACTGCTAGTCTCGTCGCCGTTGGAAATGGGAAATGGGCCCTTTGTATCCGCCCCCCACCTAGCAAAATGTCACGTTGCGGTTCCCTCTTGTGCAGGCATATTAGAATAATGGCATGTTTCTAACACTAATCTTAGGGCTTCCACGCCTATCATGGGCCAATAATGTTCCTCCCGTATGGCCTTTCTAGATAGTCCTATTCCTCCCAACCGGGAGGCGCAATAAGTCCTCTGCGCTTTCATGTTCTCCTCCTGACTTTACTGGCTTAGCTGATATTAATTAGACTTGACCTGCGACAGGTGCTGCTACATATTATTTGGAGGGTAAGAGTGATTGATTTTTTATTATGAATTTCGAAATGACATGTTCGTAATTGATCTAATTATCATAGCCCTTGGATTTGTTCCTATATTCTTAATTCTGAATTGAGCTACATGGTTTTGTTTAAAAGTCAAAAGTTGAAACTTTTAATCGTTGTAGTTCTTTTTTTGGCGTTCAGAGAGAAGAGTTGTTAACCTCATGTTATCATGTTAAGTACAGTAACATTTCTATAAATAAAAAAAAAATTGTGCCTTACTAATGTAATGAATGAATTTAATTATTATATAATTGATATTATGGATTATATGATTATTAATACCATTAATAATATTATTTCAATTCTAATAATATTATGATTGATATTAAGGATATAAATATCAATTGTTTCCTAAGTGTTGTGATTAACAATATTGTCACTTATGTTAATAATGTTTATGAAATCATTATTGCTATTATTAGTATTGTCATTAATAATATTTTAGTTAATTTTCTTTAATTTTATTAGAATTGATAATTTCTAAGTAATATCAATATTAGTATAATTAGTGAAAGTAATTATAATATCAAAACTTTTATTACTGGTATCGGTAATTATATTGTTGAGAATATAATCAATGTTATTAATACTTTTATGGACGCTTGAATTATTTTATCAATGTTTATTGTATTAATTAGTATATTAATATTATGATTGACAATTTCATTATTATTATTATTACTGTCGTCAATAATATTATTAGTATTAAATATTTTTTATTAGTTATATTTATTTTATTCCTAAGAATAAAATTAATGTAATAAATGTCATTTTATCAGAATAAGAATAATAATTGCTTATAGTGTGAATAATAATAATACAAACAACAACAATGGCAATAATATTATTATTTGTAATGTTAATATTTATGTTCTTATTGCCATTGCTTTTGTTTTTGTTTTTTATGTTTTCTTAATATTAGGAGAATATTAATAACAGCACAAACATTACAACTACACCGTACTTGTCGTCATGTTCACGTGATTTTAAGCAACAACAGGTGCTCTCACAATTAGTAGAACGTGATTTTGACAGGTGTAGGGCGATAGCAGGGTGGTGCTGCAACTTCTACAGCTATTCGTTCCAGATATTCTTATTCATGGAAACTGTCTTGATCTGAGTTCTCTGATGTGACTGGTGGTGTGTTCACTTCTAGAGGACAGATTCCACACCCCCCCCCCGCGCCCGGGCCCTCATTACCCAGTTGTTTAGGCACTAATGTCAAACATGGCCACAGTGTCCGCCACTGTTGGAACAGGAGACATTGTCCATTTAGATGCTACAGAGCATCAGCATCTACTTCTATAAAATTGTATTTTATTTTATAAAAAATTATTTATAATGCTATTACTTTTATCTCTATTTTAATGCAAATTTTAAAACAAAATTTACGTTTTCTTTTTGCAACCGTAAGCACCTGCGCGAGATAGAGTAAATGTTTGGCAAGGGATATCGAACGAGAGCAGTGCATCCCGCGTTAAGGGTGTAAATTGAGAGAATAATATCTTATGCATACCTGTAAAGTGAGATTTATATTTAAACTCAGATCCAATATAACATATATTATCTATATTTATATCGATATCTATTACTATTAAAATTTATAATGTTGGCATTGATCTTACTCGCACCCATTCATGCCCATAAATATTTATATCCAATACTTTTATTCATTGATGTCAATAGAATTTTGAATAAAGTGATATTAATTTTTTTAATATAATATCTGCAAATAAATAGTCACTTATATTTGAACTTAATATTTATGTGACATAACATTTTTTAAAAATATTTTTTTCTTTTCAAATCTAATTGTAATGTATTTATAGAATTTTCTATTTTTTGGATAAATTTTATTTGCAAAAGTAAAATAAAATATTAATATAATTTAATATGATTTTTGTAAGACAAAAAAAAATAAAAGGATTAAATGTATTTTTTAAAATATAACATTAGCAATGAATAAAATATTTTGCTAAATCCAATTATTCTATTATATATATTTGTTTAAAATAAATTTTTAAAAATTTGTATTATAATTAACAATTTAAAATTAATTTAAATAATAAAATTACAAAAAAATTATAAAATATTATTTTAAATTTGACTCTATATAATAAATTTTACTCATATCTATTTGATTAGATGTACAATCCCAAAATTGAGACCTTGGGACTTCCCAAGTTTCACTCGATCAATGTACGGACATGGGTATTTATAAATATTATGAAAATAGATATGAGTATGATAATACCCTAGCCATTAACACTGTCAACTCACCTACGTTGCCTCTATAAAAGTTTTTTCAAAAAAAGTAAATAAAATATAATTACATTTTTAAATATATTTTAGATATCTCTGTACTACAGCAACTGCCTTAATAAGTCAAAAATTCAAATACGGACTGTAAACGTCGGGGTTTTTTAAATATTAATCCTACTTTTTAAAAATTTGTCTTATTTTCAAAATTTGAGATTCCGAAAATCTTATTACCAGAATCCCAAATTCCAGAATAATAAAAAAAACTAAAATGGCATGGAGCCGGTATTTGGGATTCTGGTTTACTTCTGGGCTAAATCCAAAATTCCGGATTTCTGTCGAAAAAAAAAAACGCAGAAGCCAAACACCGCCTCATTCTTCCTCTTCCCGGAACGGCCGACCTCCTTCTGCAACAACAGCACCGCCGATCCTCTTCCTCTTCGAGATTGAGACCCACCGTTGACTGTGTTCACCACCATCGACGCCGTTGGAACCGTCAACTCCGCACCGCTGTTGCTGCGAGTTTCTCTCAGATCTCATCGCTTCCAACAGAAAAAAAAAAAAAAAAAAAAGGGTAAAAGAAGTGGGGAATGCGTCAGGTAAGCAATTGAACGTAGAAAATTTGTCATGTCTTAATGTTTTATGTCTCTTTGATGTGAATCATATGGTCATTTCAAGTGGAAAATACAAATTTTCTTGTTGTTTCCCAATATTAGGGAGTTAAACTTGCACAGTAAATTTATTTCTAATATCTGAAGGATGCTTCATCAAAATAAATTGACGTGGAGATTGAAATTCCATACGCGTCAAATCTGAAGTGATTTGAAAGGATTATCACTGTTTGTTCATTCAATGCTATTTGCAATTTTGTTTTGATTGTTGCTTCATTTGTGAAAAAGACTAAGAGCTCCATATTCTCACAAAAAAATCCAGGTGTGATTTAATTATTTGATAAAATTGGTTATGTTGTGTAGTATTACATTGTCTTTGTTCTATTTTTCAGTTTATACACACACACACACACTTAAATATGCATGTGTGTTCATGTTTATGATTATGTTATGCTAGGTGAATATAATTGTGTTATGATTTGTTCTATTGTAGTGTATTTTTAACTCATTTATTGTTGTTCAGTCCAATTAACTTAGAATATTTTGTGTTAAATTGTCATATTATTTGAATTAAACGGTCAATATTGTGGTTATAGTTTTGTATAAAAAATAAATGATGTAACAATTAGTAAAAGATCAAAGAATTTTGAATTTGTCGATCAATAGAAGATCAAAGTATTTTGAAATTTGTAATTAATTATTAGTTATAAATAGTTGTATGTAAACTATAAATCAGGCATTAATATAAATTAGTAAAAAACATCACTGACAAGTAAATAATTAGTAGGTATAATTAAATATCAACAATAGTTTTGTTATAGAAAATAATTATTCAAAAATTAAATATACATGAAATATTTTTATTATGTTTTAAATAATCTCTTTATCATTAAGAAATAAAATTGAAAAATAAAAAAATATGTCTACGTGAAATAAAATATATTTCAAATAATTTGTATAATACCTTAAAAAATAATAAAACAATAATTTAATTTTGAAAATTAATTTAAAAGTTACAATATATTCAAAATATTTTATATAAATTTTTAATAATCAATTATTAATTATTAATTAATTATTTATATGTAAGCAGTAAGTATAATTAATATTTATTGTATATCATAAAATAAGTGATGGTCGTTATATTTAAATAATTAATTATTTTATGTAATAAAATATTATTACTAGTTTGATTTTATTAGTAATAATTAGTTGTTATATATAATGATTAGTTAACAAAGTAATTATTAACAATTTAAAAATTGTTAATTGAACCATTACATTATTTAAATAATGATTATTTGTATATGTATTCAACCAATTCACCATAAACAAGAAATAACAGGAATATCTAACATGAAGTAAAAGAAAAAGATTATATAAAAATATTAATAATAATTGTATACAAATATTTTTATCCATGTCAATCAAAATATAATTAACATACATAATTATAAATTAAATTTATTTTAAATTATAAATTTAAATTATACTTAAGTGTATGTTTGGATACAATTTGTTCAATTAAATAATTTTTATTATGTCAAAAATGAGATTATTGTTCTTGTAAATTTTTTGTGCTCATAATCATGCTATTTCAAAATGATAATTTTTTGGACCAGCTACTAAACTTTTAGTTAATAATTTTTTTATGAAGCTATATGGATTGGAGGAGGCCACATACGAATGTTTTGTACCAGACAATCATATCTTGCAGGATAGAAATTCTGTGAAATATGATCGACAATCATGAACAGTGGATATTAACAGCCGCAACTTAGTTTTTTGTAGCTATTTACAAAAGTGTATCAACGGAGTTGTATTGAATCATCATCAATATGGGCTAATAATATTTAATAAAGTTTGATTTTAAAGATAATTTGAGGTTTTATTTAAACTCTATTAATATATTAACTATTTGTAAACTTTGAGGCCTTGACGCAAAACAAAATGATTATGAATTATCTATACTGACAGAACCATTTGCAATAATGACGGTCAGGGACATTATAAGGGTGAAGAAATGTCATATAGAATCTAGCTACCATACTAAATAGACTGTGAGAAGTGAGAAAGGTAATGTCGAGGCAAAGTAGTAGTTTGAACCGACATTGCATGGTGGTCTATCAGGTATATGTAAGGATAATTTTGGAATAATGTAGAGCCAAAAATGCCCCACTAGACAGTGATACTGGAGATGGGGATGAAGATGAAAATAAAAATACAATTGCCACAATACTGCTAGGATTATGTACATAACAAAATAGAGGAAGCCTATCTAGTTAGCCTCATAGGCAGAGTGATATGTTGGCATCGAGATATCCATTGGCTGAATTTTTACAGCATGTAAATGATGATTGAAGTGAATGAGATCGATTTTATGAGAATGATAATAAAAATTTAATTTTGAGGATAAACTTTAGAAACAAAGAGTTGTTACGGTCATTAAGGAGTACTTATTTTGTTAATTTGGTAGCATTTTCTGAATAAAAATAAATAAATATTTTTTGGCTTTTTTAATTCCTCCTTGCATAATAAGATCGGAGTCCCAAATTCTGGATTTAACCCAGCGTAAAGCTGGAATTTGGGACGGCTTTATTCTTTTTTTTTTTTTTTAATTGTTTAGGCTGGAACCCGAAAATTGGGTTTTCGCCATGGGGCCAGATATTTTTCTCGAATCTGAGATTTTGATAATAATATTTTTGGAATCCTAAATTTGGACAAACTTTTAAAAATCCCACCAGATGAACAAATTTTTTAAAAATTAGAAAAGTCGGATCAATATTTGAAAAATCCCAAAACGTCGTACCACTTGCCCCAGCGTTGACTGCAGGACTCTAGCAAGGACCCTATAAAACGTGCCCATTCCTAGCTTTATCATTACTCGTACAAAATCTATTAGTCTCTTTATAGTATTTGATCTGATTCACTCCGTTACTCACTCACACGAAAACAAATGTTTTCCACCACGGCCGCAGCCGCTGGTCACGGAGGAGGCACCCCAGTCACCGCCCTCCACCCAGACATCATAAAATGTCACATCTTGAACAGACTCGACGGTCACACTCTCGCCTCATTCAGCTGCGCTTCGGCCCGTTTTTACCTTCTCTGCACCTGTGATCGTTTATGGAGGGACATTTGCAACTCCACCTGGCCTTCCACCACCCACCCTTCCGTCCGCCACGCTGTCTCGGCTTTCCCTTCCGGCCACCGCTCGTTCTATTCCGACGCTTTCCCCGCTGTCTGCTGCCAAAACCTCGGCCAAAAATCCATGAAACACTCCTACCACGCGCGTGCGCCGGACACGTCCGAATTAATTTCTGCTGTGGATATTTACTACGACGACGAGTTAGTATACTCCAAAGTCTTGGCAATGGAAACGCGTTCCGGCTGGTTCTTGAGTTCGCCTTTCCGTCTCGACCTTCTAGAGCACAAAGAAACGGTGGCGACCCCGCTGAAGTTTGACGGTGAGGACAGAGCGTGCATAGAACTCGCCAAGGAGCGCCTGAGGTTGAGCTGGGTTTTGATCGACCCTTCCAAGAAACGGGCGATTAACGTCGCGAGCCTAGAGGCGGTGGGCGCACAGCGCCACTGGCTGACGGAGGACATAGAGGTGTGGTACGCCACGGTGATGGAGGGCGGCAGCGGGGATCTGGTGCAGTGCGGCGTGGTGATGACCTGCGGCGGGAAGGAAGGCGGGGAACTGCAGGTGAGAGAGGCGAGCATGCAGATGGAGGACATGGAGGGAAAAATCGTGACGGGAATGGAGAGTTTGGTAATTTTGGAGGGGGCGATGGAGGGGCAAAGACGGAAAAGCGATGGCAAGATGGAGAAAGATATTTTTGAAATGTACTTGAGAATGAAGGTCCAGCTTAGAGAGAGAAAGCAGAGGAGAGAGAGGAGGTTGGACATGGGTTGCATAGCCACAGGAGTGTCCATTATTTTCTTGGCAATTTGGATGATATTTTTCCTGTCCAGATGAAAACTGAAGCCAAGTTTGGGTGAAAATCAATCGTCAGCCAGAGGAGGTGAATGGGCTGATGTTTATCTTCATGTTTGTGTGTGTGTTTGTGTTTTGTGGTTAAGACAGCTTAGGAGGAACCCATTAACTAAACTGGGTGGTTGTAAAAATTATATAATATGCTATGGTCTGTACAGATGTTGTAGCATTTATGGTTTATATATGTGTACACATTTGATAATTTTCCTTTTAACTTAATTTATTCGGTAGGTTGATTCATGTGGGAATGGCGTAGGCCACAAACTGTGGAAAGTCTCCTCCAATAACCGGGCATCAGATCAGATTTTTAAATCAGTTAATTAATATTATTTATTATATATATGTTATTTAAATAACAAAAATTTAAAAATATGTTAATAATATTTTAAAATTACATATCTAATTTGTATACTAAAAATATTATTTGAATAAAAAATATATAATTAATTAATTAATTTTAAAAGTCAGACAAATTAAATGTATAATAATTGATTTATTTTTCAGTCCCTTTCTTACTTTATATAAGTTATGTTTGTTATGCCATTTTAGACAACAAAAAAATGGACTTAATTATTATACTTTTTTAAACTTTACTTCTTTCTCTATCTTATTTTTACACAATTTTTAAAATGAAAACATTTAAAAACACACACTTAAATTTTAAAATAAAAAAACACCCTTAAAAGCAAATGTCTAAAAATCAAAACAAAACATTATATATTTATATTTACGACCATGGAAAGTGCAGGTCATTAGTTTTGTATTATTTGACTGCATAAAATTAATTTTAATTCAAGTCGATTTTTGCGGTTTGTGTTGAAACACTTAATGACCCTTTTGTCAATTATTAGAAGGAAATCAACATTCATTCTCAATTCAAGGCCAGAATCCAAATTATAGGTCAGTGTTCAATTTGCAAACAATTCCACGCGTTGACTAGAGTATGCACACCCAATTAGTCCACTTAAAAAAGTGGGACATATAATACCTAATCACTCACTTGCATGTGTGTTTAGTCATCTGTCCGGGCAAAAAGAGTAAGAAATTAATTAGCCCACCTAATTAATTAGCCCACCTAACTAATAAAGAATGGATTGCTTAATCAAGTTGTTTTTCACCTGATTTGATATAAAAGTTGTCTTAATATTAGATCAACAAAAGTGCCCAGGACTGATTTCTATGATAATATAAAACTAGTAATTTTGATACACTTTATGTGTATAAATTTATGTAATATGAAATTAAAACTAATTATTTAATTTATTCTATTTATAGAATATATTATTTTATATAAATATTTATTTTATTATATACAGAAATTATTATAATTAAAAGGAAAAAATATTAAAAAAAAACTTTGTCATTATTAAATTAAAAAAATATATGTAAATTTACTTGATAAAATTAAAGTAGCCCTCAACGCTTAATAACATAGTATTTATTAATTTAAGTTTGGAAAGGGAAGCATATGTAAATTTATGTAAAACAATTAAAGTTGGCCCAAATTCTTGATGATATATTAATACAAGTGGCACGCTTCTTATATGTGCAAATCAATTTATAAATTATAAAATTACTATGTATAAATAATAAAAATATTTAATTAGAAGTATAAAAAATATTTCAAATAAAAAAATGATAAAGATCAAAAGAATTTGAAAAGACATATAATTTAAGAGAAGAACATATAAATTATGAGTAAAGGAGAAAAGGATAGAAAAATAAAATAATGAAAACATGGATAGTTCAGCAATTTTTGCAATGTGCAATTAAAAAACCATACTTTCATAATAATATAGTATAGACATTGTACATAAATAAATAATGTATTGATAATAATTACATTTTAGAATGTTTAGTCTTTTCCAATTAAGAGTAAAAAAGTAAATTTACTAATGAGGGGGAATATTGTAAAAATCATAGTTTCACAATAATATAGTATAGACATAGTATATAAAATAAATAATGTTACGAAAATAAATGCATTTTAGAATATTTAGTCTTGTCCAATTAAGAGCAACAATGTAAATATACTAATTAGGGACAATATTGTAAATTTATAATATGCAACCAAATTAATTCTACACTGTTAATAACATAACATAGGCTATCAAAAATCGCATACTCTATGCATGTGGAGATTTATTTATAAATAATCAAGTTATTGCATTTTAAATAATAGAAATTAAATTATTTAAATTAAAAGTATAAAAAAGTTTTAAATAATAAAATAAGAATGGCCAAAAATTTGAAAAAAGAGAAAATTCGAGAGAAATCATAAATAAAATAATAAGTTAAAAAATGAGAAAAAAAAATATAAGGGAGAAAGAAATTATAAAAACTAAAAAATAAAATACGGATAATCATCTAATTTGATATTGTGTAACGAAACTCCTTATTATCACAGTAATATAGTATAGATAAGTTAAAATAAAAGAAAAAACAAAAAGAAAATAATAGAAAATAAAAAATATATATAATAAGGGCAATTAAAACATTCTGACTTAATAATATTGTATAAATATAGACATAGGCTAGCAAAAATAGCACACTTTATGTTTAAATCAAAATTAGCACACGTCTAAATCATTTATACCAAAACACAACATATCAAAATATCATTTTTTATTTCATTTTCTTTTCTATTTTTACATTATTCTTAAGTCTTGGTGCCAAATTTTTATCCTTTAAAAATTGGATCCAACCATATATTTCATGTTTTATCATTGCTATATATGCGTTGGATTTAAGTTCATTTATAAGTGTGGGTAAGTGAAAGTGAGATTTAAAAATAATAAATAAATTGTTAAGCACTCCAAATTCATTTCCTTTCTTTCTTGTAAAAATTGCACTTCCACAATTTCCTTTTGGCAGTCCAATTGTCCGCATACGGTGTCTCTGTACTTGCATTAACTGTCTGGTGATACTTACCATCACTTTTGGGAGAAGGCTTTTATTAGGTATAATATTTGATAAAAATTATATTAAAATAAATAGTATATTTATAATAAATATTTTAATGAGATAAATAATATAATTAATTCGAATAATAATAATAATAATAATTTGATGATATAGTAGTTTATAAAGTAATAATTATATTATAAAATATAAATAAAACTAAATTTGTATATATATATATTGATTTGATTATAAACAGGTACAATAACGAAAAAATTATTAGTTAGTTATATATACGAGAGAAGAAAAATTTGAATTTGAATTTAAATAAAAATGACGTTGAATGGTATGTTTAGTTTTATGAAATTTCAAAAGATATTTTGAAATTAAAAATTGGATTTCAAACATAGCCTGCAAGTTTTTTCTTCATTATGAATTAAGATTAAAATTCTATTGTAAAATATTTTTACTATAAAATACTTTATAATTTCAATTTTATGCACGGATTCCAATTAAAAATTCAAATGGTTCCTTGTCACCAAACTAATGATCAAATTTCATAATAAATGATATCACACCAAACACACAATTTTTAAACACAATTAAACTTGATTTAGGATATAATAATTATTTTTCTTTTAATTTAAGTTGAAGAAGTAATTGTAACATGAAATCATTGACGAGTGTCCAAGTTACCCACAGCTAATGTACTACGTGGTGAGGTTTGGTGCAGGGACACTTTATGGAATGAGTTAATGCTACATTTGTACCGTTTTTACTGGACCGGTGTACGTGTGTTTAAACACGTGTTTTGTTTTTACGCCAAACACGTAGAATGAATTCAATTGCATGCAGTGCATGCTGAAATGATTTGAAGAAAAATTTTCAAAAAAAAATAAAATCTATGTTTATTTTTCAGTTTTTATTGTGTATTTTAAAATGTATTTTTATTAAAAATTTTGTAAAAGTAAAAAATAGAAATAAAATTATAAAAAATGTAATTATTATAATACGCCTTTTGGGATGGAGAATCTCAAAACAAACATAACAAGTAACAAACTTTGCATGTACATTGTAATGTAATGATCCAAACAATTATTAATAAGTGATTTTTAAAATTTTTTTTGACAAAATAATAAGAGAAGAATAAAAAAAGATCTAACTTTAAGAGCTAATCCAAATGGCTATGTATGTTTATAAAATTTAGCATGCATTTTTAAGTACAAATTATAAATTATGTAAAATTAAATGAAAAAAATAAAAAATATAATAATTAAACATTGAATAATTTTTTCATTTTTGGTACAAGTATGTTTTCAAATACAAATCCACCGACACAAAGTTAACTACAATAAATTGGGTGGGAGCAATTATTCCAGTGAAGTTGGTCGAGGTAAAAAAAGGCAAAGTTTTTGTGTGTGTCGTCGTGTATATTTTTAAAAAATTGTATAAAAATAAGAATTAAAACAAAAATTTTAATTATAATAATTAAAGTGTGCATCTTTATTTTATAAAAAATGTAAACAAGTATAGTTAGAGTCCACACTTATAAATGTTCAAAGGAAATTAGAAGCCACAACGACGTAAAGACTCAAAGAAAACTAGCTCAATGTAGGGCATGACGTGCAAGAATGTACATCAAGATAGGTCTAAACCAATTGGTAAAATGAATTATATTCTTAAACGATTAATTTTCTAATTATGCATTGAATTCGTCGAGAAGGTCTAAATCAATTAGCAAAATCAACTATTTTTCCTCTTTTAAAAATATCATTTCTCAACTATGAATTGAATGCATCTTGTGTGAGGTTCTTCTAGTTTGTGACAACCCTCATTTTTTAACTTAAACCAGTGAATGTAAGACTGAAAACCAATTGTGAGAATGCCATTTTTCTTTTCATTGTGGTGAAAATTGTATGTTTTAGGTGCAAAAATTTAATGATAGTTAAAATATGAGGAAAATATTATTATGGTAGATTCTATGTTTGAAGTGTGTGTATTTTTAATGAGATAAATAGATTAAGGAGATACCAACATGGTTTAAGCCATTTTGATAAACCGCAACTTGCGTTTCAAAATGTCAATTGACATACATGAAATAGTACTAGACTGAGGGAAAAGAGAGGTAAAAACACCCATTTTAGTTTAAATTTAATTTAAGTCAAAAATGTTTTGGACAGGAAAGACCCAAATATTTGGGCCTTACTCAATTTTATTCATTCTTAAGGCCCAATTTCATAGACATGTGGACTTTGTTTGTTTATAAATTCTTGTGTTTGTTTTTAAGTGTTTTTGTATCGACAATTGTGTAAAAGTAAAGGAAAGAAAAAAAATAAAAAAAAATAAAATAATTAAATGTGTATTTTTAAAGGTAAGTAATTGCAAAACAAACATAACTCATTAAACGACTGAACCACTGACCAATGCTCATATCACCAATTATATCAGCACAACCTATGTGTGCATGAATTTATAAATTAATTTTTAATATTGCTGTGAATATAAATTTATATTATTGATTAAATGATAAAAAAAATAGGATAAATTTAAATTAGAAGAAAAATTTGAAAAAATATCACACATTAAAATTGAGGGAAATAATGAAATAAATAAAAATTAGAAAAGAAGAGTAAAAATAAATATCAAGAAGCAATGGTATATTAATAATTAATTTTAACATGTTTGGTTTTTCAATTAAGGTTGATGGTGTAAATTTATAGATTTAAGAGTAATGTTATAAATTTACAACATCCAATCATCAATTAATTTCCCCTTCATAAAATTGAACATCTTCCGTGCCCACTTCACATCAATTATAAGAAATTATCTATCTAAACAAAAAGTTATATTGCTTAATATATGTTCATTTAATCATAAAAATGTGACAATAGAGATGGATTTGGGAATTGTTTGGGTGGCTATGGTTGTGTAGATGGACCCCTACACACCGTCAGTATGTTTATTGCAATTTAATTGATAATACACATAATTTTTTTTGGATTTTTCCATTCCCCCAATCCCCAAAAAGTTAGAATCCCTCCAAATCAATGCCAATTATTTTTTGTTCATGGACCCCATGTTGTTTCTTCTTAATGGGTCTCAAATTATTTCTTCCTTCTTGACATTGGATGTCAGGCTGTCACTACTCAATGCTTAGACTATTTGTACCAAATTTTTGGAATACAAAATCGACATTAATTTAAAGTGAGTAAATGCACAATTAATATCTTTAAATTGAACATGTGATTCAACAAGTATCATTAGAAAAGAAATAGATAAATGCTTAAATTAGTAGAATTTGAATTCAACATTTATAATATTCACAAAATTTAGAAACCTTGACTATAAGTTTTGAGAATAAGTTTATGAATTATGTATACCAACACAAACAATAAATAAAGCAAGATATTGACCTGTTTATGTAATTCAATGTGAAAACTCTTATGTTTGTTCATTTCAAATATTTTTCTCTAATTCAAAATAGAAAAAGTAATGAGCAATTCTCTCAACCAAATGGACTACTTCGAAGCCAAGATTTCAGGTTGACGATTGGTTGGAGCAACAAAACTACACTACCAAATTTTTGTGCATAACCTAATTATATCCTCAAGTCTAACCTTCATTTTTTCCTCAAGCAAAATTAACAATCTAACTCATTTTTAAATATGCAAGAATTCCTCTCCATTTGCATCCTCGAGAGTAATTAAATATGCAAGGAAACTTAGCCACAAATGTCCCTACAAATCCTTACACAGACTACTCATTTTTATTGTTGTTCTTATGATCCCACAAGCCAAGTTTTATGTATAAATTAAAAATTCAAAAATTTTAATATTCGAGCATTAATAGTGCCTGCAAAAGCAGTGAATTAGGTACACATTATTGATTTAACCGACGCAATGTTTTGGAATAGAAATAAAATAAGAAATGAAATTTATAAATTTGCAGCATCCACAACATAAACATGAACTATACGCATTCATCAATGTTCATGGATTAGGTAGCCTCTCAAATTAAATTTGTACTTTATATTTATTGCATGCATGGGATTCGTATAAGTTGATATTGAAAATTCAATGTTTTCTTCAAGGGTTATCGATATGTGTACTTATGTGGTGCATGTGTAACAACAATGAAAATATACCATATAAATCGAATGAAAAATAATGAGTTGGTGACATTGAGAAAATCTTGCAAACATTATTATTATTATTATTATTATACAATTAATTTACTTTTCAATATTTCAAAACAACAGGATTGTCTATTACCTTGTGGGAAATGCCAAAATGGTACAAATAGGCAAATTCATTAATACAGCTCTAATTATATAATCAGATTGATTGTTTCCATCTTCTTGTAATAGTTTTGATTTAAATTGATACATCGTGGCCTTTCCCTCGACTTATAACAATTAAAATTAATTATACATTTTGAGGGTTAAAAAAACAACGAATAACATGAAATCAACCATTAACAATAAACTTAAGATATTCAATTTTTAGACTTATATAATACCAACGGCTAGAGGTAAGTGTTTTATTATTATTATTTTTTAAATTTGAAGTGGTACTTCTTAAACCTTAACAATGAAACAATTAATATAGTTTTAAAAGAAATTAATTAATTTACTCTACGTCTTTTAATTTTATTGACCAATCAAAATAATTACTCCAAGGATGCAATAATAGTGTTCCGTGCGTGCCACGTCATTTCTCCTTCTTTATCAGTTAATAACTGCTGATGTCTGTGTGTCTCTGTCTCTCTTTTCCTTCCTTGCTCTCAAAAACTTCTCCTTTTCCATGAAAAGGCTTCCAAGGCTCACTTCTTGGAAACCCCACAGTTTCCCTCTTCGCACTACTTTTCCAACTAGACTCGAAGCTCAATCTGTCAAAGTTGCTTCACTTGCGACTGTTTCGTATGTTTCTATTTCCTTTTCCCTCACTGGAAGTTTGAATCAAAGGCTAACTTTATCAGTGCACAGATTTGCATGCCATCATTCCCCACTCCAAGAAAGATACGAAATTGCTAACGGTACGTACGTTCAAAGCCTGCCAGTGTTTGAACCTTCCTTTTGACTGATTGAAGGAATCTTAGTTGAAAAATCTTTGACAGTTGATTTTTTTATAATTTGTGAGAGACGAAAAGAGAAAAAGACTAAAATAGTTGTAAACACTGCCCCAAAAAGAAAGCTGAATATTCAAATCTGCAGCAGTATTTGTTTTGCTGTATGTTGGTTTAAACTTGATGTTTCTTGATAGGGGAGATAATTGGGATTTGTTGGAATGAACCTTTGCTCTTATATGTATATATATCAGGCTTGCGGTGATTCTTGAAATAATACTGCAACATTGAAAGCAATATATAGAATAAACTAACGTTGTTGCAGCAAAACACATAATTGGTGTTTGAAAGAATGCCGGGGAGAAACTTGACTGTCGATGGGAGAATTGGAGGAACGACAGGTAAGGTGAGAAAGCGAGGATGCTTATCATCATCTTCATCATCATTAGGGCGGAAGTACAGGTTAAAGCACACGTTTTTGGTGGGGAAAAAAGGGGGTTCAACCACTCCAGCTCCAATGTGGAAAATGATAAGTTCAAAATCTCCATCCTTGGAAAATGACAACACATTCAAGCATCTAGCAGGCGTAAAGGCGAAGGAATTGCCGGCGTCAGCGCGGAAACTGGCTGCCATTTTTTGGGAAATTAATGGGCTGCCGTCACCTAGATCAAGAAGGGACATTTTGGAGGAGAAAACTAGTGAAGTTGGAATTGTTGGAAAAGAGAGGAATTTGGAGTCGTCCAGATTGAGCTCGAAGGAACACACTGTTTCTGAGGTGGGCTTGAATTCATTTTTGGGACAGAATTAGCAGTTTCAAGTCATTCAAATGAGATATGCAGATACAAGAATTGAATCTGCAAATTGCATTAACACTCTTTATCCCTTTTCTGTGTAACTTGCAGAGAACAGATCTGCTGAAACTAGGTAGCACTAGACGGAGAGCACTGTCTGCTAGTTCTCGAAAACTTCTGCAATCTGACTGTAACTTGGGAGGTGCTACTTCTCTCCATAACTGTCTGGTGCAGGTAAATTCTTATTTGGTAGAAGTTCATTAAGTCTTAACAAAATGGCATTTGGCTGTTGTGGGTGGGGAGGTTTGGTGTTCCAAGCTTATCTTTCAAGTTCTGTTCCATCACACTGCTGGATCAAGTTATTTTGGCACTTGCTCTAAGACGCTACATTACCAATTTTAACGTTTAGGGATTTTCATATTTTCTACGTCCTTGTTATAGACTCAAATCCCAATACCGTGTTAAATGGTTTTTGGGGCTTTTGGAGCAACTCTAGATGAGAAATGGATAAAACTCCTCTGTAGCTTTGATAGAACAGCCAACATGCTATGTTTTTCTTATGGGACCACAACGGCCAAAGTATCATATAGTTGTCTCTTAACATGCATTGACAAAAACTTAACATATAACAATTAGATGATACAGTTACTTAACATATGACAATGCAGGTTTATCAGACGAAAAATCACATCTGGAGTCCAGGTAGACGCATAGTTGGGATAAAGAACTGTCTTAAGGATGTATATGATGGTCTTACAACCTCTAAAGAACTGCTTAAAGTACTATTGAGTCTCATTAGGCGTCTTGAGCGGCAGAATTCTACAAGCTCCCTTGTTTCCGTGCTGGAATTTGAGATTGAACAGGCATGTACTCGTGTTGGTAAATTAATCCATGGACTAGAGACAGGTGGAAGTGACATTGATCAGTTTGAAAAGGAAAAGGTGGTTTCAAAAATTAAAGAACGAGAGATGATGCACAGTGGCATTACTTCCGTTGCTGGAGAGCTTGAGATGCACAAGAAGCTAAGGCGACAAACAGAGAAACGGAACCAGAAACTTGTGAAAGAATTAGCACAGGCAAAAGCATCCGCATCGAGGGCACAAAAGGAGCTTGAGAGTGAGAAAAAGGCACGAGAAATGGTGGAGCAAGTATGTGATGAGCTGGCTCGTTGCGGAGAGGAAGACAGGGCAGAAGTGGAGACACTGAAGAAGCAATCTGCTAAACTTCGCGAAGAGTTGGACAAAGAGAGGCAAATGCTTCAGTTAGCAGATATGCTGCGCGAGGAAAGAGTTCAGATGAAGCTTTCAGAAGCTAAGTACCAATTTGAGGAGAAAAATGCAATTGTTGACGAATTGAGGAATGAATTTGAGGCCTATTTGATATCTAAGACAGGTAAAGAACAAGCAGATGGCTGTCCAAGCTACGAGAAAATCAAGGTGCTCGAGCAGTATTTGAGGGACACATTTCCAGGCACGGAACAAAATCAAGATAAAGATAAAAAAGACATTGAAGCAGTGAATGAGGAGGTTGGAGGGGAAGGAGATGATTCAGATGATAGCGACCTCCATTCCATTGAACTAAACATGGACGATATCACGAAGAGCTTGATATGGGGCGACGCTGTCAAAAATGTATCAAAAAGGAATTCGGTTGATAAATGTAAAGGAAGAAAGTCCAGTTCAGAGAAAACTCTTGAAACAAACCTTTCCTCAAAACCAAAATTTGCAGATGCCATGGCGTTGGAGTTCACGTCGCATACTTCAACAAAGGATACAGAGGATGAAATGAAGAGATACAAGATGATTAAAGATCTCAGAGACCACATTGTTTCTGCTCCCGAAATTGCATCATCTCAAGACTCGGCAGTCCAAGACGAAATCTTCGCTAGCCAAGTATTTCCCTGAAGGATCCTGATGGGCTGGTGCGCCATGGCTAGCTACTTTATCGTAACAGAAAATTTTTCTAATGGGATTGCCTAATTTTTCTGGGAAGATTTGCATGGCATATACCTTAATCCATAAACTCTAAACAGTATCATACTTCTCAACACTTGCAGAATATTGAATTTATAATTTATGCTACTTTGTGCTGGCAATGAAGGTGTCGTATGTTCTATGTTCTACACAAAACTTGGAGATACCAAGAACTAAGCAGGTTAAATTTTGAGTGTTTTAAATCTGCAGTGCCACATACTATTTGTAAGATGGGAGTTTTACCTTTGAAGGCTTGAAAAAATCTTCTCGGTAAGACTATTTTCAGAGATACTTCAAAAATTTTATCATTTAATAATCGGAAACTATTTATCTAAAATCTGTTATTAAGGGTCTTAATTAGACAAGTTATTTGATTAAAACTCAATCAAATTCAACAATGCTTTGAAATCTAATTGAGATTGAACTTAAATTTAAACAATTGTTTTAAACTTGCGCAACTCGAAATCTAATTTGATTTTAAGTTATATAAAATTGAGCCAAACAATTCTCGAGCTTAGGTCACTATTCAATTTGATTCGTTAATGCTCCTTATTTTTTTGAAGGAAAAGTGATTTCTTGTATTTTATTTGTTGATTTTGAATGACTTAATTTATATTGGAAGTAAAAATTAAAATATAATGAACAAATGATAAAAAGGCATTTCATCATTCCTTTATAAAAATTAAAATAATATCTTTATAATTGTGACGTTACCTCCTTTTAATTCATTGCACTTTCCACTTCATTCACAACTCTCCATTCAACCATTTAAAACATATAGGCTATATTTGTTTGAGAGGTGTTTGTTCGACATAATATTTAGCAGGAGTTGGTATAATTCATATATATATATATATATATATATATATGTATGTGTGTGTGTGTGGTATAATAATATTTGAATGATGTAATAATTTATATAGATAATAATTATATTTTAAGGTATAAATTAAAATAAATAATTTATATATATATTGATTTAATTATAAATGTATATAATGATTGAAAAATAGTTAATTGGTTATATATATATATATATATAAGAAAGAAAATTGAAATTAAAATTTAGATGAAATTATTATTAAATGATATATTTAGTAGCTTAAAGTTTGAGAGTATATTTTGAATTAGAAACTTGGGTTCCAAACATTTATATATTACAACATTACATATTATAATATAATACGAAATTCTTTTGATGGTCCATCCAAATTCTTTTTGCCCTCCCAATTATAGGAAGCTTAGCCATAAATTTGCCATCTTGCTAAATTATAAAGAGACAACTAATTTTTGTTCTTGAGTGACTCCCCAACTTGGAAGAAAGGGAATCTTTTAAGAATGAATTGGAAAAAAAAAAAAAAAGGGAAGGCAAAAAAAACCTTGGCACCTTAACTTAATCCTTTGGTTTGGAAAAAATGATTTGCAGATAAAAAGAAATTGTTCATGAATGATCCTAAATTCTGTATCTTCCAACATTTACTACTTGTGATAGATGAAGCAGAGCACGAGAACATTACCGAGTTTTCTATGGAAATATTGAACTGCAATATGTCTGTACCCTTATGTAAATGCTGTAAGAAAATTTCCTAGTACTTGCCTAAAATAGCTCATTCTTGTTTAATTACTTGGTACTGATTAATGTAAAACACCTGATTAAAACGCAATTAATGTGCTATCCTCATTTCTCAAGATAGTCAAAACGACAATATGATTGAATACAATATTCATCAAGACATAAATTGAAGTTTTGGGGAAATGCCGAATTATTTTGGATTTGTTCTTTTGGATTATTGTCTCCGCTCGTTCAGGCGTTTGCTCAGCGTCTCCCTTTTCCCTCAATTTCCCCGATCGCAATGTCCGGACCCCAACTCCAAGACCCGAATCCTCAACCTGAAGGCGAAGCGAGTCCCGCCAACCTACCTTCGGTTCCATCCGACCCGCTTTTAGAGTCGGGCTCTTTCATCGGCCCTGAGCGGTACGATTCCGGAGCTGAGACCCCCGAACAGCAGCAGTATGAACATGCCCAAAAGGTGGGGTTCCCGCCGGGCGTGGTTATTGCGGCGCAGCCCATTTCGATGTTTATCCCTGACGAGGGCTCGGCGGGGGCCACACCACGGTCGGTTAGGAGGAGAAACCCGGAGGAGATGGCGAAGAGGCCGAGCTGGTTGCCGGAGGACTGGAAAATTGACTTGAGAGTCCGCTCCTCTGGAGCAACGGCGGGGCTGATTGATCGAGTAGGTTTCTTTCTCTCTATGCCCATAAAGGAAGCATTCATGCCATTTATTATATTTAGGTTGATTGCATTCGTTTGAGTAAGAAGAGATGGCACGTTTTTCCTGCAGAAGATGGAAATTCTAGTCCGTTGCTGTTCTTGAGGTGGATTATCTTTTTGAATGCATATAGTTTTATGTGTTGTGTTTCCACATAGCAATGATGTTCATTATGGCATGGTTAGGTTTTAAGATTTTTATGTTGTTGTGGCGAACTCTACCTGTCTTTCACGAGTATAATTAGGATATAGCTGTGAAATAAATTTTAGAAGCACGCGAGCAAAATGACTGAAGTTGAGCAGTAGAACTGAAGCATCTCAAGATTTAGATGATAACCAAACTTGTTTGAGTCAGTGTTTATTAATCTTGACGTAGAATTTTTTTAACTCCATATCAGTTTTGTTTTGAATTCAATAGTCAAACTCATTGCTATTTGCTAAATTGATGAATATTCAACCTGGTCCTTTTTGATAATGATTCAATCACGTGTGAATTAGATCTTTACATGGATCCAATCTTCAAGTAGTTTATTTTATTTTCTAGTTTGTGCCAAGTGGAATGTGGACGCCCTAGGAAAAGATATAAATCACGTAATCTCTTATGAAACACTAGTTTCCCAATGTTTGGAAATCATGAACTCTTTAACAACCTCTGTTCGACTTTTTAGGGAGTTCTATTTTGAACTGTTGCTGGTGTTAAAGTTTGCATGATTGTTGATTTGGAATGCTTCGCATATGATTAGTGTTTCCATAATTACAGTTGATAAATGCATCTTGTATCTCTTGGTTCTCTCTTCGAAAAACTTATTTGGAGCATAATAGTGAGTTTTGGAGTGTATTTAAATGCTTTTTGCATGTTGATTTGTGTGGGTGTATGCATGCATTTATATCTGATAGAAATACTAGATTAGAGAATAAGTATATAGATCAAGAATAATAATTATCTAGATTTGGTTGATATTCTAGTAGTATCTATTAAAGTATTATCAAATTACTTTGGATACTGGTATTAGAGTTTGATTTTATTTTTATTGCTGCACTTTATAAATAGAGTGTTGGACATTTTCGATTAATGCGAAAAGAAATTTTGCTTCTCAACGTGGTATTGACGCATAAAATTTTCCACAAACCGTAATCAATTTTAGTCCCAAATTTTTCTAGTCAAAGAGCCAACCCTTGGTCAAACAAAAAATGACAAAATAATTAAAGCTCTACCTGAAAGCTTCATCCATTGCTGCCCTTTGAAAATCCTAGGCATTAGAGCCGTTGTGCCTATCAAGGAAACCCCGAATTGCATTGTTGTTTCCCTTGTTCGAAGGCGTAGGTTGTGCCATCACCTCAAAAGTCGTCATCCAAAGCATGCGGCCACATAGAGAAGAGGAACGTTACGATCTTTTAGTTTTCATATGATATCAGAGCCTGTATATGAGCTATCAATGTAGGTATCATGAAGAACATGTTTAAGTTTGCCATTGCTAATGATGCTGTTGGTTTATTGATTTGTCAATGCCAAGCCTGTGTCTCATGGAATTGCAGAAAAAGAGAACTGGTGGGAATCATAGTGGATGGCCTTTTCTCTACTCAAATGTCATGCTCCCACATTTAAGGAGTATGATTTTGCATTTGTTTGCCAACCAAGTATGCATTTACTAGGGGACAAGGGTAAAAATTGAATTCCTTAGTTCTCCATGTTCCAATTGAGAGGGAGCGTTAGAAGTAATAGATTAAAGAATGATTCTATAGATTAGGAACAATAACTATCTAGATTGGATTGATATTCTAGTAGGTATCTTTTAAAGTATTTTTAGATGATGCTATTATTAGAGTTTGATTTTATTTCTATCACTGTGTGATGCCGCACTATAATTAGAGAGTTGAACTTATCAATTAATGTGGAAACTAGTTTGTTTCTTAACAATGTTAAATTGCTTTTAATTATGCTTCTTGATGTTCAAATGTATATCTTTGTTTTGGTTGCTGACATATGCATGGAGTAATGGCACTATTTATAGTGGGAAAACTCAAATTTCCTTCGTGATTAAAGTTGAGTTTGGACAAACCAATTGCTGTTCTCTATCTTGGTTGGTGGGTGGATGAACATTGGAGTTTGGTAAATTTGTTATCTTTGAAATCTTAGCATGAACTTTTCTTTTGCAATTTATTACTGTGCCGGTGGTTGATGAAGTTAGAACAAGGATGGTTCTGATGTAACATATCTCGGTTGATGGATGGATGAACATTGGAGTTGGCAAATTTGTTATCTTTGAACTCTTACAATGACTTTTCTTTGTGATTTATTACTGTGCCCGTGCTTGATGATGTTGGAGAAAGGATGACTTTGATGTAACGAGTCTTTGTTTTTTCTTCCGGGAGAAATTATTGTTATATGCCTTTGGTCTAATTGTGTATGCATTGACTTGACATGATTATGATATTTCATTCTCTGCTTTTATTGCAAATAAATGAGATTTTATGATTAGGATTTTCTTGTCAATTGGTCTATGGTTTACTTCGGTCTTGTTTTCAGAAATTGCCCTTTTCAATGTTATCATAGATTGTTGCCTTTCGTTCTTCACGGATGGCATTGAGATAGACACTACTTGATGGTTTCTTGGAAATGAAATAAATGACACAAACCCAAGAAGTAAACTACGCAAGCAAAATCAAGACTAATTGATAACCCGAAGCATGCTTTTGCCTGCAAAGGTGAGCATTAATGAATTGTCTTTTACATTAGTTGGGTTCAAGTTAGTTTTTTTTCCTTTTTGAGGGGGTGGGGTAGGCCATTTTGCTGTCATACTTCAAGAGTTTTAAGTTGTTTATTCTTTCTACGTCTTGCTAACTTGGAACCTTATGGAGGTTCAGGGAGTCTAGTCGATGAAAGGAGCTGGATCTAGTGGTTTGTTCTGTCTCGTATAAGACAGCAAGGGTATCAGAGAAGAGTATTTAGGAATAAAATTTTCTTTATGAAAAGTATGGGGTTATAATGAGTTTCAACTCTACATGGAAATTTACCTTAGGTGTTTTCTTCAATATTGTGATTAAATGTGCATTTTCTTCATGAATATGATCTTGTAGCAAGGCACACAAGTGTGGGTTCTTCAACGTGTTGATATGGACAAATTATAGTGGCTATAATAAATTAATGGTTCACGCACCATATTAACTCTTTGGTCCTTAAATGCTTGCTTAAATTGGATTTTGAAGTTGTGTCACATTATTTTCATGATAACTAAAGCATGCAATTACAGATAAGATCAGTCGTTAAATTTGACAGAGTTGGAAAACCTCATTCCTTGGCTATTTTAATTGCAAGGTACAGGACTTGAATCCCACATTGGTATTATAGGGTACTTGATGTGGGGTTTATATAGCTTTCTATTCTCTTACTTGTCAATTAAATTTTGAGGTGGGCTTTCCCAAGATTTTATCAATTGGTATCATAGCTATTTACGGATACTCCTAGTTGCAATCATGGGTCATGGGTGGTGACATCACATTGCATTATGTTTGCCTAGAGCTAGGTTAACTAGTGCAAAGTCAGCTCTCGTTGGTGCTGCGGTCACAGAGTGTGGTCGATTATCATGATTTCAGTTGTAAGTTATAGGCCTTAAATCTCACATCAATATTCCGTGGTGTTTGATGTGGGGTATATAAGGCTTTAAGTTCTCCTGCTTCGTTCTCTTGCTTTAAGGATATCAGTTGGTATTAGAACCATTCACCGCCACTCCTAGCAACTCAGGCGGTGATGCTGCCATTGTAGTGCTTGCTTGGGGCTAAGTTAACTAGCACAAAGCTAGCTCTGGTACAAGGTACAAGACTCAGATCCTGCATCAGTACTATAGGTTACGAATGTAGGGTTTATGTAGCTTTAGGCTCTCCTACTTCATCATCTAGCTTTTGAGGTGATATTTATCTGCAGAGAGAGAGAGAGAGAGAGAGAGAGAGAGAGAAGAATAGTTAGATCTCTCTTCTAGGATCCCTAGGGATGGCCGAGGCCAGAATTCTGCCTCTGAAATGGAAATTGGAAGTTAGATCCTTTAATTGAGTTATTTTAATTTGTTTGAAACACTTGCAAATTGTAACGTGGATCCCTAGTATTTTATGCTCTTGAAAGTGTTACAATCTCTATGTGGTTCGGAGCAAGCATCCTTGTTTTGCTGGAAAGGTCTGCTCCTCATATATGGGCATAATCTTTTATTGTTGTTATCATCAATCATGTTATTATGGTTTTTCTCTGCTTTTTTGATTTCATCTTGGGTTGAATCCTTGGTGATGCTGTTTGGTATGCATTGCTAAATGAACTCATCTACCTGTTTTAGTTTTGACACGCCTAAACATCTTAATTTTGCAGTATTACGTTGAACCATCGGGACAACACAAATTTCGTTCGAAGAATGAGGTGCTTCACTTTTTAGAAACAGGAAGTAAACTGAAGAGAAAGACAACGCCTGAAGCAGATGCTGTGGTGAGTAGAAAAAAATCAATTCACACATCCATTCCACTGTTGTTCTCCAGTTGTTAATGTTTCATGTTTTTCCTGAACCGAGTGATATTTAATTCTTCTGCAGCCATCTGGGAGCCCTGCAAGCCAAACACAAAAGAAGTCCAGTGCAAAACGCAAGAAATCCGAGGCCTTAAATTCTGACACAATGCATCCACCACATGTTCTCAATGGAATCCAGGCAGATGCTTCTCAAGAGATTTGAGCAATCGTGATGGTAAGGCGAAGCATGATGGTGTCATGACATGTGACATGCATATTTCTTGCTCGACATCATGGTGTCGTGACATGCATTTTCTTGCTCGACATTAAAGGAAAAGAGGAAAGGTTGGGATCCCTAACAGGAAGAACTTCTTGTTTCAGTTGCCATATGATGCGGCATGGATTCTTGTGATGAATGCTAAACATTTTACCAACCTGCATCGAAACTGATACAGAATTTTACTCTCGTTGCTTTGCTGTTTGTGATCTGCCTTCAGGCTGCTTAGAGTCACCTTTTTTTATTTTGTTTTTTTTTTTTTTTAATGTTGTGACAATCACAAAAATAGAAAGAATTATCTGTATTGCTGGCTCTTGTTATTCTCTAATTAAATCCTTACATGATTCCTTGGTTATGTTTGGTTGGTGATTTAGTTGGGAATGAGAATAATGAAATTATCGTTGGGTATGCGAAAATTATGTTTGATTTTAAAGTTTTGATGAATGAAAATTTGAATTTGTTTATTTTTATGTGATATAATACAGATTAGATGATGTGAAGTATGTGCGGATAATGGTTGATTTTTAAGATATAAATATATATAAATGTGAGTATATTTGTGTGTATATATATATATATATTGATTTGATTGTTACTAGATATAATAATTGAATTTTAATGTTTGGAGAGAACGAATAATTTGAGTTTGAATTAATTTTTTTTTTAAGTAATATATTTGATTTTATAAATTTTGAAGGGGATAAAATCCATAAAGCATCGCCAACCAAACATGGCCATTCCGTTTGTCTGATGTTTCCTGCATGGCTGATGTAGCCTGTTGTCTCTCAGTAGTGGGTTCCTAATTTGAATATTGATTAAGTTTATTTTATACAATTTGACTTCTAGAAGTCATGTTTCTTGCATCTAAATTACATATATATGAAAATTTTAATAGCACTAATTTTACTGTAAAACTATGTAATAAAGTGACAATTAAAGAATAAGAAATAAAATCCATATAACGATAAGCTGAAGCCCAATTATCTAGTTATTTTGATTATGAAATACTATAAGAATTTTAGTGTTTCTCGCTTTATTGTATTATTTATTTATTTATTTTTTAAAAAATACGTAGGTGTCCAAAATAAGAAAATGAAAAACGTATGACCTTTGTCCCATGTCATAATCCCTTATCAACTCTGCCTTCTTGGTGTCATTAATATTATAAACTCTATTTTTTTAAGTATTAGTATTTGCATATCCATGCTATTTAAGGTTTTGTTCCTTATAACATAATAACACTTAATCATTATAGTGTTAAATAACCAGAATATTATTACCTGAATTTGTTTATTTATTCTTCATTTTTTCATGTTACCATTCGTGCACTCCATTTTTTTTTTTTTTTATCTTTTGTTTTTCTAAGTTTATGGTTATCGACTTTCTTTTCTTAATTTTGGAGTTTTCAATGCCCTTTTAATTTCTAAATAGTTTATTTTTATTATATCACAATTAATAAAATTATATGACTTACAAATAGATTTATACCCACACATTTATGTTAAAAATTGAATGTTAATGTCATTAACTACGACTAATTATTTTCTAAGACATAAATTAAAATTTTTTAACGTTTATTTTTACTTTCTTCTGTTTTTATTTCCTTCACTCATTTCTCTTGAAAGTAGATAGATTTCCACTGTTAAATGTGCTTGTGTGTATATATACGCACAAGTAATTTTAGCACGATTTATGACGAGTTTTATTTATCACAAATTTTCATGTATTTCTATAATTATATGTTAAATAAGTAATTTAACTTTTTACAAACTAAAAATTAAAGTCTATATGTCGGTTTCCTTATATATGAAATATAATATATATAAATATAAGTATATATATATATATATATATATAAATATATATGTATATTAATTTTTGCAACAATGACCCAATATCCAACAAGCATATTTCATTTATTCTCAACAAAAATGTGGAAGAATAAGGAAGCGTTTGGTAAGAATATTTTGAAATTGAGAATTGATATAATTCTTATAATTCTTAGTTGGATTATTACTATAAGAATCAAAATTTAGAAATCATATTCAAAACTTTAAAATTCTGTAAGTTGATGGGTTTTAGATAAAACTCAAATTTAATTACAATATAAACAATACTAATTCAAATATGTAACACACACACACACACACACACGCGCATACACTACATTATAATTAAAATTGAGTACTTTTTGCTTAACAAATATAAAATTACTAAATTAATCTTATTTAAAAATATTTTTAATTTTTAAATTAGCCTTTTAATTTAAGTGTCATTGGTGCACATTTTGCTAATTTATTTTATTTGATAAACATTTTCGCACATATATATATCTATATGTATGTATATTTTTTTTCCTTTTTTGTTATAATTTCTGTGGGCACACGTGGCGGCGGAGAGCCTCGATTACTTGTTCATGGTGGTCGGCAAGAATCTTCTGACTTCAACAATCTCTTGCTTGTTCGTTCTCTTTCGCCAATTTCCGGCCATCGATGACTTGTAACAGCCTCTTCAACTGAACTCTTTGACCTAATCTGATTCACTGATAATTTTGTTGTTACCAGCTTTCCCTTTCGGTTCTCAGCTTCGCGGGAAAAATTATTTGACAGCATTTTCCTCCCATCGAGCAAAAGAACTTATCTTGGTAAGCCCAGCAGCAAAACGGGGGCTCCTGTTATTCGATAGACTATATCAAGATTTTTGACCCTCCAGTTTACTCAGATGCTGCTTGTCTCAAAGTTGTGAGTTCTGATTTGTAAGTTGTTGGTTTTCTTTTCTCTTCGTTGGTATTCTGGAATTTGTGTGTATGGGTTTCCCGAAATGTATCGAATGGGGACAGAAAATTAGGTAGCACACTTTGAAGCTAAGCATCGATGATGGGTTATTTTGACAGGATTTTGGTGTTATTCCTACCCCTCTTTTTTTTATTTTCCAGATTTTAAGCTCGAAGTAGGCGGACAATTGGGCAAACTCTTCTTATTGTATTTACCCCAATTTTTTATTTATTAAAGTTGAAAATGGTGGATATGAGTTGTAAGAAGTACGAAATGGATATCTACGTTGCTGGATGAGTGGATACAAACGGTACTTGGTATTAGGGATTTTCATTATCTTCAACTTATGTATGCATTTTCTGTATCTTATGAATTTTCTATGCTTTTTAAGCATGGAAGAATATACTGTGTCGTCATGGGTGTATTGGTGGCTTGTGCCATTGTATTCTCACCGTCGTGAAATTTGTGCCCACTTCTCTTAATAATCTTTAGGTTTGGTGGAAGGAGATAGGAATCATGTCGAGGCCAGTGCTGCTTGTTTTCTTGTTGATGGTATTGATTATTACGTCGCAATTTGAGTGGAGGCAACAGTTAGTAAGTGATATGGACACTAGTCCGAGGGATTCTCAGAAGCAGCAACAAATTTCGAAAAAAGAAGAAGGCGTCAAGGAGAGGGTAAGTGTGGCTTTCCTCCGATCTTTTACTATTTGCATTAATTCAGATGGGATTGCCGTCACGTCGTTTCTTGCTTTTCACATGAAATCATTGTACGTGTGCATTCATCAATGGCTGGTGCATAGAAGGACAGGGCATTGAGTCAAAGGCTATATTTGTTCTGAACATAAATTTTTCTACAGTGTGTATCATATTTAGTTGGTGTCTATGGCACCTGAGATGCCAAGTGGCTTCAAATTGAATGAGATTATTTACTGTTTATATAATTTCCCTTTTTTTCTTTTCCTTAATGTTTCTTGTATGTATCTTTTTCAAAATTTTATGTGGGTTGTATATTCACTGCATGCATTTTTTCTTGTACATACGTTGCATGATAGCGATTACTGAATTTACATGCCTTAATGTAATGTATAGTTGAAGCAGTTATCCCCTTTTGCTCCTTTTATTAACATTTTTCATCGGTTATTGTCTCATTATACATCATATTTCTGTGAAAGTGTCATTCTGCTCCACTTACTGTCCATATTTCCTCACATTATGTTGTATGACGCATACAGTAAGATTTGATTTTCCTTAGACTAAGAAGTAGAGAAGAACGGGAAATGATATCCTATGTTAAGTTGGTTTTTACCCTCACATTTAGTAAGACAAGCACCTTTGTCCTCTGCGAGATTGGCAGCAACCAAGGCATACTTTTTGGCATTTATCTAATTATAGGCTAACATTCACTGCACGGTGTTTCCTAATTTTAAAGTTGAAGAATGCTGCTTTTAATGCTTCACTACTTTTTCTGATGTTAATGTTACTTTTTTCATGG
The DNA here is from genome assembly GCA_019155195.1 of Avicennia marina. NCBI lineage: Eukaryota > Viridiplantae > Streptophyta > Magnoliopsida > Lamiales > Acanthaceae > Avicennia > Avicennia marina. The sequence continues at coordinate 2,856,459 of CM032783.1, read as the reverse complement.
ATCTTCTTTACCTTCAATAAGTAAATGGTGCATGGAATTGGTGTTTTATAACCCGGACCATTCATCAAACCGGAAAATCAACCGGTTGAAGGGTTACTGGTCCGACCGTTGGTTCAACCGGGATCAAACTGGTGACTTCATAATTACATTAAAAATATAAATTATTATGCTAAAAATTACATAAAATAATAAGTTTTAAAATAATACCTAAATTTACCTTTTATGCATTTCTTCCATCACTGTTAGTGATGAAATACAATATGTCAATATAACAAAAACATTGCAAACATGAAAATAATAGATATCATCCAACAAATCAAAATATACAATTGAACAAATAACAAATAACATCAATCATCAACACATTTGCATCTAAAAAACAAAAACACAAAACCTAGGCACGGTGAAAAATCTAAGTTAAACCCTATAAAGAAGCCCATAAGACTATAAAAGTCCATCTCTTGTTCATCAAATTGAAAGCAATTTTCCACTTACCCACATGTATACACGCAAGTATGTATAAAAATGACAACTTGGATTTATGGGACAGAAAAAGAGGCAATGATGATGACGAAAAAGAAAAGGGAGCATAACAAAATACAATTGTGTGTATATATCTATTAGCAAATCACGGATTGGGGCTTGGGAATAATGAATAAACCCATCAAGGATGATAAGAAGTATAGGGTGAATTTGAAGCCACAAGGAAAAATTATGTACTTGCAACCAGAGTCTCTTTGTCGCATTGTCATCTAAAAGAATGGAGATGCAGATTGCTTCATCTTGTTGTCTGAGCATGTGTTGAGCGTGAATACGTTAGGACTGAGAGATATTTCTTAATATATATGTGTGTGTGTGTGTTGCCAACCACCTGGTTTAGTCGACTTGCAAGTGGTTCAACTGGTTCACTGGTTGAACCATGATTTTTTCTGATTTTCATAAAATAGAGCGGTTTTCTTTGAGCTTTGGTTTTCAGGGTTGTGTTGAATCAGGTTATGGACCGGGCGGCAATCAGACCCGTTGAACCACCCTGTCCGGGTTGGTTTTCAAAACATTGCATGGAATTGTTTTTTTTTTTTTTAAACATGGTGCGTGGAATTGTTGTGATGACTTAGTTTTGTTAAATTTAATGTATAGATTGAGAAATCTAATAGTGTTTCAATGAATATAGAATAGACTGGGAAGAGTAAAGAGAGAAATGAAGTACAGATGTATTCCATGGTTCAGCCATTACTTTTAAATCCACAGTCAAATGGCTAAATGTAAGGGAATACACGAAATAAGTAAGCAACTATATCATGTAAAGTTATATCAAATTAAAGAGATCACAATAAATAATTATGTATTTATTGCAATCCTATAATTATAAAAAATAATTAACTGTTGATTCTCGATTTGAACATAATTAGAGTGTTCAATTCAGACCATTGAGACTGGACAGATGAAAGTCACAGCCATCTGTGATAAGCAAGCATGCAGAAATGATGCTTTAATTGTGACAGATATACAGAAATCATGTTATTTGTAACAGATGGACAAAAGGAAATCATGTTATAATCATGATATATATTTAGACTCACTTGTTATTCATAACTGACAAACATTAGTAGTGATGAAAGCATAACATGAGCTGGATCAACATACTCTAGTGCCAAGTTGAATTTAATGAATAGATTGAAAAATCTGATACCATGTTAAATTTAGTGAATATATTGAGAAAGGTGAAGTTATACATTGAAACGCAAGTATATCCCATGGTTTTGTCATTAGGCCTATGTGCTTGAACAAATAACTGAAAGGCCAAATTATATTTACTCCCTCTTAATTTCGTAGTACAAAAACATCAAATACATGCGATAGATAAGGAAAGATATTATACAATTTATATCAAATTAGTGAGATTACAATAGACAATTAGGTATATATTGCAGTTTTATAATTATAAACAGTAACCAACTCTTGTTTCCCTACAGGTTTAAACTAGCTTCAAAGGCTAACACTGGCTGAGTATCCAATTGACTATCCATAGCTATTGGGCTCATATCTATCAATTTAGTATAACTTATTTGTATGATAGCTACGATGAAGTCATATAGTACTAATAAAACATATGGTTACAATGATAATAGTTGTTGCAGTTAGAACTCAAGTCTTGTTGAAAAGGGTACTAAATTTGGGTTGGAAGGTGAAGTGAGGGAGGGGTGATGCTAGAATGTTTGGATGGTTTCTTTTAGATGTACCAAGTCCTGAACCATATCCAGAGAATAACAGGGTTCTTTGCGGGGTACAGGTCATTGCAGTCTAGATCAAGTATTTAAAGTAATATGTGATCCTTACCTGATACTAAATGAGGCTATTTGTTTGGTAACGGTACAGTAAGAGGAAAAGTAGCATCTATATATGATACGGCTGTTTGCATTTGATGTGCTTGGAGGTAATGTGATGTCATGGAATCTCTCTTTCCTGTAAAATGGGGTTGGGGGTTTCCACTTTCTTCCTACCACTAACATTAGACTTCATGCTTTGAATTATTTGTAAAACCCTTAGTTACGTTTTCTCTGATACATATGATTCAAAGAGGGTTGATTTCCTACGCAACAGTGCATCACAGATCTCTAAATTCTCCAGCTTGGATGCATCTTTGCCGTCATGAATATTGCCTGTAGCAGCACCTGTATCCTTAATTCTGTGTAATTTACAACTTACCTGAAGTTTGCCTAAAGTACATTAGGAAACGATGTACTAATGGAAAGATGTTACATTCAATAATACATAATCATGATATGTCTCACTCTCATTTTGTGGCTTCAGATGGGTACTGAGACCTGTATTAATATCCTCCTGCAGATTATCTTATCACAGGAGAAGAAAATCCAGCGATTGAATGAGCTTGCTCGGAGTCTAAGGGAACAACTGCGTCAATGCCGTAGCAATAATCAAACATTGAACGGTACTCTCAGCTCGTTGACAGAGCGCGTCATTGAGCTCGAGAGACAACAAATTCTGGAGGACTGAAAGGCCCACTTGAAGTGCTTGTGTTTTAATTAGTGTTTGTGAGATATCCGACTGTTTAGTAGAAATCTCTCTTCTTTCTCTCTTATAGGGCCAGCACAACTTTTACCTCCAACCAAAGGTCCTTCTGGTACTAGTTTCGGAATATCTGTTGTGTGTTAATGGCCTCGATTTTTATACTTGCATTTACTCAAAACCAATTTGCATTAGTGTTGGCCTTTCGTGTTCCAGATATCAGAAAGCTAAAATTTTCTTGCCCCTTTACAAAATTTTTTTCTAATGCTCTTAAGGGCATGCTGAAGTGTGTATTGATGCAACTGGGCTGGCCCAGTTCTAACCAATAAACCTATATTAGGTTCTCTTAATTGGGTCTAACATGGTCTCAAAACAGTCTTGCAATGGCAAGATCCATCTTCTCTGCCCTGTCGAGCAATGCAAGATTTTTCCTCTTGCACTATATTTAAATAAATAAATAAAATGCCAGCACCAGAGCTAAGTGTGTGTTTCTCTATCCTGAAAATTACCAAGTTTGGAAGCAACAGGTGAATGTTGTTCAATAGCAGAGTACAGAGGAAAGTGTAGGGCCACAAATTGCTGCCACTGCACCACCTCTATTTATTTATTGTAATATACACATGGAGGAAAAAAGAAGTTGCCATTATGGAAAACGTACATGGGACATTAATTAATGGGCTTGGTTGGAGATGGGGACATTAATTAATTGGGTATCGGGGGACGTCGGGCAGGTGTCTTGGAGCTACAGTATCAGATGCAAACAGAGTAGATGAACGTACAAAATACAAGCCTAGGTGTGTGTACAGTTTGATCAGGTGCAAGTTGAATTTTTAATTAAGATTTTAATTCAGTATGATAGTTTTTAAAATTTTGATATTTTAATTCGACTTGCCATACCCAATTAAACACCAGTTTTTCATTTTTTTTTATCTTATTATAATCTTTTACTAATATTTTCATTTTTATTCTTCATTTTTATTTTTATTTTTATTTTTTTGAATAACATGCAGTAAAGGAAATACTGAACAAAAGTACTAAACCAACCAGAATTTGCATGCATGTGAATGGACACCCTTACCCAAATCAGCCCCAAAGCCAGACCTTAACCCTGATTGTCTCACCTCACACAACAAACCGCACACAAACATCGGCCCTGGACACCCACCGCCCTCACAGCGGCCGACCCTCCCTTTCTTTTCAGGTAGCCACCCCAATCCGGGTCTCGATCACGTCGCCGTCTCCGCCGGCTTCCTTTTTTTTTTCTTCTGCACAAAATCACGACCAGTGCCGCAGCCAGCTTTCAGACACAAACTCCTCCGCCGCCGCCGACCGACCACCTCCGGTACCGGTTAAGGCTGTCGATTTCCGGCCATCGTCGCTACTTCCAGCGTTCTGTTTCTTTTTTATTACTTTTTTCCGTGCAAAATTATAACCAGCATCGCCGCCACACCTTTCCGGACGCCGACCGAGCGCCGCCATTACCGGTTGCGAGTCTTCACTAGTTATAATTTGAAGATGGGAAAAGCGAAGAAAACACCCAAGTTTGCCGTGATGAAGAAACTCGTCACCCATATAGCCATTAAACAGTACAAAGAGGAGGTCTTGAACCCTAACAAGAAAGACCTGAGCAAGGAGAAGCTCCCGAGAAACGTACCTCAAGTTTCATCCGCGCTTTATTTCAAATACAACACCGCGTTGGGGCCGCCGTATCGAGTTCTGATGGACACTAACTTCATCAATTTTTGCATTCAGAATAAATTGGATTTGGAGAAGGGAATGATGGATTGCTTGTATGCAAGATGCACGCCTTGTATCACGGACTGTGTCATGGCTGAGCTTGAGAAGTTGGGTCAGAAATATCGAGTTGCGCTCAGAATCGCCAAGGATCCTCGGTTTGAAAGGCTCCCTTGTACTCACAAGGGAACTTATGCTGATGATTGCCTTGTTGATAGGGTTACACAGCACAAGTGCTACGTCGTTGCGACCTGCGATCGAGATTTGAAGCGGAGAATTCGGAAGATCCCTGGGGTTCCGATTATGTATATCACTCAGCACAAGTATTCCATTGAACGGCTACCCGAGGCTACCATTGGTGGAGCTCCAAGAATCTGACACTGCAAGGTTTAGAAGTGAAATGCAAATGAGGGACTGGAAGTATTGTTCTTACTGCCAATCTTATGTAATTTTAGCCTTTGTATGCTATGCAATCTCACCTGGTCGAGTTCAAGTTGTGCTAATTTGATTCTCTTTTACTTGAGAATGGATTTTGCAACAATTTCTTGGAAAAAAAATGTAGATGAATGTGCCATCACTAATCAAGTGTATTCCCAACTTGAAAGACTTTCAGATAATCTGTGATCTGCAATCATTCTTCATTTGAGCTGGAATGGTTGTTCGTGTGAGGTGATGAAGAAACATGGCGGAGTCATAGAAAGATTTGTACTTGTGCATGAATAACGTTAGTCGAAGTTGATTGGCTCAAAGTTTAAGCACTTGTCGTCAGTATTTACTAAAAGGGGTGCTATATGATGACCTGCGTCGGTAAATACTAATCTGCTTATTCATATGCATTCATGAATCCTTTTATTTTTGGTATGATATATATTACTTTGAAGAGACGTATAAATGTGGGCTGTAATTTTTTATTGCTACCAACCAAAAGCTGCAGGAATTAACTTGTTTTTAGGTATGCCTTTGAATTCTATTTCATGAGGCAATAAAGTTTTAACCAGAGAAGGTTCATTTAAAGAGAAGATGGCTGAATTTGACTGAGCAGTGACAACTAACTTTTTGACAGCTGTGAGGCCACTATTATTGCTTGAACAAATTACCACAGGGCTAAGCCACTGGTTGGCCCACAAACAGTTCGATAAAAGTCTTTTAATACCGAGTACTAATTGCTTCTGGTGTGGATTCCTTGTGAGTCCTAAATCAAATTTTTATTCTTGTTTTATGCCTAATTAGGGTTAATAGATATTAGTAGGTTCAAGTAGGAAAATACTTGCCTACAGAGGGTCTCATTTTCAAACAAACATTGAAATTACAATATGATTCACTAGTGACATGGAATGATCCTCACCTTTTGATGTAAACACACGGTGTAAAGAAAATTACAGCACGGATGATAGACCTGAAAGCTTTTTATTAGTTGATCATGCTAGATAGTTGGCTTGCTTTAATATCCTGTCTGATGCAGTTAGGCCTTTAATGGGTTCTTTAATTGCTTCTTGCATGTAATATGTTAACCAACAATGTCAGCAATGAATGAGGCTATTAGCACATTGTGGTTGTCAATATTTACTTGGAAGTTTTCATTCATCCAGCAAACTTCTTGTGATCTTTCCCCTACAATTAATAGGTTTAAAGATTTAACTTCTGCCACACCTCACCTCCTTAATACAATTATTCAGCTTTCTGGTTTCTGCCCCCTTTATTTCTCAAACCTATTCAGCAATCTGTACAGTTGTATCCATAATCAATTCTCAATTAAATAGGGGTAATGTCCTTTTATGACTCCAGCATCTTGCTCTGTGTATAAAATGCCCTCCTGGCCATGAAATTACAGCAAAATCAGAAAAATAAGTTCTCTCAGACTCATCCAATTTTTCTCTGCCAAAATTTGTGTAAAGTCTTAGCCTCAGAAGTCAGGATTCCCAAAGTTTAGCAGTACTATTTAGTTGACTGTTGAAAGGTAAGATCTTGACTGATAAGGTTTTTTTGTTTTTATTAACTGTTCCATTCATTTTTTTTTTTTGTTTATAATATCATGTTTGTTCGTTCCTAACAAGCCCCATGGATTTCCTAAAGGTTGGCAAGAATGGATTACGAGACTGAGAGCCCAAAACTAGAGTTGAAACTTAACCTGTCTCCGCCAAGGGATCATCGACAAGTTCTGTTGCCCAAAGGGTCGGTTTCTTCCATGGAGATATCCCCTCGAAGCTCATGTGTGTCCCGAGAATCGAGCCCTGACGGCACTAGCTGCCCAGAGACCGGTTCTATGATGCTGGTGGGGTGCCCTCGGTGCCTCATGTATGTGATGCTGTTTGAGGATGATCCCAAGTGCCCCAAATGCAAGAGCACTGTCCTGCTTGATTTTCTGCACGAGGACAGGACCAAAAGACTAGAGAAATGAAAATAGACTGTGGCCATCCGTTGTTTATGTGCTGAAATATTTATATTGTTCTCTTGTTTAGTTCTTTACCCTTTAACAGCTTAGTTTCCTTGCTCTGTCCCTGTCTCAGGTTTTTGTTTAGTTTACTTTTTTGGTGTTCTTGATCCTGGGGTTTACTCTTAATGCACAACACTGCCTTTGGTTGCTTGAACAGGGCAGAGGAAAGGAAAGAGTTTCATGGACTTGTATCTGATGGCTGGTTCTGTGTAATCTTTAGTTTGTTTTCTTGTAAAATTGCAAAAAAGTAACCCTTTTAATAGTCTTTATTTTTCTATACATGTCTCTCAAATTTAATTTCTCAAACTAAATGCAACCAAATGCAGTTGCAACAAACTCAAAAGTAGTACAATATTTTTATGAAGCTATAGACATTAAGGGTATTATGAGGAAGTTGCTTTCGAATTTCAAGCATTGAAGGTATTGAACTCTAATCCATATTTTCAACACCAGTGATTAAACTAAGACACTGATTGTCCAGGAAAATTCTAAAGAAGTCAGCATCGAGATTGAAAATATCCAATTTAGTATGTAGGCCTGACAATTGTTATCACATTATAGGAGGTAAACATACTTCGTGAAGGAACTTGGCAACAGAGGTGACACTTCATTGGTTTCTTATCCAATATTTCAATATTGAAATTTTGGGTTTGAAATGACATTGAGAGGGTAAGTTGGCGTAGATGGGTGGGAGAGGGAAAAGGTGAGGTTGGGGGGGGGGGGGGGGGGGTTGGTGTTCTGCTACCAATTTCCTATGTATTTTATGTCAATGAAACTCCTGAATGTTGGTTTCTTACAATAAATGCATCGCATTGATATAGAAACAAACCGCTTTGCTGCATTTATCACAATTTATTGGGATGTTCAATTAAGGTGTTGGCCATCAAATTCTGATATTTAATGTAAACTCCTCTAGACGACAAAGGGGTGGCTGTCCAATTAACCAGGCTCACTACAAGTTCAGGTTAGGCTTTAGCTAAAGTAACAGTCGTTATGAGAAAAAATAGCACGCATTCAGAAGTCATAAGCCAGAAATGTAAATGAAAAGCTATATTAAGGTACCTATAGCTTGATCAGCATGAAAAAACTATGCATCTCTTAGAATTACGGTAGTAAATAGGATTAACATCTCTTTGATTATGAAAAAACAGCAACAACCATTTTAACATGAAGTTTTAATGAAGTCTCAATATAAAACTCGATAGCATAATTATAATTCATAATACAGTATTAGTCGTCTTCGGTATCAGAAGGATTGGGTTGCCTATAAATTCTGTCATTGTTTTCCGCAAATAATCAACACTGGATAGTGGCAACAATTTTTTCTGGGTTAGGCACATGATATTCATCAAACCTAAACAAGCCCATAAATATAGTGAATATTCATTTACTTTCCTGTAAAACAACTGTAGCAATAAAAAAATCCATTCCAACATGCTGTGGCTTGTAAAGAGGGATTTCTGCCAGTCCAAGATTAGGGAATTATAAAATTCAGCACGTGGATATATTTTCGCCTTAATTTTCTTTGTGTTGGGGCGAAATTGGAGGAATAATTGCTGTGTTTTATTATCAAAGAGAAGTCTCTACTTATGATAAGAACAACTAATGTCAAAAATAATAGATAACCTAAATTAATTCTATTAGTAAATCATATATTCTCTCAAATCTATATTAGGAAATATAATAATATCAAATATAATTAAATATTTTAAAATATTCTCTAAAATTAATAAATTAATTATTCTTTAAAATTTATATGAAAAGTATAATAATACTAAGTACAACTATATATTATACAATATTCTCTAACACTCTGAAATAAGGGGACAGGAAATGTACACTATACTATTCACTTGGCAAGCTTTTCTAGTTAGCAATAATATACCAGAAATTGATCATATTCACCACGAAAATCAGCTAAAATCTAGGTAAGTATCTTATTGGCGTGTAGCAATTCATGATTTTACGGAGGAGAGCTTACGCACGACACATTTAACAACATGCTGAGGGAAAGAAATGTTATTACTGAAATCAAAACCCACAGTCGGCCAATCGGATTTATTCTCTCAAGACAGCAAAAGCTTACAATTATTGTACAAAAAATAAAAAATAAATAGCAACTGCAAGCCAAAATGCTGAATAAATATTACACAAGAAACGCTTTCAACATGCCAATGAAATAAGGTAAAGGGGGACAAGCATACATGTAATAATGCATGCAGGCATTTGATGAGCTAGAATGCAGGAAAACAAGGACTAGCCAGCAGATGACAATTTCTAGTGTTCGATGGCGACTCTCAAACCTGAAAAGGCTGAAAGAAGTCAAACCAACACTAGAAGGTTAAGAATACCTTCAGCCATCACAGTAATCTCACCAAATAGGCTCTGCAATCATAGACAAACAATCTAGCCACTCAAGACATATGATCTATTAAAATCTTATTATTTGTTTCTTAGAATTAGGTACCTAGCCCCCTAAATAACATGTCAAAAATATAAAAGGAAGCACCAGTACGTATCGCATAATCTAAAGAGGAGTAAAGCTTTATATTCACAGTAGAAAAATTGGGAAGTATTCTATACTTGCAATAAAGATGAATACGGGGAAAAGGATAGTGTTTAAGAAACTATGTTGGGGAGTACCTCTGGCAGTTTTTCACGAAATAAAACATCGAGTCTAGCGTCAAGAGTGTTCTCAAACACAATTTTCCCATCTCTAGAAGCCAACACCACACCTCCAGTTTAGAATAAAAGATAGTGAAAGAATTAGGTTGGAGATTGTTAATTCTGCATTTCTAAAGCTCAAGTAACCCAAGCTGACATTGCATTTCTGAAGTTCAAATAATCCAAGCAGAAGAGAGATGAAAGAAAGATGATAAAAAGAGATCATCCTAGGGAATTGTTACCCAATTATGAAATTTTTCACAAGTTTCTAATGTTGAATACTAGTAGTAAGTATAGTAGTGATTACCAGAAAGGATCGTGTGCATTGTGATGAGAAGGGGCAGGTTGAAGGTAGACATGGTCAATTATGATTTCAGGAGGATGAACTTTTGCTTTCTCAGCAAACTCCTCCTTTGCCGAGTGCAAGACAGACTCCACACAATGTAAGTCATCTTCGCGACAGCGTAATAACACAGATGGCTCTTTCAGCCACAGCAAACTCTGAAATGAAGGACAACACTTTTGAGCATGGTCAGATGGAATGATAGATGGCAATAATTTAGGTGTCAAGTTGCAATGTCAAACATAAAGGGCTTTTCTCAATAATGCAACTCATAAGACAGCACATGCTTCCTCGCTACCTGATTCTGTCATAATTCATAAATATTATCAAAACAAGCAGAGTAATAAATAGCTTGGTAGGTTGCTGTCAGATAAAGAATGAATGTGAAATTTCCATCAAGGAAAATAGAAGGATAGTCAAATAGTCGTGAAAAGAACATTCTTTGTGTTTGTCCGTTAAGCATTCATACTGCCTTACATTCATACCTCATATCCAAATTCGGGGGTGATGGAGAAATTCATAAGGTGTTTATATGTGCAAGGAATAATATTTTGAAGAACATAAATGCATGTCCACGTGTTGAATGATTAATAACAAATCACAAAATAAGCCATCTATAAAGGTATTCCAAGGACCAACATTGACACTCACAAATAGTTTCTGTGAAATTTCACTTTTCTGCATAATCTACTAATTTTTTGATAAAAGTTGCCAATTTTCAGAATATAAGATAATTATGATATATCAGAACTCAGTTGCACAACCTGAAGAAGAAGATCCTTCCGGAGATGCTCTTATCTATGGTGGTGATGGCTAACATGCAAAAGCTCTTTTGATGCATTCTTTCATGGCATTGACAAAATCATCCGGAGCTTGAAGAACCTTGATCCGAGAAGCATTCAATTGTGTCAACTACTCACTGCGGGAACCAAATTGCAGATAGATTTTTGTAACTACATGTAGATAAAAATCTTACTGTTGAATTTCTATTAACAGGAAATTTGTACAAGTGTAATTATAATTTGAATCAAATTAATTTCTGTAAGTTCTATTTTTTATCTTAATACTCTGAAAAAGACTTGAATATTTTTGTAATCTATTGAAACTTTTACGGATTTGATCTTCTTTGAAGTTCGCTAGCCGTCAAGAAACGTTGATTTTTTAGTTTGACACCACGATTATGGATCGAATGCCAAAGTTTAATGAACTTATTGAAGAATGTTGTGAATGTTTGCAAGAACACCTTGAATATTGTTTAAAGAATAGAGTTAGAATTGAAAGAGTTTCTAAACTTTAATCTTCTCTAATGTTGGTTGAAACTTCAAAAAACATCAGTTCACTAGTTTAATACTTTAATTGTGGATCAAATACTAGAATTTAGTAGACTTTTATAAAGAATACCTTGAATGTTGCAAGAATAGTTTTGAATTTATGGAGAAAGTCTAAACTTCTTCCAAACTTGCTCCTTGCCTGATGTATATTTTGATGTCCTAGAAACCACCTCTATTTATAGGGGTGGAAAAGTCCTGTTGCTACAAATGTTTGATAACGTGACAACATCTGATTGATTGAAATATTTGATTTGAAGTCATTTTCTTTAATTGAATGATTATGAATTAATTATCAAATTAATAATATTCTCCTTCTAATTTTATAGGATTTAACATGTGGTATAATCGAATTAGATGGTCGTGACATTTGTCACAATTTGATTTGTCAGCCATATTTGTAGCAAAAATCAATTTATTTTATTATTTAATTTTAGAAATTATATTTAATTTAATTCTCAAAATATAAATAATTAGCAATTGATATTTTACTGCAATGAAATGCCGCATGCAGAAACTTTACTTGGTTACACTACAATCCAGAGTCACTAGATAATTTATACACCTTCTGCACAATGTTGTTTCACAAGGATTTAAATTAATGAAAACAGGCTAAGATCTAAATCTAATACCATCACAACATCGTGTTATCTGCATGAATAGTACAATCTTAAAAATTCAAGTCACCCATTTAAAGCAGAATCGAAACTTAATAGATATGCAATATACATAATCAAAATCACCCAAGTTAATCAGGAACTGACATATGCCTGCAGTACTTTAGACAGTCAATTCCAAGAATCAGCCTTCACATTAAAACTATAGACTAAATATTAATCTGTTTCTATCACATTCATACTAATTGACGAAATCCGAAACAACTTGGCCAAATAATAATCGACTCATCGCTTCAACTTAAACACAAACTGCCGAAAAATTAATAAAAGAGAAAAACAGCGACGAAGAACAAAACAGTTGACATTACATTTTCTTGCGAATCTGAACTCGTTTCTCTTTGCGCTCATACTCTTGTCTGATCTTCTTCTTCTCCGCTTCCACTAGCTGCAACTTCTCGATATTGAACTCCCACACAAACGGCAAAAGTTCAATTAAATCTAAGAACTGCAAAAACTGTAGGATAAAGTAAATTCAACCCAAGCACTGCAGAAGCACTAGATAATAGGTAGGAGAAAGATCGTACTTCCTCAGCGGAAACGGAGATCTCGTTGGCCTTCTCCTCGGCTTCGATACATCGGCGTCGTTCACATTACGATGCTGTTAACGGATCCGAGTGAGGATGGTGATCGTATGCTTCGTTGTCTCCCTGCGCCGAGCAGAGCAAGGCTGGGCAGCGTTGCCTCTGCTCTGCTTCGGTCGGTGGGATTAAGAACCGCTAATCAGAAGCTCACAGATTTTCCGAATAATTAATACATAATGTGACGCACGGGAATGAGCTGAGCTACTCGATTGTTCGAGCACATGAACATGAACATGAGCTCGGAGCCCGTTGAGCTACTTAAGCTCATATATAAGTTTTGTAGAGGTCACAGGTTCAATTCTTTGCTATAATATTTATGTTCTTTCATTTGTTATCTCTTTCTTAAAATTAGAAATTAAGTTAAAAGTGTTGTTTGGCTGGTAAAAAGATCTATAATATATTTGAGGTCACATGTTGGACATGTTGGACTCCCACTCTTATGTTTTTGGATTTTTTTTCTTTTTTTTTTCTAAGTTTAAGGTTTTTATTTTTTTTATTTTTAACTTAAGTTTGTTGTGGATACTCGATTAAAGCTCAAGTTCGAATAAAAGCAACAGTAATTACTTGAGCTAGAACTCGAGCTCAAGTATCATATTATTTTTGAGAGTCAAGTTTTATTTGTTAGCTCTCTCTTAAAATTTGTAAATAAATCAAAGTGTTGTTTGACTTGAATGTATTTGAAATCACAAGTTTAACTTCTAGTATTGTGTTGTTGAATTTTCTTTTCTTTTTAATTTAAGTTTTTCTTTAAAAAAAAAAATTAAGTTTGGAGTTGATAAAATTTGAAACTCGACTTAAGCCTCGAGTATGAGTCCAAGTATACGTGCTTGATTTGAGCTTGTGAATCACATTATTTTTGCGAGTAGATTTGACTACATTTCTATGCATGACTTCTGCCTTTTTCACTTTGCTCTTTGATTTAATCTGATTTATTTGCATAACTAAAGAGGGATTTATTATTTTTATTTTTTAATTTCTTTTTCAATATTTATTATTTCATCATTTTCTTATTTTAAATATTTTTATACTTTTAGTATATGAATTTAGACCATATATCAAGCAAATAATGAAAATTGACTAAATGTAGTTATTTAAATATCTTTGATTTTTAACATATTATCTTTTCACTCTAGTGCCTACCTCCTCAATTTTCATCTACTTCATTTACTTCCTCCTTTATATTCATTTTTTTTATTTTTATATTTCTTTTGTCTATCCTATATTCTATATTATATGTTAAGATTAAAGACATAATTTTAGTTGTACAATATTAAATTACTATAATACTCTCATTTAATTATTTTTATATTTACTTTTTCGTTCTCTTTTAATGCAATTGTATTTTTTTTATTTTTTTCAATGCACTCTTCCTATCTTTTCCTTTCTAATTTTGTCATATGCTTTTCAATTTAAAATTTTATTTTTATTCAAAGTTACCACACTCAATAAAACATAATAAAAAATTCACACACGAATTGAATGTGCGACTAGTGCAAGAATTTCAAAATAGCTTTTATTTTATACCTTCTTCATTTTATTGTAATTTTCAGTTTCTGTATTTTTTCTATATCATGCCATTTACATTATCATGAACACAACTTTTTAATTTTATATACAGAAATAAATATAATATAGTCAAAGGAAATTTTATAAATAAAAAAACACTCATGGATTATGCTAGTGTCCTCAAAATTTATAAATTTCAAGATTCAAAAATATTATATGAGCCTTAATCCATTTATATAATAATTTACTATATTTAATGTCATAATCATAAACTAATAAAATTTCCACCGTGTGTATAATTGTGCAATATTATATATATTTTTTTCATTATAATAAAACGTGAATTATTATGTTTTTAAAATTTAATAACAAAATAAAGTTACATTCATTTTAAAGAAAAAGATAGAGAAAAAAAAATTAGAGGTAAGATTAAAAAAAAGAGAGAAAAAAACTAAATGTTAATTAAAATTAAAAGTGAATAAATAATAGTGATAAAAAGATAATTAAGAGAAAAACTAAATAAGTCCATCTACTTCTAGAACAAAAAACCAAACATTACATTAAAGAGTATGGGTAAGTACAAGCCGGGCTTATATATTTTGCACATATAACTAAAAGTCACTGAAAAATGTAAAGATGCACTTTAAATTAACATATACATAGTTGCTCCAAAAGATGCTGATCAATCATGAACGCAGGGAGCGTTGGCACCCAAGGCTGCTTGGCTCACTTGATTCGATCGAGCAACTCAATCCAAGTTCATCACTTGATTCGATCGAGCAATTTAATCAGAATTCAACACTCTATCTCGAACAAATTATAGATAAACTTACACTTAATTATAAAATATTTTTATAATTTTATTTCTTTTTACCATATTTCAATAGTAGTATTCCCGCGACCCACCCGCATATTTCTAAAATGCTGAACCACACACTCCCATTCTTCAAAAGTTAGGAATACAAATCTAGTATCATGCAAATTTTTTAGAATGTCACAAACTCGAACTTGATACATGCCTATAGAATAAGAGATTGATAACTCAACTCAAGCTCGAACTTATCAAAAAATATTTTAAATTGAGTTCAAACTCAACTCAACTTAATTCTACCATAATCAACGCCCCAACATCAAAACAAAATTGGACCATTGGTCACACAAAAGAGACATCAAAGATGTAATATATGTTTCACTCAAAACTCACCATATGAAACATTTATTCGCCAAGATTTAACAATTATCAATCTCTCTGTTTTTTTCATCTGCGAAAACTTGGTTCCACAAAATTTTGATTGCTTCCAAATATTAACTGATAAGGCTAAAGCCAGTACAAAAACTTATAAGTGTCAACAGAAATTGCAGAGGCCAACAAAGCAGGCCCTCAAAGATCAGAGTGGTGCGTTCTGGGAAGGGGTTTGGTTGGAAAGTGTACTCTCAGCATTCTATACGAACAGCCCCACTCGCAGACGAGATGAACTTGGGTTTTCGATTCACTTTCACCAAGCACTGAATGATGTCGCCAACCTGGAAGCCGCTACAATCTTTGATAACGAGTCCACATTCGTTCCCCTTGCCCACCGCCTCCACGTCCTGCTGCTGTCGCTTCAGAGATGCACAGCAGCCTTCAAATACAACTTCCCCACTTCTGAGAAGTCTCAATGTTGCTGACTTTGTGAGACGGCCATCTACCACCCGACAACCAGCAATCTTCACGTCCTCTCCCTTGGCTTTGCTCCTTCCCTTGAGCTCAAATATGTTGAGAATCTGGGCTTCTCCAGCAACCTTGGTTTCAAGTGTTCCAGGAGCCTTTTCAACAATTAAATTACCAATATCTTCCAAAAGATGATAGATCACACGGTGATATTTTATCTGCAACAAGTTGTGGTCCAAGTTAGTAAAACTAGCTTTCTTCTATCTATTTCCCATTCGAACAGCATATCAAGATTCTCAAAGTGCATGAGAAGTTGAAGTTCAAAACTGTTGTCAGAGTGAACTTCTTACCTTTATCTTAGCTTGAGTAGCTGAGAGGCTGATTGCAGCAGAGGGATCCCGAACATTAAATCCAACAATACATGCATCACAGGCCTGTGCCATATCTACATCGGACTGTGAAACAGGCCCAACTCCTGCATAAATGACCTTCACAAAAACCTGGGACAACAATCAAAAGCCAAGGGTTAAAAAGAAACATATTTGAAGCACAGAAATATATCAATTCTAAAAACATATTTGAAGCACAGGAATATATCAATTCTAAGAACTAACAAGACCTGAGGACTGTTCAAACTTTTCAGTGCATCACTGACAGCTTGGACAGTGCCTTGCACGTCTGCTTTCACAATGATTGGAACTTCAACCCTATTAGATTTCTCCTCCTCATCGTGATTCTCTACATCTTCAGAAGTCTTTAGCTTCTCCTCCTCCAGTTTTTGCCTTTCTTCTTCAAGTTTTGTAAGTCTATCCTTCTCAATTTTCTTTGTCCTTCCCTCACTGAGCATCCTTGCTCTTTCCTCAGACTCAACAACAACGATGTCATCGCCTGCCTGTGGGAGCCCCTTTAAACCTTCAATCTCAATAGGCATGGCAGGGGTAGCTTTATCCATCATCTGTCTTGCCATATCCCTAATACACCGAATTCTTCCCCACTCAGCACCTACAACAACATGCTGCCCACAGACTAGGGTTCCTGTCTTTACTATTGCAGTAGCCAGCGGACCACGTCCCTTATCAATCCTTGCCTCAACTACATAAGCTTGCGCAGGCCCATCAACACGTGCTTTTAGATCCATTAAATCAGATTGGAGCAGTAAAGCATCCTCCAACCTATCCAGTCCAGTTTTGTTTATTGCAGATACTTCAACTACTTGGACATCTCCACCCATCTCCTCCAACTGCAACCCCTCAGATGCAAGCTGGACTTTTACTCTTTCAGGGTTTGCATCTGGTTTGTCACACTTGTTAATTGCAACAACTATAGGCACATTAGCAGCTTTTGCATGAGACATGGCCTCCAGTGTTTGAGGCATTACACCATCATCCGCAGCCACCACGAGCACAACTACATCCGTTACTGCTGCACCTCGGGCTCTCATCGCACTAAATGCAGCGTGGCCAGGAGTGTCAAGGAAAGTGATGGACGCCCCTGACTGCATGCTAACAACAAATGCACCTAGATGCTGCGTTATGCCCCCAGCTTCCTTGGCGGCTAACGATGTTTGACGAAGAGCATCCAACAGAGATGTCTTACCATGGTCAACATGACCCATAACTGAAACAACTGGAGGGCGTGGTAAACTTTGAACACCTTCTTCTGAGTGCAGCCGACGGATATTGACCCCAACTTCCTAGATATATGAACAAATCCCTGATTATGACTCCATAAATGAAAAAGATTACGTACTAAAGCACGCAAAACAATAATGTGTTGAAATTGACTCAACGTTTACTTCCCTGTTTTAGGAGATTTCTCAGTTTCATTTTCTGTTATCAGTTATTGGAGAAAAGGGTTCTGATACTGCCAAAACAACTTTATGAACCATATCTCTACTTATCTTCAATACGTGTAATTGAAGCGAAATATCAAACATACAAAGCCATCCCATCCTCTGAACTGTATGAGTGCCTACACTTAGGTGTGCCCATGTGTGTGTGAGTGTCCATGTGTGTTTCAGACAGAGAGTCCTGTCATATCATCTTTCCTTTAGTGCAACGACATATTTCACATCTACAATCCAGGTCCCAATATAGTAGGGATGGCTAGTTCAATCTTCAAAACAATTGTATTTTTCCTTGACATGGGAACAATAAAAAAAAATTTAGCCTGGGAGGCTTCTTTAATGATTTCTAGCTCATCAAATAGTAATAATTAAATCGAGCATGATGTCCAAAATTCAAGGGAATACCATTGCAGCCAGTTCTGCTATGTCAATGCTGATAGGGTCATACTCAGAATCAGCTTTCTCCCCAACATTTATGATAATATTCTGAATAGTAGTTGTAGACTCCCCACAACGTTTTGCAAGCTCTACAATGGTCATGCCTTCAAATATTTCAATAGTTTTATCTGGCGAGGACTTTGCAGCTCTTTTTAGTTTAGGAGGCACATAAGGAGCTTCAACAGGAGGTTGTGTCTCTTTCTTTCTCTTTGAGAATTTCCCATTCCTTAAAACTTTCACTCTCTTAGACGTCTTTAGACCCAATGATTCATCCTCCCTTCTCCTAGCCTCAAGTTCAGGGCTTGCATGAAAACACCTAAAAAGAATGCTGTATTAGCCTACTGATAATTTGATGTGATGCAGAGACACAATTAAGTATGCCATCAATGATGCAAAACAGAACAGCCCTATACTAGAATTTAAAAACCCAATAAAATAAATGCATAAAGCATATGCAGTTCATGATATTGATAAGGAAATCATAGTTCAGAACCAGAATGAAGCATTCTATATCAGTGAGTTATTAAACATTCCCAAACATACTTGGCTTTTGCAGGTGAACATAGACAGAGCACAAGAAAAAACATTTAGCTTTTTACTGGTGAAATTTTACAAAACAAAAGATACAGAATAATGTTTTACAAGTATCCTGATATTTACCTTAGCAATATTTTACAAAATAATACAGCTCTACTTTAAAATTCTAGGCAAAAATACACTTAAGCTGTTTAATGTTCAAGGTCAATTCAAGTTTCAAATTAATATCGATACTATTTAGTGAACATATGCCAGCGTAACTACCCTTGTTGGCTTGTTGGTATAATATGAAAAGATCCAAATCCCTCCCATTTAAACATTTTTTCCCTCAATTTTGATTTATCATATTTTTTCTCTTTTTATTAAATTCCTTTGTTCTCTTATTTTATAAATGATATAAAAATTATAAGCAAAAATTATCATTTAAATTAATAAATATAATCATGCACACGCATCAAGCGTGCCTTTAGCACTAGTGTGATAAAAAAGGAAATTACTGGACAAGAATATAGAATCTTCCTTATATAATCCAATCACAGAAAAGACACAACCTACGCTCAACTAGTAAAATATAAAAAAGTACATGGCCGGTGAGCAAGGTTCCAATAACTGCAGAATATGAGGGGGATTGAATGAACGTACCTGGGCAAGCTACTTTCTCAACTGTAAAACAAAAGCACATAATGAAGAAATCGTGGTCAAAGCTGGCCATATATATTATTTATAACTATGTTCTAACAATTAAGATAATCAATATTTAAACTCTAACAATTAGATCTAATTGAGTAGCTTATGACAAGTGCAGGGCATGCCATGGTGCACGGCGCACTAAGGTGCTAGCCCAAAGAAGACATTTTGATAGAAAAGGAGTTCCTTTGTATCAAGATATCAATAATATTTGTTTCTTTCCATTCCTACACTATGGAACTGGGTTGTGATAAGGTGCACCTCAAGCATGCACCTTTTGCTAGAGAGCGTGCCTTCGCAATTCTCGAGCTACAAGTTATTTGTTTAGGAAATAAAATCAGAAATCGCCACTTTAACAATTAGACTTCATATCTTCTTCTTATTTTTCTTATTCAATTATTGGTTTTCTTGGGTAAGTTTCCTTTTTTATCATTCTCCCTTCCATTCCCCAGTTCTAAGTAAGCTTTTTTTTCTTTGTTTCCTAATTCTTATAACTGCAATCTTTTTAAAATCAACACTATCAAAATCTACGGATTTTTTTTTTGTATTTTAGTCATTTTTAAAAATTTTTCATAGATGGGTTTTACTTTGTTAATTTATTAACATTTTATAAAGAGAGATTAATATGTTATTTGCTTTTTCTTTGAAAATAAGAAGCCAGGAGATATTTGCATTTATTTTTTATTATGTAAAAATTTTTTTGTCATACTTTTGTCAAAATTATTAATGAGAAATATATTTTATTTATTTATAAAATTTTGCACCACACTTTAATAAGACACACGCCACAGCCTACGTCAAGCTCTATGATTCCAAAAAGCTATGAACTGAACCAACTGACTAAGCTTCATTGTCCTGAAAATATTTTCAGAAAAAGAGAAATCTAGTGCTCTTGGATGAGAAAGCCCGTTTGGCTGACCCTCTTATTCCCCCTCTGGTTGGGTTGACCCCAAAGTACAGTAAGAAGAAAAGCAACCACAGGAGAGTTGTCTGCAGTACACACCTGAGTAACGATGAACACTTTTTCAAAGCAGAAAATGAACCGATTTATGCTATGCTGGGTTCTCATTGAGTGTAGCAAAAGAAAGATTTATAAAAAAGTAAGAGATACATCTATGCTGTTCTATCTTTAAGTATTTTGGTCCACAGTGCGAAACAATAGAACCAAGCCTTAACCAGCAATCACCACATTCCATATAGCCGCGATAAATAATGTTTCAAGGAATCTAAGAAACAATTATAGACCTAGAAGTACAAAACGTAATTATACTGCTCTGATTATACAAGTCGCAAAAAGGTACACATAAGGTAATCGAATACCATATAATTAAATTAGTTATCAAATTCCATCCTTATCCAACGAGACACTCAACATTGATGTGCATAATGAAACAAACAATATTACAAGCCGAATTACCTAATAAACCATCTGCTGATTGAAGAAGGAAGATCATTATCTGCACCTGGAAATGCTGCAGTACTGCAATATCCTAGAAGACAGTTAAACATAAAATAGTTATCAAACACTTTTCATTTAGTAAACAGTTCTTCCCACTAACAAAATGGCAACAGCTGCTAAAGATTCTGCCACTACATGGTCCACAGCTTACTGAAATTCTACTACACAAGTATAATCATAGAACATTAGGTAAAAAATGCAGTTTACGAAGTATTATGTCTTGTTAGCTTTCTTGTCGGTTTTACCTGATGGAGAGGTGGCACCATCTTTTAACAATCAAAATATAACATTGGAAGACTAGAAAGCTACAAGACCACACAGATAAATATGACTGAAATAGAGACAAGCACACAATAAACCATCAAAAATTTCCAAACAGGCAATCAAAACACCACAAACAACATTCTCTTAATTTACCGTGCAAATGCCTAGCCAAAGCGGTCAGTGCTTTAGAAGAATCTCGAATTTGACATTTTGAAACTAAACCACCTGAATCTCTAGATGTTACTGCCAATGCTTTGGTAAGACTTGCAGAGACACCCTGCAGGTAGATCCAGGCAAAAGTAAATTACTGACTTTTTGCTACCATCACTCACAAAGGAAAGGAGGACGCAGAAGGAAAAGAGAAAAAGAACTAACCTTTCTCTGCAACGCCCTCCACGCCATTCACGAGCACGCCAATACCAACGAATTCAGTCTCAGAAATTCAAAAACAAAACATGAATAACGCTTTCAGTTCGACAGCAGTTTTGATACCAAAGACTGGTTGCAGATCAGCGTTGCAATTTATGGTTTAGTTGCCAGGCCCGGGACTGTTATGCTTCGGCCGTCAGGGACGCAGTTACAGAGGCGGCGGGGTGACGGACGGGGAAGCCAGCAAAAAGGTCTCAAACAGCTTCTATGAGTTTTGGGCTCGAGAATTCTTTTTCGGTGTTATATTTTTCTGTTTTCTATCCAAACAATAACTAGGTATCAATGCT
The DNA here is from genome assembly GCA_019155195.1 of Avicennia marina. NCBI lineage: Eukaryota > Viridiplantae > Streptophyta > Magnoliopsida > Lamiales > Acanthaceae > Avicennia > Avicennia marina. The sequence goes on along the minus strand of CM032783.1, from coordinate 2,834,567 downwards.
AATACGACTTTGCCAAATATAATTATTAATGTACTGCTATTTATTTTTTATACTATATATTTATATGCATCTTTATGCTACATTTATATACGTCTTTATATTTATAAATATAAAATACTGATATTTGTTTACATATTATAAAATTAAACAACTATCTTTAGTTAAATTTTGCTCTTTTTAACTTATTACTCTCTTTTTTGAATTTTTTATTTTAAATATGTTTTATATTTTTTTTATCTATATTTATAATATATTATTGTAAAAATAATTTTTTTTCATATATTATAAAATTACAAAAGGCATGAAAATTGAAAACTAATCCAGTCAAATAGCAGCAGAATACAAATCATAGACAACTTTGCTTGAAGCGTCGTACATGCATTGTGTTGTAATCTAAGAGTGAAAAAATGACACACATTCTGCACTTAGAATAAGGACTTCTCTAACAGAATCATTGGCCGATCACCCCGACAACAACCACAAAACTAGCCTAAAGCCATCAGAGTACAAAAAGCTTCACCACTCAAGTAGCAAAAGACAGTCACTTTCACAAAGTCTACCGGGCACAGAGAAAAACAGAAAGAACAAAAGATAAGAAAATAAAGGAGAGATTAGAAAAAGGCTACAATCCTCATCCCCTAAGAGGTTGAACAAAAAATCAGGACCAATTACAGGAATTCAGTTAAAACATAGAAGCAGATCTTCAAGAAAAGGCCACAATCTTTCACACAAAAATACAGAGAGAAAAAAACACATCAACGAAAACCCTTTACTTGCGAGTGATCAGTGAACAAGAGAGCAAATTTACCAACAACACCGGAACCGCCCAAGCCAAGCCCCATCGAGAACTCTTCACGAATTGACAGAAACCCCCATCGATCAAAAATGGCGACAAATTCGGACTACACCACCTACGGCAGAGAATACGTATATCGAATGGTGCGGTCAGACCCGTGCGGCGATTTATTTAGCTGTACGGAAATCGCGTTTGTATTTTTGTGTGTTGATTGGCCGATTCATGAAAATTACCAATGTGGAAATGGCAAAACTTTTGTGTAATTTCAAGATTTTTTCTTTTTGAGTATAATTATCTTCACGAACAATTCTTTTTTCTTTCAACAATTAAAATTCTACTGTTTTCTACTTTAATTAAATTTTATAAAAAATAGTTTAAAATATATTAATAATACCTAATAACAATGACTCACTATACAAATTTATTTGTAAACTATAAAATTATTGTATTTTAAATCATAAAGATTATTGAAATTAAATATAAATAATGTTTAAAGTAAAAAGAAGAAAGATAAAAAATTAAAAAGAAAAATTACGAGAAAAATAAATAGAAAAATAACTGTATTTCAAATAATAAAAATCATAAGATTTAAAAGTATAAATAATGTTAAAAATAAAGAAGATAAAATTTTGGAAGAAAATGGAAATTTGAAAAAATAAATAAAAATAATAAGTTAAAAGAAAAAATAGAAGAAAAGATTAAAAATAAAATTTAAAATAATTGAATAATTTTATAATATATGTAAAAAAAATTTTACAATAACATAGTTTAAATATAGATAAAAAAATATAAAACATATTTAAAATAAAAAATAAAAAAGATTAAAAAATTCAAATAAGAGAGTAATAAGTTAAAAAGAGAAAAATTAGCTAAAGATAATTGTTTAATTTTATAATATGTAAACAAATATCAATATTTTATAATTATAAATATAAAGACGTATATAACTATATAGCATAAAAATTAAATAGCAGTGCATCAATAATTATATTTGGCAAAGTCGTATTAGCATTGATACTTAGTTATTGTTTGGTTAGAAAACAGAAAAATATAATACTGAAAAAGAATTCTCGAACTCAAAACTCGTGGTTCATAAAAGCTATCTGAAACCTAATAGCTTCTCCCTCTGTCATTACGCAGCCTCTGTAATTGCGTTCCTAACAGCCGAAGCATAATAGTCCCAGACTCGATAACTAAACCATTAATTACAGTGTTGATCTGCAACTAGTCTTTGATATCAAAATTGATGTCGAATTGAACACGCTATTCATGTTTTGTCTTTGAATTTCTGAGACTGAATTCATTGGTATTGACGCGATCGTAAATGGCGTGGAGGCGTTGCGGAGAAAGGTTAGTTCTTTTTCTCTTTTCCTTCTGCATCCTCCTCTCTTTTGTGAGTGATGGTGACAAAAAGTTGATAATTTACTTTTGCTCGGATCCACCTGCAGATTGTTTCTACAAGTCTTACCAAAGTATTGACAATAACATCTAGAGATTCAGGTGATTCGGTTTCAAAATGTCAAATTCAAGATTCTTCTAAAGTACTAACGGCTTTGATCAGGTATTTGCACTGTAAATTAAGAAAATGTTGTTTGTTAGCAACATTTTACAAAATAATACAGTTATACTTTAAAATTTTAGGCAAAAATACACTTAAGTTGTTTAATGTTCAAGGTCAATTCAAGTTTCAAATTAATATCGATACTGTTTAGTGAACATACGCCAGCGTAGCTACCCTTGTTGGCTTGGTGGTATAATATGAAATGGCCCAAATCCCTCCTTTTTAAACAGTTTTTCCCTCAATTTTTATTTATTATATATTTTTTTTCTTTTATTATACTTTTTCTCTTTTTACTAAATTCCTTTGTTCTCTTATTTTATAAATGATATAAAAATTATAAGCAAAAATTTTCATTTAAATTAATAAATATAAGCATACACGCGCATCTAGTGTGCCTGTAGCACTAGTGTGATAATAAAGGAAATTTGCGGACAAGAATATAGAATCTTCGCTATATAATCCAATTACAGAAAAGACAACCTATGATCAATTAGTAAAATATGAAAAAGGACACGGCTGGTGAGGAAGGTTTCAATAACTGCAGCATATGAGGGAGATTGAATGAACGTACCTGAGCAACCTACTTTCTCAACTGTAAAACAAAAGCACATAATGAAGAAATCGTGGTCAAATCTGGCCATATATATTATCTATAACTATGTTCTAACAATTAACATAATTAATATTTAAACTCTAACAATTAGATCTAATTGAGTAGCTTAAGACAAGTGCATGGCATGCCATGGTGCACGGCGCACTAAAGTGCTAGTCTAGAGTAGATATTTTGATAGAAAAGGAGTTCTTTTGTACTAAGATCTCAATAATATTCGTTTCTTTTGATTCTTACACTATGGAACTGGGTTGTGATAAAGTGCACCTCAAACATGCGCCTTTTGCCAGATTATACTGCTCTGATTATACAAGTTGCAAAGAGGTACACATAAGGTAATCGAAGTTGCAAAGAGGTACACATAAGGTAATCGAAGTTGTAAAGAGGTACACATAAGGTAATCGAATGCCATATAATTAAATTAGTTATCAAATTCCATCCTTATCCGATGAGACGCCCAACATTGATGTGCATAATGAAACAAACAATATTACAAGCCGAATTTTGCCTAATTAACCGTCTGCCGGCTGAAGAAGGAAGATCATTATCAGCACCTGGAAATGCTGCAGTACTGCAATATCCTAGAAGACTGTTAAAACATAAAATAGTTATCAAACACTTTTCATTTTAGTAAACAGTTCTTCCCACTAACAAAGTGGCGACAGCTGCTAAAGATTCTGCCACTACATGGTCCACAGCTTACTGAAATTCTATTACACAAGTATATAATCATAGAACATTAGGTAAAAAATGCAGTTTACGAAGTATTATGTCTTGTTAGCTTTCTTGTTTGTCTTACCTGATGGGGAGGTGGGACCATCTTTTAACAATCGAAATATAACATTGGAAGACTGGAAAGCTACTAGACCATACAGATAAATATGACTGAAATAGACACAAGCACGTAATAAACCATCAAAAATTTCCAAACAGGCAATCAAAAACACCACAAACAACATTTTCTTAATTTACTGTGCAAATGCCTGACGAAAGTGGTCAGTGCTTTAGAAGAATTTTAAATTTGACATTTTGAAACTGAACCACCAGAATCTCTAGATGTTACTGTTAATGCTTTGGTAAGACTCGTAGAGACACCCTATAGGTGGATCCAGAAAAAAGTAAATTACCTATTTTTTGCCACCATCACTCACAGAGGAGAGGAGGACGTAGAAGGAAAAGAGAGAGAACTAACCTTTCTCCCCAATGCCCTCCACACCATCCCCGAGTGCTCCAATACCAACGAATTCGAAGACAAAACATGAATAACGCGTTCAGTTCTACAACAATTTTGATATCAAAGACTGGTTGCATATCAACGCTGTAATTATTGGTTTAGTTGCCGGGCCCAAGACTGTTGTGCTCCGACCGTTAGGAACGTAGTTACAAAGATGGCAAGGTAATTGAGGGGAAGCTGTCAGGTCTCAGACAGCTTCTATGAACCACGAGTTTTGGGCTTAAAAATTCTTTTTCTGTGTTATATTTTTCTGTTTTCTAACCAAACAATAACTATGCATCAATGCTAATACAACTTTGCTTGTTGTACAATATTATACTTATATAATTATTTCAAATTAAAAAAATTAAACACACACAAATATAATTATTAATGTACTACCATTTATTTTTTATGCTACATATTTATATGCATCTTTATGCTATATTTATATACATCTTTATATTTAAAAATATAAAATATTTATATTTGTTTACATATTATAAAATTAAACAACTATCTTTAGCTAATTTTTCTCTTTTTAACTTATTACTCTCTTATTTGAATTTTTTATCTTTTTTATTTTTTATTTTAAATATGTTTTATATTTTTTAATCTATATTTATACTATATTATTTTAAAAATAAATTTTTTTCATATATTATAAAATTACACAATTATTTTTAATTTTATTTTTAATCTTTTCTTCTATTTTTTCTTTTAACTTATTATTTTTATTTATTTTTTCAAATTTCCATTTTCTTCCAAAATTTTATCTTCTTTATTTTTAACATTATTTATACTTTTAAATTTTTTAATTTTTATAATTTGAAATACAGTTATTTTTCTTTTTAATTTTTTATCTTTCTTCTTTTTACTTTAAACATTATTTATATTTAATTTAAATAATCTTTATTATTTAAAATACAATAATTTTATAGTTTACAAATAAATTTGTATAGTGAGTCATTGTTACTAGGTATTATTAATATATTTTAAACTATTTTTATAAAATTTAATTAAAGTAGAAAACAGTAGAATTTTAATTGTTGAAAGGAAAAAAAATCGTTGGTGAAGATAATTATACTCAAAAAGAAAAAATCTTGAAATTACACAAAAGTTTTACCATTTCCATATTAGTAATTTTCATGAATAGGCGGCCCCGTCAACACACAAAAATACAAACGCGATTTCAGTACAACTAAATAAATCGCCGCACGAGTCTCACCGCACCATTCGTTATATGTATTCTCTGCCGTCGGTCGTGCGGTCTGAATTTGTCGCCATTTTTGATCGATAGGGGTTTCTGTCTATTCGTGAAGAGTTCTCGATGGGGCTTGGCTCGGGCGGTTCTGGTGTTGTTGGTAAATTTGCAATCTCGTTTACTGATCCCTCGCAAGTACAGGGTTTTCGTTGTTGTCTTTTCTTCTCTCTGTACTTTTGTGTGAAAGATTATGGCTTTTTCTTGAAGATCTGCTTCTATGTTTTAACTGAATTCCTGTAATTGGTCTTGATTTTTTGTTCAACCTCTTAGCGGATGATGATTGTAGCCTTTTTCTAATCTCTCCTTTATTTTCTTATCTTTTGTTCTTTCTGTTTTTCTCTGTGCCCGGTAGACTTTGTGAAAGTGACTGTCTTTTGCTACTCGAGTGGTGAAGCTTTTGGTACTCTGATGGCTTTAGGCTAGTTTTGTGGTTGTTGTCGGGGTGATCCGCCAATGATTCTGTTAGAGAAGTCCTTATTCTAAGTGCAGAATTTGTGTAAGTTTTTCACTCTTAGATTACAACACAATGCATGGACGACGCTTCAAGCCAAATTGTCTATGATTTTTATTCTGCTGCTATGTGGGTTTTGTATGTCTAGGGTGTGCCGTTGACTGGATTAGTTTTTAATTTTCATGCCTTTTGTAATTTTTATATCACACTTGTCGAGGTTTGGGTACCAAGCTATTGGTTTCTACAAGTTTTCGATTAATCTCTCGTGCATTGTTGTCTCCCAAAGTCAATACTTTACGGAACAGGGGCTAATCCGTCAGATGTATCATCTATGTGGTATATCCAACATATTGTAACTTTTTTGTCAACGAACATATTCTCTTTAATTATGTTTGAAAAAGCACATGTTAACAAGGCTAGGACATACTATGAAACAGCTGAGGTGGCTGCATATCACAGTACTTCAGTGATTTACAAGGACAGGATAAAAACTTGATTGCACTAAAAAGATAGGGGTTTACTCTTTGTTTCAAATTATTTTTTCTTTACTGCTTGAACTGTTGCTTCGTTTTGGTTGTGAATTCTGAATAGATAAACTCAGTTAAAATATCAATGATATGTAACCAAAAAAAATACTAATATTGATCATGCAATGAGTTTTGAAACTTTGTAATCTAGCAAAATTTACAAGTTTACATCAAATGAAAAGTGTGTAAGTGTGTGTGTGTAAATATATTTGCTTATTTCTGACTTGTTTGGATTTGCAGTTCCTCGAAATTTCAGGTTGCTGGAGGAACTTGAACGCGGGGAAAAGGGTTTTGGAGATGGGTCTGTTAGCTATGGCATGGATGATGCTGATGATGTATACATGCGTTCTTGGACTGGTACCATAATTGGTCCACACAATGTAAGATGCCCTGTTGTATTTTATTCATTGTACACCTGTTAGGGCATGGTACTAATTGTTGGAGGTTTTAATCTAATCTTCTTTCATGATACTCCAAAATTACGAACCAGGGCAAAAATTATTGGCTAAAAGAGTGTAACTGGTGACTAATTTTAAATGTTAGGTTACTGTGGATGAATATATCTCTCCAAATAGCAAATGATTATTATTGAAATGCATGTGGGACTCTAATTATCGATTTGATAAAATTATTGAGAGAAAGGAATTGTTTTTTATACTAGGGAGAGTAACAATAAGTGGAGATGATTAATGAGGAAGTCAGGGATAGAATTCATAGGACAAAGCATGGACCACCCATGTATTTCATAGGTTTGGCCTGTCACTACTCCTTGTCTTTTAGTGAGAAAGAAACACTCTCTCCTTCTGCAAAGCATACATGAAAATATGTCTTCAGCAGTGAAGATTCATTTAAAGACTTGTGCTTGTTAAGAGGAGAGAAGAACGGAGTTCATGCATCTCTCCTGAATATCCTTAAATAAGGTAGAGCCATGAAAAGTTAAACAGAATAAAAAATGAGGTAGAATGAGGTGTGAGCTAGTATACGGTGAGGATATAGTTTCTAGACCAAGAAGGAATTGTTTTCTCTTCCAGTTTTTGGCATTACTTAGTTGGGTCTATACTACATGGGTCAGGAATCTATTATGTGCTAGGAGAATTTCAAAGTGATGTTGCATTCTGTAGTTTTCTTTGTTCTATTTTGTCTATCTTTCAGAATGTCAAATTCTTTCTTTTGTCTCTCTCAGTCTGTGCATGAAAGTCGCATTTACCAGTTGAAGCTGTTCTGTGACAAAGACTATCCTGATAAGCCCCCAAGCGTCCGATTCTACACACGCGTTAACATGACTTGTGTTAATCCTGAGAACGGTGTGGTAAGTAGCTTTTGATTTATTTTGTTTTTGGAAAATTAATAATTCACATCTGTATGGAACAAGTTTTTCACTACTTGGATGAGTTCTCATAAATTGTAACAAAGATGGCCAGTTGTGGGGAAACTCTGGAATGATTATCAGGTCAATATGTCTGATGTTAGCACTGATACGAGCTTGTTGTTTGGATTTTTAAAAAGTATGCTTTTTTTTAACCAACACACCCACCCAATAGTGCTATGGAATTTTAACCCTTGACCTCTCATTTGAGGAGTTGAGGCTAGTGCTCACCCATGTACGCTTTTGTTGAAGCAGTAAAAAAATACTGATTCACCTTTCCTGTTTTGTATGATTGAAGTTAATGGTAAGGACTTTTTTATTTTGGTTTAGTATGTTTCCCACTTTTCTATGAGGAAAGTTAAAATGAGTTGAATATTATTTTTACAGATGGCAATTGGTCCCCCAGCCTCATCCCCACACTAATAAAAAGTATGCATAATCAAATGTACTATGTACATATAAATATATGTTATTTAATTAAAATTAATATTAAACTAGCTGATAGTTTAGTGCAATGTTACGTAATTAATTGTGTATATAGTTTTATATTTGATTAATTTAAGAATTAGTCAATTTAGTTAGTAACTTGATCACTCCACTAAAAATTAAAAGAAAAAACTCTACGAGAAATAATTATGGAAAAATATAAATTGTGATGAAATATGCATTTTGCCACTAAAACTTATGCTTTCCCCATAATAAAAATTATAAAATCTGACAAAATTAAATTCATTTCAATAAAAAATTGAATTTTCACTAAAGTCAATGCAAATGTTGAAGCCTATTGTTTGCTACATTAAACTTGTTAATTAATTATTATATATATAACAAGAGCAATACTTGTAATAATATTCTGTATTAATTCTAAATTAAGTTCCATTTTCCTCCCAACGAGTGCCTTGAAGTTGAAGTTGGGGGTGGGGAAATTTTTGGTAATGAGGTAGGTCATGGTTGAGGGATCCCTTGCCCCGCCCCATACCCTGTTGCCATTCCTAATTAGTTAGTGCCTATTGGCCCCCTTCTCTAGGCAAGGTGGGGGAATCAATTTCTCCATTGATATTCTTAGTCCATGAAGGGGTCCGTCCCTCTGTTTCACATTTATGGAGTCTGGATTGCACTATTGCTTTATGCATCATGTAAAATTACTTAATCACATACTATGCTGCAGATCTGAAGAACTATGTCTTTGAGCTTCCTGTGACAGTTGTCTTCAGAAGTAATGCTTGATTGAATTTGCATTGAAACAGGTCGAAGCAAATAAGTTTGGCATGCTGAAAAATTGGCAGCGAGAGTATACCATGGAAGACATATTGACACAGTTGAGAAAGGAAATGGCTGCATCCCATAACCGAAAACTCGTTCAGCCGCCTGAAGGTACCGTCTTCTGATTGGATGAGCTGAGGTGTTTTACCGAGTGATAATGAATGTATTGACTTAATTTCTGATGCACTATACCACGGATCAAACTTGAATGCATTGTACAAAAGGCGGGAGTGTATGTTCCAATAAATTTGAACGTATTTGCAGATCTTATTAAATAGTCCTTGAGTATCTATCTGCTTGTAGCTGGGGATCTTATATCAGCCAAGTCTGTTCAATCTTTCCGCAATAATCCATGCATAACACCAGAGAAGATGCGCTGTTTGTATTAGTAAAAATTCGAGCAAGCGTTGGACAGGCCACCAGACATTGATCCTGAAGAAGCCTGTTGAATTTATAGGCATGCGGTTCTTATTCTTGGTTTGAAGAAGCACAACTTCACATTCCGGATTTGGGGGGCCGAGTTCTGTGGTTTCGGTTACGTTCTTTTATCAGACGGGCATTGCCTTCTTAATGTGTGCTTCTATCTGATCCGGCGTTGCACGTGGGATTGCACGTGACTTCCCAATCCTAATAACTGAGAGATACTTACTGTTCGTATTTGCATTGATGCCTAAGATGATTAAAGAAAATATTATAATTTTTTCTCTCAGTGCATTTGCACCGTCTTCGGGACTCTTAGACCCATATTCAACTGCCGTCACCCCACCACCACAACCCTTGAGCCGCCGCCGCAGCCCATGGGCCTAAGCCTGACTGCCCGCTGTGTCGGGTGGATTTGTACGGCGACATTTCAAAGCGTGTGACGGTGGAATGCAAAGATGCGATAATGGCGGATTTTTACTTCGACGGAATAACAAGGCTATGTTAGTTTCTCAATTAGAGGTGTGAGACCGACCAGATTGATCCGATAACAAAACAAAATTTCGGATTCGATGTTCAGTATAATAATTTTAAAGTTATCGAGTTTCAGTTCACTTTTAATATTTAGGTTTGGTATGTTATATTTACTTTTTATTTATTTTTCCATTAATATTGTGATTTTATTAATGTTATTAATTGCATTTTTATTAATATTTTCATTTTCAGTTTTCTATTAATTTCGTCCTTTTTTTCTTTTTTATTCCTCCTTTGTTTATTTTTTAAAAGAAATTCGATAACTTAAATACTAAATTGAATTGATTGAAATTATTTCGATAATATACCAAAATGAATCCAAAAATTCGATTCACTATTCAATGCCTAAATTTCGTACGCCCAAATTTCAGTATGCCAAAATTTTGATTCGATATGGTATTCAATTATCGAATGAACACCCCTACTCTCAATTCTTCACTATAATCCTCTAAATTTTTACAAATCAAAAATTTTATTTAAATTCAAATATAAATTTTTTCTCTATCATATATATAACCAACTACTTATTTTTTACTCATTACCCTTATTTACAATTAAATTGACACACACACACACACACATATTATATTCACATTCATACATATATTTAAACCCTATAATATATATACTATTACATCATTCAATTATTTCTACATATTAAACATATATATATATATATGTATGTATAAATATAAATATATCTAACTTCAAATTATTTTAATTTTCTATATACCTTTTTACTACCAAACATAATGTTGCTCGCTACTTTTTGATAGAAAACAAAAATCACTTGCTGACGAATTTGAGTATGTTGTGCTTGTTCTTCTGTAGGAAATGTCAGCAGCCATGGAAAAAAACATGAAAGAAATACTGTGCTTTGGACACATAGAAATGTTGACAATGTCTCACATGAACACTCATTTATTTGCATACAAGACAATATGCTTTTGGTTGGATATTTTTATAAGAATTTTTTTTTTTTTAATTTGAAAAATTTGTCGAGTAATTTCAAACTTTTGCAAACTCCTCAAATCAAATCATTGTATTATTCTTTTATTTGATTCTGTGCTGAGTTTCCAATTAAATAAATGGAGAGAGCTTATTCTTTTCTCAAATTGAGCAAACATATCACTCCAATAACCCTTCAAGCTGTAGACAGACCATCGTGTCTGATAAAGATGCTTCTGCAGACAGCATCCACTTTATAAGCACAGGCAATTTCAGCACCTTCTATGTGTGTATGAAAAAATAAGGAAAATTGTTTTTTACTAGGATTAAAAAAAAATTGTATATAATTTAATAAAAGAAATTACTGTAATATCACAATTATTTTCACATATAAGGCATTTATATGCGTGTGAGAGAGAAATTAAAATAAAAAACGAAAATACATAAAAGTCGATCATTTTTTTTTTACTTTATTTGATATTTGTTAATTAAGATAACAAGAAAATTTAAGAAAATTGAAATGGCTAAAAATTGTTAGTTACTAAGCTCATATTTGAAAACATAGTAAATAACTAAAACTAATTATTTTCATGAGATTGCAATTACTAACGTGGTATGTGTACATATATGCACACACCATTGCCAATAGGCATAGCCATGAAAATCGAACTAGACTGAATCTTCTTGGAACTAAAATTAAAATTGAGATTGAAATCATAAAATCAAAATTTTGCAAGAACTGCTCACGATGGTTTTGGTTTCGATTCTCAAAGAATGAAACCAGAAATAGAATTGTCGATTCAATTTTGATTCCAAAATTGCCAATAAATATATATAGTATATGTACAATATGATATATATATATATATATATATATGTATTAAGTAGTTAAATTATGTTTTGTACATATTTTTTTTAACTCAACATGTTTGTTCATTTTTTGAACAATCCACACTCGATTTGGAGTCGACAGGAATGATGTCGACAGCCAGTGGCGAATGGATTTGCTGGGTTGGATCTGATTTGGATCCAACCTTAGATTGTTTTTTCCAAAATATACTTGTGAGATTTACAAGCAACGCCTTTTAAGATAATTACTATTTAATAAAAAAAAACCATATCTTTCTAATATGAACACAATTTCAACCCTAATACTTGATTTGAAAACAATCATAATAGGATCAGATCAAATCCAACTTGATTTTCAAAATTTGAAAAGTCAATCGAAACCATGTTGATGAAAGTGTAAATAAAGGCACTCGTTTGATCGGATTCATTTTCAGATGCCCTTTTCCTAACCATAATTGGCTTTCTAGATAGTAAAAAAATATATATTATTTTTATTAATTCTTGTCTCAAAATTTCTCTGTTTTCAAATCTTTTTTTTTTTTATTTCAAATATGCTTTGTGTTTTAATTTTAATATTTTTATTATTTAAAATTCTTTGTGTTTATAATTCAAAAAAAAAAAAAATTGTACTTGTGTAGAGTGTATTAATATAATATATTCAAACTACTTCCACGTTTTAAATTTTAAGGCAATGAAATGATGTTGAGATAAAATATTATTATTTTTCATAGATCGCCGTCAAAATACGCACGTGGCGAAATGACTTGGCCCAGGAAGCCAAATGGACCGCCGACTAAATCAAGGGCCCCACACAGCCATGAAACGCCCTGCAGAGTCCGTCGGTAGACAAGTTGTAATATTTTAATGTAATAAAAATTTTAATTTATTTAAATATATTTATGAAATATATCTATACATAATCCATCCTAAAATTATAACTCAGTTTATAAAATATATCTTAGTGTAATAGATTTTAAAATTTCTATCAAGTCATTCTTCATTTTTAAAATATTTTATTAATTGAATTATAAAAAATATTACTAATTTAATCAATGCTGTAATTTAAAATGTTTGAAAATTAACTCTTTATATAACAGTAATAAATAAAATAAAATAATAATTGATATTTTTTTCTCAGTCAATCACAAACTAAATATGAATATATTTTAAAATTTTCAAATGTATCCATTACTCGTACAAATCCTAATCATTATATATACAATAAAAACAAATTATTTAATTCCTTATCATTATATATACAATAAAAACTTATTTATTATGTTGCATGCTCTCGTTATCTATTTTTATCCAATATTATATTCCTTATCTTTTATTCTTTCACTTAGTTTTTAGATAGATTTTTTTAATTAATTTTTTCTTACACTTTTCAATTAAATTGTTGTACCAACGTTTGAATTTCATAATATTTGTATATTTTTAAGCCTTTTGATTAAAAAATGCATAAATATATGTCAAAAGTAATAAAAGTTAATCTTAACCATAACTTAAATTTTTTATGCATAACTTTGCAAATAAAAACTTGGAAACATTACAATAATTGCAATTAAAAAAATATAAATCACAAAAATAATAAATGCAGAAAAATAAATAAGGTGATTGTTATTACATTGAATAAAACATAAAAAAATAAAATTATAAGAAAGATTTTTTCAAAAAATAAAAATCATACTATATATGTTCAATTTTTAAATAAATTTATTTTTAATAAATATGAGTCATTAATTTTTTTCAAAATTACGATCTATCTATGCATATATACTAAAATTAATTTTGACAGAAATTTTAAATTTAAAGATTTACAATTTTAAAAAAAATTATGCACACTATTTTTTTTTTTAAATGTAAATGAAACTATATAAATTCAATTTTTAACTAAATTTTATCTTGAATATGTAAATTTAATATGAGTCATTTACTTTTTTTAAAACTACAATCTATCCATGCATATATAACAAAACTAATTTTGATAGAAATCTTAAATTTAGAAAGTTTGTAATTTTTAAATAAGTCACAATTGTTGGATTTGTCAATAAAAATTAAAAAGTTTATTTAATAGTTTTTAAAATTCTAAATGACACATTATTTAATTTATATAATTTTTTGAAAAACTAATATGTATCAATAAATGTAAAAACACTTCAAAGTTAAAATATTTTAAAAGAAAAAGGGCATAACAGAAAAACTATTAGATTATAGTTTGATATGCTTGAATGACAAAAATGTTAGTTTCACACGTGGTAACATTAAAGGCAAATATGTAAATTTCTAAGCTATTTAAAAAAAAATAGAAAATATTACAATGAATTGTAATTAAAAACAAACATAAAAAATGCAGAAAACAAATAAATTGATTGTTATTTTGCTGGATGAAAATATATAATTACAGAAATTTATACAAAATAAATTATTTGATAAAAATACATATCAAAATTCATAGTTTATAAAGCTCAATTTTGTAATAAATTTGTTTCTAATATGAAAATTTAATGAGTCATTTAATTTTTTAGAACACACCAGAATAACGATAGGATTATAGTTTGGTAACGGTGGCGTCGGTCTACAATTGTAATATGAATTTTATAGACTTGATTTTAAAATTTGAATTTACTGAAAATCTAAATATAAAATTGGTTAGCTTTTAGTATTTGTATTTAATTTTTTAAAAAATATTTCAATTATGTTTACATTTACTATATATATATATCGAATAATTTTTTGTAAAATGAGGAAATTGTATTTTACTTTACATACATTTGTTTGTACACAACTAGTGTTCATTACAGAATTCGATTATCTTTTAATTAATTTATCATGATAGTTGTATAGAAAATATTTTTTTAACTATTAATAATTTTTATTATAGAATAAAAACACTTACTTAAAAAATTATATATTAATAATAAAAATTATTAATACTTGATCCGTGCGCTGTGCAGGTTACACAATAGCGCTGAACAGAGTCAACTCATAATGAGGGTTGGCCTAACTGGCTGCAATGTTTTCAGACCCGGACCGGTGATCGAACCGGATAGCTTATCGGTTCACTGGGTTACTGGTTCAATCGATTCAATCGATTTAAAAAATCGGTTGACCCGGACTATAAATATAATTATATATACTTAAACTATAAATACAATTATAATTTCTATAAAAGGAAGATCTCAGTTAAAAATTGTGACGAGCCTTTTTGTAGTGGTGACCCTACTACAAAGATAGGTAGGTGCCATGTTTGCAAAAATGATCAAAAGATTTTGTGATGACACAGATGAAAGGATGGCGCAACAAAGGATCCACCAATTCATCACCAAAACTGCCCACTCCATTGATTTGTTTGCTATTTCTGTGCAGTGAATCTCGTGACTTTTAAACCACAACACCCCCCCCCCCGGTCCAAAAAATAAATACATTACACAATATTTTGTCCTCCTCTCACTCCTACATCCCTAACAAAACAACACACAACTCATCGTCTGGTAATCTTTGGACATACATAAGGTACACGCATTGTTATATTAAAGCAACGAGAGAAGGCAACCCCAGGTGGTGGAAGTAAAATAAGAAAGAAATGGCAGGCTTCGATTCACTTCTGACGGAGCTAAGTAGCAGAGAAGGATGGAAATCAACATCAAAGAGGTGGGGTGGAAGCACGGACCTGATGGAAGGGCTGAACAGTATGTATGGGAGTGAAAATGGGGTGTTTGTGATGAAGAAGAGAGTCATGGTGGTTGCAGATCATTCTTCCCATTCTAAGCATGCGATGATGTGGGCTCTCACTCATGTCACTAACAAGGGTGCTATTCAATCGAAAAGCCCTGGCTCGGTGTGCTTTGTTCGGCCACCGCAGTTCAGCCACTACCGAATACTCGGCTTTTCGATTGAATGGCACCCAGGCGATAGCAGCGGCGGCAGAGGCGGAAGCGAGTCGCGGACCTATCATTTAATCAACAAAGAGACAGAATTTGTAGTCTCAATCTCAACAAGTAAATCTAATCTATATTAGGGCTGAAATTACCTACGAAAATTAACGCCAGCAAAAGCTAACGGTGGTTCTGAGACTCCCGACGATGATCGATGCAAGAACGAGCGAACGAAAGCCCCAATCCTTCGGTTCTGTGGTGCTCTGGTGCAATGTTTCCTCTGCAAGTGCGAACTGCGATCTGCGACCTACGAAGTGCGAGTGTGAGAGCCGAGAGACTGAGAGAGACGAGAAGAGAAATCGAGAAAGAAGATTTTGACCACGTTGACCGGTTATATTAATAAAAACGGCTCATTTACGTTTGAACCGGACAAATGGCCGGTTCCCGGTTAAACCGATCGAACTGGCCAGTCCGGTCCGGGTTTAAAAACGTTGACTGGCTAAGTGAAAACCACGATACGTTAGACTTTGGAGCGGAGCGAGTGTCCACGTGGCCCTGCTCAACTAATGAAACTCACATGTCCGTGTGGACGGTCGAAAGAGCCGGTTAAATAAGCCAATGCCATTACTACAGTTCATGAAAATGTGTTATCAAATGGAGTCGCACCATGGCGCTCAAAGAATGAGGCCCACTCATATGTGGGCACGAAAAGTCCGATTAAAACGAAAATCACACTACGTGCACGTGAACGAACTGGGGGAAGAAAATATTACATAATAGGTTGAACTTATCTCGTCTTTGAACGACGTCTAATGAATTGGTGTGAGCCCGTGACATGGATTACCATATTCCATTAATGATTAAATAATTCAACATGAAAATACCAAAAACTAAGAGGTCAACAAGCTAGAGCGAATTGACCCCGCACCGCCAATAATTGGTTCGTCGAGAGCAGTCGCGTTTGGACTCAGTCCCGCGGAAACCCCGTTGGCCTTTCGTCTAGAGTCTCTAGACGGTCGCGTGTCCGTTTCAGCACAAACTTGTACTGTTTTGTTTCCCAGTCCAACTAATCAAACGCGTTGAACGTTGACCGTTCAAAGCAAACGAAGGCGTCTGAGCAATCTGGTGCGGTCAGGAGCACTGAATAGTCAGGCCGTCCACAGTGGCTTTGCTTTCTTCTTTTCCATTAAATTATTCACGTTCTTGCTTCAGTGGTTGACTGTCTTCCATCGTTCCCCTCCTTCCACGTAACATCGCCTGCCTTTTTCACTCTCCCTCTCTCTCTCTTCCTTCCCTCCGTATAAAGCATCCTCTTGTCCTCGCTCTTCTCCTCACACCAACTGATTGAAATCTACGTTTCCATCGGAGTTTGTCTGAATTTCGGGGATTTTTGGTTATCTGGGTACACAAAGATCTGCACCAGTATGCCGTCCGACGACGTTAAACCTATAAAGATCCGAGAGGTATGGTCCGACAACCTCGAGTTCGAATTCGAGTTGATCTCGGATCTCGTCGACCGCTACCCCGTCGTCTCTATGGACACGGAGTTCCCCGGCGTTGTCTTCAAGCCCCACGAATCGACCCACCGCCGCCCTCGAAGGCCCTCCCCCTCCGACCAGTACAAGTTGCTCAAGTCCAACGTCGACGTTTTGAACCTCATCCAGCTCGGCCTCACACTCTCCGACGCCTCCGGGAACCTCCCCGATCTGGGCTCCGGCGAGCGCTATATCTGGCAGTTCAACTTCTCCGACTTCGACCTGGCGCGTGACCTCCACGCCCCGGACTCCATCGAGCTGCTCAGGGACCACGGCATCGACTTCGAGAAGAACCGGGCTTCCGGGATCGACTCGGCGCGGTTCGCCGAGCTGATGATGGCTTCCGGCCTGGTGTGCAACGACGCTGTCAGCTGGGTGACTTTCCACAGCGCCTACGACTTCGGGTACCTGGTGAAGATACTGACGCGCCGCCAGCTGCCCAGTGGGCTCGGCGAGTTCCTGGAGGTCCTGCGGGTGTTCTTTGGGCGGAACGTGTACGACGTGAAGTACCTGATGCGGTTCTGCCAGAGCCTGTACGGCGGGTTGGACCGGGTGGCCCAGGCACTGGACGTGGACCGGGTCGTGGGGAAGTGCCACCAGGCCGGTTCGGATAGCCTGCTGACGTGGCACGCGTTTCAGAAGATAAGGGATGTGTATTTTGTGAAGCAAGGGCACGAGAAATATGCTGGTGTGCTGTACGGATTAGAAGTGTATTAAGTAGGGATATTTAATTGTGAATAATTATTAACCGTTGGTTAATGGAAATTATTTATTTTATTCTTTTGGAGAATATTTTCTTGTCCTAAACCTTGATTTATTTAAGGGCTACACTGTTGAGATAACTTGCGGGCTATGTTTGGATGCCTATTTTACAGCGTGACACAACCAATCAAAACTTTCTAATACCAACGCATGATTCAACAAAATTCATTTAAATCTAAATTTAAATTTTCTCTGTCTTTTACATATAATTAATTAATTAATTTTTAATTATTACACTTATTTTCAATTATATTAATACTTATATTTACACTTATATATTTACATTAATATATATTTATACTTAATAAATTAATTAATATTTTTATATAATACTAAATTATTAATTATTATTATATATTCAAATAATTTAAAATTTTCAAAACATCTAAATTTTAGAACTAAATATACCATACGTACTCGACTCATTTCAAACATAATATTCTAACAAAACCCATCTCCCAAACTTAGACTTGGGGCTGTGACAAAGCTTGCACATATTAAATTAATAAAATAAATTATCTTAAAAAGTATGAGGCTTTATTTAAATCCGTGACTGTGGGAATTAAGTGGGGACAGACGCTGGAACGGATTTGATTTCCAATCCCTGCAATAAGTCAATTAGGAAGTTTCGTGTTTCCTTTTTGTTTGGGATTTGTTTCCTAATTAGTTTCCTTTTGAATTCAATTGTTTATGCAGTTTTGATGTTTGAAGTGATTATAAGTTTGAAAAGAAAACCCTTTAAAAATAATTTGATTGGCGCAATTTATTTTTGAACACCTTTAAATTCATTTTATTTTTATATATCAAGAATGATATAAAAATTCCTAAATTATATATTATTCATGATGCTTGACTTATTTTTATCATTATTACATAAAAATATTATAATCAATTATAATTATAAATTTTAATATAATTCTATAAAATAATTTTGTTATTCATATTTAAATAATTTATTAGCATTTTTTAAGCAAAATTTACAAACGTATAAGTTTCAAAAATATGTTATAACGAAATGATTTTATAAGTTATTTTTTAAAATAAGTTGGTCTAACGCCCTTTTAAGGTACTCCATTTCCACCTTTTGTTGTTTATTTTTTTAACGTTGGATTGAGACGAAGGCATTTCAGACGAGTCATGCCCAAATACAACTCGTTTGTTATGATTTTTCTTTTGGGTTCATTCCGCCCAATAATTCACCTTAATTTTTTGACTCAAATTCATGTTATGTTTATTTTTAAATTTCAACGTGTAGTTTTAAATATTTTTATTTTAAAAATTATAAAAAATAAACTTTACTTGCTAATTTCGTATTAAATTTAAATTGAATTTTTATACTAAATTGCAGTGTGTTAGTCTACGGTGACGGCCGACAATCAAATCAGTAGTTCACAGAGTGTTATTTTGATCTTACGTCAAAGATTGTAATATAGTTGTTGCAAGCACATGGCATCAGATTGCGATGTGCATATTTTAAACAAATTACTAATTCAAACACTTGTGTATTTTTTGGGAATCTATCAAGTAAAGCTGACCTAAATTTGCCTGAAATGAACTCAAATCCCCTTTCCTAAAAGCACATAATCTTATATGTCAAATCTCAATGCATGGGCTGGTTTGCTGCCTGGTCAAAATCCACCCATCCCTTGCTGCATAACTTCCCAAATTCAATTTTTCCTTACAAATTAAACAATTATAGCAAAGATATTCATATAGTAGAAAACACACACACACACACACACAGCCAAAAGAAAAGTTACAATGAACCAAGTATGAAAATTTTCCAGGTTCAAAATTCGGAGAAATAAATAAAATTAATAAGAAAAAAACAGAGTCAAAAATGAATGAAATGTATGAATGATGAATTGCATCCACACAGAAACCACAAATCAAGAAGAAGAGACGAAAGGACTACTTTGATGTTCATTCATATTCACTTCTTTGCGTTGAATTCCTTTCCATCTCTCGTTTATTGTCTTCACATGGCTGCCGCATCCCACATGCATGCCCCCACCTGGCGGAGGAACACGGCGGCGCTGGCTTCTGCCCTCCGCCGGGAACGGTCGCACCGCCATTGCATATCTCCAAGAACGCTTTCACAATGGCTTCGTGGTGGTGAGGCGAATTGAGCTCCAAGAAGCAGCGGAGGAGCTGCTCCAGATCGTCCCTCGAATAGATTTCGTTCTGGAAAATCATCTCAAGCATGGACTGTCGGAAATCGTGACGAGGGTCGTCGGAAACCTTGACCACGGCGTGGCTGTCGTGGATCTTCGGGCGGGGGCTGGCCCTTCTGGAACATTTGGTGCGATCGTGATTCTCCGAGGACAACGTGATGGTGGTGGGGCAGTCGTCGTCGAGGTCGGAGCTGGCGGAGGAAGAGGTCAAATGGGTGGTTTTCTTGTCCGAGGAGGGCTTGGATTTGGGTTCCGGCTCGGGCTTGATAACGTCGGTCGCCTTTTTGCTACATGCACAGCCTCCATCGGTTAATACTTTCATGAAACTCCATCGCTTGCTGCAAGACATGTGCTGGTAGTGCGGCGGCGGAGATAGGCGGCGAACTGGTGGTTTCATGTATTTAATGTGGGCAGATTTCACGAAATCTGAGGTGGGAATAAGTGATTACGGGAGAAGGTTAAGAGGTGATTTGAGACTACAAGATATGGTTTTGTGGAGAAAATCATGCGGAAGAAGGTATTTAAATGATGGAACAGTGATAGGGTTTTGCGTTTTGAATGATGTTTATCGAGTCCCTAATTATTCTTATGGTTTGTTAATAATTCAAACACCAAGAAAAGCAAAGAATATGTTAAGTGTTAACTTTTTGCCTTTCATGGCAGGCCAATTAATACATTTCCCAATTTTTTAGTCATTAAGTTTATTTTTCCAAAGCCATATTTCAAAAGCAAATATTTCATCAAAATAGAAACTTAAAAAATGTGAGGGATCGTATTAATTTATTTTGAATTTTGGTGGGGATTTCACTAATTAGATTCTTCAATAATATGATTTTTAGGGCTTTTATGATTCCTACCGAGATAATTAATTAAAGTGGTATTTATTGTTTGCCATTCAAATTATTTCTAATTTCGCATTTTGCCTATTTACATTTTTTTTTGGTGACACTTTACTCCCTGAACTAACCCTAAATTACATATAACCTCCCAACTCCAATTCTTGCATATCTCGGCGGAATATATGGTTGAGATTCTCTCACACTGACGAACATGTGAGGCTAGTAAGGACTTTTTGCTTAATTAGATATGAAGCCATGCATGCCTTTTCTTTTCAAGAGAAAAATCACATGTTATTTATATTATTATTGTTAATAAAAATCCCTAATCACCTGCGATTTTACAGAAAAGCTTACTTGGCAAGCACCCTTAATGAACTCTTTTTTTTTTTTTTTTGGTTATGTGAAGGAATCTCAATGATATATTCCGTCAAGTTTAGCTGAAAATCAGAGTTAGAAGGTTCTGTAATTTGCTTTTAGTTTATGAGGTAAAGCCTCCAAAAAAATAAACAAATTAACAAAGTGAAAAAATGGGCATAGTTCATCCAGCAAGTGATAAATATCCCTTAATTAAAAGAAGAGTATCAAATTCAGTAATAATCTATGAGATTATGCACCGACTAAGATTAATTAAGATTTCACTCAGATTCACTACGAAGGTTCTTTGATCTAAATCAACAGTATGAAATCAGTAACTACTAAATGATTGTAGTAATCTCACGTTCACTTTATTCAATGGAATTGTAGTACGAAGACTTATTTTGACAAATAGAAAAATTATCTAAATTAATTAATCATTGGTAATTTTATTTTGTAGTATTAAAACATTTTTAAGGTAACTACTAATTGATGATAGTTGCATAATTGTAGAAATCTGAGTTATGTTCACTTTATTGAATGGAAATGTCATAGGAAGAATTATTTTGATAAGGAAAAAATTACATGAATTAATTAATTACTGACAATTATATTTTGTAATATTAAAATAATTTAAGGTACCTACTAAATGGTGATAGTTGCATGAATTAATTAATTCTTGACAATTATACTAAGTTTGATTATTTTTATCTTTCTATTATTAGCTTAGTATAAAAATAGTTCATTTAATTATATAAGATTAAAATAGTCATTTGAATAATATATAAATAATTTCTAACACTTTGATTCTTTAATCATGGCTATAATGCGAGATTGTTTGTTCTATAGTTTTATGATTTTATGACAGATCATTATTTAATTAAGGATTTTAATTAATTGGAGTAAACATTTGATTAATTTAAATAAAAATAATATGTCTTGTATTATCATTCAAGGTGAATGTATCCTTAGGTTATGTTCACTTTATTGAATGGGATTGTAATATGAAGAATTATTTTGAAAAATAAAAACTTACATGAATTAATTAATTATTGACAATTATATATTCTAAAATTAAAACAATGTAAACTGATTATATTTATTTTTTTATTATGGCCTTGTTATATAAATAATTTATTTAACAATACAAAGTTGAAATAGCCTTTGAAGCTACATATAAAAGAACTTTAACACATTAATTAATTTATCATAATTGTTAGATATGATTATTTATGTTTGGATGCTAAGGCTATGTTTGGAATAAGGTTTCTGTTGGGAGATGATATATGGTGGGAACTATATTGGGATGAATACTAAATTTTGCTATAAATTTTTGATGGGATGAAAATTTTGATTTGTCTAAACATATGCATAAAATGTATAATAATGATTGAATGATGTGATAATATATAAAAATAGTGTTAGTTTTTAAGGTACTTATATATATATACATATATATATATATATATGAGAGTGAATGTGTGTTTATATATAGATATTTATTTGATTGTAAATAAATATAATGATTAAAAATAATCAGTCAATTATATATATATATAACAAATAAAATTAGAATATGAATTTAAAAGAAAATTTTGTTGAGTTGTATGTTTAATAATATAAACTTTAATAGCTTGTATGAAGATTGGAAGTTGATAAACAAACACAGCCTAACTTATTTCTGTCTCTCTTCTATATTATGACTAAGTTTTTGCAGTAATTTTCTTCTCCGTCATAATTTGCATCCAAACAAAGCCTCATTCTACAATTTTTTAATTTTGTCCCGAATTTTTGTTATATCAAGGATTATAATCAATTAAAAAAACATTTAATTAGGTTAAATAAAAAAACCTATCTCACTTTATTGTTTAAAGTAAACATGGCGAGAATGGTAACCGACAAGATGAGGTTCAGTCATTGTTATGGTCTTGTACGCAGTCACACATAACCATGTCAGCCTTTTTTTCCACCAATCTGATTTTAGGTTTTCCTACTAACACTTCACCAAACTCCACAGTTATTAGCCCTAACAGCAATGTTCCCAACCTTCAACTTCGTTAAAGAAATTATCATGCCAACGAATTTTCATGGTTACCAGTTCTGATCAAGAGTCCTGTTCTATCAAAGAAATAGGGCAGAATGTTCATTACTTGCTACTGAGTATCAATTAATGGGAAAGAGACATGTAAACTAGGATTCCACCAAACATGTACTTGAATGGAGATCATTTTTGCACAATGGGATGGAATAGAAGTCACGCATCTATCACACCAGGAATGCTGAAGATGAAGAGCAGTCTCGTACAAGGGGGCATACAACCTACATTGGTATTGTTACAAGAGGGACCTACGTGGTTTTTACAATGAGGTAGCCGGTGGCGATGCTTTACTATTTTACAGAACATGGATTCTCACGACAATTATTCATTTGTTGCTATTACAGCGCCTGTACAGCGAATAGCAGCTTCATTTCATTCTCCAGCAACTTTTTCCAAACTAGGAAGGTACCTCTAGGATGCCTCTGCATTATGTCAATGCTTCAAGTCTCGGTTTCTCATTATCATCCAATCCAATTTAACTCCCCATGGTGCTGCTCACAGAAGGCATTCCTGTTGTGGTAGGAGGCGGAGTTTGGGCTTGAGGCGTAACAGATGGCATTGCAGTTGTGATTGGTGGTGGGGTTTGGGCTTGTGGTGTCCTGATATCTGCCATGGCAAAGTCTTCAGGTATTGTTTCCAAGCTATTCCAATCGACCCCAGCTATAATATGTAGTCATGGAAAGCAGTGAAACATGCATAAATCTTACTTAAAAGAGAATTTTGGAAGAAAACTAGCATAGAAAAAGGAAGTTGAATTAGGATACATTCTATACTCCACATGTCAGTGATGCTTATTTCGGCATCTGACAATAGCCAATAATCAGCGTCACTCTGAAAAAAAACAAGAAGCATCAGAGTGAAGTTAGTAGGTGGAAGAAGTCTACTAATCTTTTTTGAAGGCTAGAAAAAGGAAAAGGCAAGATGCATGTTTTCAGATATATTGTAATTCAAAATCACTTCTCAGAGACAGAAGTTAAAGCAATAGTTTGTTTTTCGACAGACAATTTGGATGCACTTGCAGGTATATTAACTTTTTAATTGGAACTGGCTGCTGGAATTAAACTTCATTTTTCATTCCAGTGAACTTACCCAAATTGAAGTTCTTAGTTAATATTAAAGACTTACATCAACATCCGGCACAATCTTCATGATTCCACTAACAAAATCCTGTGATGTACTCGCATCAGAGCATATTCTTTG
Organism: Avicennia marina; assembly: GCA_019155195.1. Taxonomy (NCBI): domain Eukaryota; kingdom Viridiplantae; phylum Streptophyta; class Magnoliopsida; order Lamiales; family Acanthaceae; genus Avicennia; species Avicennia marina. The sequence goes on along the minus strand of CM032783.1, from coordinate 2,809,925 downwards.
AGCTTCCATTCCCTGCACACCAATTCCATCTCTGCTAAGCTCCTTTGTTGGAGATGGTGCAGAAGCATTCACATCAGCACTTGATCCTTCCAGAACACTTGCTTGTGCCTCAACGCCGTTAATCTCCTCAAAATTTTCCTCAAATTGACTAGTTCAAACGATAAGCACAGAGTCAAAGATAGCTCCAGAAAAAACAAGACCACCACTTTCAAACAGATGTCAGATGTAGGAAAAGAGAAAACAAAGAAAAGAGGGAGGCCAGGGAAACATACCTGACAAGATAAACATCTATGGGTCCCATGGTGCTTCGAAGAACTATTCTGTATCTTCTTTGTGGATAATCAACAGCCTGATGGGGGTGAGTGTAAAAAAATTTACACAGTTCATTAAATGAAAACAGGGCCCAGCTTAGGAAATAAGAAGAAGGAAGAAAAAGCACCTCATCGGGGTCTGGAACTTCCAAAGTAGTGCCATGAGGGGCTTTAATTGCTATCAAAGTTTCATTCTGGAGGAAAGAACATAAGCATGTTTAGTATAAATCAACTAGGAGACAAGGTTGGTCGAATCGATATTGTTTATACCTGGAAGCAAGGTAAGCTTTTGATGTCTTCTTCAGTAACAAAAAGCCACCTGGGGGAAAGGATTAAAGAAAAACAATTTTAGTACACAAATTTGAGGAAGCCAAGTGTAGTTAGTTCCTTGAACAAGTAGAAATGTGTGTTACTTTTGATTGTTTTCATCTTCACTCAGGCCCCTCAACTTTTCCTGCATTTCTCTGAAACAAGAAAATTCAATTATAAAGGATGGAATTATAATTTTTTATTACAGAAAGTGTTAATTGTCATAGGATATAGATGCGCCAGGTTATAACCTTACGCGCTCGTCTAGTCTGCCCTCCTCCATGTTTAGATTTTCCACTTCTTCCTGCAAAGGGAGAAAAGGTTGATAAGGACTTATCCAAAACCTTCACAAAATAAGACGCGTTCAATAGGACATGTAATAAAATGTTGATACAGCATTGCTCAAGGATGCTTGACAATATAACCTTTGCAATTGAGAATTAATAGTGAATAAATTACTGGGTAAAACAAATCAATCAGCCATTTGCATCCATCAACAAAATAAAATTAAGTAGCATCAGAAAGGGAAAAGCAAGTTGTGAATGCCAGCATACAATTTGTAAATTTTATGCTTTTATCAGGCTAATGTGTGAGTGCCAATACAAAATTTTTACACTATTATGCTTGTACCTGCAAAGTGGAAAGATTATCATCAACTTCCCCTGGTCTTGAGACATCTACACCCCTATTTGACAACAGTCGCTTTCAGTAACGTATATTTTCCCAACTTGATTCTAAATAAAAGGTCAAACTTAAAATTATTTCAACTAAATTAACAGTATCAGATGTGTTCTTCCGTACTTCCACTGGATCCTGTTCTTGAGTTTCTTCTCTATAAGACCAATGCCTTCAAGGACATTAGTTATGTCATATATTCTCCTCTTCTGTACCTGTTGAACCACACAAAAAAGAAAAAGAAAAAAAAATCAGCTACTAAATACAGTCCAATGTGATGCATAAATTACAGAGATAATCACCTCTAAAGTATCTGCAGCTTTATTCAAATCAAGAACACCGTCTTCTGCGTGTCGAATCAGATTAATGAATTTCTTTGTTAAGAGACCTAAGAGTGAAAGTGGAGTTTTATGGGTCATTCTTGGATAAGAAGAACGAATTTCTAATTTCAAATTTTGGAACTATCTACTACCAAAGGCAAATACATGCATTTTATAGTCGTAAAATAGCACAGATATATTTCTATTACCTAAAGAGCTATCATAACGACAGGACCCAACAGGAGTAAGATTATTGCCACCGGGAGAACCTGCACAAGGAATTTTATAGAAAACTATTATTCACTTCCTCAATTTCTCATGATCCATTGGAAACAAGACAAAAGACCAGTGCATGAAGCAACATTTTCTTTAGCTGGGGTTGGGATGAGGTGGCACACATGAATTGAATTTCAAGCAAGATAATACACACACACACACATATGTATGTAGGATATATTAATGCTTACCAACATTTGCCACAGGAATCTGAGACCTAGATTTGTTGGATTTAGTTGTCTTTGGAACCCTTTGGACTTTTATTGGCTTTCCAGATGGTGGTGTGCTAAGGGAACCTTGGATGGCAGTAGCACTGCTAGGACCAGCTGATTCCACCTCACTATCTGCTATTCCAGTTTTTCGCTTTAAGGATTTGCAGAAATTTTTTTTTTTTTGAAAAAGGCCCCTTATCAGCAACATGGATCAAAAACAACGAAAATATATTCTCAAGCAAAATAAGTGTCCGGGGAAATAATCAAGGAAACACAATGGCGGACAGTGAACACACAATAAAAATGCAATTGCCATTCAGCAAAAAGAAAGCATCAGGCCTATTTATTTACTCTAAATATTATGCTAATGAGAGATAGTTACTGAAATAGGCTGCCTAAGTTCCGATAACTAAAATGTGAAACAAGAGCTGCCAGTGAGGTTTGATATTCACTGGCACGAGAAGATGAAACCTTGAGCCCTGCAACAAGCTCAATCATGCTCGTCCAGCTCCACAGAGTTTATAAATGAATAATTCAATTCAGTGCTGTACCCAGCATTTTCTCTAACAACAAAATTATCACCCTTTGACGATCATGAAAGGCTTGATTCCACGAACATCAAAGATTTAACCCTTGCACTTCCCCTCAGGGTGCAATATCAACCATTCATTTAGCCGTACTAAATTCGCAAAATTCAAGAATAGAGATAAGTTAATGAATCTTATAAACTACACCCAAAACCAAATCTCATTACTCTGTTCCTACTATCCCACTATACTTAAACAACTAAACATTCACACAAAGTCACAAACACAGCTGGGTATCGACCAAGAAAAGGAAGAAGAAAAACAAAATCAGAAGAAACCAAGACTCACAGGCGGCGTCTTCACGACGACGGCCTCATCAAACTCCTGATTCGGCCGGTACGTATCAGAAGCAGCAAAGTGGTGGTAATCACCACCTCCTCCTCCTCCGCCGCCTCCTCCAAACGGCGGCTTCACGGAAGTGAACGACAACTGCTTTCTCGAACTCTGCTGCTGCGGCGGCGGCTGCATGGTTTGATCCTTCTTCGGAAGCTCAGAGACCCAAATAAAGCTAGGTAATTCTCAATCTCTCCAATTAATTCGGGCTCCGCAGACCTGATCCGGGAGGTTTCCGCGGAAAAGGGGAATCGAAGGGAAGAGTAAACCGAAGAGGAAAATGGGAATCGGGTCAACGACGGGAGCGGGCGAAGGGGGAGATCTGATTAGGGAACGGAGAAGAAAACGAGGGAAAGGGAAGGGAGAGTGAAGAAGGAGGGAATTTGGTTCGGATATAGATGTGGAGGGAACCACTTTCCTTTTTCATTTTTTAATTATTTATTATTCACCCCTTTCTATATATGTGTGTGTGTGTATGTGTGTGTGTGTGTGTGTGTGTGTCTGTGTGTACGTACGTATGCATACACACGATAAATAAATAATCGTATTTTTCCTGCATCAATTATCTATTCCTTAATGTAAGATTGACTTAATGTGATCAGTTAAAATTAAAATTAACTCGATTTGATTATAATTTAGCATTAAAGTAAACAAATAATCTCTAATGCCAGGTTTTATTTTAGTTAATGATTCTTCAAGCCTCAATTTTAAGATCTAGCAATTCCTATTTGGCACGTGAAATTTTTTAATTTCTGATTTATTTGTTCAATATTTTGTATTTTTTCGGGTATTAAATCGGACTATGCTTCCCAAGAGTCGAGTGAAGTAAATTTGTCAAATGAAGAATAACATGTCAAACGTGGATATATCGAAGTCATTTATTTTCTAGAAATGTATCCACTAACCCCTATTTTAATTCTTTTTATTGCATAAATATTTTAATCGTAAATATGGACGTATTTTTTTCGTTGACTAAAATAGGACACATGTCTATTTGAGGGGCGTGGCAAAAACACAACTACAGTATTCTTTTTGGGCACGAACTCGAATTCAATAAAGGTGCACCCCTGCATGACATAGACTTAATGTAATTTATCTAGTATATTATTGTTTTCATAAATATATTTAGTTACGTATTATATTATACAATTATGTCATTACTTTTATTTTATATTCTTTTTTCTTTTCGTTTAATTTATTGCGTGCATTTGTGTTTTCTCATTTATTTATTCTATTCTATGGAATACATGTCACTGTTTACACAACACTCAATTACAACATTACTCTTACTATATATTTTCTTTCTCCCAATTTTAACTTATTTATTTTTTTTCTAATTTCTTATCTCAAATTTAAATTATTCTATTTATTTTTTAAAATTTTTTTTCTCTTATTTTTTAAACGACATAAATTTTATATTTGAAATTAATAATTTATTTATATAATTATATACCCGTAATGAGTATGTCTTCGATCACTAAGCATACATAGTTATTTCTTAAAGAAGAAAAAGTATATTTAAGTGATGGAGCTATGGTAGAAAAATCAACTAATTGGGCCCAAATGGAATTTCTTGGTGGCCCATTATAGGGTTAGGCCCAATATGAGCCCTCGTGGCGCGACCCAGCATTGCCATTTTGATTTAAATGTAGTATTTCTTTCTTTATTTTTAAATATGAATATTTCCTAAATGTTTCTATTGTAAATAAAATCACTGTATAAAAATCAAAGTGCGAGACAAGAAGGCCCAGCTACCTTAATTATTTCGTTCCTCTTATCCTGATTTCTCCCACGAATCGAAAAGTTGCACATTCATTTATAAACTATAGTATTATTGTATTTTAATTAATAAAAAATAAAATTATTCAATATTAAGAGTATGAAGAATATTTAAAATAATAAAATAAGAAATATCAAAGGAATTGAAAAAGGGAAAATTTATGAAGAAACACAAATTAAGACAAAAAGTTAAAAGAAAAAAAGAAAAATTCTAAAAAGACTAAAATAAGAACATTTAAATAGAGTTGGCTGATAAAGAAGACTGAAATAATAGGAAAAAATTATTTTGTAAAAGTAATTGTGTAAACTGGCTTTCTACAATTAAAAATCTTTATTACATATAACGTAATATAGACATATGAGAGACGTGGCTATCTTTGTTTTGGGCGAGAGATGATGTTAGATGACAATTAATATATTTAATTATAAAATTTTAATATTTTAAAATTTTATTTTATTTAAATATATATATAAAATATATGTTAATAATTAGATGATGTGAAAATATATAAATATAAAATTAGTCTCTAATGTATCAATATATATATTAATATAAATGTATATGTTTATAGATATTAGTATTAATTTAATTGTAAATAAAAAATAATTAAAAATTATTAATTAATTATGAAAATTAGAAAAAAATTGAATTTAAATTTATAAAAAAAAGATATATTGTGCCATGTATAAGTTGTCCACACTTTGGACAATTGATATCTTGTCACAGCTTCGGATCCGATTCGTTTGCCTGACTGCATTGAATGGATTTGAAAAATGCATATATTTATTTAATAGACAAACACTTGAAAAAGGATATTAAACGAAAATCAAGAAACTAAATAAAATATATAAAAATAATAAAATTCAATATGTAATATACACGAATCTTCCTTATCTGCCATGTGCTGACTTCTTCGACCTACCGCCTTTTCAGCAGCAGCCATTTGCTTGGGCCCTTTCCACATCCCAAGTTTGTTGGAGACTCGTCTCCTCTAAAACGCATGAAAGTAAGACTCATGAACGAGAACAGAGCAGCCATCGTCGTAGGTCGTAGGTCGTAGGCCAGAGGCAAAATAATTGCATTAGCCATGCCGTGGTTGAGAAGTTTCATCCGGCTCTCCTCCGCCGCCCTCACGAAGCAGTCGCCGCCGCGCAGAGCAGCGGGAACGTCGCGTCCTCTCCCGCCGTCGCTCGCCCAATTCTTGCAGCGTTTCAGCACCGAAGCCGAGAAGAATTACCCCAGTTTGGGCCCGACGAGGGGGGACGAGAAGCCGAGAGTGGTGGTTCTGGGCTCGGGTTGGGCCGGGTGCAGGCTCATCAAGGACATCGATCCCAAGGTTTACGACATCGTTTGCGTTTCGCCGAGAAACCACATGGTGTTCACTCCTCTACTGGCGTCCACTTGCGTCGGCACACTGGAGTTCCGGTCTGTTGCTGAGCCGATTGGGAGGATCCAACCCGCCATTTCGCGGGAACCTGGTTCTTATTTCTTCCTGGCTAATTGTACTGGGGTTCATTTCGAGAATCATCAGGTATTCGTTCCCTTTTGTCTGAATATTTGAAGCGAGCTTTATTCTGTTTGTCTTGATATTTGTGTTTCTTTTCCCCCGGTCAATGGAGGTGTGAAGAGTTTGGAAATTAGTTAATTAGTTTTAGATATATAATTAATTGCTTTCCAGGGATATGCGTACATGGCAAACGGCACTGTCGGTCTAAGTGGATTGAAAGTAGGAAAATTTCGTGATTCAGTTGTTTATATTGACTTGGCCGATGAACATCCTGGTAAGAGTTAAGACTGGGAATAATTATTTGTCTAATGCTTCTAGTATCTTTTTTCAGTAAATGGGAGACCTTTGTGCTCGTTTAAAGAGGAAAGTAGGGTGAGATATATGGAACTAAAATCAAGGTAATGATTTGCAGCATGGAGGAATGCTGCACTTGAAGTAAATCGGATGTTTTACGATTGAGATAGATTCGACTTAGAAGCCAAAAGAAAAACTGAAAAGGAAGCATATGTTGGAGAATAAGGCATTTGTTTAAAAAACCTCAACATATTGTAAGTTGTGAGCTAGTTATTGAGCTAATGTTTTTTCGAGCAGTAGGCAAATGGAAAAATTGTTCTATTCCATTGATGTGAATAGGCAAAGTAGGGTGAGATATATGGAACTAAAATCAAGGTAGTGATTTGCAGCATGGAGGAATGCTGCACTTTACGGTTGAGATAAATTAGACTTAGAAGCCAAAAGAAAACTGAAAAGGAAGCACATGTTGGAGAATAAGGCATCTGTTTAAAAAAACTGAACATATTGTAAGTTGTGAGCTCGTTATTGAGCTGATGTTTTTTCGAGCAATAGGCAAATGGAAAAATTGTTGTATTACATTGATGTGGATGCTAGATTTTTTTATTTTATTTTGCACTACGGTCCTCTGTCATTGTTATGGCCTATGTATTTAAAATTTTCTTTGTTTTACACAATTCCTAATGTAATTGCAACCATGCATATCTTCTGGTTTCTTTTTGCTTTTCTTTGTTGAGTTTGTAACTTCACGTGGATTGCCTTTATGTCATACTTATATGTAAATGGATAGCAACTGCAAATGGTGTGCAGACTTTAGAAAATTATTTTATACGTTATATCATGAAGAAAAAAGTCTAATTTGCTATTTTGTGCTTTCTCTTTGGAAATAATACCAGGTCTAACTGTTGATTTCTTCTGATTGTGGTTAGATTGTTCAACTTTGTATTTGTAATGGCTTCCCAAAGTCATTTTGTTTTTCTGTTTAGTCTGTCCACTCCCTTTTTTTTTTCAAATATAGTTTTTCTTTGTTGTTTTGGATTGCAACAACTACTTATTTTGTTTTTTATTTTTAAATTTTTGTTAGTTGGGGATTTAGTCTCCAAACAAGAAAAACGTTTTTGGATGTGAATTGGAGATGAAACATCTTTCTGTATTAACTGTTTGTTTGTCAGAAGCTGTCGTGGATTTACATTTTCTAAATCCCGTCTTTCAATAGTAATGCCAATGTTATGAGACATATAGGCCAAACTCAATTATCAAATTTTTGATTTACAAATGTGGCAAAATCTTGTGCATAGCTGGTCCAAAGTTGGATGATTATGCAATGGTTATATGTAGGGACACTCGTCAGTGCATGGAGTTGAACCCTGCTATTATTTATCTGATATTGACTTTTCTCAAAGCTATCTAGACTATGTGTTTACTAATTCTATAACTTTATGCTAGATTAAGTGCCAAACCATCACTGAAGGGGTTGAAACTGTAGAACCTTGGAACTTCAAAATTGCATATGACAAGTTAGTAATTGCCTCTGGAGCACAGGCTTCAACCTTTGGTATTAAAGGTGCAAAAGAACATGCAATCTTTCTTCGTGAAGTTCATCATGCTCAGGAAATCAGGAGGAAACTGCTTCTAAATCTGATGTTGTCAGATGTGCCAGGTATGAAAATCTAGCTATTAAATCTTAATTGATTTGTGTGTGAAGTATAACAATTATTCTAATTTTCGGTTGAGTACTGTTGTCAAAACAGGAGTCACTGATGAAGAGAAGCGGAAGCTCCTACACTGTGTAGTTGTTGGAGGGGGTCCCACAGGAGTTGAGTTCAGTGGCGAGCTTAGTGACTTTATACAGAGGGATGTTCATCAAAGATATGCTCATGTCAAAGAATATATCCATGTTACACTGGTTGAGGTTAGGATGAAAACTGTGTATAATTCTGTGACAACATCCTAGCCGTCTTCTTGCCCTCATCTATTGCATGGATAAAATTGATCCTCTCTTCATAGTTGAACTTGAATTCTTTGTAAATGAATTTTTATACCTTCAATCTTAAGTTCCTCACATTGCAGGCCAATGACATACTGTCATCCTTTGATGATCGCCTCAGAAAATACGCGATAAAGCAATTGACCAAGGTGAGGAATTGCCGGTTATAATCACTTAGGGCTACATAAAACTAAAGAATTACGAAAAAGCTATTTCAGGGTTGGCATAATTGCTGCCAAGACATTTATGCGTTTTTGCTTATCTTCTTGTTTCCTGTCTTTGATTCCTAATCTTGGCCATGGTTCCAAATAACAATGTGATCGACTTTTGTGTGGTGGCGGTTGGCTGCACATTTCACCTGTTTCAAGTTGCATGTAATTATTTACTTTAGGTTTGACTAATAATTCAAGATCAACAATGGAAGAATAAGGATGTGATGATTTGTGTATTCAATTTGATCAGTTGTGATTTATGAAATTTTTTTGTTGTAATGTACCCTTGAGCATGGAAGCTTGCATTTTATTCCAATTTAATAAGCTGGTTTCTCCCTTTTCTATTTTTGCTTGCTGCACCACCACAATTGTTCAGTCTGGAAAATGTCGGAGGTGGATTCTCTTCTTCAGTTTTAGATGTAGTTTTCATTTTTCTCATAATTTCCGGATCTCTTTGGTGTTGATACATCTACTTCTCAGTCAGGAGTCCATCTTGTTCGTGGAATTGTGAAGGATGTGGAGCCTGAAAAGATAATTCTTAGTGATGATACCGAAATTCCATACGGTCTTTTAGTGTGGTCTACTGGGGTTGGCCCATCACCATTTGTGAACTCCCTGGAAATTCCTAAATCTTCTGGTGGAAGGTATATGTCCATTCAGCACTAAAACATATCATTCCATTGCTCTATTCAAGCACATTCAGCTATAAATTTAAGTTCCTCAAAAACTACATGATGGGATGTCTTGGAAACTTTTCCCCTTTTTGAAGAAGGGGAAAGCGGGAGGAATTTTAAATTTGTAAGCCGTATCTGTGCATATTTGTTGCTGAAGGGAAAATTCAGCTTGTGAATATAGGTCCCGCACTGGACCCGGAAGTATTGTTTGCACCCTTCAAAATTGTTTCACTGTCTTATGCACAGTGGACTTTTTGCTTACTATTACTGTGGAGTTAATTATAGATAACTAAATACTTGCTTTTTTCCAGTTTAGCTTTGCCTCTCCTAACAATTTTGAGAAACAGTCTTCACATTTTAGTCTATGACTTGGATCCTTCTTCAATTTTTGATCTTCCAATTTCGTTTTACTAAAAGATGACTGGAGTTCATTCTAATGCAGGATTGGGATTGATGAATGGCTACGAGTGTCATCTGTGCAAGACGTGTTTGCCATTGGTGATTGTAGTGGGTTTCTTGAGAGCACAGGGAAGCCTGTTCTTCCAGCCTTGGCCCAGGTATGCCAGTTGATACTCTGAGATGTGCTTTTAATATTTCTTTCACATCACAGAATTATTTGATATTATGTCCTAGCTGGCCGTTTTGCTGATTGATAACCGTTCAGTGTCCAAGTTGAGCTGTGTATTATCACACAAAAGATTGCAAGTTTCTTATTTAAAACAAAAAATAATGTAACATAGCAAGTTTTCACAGATTGACAAATTGAATGCGTGCAATCCAGCTCTAGGTGATCCGTGTCAAAAGTGGCTTTATCAGATGCTAGGCTCTTCGAGCGCACTACATGCTCTAATTGAGAAAAGTTTGTTTCAGGTGGCAGAGCGACAGGGAAAATATCTCGCCATATTGTTGAACCGTTTGGGCAAGGCTGGTGGCGGGCATGCCAATGCTGCAAAACACTTGGACTTCGGGGATCAATTTGTGTACAGGCACTTGGGGAGCATGGCCACCATTGGGAGGTACAAGGCACTTGTGGACCTCAGGCAGAGCAAGGTTATTCATTTCGACACCCCTACATTTATGAAATTTCTTTAGCAACTAAAATGTTTATGTGCCAAATGTGGCTGAGCCATGTCATTCATCTTTCTTCTCATCAGGAAGCCAAAGGCCTATCCCTGGCAGGATTCGTGAGCTGGTTCATTTGGCGCTCAGCGTATCTCACTCGTGTCATAAGCTGGAGGAACAGGTTTTATGTAGCCATCAACTGGTTTACAACCTTAATCTTTGGTCGCGACATTAGTCGGATATAGACAGACACGAGCAGAAGGTAATTTTACTTGGGGAAACAAATAATAGTCTGAATTCCAGGTTTTTCTACTCCAGAACTAAGTGCAAAATTATGCCTTTGGGACAGGATATGATCACACTTCTTTTTACCTCGCTTTCTTTCAATTCGGTTGTAGAGTTGCGAAAATTTTGAGGTTGGAGCATCGTGTTTGAAGATTAAATTTTATTTTCTGTTTGGGGACACACCACTCGGGCTTCCATGGACGTTAGCTGGTTCAAATTGTTAGTTCTGTACATCCCATTGCACACTATTTAACATTGAACAGCAATAATGCTATTTCTGGTTTAACAAATCACACAATATGTTGAATAAACACGTTTCGAATTTGCTCAGGATTTGTTGTACTGAGATGTTGAGGCAATGCTTGTTTGATTATTTTGATGGATGATGAAAACAATGGAGATTTTGTCATATATGCAAATTATGTTGCGCTACATGCAAATTTTGATGGAGATCAAAATCTGAATTTGTTTTGATTTGAGAATCTATACGTATAATCTATACAATACCATATTAGATAAAAACCGTCTCTTGGTTACGTGATCTATTTACAAAAATAACCTTACTCATAAAAATAAAATTTGTACTCATAAGGATTAACAAGTAATTAACCCATCCTCCACTCCACTCGGTTACAACAATCAGCGAAAGAGACGGCGGATAATCGAAAACTTCAAGCTATTCAATTGAAAGCAAACCCAGCAGCATTAACGGAAAACTGATACCCTCGCTTTGGAAGTGACGGTCAACAATTCATGGCCTTTGAATTATTTTTATATTTTTCTTCCTTTGAAGGGGTTTTCTTTGTTTTGTCTAAGTAAGCAGACGTATGATTGGGGGATTCTCTTAGAGCTGTTGGATTTTGAGATTAAGGAGATGCCCATGAATAAAAGTTTTTGAAACTTTATTTGGTTGTGTCGTTGCTCTGTTCTTTAAAGATTGTGAAATCTGTTTTGGTCGATGAGAAAGGCTTCATTGCGTTGGTTACTTTGGCCCTTCTTTCGTGATTTTGTTTGTATTTTCTTGTTTGAGGAGTAGAAGTTGAAAGTAAGAGTGCTGAAATTCCTGAGAAATAGATGTTTCCTTATTTATATAAGTAGTCATTAAACTCCCCACACACTTAAATATGGTGTGAAGACGTCGAAGAATACAAAAACATGGTTGTAATTTTAAGTACAGCATAATTTTAGTTTTTTCATGTAAATATTCTAACAATGATATTTGCACTAATTGAAGGTGCACGACTGATTTTGGTTTTCGTAACCTTCATGTCTATGGCAAGAAATCTATATATTTTTTTCTTACTCATGTGTCATTGCATTTGTTACATATATGCAGTTATTGTGATGTAATTGTTTTCTCATCACATTCATTACCTATATCTTTATCTTATTTGTTAATATTATTATATATTTCAAGTAAATGTACGAATATACATGCTCAATATTTTTTGGAACAAGCAACTACTATGCACCGATGGCTGGGACACAATGACGTGATAAAATATAAAATTTTTATACTATAAATATATAAAAATGTGAGTGCACATGTATCTACATATAAATATTAATTTAATTGTAAACACAAATAATAACTGCATTACACACACAAAGAGAATTTGAGTTTAAATTGAAATAAAAACTTTGGGGTGTTGTGTGTTTATTTTGTCACAATTTCGATGGGTTGCAAAATGCAAATCCATGGCATATATTGTCTTAACTTAAACAATAACTGAAGGGTTGACATGTTGATTGCCCTTCAGTAGAAGCATGGACAAAATTGTCAATACTCAATCAATTAGCCCAATGAGTATCATTTGCCGTAGCTGTATAAATGTACATCCTCAATAAATTTATATTATTAATTATTAAGTAAAAAGAAGCGAAAGTTAAAAGAATACTTTGGGGTATAATTAATTGTTGATTTGGATGGGTGGAAAGTAAAAGAGATTTGGATAGATATGAAAAATATGTTTTGTAATAACAAGAAGAGAAAATTTAAAAAGTGTTTGAATTTGATTATTTTTATATAAATATAATTTATAATAATACTGAATGAATTGTATATAAAGTTCATAGGTAATAAATATGTAATAATGTAAACGTGCATATAATTTCGAATTTAATTGTAAGTAAGTATAATTATTAAATTTTAAATAATTAATTATATACGTACCAAAAAAAAATCTAAATTTGAATTTGAATAAAAATTTATGATGTTAAATATTTGGTTGGTAAAAATTTGAACAGATTGAAAATAATAAAGAATGAAAAAACAAACAAAATCGTAGACATACCCTAGTAAATGCTGTGGGAGATTATTTATTATTTTGTGGGTGGCAAATGAAAAAACGTTGGCATTCGTAAATGCTTTTTTATAGGCTATGATTGGTGTCCAATTTTTAATCTCCAACAACTTATCCAAATTTACATTACTAAGTTGTTGTGTAATAAAATTTTCATCAAAATTCAAAATTTTTATTTGTTACATGTGTAATTATTTATTTTTAATCATTATATTTATTTACAATCAAATCAAATATATACATGTATTCACATTAATATATCTATCATTAAATTAATAAGAATTGTTAGTTATACAATATCAAATTATACAATAACCCTTATATGAATCTTTTTTAATCTTTATATCCTTTTCTCTTCTCATTTAACTTATTTTTACTTGCCATATCATTAAGTTAATAAAGATTGTTGATGGCATAATGTCAAATTATACAATTATTTTTATTTTTATTTTTCACTTTCCATTCATTGTATTTCTCTCTTTTCCTTTTCTCTTTCCCTCTCAAATTTTCTCTTTATTTTAATTTTAAATATTCTTTATACTCTTAATTTAAACAATTTAAGTTCTATTATTTAAAACATAATAACTATATAATTTATATATAAATTGTATGATTTTTACAAGTATTTATAAATTAAAAATTAATCATTACATCTATATATTATTTCGTTATTCAATCATTGTTATATTTTATACATATATAAATGCATAAATTCAAACATATCATACTATTCACCATATAAAAATAAACATACTATTTATTCAAATAAACTTTTATCAAAAACCATCTCCGCCAAACCGTTCTTTCCGAGTATAATAATTAAAAGAACCTTTGCGACTGTTAGGTTTGATCAAAATATAGGCACGTCAGCCATGTTTCGTCTCAAATTTTATAATTCAAAATTATATATTTAATTATTATATTTTTTAAATTTTATCTCTTTTTATTAATTTTATATCATTTTTGAAATAAAAATACCTAATAAGAGGGCGTCAAAATTTGAAAATAAAACCGAACTTTTATATGCTCCTGAAACCATAATGACTGTTGGGAACATCGACATGTTTGTAAAATTAAAAAGAAAAAAAAACACCATTTTGTCGTCGATTGCAGTCACACAAACCCCACTTTAAAACTGTCAATTTCAAATATGTTTGTTCATGCCATACATGGACTACTTGTGTACACTACACCCAAAATTTAGATGTGTGGGATAAATAAAATGCAACTTTTCATTATTGTTGAAATCTATTTTCAAAATTTATCATGCAAAGTTTAGTAATATTTATATCAAAAGAAAACGAATTTTGTGTGCATGGAGAGAACAGTACATCTCTCCAGTGAGGTCTTCTGGATAGCGGTGGAACCATTATCTAAGAAACATCCACTCTCAAAGAAAAAAATTGTAAATTTGCAAACAAGAACTCACAAACCCTTTGGCTATATTTGTTCCACCACTCTCTAACTCCCAACATTCTATTAATTATTACACAACCAAACACATTAATTAACAGATTTTTCATTTAATTTTTCTCTTTTAGATATATAGTTAACTAATTATTTTTAAATCATTATCTTTATTTACAATTAAATTAATACATACACTCACATTTTTATATAGGTGTATACCCTAAAACTTAATCATTATTTTTATATATTATCACGTTATCATACTTCGAATCCATATATTTAAATAAATTAAAATTTTCATCTCATCAAAAGTCAAATATATTCCTCATTTCAATACAATCCCTATCAAAAACCATATCTAACAAAACTTCCCTCCCAACAATAGCCTTTTACACGGACACCAAACAAGAAGAACAATTTAGCCATTTTCGAACCACACACTATTATGCAAACATCTAGGAGCCACACGCCACTTCAATTTAGAAAATAACAGAGTCCATCAAGGGAGCTCAGACAACATCATTTGTTGTTTAGAAATATGAACTGACAAAAAATACCCCACCTCATAAGAAAACGATGAACTTGACAACAAAATCATCGAAACAAGCATTAAATTCATACCGAATTCATCGTCTTAAACACATGTTCCCAGAAAATAATTCCCAGAGGCAAAGCATAAGTGACTTTGAGAGACAAATCATCCATGAAAGAAAGTAATATTGAAGACCCATGACTGGCTGTACCACAGATTTCCTAACACGTTGTCATATTCATAAATTTCAACGGCACACCTCCCACCTTTCAAGTGAAATACAAGGCAAATTTGCATTATCGATATCATGAACAGATTTTCTTTTCCTTATTTCCAGCCAAACTGATGTTCTCCACAGATTTTGCATTTCTAACGATACACCTAATTTAGCTTTCACTGAGAAGATTTGCAACTTAAACTAGAACATAGGTAATCTTTCCTAACAAAGGAACAAAAACCACTACCAGGATCATATCTAACCCACAGTAGGATTCAAGTTTCTGAACATGGACTGAGAACAAGCAAGTTAACTAACGATGGAATTCACATAATTTGGCTCAGTTAAGAGTAACATTACCCCAAAACAGGTTTAGAGAAGATGGTGCAATTATTCTAAGTGCCCCCAACAGTGACATTTCAAGTTTCAATTAGGCAAGGAAATAGTACCGCCATTGAATGCACATACCACAAAAGCATTGTGCAGCAGAAGGAAACTTCTATTATCCCAAATTCCATGTCCTTTCCCTTATTTATGCTCACAAAATAATCACCTGCTTCTTTGTCTACAAGCTCAGTTCTTCCCTACACACAGTTACCATAGCAGACGCATGCTTTTTTGGTAAGCCTGGCAGAAAGACATTGAGATGCATAAGTTAACAATACAAAAAATGATTAGCACACATCCTTTCTTTATTAATGACTCTCACCCATTCTCGCTTGAAGCATTGTCGAATGGTTCTGAAACCATATAATACTTGGTAACCTTATACGAATATCCCAAACTACTAAACCACGCTTCAGAATATTGCCATATCAATCAACTGAAAACTTCCTTTGTTGTGAAAGCATGCGAACAAAAGCAGATTGCCAAGTAAATGGTAAAACAGAACTTCAATAGAAATAATCAAATGAACTGTTTGAAAATAGCAAAAGTTCCCTTCTCCAGTTGCCCAACAATAAATCTCCTTCCCACTTATCATTATATTCCCAAGAAATACCAGATAAAGCCAATTTCATCCAATAAAGTCAACAAAATTTTCATAACATCTTGAGGTACCTGTGCAAAATGAGAGTCCTATGAATTTTTTTTTTTTAATATTTAAGGTCAGAAATTATTTGCATCAGTAAGGAACAAATCATGTTATCCAGAACACGCTACTTTCAAGCACTAAATAGCATTAAACTTTAGATGTGCAGTAAGCAAACTTCAACAACTAAAGTAATCCCCTTCAGAACAGCCTAATTGGCAAGCAGTGACCAGGGCACCATAACTCATTCACAAATCTGGTCACCATAACTCATTCACAATTCACAAATCACAAATCTCTCTCTCTCTCTCTCTCTCTCTGCAGATCAGTATGTAAATATCGTCAGTATATTTTATAAGTACTTTGACTGAAAAGCTACTGGGCCCCCTTTGTTTTTAACTTAGACTCAACATTAGCTGATATTTTCCCGGGAAGGAACAAAAACCACTAGACAGAAAAAAAAATAATCAATAAGATTCATGTCATGACATGGAAACGGCAGCAAGTTAGTTAACTATCCTACAATACTCTCATATGATTTGCATGAGGCAAAGCAATACACACGAAAAACAGGATCCAAGATAGTCAGTGCTATCATTCCAAAGTATTCCAACCATAACCTTTTAGCCCAGAAAGGAATAGCTCTGGCATTGGTCATTACTACATGCTGCACAACCATTGTGTGCCAGAAAGGAATACCCATCATCACATACTCCACAAGATTGTTCTTTAATTGTCAGACCAAACAATACAAGCTCCTTGCATCATAACAGCCCTAGCTGATGTATTTTATGTGCCGGCACATGACGAGGACCGTTACCACATGTCCTTAGTAACTAATCCACACCTCTTAAAGAATAAGGCATATTCACTGGTTGATGGACACATGGACATATAACAATGGACAGAACAAAATCCATAAAAAAACACAACATTTTGATATGATCCATGACATTCAGATTTAAACTAGTTTCTTATACAAGAAAGCCATTCCCAAAACAGAAAACATCAAAATCCACATGCAACCTTTATAATATATGCTCTTCTTCCGTAAGCCACATTGGAAAGCCTCCGAGTTGCTTCCACACTTGAGCCAGAAGCCATAACATCATCGACATAAAGCAAGCACAAATAACACATAAATCGAAGAAGTCAACAAGACCATACAGTTTATGCAGCCATTTCAGTTAAACAACAACAAGAAAAATCAAGAACACCAAAATTTTAACTGTACACAAACATGTTAATCCTAGAAATCCACATTCCATGTCTACCAAATACATAAACCAAATTAGCTTCATCCTCATCATCCCACATCAAGCAGATTACAAATATCCAACAAGAACTAGTTAACATCTAACCAAAAATAATAACACTAATAAAACTCAATAGTTCACCTCAAATCCCCACGCGGCACTGCTTTGGCGGGCCAGTAAAAGTCCCTGACCTCCCACCGCTCGGAAATCCAACGACCAAATCTCCACAAAACACTTTCAGATACCTTCTCCTAGTCCGCCATGCCTTTGCCTCAAACTTAACCAACGAAACCATCCTCAAATTGAATTCGAGATTCCCATTCTTCCCCTTCTTATCATTCATCTCGTCCGCCACCGACTTGTCGAGATAACTCCCAGCCGCCGCAAAGTTCGCCGTCAAAGAGTTCTCGCTCTTCGTGCTCTGGAAAAACGGAGAGAGCGAGGTTCGCGCAAGGAAATTTGATTTGTAATACTGCATTGCGTCAATGTGATCGAACGCGAGGCTCATCTTCTTGTTAGGGTTTCTCGCGGTGAGGCGGATTTCGGAGGTAAACGAGGCCAGAGAGTCGTTCCCGAGGCTGAAATTGGACACGGAGTACGAGTCGACTCGGAACTCGGGGAGCTGCGGGCGGAGAACGAGCCAGACGATGAAGGTGATGGTTCCGAAGATGATGACGAGCCCGATTACGAAGGCGAAGATGCGGCGAAGGCAGGTGGCGCGGCGGACGGAGTCGGGGTCGTATTGATAACCATGGCGATAGTAGTGGTTGGGCGGAGGCGCGGCGACGTACGGGTAGGCTGTTCCAGAAGGCGGTGGGTGGGCCGCGTAACCGTTCGGGGCGGGATAACCCGTGACGGGTCTACTGGGATCCTCCATGGGCATCCCGACGGAAATCTAGGGGAACAGAGAACCCCGAACACACAAAACAAACGCAGATACTTCCCTGAGTCCTGAGGCTCGCTCACTCTAACAAGCAACAACAGTGATGAACTTCTCCCTTTATTCTTGAATTTTCCAAAGGAATTTGTTCTTTAGCCTATTTGGGATCAATTCCACGGGCGTTTAATACTCCTCCACTTTTCGGAAAGGGGGACCTGTTCAAAAAATTTGAAATCATTACATACTGCATAATCTCATTCTAACACTGAAATCTTGTGTACGAGTGAAATGTCTTCTAGAGGATTATTAATTATTAATTATTAATTTATTGTTGCAGACTAGAGGAGTCAAATGGCGAGGATTGGGAAAGAAGGGCATCCACGTGTAAAGCAATTAATGGATTTTGCCATGTGCTGTATTTTGTATGTTGTATGAGCTGTTGCACTTGCCGGTCGACCTAACGTTCCCATTTGCATTATTGGTATTGTTTAAGAGATAAAAAATGAGAATCAGTGCCGAAGCTCATGTTTGCTTATTTTAAGAGTGTATTTTCAGATATTTCAAAAAAAAAAAAAAAAGTATAAATAAGAGAGTAAAAGAAATAAATTTTAATACTTGCAATGATTACATTGCATTTTTTTAAGTATGAAAAATTAAAACGAACGTTGCCAAGTTAACTGTTATGAACAAATTAAATATACTTTACCTTTTAAGATAAAGGGGATTGGAGTACTTTTGACTTCTTTCAAATGAATTTTCAAGCAAAGTTTGAAATTAAAAGTGATTTTGTAGATTTTTCAAAATATTAGTAAAAAGGGTATACCTTATGTGGGTATAAATAATTAATAATAATTTATATAATTATATTACTTATAATAAAATAAAATATAAATTCTTATAAAATAATATAAGAAAATTTTATAAAGAATAATAAATAGATGAAGAGAAAAAAATGCTTTGACATAAAATTACAAATGAGGTAAAAAAATTAAGTTAAAGAAATTAAAAAGTATGTAAAGAAAAAAAAAAGAAATAATAAAAGACATTATGGTAATCTACTATGTAAGGAGCAAATGATTTCTATACAGCATAGATATTTTCATTAAATGTTTCATGCAGCCACAACTATTTCACAATAGAGATATAATTATATATGGTCTTTTCAATTATTGAAAGCAACAAAAGTTTATTATGAAGTTTTTCTTTTGTTTAATATTTAAGTAAGAAATCAGTGTCGAGGATAAATATAGATATTTTTTAATGAAATTTAGCCTAAAATAAGGACAAAGTGATACATTTAATTTAATTTTAGAAAAAAAATATTCATTAAAGAAAGCGCATTGTAGTAAGTCATTAGGGATTTTAAATTTCAGTTATTATTATAACCACACATAGATATTATGTTCTTCTTCATATGCAGACCACTTGTTCAATTATTACACTAAGGCGTTTGGTTTGCGGATTAGAATCGGTATCGATTCGGAATCATTCATTCTAGATTTGTAATAGAATTATTTATTCCAATACTCCCGTTGGATTCAAAAATTAAAATATGTATAATTATTATATTTGATATTTAGTTTCCCAATTTTTTTAGAATAGTTGTAAAAAAATTTCAATTTTAACTCTATTTGCGAAAAGTAAAAAATAAACAATTAAAAAATTATTTTCCACAAAAGATTTTAAAATTATTAAACGTTATCAATGATCTCATTATTTAAAAACAAGTAGTCATTGATAAGAAAAGATGACATGTTAATAATTACTTAGAAGTAATTTTGTAACATAAATAATATTTGGTCGTCTTTATTTGATCAAAAGCAAAAGATGCTATGCAAAATCACCAAATCTCAAACTTAGAAAATAATGTAATTATGGCCAATTGAAAGTTTGCAATTTTTGCGTAAATCAAAAGAATTTGTATAATATTTCAAGTTAAACAATCAAAAAGGTTCACAAATATTTACCGCCATATTTACTAATCTTCAATCTTATGAAAGTTTATAACAAGTAGTAGTATTTTAAAAATTAGATGAAGTATAACAGAGATTAATGACGTATTGTTTTCTCATGTTAAGAGAAAAGTTATAGAACATATTGAACTTCATTAAGTTACTCTAATGATGTTACCTAAGATTAACCAACTCAATAGCCAAATTATTATTTCTATTATTATCAATTGCTCACATTTATCTTTATTTATCATGATAGTTGTCGTAGTTGTAACAGTAGTTGCAACCCTCCATAAAAGATCCGAGTTGTTTTGTTAGTTGTTAAAATTGAACATCAATAGTCAATGGTGTTGCAACTAATTTCATCTTTTTTGGATGAATTTCTTAATGATGCATTCTTTTGCTTCAATGAGTTTTTTGGACTTGTTGAAGTTGCTTGTGTTGCTGAATTTAATTCACCGTCACCATCCTCCTCATCATTAGTCAAGTCTAATTGAACAACAACATCTTCCAAACATCTTCCATTTGCACATTTACCTTGCAATACTCAAAGACCATTATGCCTAAAGATGCATTTCAAACCACACAACTATCATGTGCAGAACCTTTCCAACCAAACATGACATGACATATATAAATCACGTATTGGGGGGGGACAAACTCCTAACACATTTGTTGTAGTGCTTGGTTTTTGGGTTAGACATCTTGATTTCTAATCACTAAGTGCTGTCACTTTTATTAAAGTTTCATTTAAAGCACCTAAACAATTCTAACATGAAACAAAACATATCAAATTAGTAACAAAATATTTTATAAGAGAAAAATCTAATTAAATCAAAATATTTATTTTAATTTACATTTATAAAACCTTAAAATATTTCCATGTCTCATATGTGCAATCATCAATAATGCGTTCTAGGGTCTCAAGCAACAAGTCATGTAATCTCACTATTGTTAAGAGGACAAAAATTGAATTGATGATGGTTTCTCCACTTTGCAAAGATGTGAGGTCAATCATTCTATTTTTTTTTTTCGTAACGAGCTAAGGTATACACAAACATGACAACAATTTCTTTTAAACTCTTATTTCTCGTGCCTCTCAAGCCTCCAATGTCTCTCTCCTTTTGTTTTCTTCTTTAGATTTTATTGAATGCTTTATACAATTATATGGTACCAACGTCACAAAAACCATAATAAAAGTAATAAGCATCGTAGACATAATTTGAAAATTGTGCATTCGCTTATGTCTTCTACTTGTTATATAATAAAATTTTGCAAGGACAATTAAAACTCAAAATAATAATTTTATTTTAGAAATGTTATTTTTATCAAGGTGGAAATAAATAAAAATTATCAGAAAATTAGAAACATGCCTAATTATAAAAGATATTTCAATAGTTAATATGTTTGTTTCCAAATCACGGGCCTCAAAAATATATATTATATTATTACACGTGTCCACTGTCCGTGAGAAATAGACAAAGCCCTCCCAAAGAAATAGAATCAGAGAATGCGTGTAGAAACACGTGTCCACTTTCCATGAGTCACAAAGTGAGGAAGAATCTTTCATTAGAGTTGACGTTGCTTGCATTATATGGAACAAACATTGAAACAGCTCAACGGAACAGTTTTAAAATTGTAGCCAAAATACAATTGGAAATGGTTTATAATATTCTGTAAATTTCAATTCACAGTCTTGAAATCATAGTCACTCGTTTCAAGCAATCCATTGGTTTTTTCTTAGCACTTAGTGAATTTAATGACTTTCGTATTCTTTAATGTTGTATTTCTTAACAACATCTCCATCAATACTGACAACGTATAAATAAAATATACTTAACAAATTGAGGGCCATCAATGCAGGCTCGCAGCCTGCAATGAAGGAAACCAATAGAAATCGATGATGCTTATTTTAGTTGTTCACAAGTTTTGCAGTTAGTAGATAACAGATATTCGTTGACAAACAATACAACTACTTAAAAATTACTAGTTTAAATTCAATATTGCAAATCCGCAGCTATGATTCCAATTGTGAAGAGAGATCGAAGTTATCTTCTAAGCCCAGTATTGCAAAAAATCTGACACACACGAAACACAAACTGAAATAATATAGTCGGTAGCCAAATTGTTTATTCACTATTGGAATAAATAATCAGTAAAAATTGAAATAGAAAAGGGAACGAGAAAGAGGAGAGGAGGTGACCTGTAAAGCGTCGCCGTGGCTTTGATGGAAATGAGACATGGATTTTATGTGAAACCCTCCGATTTTTCAGGAATTAAGGATGTCCAATTTTTGGATATGATTCCTCCACCACCACCGTCGTGTTGCCGCCGAGCATGGCTGGTGGCGCCGCCCCGATGACTTTCGATTGCAGGAGGGAGCCATCAACAAGATCATTGACAATCTTGAAGGAGTTGGAAGACATCGGTTCACTTCAGACGACTAAATGCTTTTCTACACGTATCCCTTTAATCAAAATATCATTATTCTCAACTTATGCAGTATTCTTTTTTAAAGCTGTAATTATCTGATTTCATTTCGGCATGTTTGGGTTACGTAGTTGCGATGCTAGGTTTTGTTTGGGATTGTCGTAAAATTGATGACTTCGTGACTGTGAAAATGCTTGAATGAAAGTTACTCTACCAACGAGATTTTGCGCAAGTGATAATTTGGGGTTTAAGTTAATTACCTGGTGAATTGCTTTTCTTACAGAGTGGGCTTGTCATGAGTGAATTCATCAGAGTAGTTTACAATGTATGCATTCCAAATCTTATGGGTCCTGAAGTTCAGAAACTGTATGATCAATACAAAAAGACATTTGAGGACTACATAGGTGATCAAGCAACATTTTAGAAAGTTTACATGCATGTTTATATCTCAACGGAGAGGATGAACTGTGTACGTTCCTCTCTGTAATGGAAAAGGAATGAAGATTTGGTGGCTGAACTGTTAAGAAGATGGGATATCTACAAAACTTTAACCAAACGCCTGTCAAGGTTCTTTCATTACATGGACAGAATTTATACTCTGAAGAAGAACCAACCTTCAACTGTGGGAACCAGCCACTTGACATTCTATAGTATGGTTGGAAATGGTTTCTAGTCGCCATTACATTCTGGCTCCATAAATACCGCACGTTTTGTAACGCTTGATTCTTTATTCTTGTCACTATATTTCAGGTTTACGGCGAGATCCTCGATCATGTTAGAGATCCCATTATATCCTTGGTAAGTTAGTAGAACATATCTAGAGAGGCTTTAGCTGTAATTTCTTTCTGGTAGTAACGCATTCCCAAGCCACATAAACAATAGAAGTAGCTGGTGATTCTGTTTAAAGTGAGTTGCAGCAAGATTCTTTTCATGGATTCCATATCTGTTGTGGAAAAATGTTATCCAGTCTATATGACTTGAAAATAATGTCAATTCGTATCTGTCAACATGAAGAATGAGTGGTTTTTCAGATTGACAGAGAACGCGAGGGAGAGCAGATAGATCAGACCATGGTAAGAGAAGCCCTGGATATTTATGTGGTAATAGGCGAAGGTTCAGAAAAATACTACCGAAAAGACTTCGAAGGAGCAATGATGAATGCCACGACTGCATTCTATTCTAGAAAGGCCTCAGCCTGGATCACCAACAACTCCTACGAGGATTACGCGCTTAAGGCCAGACCCGTACTAGTAGCTCTTTGTTATAAGTAATACAGCTGTTCAAAATTCGTAGATGACTAGTTCTTTTTTCCGTTTGGAATATATTTGTAGGTTGAGGAATGCTTAAACCAAGAGGAAACCATAGTTTCAAACTATTTGAAGTTCGGAAGCAGATACGAAGTATTAGAGGTTTGCTTGATACTCTTTGCCCTCTCCCATTAGTGTTGTGCAACGTCTGTTTATCTGAAGAATGTGAGTTTCTTTTTAATTCTTTTTCATGGCAGGTTGACGTGGACGTCCAACGTAATAAGGAGGACCCTTCGCAGTCCTTATCGGACCAATAACCAGGGCACGGGTAAAGAGATTTAAAGAAACAATCAATGCGTTAGTGCATAAAATTCGAGAGGAGATCACTCGTAGACGTAAATTCAAAGAATTCAAAAAAGAGCGTCGGGTGGATATTCTGCACTGGGTTAAAGACTCAAAAGCAAATGAGCGAGAGGAATAGGTTGAGCGCAAAGTTGGATGTTCTATTTTTTTTTATTATTTTATTTGTTTTGAATTATTTAAATCTGGGCCATGTAAAATAAGGTCATTAGGGGAAACCCAACCTTAGGTGGGCTAGGGTTTTTCGAGGTACTTATAAATATTTGCAGTCATTTTTATCAAACAGAGTTTTAATCAATTTATGATTCCTTCCAAATTCCTTGAAATTGTGTATTCAATTTCTCGTGAATTTTAATCTCCAAATTGAGTCATTTCGGAGTGGTCCGTATCATTCGTAATATATCAATCAATATTCGGTGTACTGATTGTAACCGTCTACATCGAGTTCAATCTAATTCTACCACGTTGAGTAAGCGTTCATCGTTTGATTCGCATTGTTAATATTCTCGAATTTGAGTTCGATTACATCGTTCACTATCTTATTACTTCCATTGTGATTCTGATCACGTCAGAGCTGGTGCAACAAAAATTGGTTATTGTACATGCAAGCAAGCTATAAGAGAAGAAACATAAGGATAATCAAATTCCAAATCATGGGAATCAACCATCATCAAGGTAGCTCTTCTCCCCTACCATGATTGATGATTATGAGTAAAATTTGCCTCCGACAATAGATCAAACTTAGTGTAACCTTGATCAACCACCTCCAATGACCCTAATAATCTATTTGAATCCATTCTAAATTGATATGTATTCATCAACGTCTGAAGTGTGACGAATTCGTGCAGTCGAGGTAGCTAGCTTTTGTACTAGAATCAAGCTCAAGCATCGAGCTTACCCTGTTAAGTAATTTAAGTATGATTTTGAAGATGAGCTGAGCATTATCTCCATACTACTTCTAAGTTGAACTATTGAGTCAAATACCATTAGTTGGAAGCGGGATGGCCCAACCAACTATCTAAGGTCAAGTAAACAAATACATTAATGGTTTTAAAACCTTTAAGACATTAGATTCATGGATCATGACCAATGATAGAGTGTTACTTTTTTTTCATATTCTTTCGATGTGACATACAATTCATGCCTAACTTTTTCTAACACTTTGGAATTTTTAATTAGGGAGAAGCATGGTCCATTTTTTGTAAAACCACATGCATTAACAATGTTTTTAAAATTAGGTTGGGTTGGCTTGTTTGACTAGTTCAATTGGAAACAAGTCGGGTTTTTGGTCCAATTATACCTTATAATCTGTCCACTAATTAAACTGATATTAACCCAATCAAGAAATGGTAAAATTTGGGTAAAACATGTTTAAAGTAATTTTTAATAAAAGATAAAGAAAACAAAATTTCACCTCTCATTTAATAAAATTGAACAAATATTTATTTTAATTTTTCTTATTATTTCTAACATTTTTATTAGTATATATAATTTTAATTACTTATTTTTATTTTAACTTTTATTTATTTAATTACTTTTATCCACGTATTATTCTAATTGAGTTATTAAAAATTTAAATTTTGCAATAGAACTGTAGACACATAAAATAAATAATTAAATAAATAAATATCACATAAAATTAAATAAAGAAATTAAAATACGAATTAAATAATTTTATTTCAAAATTTTAAAACAAATACACTTTTCTTAATAAATAATTAATCAATCAAAATTGTCCAAATCAAATGACGACAAATGGCACAATTCGGTAAGAAGGCAATAAATGATCAAGAGGGCCAATCAGAAGGCGACAAGTGGCGTAGTCTAGCAAGAGGCTAACAACCCCAACCAATCAGAACGCCCCACGTCAGCAGGTTAGGTGGCTACATTATCTCTCCTACAACTATAAATAGGGGTCAAAACCCCACAACAAAAGACACAACAAGCCAAGGAGAAGAAGAGAAGACACAAAATTCTCTCAAGGCGTTCAAGAACATTCAAGGCGTTTTTCGTCAAGTTTAAAGAGTTCATCTCCAAATTCAAGGTGTTCTTTGTCAACGGTCTTCAAATTCAACGTTCGATCCAAAGTTAGAGCGCTAAGTTCGAAGATCAACGTTAATTGGAGAAATCAACAAATTTCAAGGAAGATCAAGCGCAAGCCCTTCTCTTGAAGATACTCCAAATTAAAGCCACAACTTCGATCCTAAACCCAAATTCAAGGCGTTCTTCATCAACGATCTTCAAATTCAACGTTCGATCCAACATTAGGGCGCCAAGCTCGAAGATCAGCGTTAATTGAAGAAATTTACAAGTTTCAAGGAAGATCAAGCACAAGTTCTTTCCTTGAAGACACTTCAAGTTGAAATCACATCTTTGAAGGAAGAATCAGATGACTAAATTAGAGAACAGAACCCGCATCAAATTCATTTGATTCAAATTGTAATCGATTTGTACAAATTTCTTGTTAGTGGAAATCCAAGAGCAAGATTTTGTCCTACAAGAACATTAAAAATCTTCTTATTAATTGAGATGTTTGTGTTTTACAAAACTAATTTTTTTCAATGTTTATTTTACCTTGAATTCGATTAAAGCTATTCAAGATTTGTATGACAGTCTTTTATTCTCATTGAGTAGTTAAACATGTCACATTGCATTTTTAGAACTTGGTTTGAATTTATTTTTAGAATCTTGATTTAATACTATTATATATATATATACACACACACACCAGTGACTTAATTTATATATATATATATATATATATATAAATTAAGTCACTGGTTTGTCGTATTGTGTTGTCAAACCATTGACTTAATTACTCAATGACAAAATTTTGGTTATGTTTGGAACTAAATTTCAAATTATGAAATAATATTTCAAATTTTATACAATCAAACATATTATTCAACAATATCTTCGTTCAAATTCAAAATATTCCTCTTTTATATAAACAAGCAACTAATTATTTTTCAATAATTACACATATTCGCAATCAAACTAATACTTATATATCACACATATACCCACATTTATTTATACCTTATAATATAACTATTATTTTTATTAACTATTACATCATTCAATTATTATTATATATTTTATACACATATTAAAATAAATTACACAATTTACCCCATTAGCACATTCTTTCCAAACACATCTCCAACCAAACATCTTCGTGTCAAACAAAAAACCACTCTTCCAAACATAGCCCTTTGTGACTCGTCCGACAACACAGCCACCCGATCAAATTCTTGCAGTGAACCTTCCCCATCTCTTTCTCGCGTTTAATTTCAAGACCACGAAACCCCTCGTTTTCTCACTCACCTGTCTCCCGCCGCGCCGTTTCGCCACATTTTCCTAACATGAAAAGAGGGATCGGCTCGGCTCGGCTTCTTCAATGGAACTCCAGGCCTAAATATTAGAAGGCAAGCATAATTTTCATTCCCATACAAATCACCTAAATTATCCTCTCCATTCTAATTAGGAAACAAACATAGCCACAACAGATTTGATTCTTGTTTTTTGGGTTTTGCTAATTAATAATACTGACAGAACTTATGGGATGTTAATAATTTAATTACTATGAACGTTGTTGTCCAAATCTTACTTTATGTGCACTGCTCTTAGTTAAGAATTGAGGCCTATAATTAATTAAATTAATCTCAAGCTAAGAATGTCCTCACCGAATGGCTATAATAGAGATCACAAGTAATTTAATTAGTATTAAAATAAAATAAAAAGGATCTAAAACAGAAGGTTGACTTGCGAAAGTTTTGTTAATGTCGACGTTAGCCCACAAATGCCCTTTTTCTTGCAAGCATGTTATGTTTGTCTTTATAACAAATAAAAACGTGTGTGTGTGTGTGTGTGTAAATACATATCAAATAAAGCTCGTGTTGGTTTCTTATTGGAAGTCATTAATGAGACAAATATCTAAATATTTGTGAAAGTTATACTCATACTTATGGACTTTTTGTTTTATCATCTGTATTTAATTAATTTATAAAGAACTCAGACCTACTTAAAATACTTAATGGTTATTAGTTTATTAAAGAAATAATTAATTTGATTTATTATAATAAAATATAACATTAGTATTTTCTGAGAATTTTAATAGCAAAAATAAAGTTATTCTTAAATTTAAATTAAAATTATATTTAAAAATTTATTAGAAAGGGAGAGAGAGAAAAAAATTTAAAGTTGAGAGTAAAGAAGGACGAAAAAAAATCAATTTTTTATTGGAAGAAAAGAGAAAAAAGTTGTAAGAAAAAAAGAGAAAAGATAAATATAAAAAGAAAACAATGATAATTTGATCATTTGATAATTTAAGATTGAAAACCAAAAGTTATTTATTATGAATAACTCACATTTAATAACATAGTAAAAATTAAGCGAAATGGAGTAAATTTTACTTGTTGCAACAAAATCAACCTTAAAATCTCAATAATACATTATGATGATTTACTAAAACTATCAAGGTTCCATTAACAGTTGGGCGCGTTCAAATTTACACTAAAAAATACAAAATATATTCTGGTAGTTTAATTAATATATTAATACTAATTTTTGTGAGAATTTATCGAAGTAATTCACGTGATCAGATTTTATTTATTATTACTCGCGCTGTTGTTTTCTATTTGAAGTATAATTATTATCACTACAAAACTATATATATATATATATATGAGGAAATTAAATAATACAAAATATTTTTTTTAGTGAAACATTCATTAAAAAATAAACCCAAAAAATAAAAGACTGCTCCATTTCCATTTGTTGAATGCGAAGTTGACAATCCCAGTTCTGGAAAGTCGCTAAAAGGAGAAAGGTAACAAGAAAAACGCTTTTTCTTGGACACAGCCGAGTACCAGAACCGCAAGCGGGATAGTAATATTGAGGCTTTCAGATTTTGACAGAGACAGAAGTAAGCTAAAATTCATGCATCTGAGGTGTCGGCAAGAAGTAAACAACATAGGAAAATACAAATATAACTAATAACCACATAAGCAGACACGTTCCTATATCGCATTCCAGTTCTTGATACCTAGATTACTGACTACGTCATTCTCATGCTTTTGCTTTCTCAAATCTTTAGTGAATATAGCAGCTTCATCAAACCTACCAGATTCATGTATCTGTTTCTTAGAAGTAATTGGTGGACCAGCCGAAGTAGAAGAAAAGAGCCCATGAAGCTTAAGGTCCCAAGATGTTCTCTTATAGATCAGATGGGGGCTAAAAAACAATATTGAATTTTTAACATTATATACAAGCGCTGCACTGAATATTAATCAAAAAGGAATAAAAATAAAATTTGGAGAGAGACAGGAGAAGGGGGGAAGTCGCAGGTTTTGTGTCGGAGAAAATCACTGTGAACTATGTACGCAAAAATAACTTCAACTGATAAGCAATAAAGAGAAAGGAATACCGGCATTCATGTATTCCGTCCACTCTCCTCGAGCATCATTCCTTTGAGACTTTTAGCCAGCCAGATTGCTGTATCTCTCGGAGAAACCTTTTCCTTTCCGAAAGGTTTCAGAACAACAGCAAGTTCTTCTAGCCTATTCTGCTGAAGCAAGTCAGCAGACAGTTCTAATAGTCCTTCGAGTGCATCTGCTCTTTGCCTGAACGAATTCACGTCTAAAGTTTCCTTTGCTGGTGCTTCTTCCTGTGCTGAAGAGGTATTTGGTTTCACGGACTCACAAGAATCAGACTTTGCAATCACAAGGGTAGGATTGGCATTGGTCATACCTATTTCCATTGTAACAGGGTTTTCAAAAGTGGGAGCAATATTTTCTGACGACTTTGAAGTCAGGGTTTCGGGGCATGTAGATGATTTTGAAGCAGGATCTTTTGCATCATAATCATCCATTGCCACACCTATCAGCTTTTCAGCATCCATAGTTTGCTCCATATTTTCTAGTACTGGATGCTCATCAGCCCCAACTCCACTACTGTGGCGTATCACATGTATCACGTCACTAAAAGCAGGTTGGAGGTGAGTGGGAGCCGCTGTATCTGTAACTGCCTTTTGCACCACAAGTCCTTTCTCTGGCAACAAACTCTTCTGATTTGATGAAACGGGAGAGACGCTGGATGTGGAGGAACATTCTATTACTGGGGGAATGAATTTCTTCTCCATGGACTTCTCAACACCATTGGATGCTGAAGCGAGCTGGTTTGAATGGTTTACAAGATCAGGCCGACTGCTGGGACTGATGGTTGAAGCATCATCCTCACCATCAAAAAGTACACCTTCAGTGGGAGGAAATGAGATCTTTGCATTTTCATGGGAACTTATTTTCTCTGCACAAGCATCCACATCCATAACTTTATCACCTGAGTGTTCTTGAAGCGTCTCAATGGAGCATGCCGTAGATTTATAGCTATTCCCACAATACGAATTTTGCTGTCTTTCAGAGTTTGATGAGGAAGGGGTTGAATAATTGGGTGTGGACACATTAATTTCAACTTGAGTAGCTTGCTGTTTGCCAGTTTGACAGTCAACTTCACCGTGCTCCCTAAAGCAATTTCCTGTTTCTTCCACAGGAGATGGGAGATCCTTAATGGTTTCAGGTTCAGTGGCTTTCTCCTGACTCTTAAGTATCTGATCTGGCGAGGTAACTAAAGGAGTCGTAGCAACATCAAAGAGCTCAAATCCTTGGGTAGATACTGAGGAGGAGGCAGAATTGCTACTTTCTGTGTGCGTTCTTTTGGAACCTGCCCCTGCAGGCTTTCCGGAATGCTGCATAATCTCCCTTGAAATACCTGAACTGCAGCTGTAAGGCACTGATTTCGTAGCTTCAGGATCCTGAACATCATGAGGACCAGTTTTTGTATTATTATTCATGTTATTGGCAGTGTCACATCCCACTTGCCGCATCCGTCCAGGGAACGATGGCCTTCTAGTGAGGGTTGGAGGTGTTTTCTGTCTGGTCCTTATCGAGGATCCATCTTCAGGAGTAAGCTTCGTAGGACCAGGAGGGATTCCATCATGTCTAGCTTTAGTCTTCGGAGATGCATCCACGACAATTAACTGCACAGATAGGTCATCAGTTAAACCAAGATCACAGCATACTTTAGCCCAGAAAACACAAGCGCACATATACATATTATATATATATGAATGTGTCAGTACCTGATGTTTCAAAGAATGTGTTCCATGTATTCGTTTGGTGGAATCAGAGTTTGCCTTTTCTGATGTGGTAGCTGGTGCCTCTGCATTGCGCTTGAGACCACAACTAACGGGACCTGGTTTGCTGACCCTGGGAGATGCCTCGACAATTGCTCTCTGGTAACCAGCACCACCAGCTTTTGCATGGTTGCTTCTCATCGGAGAACTATTTTCTCTGCTCTTTCCTTCTTTCAGAGCCATCATAATGTTTTTAATTGTCTTTGGCTGCTTCAATTCATTGCCATTTCTATGCTCCGCATGCAGAGGTTTCCCGACACCATGTTCCTTGGTATTTGCAGGTAACAAGTTCGTCTCTTGTAGATCATCTCTCTGTAGAATCTGCTTGGAACCAACATCTTCAGCTACAGAAGCTAATTCAGCATCAGCAGCTTTATTGTCATGATTTGCAGTGATGCCTGGCACATTTCTCTCACTTGACAGTAAGCTATCTCTGTCGCTGCAAGAGCTGTTGCTGCTTTGGCTTTCAGCCGTATTCTTTCTACTGTCACATGCAGCCAAAAGTTGTTTCTCAGGTGAAGTGGCTGCAGCTGAGTCACATGATGGACGGTACTGTTCCACATAAGGCTGTAGATATGGGTTCTTCAGCAGTTCAGATGCCTGAAAAGTGTTGAAATCAGATTATGCAGGTCTTTTTTGAAAATAAACATAAAAATATTCAAACAGATATTTGGAGGTTCTTACGCTGGCACGGTGTTCAGGGTTTTTTCTTAGCATGCTCTTGATTAGCGTTTTCCTGTTGAACAAAACATGACTTGATTTATTTTCAGAATACCTACTGCCGTTCATAACATACTTCAAAGAAAGAACTAACATGAATTAAAGCGAGATTCAGTAAAACCCTTCAGAAATTAAATGCATAAAATAACACCATAATAGATAGGCCGAATTAACTTACAAGGATGGTGAATAACAGGGAGGCAAAGGTCCAATGGATGATCGATTAATCTTGCTAATCAATCCTGCCATGTCCTAAAACAAGTGTCCGGGTATTAAAAACAAAGATGAGCATAGAAAGTTAAATGAATGTCACATTCCCGAAAACTAGATGCAGAGGCAAGGACTAGAAATCTTACAAAAGCTTTAAATGCAGGACGATGAGCAGCCATTTCATACATACAGCAACCTGATTGACAATTAAAAAATTACATAATGGCATCCTAAATTTCAACTGGACTCGTTCCATGGATTGAAAAAGACAAATGAACAATGAAACATACCTAGGGACCAAATATCAGATTTAAACCCATAGGGAATGTCAGCAAGAAGTTCAGGACACATGTAATTGGGAGTTCCAACTACCTGTGGAAAACAAGAATATAACAGATATATCTAAGAAAATATGGAAGTAGAATTTGTGCAATCAAATGCACAAGCGTGTGCTTTTGGTTGGTAAAAATTGCTGCTGCTACTGAAATGCATTACATCATCAGAACACCCATCCACATCACAACTTGTACAACAATAAATGGTAGGCTCTAATTCTTCAAAGAAAAAGGTTATTCAAATCAAATTGTGCATTCCATAAGAATTAGTAAGATGGCTTTTTAGTAGGATAATTTCTTCGTGGACAGAAGTACATGTTTAACAACTGCATCTTGTGCATCAAAAACCAAATGCAATAATGAGCAAATCTTAATTTTAGTACTCTTCATTTCTTCTTCCCTTTTCACATATAATTTGGTTGATGAATTATATCCTCAATGATCAAACAAAATAACTAAGGGAAACACAAGTGTTTGAGAATATTCTGAAATATTTAGTTATCTTTGATATTATTGTGTTACCTAGTTTAGGGTTGACAATATTTGACTTCCTAGTTTTTAAATTTAGGTTTATATTATATAATCTTTTATTTTTGGTATAATTATAATTGTCTCGATTATAAATTGGGATTTCTCCATATTGTGTCGAGCGAGACACCTTACCCACTGTTTGCTGACGTCCATGGTAAGAAAAACAAAGAAAATTTTGTATTAAAGGCCACCCAAACGCGACCTTAATTAGGATGCAACCCAAACGCGGGCATGGCTGCGTCTTTGTCTTCACCCAGACATCTGCCGATGCTAGAGCTTGTCCAGGCACCCAATCTCCCACACCTTTCTACTCCAAACTAAAACTGTGAGCAGGGCGCCCTTCTTACCCACAATGCTGAAGCCATCATGAGTGCGTCTCCCTTCACTAGCCGCCGTGAGCGGCAGAAAAGGAATCAATGACGACACCATAAACCCTAACCCAAGCCCCTCTAGCAACATCACTACCTAGGTCAACTTATGATGGCTATCTCAAGTATCACCTCATGACAAACTTTACCGTCGTCTTACAACGAGCATTTGCTTCACCTTACAAAAATTATTATGTTACACAATTCATTTTTAATTGTAATAATTCAAGTCGAACATTTTGGAAGTTATCCATGTTCAACTCAAGAGAGAATGTTTGAGAATATTTTAAAATATTTAGATATATTTGATATTATTATGTTACCATGTTTAAGGTTGAGAATGTTGACTTCCTAGTTTATAGATTTACATTTATATTATGTAATCTTTTATGTTTGATATAATTGTAATTGTTTCGACGATAAATTGAGACTTCTTCTCAGTAGTAAAACACAACAACCATTATTCCAATTTTCTCTTCCAACAGCAAGCAAACACAATCTCTTTCACTATAGCTTATTAACTTTACAGTGTAAAAGAGATGGATTTTATGCATATAGAACACATACTGAAGAAGCCAAATCATCCGCCTTCAATGTTTTAGCCAGTCCGAAATCACCTGCTTAAAAGGAACATTCAGAAAGGAAAGACAATTATTTTCTGAGGCGTGCGTCAAGTATGCATACTTTTGAATACATTGAAAGAAATTCAAGTCCAAGCTTACCTAGACGGACATCTTGATCTTTGGTAAGAAAGATATTAGAGCACTGCCAAAAAAGTGTTAATTAGATCAGTCCCACCATATTATTTAAAATAACAGACACAGTAAGAAAGGATCACACAGATATTGAAGACATGTACTTTGAGGTCCCGGTGCAGAACAAAGTTGGAATGCAGATACTCAACTGCCAATAACAGTTGAGTGAACCACTTTAACAGTTTCTGCAAGGTATAAATGATTAAAGAGAAAAGTATTAGTCAATCAAATGCTGCAAAAGAAAGAAAAAAAAGGACTATTTATCTCAACTGCAAGAACTCAAACCTCCTCTGGAAAATACTGGCCATTGGCTTTTTTCATCAGTTCAGCCCTGTTACAGTTCAACTTTCAATAGCTCATAAACCTTAGGTTAAAATAAAAAGAAAGAATAATTATACATATAAAAATGTTGAGGAGTTTCATGATAAAATTGAGTCGTAAATCACTTACATGTCACCACCTTCACAGTAGCCGGTAACTATGCATACATAGCAACCCTGCTTAATCATTGGACAACAGATTGTTAATTAGAAACCTATGAAACGTTTATCAAATCCAAACTGATCACAGATTAATATGCTGGAATTTATTAGGGACAATTACCTTCTCTACCCAAGCTTCCTTGAACTCAACAATGTAAGGATGTTGTATCCGTGCAATTAACGCCATCTGCACATGTCAAATACCAACAAGACAAGTCTTTCTTTTTCTGACCAAATTCCATCTCAAAATGGAAAACACATATAAGTATCATTATGCATGAGGGACACCAAAGGAGATGAAATTAGCACAAACTTCCAGCTAGACAGTTGAGATTCCCAAATGCCATCAAAGAACAAAGGTAATAGCCGATGTCTTGTTCAGGACAAATCATACTGACAGTTGGACTGAAAAACCAAGCTAACTATACTTTCTTTGTAAAGATACCAAAGCAAACTCCAAAAAATAACCAAGATCCCCAAATCAGAAACAAGAATATCTCCTCAAAGAAAGACAAGGTAGAATTGAGATAAATTACAAGATAAAAACTAATCAATTTGCAGAAGCCAAATGAAGTCCAGAAAAATTAAAAAGGAAAACGGAAATCAAAGTACCTCCTGATGAGCTGATCTTCGGCACCGTTCCGTTTGTCGAGCCAATCGGATCTTTTTCAACACGTACCTGTGTTTCATTACCCAAAATCAGAAAACAGAAGATATAAAGATCTTATAAATTTCTCCATACGTTGAAACTCGGCATCCTGCAATCTACAGAAACCCACAAAATTGGCTTGTTTTTTAAATTCGTACTTTTTCCTTTCCGACTTGTGATTAACCAAAATGGCTGCCCCAAAAGCTCCACGGCCGATCTGCTCCATGATCTCATACTGGTCCATTCTTGATTCCATCACTCCCCAATCTTGGCCAGAACACTTCTTCACTACACCTCAATTCTTAATTCACCAAACAGATATCCAAGACAAGTACAAACCTCCGTAACTCTACTCCCTCAAATTCTCACTACACCGACTTCACATTCATAGAGATCCCATAAAATAGCAATCTCTGTCGCTCAAATCTCTGAATCAACACTTAGCCAACTGCTAAAGAAGCAACCACACGCATCCACGCAACACAAGACAATGTGGTAACATTAACCTAATCTTTAGATCTCCTGCCCCTTCTTCTGCCCATGGGCCGATCAATTCCAAAGTGAAAACTCATTAACAAAAGACTTCAAAAAAAGAGCACTAAATTCTTTGAAATGCAGCAATCCCAAGAACAAATGGGAATGCAATCAGCCAGCCTTCCACACGGTCAATAAACGGAAACATTTACGGCCTTTAAACCAAGAAAGTAGGTGTAACGCCTGATCTTCCCGCGCGTGCTCATCCGTGCTCCTCTCTGCCTCTTGAGGATTATTGCACTGACCTCACCTGCGGAGAACAGATCAGTACATTTGATTTTAACTCAACAGTGCTTAGTAGTTAATCGTAGTTAGGTTTGGGAAAGGTTTGATCACACAACCTCCAACTAATTGTTGCGGTGTCGTCTTTTAGTCGTGAGTGGCTAAGGGAGGGAGGGATTCGCTGCCAACTACCCCACAATATCTTCCCGTGAGCTGTCCGCTGGGTGACAGGGATTTTTAACGAGAATGTTTGGCAAAGCCTAAAAATTCATCTTATAAACCTTTCTAAGAAGTTTGCTAAATGCAGTGCTTGATGAATATTTTTACTCAAGGACTATGTTTGGTTATATTTTTTTTCCCAAATGCAGTCCAAATAATGCAGTTTAGCAAATTCCTCTTTTTCCCTAATTGCTTTCTAAAACTCAAGGAGTATGTTTGGTTATATTCCTTTATAATCAAACTCAAACTTCAATCATTATATTTTTAAAAATTTTATCTCTTTATTTTTTTCATTTTTATACAAATTTTCGACAAATACACTTAAAATACACACAAAAAAAAAAAAAACTTAAGCTATGTTTGGATGCGAAATATGTGGACTATGTCTGTTTTTCTTCTAATTAAATTAAAATACATTCAATCATTACAATTTACAAATTTTTATTACTCTTTTATTTTTACATAATTTTCAAAAAATATATATCTAAAAACACATATTAAAAACAAAACAAACATAGCCCTAACTTTTTCATCTCATCGAAATAATACATCCCACCCAAACATACAAAATATAAAACAATTATTTTTTCTTTCTTTTTACAATATTTACAGAATTTTCATGGACTTTCGCCCTTAGGCAAATTCATACACCCAAAACAAAGCAGTAATTATTAGAAATCACTCAATTTATTGAAAAATAAGTGGTCATGAAAAAGCCCAATTTTTTTGATAAAAATAATGAAAAAAAGAAATTTAGAAAATAAATGAATAAATAAATAAAGAACGGCTGATTTTGAGTGTGTTAGCTATTTGCCGACAAAAACCAGCTGGTTTTCCAGCTTTGAACTAACAAAAATACAAAGGCTTCGTTTATTTTTAAAGTTTTGTTAATGTTTTTAAATATTTTTATTTTAAGAATTATATAAAAATAAAAAAATAAAATTTAAAAGATATAATAATTGAATTTATGTTTTGAGTTTATTGAAGCCGTCCATTGAAAAGCTATCGAACTTAATCTCGGCCGTTCACTCCGACAATAATTGACCATTTTATTATTCCTCCATTAGTGAGGCAGACGCAGTGCAAAGGCAGGTGAGGCAATTGTATATAACTTAAAAAATATATCTATCCTAAAAGACTAGATTAATAATATTTTTAATTGTATTAATTCAAATTACATAATTAATTTTATTTAAAATTATTTTCATTTTTTAGTCTTTTATTTCTCACAGTTTCTTTTAATTTACTATTTTTATTTGTATTCTCTCTCAATTTTTTCTCTTCTTCAAATTCTTGCAAAGTTCCTGTATTTTTTATTTTACATATTTCTTATATTTTAATTTTAAATATTTTTTATTTTAATTATTTTAAATCAATATCACTTAATTTATAAATAAATTCCACACATATAAAGTTTACCATTTTTACTGATTGTTATTATTATTAACTATTTTTCTTGGATTGTGGCTATGTCACATAATAAATGTGTACACACGATAAATTACTACGATTTATTACGTTACTTTACACATCACAATTGTATTTATTGTGGCTGTATTATTTGACATAAATTTAATTACATTTACTAGGACATCACTTATTTAATTAGAAGAAATTTATACAGAAAAATAATTATTCATACCATTATCATAACGTCTTTTTTAAAAGAGAGAATGCAATATTTTTGTAATTTAGAGGCACAAATAAGACACCAACTACGTTACTAGGAGGATGAAGTGAAATTTCATTTTAGTAGGACAAATTTTAACAACACCAATAATTACAATAACTAAGGTTAGGTTTATTTATGTTTTTACATGTTTTTATGTATTTTTTTAAATATGTAAAAGTAAAAAAAAAAATAAAATATATAATGATTACAATGTGTATTTAAAAATTAGTACGAGCTAAACAAACATTGCATGCCACATGTGCATTAAATTTTCAAAACATGACGTATTATTATCCTATAATTTTAATTTATATTTTATAAATATTTTGAAATATATTGTATATGTGTTTTATTAAATAATTCATAATTTAACTAAGATCACATACTTGTGCGTGCATAATTATCAAACATTAGATAATTTTATAGTTGTACCGCAATATAAAATTGAGTCAATAGATATAGAAAAAAAATAAATGACATAAAACAATAAATAAAAAAGATTACTAATGATAAAATATAAAATCATTATTGTTTGATATTTTAATAATAAATATAAAATCATATTACAAATTTGATATAAAGATGATGAAGAAATAAGTTAAAATGAAATATAAAAAGGACATGAACTGGTTAAGTAAAAGAAGAAAACACGAAGGAAAGTAGTATTGCAATAAAATAAAATTACATCAATAGAGATAAGAGAAATAAATGACACAAACCAAAAAATTAGAAAAAGGTTACTATAAAAAAATATAAATATTATTTTTTTCATAGTGTTAATAGTAAAAATGAAATTATATAAGCATTAAAATGTATTACAAATTTTATAAAAAAAGAACATAAAAATATTAGAAACAAAATAAAGAATAGGAAGAAAATGAATAAACGAAGAAAGAAGAACAATAAAAAAAAAAATAGTGTTACATTGAAAATGAAGATATGCTAACATAGGCAGATAATAAATGATAGAAAATGGGAAAAAAAAAATAGAATAAAGATATTATGACAATAAATAAATTCGTTGGCTATGTTTGTTTTTAAATTTTAATACGTAATTTTAAGTATTTTTGTCTTTAAAAAAGTTGTAAAAATAAAAAAATAAATATAAAATTTAAAAAATATAATAATGGAGTATATATTTTTAGTTTACAAAATTGCAAAACAAATATGGTCATTATTTTTAACATTTCTAAAAATAAATATAAATTTGTATAAAAAATTATATTACAAATTTTATGAAACGGAATATAAAGAAATAATTAGAATTGAAATACAAGACTAAGAAAAGTGAATAAAATTAGATTACATATAAGATTATGCCAATAAGATTATGTTCCGAGGGACATGAAAATAAAAAATTCAGAATAAAAAATAAATTCGATTGTTGAATTAAATATAAAATTATTTTTCATTAATGTTAAAAATGAAAATAAAATAAAATAAATATTGAAATGAATAAATGATAGGAAGAAGATGAATAAAGAAAGAAAAATTAAAATAAAAGTTGGGTCACAATGAAAAATAAAATTATGTTAGCAATGATAGGAAAAATAAATGACACAGAAGGAATAAAAAAGAATAAGGTTATTATAGTAAAATATAAAATTATTGTTTTTGATAATTAATAAAATCAAAATAACATTACAATTTTTAAAAATAAATAAAAAATAAATTATAATTGGAATAAAAGATAAAAAGAAAGAAAGGAAAGCACAATAAAAAGCAGCGTTAAAATTATGTTTATGAAGATACAGAAAATAAATGACATAAAACGAAAAAAATAACAACGTTACGACATAAAAATATAAATTATTATTCTGATAATTTTCATAGCAAAAATAAAATAATATTACAAATATTTTAACTTTGTTTATTTTACAATTATCCACAATTTAAAAATATATAATTAATTATAATTTTTTAATATTATTTTTAAAATAAAAATATTTTAAAAAATATATTAAATTTTAAAAATAAATTAAGCCTTTAAAAATAAGGTGAAGAAATAAAATAAAAATAAAATAAATAATAATTGAGGTGTGGCGTAATGTCGGGACGTTGCTGTAATTATGATGCATTTACGCGAGTAGCGTGTCAGTTTCATCGCCGTACTGCAGGGCGAGAGCACGTGCTTTGCTTGTTTCCTGGCCCCCTGGTTAACACGTGAGGTGCACGTGCTGCGTTGACTCTTCCCTTGTCAACCTTCTCTCCCCAACAACCAAAATGATAAATCAAACATTTTGAGACGGTCCTAGCAGTCTCGTGGTATTTTATTTATTCGTTATTGTTAACTACAGAGATGAGTGGATCGTGCCAGTTGGCTACACTTCAGGGCTTCTACTAAACAAATGAAATAAGACAATGGCAGTTATTTATGGATCCATATTATACTAAATTTATCTATGCTTATTAACTACTTTTCATTCTTTGTTATTGTTGCATGAATTTTGGTGTCCACTCAAAGAAATTTAATTACTATAGTGCTGGCTCATCATTGAAGTTTGATTAAAGTTTAAGAAATTGTTAGGTTGTATTTTAAGAGTTTATACTTGATTACTTTATTTTCATTGACAATTAGAGGTGTCATGTGTGCAAGTCATATGTAACGTATTCATCACACTTTATTAAGGAAGAGGTTTGAGAATCAATAATATATATATATATATATATATTACCTTCTTGAAGGTTGAATTGATTATACAACAAAGTAGTATCGAATAATGACCTGTATATACCTGCTCGAATGTAATGACCTGTATATACCTGCTCGAATATAGTAGGTCAAATAAAACTTACAAAATTAATGCCTAAAAGAGTGAAACTCGTATATAAAAAGGAGATGACACAAGTATAAATTATTTTGGCAATGTGAGGGTTATAAAGACGCGTAGGGGCGGGTCGACAATGCAACGTTATTATCCTAAATCAATATGAAAAAAGTTCGTTGAGCGCACGCTCACAAACACATACATATGCATAGTCACCAACTATACTTGTTTGTTTTAAGGTTTGATTTAATTGCATTTGAGTAACAAGTCGAGTTCGACAATTATTTAAACTCGACTCATTTAATTTTGTATGACCAAATTCAAGTCGGAGATTGAGGAAAGTAATAAACTATAACTTGAAAAAAAAATAAAAGTTGAGATTTAAATTTGATTTAATTGATAATATTTTCGAGTCTAATTGAATGATATTATTGAATAATTTGGTCATTAACATATTAATATGTTTTGATATTATTGAATAATTTGGTCATTAACATCTTAATATGTTTTGGTATTATTGCATGCCCGGATTTAGAATCTTGATTCAGTGTTATTGGTTGTCTCCTATTAATTTAAAATAAAGATGTAATGAATAAAGCAACTGGTAGCATTGTATCGTCGTGATAATTTATCCAACCGATTTGTCTATTCTTATATACTATGTGAAGAATATACACTCAACTTAATTGCTTAATGTAAAATTATATAGGTATCCATAGTTTTCAATTTTTTAGTTTTCCTATACTTTATTTATTCATTTTTCTTTTAGTTTTTACTTTTTTTTTGTTTTCTCTTAAATTTACACTCCTTTCAATTCTTTCAGTCATTCTTTATTTTATTATTTTAAATATTTTCCATATTATAATCTTAAATAATTTCAATTCTATCATTTAAATCACAACAATTTCCTAATTCAAAAATAATTTTTACACATGCGTAAGGTTTAATACTTTTATTAAGTAATTATTAACTCTCTAAGTTATAGTTGCCGAAGGGTCTTAGTTAACAAAACATATTCTAAGTTAACTACACTATCTTTTTCCTGAAAAAAGAGTTAACCACACGCAATTAGTGGGAGGTGTATTTCAACTCAACGTCACTATTAGTGAGAATCAATTTCAATAAAGCTCAACATCTGATACAATTATGGTACTAATTATGGAATTAAGTAGTACGACTCTTAAATCTTGTTTGTGGGGATAAAAAGGGACAAAATGTGAAGGTGAAACCCCACTAATTGGGGCAAGAAATCATGTCACTTTTTGGTAATCAGAAAAACAAACGCTGGCACAGACTTTTGAAGCACTTACTGAATATAATACAAATCTCTAACAGTGATGCAACCCCATTAATTAAGATTTTGGAGAAGGGAATCAAATCATTAATCATATGATATCATTAAGGCTTAAACAGCAAATGTCCAATAATGATTCGGCCATCTTTAAGCATGCTTCTTTTATGAATGTTGGTGAATGGTGATCTGTTCTGTTGTACATATATAATTATTACAAAATAAGTAATGACAGATGAAATCATGTTACCTTCACATCTGCAGTCACAGAATTTTGGAAGTCTTGAGGGCTTCAGATTATTAAAAACTTGCACGCAACATGTGTGTGCAAATTAAGTTATAGATTATATAGTTATGCATCTTAAATGATAGAAATACAATTAATTAAAAATAAAAATAAAAAATATTTAAACTAAGAAAATAAAAATGATCAAAAGAATTTAAAAAGAGATACATTTTGAAAAAATTACAAATAAAAATAATAAGTTAAAGGACAAAGAAAAAAGTAAAGGATAGAAAAATAAAAGATATTAAAGTTAGGATAATATGAAATTTTGTATTGTACAATCTAAACGCCTTGTTAACTTAACGATACGGTGTAGATAGATAAGTATAGATATATTGTGTAGATAAGTATAGATATATTGGGTAAAAAATAAGTAATGATATATTAATAATTATATTTGAGTATATTCAATCTGTTTGATTAAAAGCAAGGGCGTAAATTTATTTAGTAAGGGGATTATTGTACATTTATAATATGTAATCGAATTAGCTCTAAACTCTCAATAATCTAATATAGATTAATACGGGAGGCATAGCCAATGGGTATAATAAATAAAAGATAAAATATGTACAATAATTATAACAACAAAAACATAAAAATTATATATAATTAAATTTAATAAAAATATGGATGAAATGGGAATTATCAAATTATGATAAACCTTATTATTTTTTGTCATATTAAAGAATTTCAATTTGAGAATTGATAGGCAAAAAAGAATTGAGAGAAATGAGAAATGCAATTGCAAAATTGAGAAAGGAATTGATATAAGAGGAGAAAGCGTTTGTGTGGGTAATAGAGATTTGAGGGAAATGAAGTTGAGGAATAAAGCGAGCGAAGAATAAACGAATAAGTTATTTAAAATGAAAAAAAAAAATTTGTGGGATTTAACTTTTATCACGAAATTATCATTTTAGTCATATTTTAATATTTT
This sequence comes from Avicennia marina, assembly GCA_019155195.1. Taxonomy (NCBI): domain Eukaryota; kingdom Viridiplantae; phylum Streptophyta; class Magnoliopsida; order Lamiales; family Acanthaceae; genus Avicennia; species Avicennia marina. The sequence continues at coordinate 2,766,319 of CM032783.1, read as the reverse complement.
AACTTAATTTTAACTTTTTTATGTTTTTAAAATTGCACAGCAGAACAAAACAAATGGTCTGTAGCCATAATTTCAGGAAGGCAGCGGTGGTTGCGAAAGAAGCAGTCGGTTGTTCCAAATTAGGGCTGGGATTCGTTGAGAAAATCGGATCCTTTTGGCACTGAAATTCTAGTAAAGAACTTTATTTAAAGAAAAAAGGAAAAGCAATGAATATGATGTTGAAAAAATAAAATAAAATAAAATAAAAAAATGAACACGAGCCGCACAGAAAATATTTCAAAAACTCACGACAGAGCGACAGCTTATGAACCCACAACATGGGATGAAAGATGATATGCCGATTCATGGAATGACCATGTCGAAGAACACACACACACACGCACAAAACCCAATTCCTTGTTTCAGCCGATAATGAATCTATATCACGCATCTCACATCTTATATATGCTACTGGGCGAACACTGTGACACTTGGGCGGTGATTGTACCGCATCAATGGAGCTTGTAACTTGCAACTGGCTGAACCTCTTGCTATATGCATCTTCACCTTCTTAGAATGGGGCCCGTAAATGAACCATTTCATCGGACAATCTTCTACCAAAACTTGCCAGGACATGGCATGAGTCATGACATTGCCTTGTGAACACAGCACGAATATGATGAAGAGAAGTACTGTAGTTCCACTTCTCACTCCAGTGGTTGATCGACGCGGGATTCATGTCCCGGCGCCATCCGAGGACACAACCAGACACACACAACACAACAGGACACAACATCAGTGGGTGCATTTGCTGTGTACCTCACTTTATAATGTATCGCTTATGTGTGCCTGTGTTCTTCATATGTTTTCACAAGGAGTGCAATTAACCTCGCATGGCAAAATGAAGTTACTTTGATGAAGAAAACGAGCAATTAATTGGGAGATCATGGCGCCGAAGACTACCTTCGCTTAGCGAGCATCAGCGGAGGAGACTGAATCGGCAAATCCCAATGGCTCGGCCGGAATACTTCCTTTCCTGTCCTCACTAGTGCGCCACTTTTGTGGCGATTTTTCCAGACCTGAAGAATAATTAGCAACAACGAAGGGAAACATGGGACACAAAAGTGCAAGAGGTCGAGAATAAGCTAGAAACACAAGAATTTAAGATGAGCATAAGGTTGGCATTATAAAATAACATCACTAGATTCATTCTATGTTGTAATAACGCTGCATTTAGAATAACTTTTTGTTACCAGCATATTCAGGTGCAAGGCATCCAAAGGTTCCTGCCAGCCTTGTTGCAACCGATCCCTCCCTGTGTGGAGCCAACTTCACCAATCCAAATTCCAAAACTTTGGCCCTAAAATCATCATCCGCAAAGAAAATTTGCTGATTTCAGTTCACGGTGTATAAAGCTCGGGTGAGCCAAAGCATGAAGACATTCTACTTCTCCGGCAACATCGAGATAGATGTTAAGCCTTCTTGTCCAGGACAAAGGCTCTAAATCTGGACTCCTCCAGTGGAAAAGATGTCTACGTAGAGCTCACTGAGTCATATATTCGTAAACCAAAAGCCTCCCATTTCCTTCAGCTGAGGATTAGGGTGTCAGACTTTTGAAAGAACAGCAATTTCTGATTGGAATTCGTCCAATTCCTTGTTACTGATGGCACAATTTACCATTCTCTTAACTGCTAGTTTTGCTCCATCTTGCAGCCGATCACCCTTGTGAACTACTCCAAAACCTCCACGCCCGAGTTCATTTTCTTGTGCCAAATTGTTTGTCACCTTGTGAGGAGCCTGAAGAGAAATAAGCAAGTTCCCAGCCTCAATCACCTGAACATTCTCCAATCTGCCACTGGTTCTCCTCTGTGAGCCACTACCAGTTTGAGCCTCCAAGGCGGAGTCATCCACTGCAGCAATCTTTATCATGTTACTAGGATCTGATGAATCTTGGGGATGAATACAGCTCTGGCAGGAGGATGCCTTTCCTCTTTCCTCTTCCTAAGGCAGTAGACAGCCAATAGGAGAGCAAGAGGAGTAAAAGCTATGGAGCCAGCAGCAGCTGCCACTATGATCCGGACTCTTATCTTTTGTTGAATTTTGGGGGGTTTGATGCTCAATTACAGCAGTAGATGGTTTACCAGGTGGAGCATCTTGTGATGGTCGCTGATCGTCATCAGATGATGGATTAGACGGCCATTCTAGACTGCCACTTGGAGATGGGAGCAGAGCTGGCCTGGCCGCTGGTGAGGGGAATTGCTTGGGTCCTTCAGGTTGTAATTTTGCATTACCATCAATAACTATTTTCACACCATCATGTGACACTTGGCAACAGTGGCTCAAAATCGTTCCCTCTTAAGCTCAACAACCTCAGTGATCTCAGATGAGTTAAATTCCAAGGAACCGTGCCATGTAGATTGCTTCCTTCTAAGTGAATTTCAGATAGTGAAGATAAGTTCGCGAGTGAAGGCCTAAGCGGGCTATTGAGCCAGAGCCTCTGCAACAGATATCTCGTTCCTTGAGTTACAAGAGATCCCCTCCAAGCCCCTCCACAAGGATCATTGCCTGTCCATTCAGAAGCCAGTCTCTCTGGATAATTCAAATCATGAAGAAAATCCAAAAGGGCACTCACTTCAGGGGCACATTGTTCACCAGGATCGCATTGACAGAACGAATTTGATGCATGAGAAAAACATTTGCGGCTTAAAACTTTGTTACCGGACCCTTGAACATATTATTGTTCAAATCCAACAGTTGGAGATCCATATCAGCCAGGCTCGAGGGAATCAGCGCTACCAGACGATTTCTATTGAGGTTGAGTTCTCTTAAGGCAGTCAAGCCCCCAATGTCATCAGGAATTGATCCAGTAAATCGATTTCCCTGGAGTCACACCTCTGTCAGTCCAACCACAGTCCCAAATACATCAATGGGATCAGTCATGCCACTGCCCTCTTGATCATTCAACCACAATACCTGCAGCATGGGGTCACAAAAGAGGCGAGTGATGGCAACTTTCCAAAGAAATCAGGAGCCGGTCCAACAATGTTGCAGCCTGAGCAAGAAAAATTCATTAACTGAGAAGGCTCTGCGTGCACGCTGGGCATCGTCCATCCAGAACTCCATTTAAAGGTGTTATTATCGAAAGGCAACACACGAATGCTACTCAGCTCCTGGAAGAAATCATTCAGAATTGTTAAATCATTTTGGTCTGTAACAACACTAACAACTCTCAAAAGGCACACAAAAAATTCAAAAAGAAGGTGCATTGATTTTCTTGGATCAATTTTCAATTTCCAGCACAGTCACTACAAGATTTCTATGCAAGCCCACAACTTTGATTTTCTTAGGAGCCTATACATGAAGAACAGAGATAATGCGCTTAGATACGAAGAGATACTGGACAAAACTTGATTTTCTACGGTGCATGCGGATTCAGCAAGTGCTTGAGTTGGGCTGTGTTGAATTCTGTTGTGGCCAAAAAAAGGGTGACAGAAAGATACGATTTTTCCAAGGGAAGAATGGAGATGGAAGATGCGAAAATTCTCGCAGTATCCATTAGAGTTTGCAATGCTATGCATTTGGATGAAAGTGAAGGTCTACAGACGACAATGACTACACCTCTGTCTCTCTGTCGCTACGTTTCTCCCTTCTGTCCGGTCTGTTCCTTCACTTATCATGGGATGGGCTTTTAATTCGTACTAGATAAATGAGTACGCTCCATGAGTATGCGTTTTAATCTAATGCATATAATTTTTTTTACATATTTTCAAATAATGATGATAATATATATATCATTCTTTTTAAAAAATTTATAAAAAAAATAAGTTATCAAAAATTAAAATCATATTATACAATTTTTATAAAATAAATTTTTTTGAGAGAATAACAAAAAAATAAGTAAAACATAAAAGAGAAAATATATAAAAAAAAAGTGAAAAGCAATACAAATAAAGAAGGGCATTTAAATAAATTAACATTGAGAAGCAGTGTATTATAAAGTGATGTGACAATGATAAGAAAACATGGCTTCTATATAATGTAATTAACAATATTTTATAATACAGAAGTAAAGTGAAAAATCTTATTTTTACAGAATTTATAAATTAAAAAATAATATTTCTATGAGTGCGACTCTTTAGCAAAACTATTATCAAACATTAATAAATGTTTTGGAAACTTTGTCAAGCTCACTCTCAATAATAAAATTCATTTTTTCTTTATCCGTCTTGGTTTTTCTAAAGAAAAATCAGCATAATATAACAAATTAAATAAAACTGGAAAAATTAGCATGGTATAATAAATAATTCTTAACTAAGGTAGAAAGGGTAAAATCAATATAAAAGCAAACTATTACTCATATACATAAATGCAGAATTAAAACCAAGTTTCTTTATCTATACTATGTTGTTAAGTTAATAAAGATTTTTTGGTTGTGCAATGTCATACTACACAATTATCTTTATTTTAATTTCTTTAATTTTCTGTTATTTCTTTTGTTAGTTTTTATTCTTTTTTATTTATTCTTTGTTATTTTTATTTTTGTTTTCTCACAAAGTTTCTTTTTTTAAAAAAATTCTTAAGGTCATTCTCTATTTTATTATTTTAAATATTTTTATTCTCTTAATTTAAAGAAATTTATTTTTATTATTTAAAATATAATAATTTTATAATTTATAAATAAATTTACACACGCATACAGAGAGTATGCAATTTTTATTAGGATTAATAATTTTAGAAAGGTATTAGTATCCCAACCTGTGCAGCTGCTACATGACTTGTTTTGCTTTTTCCTTCTCATCATCTCACCCTTCCACTTTTTACATATAATAAATAGGTTGTAATGTGTGAAAATATGTTGGTCGAGGTAACGTTCTCTTGACTACTTCTGAATAAAATAAAATAATGTTGCCTTTTCTTTTTTTTTTTTTTTTTTGATTAAATAAGATGGTAAAAGATCCATGTCCAAAGTAATGATCTTGACTTGCCGGGACCAAATTGAACTACTTTTTTCCTCCAGTTGCAAGCCCAAAATAAAGCCTCGAATAATCCTCACTTCCATTGTTGGTTAGTTTTTTGTTCAAGGGAACATTAATTCTTGACGTTGAAATAAATATTCAGTATATTCTACTTGTTCTTGATTTTAGAAAGTGATTTCAAAGCGATCAAGACTACCAACTTACATGAAAATAAGGATAGAGAGGTGACATCACGGGCAATTCCCATATCTATACATAATTATGAATTTTCGTTCCATTTAAGTCATTAGGGTGTTTCCCAAGGAGGATCAAGGCACATTTGTGCAGTAGGTGATTAGTTTCTTGAAAGATTTCTTTTTTATTATTATTATAATTGCTAGCCCTTAGTAAATATGGTCTTTAAAGAGCACTTCTAAACCTATATTTAATATAATTAGACAAAAAAAGGAAAATTGCATTTTAGCTAATTGGGAGGAATGAAGTGGTTGTTGGCATCCAAAAAAGCAATGGGGAAATGTTGTTAACATATAGTAAGACACATGAGCTAAAAGACAGCATAAGGAGGTCAATAGTCAACATCCTTATTCCTAACTGTTAGACTTAGACCTTCATATAAGTGTGTGGAACCTACACATAGTCGAGTCAATGGTAGAAGTATTGCTTCCACTCTCACTCAAATGTGTGGATCCAAATACAAATGTGTTAGATCCACACACGGTACTTAAATATTGACGAAAGCATTGCTCTCACCCTCGTACAACTACGTAGATTCCACAAACAGCATGATACTGGAAGTTTGATCCATTCCTATCTGCATGTCTAAAGCACTCCAATCATTTCCCCACCAGTCATAGGGAAATTGATTTGAGGAGTGTAGTGCTTTCTTCAGCAGCCCATTTGTATGAAGACGAGCCCATTTGTGAGAAGACAAATTTAGACACAATCTGCAATCCCTGCTTTTGTCACAAAAAAGGTGTGAAAAATAGGGACATGGAAGGAAACATGTTGTGTAATCATGTCCTCAAGTCTCCAGTGGCCAAAGAATCGAGTCTTTACTTAAAGTAGCTTCTCTTACAGGGACAAAGATAATGTAATGCAATAAGTAGAAGAAGAAATACATCTCTTTAGAAATTTTGTTGATTGTTGTAGTGCAGGCTTTGATTGTGCCTATGGTTCTTCCTATTGACCAGACTCATTGCACAAGTAAAATCCATTACAGGAAAGTTTTATTTCATCATTGCAGGAATCAAATTCTTCAACAAGGTAAAAAGCGGGAGAGAACTGGTTAAAGACAAAGGTTAGGTCTACTTTAAGAAGGGGATATATTCTCCTTGATACTTCTTTATGGATTTCACAACATTGACCGTGAAAGCTTCATCTTCTGGATAGTAAGCAACAGGATCAGACAATAGAGGAGCTGGAAAACTAAGAACACCTTCAAGAGTTGCATGCAGGCAATATGCCGAATATGTAAGTTGATATCCACCTTCTTGGACAATCAGGAGCCGTCCATTGCTATGCTTGTTGGCCATTTCACGAACTATGCGTCCAATATTCCTGTAGCCTTCCATTGTTAAGCACTGCCTTCCATTTGGATCAAACTGAGAGCAGAAAAACCACCAAGAAAAAGCCAATTAAATTTTGAATGAGATGGCAAACTGAATATGAATTTATCTGTTTTATGGAGTCAGTCCTGTAGCGTTCCAGCATATGAAGCAATATCTCAAGTAACAATTTAAACAATGAGATAAATCAAGAGGCTTTCAAAAAATGATATAAAACAACTTTATGATTGTCATAAATTTGACACTCAACACATAGTATTTCACTGTTAATTCTTCCCAAGATAGGTTATTATTATATCAAAAAGCATAAAATCTGTTGATAATCAATCAATCAATGCCACCTCCATCTGACAATTTCTGGGAAAAAAACAGTTTTGTACAAACAGCATCACCTTTGACTTCTCATAGACTATAAAAGATAAAACTAAAACATTTAAGGCGGCACACTTCTTACAAAAAGAACAGACAGTCACACATCCTTACCGTAGGGCACACAGGAAACTCATAAAAAGGGGGTAATCTTAATCCAGTTATAATCTCAAATCTAGAAAGATTTTCTAAACCAATATAAAATTTATTCACTAGCCAGAGCAATTAAGTTCGTTCAACTTACTGCACTGGAGTCTTGACCAACAACCAGAACCATCATGTCAGGTTCAAATTTCTCCACTGCCGGAACCACTAACTCAGTCATCGCATATGCATATCCTCTATCTCCGGATCCATTAGGAAGAGGTATGTTCAAATTATAGCCAAAGCCTTCCCCTTCACCAAGCTCATCCACGGTACCATTTTGCGGGTGTGAAGGACCCCACGATCCATGATTCATATGAAGGGATATCGTGAGCACTCTATTAGACTGATAAAAGCCCTCAGCAGTTCCATTCCCATAATGGACATCAATATCAATGACTGCAGCCTTATTGCAACCAGACTCCAGAGCTAATCGCGTGGCAAGGCCTGCATTATTAAGAAAGCAATATCCATCTGCTTGTGTTGGCTGAGCATGATGACCTGGCGGCCTAACCAATGCGTACGAAATCTTTCCATGCCCCTCAAGGATATGCTTCATTGCCGATAAAGTGGAACCCGCAGCAAGAAGTGCAGCATCCCATGATCCGGGGTTAAAGAATGTTCCAGAACAGAAAATCTTGCCCTGACTTTTGCCTGCCTCAATCAGCTCATTTATGTACTCTGAGAAATCCAGAAACTTAGAAGTTTGTCAGACTGAAAGTCAATCCAAGTTTACCTGAAGTAGCAATTTTCTTTTAAAATTAAATGACACCTTCTAAGGGCTGAAGTTCTTCAACTGCCACATAAATAATGTTGACTCCATTCAAAATAAGGCATTCAATTGGCACAAACTAAGAATATCAACTGAATGTAAGTATCCTGTCGCGGATGATAGGGTTTAGGGAAACCAAACAAAATCGAGAAAGGAGTGAAATTAAACAAGAATTCTTTCGATTTTCTTTTGTTTTCCTTTCCCCGATTAACTTACTATTACATTCTTCGCCAGCAGACAAAGACTTCATCAAGCTAAAACATCATTTTCAAACAACATTGAAGAAAAAATATTTGCCTCAACTAGACTAATTACACGAACCAAAAACAAAGACGCAATCAGAAGAATAGAAAATTGACCTTGTGAATGGAAAGTCAGCAATTCAGAGACGAGGGCAGGCCTTCCCTGATGCCAGGAAACAAAGGGTGAAAGCGGGCCCCTTTTGAGAATGGAAACCATGTTCTTGACCCTGTCCGAGTTATCCGGGTGCTTTTCCAGGACATCCAGAAACCCCGGGTCCTCACCCGTGTCGAAGACACCCCGATCCGTGTCGTGTTTGAGCATACCCTCGTGCCAGAAAACATGTATGCGGTCGTCTTTTGATAAGGGTTGCGGATGTGGGGTAGAAACCGCTGCCTCGCCGGAGCACATCGCCATGGCTGGACAGTCGAAGATTCTATTGGCTCAGACCGAAGCAGAGACTGTAGATAAAGGGATTAGTGCAAATGATGGAGATTTTAATATTTAATTATTTTTTTAAATATTTTTTAATATAAAATTATGATATTTATTATAATTAATAGAAATACATCAAATATATGGTCAAATGGACCCTTAAAATGAACATTAAGTAGGGTCCAGGAAGTCCTAACAATGTAACAATCTTCGAGAAATGGGAATTGTCAATTATTTAACACTCTTTTAAATTATGTTTAAGAAATTAATGGCTTGTTTTTTCATTCTTAAAGAATAAAAATCATTTCAGTATTGCAATTTTCTTTTAACTTTTCGTTGTTTCTTATACTTTCACATGAATACATCAAAAGATACACTTAAAAATGACAAAAACAAAAAATTAATATTTTTGTGGATAGGTTTTGTAATGTAACTCATTCTTTCCAATTTAAATTGGCAGATTTTTTTTTTTTAAAATGCCACCAAAGAAAAATAATAACACTTCTATATGCACTTTTCTAGAAGTAGCTTTTAAATTATATTAATGCATACTTATATAAGAATATTTCTTTCACAACGATGCAATTAGTGATTTTGCCAAAATGTCAAACCCACGAGAGTATTAAATATGTTCACTGTTTTCAATATTTTCTAAATTTGAACTTTAATTTGATGCAATTCAAGAGGAGAATTAATTTAGTGGAAAGAAAAAATGAAAAAAAAAAAAGAGAGGAGAATTAATAATTTGTTAGTGGTTATATATTTTTAGATGAGCATGACAGGCAACTTCGTGGCTGCATAGTTTTAATTGCTTTATCAAGTTTCAAAGCATTCATGTCAAAGAAAATAAAGTCTAGTTTACTTTCCAAGAATTCCTATTCAAGGTAGGAGTCTTATTTATCCAAAAATCACACACCTGCAGAACAAAAAACCATATGAAAAAGAAATCCCACAAAAAATGTTGATCCTAATTTGCTTTCTATTGGTTAATAGTCACCCAATAAGCAAAATCATTTTTCTCTTAAAAGATAGATTATATAAAGAACTATTAATATTTTTTTTTAAAAAAAGCCCTTTGAATTTTTGCTTCTTATCAAAGTAACACATGTTTCCATTATTGTACTTTTTAATTCTTTCTATTTCTCTCTTGCTTTAACAATTTTTTTTTAAAAATTACACCTGAAAAATTAAAACAAACAAAACCATAAATTTGTTAAACATGTTTTTCAAGAAATATTAAAAAACTATAAAGCTTAAATGTCAAATGACAAAAATATCTCTCTCTCTTTTTCTTGGCACATAAATAGAAAACAATTAAAATAATATATATGTACATATATAAAATCCACACAGAGATCATTCACACAATGTATGTGTGTATTATGCTGAAAAATAATATAAATTGTATGTTTCATCTTCCTCGTATAATTCATGCCCTTGGATGCATTGAAAAACAACCCCAAGCATCCATTCTTGTTCATCAATAAAATCTTCATCTTTAATGGCGTCTGATTAAATGCTAAAAAATAAAAATATACCCTAATCAGTAGATATATATGAATGCCAGAGATGAAATTTTAGACACCCTTTCTGCAATGCTATTCATTATATAAATGTGTGTGTGTGTGTGTGTATTCATTCATTCATTAGTGTATTGTTTCTCAGACATCAAAACTTCGTACCGGAATGGATATAATGAGGCGAATAAAAGAGTTAAAAATGGTGTATATAGTTGACAGCTACCATTGGTTTTTGATTGAGATAATCACTCCACTGCAATGATTAAAAAAAAAAAAAAAAACAGTCCATGCATCACAGATTCGGCCTTGTCCCCTGCAAAACGTGCTAGTATACGCTCCAATCCCTAATGCGCCTCTACCGTTGGGGAAATAATACACTGTCAATAGAAAATCATGGCTTGAGTTGTGCAACTGTGCAACGTCCTTAAAGATTATTTTGATGGTGTGAAATATTTTTTTTAAAATTAAACAAGCCCGCATCTTTTTAATTGAAAAAAAAACTTAGAAGTCAATAAATTATTTTTCCACCCAATAACATAGGAAAGTGCAAAATTGGGAAAAAGAAGTAGTAGGAAGAAGAAGAACATTCATTTTCTTTCTTCCCTTGACTTTGAATCGAAAACTCTACATTTATAAATTCTCAAAGGAAACCTTTTAAAGAAGTGTGGCCATCGAAAAAAGACTATTTATAAAATTGTGACCATTAAAAAAATTATTTAAAAAAAAGTGTAGTAGTTGAAAAAGATATATGATTTGAAAAGATACGTTTTAATATTTGAGAATTTCTTTGAGTTTTCCAAGTGAAAGATAAAAATGAAATATTCAATATTTTTCTAACATGAACAATGTGGCAACACCTCTTTTACCCCTTCACCAGACAGGCATTCTGTCGAGTAACTTAACAGCAGAATGTAATGAATCACAATGACATGCTCCTAAGAAGAGTGAAAGCAAGTCTGAATTTGCCAACAGAAAACTCAAACACCACAACAACAGTAATGGCAGCCCACATTGCACAAACACCAAAACCATCATACAAGAGAACAAAGTAGCATAACAAGCAGACTAGGGTTATTGTCAATCCCAGTTAAACGAGGGTATTTATAAAGTGGGTTAAGAAGTGGGAAGCTTAAAATACCAGTGTTCTATGGGCACAAATCGGGGTAGCCATAGGAGGAAATTCCAAGTACGTGCATCATTGTGCGAGTATTATAAACATTGATCTTTTTCACCTGTACAATAATGGGTTTTTAATTGAATTCATGAGTGTCCTCTGTTACAACCGCATTTAGTGATGGGCATTTATTCTTGATATGTAGGGCAAAGGAAACCTAAAATTTTGGCAAGATCAAAGGTCTATGCATTGAATTGTCATCTTACTCAAATTTTTGGGGAGATTTTTTTGTTTTCTCCAAATTTTTACCTGAGCTGTTGAATTTATGAATGGTCTTTGGGGGCACTCTCACGTTCAGGGCCTTTTAAGTGTGTGGCGTTGCTAAATTTGGCTCATGATGTAAGTGTTGAAACAAAATTACACATAATATGAAGAAAAAGTTGGAATTTAGATTGCAATGTAGTGATAATAAATCGAGGTACTCAACTTCAATACAGTTAAATTAGAAAATTCTAATAAAGCTTGAACTCAAGCTTTTAATATTTTTTTAATTCAATTTTGTTGTCTATATCAATTTCAAATTTGAATTCTATCTTTTGAGTCAAGTTAAACTCAAGTAGTTATTAAATTCGTATTGCTACTAAGTTCAAATTGCTATTTGAAATCGATTTGATAACATGCATTACACTTGGATAGCTAATTGATATTTTGGAAAAAAAAAAAATAATATTTGTATACAATTTTGAATAATGTGGGTAGGTAAAACTCATATGGACTTTTTATAAATCGTCGAGATTGGGCTTTGGGCTGCCACATTTCCTTATTGGGCCTGTCAGGAGAATCCTTGGCCCATTATTTCCCAATCTTCCAACAAAAAGAAACAATGGAGAGAAGTATTTAATTCAAAATTATGTATGTGCAAGAACACGCACATAATATTTCGAAAGGAAACCACAAAGCAAAAGAAATAAAAAAAAATATAATGCAATTATAGGAAATCTACAATACACTTTAAATAAATAAATGATTTGGATGAGGTTCAGATTATTTGTCCATTTTTGCTCACTCTAAATAATTTTTACAACTTCTTAAGTATTAATCAATTACCGTTTCTTTTTATTTTCCAAATCTTTTTAGCGAAAATATTTGTTTTCATAAATAAATAATTGAGTTTTTTAGAAGGTGGAATATATTTTGTTGCAAAATGGATATAAAATGACATGTATTCTGGTAGGACCTTCAAGAAGCTCAAACTTCATCACTAATCCAGAAACCAGGTTACTCCAAAAATAGATTTACTGATAATTTGTCTAAATAAACACAAAAGGATTTGGTACTTAATCTTGGCAAAATCATCCATGCTTATCTTAAACAGGTAAATAAAAAAAAATCCATCTTTTTCCAGTATGAATTAGATGCCAACCTCTCCATTTGTTTCAATCCCTGCATTTGATAAAGGCGGCATATTCTCTAAATAACATTGAAATACTTGGCCTGCACTTGATGCACAGTGATTGATGATGATTAAAGAACTGTTCTGCAAGCTTATTTACTACTCAGTTATGGCATTGTACTTGGTGACAATTGGAAGAACAGCCCTCTAGAGCTTATTATCACATTGAATGACAGTTGCATAAGGTTTGAAAGCAAGTCATTGTCATTATATATTTCCGACATTTTGGGATCAAACAGCCTCTGCTTAGAGACAGCAGCATGCACAAGAAAGCTACAACAAAACAAGCACTAAATGAATGCCTAAAAGATGGATCAGAATATAGTGACAAACAAGTCCACAAATCTTGCATACAATGAGTGTTCTGTAAAAAGAACCATCCTTACTGGACATCAGTAGATAAAGAAACCACTGCAAGAAGAAGATGAAACATCACCCTCACTGGCTTCATCTCCATTTCGTTATCTACCCTGCCGCGCATCCAGAGTACCAGAAATAGTTATGAATACACAAGGGTAAAACAGACTGTTAACTACCCTTTCATTTCAAAGGATAAACATACAACACATGGTTACAAGTTGCAGCTGATAATGCGTGATCAAACTGTAGAAACTAATTTGTGTTCCAAATACCTTAACACCAGCAATTCATGTAGAGTCTTATCTGCCATTAGAACCAGTATTGTGAATTTCAGGAGACATGTTAGTCAGGGCGAGCTGCTGATTCATTCACTCTTAACGTAGCTTGACCATACATGATCTCCCAATGGATCAGTTAAAACTGTTGCATCTACCAGTTGCTGGAACAGAGGCAGCTTGGTGGAATTGTGGAACCATCATGTTGTTGTTGCTAATGTCATTGGGTTGTGGTACACAGCCTTTTCCATTATGCTCTAAGAGGCGAACTAACGAGAGAAAGACTTCCATCCTTGTTACTTCCCTATTAGCCTGTTAAAAGCATGGGTTCGTTAAAACCTTATTAGCATAATAAAAGCAACAAAGTTCACATCTCTGATTACCTCTACAGAAAAGCGGGCCCAAATCTTGTCGTTCCGGGTTTCCATTAGCCCCTTCAAAATGGTTAAGCCCAGTCTTCTAATTATGTCAGCTATTTCTAAAAACATGCCACTTTCTTCACAAAGCATCTGCCACAAAAGGAAAAGCGTGAGGAAAGAACAAAATGTATATGAGAGCATGTACTGATGGTAAGTTTATGTAACCTAATGCAGAAGGTGAATCCAATTATGTCTCAAAGCCTTGGAATTCGTGATTACCTCCACAAGCATTTGACGGGACTGATTGAGATCCTCAACAATGATGGGGCAGACCATAGATTGAGATCCTACTTCATAAGCCCACGTTGCTCCTCCTTCAAAGTTATCTTTTAAGAGCAAACCACCATCCTTGCTTATATTCTGCAACTAAAACAGATGGATCATATAAGAATTTCGTTTTTTTTTTCAAACTTTCATTATCCACATTTCACTACTCTCCCTCAAAGAATAAAATTGATTGAGAAGGCCGTGCTGCTTGTTATATATTTGTGATCAGATAATTATATCTGATTCGTCATGCAAATTACATCTACAGTCAGAAATCCTTAGCCGAATGAAATTAGCATGATACGTAACATATTATAACATTTGTGACATAGTATTTCCTACCTCAGACTCGGTAACCTGCTTGAGCTTGTCTGCATGCTTTCTGACACCTTGCAAGAAAAGCATATGTTTGATAGTACTTTCCAGAAGAGAATCAATGCTACACTGTTAACAACACAATAAATGTATGAGTGCATTAATAAAAGTGTTATCTTATCAAACATTGATGAAAAGAAAAAAATGTGATCTCAAAAGGGATGTATCACCTTGGCCCCATTTGGCACAATTTCCCTTAGTTCCTTTAGGCGATCTTGAATCATTTGGCGATCTTTGGGTCTAGGTCTTGGATTTTCTCCTGGTTTCAGTCGCTTGCGGTTTGTTTTGCTCGTTTCATGTGATTTCTTGGAATATCCAATAGACACTCTGTCATTCTGTCTCACACTATGAACCTTTCTGATACATGAATCATAAATGGAACTACTCTGAGAATAGGTTCCTGAATCCTCTCTGGATGGCGCAGATCTGAATGAGGAAGAGCTAATGGCCCCTGCTTTTGCCTGATATTTAGGAATGTCCAATAACTCTCCCCTAACGCGATCACAAATCTCAAACTGGCCATATGGAAGTGAAGCCTTGTGTGAAGCGGAGCTACTCACATTAGTCAACGTCGTCTTGCAAGAAACATTGTCATCCAAGCTCTGGATATCAGTAGGTTGGACCTTAGAGACCACAGCATCCAAGAGGTGATCAGTGCCAGTCAAGGAGAAAATCCCATTATCTGAGTTTCCTTGGCTTGTAGAATATGACTCTGGAGGAACAAAGCCATTTTTAGATGGAGACTTTTTCTTATCCCAGTCAAATTTGCTTGTGGTAGATAGATTGCTTGAATGGCTATTCCAGCAACTACCGAACAATCTGTTCTTGAAGTCAGCACCCAAAATATCGAACAAATCATCTCCTGACTGAGGTTTGCTGCTTGCATCATCGTAATGAGCATAATTCACTGCTTGATTCCGACTCTCAGTTTTGTGCTGTACGTGATCTTCATCAAAACCAGGAATGAGCTCAGCCATGTTTAAATTCTCATTCTGTTGATTCCAAGGAATAACATGCTCATGGATTACATTCTGTTTCATCTCTTCGTTAAAGGGATTCAACTCACTTTGTGGATACTTCTTGTTCACATCATAATATTCACCACCAGAGCAATAAGTGAGCATGGAATGGTCGGCATAATCAATCTTAGACAAATTCAAATTTTTAAGCTCACTTGGACACTTGGGAGTAATATTTCCAGAGACTGCCTTGTTACCATGTGAAAGAGAATCCATATCTGACACAGGTTTCATAATGCTTGACGCACCTTGACATAATCTGTTTGCTTCGAGAGATAGGAACCCAGCAGAACCTTCATTAGAACTGGTAATCAAGCCGGAATTTGTTCTTACAGCAGACATCATAGTGCCAGTGGGTGTGGTGATGATGGGAGTACCTTGAATGCCATAATTTGAGATGAATCTTTGTTCCATGCATCTTATACTGCCATTGTTCAAATTAGATGAACTGCAACAAGATGAATCTTTTATAGACCCAGGGGCATGCAGAGAAGAATGCTGATTCATGAATATGTCAGAATTTGAAGGGATAACTTCAGCTTTAGCCAGTCCATTCATAAATTGATTTTGCAGAGCAAAATCCAGCTTCACTGCTGGGGTGAGCTTATGATGGTGTGAGCTCGGACTTGAGGGTTGAAAAGCAGCAAAGCTGGACTGCATCTCATTTTGGATTTCTCCGGTTAAGGTATGAGCCAGTTGATTATTAAGCACAGAAGTTTGAGCTGAGCATCCAATATGGTTAAAGCTGTCACCAGTGATAGAAGAGGCACCCATCTCATTCGATTCAAGAGGCAATCCCCCATGAGTAGAATATCCATGACATGCTGGAACCCCAATGTCTGAAGTAAGTTCATTTGCTGCATAATTTTGGGATGGCCAGACACCAGGTACATATCCAAGCTGAAGTACTAATGACAACACATTATCAATAAATCCCATGTTCTCCGCAAGCTGAGACAGTAAACAACAACTGCATTATATAAAGCAAAGATTAACATATTACAACCATCTATCTATGGAGGCTACCAAAATTTAAGGGAACTGATGTCAAATGACGGAACACCTATCCAACCATAACTGTAATGTTTCCTCAGACGTATAAAGAAGTTAGCAAAAGAGATCTTTACTAAGGATCTTTTTCTTTCAATACTGTTGTCCTAATTAGAGATCAATATTAGTAACTGAACAATAGACAAGCTCAGAATAAGGATTATAGACCATGATTGGATTTTGTAGACTATGCTGGCTCAGATAAATCATCCTTGACCATCATTATCTTTAACAAGAACAAAGATCTTCCTTTAAGTATCTAAGATCGCTATGTTTCTACATGAATAATGAAAAGTAACAACTTACCTTCATGTAAGAACCAAACTGAACAACACCATGAGGAAGAACAGGGATAACTGTAACAGTCTGGCGAAGGGAAAAGATGACAGAGTTAGCCTAACAACAAAATTGTGGAGATTCAAAATACAAAGATAACCATCACCAGAAAAATGTCAATCTCTATCTATACCTGCATGCCAGCTGAAAATTGTTGACAGACTTCTTTTAGAACCTGGAAGGGCAACAAAAAATAAGAGGTTATTGCCAAGATGGCCACAAAAAGAACTCTCAATTATCTGTCATCATAATAGAAGTCGGCATTCATTTTTAATATTACAAGTTCCTTAAGAATCAGATTATTGAAATCTTTTGAGGTATTTATTACAACAAAAATGAGCTTGCAAGCATGCCAAAATGAACATTTAACAAATAAACAAAGGATCAACTTCAAGCAGACCAAGTGTCGATATTACGATGGTTTAGTGTTAAAGTGCCAAAACTGAGCATCATGCCATGGCACCTTCATTTTTTAAAAATTCTGACAGAAGGATACCTCTGGTGGATGGACTTCTCTGTAAAAATTTTCAGATAGTATCCACTTATGGCTTCCAGTAAATGCAACCCTTCCAACCAATCTGAGAAACAAAACCAAACAAGTAAATTAAGCATGTTTCTTGCAATCTCAAGTATACAAAGCAACATGCCAAGTCAAGATTAAACTGATTACCCTTCTCCTACAATGTTAACATGATTTTCCATCATCATCCTGTTCACAAGACAATTCACCCTGTCACCTGCCGAAACACTGGACTGTAAATCACAAGTTTGAGAAATTCCCGGAATCCCATTTCCAGATATCCCAGAAAGCCCAGGACATGAATCCGATTTACAATAACATTCTTCCCAGATCAAAAGCCTGGCAAACAGAATTTCAATATTAACAAGTCAAAACCTTTTGTAGAATACTATATTCAGATGACCAGAACTCATGGTGAAGAAGCTAAGAAAAAGGGCAATAAAATCAAAAAAACAGGGAATCGTTGAAGACAAGAAGGCAAGTACACAGAGATGCTAGGGAGGACACCAGAAATGTACAAAGACATGCACCTGAACTTATAACAGATGACAAGGTTTCAGTGGAAATCATATCTATTGTATCCTTTCACTAAGATTCTTCAAGACAAAATTAAATGGACCAAACAGAAAACTCCAAAATTAGAGAAAAGGAAACTTAACAGATCAGAGAGCAAAACAAACAGTCAACCATATCCAATAAATCTGCAACACGTCAAATCACATCTTGTTAATCAATAAATTCGGAAAAAAGTAATTACAATCAAAATATCTTTTAACTAGATAAACTTGGGCCAAGAAGTCCATATCGCATACTATCCCTTAACAATAGCCAGCAAGAAAAGCACATGTCACACAGTAACATGTTTTTTAAACTCTTACTTGGGGTTTTGGCAACCAATCTTCCAGAAAACAGCATAAGACCACTGGTTGACTCCGCAAAGAGTCTTCAAAGCCTCTTTCAACAAGTACCCCATCTCAAAAACTTTAACGAAACTGTAGCAGAATCTGAATATTCTTGAATGTATTGAATGATGAAGATAAACCCAAAGATTCAGTTGAGGACCTGAGAGAAGAAAGGAATACGAGATTATTCCTCCCAGAAGGAAAACATTTCTCTTTCCCCTGTTGGTTTTTCCCCCTATGTATCAAAGGGCACTTAGCCTAACTTCCCCTGCAAGACCCTCGCCCTGCCTGTTTGGTTCTCAATCCACCGCTCCTCTTCCTCTCTGGATCCAAGTTCCCTGCTCGCATACCCTTGCAACCCATTCTCCGGAGAGAGAGAATAAAATGAAGACAAAAGGAGACAGAAAAGGAAAAAGAAATTTCTTTTCTTTTCCCAGCTCAAAAATGGAAAACTTGGGAGAGTTCTACACTATCCCACAAGCTTTAAGCTCGCAGTTAACAACAGCAACAATCACTTTCTCCATTCTCAGATACATAAAAACGTCAGCTTTACGAACTTCCTTGCGGATGAACGCGTAAGTTTTGGAGTAAAGATCGGAGATTTATGTCGTTTTAAGGTGGAAGAACTCGTGGGATTGTCACTCTGAGAGTAAGTGTGTGTGGGTGTGGAGGTTGATGTGTGGCTTTCTAGGCTATCTTGCGTGGCTTTTCTTCCTGGGGGTGAGTTAAGTATGCATGATGCCTCTGGGCTGTGGCGCTGCTTTTTCCTTTTTGTTACACCAGTGCGGAGAGGCGAAGACTACTGCTAAAATGCGTCGCCATGATTAATCAATGAGAGGGCTGGTGGTGGAAACTGGGCCGGGAGTTTGGGAGGATTTTCAAGGGCTGCCACTGGACCGCTGTAGTGGTTGGGGAATGTCGGCTTTTCTGGTTTTATTCAACCGATGTCAGAATATGTTGTGTCTGTGTTTTGGAACTGTTGCAGAGAGAATCTTAGAATGGGTTTCCACTCAACAACTGTTTCCTTTTTTTTTTCCAAATCATTATCTACTGTATTTTAAAATAAAAATTATATATATATATACGCACATGCAAAGACGGCCATACTGTTAGGTTATGTTTGGAACGCAGATTTTTTTTAATCCCATCCAAATTTACGCTTTTACATATATTATTATCAAAATAATTCATTTTATATCTTTCCACTTCTTATTTTAATACTTATTCTTAAATTTTGAGCCAGCATTTTTTCCTACCAAAATATGCATGCAAACGTAATTAGATATAATTATGATCAATGATTTAATTTATTAAATAATTTATATGCAGTGATAAATTACAAATCCCTCCCCCTCTCTATCTCTCTACTTTGTTTGTTATAAATTTATAAAAAAAAAATACACCTATTTCAATTATTATACATTTTAAATTTTATTATCTTTTATTTTTATACTATTTTTGAAAAAATATACTATTAATATAAGAACAAACAGAGCCATTGTCATTACATGATTAATTCGCCATGGGGTTAGTTGTTATTATCTGTTAATTAAGAACTAGGTGCTCAAAATTTAAGAAAATAAAACCAAAATATTTTATCTGTTTTCCTGTAATAAATTATATCCAAAGAGGGTCTATGGTCTAGGATTTAAGCTGATTCCAATTTTTAAGTGAACTTATAATCCTTAAATTGGGATATTTCTATATTTTGAAATTTGATCAAAACATAGAGTGATAATTTAAGTAAAAATAAATCAATTAACCCCACTTAAAATAAACTTTAAATTCCAATACGGCCAAAACCATTAACATGGAATAACTCAAGGGTTTCCTACGGCATGTATAATTATTCTTTATGGTTGTGTTTGGAAAGGAGTTTTTGGTAGGAAATAATGTTTACTTAGGGTTGTGTTGAATAAGTAATAGGTTTGGTTGTCAAATTTTTTATATTTTTGAAAATCTTAATTTATTTAAATATATATAATATATTATAATAATTATATGATGTGATGGTATATAAGTATAATTATTAGTTTATAAGGAATAGATATATATATATATATATATATATAAATATGAGTGATTGTATGTATAAATATAGATATTGATTTGATTGTGAATAAATATAATGATTAAAAAATAATTAAATAATTAAATATATAAGATATGAAAATTTTGAATTTAAATTTGAAAAACAAAATTACTGAATTATATATTTGGAAGTTTAAATTTAAGAGTTGAGAAATGGGTTCCAAACATAGCCTATTAAATTTAAAACAAGTTAAATTACATTAGCCTTTCAATTAAATTAATTTAGAATTAAAGTGTGACAACTTAGCTCAATCAAACCAAAGCTACTTAGATCTCATTATTTCCTAGCATCGCCACTTTCCGCTATAATCTAATCAATGTTGCTTCCAAACAAAGACTAAGCACTTTGTTAGTGCCTTTCACACTTGTCAACAGTCATCATTATGGAGAAATTTCCAAATTTGGAGACGGATTGGCAGTCACAAGCAGATTGGGGGGACTGGTGGGAAGCTTTGTTTTCATGCAAAAAGACATAATTGGCCTTGTGTTTGGGATATATCATCGGAAAAGAAAAAGACAAACGAGAGTCTCTTTCTCTCCACCGTAGGATCTACGTCGGGTCAGCACACATTCGAGGTCCCACTTGGGACAATGACGCAAATCTTTTGTCACTTCATTTGCCTTTTTTAAAAAAAATATATATATTTGGTAGGTTATCTATATTTCTTTAAATAAAAAGATAGAAATTTGAAATAATGTAAATAAGATTTGGTTTACAATGACGTTAGAAGTCAATGGTCATTCTTTTATTAATCTCTCTCGAGGACACACTTGTTGTCTTACGAATTTGTTCGATTGGATTTTAATTAAATTTATGTAATTGAAGGCTCTTGATTGGGTGCGTAAATTGACTTTCTTTTTTAAAAAAACCAGGTATGGTTGAGCAAATTCATGCACATGCACAGTTTGTACGTGGGAGTTTGGTTGAGGGACGCATGTATTTTATATAGATTAATAATGTCTAATAATTGATGTAATTAATTTGATGGTTGACCTCTAAGGGGGTGAGTTGGTTTGTCATATACTTACATTCCAACCCACGCTGTCGAACTTCGTCTTTAATGAGAAATTATTAATGAGGAAACCCTAACCCTAAACTTGTATGAACCCTAATCTTGATTTCGAATGGACAATTCCAAAATTCCATTTGTGTCCCCTGTTAGGGGAATGACGAGTTTTAACTTCTCGAGACTTTTCAGGTGTGCCCTTTTGGACAACACTTTTGCTAAAGTTTAAGTCTTTTGTAATAAATAGAGATATAAACTATACAATTTGAGGGTGGGCATGCACGCAAATCAAACCCTCTCTTTTGTTTGTTATATTTGTTGGTGTAATAAAAGGGGTGGATGGGAAATCTGAGCCCCCATAGTCTTGGTTAGCTTTATGAAAGTAAGTTAATAATGTATAGATGTTAAGAGTGTGGATCTTTACTTTATTTATTGTTTATATATATAATTGTTGGCTGTTTATTATTAATTTTTCATTAGTGCGAATATTTTGATTGTTTTTCTTTATTTAAAAAAAAAAGCGATGAAATAAACATTGAAAGCAGCAGATTTTTATTGTTAGGGTGAACATTTTGGTTAGTTTATAAAAAAATCATTATTAAAATTTTAACGTTAAAAAAACTCTTTGCTAATTGATAATTATATACAATAAAGCAATTTTTACGTAATAATTAATTGTAAAGAAACATCTTAACTGATATATACATATATATCTACACTTTTAATCATTAATTATCCCTAAACAAATACAACTAAATCTTTCAGTACAAATTGAAAAAACCGAGTTGACATAAAAACCTAATTACAATTTGAGATTTTATGACAGAAATTACGTCTTTTTTAGTTCATTTTAGTATTGGAAATTATTAAAAAAGGGCTTTGTTTATTTTAAAATTTTGATATTTATTTTAAGTGTTTTTATTTTAAAAATTATGTAAAAAGTAAGAGAACAAAAGAGATTAAAAAAAATAATTATCCGTAATTATAGAACAAACTTAACCATTGTTTTTCAATTTATAATGATAATGATAATGAATATTGCATTCAAATCAAACTTTCCATTACGGAATAGTCCAAGATTCCAAGTACACGACCTATTTTAATTTTATATTGTGATTACCTGACAACCCACTTATTATCTGCACATTTTTTCATAGATAAGTGAGAACAATTCAATTATTTATGCATAAATATAAGGGAAGTTTCTTAGGTGATTGTGAAAATACTGATACTTCTATTCTACTAGACTACTACTCTACTCCTTAACCAAATTAAAATAGATTATCTCAACATATTAAAAATTAAAAATTTATTTTATAAAAATTTATTAATTATATGAGCTACCCACAGTTTGAATTGCATTGGTGAATGGAGAAGTTAGGAAAAATTCTTTTGCATATAATTATTAATTTGTACTACCTACTTAATTAATTTAAATATTACTGACAATATAGGGGCAAATAGTTTAAACCGATAAAAAGGCAAATAAAGAAATAGATTTAAAAAAAAAAAATTGTGTCATTTTATTTTATTTTATTTTTTGTTGGTCTTTTTTGTTTTATTAGGGGATGCATAAAAAGATGGAGCAGCAGTCGGAATCACATGAGGAAGTGCACCTTTTGGGCTATGTTACTACTTCATTTAACCTTATCATAGCATGTTTTTTTATTTTTTATTTTTATTTCATGGCTATGATATTGTGAAAATTTTATTATGTATTGATACATACGTAGTTGTCCGCTTCTTTTGGAAAAACATTTAGAGGAAGCAGAAGAAAAAAAACTAAAAATAAAATATTAAACATAGATTTGGGTCAATAAATATTAGGGGGTTTAAGATTTCAAATTCATTGTATCAAGTTTATTGAGCTAATGTCAATAATTTTGAGTTAGTATGGAATTGAAGCTATTGAGAAACAGTGATACCATGTTCACATTCACTTAAGTTGCCACGCAATTTTTATGGGAAATTGTCTCATACATAACTTTAATTATGCTTATATAAAGATATATAAATATATCATCCGAACATCAAGATATTAAATACTAATTAAAAAAAACAATGCTACTCACAAATAAACAAAATTACTTTTATAAATGTTTAGAATTTATTTATTTATTTATGCAAAAAATAAGCACTCATTTTTAATGAAATACTATGTGCTATAAATTCCAAAAATTGTTAGCACCATTTAAGTCTTTTGAAATGTTTCACGTAATTAATAATAGTAATATTATAATATTAGTAATTATTATAATTAGTTTAATTAGATGGATAGACCACCTATATACATTGCATATCATCTGAATTCAAAAGGGGAGGTGGCATGTGTGACTAACATCCCGCATTGATTAGAAAAAGATAGTTATGGACTAAGTTATAAATTAGACTAATATTTTTTTAGTAATTAATTTTTTAAAGATGAATTGGAGGTCATGATTCAAGTTTGGTATGAAAATTTAATAACAATGAGAGAGAAATGAATAAAACAAGATTATTTTGATTATTAACATATTGAAACGAATTGATTTTGGGCAAAATTGCAACCAAACGTAGCCAAAATTTATTGGTGCATATTCAGACAAACCACAACGGAACACAGAGCTTGAGAATGTTGACTATGCCAAAACACCCAATTGGATACCATTTATTAATTAAGATTTACCCAAATTTTGCTTAGATCTTAGTCTTCATTTTGTTTCCACTTTCATTTAACGTTTACTTTTCGATTCATAGTGCTTTGCTGTCTTTTCCTTCTTTCCCCTCAAGAAATTATGATTATCCAAAGAGCAATTTTAAACAAAACAAAGTTATAACTTTTTGTTTATTTGTTTATTGGTAATAAAAGTGTGAAAAAAAAAAACACTCAAATGTTTGTATGATGTTCTCAAAATTCATGACAAGATCATCGTCTTACATATAGATTCGTATTATAAATAATGCGGTTGTCATTTTTTAGTTATGAGAGATGTTGGTTAGTATGATTACAGAGTTTGCTACATTGCTATATATTCCACATCATAAACCCTTTGCATTGTTCAATGTTATGTTTACGTACATGCAACCTAATTTCCAAATAAACACAACTCAATGATTTAGAAGAACTAGAATATATATAAATATATATATATATATATATATATATATATTTCTTGGATTGAGAAAGATTGGGAATGATGAATGTTACGAGTGACCACAATTTGGGTAGGGCATGGAAGAGCCATGGCATGCCATGGACCAAATCATGTCCAATTACTGTCTTTTGCCCCACTTTGCTTCATACATGGGATGCCAATTGCAATCATACTTTTGCATTCTTACTTTGTTGTGGTGTGACATCATTTGGCTTCTTTTCAAAACCCATTTTCTAAAAGAATGATATAATTAGGTTGGTGGGTGGTGGAATTCATGTAGTGCATTACTCTTTTATCGTATTATTAACTCCATGCATGCATGTCTGAGTACATATATATGCTTCTAGGCTCTGGCTTAGTCAATACTACTCCCCTTGTCGTCTAGTCTAGTTTTTTTTTTGGCATAGCAATTCATGAGAAGTGACCAATTGATGTGTGTGTGTTCACTTTTTGCTTGTTCCTTTTATGTGATTTTTCTTTTTTTTTTTTTGTTTTATAAATAAAGAAAACTTACTGTGAAGAAAATGTCCTTAGTTATAAATAATTTTTTTTGATAAAATAGAATAAAATTAGGGATTAAATAGGAGGGCTGTTTTTTGTGTCGTCCCATTATGCATTAAGTGAATTTCGAATTATTTGGGATTCTGGAGTTTTTTTTTTTTTTTTTTTTTGTGTGGACTCTGAGTTGACAGTAATCAAGTTGGATAATATATGTCTTTATTTGAAAACTCAATTAATTTATTTTAAAAAGTGAAAATTGTCTTCATTTGGTAAAGTTTTCAATATCCACGCATAAAATGGATAAGATGGAATCAAAGGATGCAATTAATTTAGTAAAACTAAAATCCCATGAATATGACAATGAAATGAATTAATTTGTGGCGGACAAACTTAGTTTCTATCATTTTCTATTTATTTTTTCAAAAGAAATAAGATTTGAATTTTTAATGAGCAAATTGAAAGAATCACGTAATTTCTGACTATGGACACTCGGCCACTTTTGGTGGACCAAACCATAGTGTCTACAAATGGAATTTAACTTTGATTTGACTACTCTGCGGTCAACTACGATTTTGGGTGTCTTTCATTTCATCATTATTTATTACAGTCTAAAAACCTTACAAAATAAACATTTTATTATATAAATTTATTTAAATTTTAAATTAAATTTTTTTATAATTAACTAATAATTTTTTAATTATTATACTTATTTACAGTCAAATCAATACTTATCTCTATAATTTTTTTACTCATGTTTATTTTTTAATTACTTTATAAATTTATATATTATCAAATCATTCAATCATTATTATATATTAAATATATATATAAATAATTTTTTTACTCTCCTAAATATTATAAATTAAACATAATTTTTATCTCCACTTAAATCACTCAAAATTTTCCTCCCTATGTTAATTATAAAACAAATATAGCATACGTGTTTGGATCAAGCATAGGTTAAAAGATAAATTTTGTTCTACATTTAAAAAAAGATGAGTAAAATGATTTGTATATAAATAAATATAACACATTATTCATAATTAAATATGATATCAGAACAACCCCAACACTTAAAACGATTAACCTTCAATTGTGGAGATTTTTTTCTTTCTCTCTTTTGTTTTTTCACAACTTACACTTAGGAAATGAAATTGAAATTCCATAGGTTATATGTAAAAACTTTTTGATTCATTGAGATTTTATAAGTAGGTCCAAAAATAAAAATGTGCATATTTCAGTTGACATGAGACCTTTTCTTCTCATGTTGAATTTAATTTGTTCTAGATTAGTTCGTCAAAAAATTGAAAATAAATTTAAATATATTTTTTATTCCATTAAATTTGAAACTTGACTTTATTATTAAAACTCACACACTGAAACTCAACTCGAGTTTAATTCAATTAAAGTTTATTTGCTTCAATTCGGTTACCAATCAAACCAAACTCAAAAACACATATTTTAAGATTCGAACAAAAAAAGTTTTTAATATAATTTAATCATATTTCAATTCGTCAGTTTTATTGATCACCCTAAACTTGACTTTTCCCAGCCTCCCATGTCACGACAAAAAAAGAAAGAGTAAATAAAGGGAACACTTTGGATGCATTTTATCCAATCATATTGTGAAAGCTACACAACTAATGCTTTATTCCATCAAATTTGTCACCTCTTGCAGCCAAATCTCAAAGGGGGCACACAAAAAGACAAAATGAGTGATTGTGATTGAAAAATTGGTCTATTTTAATGCGAAAATTTAGATACGGTACAAAAAAAAAGTGATGGGTAAAATTATTTTAACAGTAAAATATTTGAAATTTGTATTTTGACTGAATGAAAAAATAATAAATGAACTTCCGAACATAACAAAACACACATATTTAAAGGGAAAGATATATTTGATTGTTAAATAAGTAGACAAACTTGTGCTCTTGAAAAAGGCTATTTTGTGATTATGTTTTCTGCAAATAAGATGGGACATGTTTTATTTAAATTAAGAAATTGGTTTTTTGTGCTTGTTAAAGCCTAGTAAAATTGCAAAAAAAACAAATTTAAAAGTGGCGATATAATAATCAAGTTATTGAGACTTTTAAACGTCTATTTGAAAAGTCATCTAAACATTGTGTTGTTAATCAAAATATTTGAATACTATGATTATAATAAAAAAATATTTATAATTATTCTGAATAATAGAACTTAATAAACATAATTGTTAAAAAATAATTAATAGACTATTTTTTACTTAAAATAATCATTTAAACATTAAATTCATCTAATGAAGTGAACAAGACCCGAAATTTTTTTATTCTATTTAATTTTTTAAAGAGAATCGAGCAGAGCTATATTTTAGCACTATATGGGCTTTTATTCATTGAAAGCCCAATGGATTGTTCAATTGGTGTTACTCCAGTCGAGTCCAATTAAAATTATGGTTAACTCAATTTAGAGGACTGTTGGTTACACAAACATCTAAAAATTTGAGCTATAAAATGACAAATTTCACCTTGAACACCATCTCTAAAATTAATTGCAATTAAATTAAAATAAAATCCTGATTTTTCACTGAATAAAATTTATTACATATACACTAACAACTAATTTTCAATTAAAATAAATAAATAAATCGGGTCAACACCCTAGGAGAGAGGTGGCCCATCATTCATTTCGAGGGCCCAAAGTTAATATGGGTTATGCTCATTGCTCGTTGCCTCTATGATAACGTGTTTAGCTAATAATAGCCCAAAATACATGATTAGATATTATTATTATTATGTGTCGCATAACTCTATAAATAATCAATTAAAAATTTATATTTAATTATTATAAATTATAAATACACTAAGATGCATTTTTTTACAATCTTATAAAAATACTGCTAAATAAGTGCGTCTTGCTTGAGTTAATTGTGCATGATGAACTTGTTAAGAATAAAACTATTACAAGCAGATCCAATCTCTCCAACTCAAGAGACTAAGAGAAGAGGCTTTTTTATATTTAGAAAAAAAATGTTTGTAATTTAAAGTAAACGGATTTTACACACAATATTATTCAAATTTTATCATATTTTACTATTTAAATTTAATCTTTTCATACTTTATATTTCAAGTTTTGAGATAGTCGTTCGATAAAAACCAATACATGAAAGTTGAATAACATCTCTTAATTTAAAATTTATTCATGCCATGGTTAAACAACAATAGTAATAATAATAATAACACCTTATCAAGACAGTCATGATACTTTTTTTTCGATACAAGATAGTAATGATGAAAGACAGATAATTTGTAGTTGACTGAAGTGGGATTTAAACATTAAAACAAATTGTTCCAATTACATAATGGAAGTAATGAAGAAATAATCACAAATAATCTAATTAGTTAACTGCATTAAACCCTGACTTCAATTGTTCAATGGCCCTTCAATAAAGATCTGCATAAAAAAGCTCCATCCTTCATGTTTAATCATTATCATGATCACTGATTGCTCTTGTTATAAATATACCTCTTTGCATAATTAATTAAGAGGAAGGTGTATACATTTTGTGACGCAATGGTGAAAAAATTTATGTAACTTTTAAAACTTTTAGTTGAAAAAATAGTTTTTGTAGAGATATAAATTTGTTGCAAAAAAAAATTTTGTTTTAGAATTGTAATCAAACTGGGGAGCCATATTCATTTAAAAAAATCTAATCAATAAAGCTATCAATATATATATATATATATATATATCTCTGTGTGTGTGTGTGTGTGTGTGTGTGTGATAAGACAACCAATGGATGACCACAAATGAAATTTTGAGTAAAAGGGTTTTTACCTGAATTTCCTCGTGACATGAGATGCGTAGGAGTTTAAATCCTTTTTGAAGTGTGTTAAATTTTTGGATAGCTTGTGTTCATTACCTATCTTTTCCCATTTATTAAATTTCATATAATTAAATATATTACATTACAAAATTTTCTTACAAATTCAAATTCAAAATTTTATTCTTTACTTGTATAATTAACTAATTAATTTCTATCAAATCAATATATATATATATGTGTATGTGTGTGTGTGTGTTTATACTCTCTGTCTCTCTCTCTCACACTCACACTTACACACATATACAGACTTATGTTTTAAAATTAATCATTATTTTTATATATTATTACACTATCCAATCATTATTATTATATTATATATATATAAATATATAAATTCAAATAAATTATACTATTTCTTTTCAAATTTATTATTTATATTAGAACACAATTTTTACTAAACATTGTTTATCAACGATACCCCCTTCCTAAACATATTAAAAACAAAACGTTTCAAGCTACTGTGACTTGTTTTAAACATGTTATGAGATAACTTACTTTATAAAATCAAATAACATAAGTATCCTTAATTACACCGTATCAGTTGAATTCAGTTTAATTTTGCTAATGTGAAATGAAAAATTTGTATCTACTAATTTCTAGAAAGTTACGATTATTTTTTCAAAATACTTTATTTTTAAAATAAAATATAATAACCTTTAAGTTTCAAAAATATCTTATGAATAAATTATAGGAACCTATAAGTCATTAAAATTAAAATTAGCAACACCTTGAGTTAAGTTTTGAATTACGTTTGAAGGATTTCAAGGGCCAGTCGTCAACAACAACAATAATAATAATTGGCCTAGTTCTTTTAATTAAATAAACTACGCACACGCTATCTCTAAATTTTGTTTTTTTTTTTTTTCTTATAAAATTCTTGCATGTTAAATTATAGTAAGTGAAGGGAAATTTGAACTGGAAAGTAATTAAAAGCCAATAATTGGCTGTGGGCCCAAAGGACAGTCCATCAATCATTGCACAACGTTATCAACATTACGCAGTGGGCCCAAAACACGACTTTAGCACAATTTACTCGACGACTTTTTATTGCTTAAGCCTGTCGAAACCTCACCAAACCCCGCTTTTCCCCTTAGGCACGTGTATTTCTCCCACGTGACAGTGTAGCTCGTTAAAGTGTATTATTATTTAGTTTAATTCATTATTTTGAAAAAAATACATTTGGACATTTTCTAATTAATTATAGTCTATCACCCCTTTATTATACAAATTAATTTTTTTTAAGTCAGCTTTTATGTATTGACTCCAAAAAATAAATGAATACATTTTTCTGGACAGATTTGACAATCATGCGCGGTTAAAACAGAGAAAATGGATACATCTTCGGGTTTTGCTTAAGTGACACGCGTCTATTTCTGGCTACACTCTTATTGGGCAATCCATTGTCTCCCCACTAGAAAGGTGGGGCCCAACAACCCGTGCACTGTTCGATCGAACTGTTGTGATTGGCCTACGAATGTTTAATAGTACAGAGTATCACATTTTTAGTCCATAAGCAAATACGAGTATGCTGCAACTAAATGCAATTGTCCAAATATTAAATTTATAAAGATTATTATAGTACTGGATTAAACATTTTTGTCACTAAACAACTAAAAGTTAATAATGGTTTTGATTGTTACTTAAACTATCTGATCAAATATTGAATTTTCTTGTAGGATACTATGGCACACCTCAACAAATAGACATTAATATATAATTCACTAAAGATATGTTCATTTTGAGTGATCATAGATGATTGATTATTTAATTTAATTTAAATTAATATTTATTTTGATTGATTAAAATTTTTTATTAAATAAAAGTATTGTATAAAATTATAAAATTATAAGATAAATTATCCTACACAAAAAGACGATTAAATAACCAAGATATTCAAATGACTATTTTAATTTTATATTACTAATAAATTATTTTCATACTAAAATTATAATAAAAAAATAAATATAATTAATTTTAATAATGAAACTTACTAAACATAATTTTTAAAAATTAATTAATTAATTCATGTAAAATTCTTTATCATTCAAAAGAATATTTTAAATTATAATCTCAATAAAAAAAAAGTGCACATTGTCCCAATAATTTACTATCTTGTCGTAAAGTATCAGATCTTTTAGGACAATGTGCCTACAGATATTTTAATAAAATAAAATGTATTCGTACACACATCGTGAGATAGACGGCCAAGACACAATCTATTGAGTGCAGCTTCTCCAAAACGTGAATTCTGCAGGCAAGAAGGACAATCCACCGCCTATGAAATTTCATTGGATAAAAAGTGCAAAAAAAAATTATTATTTTGATCCAAACAAAATCATTGAGCAACTTGACAATTGCCTCCAAGAAAGAGAAAAACAAATAAAGTTGACAAAGAGATTAGGGAAGTGAAAGCGGGATTGCAATTAATTGCGCCCATTGCGCCCATCTTTCTACATTCTACAACATTAGAAATAAGTACAGACTCAATAAAATTTTATTAATCATAACAAATTATTTTAAAAGTGAAAGTTTATAAATTTTTTTTTTTATAAATTGTGTACGCATGTATATGTAAGGAATGGATTGAAAAACATAGTGAATATAAAAGAAAAAAGAATAAAATTAATATGTCACCCAGGCAGCCAAAAAAAAAAATTACCCAAAAATCAAACTCTAACTCAACTTACGCTAAGTTTTTCTTTCAACATTGCATTCCGCATTCTAATTAGGTATTTTTTCTTACTTATATTGCATTTACTTAGTTTTTAACACAAATTAGATGGAATTCTTTGAGTATTTCAATAACATATTTTGCATTGATGTAAAGCTTGTTTATGTGATTATTTGCTTCATGGTTTGTGGGAGATTCGTGAATATGCTATAATATATCTTGTGGGAGAGGTTTGAGTGTTGGTATGGTTGATGATTTTTGGGTTGTTTAATGACGAAATAATTGTTTCAATAGTTAGAGATTAGATTGCTAACAAAATGTTCGTTGAAATATATGAATTATTGTGATTTTGTGTGTTAAAAAGTGAGTTGATAGGAGAAATGGGAACATGGATCATGGAAAACATGTCCATCATAGATCTATTTGCTAGTTTTATGTAATATTTTGTATGAAAATGTGTCTTTTGACGAATATGGTTATATTAACAAAATATGTTGTTTTTTGTAGGCAAATGACTTCCAAGAATCACGAGATGGTCTCTCATATGACCTAATAAAGTACTTATCCTAGGAATGCCAACATAAGATGAAAATGTCATTTCCAATTGAAATGTAATTCCCGAACATGGTATGATAAAGGAAATTAGGTAATATAGGCTCTACCATCATACAATTGACACATTTGGGTGGATGTGATTCACAAAAAATTCAAAGTATCATGCGGTGAAGCTTGTCATGTAGGAGTTCTATGCTAACATACCAAGGCACAATACGATGCATTCATGTGTGAGAGGGGTTTGAGTAAGTTTTGAGCTTAGTATAATTAACCGTATTATTCGGGTATCGAATGGGGGTCACATTGCATGGTTCAAGCAAAGCAAGCATGAGGAAGGTGACTCCTACAATTTACCTTAGTAGAGTAATGTGGACAGACTTCTAGGTCTAATTCGTTATTAGAGTCACAGGACTTGATGATGTGGTTAGAACATTGTGATATTTTGTAGCAACACGTGTACATCCTATTGATCACCATTCGAAATTGACTAGGGATCGGGTAGTGTTGACATATTACTTCTATGAGAACATATTTTTCAATATTAGAGATATCATATGCGATGGCATTTTTAGTTGCTCACAACAAATGCGTGGGCAGTTGTGGCATCGCCACCTCATCATCGAGTTGTGTCGAGAAGCAATGGTGGAGTTTGAAGCAGGGAAGGAGGTAGTACTTTTTTCACAAGAGATTAATTTTTCCTTACTACAAGACGAGGGTGATGTGACATCGGGTGAGCCAAACCCCCAACATCCTATGCTTACCTTATGCCCAGCCTGTCAAGATCAACGACATATGGAGAAGCTGATTTTGACTCTGATGAATTGAGTGGGGTAGTTAATTGGGTGTATGGACTCCTTGGATGCACATATGCAGAGACAAGCTGCATGCATGGAGCGCATTGAGGTCCAACTATTTGATATGGTAGGTAGACAGGGTCATTTCTATGGTCAACACGACAAGTACTAGCAACATGCCATTGGGAGGGACGAGACCATGCATGATTACTTTGACATAATGGCCCAATCTAAGGGTACTAGCTCTATGCCTACATGGCCTTGATGATTTAGTCCCTAGCTATATTAGTAAAAGCCACCCCCATTGTTAACGGAAGATGTGTTGGACAGGGAGTTGCAAGGAGGGGATGAGGCCATATGTTCGGATGATGCAAGATTAGATTTTCATTTGTATATTTGTAACCACGAACTACGTACTATGCATTATTAATAAATTTTCAAACACTACTAGTTTGTGATGTCTACATTTTAAGACTTTTTTTTTCTTGTTTTCATGGTAGTTAAGCTTGAATTTTATGGTACAACAGTTGAGCTTGAATCTTGTGGTACAATAGTTAAACTTGAATCTTATGGTACAACAACTTATAATTGCTATACATGATATTTCAAACACTAATATGTAGAATAATTCTCATCTTTATTGTCACCTTTATCCTTGCTCCCAATAGACGAGCTATCATCTTCAAAAGTCTCACCACCACTAGAAATGAAATTTAGGTCATGATGCAAACCTTACATGACCTCATCAAGGTCGATGTATGAATGTATACCTTTAGGGTCATGTAATATTAGCACATCAAATGATCTCATCTATGATGGACTGATGTACTCATTCTTTAGCTGGTAAGGGACTTCAGTCTACTACGCTTTGATTGTATTCCGAGCTTTTGTCTTACAGACTGCTTTCCAATCATGTTTGTCCTATCTAGTGCTTAGATAATTGGCATAATACAGTTGAACTGCTTTTTGGGCCAAGATAAATGGTTTCTCCGTTCTATGTATGCTGAAGTGGTTAGCATTGATGAGATGATGTTTGGGATGTATCTTCTGACCACGAACTGGGTCTACCCACTTGCATTTGAATAACATAACATGCATATTAGGCATCTCTGAATAAATGAATTGCAGTATCTCTACGAGCACCCAAAAAAAATTATAATTAGTTGTTGTAGCATGATGAACGTACACAAACTATAGAGTTCATAATCACTCTCCCTGTCCCAGACTTAGTAGTTTGAAATTTATATCTATTGACAAAGTATTGAGATAATACTATAATGCGATTACTTAAAACCCAAGTTAAACATCATATCAGTGGATCAATCGCGTCATTAAGTAGATTCTTAACCTACAAGAAAATGAGACAAAAGAGTTTAAAGAGCAAAACACATTTACTCATTTATGCATCACAGGAATCATTTATTTGCTTACCTACGATTGAAATCATGGTAGGAAGTGTTAGGCCACATTCTTATCTATTAGAGGGTCTTCCTTGTCATATTGACTGATGAAAATCTTACACAACGTTTTTATCCAATTAAGTACTTAACAAGAAATTGAAAAAGTTGTAAGCATATGATGTGATAACCACTTGTAAAAAGGTTTGACTTTGGGATAATTCAACAAAACATATGTCTCTACTACATGACACTCAAGAGTTGTGAGAAAGCGAGGCTGCTTCGATAGGATGCTTTACCGAGATAATTAAAAATTGACAATGGATAGCAAACTTAGAGCATTGCAAACAGGTCTTATTCTCCTATTGGGGACGTGGGACTCGAAATAGTACAATGCGAACATAGTTATCTCCTTTACAATATAAACTTCACATATTGAAACCTCCAAGTGTGCTTTGTTTGTTACCTTTTAATGTGCTAAGTAACTTAAATACAATTTACAAAGTCATATATGACACACAAGTATGGTAATGAAAAAAACTAATTAAGTGAATGAATTACTAACCTCTCGAATGGGTACATTCATCTATATTGCATAGGACCTCTAATCCTTGTCACGATAGAAAATGTACAATGAGACACTTCATTGAGTCAAAGAATGCTAGCAGAAATATCTTTTCCAAATTGCAAACAAACAATGTTACATTTTCCTCCAACTTCTAAAAATGACTTAGATTCAATACAAGCATGTAAAGATGTTGAAATAGTAAATTAATTTCTGTCAATGTATTCTACACAGATTCTGGCAACGTCTTCCTTAATGTAATAGGAAGAAGCTTCTCCATAAACATGTGACAATTATGGCTCTTCATACTATTTAGTTCCAACTCATTCATGTTCACACATCGCCCAATGTTTAATGCATGCCTATGCGGAAATCTCAATTATTTGAGCCACTCGTATATTACCCATTTTTGTTCCCTATTCAGTGTATAAGTGGCTTTGGGTTTAGGTCCTACACTACCTAGTATCACAACAAGTTTAGGATGGTCATATATGATTTTGATATCCTTCTAGGCATTTAAATTGTCCTTTATCTTCCCTTTCACATCCATGATCATGTTAAAAATATTGCCGAATACATTTTTTTCAATGTGCATGGCATCCAAATTGTGACGAAACAAGTTGGTCTTCCAATACAGAAAATCCCAAAATACACTTCACTTTGTCCATTTATGAACACTTTCATAATCATACCATGTGGGTTGTTTGTAACTCAATCTAGTCTTTTAATGCGATTTCATATTTGTTCACTAGTCTTCCTTTGAAGCATGAGACGTTTTTCTTGTGTGGATAAGTTACTAGAAAGAATTGATGATGACAATTAAAGTAACTCGCTTTTCCACCATATTGAAGATAAATTGCTATGTTATAATTTCTACATATATGACAACCCATCAAACCAGTCGAGCTCCTTCCCAATCTTATCAAATATGCAAGCAAGTCATAAATTGTCCATAACAATGTTGTTCTCATATTAAAATAACTTCATCTAGATGAATTATATGACAAGACACCAGCATTTTGTAATATAATTCACTCCTCGATTAGTGGTTGTAGATACACATCAATAGATTTTTTTGGGTTAGATTGTCTCGGAATAACTAAAGATAAAAACATGTACAAATTTTTCAAGCATATCTCAGGTGGAAGGTTGTACGGCGTCACCACAATCAGTTAACATGAATATGTTTTCCCATAGGACCCATGTGGGGCAAACCCATCTGCACACAGTCTAAGCCTCACATTTCTAGCTTAGCAGCAAACTTAAGATTTGTCCTATCATAGTGTTGCCAAACTTTAGCGTCAGACGGATAGCACATAGACCTCTCATCAATGGTGTGACTGGCATGTCATGTTATGTGTTCAGCTATTTCAGTCGAAGTATATAATCTTTGTAATCTTTGAGTTAATGGCAAGTATTGTAGCCTCACATATGGGATGTATCTCTTACCACTACCACTACTTGTTCATAATCTGAACCTAGGCTACCTTTAGAATTTGCAGCTATTGAGTCCTTCATCGTCCTTTTAACATAGCATGCAACCAATTCTAAAATAGTCAATCTTCACAACTAGCAAGCACAAGTTCCTTATCAATCATTTTGTGCTATAATAGTTTTCGGGCATATAATGGTCACGTGATAATACCTCACAAATTAACCTTGAGATGTCATTGCAGCAACTTTATGAAAACTCGTGCTTTACTTTTATACTCACTAGTCACACTATTGCTGATAGTTGTGAAAATTTTTGCATCTATCATATAGAGGTTAATTTGTTGTATGTGACACTTCAAAAGTTCTTTTTGACAATCGTTCTTTATAGTTTGTAACATAACTTTGCCCCCATGAGGATGATTGTCTTCATCATTAGGTCGTATTGTGTTACTTATACTTGCTTTATCCATAAACATTTCCATGCGTGGCTCAACTGCATCATATGCCATTCACTGGTCCCACAACATTTCCTGGCTATTATTATCACCCACATTACTCTGTAGAGGCCTAACATCACTACCTCTTCCCTAGATCACTATCAAAGTATTTGGCATCTACATGACTAGTCCAGTTATAATAATATATACAAATTCCTTTTTGAATAAGTATACCTTCACCTCATTGGGATGTAGAAGCTTATTATTTTTCCATTGCGAACAAGGACACCTAATCCTATTGGCATCCATGAAATCAAACTACTGACAAGCCTACTGTATGAAATCATTAACCCCTTTATAATTTAATTTTATAATGTTTGCATTTAACAAATAAAAACTGAAAAATGTGCAAATTACAAGTCATTCCACTATACATGCAAATTTCCCAACATTGCCAAAAAAAGTTCGGAAAATCTAATGCATATTTTTGTGGTGTGTAAAACATGCACTTAATTAAAATTATACAAAACAATTATGGATCGATCTTAGGTCTCACCAGTATGGAGCAAAATTATGAATTACACCTAAAAAAAATTTTGCTTTTCATCATTATACATATCTGTGAAAGAAAAAAAACAAAGTTACAAAATAATATAAATAAGAGCAACAATATTACTTTAAAAATAAAAACAACTTCATTCCCACCAACTTTATAGAGTTTTCAGCCATATTTCATATTGTTTTGACAATGGTGGAGAGAAAAATAAGGGTTTCAAATGAAAGATGGTCATATTTGTCTTTTTTTAAAATTTGTAATTTGAGAAGACTTTGGAATAGTCACAAAAGTCGTCCCTAAATTTGAGATGGTCATAAAAGCTGTCCCTATTCTTCGGAATGGCTAAAAAGGCCGTCCTTATTGAAAGCTGTCCAAAATTTAGGGATGGCTTTGAGAAGGTTTTTCTGGTCTATGTAGAAATATAACTTTGAAATGAATTTTTTTTGGCCCAATGCTATCCTAATCCTATTATTTTTTGGGTGCGTTTCTTTGTTTTTTCTTATTTTTCATTTATTATACATTTAATTTGAATAATTCTATTACTTATTATTGAAGTATAATAGCCTTATAATTTATTATAATCAATAAAAACGTGTTATATATAACAATTTTGAAGGATCTACCTCACACGTTTCCAAACTTTCCATGAGAAAATATTAATAGCCTATTTGTTTAATTATTAGCTTGGAGAAAATATCAATACATCAAAGATATTATATGTTTTTTTGGAAAAAGGGTAAGCTTATATTATTTATGAACAATACAAAAATAGAAGAGAGAAAAAAAAAAAGTTAGTTTGATGTGTTTTATGTTTAAAAGAATTGATCACTCACCCATTATAATATCGTCTTGGTATTAAAATAAAAATTTATGAACTTTTTATATGCCTAAACATATGGGTCCAAATAAACCTTTGATATTTTAGCTTATTAACTAATTTCATTAATTAATTAATACTATAAAAAATAATCTTAAAATTTATAGATAACGACAAAAACTAGTTGCTAGGTGAGAAATAAGCCACGTCAAAACAAGTTGCACCATTTGCTGTTCAGAAGCAATTCCACCATATCACTTCTACAATACTATTTGCGTTTTCTTTAAATAACTTTTTTCGAAATATAAAAAAGTTATAAGTTCACACCAATTTGCAGCATGGTTTAATTTGAGGACTATTTATCTAGAATTTTTTGGTTTAATTAACATATTTTTAGTATTATAACTAATAGCAGGTTCATCTGTAAAGTGTCATGTAATTTATTTATGCTCTCTGAAAAAATAAATAAAAGAAACATTTTGTTTATATAAGGTAAGAGTAGACACTTTAATATAATAAACAACAATATTAATAAATAAAACCCAGAAGAAAATTTTAAAAAACTAGGGTAAATTTATTCTTTTCAAATTATGACATTATATTGTTTGTGGATTTCATAAATCAAAGTATGAATGGGGTGACCTTTTGAAGTATCAATGCATTATTTGGGGTTGCAAGTAGGTGCTTGAGGTGTACAACGACTCTCAATTATTGACCTCTCGTCTCATTCATCGACAAATAAATAATATCTAAAAAAAAAATTAAAATTGTCGATGTTATTGTCATGACCAAGACCTCACTCTCACACTTCCAGTACTGTGATTATATTTACATTGTCCCACCTTTCTCTTTAGTATCATGCTATTTCCTTCATATCAATCACAAGAGAGAGAGAGAAATTAAAAGAGTTTGCAGCAGAAGTTGAGCCGGATAAGAGACACCCAACTTTTCAATCAATCTTTTGCTTCCAACTTTAGGCAGTTCTAAGTCATGTTTGTTTGATTGAAAATTGGTGCTTAGGATGGAATCAAACCTGTATAGTTCCTTTCCGTTCTTTGATGCAGCCTGCACATGGTGATTTGCTAGATATTCCATGTTTCTAATAAATTATTTTTCTGTCTTTTTCCACTTTCTTCTTCCATTATTTGATTTTCCGAATCATCTATTGTAGCTTTTTTTTGGGTATTAATATGAAGAATCTTGGAAAAATAATCTAACTTTTGTTTTTCTTGGTAGACTATGTGCCCTACCTTCACTGCAGGTACTTAAATTATTGGGGGTGGGATTGGATAGATCATCTTTTTCTCTAATATATACAAAAATAATATTATTAAGTCAAGTGGTGCATATTTGTATCAAAATATGTGCTTCGTATTTTCAAGTTATTGCATGGATTTCTCGTTACCCCTTTCTTTCTCTTTCATGTTTTGCCAGGTTTTTATCTGACATGGTTGTTTGAATTGTCCGAGGATTCCTGAGAGGAAAGCTGATGGATTTATGGAATTCCAGTGCTATGGAAAAATCTGAAATTCGTACATACTGAGGAGATTTGTTGGATTTCCAGAAATCCATGGCCATGTACTGCCAAGGGAGCTCAGAAATCCAAGCTGATGCACTTCAGACAATTTGTCTCATGAACCCTAATTGTGTAGGGTACTCGGACACTCATCATCAGGCCCAACCCAACATGCTTTTCTTGAATTCCTCCACCACCGCCGTACACGGGCTCAATTCCACCGTGTCACCGCACGCGCCTCTTCATCAGGCTCGGCAATTCTGGGGTATCCCGCTATCTCATGATACCAGCCGTCCACCCTCGGTTCTTGGTTGGCAGGAAGATATCCAGGCCGCCCCCCACAGCTCAATCTCAAGTTTCCGTTGTAACCCATGGGGCTTAGACGTTGATACAGCCAAACAAGCAAACATGCCCCAACAAACACCACATGCCTTGTCCCTAGGCCTTGCGCCCCACCAGACAGGCTTTGATAAGCCACTTCCCAGCCGTCATCATCAAGACTTTCTCCGAAAAAAATGTTCATCTCCCTCGCTAACTACCATTGATCTGTCTAAAGGTGTCAATTTGATGCCAAGTGTGATCATTGGTTCCAAATATATCAAGGCTGCTCAAGAACTCCTGGATGAAGTGGCGAACGTAGTCGACAGAAAAGGCACCGCGATCGATCGGCCGGAGGGGTCGAGGGATAAGGCAAAGATAATCAAAGAGACGGCCGCCAACGCCTCAAGCGGAGGAGGTGATCACAGTGGCAACAAAGGTGGTGGAGCCGAGCTTTCAACGGCACAGAGGCAAGAGATTCAGGTGAAGAAAGCTAAACTCAACTGCCTGTTAGATGAGGTAAACTTTATCTTTCTTTCCATGTTGTTTACTTAGATTTTTAGCTCTCTTTCTTCTTGATGTTGCTTCTACTCATTATTCTAATTTTGTTATCAAATTCCAACTCAAATGATCGCCTTTCTCATTATACGAGTGGCTCTCAATTTTCTTAAGTGGGTCAAAGTCAGCATCACTTAATAATACAGTAACAAACCTTGACAAATTTTACAAAGCGAAGAAGATAATTCCAGAGTACTCTTGTGCCAAACTGTTTACTGCCTTCTTTGAGCTTCCTTCTGGTTTGGCCCATCTTGAAGATGGCGTATTTACACCGTTTGGTCATTGATGGTTTCTGGCCTCCTGATTAATGAAGACAAGACCGTGTCTTGTAGCTACATGCACGGAGAAAAAAGTGCAAGAAAGCCCCCCTTATTTATTGAGCTTGTTCTCCAGTTCTATATCACTGAATATCTTCCACGTTTTAAACCAGGTGGAGCAAAGAAGCAGGATGTATCATCACCAGATGCAAACAGTGGTGGCGTCATTCGAGCAAGCGGCTGGGATTGGGTCAGCAAAATCATACACTCAGCTCGCCCTGAAAACAATCCTGAAGCAATTCCGGCGCCTGAAATCGGCAATATCCTGGCAGATAAAGGCCTTAAAGAAGAGCCTCGGGGAGGAAGAGTGCTCAGGTGGGAAGCTGGGGGGATCGAGACTTGGGTTCCTGGATCATCAGCTCCGGCAGCTTGGGACGATGCAAAACAATGCTTGGAGGCCCCACAGAGGTTTGCCCGAAAGAGCTGTCTCGGTTCTTCGGGCATGGCTTTTCGACCACTTCCTTCATCCGTAAATACTGAATTTTACATCCTGTGTTGATAATGTGATTCTCATTACAATATGACATATATATGTATATGGTGCATATGATTGGATTTGTGCTGATGTATGATCACTTTGAACTGCACGCAGTTACCCTAAGGATTCAGACAAACAGAGGCTGGCAACGCAAACAGGGCTTACCAAGAGTCAGGTTAAAAAATACTTTGATTAAGCGTATGTGCTTTCACTATACCATATGTACAAGAAATATGTATATGCGTGTGTATGTATATATATTTGTGTGTATTTTGTGACAACTAATTTTAGTGGATACTTATATGCGTATATACTTATATTATGCCATTAT
Source organism: Avicennia marina (assembly GCA_019155195.1). Classification (NCBI taxonomy): domain Eukaryota; kingdom Viridiplantae; phylum Streptophyta; class Magnoliopsida; order Lamiales; family Acanthaceae; genus Avicennia; species Avicennia marina. Next base: position 2,724,890 of record CM032783.1, on the reverse strand, counting down.
AATTTTTTTTTATTTTACCATAATAATACTGATATTTGAAATTCAATAACAAAGATGTCGAATAAGTTGTGTTGTTATATATAGTATAAAATTTATTACCTAATTAAGTAGTTAATATGAAAATTAGGTGGGTTTGGTTTGCACATTAAAATCGGATTTGGTTCAATATATGGAATATATATCATTAATATAATTGATGTTTGGTTCACCAACTCTTTCAAAATAATATATGAAAATTTTTAAATTTTAACTTTAATCTATATAAAGTTAAAAATAAATTGTTGAAAATGAACATTGGATGTGTACATTATTTATAAAGTTTATATTTTTGTTAATTATTATATATAATTTTAATATCTTAAATAAAAAATTTCAAAATTAAATAACATTAGAACATAGAAATAAATATAAAAATGAGTTGAAGAAAAAGAAAATATCAAAGAAACATAAATCTACATTAATTAATAAATGAGAAAATTAAAAAATTGGTTAATCTAAAGCCTACGAGCATAATATAATAATGTAAATAGTTTGAATAGAAAAGATGTTAAAAGAGAAAAAAGGAAAGAAAAAGAACATAATGCACTAAGAAAACAAGAAAATAACAAAAAAAGTTTTTTTAAAAAATAAGACTAATTTAGTAATTTTACATTTGGGTAAGTAAAAATAAGCATCATCTTTAATTATATATAGTGTGTGAGTGTGTGTTAAATATTTATTAAATTAATAGGATGTAAATGTTTTAAAAAAGCTATGAGAAATGGAAAATCAAATTTGGATTTTGTATAAAAGCCTTCCAACTTACTTGAAATTTGAGGAATTGTCAAATTTTTAAATCTGAATCCTAAATATTAACTCCCATAATAGTAATCCAAACAACAATTATGAAATTATTTCCATTCTCAATACCAAAACCCTCTTACCAAGCCCCATCCTAGTAACAAAATAGCTACTGAGCTGGTTATAAGTTGTCATTATTTAATAAGTATATATGTATGTGTGTGTGTGTGTGCGTTTAGCAATAAATCATTAATTAATAGCACCGATTACCACAATCTTCTACCAAAAATCATTATTCTGTAAAAATGATCATAAAACATAAAACATGATGAGAAGTGCGCTATACATGTCATACATTAAGATTCAAAGTTTCTTTTTGGAATTTGTTTTTTAAAATAGCATATAAAAGTACAAATATTAACATCTGAAAGTATAATATATAGTATTGAAAGGATATAACACAACTAATAAAACAGTTAAAAACAATTCAAATGTTTGTATATAATATTCCAAAGTGAGGACGGATGAATAACTAGTTATTTCAATAATGAAATCAATAATATTCTTTCCTAGGCTCAAGTTAACAATAACTCATAATTATTAGTCTTGTTTAACCTTGGACATCTTGATTTGACAACAAGAAAATACCTAAAGAGCTTAATCTTCATAGTATTTGCCACTTCCCAATATATAGCTAGAGTCAGTGACAATATCTACAGACGTTAAACTAAAAATACCTACATACATTCATACATTTATATATAATTTTAGAAAATGTAACAATCGTTCATTGTTTTTGTTTACATCCCCTTGATTGAAGTTAGCATGCAGATTATATATATATAATTCATTAATTTGTAACTTAAAGAGAGTACCTAGCTCATTAATTAATCTACTTTTTCAAATTAAAAAAAAAAATGGTTGAGGGGTTAGCCAGTAATATACCATTAGTTTTTTCGCCATATGTTTTACCACTATTTCAAGTATGAGATTATGAGTTCAAATTGTTGGGAAGAGTGTGTGAGATGAACGTGTGAGTAAATAAAACAAAATAATATCTGGCAAACAAGTCCTTCACATATTATGACCTCATGAAATATACATGGGTGCAGGTCTCCAATTGGTTCATCAACGCTCGAGTCCGTCTATGGAAACCCACTGTCGAGGAGATGTACCAGGAAGAGACGAAGAATCAAGTACAACATATCAGCTCTCAGGAGAACGCACCCAAAGCTGGATCTGACAGAGAATCAGGCTCAAAACAAAATGCCCCACCTGATAATATCAACAGCAGAACCCCCGCGGCGGATCAGCACAAGACACTCCAAACCAAGCAAGGCAAACTTATGTTGGACCTGCAGGTCCCTTCTCCCACAGAGATATCAGCTTCAACAGTCGTCGCGGCATCCCCAACGGGGCCTTCTCTTCGACCCCACCCGGGCTTTGCCCAACTTAACATCGGTTCAATCTATATGGAAAACCTGGAAAAGAATGCCAAGAAACCACGAAGCGGCGCCCAGGATGAGTCTCCAGGTGGCGTTATTCTTCCGGGTGATATGGAAAAGAAAGCAGGTAGGATAACGGAAAGCTACTTATCAATGGCTGCACCAAACACAAACCTTTCTCCTGGAACAGGATTTGGGGCGTACGGACTTTGTGAACCTGGCAGGTTCAACGCCGATCCTCAGCAACTGGCGACGGGTTTCCAGGAAAATAATTTCTCTCTCACTCTAGGGCTCCCTCCTTCCGAAACTTCACAAGGAGCTCGCCAGCACAGCTTCCTCTCCGCCAGGAACTTTGGAACGAGAATCGAAACTGGAGCGGCGGAAAGTAGTCGCATTATTAATGGGATCAATCAGTTTCCAAGTGCTGCTTCACACCCGAACGCTGGTTATGAGATTCTTGATTTCCACGACAGAAGGCCATTTCCGTCTCAGTTCTTACCTGACTTCATGGCCTGACAGGGTCAAGACAAGGAACTCTGAATTCTCATAGGTTATTCAGTAATGGAAAGATTTGGGAGAATGGAGATTGATAGCTAATTAGTTTGGAGGTAGAACTTATACGATTTAGCATAGCTCAATACTTGCTTGCATGCATGGATTAGTACCTTAATAAACCATATATTTTTATTATTATATTATTGTTAAGACGTTATTTGGTCTTTTAATATATTTTTCAAAAATATACTTCACAACTAAATTAATTCGTGTACTATTATGTTAAGTGTGATTCATAACTAATTTAATTCACATGCAATTATATTAAGCGTGAAGGATTCATAAAAACCAATGTTTAGTTTTCAATGTTAAATTACCAAATTATCTATATTATCTTTATTTTTTCTTTCTCTTTTATTTTGTAACTAATTTCTCTTTTCTGTCAATAAAAATTGATTTTTTCTTTTTACTTGCTCTCAATTCTAATTATTTTAATCTCCCTTTCATAATATCTTAAACGTAATTTTAATTTCTAAATAATTGTGATTTTATTATTAAAATTTTAAAAAAATATATAATAATCTTATTTTTGATTATAATTAATAAAGTTAATTAATTCTTTCAATGAATGTGCGCACACAGAGAGCGTGTAGTTTTTACTAATACATAAATAAGATTCAAGGTGCAGTATATCAGAGTGTGTGTGTGTGTGTGTGTGTCTCTCTCTCTCTCTCTCTCTCTATCTATCTCTCTCTCTCTCTATATATATGTATATATATAATATAGAGTTGAGTTTGTCTATATATATTATCAAAGTGGTTGTTTTAGAGCTTAACTTGCCTAGATATCACTCCTTGGAAGTGGCAATATGCATGTATACATGGATTTATATGTTGTAATAGTTGAAACTGCTTAATAATATGTGTGTGTGTGTGCAGTTTTTATTCATGCAATGATAGGAATGTGCTTTTTAGTGATTTCGTAACTTAGGAAAAAAATTCCGAAGTTATTCCCAAAGTTGTGAAAATTGCACAGCTCGAAGAAATTTTCTATTAAATAAAATTTCAAACTAGTTTTCACGAATAAAGTTATACATAAATATTCATAGTCTTGGAGTTAATTGGACCCCGTCAACTTTTTCAATTTAAATTTTTCAATCGATATTCTTCGGCTTAGTATTATGTCTGCAAATTAATCTTGTCTTCTCTAACGTGTGAACCGACAATGTTTGCTTTTTCTCGTTTGATAAAAAAGCTAGGATAAGATAATCGAATGTCATACTCTATGTCATATTTTTGAGTAGTTACATCTCTCAATGATTTCTCTATTTTTTTATTTATTTCAGTAATGACTATCACTATCATTACTTAATTATATAGTTATGTACCAAGCGAAAAAACCCATTTTGATCACCAATTTTCATTTAGATAAAAAGTCCCAATTCCCACCAACTCCCCTTTTTAACAAAGAATCATAAAACATGTGAATCACTAGATTAGAATGTAATAACGTTATAAAATATAAAATTATTTTACAATGAAACAATGTATAATTAAATTGAATTCTACCCACACAAGGTATGGCATTTAGCTTCCTGTCATTCAAATCCATATTTTCAAAATTTAAAATCTCCATCTTGTGAATTGAACTAATTATTTGGGCAATTGTTAGGATTTCCTAAGAACATTAAATCAAAATAAGAAATTTTATGTTTGGATGCAAATTTGCATCTGTCGAAATCAATTCTTCCTCATTTTCGTATTAAATTTTCTATCTTAAAATTTCGCATCCAAACAAAATCTTAGCATTAAGGCGATAGTGAGAATTTATGGTATAATAATTTTTTTTTAAAAAAAAAAAAGGAAAAAATGCCAACTATAAAAGGAAGAGGAATGAATTGAATCTCATTCTGTTGGATTCAGTAAAGTGATAAAAAGGCGATGGAGAGCGGCGGCGGAGCCACCGCGCACAACTGGACGGAGGGGGTCGAGGACCTATTGCATTCCGGAGAAGTCGACCAAGCCATCTCGTTTCTTGAATCCACAGCATCCAATCTTAAAAATGAATTGGAAAAAGAGCAGCTTCGAGATGAAATTGGTGGAAAGTTCTCCTCGTCCATAGCTGATCAGTTGTCCACAGCTCTCCATGACTTGTCAAAGCTTTATTCCGCTAAAGGCCTCTCTCTCAGAGCCGATCAAACTCTCTCCCGTGCACTTCAAATTAAACACGGGAAAGGGCAAGTCCAATTTTATGGCTTACCTTTCTGGGATTATATTTCTTTTCCCGATGCCATTGAGGAATTTCTTGGCCATTCAATGTTTTTTTTTTTTTTTAAAATTGAATTCAGTCTTCAATCTTGATTCTTTCTGTCTTTTGATTTTAAAGAAACTTGTTTGCTTGATCGTATTTCCAGTTTTTTAAATATTCCTAAAGTCGCCAAAAAACCGAGAGCACATAATAAAGAGATATGAATCTTACGTGATTACTAACTATTGTCTGACGCTAGAGAATGTACAAGCTACAGTTCTGGATTGTTCTTGGAAATTTTCTTAGTAAATTTTCTGGAATTTTTTTTCTTTTTCCGATGGCACTTGAAGAATTTGTTTGTGATATAAGAATGTTTTTACAAATTTTTCTTGCGTGTGAGATGTCCGAGTTAGAAATAGGAAATGGACAATGCTTCTTTTGGTGTGTGTATTCTGGGGAATGAGATTGAAATAGAGATATAATACCTTTTATTGTTTCTTTCTTTGCTATTAGAACTTATTTGCAGGTATTGCTTGCTATACTGAAGGCTTCTGATTCCTGGGACATGTAATTTGGCCCAGTGCAATTAATTTCTGGTTGTTTATAATTGTTACCGGCTGTTCAGGGGTCTACCGCTGGAAAAAGAATCAATTTCTGATGAATTTTCAGTGGCTCGGGTTTTGCAAAACGAGGCTACTTCTATTGATGAAACTGGTGAACATGCTCTCTTTTTCTTCTGTAATTCTTTGTTTCTTGATTTACAATGCGTTATATTGTCGTTATGGTGGAGATTTTGTAAGCGCTATCTCTTATTTGATTGCTTATTTTGACTTTGGGTTTTTACTGTGTTCTTTTGCTCTTATTCATATACATTTAGCAATTTATCTAGAATTAATTGATATTTATTTTGTTGCAAAGGCCATGGTGAGAGTTCTTCAAATTTTCACAATGATAGCTCCCCACATGAGAGCTGCGGAGATGATGGTACATACCAACTTAACGTTGCTCTGTTTAATTGACACTTATAGTTGGAACTTAAATTGAATTCAAACTTTGAGACTTATTTTTTATTAGACTTTGAAGCAATGGCTTGATCTTGAATGTAAACAGATTCCTTCTGGAAGCCATAGTCTATAAATGAACATGGAAATTCTCACCTTTTTTTGAATATCTGTAGAAAGTTCAATTGCTTCCCATACAACATAATATTTACTTGAAATGTGGCATTTGGATTCAACGTTTTTCCTTGTAGGTTCATGCTTGCTTTCCTTAGATTTTACCTTCCACTTTTCCGTTTTTTTCATTACAGTTTCTTCCTTTCTGATTTAGGTTTTATGTCAATATTACTTAGCTAAACACTTCTGAAAATGTTAGGGGTGCAGATATCAGTAGGAATAGAATGAGGTACAGTTTCCAATTTATGGGGAGGCAGGCAGAGGGTAGGAATAGTTTATGTGCTATGGATCTTTGAAAAAGATTAGTGTTCAACAATATTCATGTGCTTATGCATGCTGAAAAGGGTCAAACTAGCAAAAAGTTTGGCAGTTTCAATATTGTGCCAATGATTTAGATTTAGTGTGCTTTATTCATAATATTCTAGTATCATCCCTCTCTTGTCCTGTAATTATTTTGTTTGACATTGTTACATGCAGTGGCTTCTCATTTACCAAGATATATAAGACAGTTGAAGATGGGGCTAATAATATTGTGGTAATTTACAGACTGGGAAGCTATTGCAGATCGAGCTCCAGAGGAGTTACTTTCCCCACCAAGTTTGCCAGAGATATCGGAGCTGTCTTTAAAAGACTCAAAAGCTGAAGAGACCAAGAGGCGAGGAAGGGGAACGTTCTCATATAAGAGACAGGGCCTGTACAGTGATAACCAGTCTGATGAGCATTTTGTTGATGACTCGGACAATAATTCCATTCTCCACTTTGAAGATGTTGAAAAGAGAAATTGTATGTTTATAGGCAGTTCATATGGTTTGATTTCAGCATTCAAACTCTTTTATCTACTAAAATGGTCTTGCATTAGCAGATTAACATTATTGTAGACTTAACTAAATTAGCTTGCTATGACAGATTATTATCGTAGACTACATAGAATCTTTTCCATTAGAGAGTTAAGTCCTGCAAAAAATGAGTAATTTGATTTCTCGATTATGTGTGCATTTTTTTACAAGTTCATTCTATGGAATTGGTTTGTAAACAATGACTGCTTGTTTTCTTCCATTCCATAGTGATTTTAGCTCTTTTGGCAGAATATTAGAAAATCTTTATATAGCGGTCAAATGGTAATGGGTGGCAATAGTTGCATTTGCATTACTCTTGAGATCCAAATTATAACTTCTATGGGACTATATTTGATGGGTATCTGAGCCACTTAGGCTAACTAGATCCCCAAATACATGTGCTAATTAAATGATATTCTACAAGTATCTTTGCTGACTTAAATTGGGATTAACTGTCAGTGTTTACTCAAACTTTTTTCTTTGTATTTCTGTATTGGTCATTGAATTTCTTGTCAAACTAATTAACTATCAAAATTGTCAGCTTGCTTTCATGATGGTTGAATGAGTTAATTAGTGTGAGTTATTAGAATTTCCCTGGTCATTGAATAGGAACAATTGCAAAAGCAACGTGGTATTCTCAAATGTATTAAACCATTTAGTTATTCGTTTAGGAAACTTTTATATGTTGGTAATCTTGCACGAAGAACAAAAGGAGGAAAAACTACAAAGGTAGAATATTGAAATTTTAACTGTGGCAAGTCATTAGAGCTGCTAGTCATGATTATAGTACAAGAAATGGATTTTCAGGAACAAATGATGATGGAACTTTTCTCTTCTGCAGTTCTGCAAGCTGTTTGTATATGCTCTCATGTGAAAGTTCCGTTTTCTTTACTGGCAACATTGATCATACAAATTATATATTTCGTAACAGACTTCAATGTGTCTCTGATTTCAGTAGTGTATGGTACACACCATGTTCTTGTTCTTACCGACTTCCCTCCAAGCACTCGGACAACTGACCTGGAGAAGGCGCTGGAGAAATTCAAAGATCGTTTTGTGATTCGCTGGGTGAATGATACCACAACACTTGCAGTGTTTAGAACACCATCTATTGGTAATGGCAGTTGCTTACATATTGCCTTTGGTTTTGTGGCTTCAACCAACTGAATTCAAGAAACAGAAACATTGTGATCTTGTGCATTTGGCAAATTTTGATTTAGAATTCTTATGCTAATACTACATGGTGTAATATGCACCTGATAATGTTGAAATGAATTGATACCTACCCTGTCATCCGCTAGAGTGGATTTTTGAATAGGCGTTCTAATTGTTTTGGTGATTTTGTTCCTTGAATTAGTTACAAATGTAATTTGATTCAACTGGATTCTTGTAGGCTATGCACCATTGATACACTTCAAGTTCTTATATCATCTAGGTTTTGATCCAACTGGATTCTGTCGAAATGAAAATTGGATTCATGTAATAGGAGAAAGATTTTCCATCCCTTAGCCGGAAAGATATGAGGCTGTGAAAGCGGGATTAAGTGGAACAGAATTGACTGGATTGGGAGGAAACTATGGATGATGGCCGTACATGAAACTCCTTTCTTTATTATTGGAGCATTGAACAAAACAAATTATCTGTAGTCTGTACCACAAAGATACACATTGAAACCATTTTTGAGGAAAATATGTTTTGGCACATGATGAAATTTTTCATCCTGAATGCGTGCACTATTCACATGTACTAAAACACCATATGGTTTCTTTAATGAAAGACATCGTCTTGTTAAAGTCTCTGGTTTCTTGTGGCCCTGGCAAGAGTGATTGCCTGATATCATCAAGAATTTTGCCTCTGCGGACAGTATTGATGAATGGTCTTTTGGCAATTCTTTTTCCCTTCTAGCATTTTGCTGCCTTGAGTGTCTCATGTGGACTCTGTAGCACACAATAATTCACAAAGTGTTCTTCAACTTTTGCATCAAGAAGATATGGGAAATCGCCCTCTTATAAACTGTTAAGTCTTGTTTTATTGTTGTAAAACAAATAAAGTCTATATTTCAGTATGCTTCTTAATTTTAAACTGAGTAAAAGGTATTTATACTCTTAATTAACTCTCTTTTTATTGATGCAGCTCTTGAAGCTAGTAACTCCATCCAATACGCATTTACAGTTCGTATACTTAATGAGGACGATGAACTTTTGAGCTCAATTCCACCCAAAGGTAACAGTGATAATTATTCTTCTCTATTTTTAGAAACTCTGAAATATATAGCTTAAAGGAAAAATTTAAATGTCCATTTGTGCAGTTATTAAATTTTTATTGCAACTTGTGCTTAGGGCTGTAGGTGAATCAAGCTACTAGCTCAACTTGAGCTTGAGTAAAATTGAGCTCGAGCAGCTGAACTTGTTAAGGCAAGTGGAGCTTGAGTAATTGCATGTTAATCATACATGAAGGGATGTAATTATATTGAAAATAAAAGTTAGGTACATCTATGTCATAAGAAAAGTATTAAATATACAAAAAAATAAAAAAATACTAAAATATTTAAATAAATATAAATTATAAGTTTTAAAATATTTATTTTTAAATTTATTCTCTGCAGAGCATAGAGAATTATTTTTTCCCAACCTTATAAATTTTAAATTAAAAAATAAATTTAAATTTTTTTAATTTTATAAAAATTAAAGATAAAGACTTCTATTTTTTTTTAAAAAAAATTTTAAGTTTTTAATATTTTCCAACTATGTTATTAGAAATATATTACAAATATGTAATATGAATCGTAATTTATAAAATAAAAATAAAAATTTAATAAAATTTAAAAAGATTAGTTCCAAATAACCTTCACAAAAGATATTATAATATACTTTTGAAAAAATTTGAAATATTTCAAAACTTAAATTTTTTAATAAATATTTTAAAAAAATATTTGTATTTGCGAACACATAAACTAAAAAATAAAAAACATATCTTAATATTTCGATAAAAATATATAAAAATGAAAATTAAAGTAACTTTTTCAGATAAGTAGAGAATAAAAAAATTAAATAATATAATAAAATATTTTCTAATAAATAATCAAAAAAGTAAAAATAATATTTAAAATTTATTCTGAAAGAGCATAGAAGATTTATTTTCTAACCCATAAAAATAAATTTCAAATTTCCTAAAAGGAAAAAAATAAAGATTTCTAATTCTAAATTTTATAAAATTCAAAATTTGTTACTTATTCTAAATATATTTTGTGAAAAATAAAAAGTATATATTTTAAGAATAATATGTTATAATGTAAAATTTGAACTTTAATAAGATTAAAAATATTAATTCAGAATATTTTCAAATAAAGATTATGTATAAAAATATTTAAAAATATATTTTATGAAAAATATTAAATTAAATATTTATATTTTTATCATATAAACCAAAAAATAAAAATGGTATAACTAAATATTTTCTCAAAAATATAAGAAATTAATTAGTAGAAATAAAAATTTAGAAATTTAAATTTCGAAAATGAGATTTTTTTTGCCTGTTTTTCATTTTTTAATGTTTTTTGGCCATGGGCAAAACAATCATTCATGAAAAATTGCTAGAATTTGGTCAACCTATATAGGGGAGGTATATAATTTCCCAAACCTCTAAATCTCAAAGTGGGGTGTTGTAGTTATCTCAAAAATATATTATTAGTACCATATTAATTGATATTAGTGACTTAGTCATTACCTTGAATTCCATAGATGTTACATTGTTGTATTACATGAGCTCTACAGGCTGTTTGACATGAGCAAGCAATTTAATCAAACCCAATTTTGAATCTAAAGATGCGAACACTAGACTTAATTATCTGACCCAATGTAAAGGAATCAAATTTAAACTTGATGTAGACAGACATAATTTGGACGTTGAAAACCTAAGTGATATGTTACTAATACGCGGGACCAATTTTGGATTGACTTGATTTGAGATGATAGATTCATAAAAAATTAACAGCACAATTTCTCAAAAAAATCAAAAACTCTTATTAATTGGAAAAAACATTTTGTTTTAATAATGACAAAGAACTCATGTCTATAGATAACCACCACCTGGAATGCGGGCCCTCAATATAAAGCCCATATGAGCTAAAATATATTAAAACCTCAAAACAAAATACGTCAAAATAAAATAAATATTCACCTAGATCAAGTCATTCTTCTCCTTTTAAAGGCGAATTGTTCCCAAATGTGAGTTAGTGTAATGCTTCACAATCTTGCTCAATCCTCATCCTTGTCTCGTCATGGATCAAGCAATGGAATGACAATGATGAACCATATGAATAAATGCGGAATCCATCAACACTTTATCTAAATGCTGACATGGAAACCTAACCTATTAAATCTTTTTATACCTGTGTAGTATAGAGCTTTAATACCGAATTACATGATCAGAGAAAACAACGAAAACAAAAGACGATAGCAAACGATGCGATTAAACCCAATTTTGGATTTTAGGGATGCAAATTGTGTAGTTAATTGCTCAACCCACTTTAAAGAAATTGAAATTAAATTTGATGTAAACGGTCACAATCAGGCGGATATCTAATTGATATGTCATAAATTACACAAGATCGATCTGGAATGCCTTGATATGAAAAGATAGATCCTAAAGAAATTAACAGCATTATTTTCAGGAAAAAATAGAGAAACTCTCATTAAGTGCAAAACATTCTGTTCTAATAATGACAGACAACTGACATTTACAAGTAACAATATGGGTTTGCGCCCAACTGTAAAGCGCATATGGTTCAAAATATATTAAAAGCTTAGAAACAAAATACATCAAAATAAAATAAAAATTGGCCTAGATCACATCACCGTTCAATAAGCTAGCTCACGCATTTGTAAAATGAATGTCAACGATGATGGATAAACTTTCTTACCTGAAGAGTTATAGTTTGAAGTTGTGCAATACACGTGTTGCCAAGTTGTTAATAGCTATCACTGTTCAGACTGTAACGTAGACCAAGAATCAGATTTTGGCTTGTGTTTTTATATATTTATTTCTTGGGGGGGGGGGTGGGGGGGTGCAGCTCATTTAATTTGCCAGGGCATAAGCTAAGGCTACTGGTGAATGGCATCAAGCTTGCTTAAGTTTATCATTTTATCGTCCAATTCCTGATATACATTTTATGTATTTACATTTTGTTTGTGACTTTTTTAAGAATTGTATATTTCTGGACAATCCAAAACTTGAGAATTTCAATGTAAAGAATTTGAATATTCTTCTGGCTTCTTGTTTAATATGGTTAGGCATTGGTGCTCTCATGCATATACTTTAATGTGTTTGGCAGCATACCATCAATACCATAATTTTTCGTTTCAGATCTGGAGCCACCTCGTCAAAGGCCTCAAACCTCAGCAAGAACGGCTCAAAGATTGATTGCACAGGGGATGGGAATAAAGCTGCCTTCAACATTTGGATCTGCAGAACTAAGGAAACAAGAAGAAGCCAGAAAACATCGGATAGTTTCAAGGCAGAATATGAGAGATGATGCATGGGGTGATGATACGAAGTAGCAAGGTTTGCATTTTCTTTTCCATTTTATACAATGACTGGCCCTACTGGTTTGTAGCTGTTATACTTGATTTTTACCTGAGTGGAATGATCGTGAGTTTTTGAGATGGTGATTGGTTGGAACAACCACCATACATTGACTGTAGAAGGAGTTCGACAAAATGTGAATTTGTGAATAGAGAAACAAACCGGAAAAAAGGAAGAAAAAATATGCTGTTCTTACAAGTTTGAACATCATCATAATGCATCCTTCGATTTTAGGCCACAAGGTGTTGGGGCCAACCTTTCTTTTTTGTCTTTTCTTTTTTGGCTGTTTTTATGCTTGTGACTTTGACCCCAAGCATTGGGAGTCAATTCATTTATTTTTTTGTATTATGGGATTTACGGATTAAATGTGACAGATGAAAATAGGTCTCTTACCAGGAAAAGCTGAGAAATTGAGAACTGGCAAAAATAATACTTCTTCCATCCTTGAGGTATAGGTTTATTGATCAGTTAACTATTTTCCATAGGAATAAAGCTTAGTTTGTAGTGACGTGTAGCCAATATTTCTGGCATGGCTGGTATGTGAGAATGATATGTCAATTTCTAACTCTATTTTAAATCGCAGGCTAGTATAATTTTTACACGAGAATAGTCATTCTTGAAAGAATATTGATTTCTAACAGTATAGAAATTGTCAGTTTTTTTTAGCACCCTAGGTTTATATATTATCAATAATGAATTTATACTTTTATGTTATGAAATTACGTTTCAATAATGTATTATGGTTGTGTAACATATAATTACCAAAATATCTTTAATTAATTATACATTCTTTTTTCATTGTAGTCTCTCAATTTTTATTTATTTCACTTGCTTCTATAAATTTATCTTTATTCTATATATTTCTATTTCTTCTTTTTTTTTTTTAATCATATATGAATTATATAAATGATATAAAATTTGTTTAAAAAATTATTATTTTTTTATTTATATGCATAAACATTGAGTGTGTTTAAAGTTTAATTTATTATATTTTTTGGTCAATATTCTTCAATTTTAATTTATTCCAGTTTTTCCTATTTAAATTGCATTCTTTATCTTTTATTCATTTGCCTTCTATAAAAATTTTGTATCAATACAAAAATCATATCTACTACAATTATAATCTCATTTATGGTTTTTTTTTTCCCATCCGTTTTATAAATGACAATTTTTTCATCTTTATTTGTTGTTTTATATCAACATCTTTATAGAACATTGAAATTTTATGCCATGAAAATAATGGTGATGCTTTTGGATTGGTAAATAAATGAATATTTTTGGGGGAGTGTGTGTGGAAGTCTTTTTTAATTGATAGATTTTGTTTTTTTTTCAAACAATTTAAATGTTGAAAAATATAAATGAGTTAAATTTTTAAAGCACAATTATATTAAAAATTACCATTTAAACATAATTAAATAATTTAATAGTATTTATACGTTCGCTTCTATTTATCAATTATAGAAATGAAATTCCATATAGCAATCTCTCTCATTTTTTTATATAAACTAGTTATGGAATAACCGTGCATACTGACATTTATTTAATTTCTATATTCATTTTATTCGTGTCTTATTATATTAATGAATACTAACCATGTGAATTAACTTCGTTACTTAAAATCAACAATTTCTGCATCAGACAAACTTTGTCTTCAATCCATGCATTTATCCCAAAACATCCACATACGGCTTCTAAAACATTGGTCAACAAGCCCCTAAACAAATAGAGGCCCAGATTCAAATTTGCGAAAACGAAACTAACCCTCCCGATTGGATTAGTTAACAAAGGCACATCTGTATTCCTAAACCAAAACTGTAATAATACAATAAAAAGACATGCAACCCCTCCCTTTGTCCTTTATCTGTCATGGATTCTTGTTCTTATTCAGTACAATAAACTTCAGTCTAGCATTCACGTCGTCTCCTTGGAGCCCGACTTCATCATTCTTTTCCAGGTGCCTTTTCTTCACAAAATTAGATGCTCAATTCCCTACGAGCACATAACTTCCAATTTTTCATTGTTTCATTGTTTTCATTCTCTAACCAATGGCTTCTCTTCAAAACTTTATTGATCTTTACACATCCCTGGAAGCCTAATACTGAGAGCAAGATCATCCGTCGAGTTAGAAGTACCAGCCCCGGATGCCCTCTTGCTTCTCCTGAACCCCAACTATTGACTGTTTCGAAAAGAAGAACTCCCAACGCCGAGTTAAAGTTCCACAGAAACTGTCTCATCATTGAATTCGGATTCTTCTGGAGGTTCTTTCTCCATGTCAAACTTGTCTCAAGAGAAGTAATTCATAGACTGAAACATTCTCTTCTTTTGCCATCCGATGGACTTGTTCCCCCCAAAATTCCTTTTCCTTTTCCTTTGGATTGATTTTCCTCCTCACGTTGGGATTCTTTGAAGAAGAGAGCGCAGAGCATTTTGCATGAGATTTTGCAGAAGAAGAAAAGCGTGCCATGTCTGACATTTTTTCAGTTTTTCTAAGAACAAACAAGTCGAAGACTATATAATTGTTACATATAGGCGGGTGATGGTAGAAATCCCACATAGGATAGAAGAGGGTATGCATTTGATATTGATATTGAAAATATGGGTTTAGTTGGAAAGTTTTACATAATTGAGTTTTAAATTATAGTCTTGTATAATATTTTTTTTGATTTTTTATATTTTGACATTTAAATTGTAATAATAATTTATTGTAATTTAAAATTGTTATAATTTTATTTAAAATGAAAAAATTATTTTAAACGGCTAGATGACGTAATAATAAATTATAATAATTGTAAATTATTATATTTTTGTTTAAAATAAGAAAATTTATTTAAATAAAAGAATTTTTTTTCAATAAATTGAGTTTTAAGTCATGTATAATACTTTTTGGGTTTTTTTTATGCCTTGACATTTTTGAAATTATTATGATTTTATTTAAAATGAAAAAAATTATTTACATAAAAGGAACTTTTTTTTAGTAAATTGAGTTTTAAATTATAGTCTTGTATAATACGTTTTGGGTTTTTTTATGTTTTAACATTTACATTGTAATAAAATACAATTTGCAAAAAATAAATAGAAAAATAGTGTTTTTTAATAAAAATAAGTGATATTTTTCCTATAAATATTGTTATATAATAGGTTAAAAGTACGTGTTATAACTTTTAAATGAGATTGTATGACGTAATTATAATAAAATTAATAAATGTCAGTAAAATTAAAAAAAATTGAATACTTGCAAGAGGAAATACTGAATACTACACGTCATTATCATCCCCTAGACAACTACCGGTGCCATGGTGTGTGAACTGTCTAGCACAATGTCCTCTCCGTGGTATTGGATCTCCTTAACGATGATACAAAGTATGGGGCTATCATATTTCCATACTTACAGAGTTCTGCTGAAATAGCACTGGGGATCCACAGTATTGTCAAGGCTACTTCTGTGGAGTGTACGCATGAAGGGAGCGTAAAGAGACTTCGAAAGTACTATATATGGAGAATCGGCTTGTGGCGTATATGGAGAGTGGGTGCTCTGATGCAGTAGTTGAGGTACATATACATCCTTTGAATCTATAGTGCTAGGATCTGGTACCTCATACTGATATGATATGCTAGAACTAGCTGTATCGTGCTGATTGGGTATGCTATGTCCTGGATTGAGATGTGTAGAGACAATGTCATCCGTTTGGTAATATGGTGGAAAATCTTACTAGAGTTGCTATTGTGATAGTTGCTACACTATCGACAATATGTTGATTATATCCAATAGAATGTAGTTACTGCATCTATTGTGTCTGCAATCAACCATTTACATATTATTGAATAACACAAACACATGCACACACATATGTATATACACAGATATATAAGCATATCACATGCGGAAAATAAGTGACGTGGTCAGGCTAATATCTAGTATGTACAAATACATGCCAAGGAGTGATGAATTAGCGTGTGACTCGATGGTACCACTCGAAATAGTCTTGTGACACCTGTATATCTAGAAAGATGGGGTCTCTTATGATATGATCGTCGCTAGCCCACTCTTGAATATATATAGTGTAGTGATGAGCTCAGTTAGTCCTTGGACGCCCGCGCCGGTGCTCGTTATGCAATGCATCCTGGGCCCATCATAAATCAACAGGAATGCCTTGTGGCATTTCGAATTATCTCAATACCCGATCAATACAGTGCATCTCAATAATCTCGTAGCAGATGAGTGGACCACAGAACATCCACAATCGTCGCTTACAATAGTTAGGTAGCATCTCGTACACCTCGTTGGGGTAAGGCTGCCACTAAAACTAAAATAAAACATGCAATGTATATGGAATTGATGGTATATGAGATGCAATATACATGGATTTAATGGTATGCATATTTAATATAACAAAAGTTACTCGTACCTGAGACTCTATCTTTCTGTCTAATGTATAACGTATCATGTGGATAGAGCGGGATGCATTCGACGTGTTACTGCTTCTTGCCTTGGTGCAGTTGTATACATAGGAAAATAATCAAGAAAATTAAATATAGCAGTTTTACAATAGCACAACAAGGCATGTAATTTGATGAGACATACCGAACTCTGAATGGTGCAGTCGACAACTACACATCACCAAGCACAGTTAGTGGACCAATGTAAAGGCCACGATCACGAGTTTGTGAGCTCAATCTCAGGATCTTAATTCAGGTCCATATCTGTAAAAGGTTCTAAAGAGCTAGCTATCGTCTACCTACCTCACATGCATGAGGAGCACAACTCTTGATATAAATATGTCAGTGCCACATTCCCCCATCTATATGCCTACTTACATCCTCTAACACGTGAAGGTATAGTAGTTTCACTCGATCTTCAAATAAATCAGAAAAAATCCCATAACCCAATAACAGCAACCTGTAAATGCGAGTATATTGAGCCATGTCATCCTTTGTACTATCAGCAGTGAGGGTCCAGTGTCAGACCTCTCAAAGTAAGATTGAGAAGAGTATGGTAGCACCATTGAATATATCTGTGGAGGGTGCAAACCACAAATACTCCAAATAGTCCTCTTGCTAAACACTAATAGCCCAACGTTCGTCAACCTCTGTAAGTGGGGCACCTTTCACTGGTAGCTGCCATATCAATGCCACATCTTCTAATGTAATGGTAGCCCCCCAATCACAAGATGAAATATGTGAGTTTCATGGCGTCACTTCTCAACCATTGCTGTGATCAAGTGTCAATCAAGTACTACGTGTCCACACCTATACACTCCATAGAAATCTAGTCGATGTAGCAAAAGTACAACCCACTCGATCATCAAAATCAGGAATCTTGGCTAGTACCCTGATTTGGTGCCATGGCTGAAGCGTAGTGTCTATGTCTCACAACCACATAGCCTCCGACCTATGATTATGCTGCAGGTATAGCGAACTAGAATCAAGTAGCCCCGAATTAATTCTCATAACCAGCGTGAAAAAGTCTTGTACGATGAATTGTGCATTGATCAAACGCCGAATTAACAACAATATGTACATAAACAAGAAAAATAATATTTACACGGATACAAAATATGTAATCACATAAACTGTTAGGAATGTTTACATTTGAAGAAGAATCTATTTTAATAAGAATAAATATTTAATAAACAATAACAAGTTAAATCCATTTACAACCATACAAGCACGCTTGCAGATCTTGGTGTGGTCGATCAGCTTATTGCACTTGCTAATTGTTGATTTTACCCTTTCCCCATCTACCAAATTTTACACTCAGCTATGTTGGCAATTGACCGTTGCAATTGTTAGTGTAGCATGCATTATATCTTACAATTATTATCAAAAGTGATACAGGACTTATATAGGTTTGGAGATTACTACTCAGACTCTGGTCTTGTGGCATTTTCGGTTTCTAATAAAATATCATTATATTTTATGTTGAGAACTGATTAACTTTCTTGGTGATAATGCTTAAATTCATAATTATGAAAATGTAAATATTACTCCTGTATAGGCAAATAAAATGATATGACGCGAATTGATGAATTTCAAGCCACAGTGACTAAACTAAAACATTTTCCATTGAAGAAATCAGACTTCAAAATAAGTAATCGTACATTGAAACACTTAAAAAATCCATAGTCAAAAGAAAACATTACATGCAAATAATTCACTATGTATTATATACACTGACATATATGAGTTGCTAAAAATATAAAATTTACACACATGTGAAACTAACGAGGGCATCTGGAGGATGAAGGCATGTCTAAATCCTGCAATCAACGTTGGGCCTCCCGCCGTGATTGCTGTCAAGCCTAATATTATGGCCAATCCATTTCATTTGGTATTCAGCACGATGGGTCCCTCCCAACACGTATAATCATAAGTCTGTAAAGGTTGTGAACCAACTCGAATGGTGGATCATCGCAGCAATCCTTGCCCTAAATAGGATTGAATCTCTCTTCATACGTGTGTACATGGTTACCAATAGAAAAGTATGGCATCACTAGCCTCTTAGAATTGACACCATATTTTCTACAAATCGCTATTGCGTGTGGGCATGGAACTCCGCACAATAATTATTTCTTATATGTGCAATCCCTGTTGTATAGCTCCACAGCGTATGTATTCCCTCCACCTCTTCCCCTATCCTGTGCTGTGATCACTCGTCTTGATTGTGCATTTCGATTCTAAATGCCGGACGAATTTGCGTTCTGCTCTTTCATATGTTTTTGCAAGCCAAGTGGGCCACTCATCCCCTTGCCATCTTAGTTTCACCAACCATTAATCTCGCCCTGAATTTAGTGGCGACCTGATCAAATGTCATCTGCATAATTGAACATATCGGCAATTGCCATATTCCCTTCATTGCTCCATTAATGCTTTCTAATATGTTAATTTTCAATACCCCATGTCTCCAACTTCCGTTAAAGGATAGAACCCACTTCTCTGTATTAATTTTCTGCAAGTAGTTGTAGGCCTCTAAATTAATCTGCCTTATATGATCTAAGGTTTGAAAAAACTTTTTATCTTGGTTCTCAACACCTGCTATCCAGCACTGATTACACAGGTGTCAAGATTTGAATGCTTTTAAAATGTCTGCACACATATGTCAAACACAAAATCGATGTTGTCCTTTTGGGGCCTTGAAAGTATAGATGTCCTCGAAGGCAAAAAGAAGACCTGGATGTCTATCGAATACAAGACAATTATATGCTCTATCACATATAATATGTTGCTCTAGAGTCTGCAAAAACCAACCCCATGATTGTGTGTTTTCTTCATCTACCAAGCTATAAGCAAGAGGCAACACTTGCTAATTGGCTTCAATAGTAACTATAATAAGTAGTTTATGGCGATACTTCGTGTAAAAGTGCGTGCCATCCACACTAATCACTGGCATGCAATGCTGGTATCTGTCGATGTAAGGTTTGAAAGCCTATAATAAATAACATAGCATCATTTTATTTGGTATCTTGGTGTTAATGTGTCTCCATTTGACAACAGTGTCCAGGTTTCATTTTTATAGTGCTCTCATGTAGGCAGGCAACTTCTTCACTAAGTCTTTTCACATGCCGTACATATTCTCAATGGCTAAATTCAAGTTATACCATGCCTTTGAATAATTAATCTCATAATGGGACCAATCTTTGACAAGTTGCACAATATTTTTTATCTCAATTGTAGGGTTTTGATGAACTAACCCTACGAGAATTGCAGTTGTTATATTTTTATTCAAATTTGTATGATCTATATGTAAGTCCCTCAAGAGACAAGTGTGAACTCTGCTGTATCTAGTTATCTTCCATAACCCTATTTTTTACCTTAAAGAAGTCCTAAGGTGGTAGTCATAAAGTTCATTAACTGTAGTATGTCTACATTTAACTTTTCACATATTGGGTGTGCTCTTTACCATACGGTACTCTTGCTTTGTATGTGTCACAGAGTAATCTTTCACAGCTGCTTGGACATGTCCCTTGTCCTTAAACACCATGTCCAAATGAAGCTCTCTTTTGTGCTCGTCATAGTACGTGTTCCATCTACTATTGAGATTTTCGATACTGTCAGCCGTTATTTCTAGCCTTAGTTGTGAGAAGAAGGGCACAAACGGATACAATGACACCATCGGTGGTTCTATCACATGTCCAAGTATTGGAAAGGTTGATGAATACAAAGATACGATTGATGCTGTTAATACCTGTTGCATCGAACTGATATCGTCTGCATCTTCATCTTCTTCATCCTCATCATCTCCCTCATCTCCATAATTTCTATCATTGATGTCAAATGTTGATCGGTATACATATTACCCATAGGTATCACAAAGCAGCTCCCCATCATTATCCATGCAAGCCTCTACTCTTGCGCCAATATTTGTTGTAGGCTGTAACGAAATATGAGACTTACCTCCATATTCTAATATAAAATTACATGTCTGTGTATTAAGATCAAGCAACATGTCACCCTCCTAAATGCTTATATGCGTTAACGCGTCAGTGACCAAGGGTATGCTACTGATCTGTTGAGTTTCAAAGAATGATTAGTAGGAGGTTTGACTTGTTTCCCCCTCCACACGTGGCTCATTATATTGATTGTCACAGTCTCTCCATTTTATTTCGATGTACAGATCTAAATACATGACTTGATTGATCGAATTAAATAAGAACTACAAATTAATATCATTCTCAATCGTTAGTAGTACTACATCAAGTCCCCCAAATGCATCTCTTAATACAAATTTTGTTTTTAAATGGATGACATAATGATTTTGATCCACTTCAGTTAAATCATACACTATTCTCTCCAACTCAACAAAACTGGTACTTTGATGCATGTTTTGTAAATAACGAGGTCTAATGTTGTAACTTATATCATTTGAATTTTGCACAATGGAACCACCTAATATAACACAATATAAATATCACTCTCAAATGTCATATCTTCAAGTCACACAAGTAATTTTACAACAGTCTCACTGATTGAAGAATTCTTTTAAGTCAAACAATATTTCACATAATGAGTACCATAACATTGTAGTTAATTATGAATGTTTATACATAAGCTAAAAAATGGATAAAAAATAACAATCTGAAAAGTATTCTTTAGTCTAAAAAAGGAATATGATAACAACATAATTACAGAAATTGAAGAACAGAATCTAGACAATCTAATGCAAGCCGAAAGAACTCCATCTAGTCAAAGTCAGTTTAATATCCTCTCCAAATCATATTCCATCACTCAAACAAGTAACATATCTTTGCCCAAGTTAGTAAAATAGTTCACCACTCTTTATGTCACTTCTAGTTTTAAACTTATTCTAGTAAATATTTTGATGGTTACGATGGTTTGCATCTTTAATTCATCTCTCCTATTTTAAATTGATAGATTAGAAAGTAATTGATACTCAATGTCCATTTAATATAAAATAAGCATGTACATACAAAACGACAAATCAGTAAAAACAATAATGTAGTTTAAATATTAAGATCCCTTAAATTATAGTTTTAAATTACACTGGAAAATGCAACAACACAGAAAAATTCAAACTTTCTTAGAGCAGAAAATGGGTTGAAAAGTGCACCGAAAATTACCTAAAAATAACACAATTACCTGAAAAATGCGCCCAAAATGAGGTGGAAATTCACCAAAAATTGGTCAAAAAAACACTGAAAAAAACCCAAAAATTCACTGGAAGAACAATGTTGATTTCCGATTTGATTTAATTGGCCGAAAAACCCGAAAATTCTTTGGAAAAAACACCGGTGAAGAAAGAGGAAAGGAAAGGAGAAAATGAGGAAATGGAAAATGAAGAATGAAGAGGGCTTCTTCGTGCGCGCGTCTGTCGTTTTCGCTCCTTTCATCTGCGTAGAAGAAGACCGCGTTTGGTGCATGAAATAAAAAAAAGGTGCTGACATTATCTCACAGTGAGATTGGTTAAATTGATAATATATTTATAGGTGGATTAATTTGTTAAATGAAAAAATTAATTAGAATTAAAAAAAAAATAAAAAAACCCCTATGATGAGCTTCCCAAATCTGAGCCCAGACTCACCCAATTACAATCTCAATTTTTATTGCTAAAAATTTCCCCCGTAATTGTATTATTATTATGCCCTTGCTGTAATCATTCAAAGATCCCTCCTGCGGGTAATCTTTTTATTTTCTGCTCCTTCCTTCCTTGCTGCCTTTATTCTTTGGTGTTGATGATGATTGCATGCTAACCAATGGATGTGTTTTGATGCTATTTATCTGATATGATTCTGATTATGCCACAAGCACAAACGAAGCATCATGAAAAGAGGCCATCAATGTCTTAATTTAATTCGTTTGTGGCTAAATAATTAAAATGGATGTGATTAAACTTCGTAAAGATAGAACCTTGTTTCTTTGTTTAAAAGTAAGGAAAAGTGCAATTTACGCCCATTAATTCAAGAAGCTTTATTTTCGGTCCACTTACATAAATTTGAGCTATTTTATATGTATATTAAATTATGTTTTTAACTTTTAATTATATTTTCATTCTTTTAGACATATTCTAACATGTATTCAGTTTTCATAATATATTTGTGATAAACAAAATTTAATGTCTCATTTAAAAGTGTTCTTCGATATTGAATGAATTTAAAAATTTTAGACAGCATTTTAATTATCTCCTCAATATATAAAATTCTTAGTTTTAGATATTATGTAAAATGAAATAATAACAATAAAAAGTATAGCAAAAAAACAGAATAATTAACCCAAATTTTATAATTACAAAACCCTCTCGACTATAATAATTAAGTGCATCTGTTAGTGTGTTGTTCATAATTGATGACATCAACCCAAATTTTATAATTACAAAACCCTCTCGACTATAATAATTAAGTGCATCTGTTAGTGTGTTGTTCATAATTGATGACATCAACCCAAATTTTAAATAAAAATTAAATTTTATTTCCAGTTAATTAATAAAACCATTGACTAACATTTACAAATAAAATTGCCCTCATATGTTAGCCAACAAGAGGGGATGTAATTTTAATAAAAATAAAAGTTAGAGATATGTATGTATCATAAAAAATATAATTTTATTATAAAATGTATAAAAAATTAAACTATTAAAATACTTAATAAAATATAAAAATATATATATAAATATTTCCATAAAAATATATAAAAATAAAAATTAAACTAATATTTTTCTAATAAGTACAAAATAAAAAATTAAATAATATATAAAATATTTTGTAATATATAATCAAAAAGTAAAAATAGTTTTAAAAATTATTCCAAATGAGCATAGAAAATTTATTTTCTAACCCATAAAAATAAATTTCAAATTTCCTAAAAATGAAAAAATAAAAATTTCTAATTTCTAAATTTTATAAAATTCAAAATGTGTTATTTATTCCTAATATTATCTGAAAAATAAAAAACATATATTTTAAGAACAATATGTCGTAAAGTAAAATTTTAAATTTAATAAAAAGTGAAAAATATTAATTCAGAATATTTTCAAATAAAGATATTATAATATATTTTTTGAAATATATAAAATATTTAAAAATAAATTTTATAAAAAAATATTAAAATAAATATTTATATTTTTATCATATATATCAAAAAAATGAAAAAGGCATAGCTAAATATTTTCTCACAAAAGGTAAGAAATTTGATAAGAAGAAATAAAAATTTAGAAATTTAAATTTCAAGAATTCATATATTAAAAAATGTAAAATATATTAATTCATTGTTATACAAAATTTAATATTTTTAATCTGTAAAATTTATAGAAAATATAAAATATAATTTATATTTTGAATTCTATTTGATATTTTATTTTTTATAATTTAGTAATTTTGTTTTTCATTATTTTAGAGTGTATTTTGAAAATACTGTAAATTATAAAATTTTATATTACTGGAAAATGTAAATTTATTTTTATATTTTTAAGAAGATAGGAGGACTAAAAATGTCATTTCGAAAATAAGATATTTTTTTCTTTTTTTTTTAATATATTTGGCCATGGGCCTAACAGTCTTTCACATAAAATCGCTGGAATTCAATCAACCTAGTTAGAGGTATATAATTTGCCAAACTCGGGGGGATTCTATGTTTTCAAAATTACATTATTAGTTCCATATTAGTTCGTGATTTAGTAGTCCTCACCTTGAATTCTATAGATATATCATGTATTAACATGAACTTTATTTCCTATTTGACGGGATTGGTGGTAATGAAAAAATGAAAGCATGCGATGTAATTGATAGAAAAATGATCTGTTTTACTAATGACAAGTAATTAATATTTATAAATAACAATCTGGACTATAGGCCTAACTATAAAGCTCACGCAACCCAAAATAGATTAAAAACTCAAAAACAAAATATATCAAAATAAAATAAAAATTGACCTATTATTAAATCAAGTCATTCCCTTCTTTTTGAAAGCAAATTATTGTCAATTCAAATTAACATCCACCTATATCTAACACACAATTTATAAAATCCACTCAATGCTTCACAATGAACGCTTTATCCAGATATTGACAGGGAAGCTTTTAACCTAAATCCCTAGACCCTAAGTGTTACAAAGCTCTAATACCATATTACATGATCCAAAAAGCAGCCAATGAAAGCAAAATAAAATAACAAATAATATAACCAAACCCAATTCAACATAATTAATTACCCGACCCACTGCAAAAAATTCAAAATTAAATTAAATTTAATGTAGACTGGCCAAAATATATAATAAAAACTAAAATTAATAATCATCATCTTTCATACTTTCTATATCTTCAATATAAGCATTTTCAAAACTGGTTTTAATATATTTTAAGTCTTAAATACTTGTAATGTATTCCGAAAATATTTTTAGCTTCAAATAACATAGTTGTTGGTTAATAAACTAGATTATATATCATGACGAGCTAAATAAACACACGCGAAACCCTAGAAGACTCAAAACACTCCTTCTTAATACACCAATCAGACACGTCTCGACATCAATGCATAGCCCTTACCCCAACAAAACACAGTACACGCATCATGCTGCATTGCTGTTCTGTTGGTCTGGTAAGCCACCACTACTTCTACTCCCAGACTAACAACAGAAATTCACCATCACTAATTCAGCCTTTTGCGCAGCAAATAGGCCTTCCCACCACGCATCAATCTATTTCAAATTATTTTAGTCAATATAAAGATCGCCAGAAACCAGTTTCAACCCCTGCGGGAAGACGTTCAGACAACCATTGCCGGCCAGTCCCTCATCGGGCACACACTGTGCTAGCACTCTGGCATTAATTCATCACTGCTGAGCACACTGCACCCTTTGGGCTCCGCCGGGCATATCTTCATCCTCATCATAAGCTTCCTGTTGCTGACCCTGCTTCCTCCTCAACTCCTCCTCAATGTTCACATCATGCAGTGTCGTCTCCTCACACTCATCCAGCTCCATGGCTGTGTATTGTGACTGGGGCTTTGGGGGAAGAATCTTAGCCAGGGCCTCGACTTGGTCTGGAGTTAAAGAATCTGGGAACTCAACATCGAAATGAATATACAGTTTACCCTTCATGAATGGCCTTCCGTACATCGGCATTCCTTCGTCGTTTATTGCCTTGTAAGAATCTGTAAAATTGGTGTGAAATACAAGAACACAGTCAGACTAGATGCGAGAGTTAAATGGTGCACTCAAACTCTGATAAATTGGACGAAGAACTAACCAGGCTTCACAACTTCTCCAGGCTCTGATTTGACAAGGAGCTGTCTGCCATCTAAATGAGAAAGTATGAACTGGAAGCCACATAGGGCCTCGGTGAGTGAAAGCGCGTGCTCCACAAAAAGGTCATCGCCTTTTCTCTTGAATTTAGGATGCTCCTTCTGCTGAAGCACAAAGACTATGTCTCCAGTGACAGTATCCGGCTGCCACAAAACAGAAGATAAGAACAAAGTTATCCTTACAAGCCAGGCAAATCTAATAGGCAACCAAGAAGCATAAGAGACCAAGCCATCATACCGCCTCGTCAGCTTCCCCAGGGAATGTGATTTTCTGCCTGTTCTGCATGCCCTTTTCCACATGGACTTCCAAAACTTTCTTTTCTTGAACAGCCTTCTCACCTTTGCATTGAGGACATCGGTCTCTGTCATTTATAGTCTCTCCTGTACCTTTGCATTCATTGCAAGGGTGCTGCATTTGCTGAATCATACCAGGGCCAAGCTGCCTTATTGAGACTCTCATACCACTTCCTTGGCACCCTGAGCACTTCATAGAAGCTCCAGATTTTGATCCTTTTCTGTTGAGTAAAAATTCAAGAAACACGTATGAGTTAATTGGGTACAAACACGCCACTGCACATGCAAGATTCCGCCAAAGGAAAATCCACAAAAACTATGAATACCCACCCATTACACTTTGAGCAAAGTACATTGCGCGACAGAGAGAGATTCTTTGTAACCCCAAGATATAAATCCTCAAGAGACGCCTTCAGTGGATGCACTACATCTTCGCCCCTCCTTTGCCTCCGTCCCCTACTACTACCACCTGGTTATCAACAAATGCTTTTGAGGTACTTCCCACACACACATAAACAAATATAAAAACTGCACTTTCATTGAGCAAGCCAGAATATGCGAGTGTGGATCAAAATGTCTCACCTCCGAAAGGACTCCCACCAAAGAAAGATGAGAAGATGTCAAATGGGTCGTGCATGCCACCGCCACCAGCCATTCCTTCCTTGAGTGCATCCTCCCCATACTGATCATAGATTTCCCGTTTTTCAGGATCGCTTAAAACCTCATAAGCATGAGCAAGCTCCTTGAACTGCAGCATAAAAACCATTTTATTCTTGTTCGATCCACTGATCAAATCATGCATCAGAATTAGGCAGAATAAAAAACGTAGAGTTGAAAGATCCCAACGGCGCCCCCATCTGTGAAAAAATTGGTTGTGGTGATCAAATCCCTCCCCAAGCTCTTCATTTCCATTTTGATTGAATTATTGTCGTATTAATTTTATGTCCATGACTCATCATGATCTAGAATTACTCCGATTCGGACAAATTATAGCCACATAATTCGAACAATCTTCTATGGTTATCCTCAAGTGTCAGGAAAACGTTAAAAGCTCACTCAACCTAAATACAACCTAAATAATTCAGCGGACTAATTCGGATTTGGAAGTTAATTTCGTCAATTGCAGCAGCCGCACTAACTGATTAATGATATACGGAAGCATCAAAAATAATCTAATAACAACAGCAACAGAATATTAATCACCATACCAAAAATCAAACTTCACAAGCCAAACCAGCAAAAAATGCCCAAAGATGCTTATCAAACGGAGATTCCATATAATTGCAAAATTGGAGAGAAAACAACGATCTGTACCTTCTCAGGGTCACCGCCCTTGTCAGGATGATTTTTGATAGCTGCTTTCTTGTAAGCCTTCTTCAAATCATCTGGCGACGCCGTTTTGGGCACCCCAAGAATCTCGTAGTACCTAGTGTTGTCACTTTTCTTCGGCCCCCTTCCAAACATCTTGAATCACTTTCAAGAATCCCTAATTTCGGTTCCAAACGTTCCGATTTGAACACAGAATTTCCCGAAAGAGGGTTGCTACGAGAACCACAGGGAGGCACTCCTATAACGCGTGTGCACGAAGCTGGTTTATAATAGAGTATGATTCTTCCAACGGTGGAGATTGATTAAAGTATGCGATCTTGGCCGTTGGACGCGGCTGAGGCTTTCCGTGGTGAATTTGGGGAATGCTGAATGACCGTCGATTCAAAAGGCCGACGGTCAGGATATTTATTCCAGATGGTTCTTTGGAAGAGTCATTCGCGTTTTGTTGCTCTGACGCTGTCTTCGTGGAGGGTTTAGCGCTTTACTTTCCAAAAAGCAGTATAAAAAATAGCGGCTTTATATTTTTTTACTAGGTGACCAAATCAAACGAATATACTTGTTGGAATTTCTCCGGAAACAATTATTTTTAATTATTTAATTTTTCCAATTACTATTAGTATTATAATCCTAATTTATCTGATAATTTAAATTCTCAACTGAAAAATTAAATTAAACTAACAAGACGATCCATATATTTGATGCAATCTTTAAACAAAATGTGCATATTATTCAAAATACAAATGAACGAAGAATGGAAGAAAAAGAAATTGTCCGTTGCTTAAATATGAGAATCATGAACAATCAATTAAGAGAAATGATGAACAATGCTCCTAATTTTTTGGATAGTTGCAAGATATTATATTTTATATGATTATTATTTGCGTTGGTACACAACAATATTGATTCACAACATACATATAATTATGAAAAAGAATAGGCCGATCCATAGAACTGGGCTATTAGGCCCAAACGGAAATGGCGGCCCAATTCCCAACAGAAGTCTCCGCTGCCAGCCATGGACGATGACTGTCTCGTGTCTAACCACTTCCAAATTTAGATTTCAGATCTGTTCTACCCTTCATCATATTTTCTCCTTAAATGCTCTGTAATTTGGAATTTCAAGAATTTACAACGAAGTAAGTTCGCTTCTAGTTCAGATTCAAGCCTCCTTTTTGGCGCGGCTGTTTTGTCGAGTGAATGGGAGTTGATAATGCAGTTTCTTTTGTGGTTACTTTTAGTTCAGAGGCTCATGCTTTTTCTTGCGTTCTGAAAATCTTATCCGATTGAAGGAACGACGCTGTTGTTTAATCGACATGGACCTGATGATTTCTGTCTGAGGATTTTTTTTTTGTTCGCAATGTGCTGCCGATTTTTGGTTCTTATTTCTGGAATTACTTGCAGATTTGCCAAAAGCATATGCATTTTGAGCAGAGTTTAGCTGTTTATCAATATTGCCTGCTGCATTTTTCTTAGACTGATTGGTGAGTTGGTTAAGGGAATTTTTTGCTGAAGGTGATAGTTATGGAAATTGCAAATTTCTTTAAAAAAGTGTTGAAAAAAGGCCGATAATAAACAAAACTACTCCACTTGAGTAATGTATTTATGAGATATGCATAACGCATGTGTAATGTAAGGTTCTTGTTAGTAGCAAAATTATATATATAATTTGTCAAGAGGGAAATCAGGCTTTTGGAGATCGGCGGCAAAATTATAATCTTTATTCTTATTGAACTTCTTTGTGAAAGGTCTGACGGAAATGGGTGCCTCGAAGAAATGGCTCAAAACATTGCTTGGTTTGAAGAAATCTGACAAATCGCAATCTTTGGAGAATGACGAAAATGTAGGTGGCTTTTTTTTTTCCTGATTATATTCCTCTCATGCCATTCTTCTTTCAAATTTTTTGCGTTCTCTTTGTAACTTTTTTATTTTTACGCTAATTAGAAGGAGTAGGACAGAGGAGCTGCTTGGAGACAATTCAGCAGCTTTTAAGCTGAAAAAAAGTATCGTAAAAATTGATGGACTTAATTATTTTAGCACAACAAATGGAAAAATTATTTTCTTGAATTGTTAGTATACAATTTTACCAAATCTACTTTCTGAAACCTGTTTCAGTCCTCTTTTGAGGGAGGGAAAGGTTAACTAATTTGACAGTTTTCTTGGATAAAAGAGGAGATGCTTAAGGAAAAAGAAAGTCGTTGCCTATTACTCTCCTGTTATCCTTTCCTCTTTCCACTTCCTCCAGCCACTACAAAAGGCACCTGCATTTGCAACTCAACCGCCATTACTTATATTGAGGCCTAACTATATGATTCCTTGAAAATCAGCCCTCCCACTCTCTCTGCGCGTGCTTGTATTTCTAAGCTCACACACATAAACATATAAATAGATAGATACTATATGCATGTGTGTGTGTGTGTACATACATGCATGAATACAAATATAATTTTTTGGTTTGGTTCATATATCCATTCCAACCTTGATAACTGTAAACACTGTAGCATCTTATGTAGATATTTGCAACACTTCTCTCAAAAGCCTCTCGACTGCTTTTTCGGTTTTATGCATGTGTTGTTCCAAATTTTGTGAGATTCAATTATGTTGGTATTAAATAGTAAATCAAAATGATTGAAACATGCAGAGATCGGCGAACACTGGCAAGATTTTGCATCGAAGAAAGCACTCTGTTGAGATTGATAGCAATGTACTTGAAAATGAGTTGAATCAAAGCATGCTTACGACAATTGAAGATGCTAACTTTCGGTCAGTTTCAGATTCTGCTAGCCCCACTTCTACCTCACTTCAAGTGCAAAATGCATCTCATTTTCAACAGAATATGGGGGAAGATTGGGCTGCTATACGTATCCAAACTGCCTTTAGAGGATTTCTGGTATTTTATTGATTCATTTTCCAGGCTTTGTAATTTCTTGCTGAACTAATAATAGTTGAGAATTTTTGGTTATTAATGATCCTACTTTTTTTGTGAGTGCATACGTTATGTTGCTTATTGTGATCCATGCTAGTTAAGTATTGGAAACAAAGGCAATGTTTGTTTTCATTTTTCATATCCAAAGCACGCACTACAATCATTATAGTTTTTTAAATTATCTCGTTTTTTCTCACTTTGACACAAAAGAAAATACACTTAAAACACACACTCAAAACAAAAACAAACATTGTCAAAGAAATTGGGCTTTGAGTTTTAATATAATTCTTTGATACTATGAAGAAAAAATGGCTCAAAACATACAACGATTGAAAATACTGATATTGTTCTACGTGTGTGACATTGATCTAAGTTCACTGCATATAGTCTCCAAGATTGTCCATAGTTAGTGTACAAATGTGTTTGTATTCAACTTTGATTTTCATTGATATCTCATACTAAATAACCAATTATCAATGAGTATGTGAAGAATTTCTATTTAAAACTAAGCTACTATATCCTAAAATATGTTTTTTGAGCTAACAAGATGTTAGATTTTATTTTTCAAAGGAGTTATTAAAGTGTTTGGATAAAATAAGATGATGTTGCTTACAAAATGTTGGTAATAACAATTTCATAATTAATTTGAACAGGATCAAAGGTGTTACTTATAATCTTAAAAATTACTTAGAAATTCCTTGCTTTTTCCAAGAAGAACTTTCTAACCTCTTCTTTTTGGATCATATAAGTTCTTATTTTAAATATTTTACCAAAAATTTTACACCATCTTATAAGCTTGCAAAGGAAATGCCTATTAAGATGTTTTGAAGAGTTCATAACTTCAGCCAAATGCCTCCTTAATATTTCTTTTTCTCTCTTTCAAACTCACAAATTGTGTATCCTGTGGATTATAAATTACAGAGTATTTATTGTTGTAAGCCATCTTAAAAGTTCTAACTGAATAAATGTTTGGTTTTTTAAAGAGTGAACTACTTGCAATATGTATCTTATTTGTTTTATGACATGGTGTGGCCATTCAATAGGCCTACATCCACTGTTAAATGCCCATTGGGCTAAATTATATATTCTTCTCTATGAGTTGATAGTACAATGGCCACCTATTTAAATAGCTGAGTGCATGTGATAAATAAAGAATGATATGACCTAAAATCATACCATCTTATGTAGGTATTTAAGTACTACAATAAATCTAGACAAATATAGTAAGGAATCATTTTTTATTTTTCAACAAAAACATATCAACTTATTATTTTATGAAATTTACTTGAAATGTAATCCTAAGACAGGTCTTTTAGTAATTATTTTCTCCATGTAATCATTATATCTGAAGTAATTGATCACTCTTTCATTTGAAGTTGCCCAAAACCAATAGCTGAATTTCTGCATTTCTCCTATACTGATATTTTCCTTTACTCATTTATGGAACTTTTTGGTGTGTGTGTCTATTAGGCTAGGCGAGCTTTACGTGCTTTAAAAGGATTGGTGAGACTTCAAGCTCTTGTCAGGGGCCATGCTGTAAGAAAGCAAGCTGCCATTACACTCCGGTGCATGCAAGCTTTAGTAAGAGTTCAGGCTCGTGTCCGAGCAAGGCGTGTTCGTGTGGCATTAGAGAACCAAGCCACACAACAGAAACATCAACGACAACTTGAACATGAAGCTCATGTTAAAGAAATTGAAGTAATCTACCATCACTAAATATATTTTTATTGTCAAATGACTTAATCACTTCATTAGGTTGTTGTGGATGTGTCTTACAAATTTTAGAGTATGTGAACATCATGTTGGTTACTATTGCTAAATTATCATCTCTTCAATCATGAAAGTTAGATATAAATGTGGTCTGGAATGTGAAATGAATGCGCATTAAATGATTCTTGGTTTAAAAGAATTCATGATACATTCTGCTTGGAAAGGTTTCGTGTATATAGTAATTGATTGCCAAGTTGGCCTTAACTTGCACATAAATTTCTGTGACTTATATGATTTGGATCTCCTCAGCTTGGTTGGCTGGGTCGTGAGTGTCATTTAACCTGTCACTGTCAATTGCCTTATGTTCCTCTGATATTTTTTCACCATAAACCAGGATGGATGGTGTGACAGTATCGGGTCTGTCGAAGAAATTCAAGCCAAATTGTTGAAAAGGAAGGAGGCAGCTGCTAAGCGTGAAAGAGCAATGGCTTATGCTTTAGCTAATCAGGTAGACACTATCCTCAGTTTAGACATATGCTAACCCCTTCTGCAAGCCGGGAAAAGAATAAATAAAAATAAAAAAATTATGTATATTTTTAGAAGGCAATAATTAAAAACTATACCCAAACGGTAATAACGCTTACCTATTCTTATTGTTCTTTTTCGTCTAGGTAATAGTGGTTTTCTATCTCTTTGATTTTATTCACCTAAAACATGTGGATCTCTCTATTTTGTTGGGGTGAGAAAGGGGGAAAGTGCTTGTTCCAAAAAGTAGCTGTAAATGAGATTTTTGTTCTTTCTCAGTATGGTTGCCCCAATTTAAGTAGTTCCAGATTTTTTCTAATCTAAATCTGGCCTAAAATTTACTTGATGATAATCTTATTTTTCTATCAAGTAACAAGAGGTCATTTATGTTAAGATTATGTGGTTGAATATAATTTTCCTTTCTTACTTCTTTTCCTTTTTATTTCAATAAGAAAGCAGTTTAAACTCCTTTACTGCCTAGTTTGTACCATTACACAAGCATTTTGGGACAAAAAGGTTGGTCGGGCAACTATACAAAATAAGCTTTTTTCATCAATCCTGCAGTTAATCGATTCCTTACGTAGCATAGTTGTTTTGCAGTGGCAGGCAGGGTCAAGACAGCTGGTAACACCTGCTGGTTTTCAACCAGACACAAGCAACTGGGGCTGGAATTGGTTGGAGAGGTGGATGGCTGTTCGCCCTTGGGAAAACCGCTTTCTAGACACTAACGTTAAAGATGGTGTTAATATTCATGAGAATGAACCAGCTGATCTGAAAAATGCGTCCACAACTCAATTCACTTCCATGGGGAAGAAACCTACGTCAAGTGCTGCCGTTGGCAGGAGTCCTCGCGCAAACATTAACATCTCAAACGACAAAAGGGTTGCATCCAATTCTGATGGCTGCAGTTCTTCACCCAACAAATCAGCCAATGTGCAAGAAACACCGGGCCCTCTTGTTTCCAGTACTAGGTCTAAACCTGTTGATGACTTGGCTGAGGAAGCCATCTCAATGCCCACTGTTGTTTCAAGATCACACAGTAATCCTAAAGAGAGGTCGTCCACCCTCACAGATAAAATGGGAAAGAAGCGATTGTCCCTGCCAGGCGGCGGTCAGTGTCTCTCTGTCTCTCTCTCTTCATTGGTCATTAAGTTTTGATGCTCATATTCCTAGCCGTCTCACCACCATATACATATACAATACATCATACATGATCTCTGGCTGAATGGATTTATGTCATTTAATTTTTAATTTGACTACTTTCGGGTATCTACCACAGTCTGTGATTCTGAAAAATCAACTCTATTGTGTTTTTTTCAACTCTGGAGTGGCGCAAGCATAGCTCACAATCAAATCACACGAACATAGCATGATCAAGATGCTGGACTCACCTTGTCTTTTTCACCACGAGTTTCTGACACGTTTGCTTTTCTACAATCTGATTCGGCTAAGACCAGGTCAGAGCACTCAACCAGCCAGGCACCGCAGTAGAACTACTATTAAAAGGTCCCCTACTGCTCCTCCGAAGTCTGGGAAGGACAAAGGTAAAGCGAACGGGACTGATGAGAAGCCTTCAAAACTTGGTCCACAAATCGATCTTTAGCTTTTCAATCATAAGGCCAGATCCTCTCGCCACATTCAGCGGCAGCTACTTCAGCTTGTACATAAAGGGCACATGCTCATGAGCAAGTGTTACGCCCTTTCCATGACTGAGTCAAGAGAGAGTCTTGTTGCAGAAATAAGAAGACGATGGAGATAGGGTATGGAATCGACTGCTTTACTGGAAATTATTGTATTTATTGGTTCATTAGCTCCATTTATTTCTCCTACCATAACTGCTTTGGTTGTTTCTGGTTTGGTAGCCGTGGATGTATTCTAAAAACCCACTCTTTCTGCACATTTCATTAGTGGAGTGATTGTTGCCCTTGTGCCATCATGTTGTAGGGTGATGATCTATTGTAAGTTCCCTTGTGTTTATTAACGAATGTTGTAATGGATTCTTGAGTGATCGGAGTCGTGTTTGATAGCACCACCCTTCGAATCAAGAATAAATTCAGTAATATTTACATTGTACACATGCAGAAATCAATTCATTAATCATACATGGCAGAGGTTTTGGCCTATTAACTTTTAAAAAGAAATGGTGTTTAATGCCCTTTATTAATCTTGAAAATGCCATTAACACATTAACAATATGTTTGGTTCTTGGTTCTTGGTTCTTGAGATTTAGAGAGAGAAAAAAAAAAGGAAATATTAAGAAAAATATTGTAACTTGTTTGTTTAAGAAGAAAAATTTTAGAGAAGATAAAATTGAAGAAAAATTGTAGTTTAGTGAAATAAAATTTATATTCCAAACAAGGAAAAAAATAGAGGGGGAATTATTTTAACTTTTATTTATCCTCTAAAAATTCACCAATTTAATTATTTATTTATTTTTTCATTATTTTTAATTATAAAAAATTAGTTTGTTTTAAATTTTAATGTGTATTTTTAGGTATTTTTGTATTTAAAATTATGTAAAAGTAAGAAAAAAAAGAAATTAAAAAACAAGAATAATGTGTATTTGGAATGCATAATTGCAAAACAACATGGCTTTCAATTCTTAAGTTTTTTTTGATTTTAATCTTTTTTCAGTTTTTTAATTCTTCATTAAAATCTTTTCAATCAAACACCATGTGAAATTTTGATTTTTTTTTTCTCTTTTCCTTTCTCTGTCAAGTTTTCTTTTTGTTCTAAATACTTAAAACTAGGGGTAAATGAAAAGGCAAGTCATTAGAATAATATTTATTTTTGCTTTTCAAAGCTCGTTTTGAGCCAAAAACAAATATTTTAAAACGCAAAATTTTTATTTAAAAATAAAATTAAAATTAAAATTATCCTCTTACATGCATACATATAAATTATATATATTGTTACATTTTTTAATTATTATTATATTATACATATAAATATTTAAATTCAAAAAAATTAAAATTTTATTTCCATTAAAATTTTACCATTCAAATTCAAGAACCCCTTTTATTAATTTAACAAAAAAAAAAGTAAAAGCAGGTAAAGCAAACAGATAACGCCCAAGTTAACGCCGTTAAGTCTCCCGTTGCCACATCTGACCGGAATGATAACGATCCTCTTGCGCGCACGCAACCTTGATTTCCCCTCCCTCTCTCCTTCAGTTCCTCACTCCTCCGCCCTATCCTCCCTCGCTACTGCGCCCCCAAACCAACAGCAACTCCCATCTCCGCCGCCCTCAAACCCTTACCTCAGACGAAATGAAACCCCGTTTCCCTCTTCTCTGAGAGCCTTCACACCTCACTCAATCGAGTACAGATCAAAATCCAGCGATGGCCGTGTTTTCCTCCGCGCCATCCTCCGCCTTAATCCCAACCCTCACTCTCCTCATCTCCTTGCCCGTACTCTTCTTCGTCTTCGCCCCTCGCTTCCTCCCTCCCCGCCAAATCTCCATCTCCCTTCCCGACGAGCTCGACGACCTCTCCCTCTTCCACAAAGCCATCGCCATGGACTCCGCCAATTTCTCTCGCCGTCGTCCCACTCGCCTCCCCTCCGCCAAATCCCACCTGTCCTCCACCCTCCGGCGCCCCAAAATCGCCTTCCTCTTCCTTACCAACTCCGCGCTCCATTTCGCCCCGCTGTGGGAACGCTTCTTCTCCAATGTCACCCGCAAGCACTACAATATCTACATCCACGCCAACCCTTCCATCAAAATCCCTCCCTTTGAAGGCGTCTTCAGAGACAAAACCATCCCTTCGAAGAGGACTCAGAGATCTTCCCCCACCCTCATCTCAGCGGCGCGCCGCCTCGTCGCTACCGCCATGCTCGATGACCCGGCGAATGCCTACTTCGCTTTAGTCTCCCAGCACTGCATCCCTCTCCATTCTTTTAATTATCTGTACAATTTTCTTTTCGATCTGGGCAGGCTGTCGAGGGACTTGGAGTTCTCTAGCTACATTGAGATCCTTGACGATGAGCCCTCTCTATGGGATAGGTACAACGCGAGGGGGAAGAACGTGATGCTCCCCGAGGTCCCTTTTGATGACTTCCGAGTGGGCTCTCAGTTTTTTGTGCTTACCCGAAAGCACGCTCTGACGGTGATCAAGGATAGGAAGCTGTGGAGGAAATTCAAATTACCGTGTGTGAATGTGGAGTCTTGCTATCCAGAAGAGCATTATTTCCCTACGTTGTTGTCAGTGCTGGATCCGAATAGGTGTACTCATTATACGTTGACGAGGGTGAATTGGACCGACGGTGTGGACGGGCATCCGTACACTTATCACGCTCCTGAAGTGTCTCCTGACCTGATTTACAAGCTCAGGGAATCAAATTCGAGTTATTCTTATATGTTTGCGAGGAAATTCTCGCCTGACTGCTTGAACCCTTTGATGGAGATTGCAGATTCGGTTATTTTGAAGGATTGATTCGTGCCTCTGGTGAGTAAATATGCTTTCTTTCCTTTCCTTTTTGTGCATATTTTTTCGTGAAGTTGAGTCGAGATGGGATTTCTTGGATGAGTTAGCTCGCTCAGTTGGCGGTTTTGGGATTGGTGAATCAAGGGTTGATGTTTCGGTAATGTGGTTGAACTAATTTAGTGTGGTGTTTGGGATTTGGAAGGTCTGCGACGGTGACAAGTCCTCATTTTTTGGCCTTCTTGGGTGGGAGTTTTTGAGAATCCAATGGGATTTGATTCGATTTATGCAGCTGAAATTTGTCAAAAAAGTGATTGTCATGAACTGCACTATTATCTCTGGCTTTTCTTGCCCTAATTTGGAATTACCGAATAACCCTTTTTGTGTTAACTATTGTGTAAATTGTATGAGTTAATTGTTTTTTGGGGAACTGTGCTTTTGGTGTTAGTTGGAAGTTCAAGATTTGAATATGAGGTCACAAGTTTTTAGCTTTTTATTCTTTTCTTGTTGTGGGTACCAAATTGGGGAAGGCTTTTAGAAACTTTACTTGATGATATCTTGATTATTTGTGTATCCCCCACTCATCAAGATTACCCGTCGAGCTTCCAAGTGATTGTGTAAACTAATGTTAGTATTAGACAACCGCAAATCCTACACAAAAAGTTCCCCAAACTAGTCCTAAAGTTGGACTGTGATGAAAACGGAGTGTGATCTAACTTGATGATCAGTCATTATTCTGACAGAGAAGGAAAATAGCAAGAGGCAGTCTGCGGCTTTGCAATGGAAGAATTTTGGGAAGTGCCCACATGGGATTTCTTTTGAGTGGTGGTTGAAAGTAAATGCCCTCAACCTAAGCCATCCAAAAGGAGTCCAGCCGAAGGAAATGAAGAAGAGCTTTTTAAAATATCCATATAGGAGTCAAAAATATGTTCATGTAGTGATATAGTTGAGTATCAACAACCAAAAAGTCTGGTTGGTTGAATAGTGATTGGGACCTTTGGTCCTGCTGCTGTTTATTGTGTACATATGTGCGTGTGAGTGGTTGGGTGTTTCGTGTATGAACAATTCTTGGCAAAGCATATAAGTGAATGCAGAAATGCCATTCTTATCTTCTTCTTTTCTGGAAATGCATATAGTTGATATGTTGGATTTTTTTGTTCTTATCGTGGAGATGGTTAATTACTAATAACCAGTATTACATCAGAATTAAGGATGGCAAGGGAATGGGAGTGGGGTGGAGCATGGCTTCCCCAATCTTCTTCTGCCCGTCTTCTATCCCGAATACGTGTCCGGTGTCTATTGGAGGAAGAAAAATATTTATTTTATTTAACAAACTAAATTTTAAAAAAGTTTAATTTTATTTGTTTATATGATTAAAATTTAGTAATATCGATTAATTTCAAAAAACAATAAATATGAGAAGTGTTGTTCATAATTAATATAAAAAATATTAAAATATAGGGTAAATAATTTTTTATATTATAATGATCAAAAATGGTTTTGACTAATTTTTAAGTTAACTATATATAAAATAATATATAAAATTAATCATTAAACATTATATATAATTAAGTACTAGTTTGTAATTTATTTTAATTAATAAATTTTACACCTTTTATATGTGTAAAGTTATTTATAAATTATAATGTTATTGTATTTTAAATAAAAAATATAATATTATTTAAAATTGAAAGTATAATAACAAATAAATTATAATATTATTGTATTTGGATGCTTTACTAGAGCAGTATAACTCTATTAAATAGCTACCAGCTAATGCTTTCAATTTATGTGGATTTGGATTTCATTTTCGGTAAACATATTTTTTTATTATAGACTATGTTTGTTTTCACTTCTTTACTTTAAAAACACACACTACAATTATTAAATTTTTAAAAAAATTATTTTTCTTTTATTTTTATACATTTTTTAAAAATATATACATCTAAAAATACACACCAAAAAAATTAAAACAAACATAATTATAGTTTTTTAATTTATTTTTACACTATTATTAAATATTAAAGAGTAAAGGATTTAAGAAATTATATACCTGATGTAAATACACCAAATACTTCTCAAAATACAATAGAAGTTTGAAATAATTGATTACACTTCTATATATCAAAATCATATCATTTGTTATGAAGTTAAAGTACTTTGATACATTTACACTAAGTGTATACACTTTATTTACACCTTATTATTAACTAATGCATGCAAATACATCACTATCTCGTTTCACATTCATATTTATTTTCATTTTTTTTTAACACGAACTACTTTAAATTATAATCTATTATTATCCAACCAAGTGTCTATATTAAGTTTGCAGGCAGAATGATTCTTGAAGTGAAGAGTTCAAGTCTTTGCTAAAATCCTGTCTTTGCAACAACTCATCGCTTGAAAACAATGAATACTCCGTAACAATAATTTCAATGTTCAACTCAACAATGCCTCGAATTAATCTATCAATCATATTAATGTCCATTTCTTCTTCTTTTTATGGGGAAGAAAAGAAAACAACAATTTATTCATAAGGATAGAGGGACCTTAGGATTTGAATAAAAACATATGAGGGAATTTAGTTGGCGGGCTATTGCTTCAATTTCTTTTTAATTTTATTTTGAATTTTTTTGTATTTTGTTTTTAACAATATTGTTTCGATTATTTAATATAGAATAACTTTATAATTTATAAATAATTTTATACTAGCATAAAAAATAAGACCACTTAGCTAATGATATAAAATAACTAATATCCTCTAAAATTATGTTAATTGACGAAAAACCAAATGAGACGCACCCCCATAGATACCATATATAAGTAAAAAAAAAATACATGCATATATATATGAGCAATATTTATAGATGTATTATCTATTAATACACATAATACACCATTATCTCCTTTCACGTTTGTATTAAGTTTCAGTCTCATTGTACAACACGTATTACTTTAAACAATAGACATTTTCTTAAAAGAAATTTTATACTATTATAATCCAACCAAAGTATCCATGTTAAGTGTGTAGCTTCTTAAATTATTGAAGAGTTCGATTCTTTGATGAAATGCAACCTTTACAACACCCCATCATTGAAAACAATCACGACAATGCCAATACAACAATGCCATGAATATGTCAACAAATCTAAATAATGCAATTTTTCTCCTCATATTTATGGGGAAAAAAATGGGAAACAACAACTTATTTATGACCCAAAAGCAAATTCACAAGAATTGAGGGACCATTGTGAATAAAAACCTCATGTGATTAAACATTAAAGTGATCTAGTTGGTGTGCTATCACTTTTATAACATTTTGATGAACCATCCACCAAAGAAAACATTCACTCCAAGACGATAACAACTCCATTGCACAGACTCGTTCACTCCTATCATCAAAAGTCATGATTGAGGACAATGAGGGCGCAGTTGGCAGGTTAATATCTTCCCTTGTTATGCTACACAAATTGTCCAACATAGGCCTAATTAGATATTCTTGAAATCACATTAATTGACTCAAAATCTTGTTTGGTACATAAGGCGGCAGTTAGGCACTTTCACTTCATATTGTTTGTTTGCTTTGTGACTTGCTTTTAAAACATTAACATAATATTTGATGAGATGGCTGACTCTAACGAGCCCTGACTAACCTCCCAGATTTGTCCAACTTTACCTAATTTCAGCAGACCAATTCTTGGACTATGTCAAGTTAGAACTAAACCATTCTTGAACTAACCCATTGTTGACTATTAGTAATAAACAAATAAATCAGAATTCTACAAGGATAGAAAATGATAGTGTCTGAATGATGTTAAGGGACAGTTATCAGAATTTCTGCTCAAAACCAACCCCCAAATGATGGGTAATCAAGAAATTAAAATGTAAAGAAAATCACACCATAGCAGCCAACCACAGTTCCGGCCATCTTTGATCCATGAATATGCCACACCCCATCATGAGCCCAATATAAAATTGAAGACCGTAAATCGTTTAAAGGTGAATGAACTGATAGCAGCAGTGATGCACAACCATGTATATGTCGCAAATGCTCGTCAGGAGAGGTTACTGAACCCAAAATAGACAGTACTCTGTTGAAATGCATTGACAGCATAGTCGACCTGAAGGTGTCCCAATTGAGACTTAAATCGAAGCCCGTATCCAAAACCAAGTCCATGGCCTGGTTTACCATGTCTAAGAGCAGGATTTCCTGAAGAAACACAAATGACATGCCTTTGAGTCAGTGGTGTTCTATATTGGATGGAGAGCATAAACGAAACAAGTTAACACTTAATTATTATATCGTTCTTTTTTTCCTACAATGGGCCGTGCGCTGAACCAAGTTCTTGACAACTCAAATAGTGGTTATGTCTGATCGAGTGCAGACTTTTGAGTCACCGATATGGATGCAACCATAAGAAATGAAATGAATACAAAGGATTTAGATCGAGATACTCATGTGGGTTGTTGTGGAAAGACAGACAGCTGAGAAACATTAATAACTAAGGTCTAAGTTATTTTGTAATACTAGACTACTTCAAGCAAGAGCTCTAAAGAAACTCACAAGACGCCCTGGATATGTTCTAAGAACCCAAGAAGAAAAGAAAGCAGATAACTTTTGAACTTACAGACAACATTACTAAAAAAAATACGACAGTTTAGAGATTATTAGGGAAGTCGTGGCTGTATAGATAGTAACATTGAAATGAAGCTTAGCACAAGGATATTGCTCATGTCAAAACTGACCAGGAACATGACGACCAGAGCCCAAATCAGATCCACAGTCTAAGAAAACAGCTCCCTCAAGCATTTGGTTCTGGATACAAAGCAAATTAATGAAGTTGATGACAAACAACAAAGTAATTAACTCCCATGACTTAATGTCTGCTAGCACCAATGATTCCAATTGTCATCAAATAAATTTTCAATGTGAACAACATAGATGTACAAATACTGCAAGGGAAACTAGAGGGAAGAAAAAATAAACATAAAATTAATGAACAAGGAGGAAGAATGCAAAGAAGAAAAACAGAAACAAGTCAAGTGATAGATTTGAAGGAATGCCCCCACCCCTTGGCCCTCAGCCCTTGCCACCAAGAGAAAATACAAAGAAAGATTTGCTTGATTCTTAGCAAAATGTCAACTGGAGTGCTGTCTCTCCCCATCATGAAAAATCTCTCTCAGTTTATTACAAGTCATCCTGCTAAACTAATGGCTACTAGACTACTTTGGCC
The DNA here is from genome assembly GCA_019155195.1 of Avicennia marina. Taxonomy (NCBI): domain Eukaryota; kingdom Viridiplantae; phylum Streptophyta; class Magnoliopsida; order Lamiales; family Acanthaceae; genus Avicennia; species Avicennia marina. The sequence goes on along the minus strand of CM032783.1, from coordinate 2,682,142 downwards.
CCACTTACCTCCATTAAATCATCAATCAATCACCATTACCTCTACAAAACCATGGAGCCTGTTCAAGTTCATTCTTAAGAGTCTAGCTTCACAGACTAGTAAGAACTCTAAGTATAGAACATTAATTCCAGATTTCTATCTGGCCAAGGGAACAGAGATTAGGTAAGCATTAAGCATATACCCAGACAATGAAATGGAAAAAGAAAGTGAGGGCCTAGTTGTGGACTGGGCAAGCGTGCTAAATTGAAAGGGGGAATGAGTGGGCTACAGGCCCACGCACACTTAGATAAGGCACTGAACTAATAGAAATTGAAGAAAAATCTGCATTAAGGACAACTAGAGTTGTTGGGCTGCAGAGGCAAGTGACATAGTTTAAATGTCCCTGACACTTTTATAGGCCAATGAGGCATAGAAGAAATTGCTTGTTGGAAGGAGTGGAAAATTAGAGCGTACATGATAATCGAAAAGAAGTTCCAATTTATACTATGAGAAAAGAACAATCATATCAAAAATATGAACATAACACAAAACTAATCCTACAAAAAATAAATATACTCATCCTACTAATTAGGAAACAAAATACGTAGAATATTAAACTAAATATTCACTGTTTTTGCCTTCAAGTTCTTGGTGGTAACGCACAGTCTGCAATTAAAATGGACAATGTAAGTAAAGGAACTTTTACTTAGGCTCTAATTGTTGTACTGATGTATCACAATGAAGGGTGGTTCGAGCCTGGTATTGACCCTATTTTGGGGTTATAGAGTTTGGACTTTGATCCAGAATGCCCTCCGCTTCTCAAGTGCTAGATGCATATAATCTAAATATTACAATGTTGAACAGTAAAATATTTTAATTTGTGTGAATCAGGTTCTTGAATTAGACTTCAAGAGATATAAGGGTGACTCCTATAAAAGGAAAAACAAGAGAACCTAATTTACATTCCAATTCCATTTTTTATAGCAGTCCGAAGGCTTTTAATCTAGAATACGCCTCTGCCTCTAATGTCAACTCAGGGACGGAACTTCTCCCGAATAATGGTTTATTGTTTGTAATTAGTTGAATTAAGTAAGAGTTGCAAATTTCAAATGTACCTCTTCAACCAACCATCACAAAAAAATCCTGCAGTTACATTCATTTATGAGTACACACTCACATATGCATTATTTATGCACACAAGGGTTTTCTAGGAGGTCAGTATCTTCAAGCTTTTTTTCAAGAAAATTCAGAGAAGAAACCTGATAGTATCTATGATCATGTGAGTTTAAAATTTATCTAAATATGAGGTTATGAAATCACATACCAGGGGTAATGTCAGTTCACTGTTAGCAACTAGGCATGATCTACCAGATCCAACAGCACCTTCACCATAGCCTCGCAGACTACCCTGTCCACCTAATGAAAAGGCTTGATAAGGAGCTATGTCTCCTACAATTGAGCCACCTGTGAGACTGCCACACCAAAATCGAAAGATAAATCTATGCAAATAGATAATAAAGTAAGATGTTGCACACGAAAGCTGCTGCAGATAATATATATGTGAAGGCCTTCTAGCATTGCAAATAGAACAAGGATTTTCTTAGAGAGCAAAATTGATATCAAACTTGCATATAGAGCATTTGATAAGTATCTAATTCTTCCGCATAAGTAACAATATGAAAATGTACTTAATATAAACTCTTTCATTTTCTTCTATGTTTCTAAAATGAAATGGTAGTGTCAATACTTTCTTGTAAGGGCATGTCATTAATAAATTCCTGCCCTTTCCCTACACACAAGACAAGGCTTTGTTCTTCTTGGTTATCCATGTTTTACTATTTCTAGTTTGCAATTTGATTACTGAAACAACAAGCCACAACATTGCTCACCTTGCTAAAAGAAATGCTGGCCCAAGCCTTACTCCCTTTGATGCCGCAAATTTAAACCGATTGAAGATTAGCCACTTAGAAAGAATAGGAATTCCTTGTTCTATTTGCAGACTAAACTACATTGAAAATTTTTCAAAAAGAAACGCATAAGTATTACTGCCTGAGCCAACCAATTCAAACAAATATGTAATACAATACGGATTAGTTTAGATTGATGAGCAAAGTGTATTACTCGAGTAAAACTGCAATCATTTGCCCTTGCAAATCGAGATTCCTGTTTAAGTACTACCATACTATCATGATAACCACCGCTGCAACAACAAATGTCACAGAAGAAATTCATTAGTCACCCTCATTGACTCAGAATAACTAGAGAACAGGATTATCATTACCTACCTGCAAGTCACTGGAAACCCATGAAGGTCTCTGCTAATGGGTCGACCATCATCATTAACCGCATGAACATGCTGCATGTTTATCTCAGTTAGAGTAATGAAATAGATAAGTGATTGGATAAACAACTGCAATACAGTGACATTTAGTAACGTTTGATGATTGCAAAAGACAAACCTCAAACTTAACACTGGTATTACTGCTCCAGTTGGAACTTGCAGGCTCGCTCAGATCCACACCAGCAGAAAGCCGACAAAGATTGACACCTCCAGTCAATGAACGAGAGTAGTTGTCAACAGGGATGCCGTGAATTCCAATATCTGGTGAAATGGAGTGCTGGAGGGTAAAGTAATGGTCAAATTAAATCCATAATTGGTTGCAAATTCCTGATCATATTAAACTAAAACTTTCATGAGTGTATAAATTTATGTTAATTGAATAATTAAATTACACTATTGAAGTGAGTCCAAAAAGTGTTACATAAGAAGGCAAGAAGTCATTCATTGCAACAGAACTTATAGCAACCACTTCTTACCAAAGTCTTAACCAGCACAGAATTTACTTAATATTGGAGCCTTTTCTTGTAATCAAACTCCATGACAGTGATTATCAACTATGCATAGCAGAAAAGGAATCAAAAATAATTTATGGATTTGGGTACCTAACAATCATCAGAGAAGAAGGATAAAATTATGCAAGGTATGGTCTCAAAAGACCAAAACATTGCCACCTAGAGATATACTCACAGCCAATTAACAACAATCAGTCCAAAAAATATCAACGCAGTAAAAAATCAAGGTTCTGCCTCCAACTATCTTATATTTTTCAAAAAGTGGGAACAATTACCAATAGCAAAAAATCATAGCAACCTGAATGATGAAGGCTTGTTGCGAAAGCCACTCTGGTCTTGGCTTCCGGTAAGTAATCAAAATATTGGAATCACAGAGTCCTTTATCCCACAAGAAATCAAGCTTCTCACTCTTTCCAAATAAGTTTGGGTGCTTAATGCAAAGACTGCAAATCCCAATAATATGCCAATATTAGAAAATAAATAAATATACAATAAAACAACAGCCGACATCCCACACCCAACAAAAAAAATCACAAAGAAATATCTGAAAGATAAAATCAATAGGGTTTATTCAAGCGTAGAGAATTAGTAAGAAAAGGGGTTCACCTTCCAATAACAAGTGAAAATGGACTCCCCCCACCGACATTACTGCTTACAGAAAGCAAAAGAATGTAGTTTTCAATAAACGAATATAAAAACCGAAGAAAAAGCGGATATATTATTTATAATCATAGGTTAAAAAAAAGAAAAAGAAGAAGAAAAACACCTGAAAGGATGAAACTTCAAGGCAGCACATAATTTGTGTGTGAAATCAACATTGAAATCTATCTTGGCTGTACATAGAACAAAAGCGAGACTGTCAGAAAATGAACGATTGCACGAATAATCTGAAAAATTCCAAAATTGCTTCCAAAAAAATAGAGGAAAAGAGTAATAAGCGGAGAGACAGCACTCACCATTGCCAGCATGAATGCTTTTCTGGGCTCCCATCCCATAACTATATCAGGGGCTTTCCCTTGTTTCTACCACGAAATGGAATTTCGTTATCATGTCAACATTCAGCTGGAATCAAAAGGTCTTGGACTGAGGAACTGCCAAAATGCCCGTTACACTGTGATGGCCGTTTGTGATTCGACAAAACATGAAAAGGGGGAAAAAGAATAAAGCGCCCGCACACGGAAGATTGCTTGTTTGCAAATTGCAAGTTTTCTCTTCCTTTCTTGAGGGGATCGGATTCTTGATTGCCCCACTGGCTACGAACACGTGCAGAAAACTGGGCTTCTTGCTTTCATTCATATGGGCTTTTGTTGGACAAAATTAATGGGCCATTCGGTTTTGGGCCTGCAAAGTCATGCAATTCTATTGGGCCGAAACATCCCCGTCCTATTCCCTTAAGTAATTTGAATAAATATTTATACATAAAGACTAGGGCTTGTTTTGCTTCTATCTTAAAAAAATACACATAATCGTTGTATTTTTTATATTTTATCATTTATTCTCTCAATTTTTACAAAATTTTTGAAATAAAATATACCTAAAAACCAAAACAAACATAATCAAAGAAATTGTTTCAACCTTATGTTCATCAATTTTAATTTAATTATGCAATTTTTGTTATTTTCTGTTATGATAAGAAGAAATAAAATCACAATTTCCAACTATCAATTTTAAACTTGTCTTAACTTTTGGTGTGACTGAAATGAAAAAAAAAATTGTTAAAAATGAGTTGTTACTAGTGATTTATGCAAGGTTTACATGTGTATGCGTAAATTTTATATAATTTATAATATATGCAAGGAAAAAAAATTATTATATAAGATTTTAAAGTATATAGTAGGCGTAGTTTATATTATAGCTAAATTATCTTACATATGTATTATTTTTATAAATTTGCATCTATCAAAAATGTCTATTTTAAGTAAAATAAAATTAAAAATCAATAGAAGTGTAATGTGCATTTATATGGAATGAGTGACAAAAAGTCCAAGGATAAAACTAAATAAAAGAATAATAGAAATAAAAACTTAAATGACAGTATCAAAAAATATAAAAAATTTTAAAAGTAAGAAAAAAGGAAAAAGGTATTCTTGTATTTTTGACTTTAAGAATTAAGTGATGGCTTGAGCATAGGTTTAAATATGGAGGTGTTAATAAGTTTGAGTTCAAATAACAATTTAAATTCAATAATTGTTTAAATATTACTGACTCAAATTTTTATAAAATTTAAAATTAAATTAGAATTTAAATTAAATAATGAGATTGAATTTAAAAAATATTTAAATTTAAATTAAAATTTGATTAAATTTAAAAATATTATTAAATCAAATTGAATTTGAATGAAGTAATTTACCTTATTTTAAAACTTAATATATAATTAATAAAATTTGTACAGTTTATACATGTGTGAATTTATTTATAAATTATAAAATGATTGTATTTTAAATTAATTAAAATAAAATATTTAATATTAAAATATATAAAGAATATTTAAAATAATAAAATAAAAAGATTAAGAAAAATTGAGAAAGAAAAAAGAGAAATTTTAAGAGAAACACAAATGAATAGGTCTAAAAAAATTATAATTTAAAATTAAAATAAAACTTATGTCCTTTTATATTTTGTTAAAATATTTAAAATAAAAAATAATAAAATATCAAAAAAATAAAAATAAAAATTATAAAACTTGACATAATACATGCACATGTACATACATATATATAATTTTGCGTTGAATAAAAAGAGAAAAGTAAATAATAAAAAGATTAAAGTATTTGACTAAGAATATTTGTATAAATTTATTTTATATAATCACGGATTCTTATTAAAATAATAGTGTAGTATAGATAGATAATAGATGAGTAATAAAATTAATTATATAATCTAGTGCAATATCTGAAAACCATTTTTCATCAAATATTCCTCTTTATTTTTCTCCTAATCCAATTGGCTATTGCTTAGGGCTTATACCCTGTCTCGCGACCGACACTGAATTTGGTTTAAAGATTTTGAGAATGTAAAGAAAAGGAAATTGGTAGAGGAAATAATTTTAATTATTAAATTAATAAAAAAAATTTTCAAAAATATAGTTAAAAATGAAAAAAATTTATTTTTCTCATAAAATAATGAAAAAATTAGAAAGAAAAATATTTTAATTATTTATTATTCTCTTAAAATATTAATTATTTTTATTTTTTTTATCTATTATCAAATTATTTCTTTTAAATAATTTAAAAAATTATGAAATTTAAGTTTTTTTATCTTATTATTTTATTTTTAATTATTTTTTTCATGAAAAATCATTCTACCAGACAATACAAGAGATTTTAGATTTCTTCGATTTTCTATCCCTTTCCTCTAACATTTTGTTTTCTTTTCTAAAATCCTAAAACCAAACACAGTGCAACAGTTGAAGTGCCGAAAGTTGACCTTTAAATCGCGTTTGTCTTTCGCCATTGTGTTGTATATATGCACCACGATTTATTCGCAGTCGTTAATCTCGTTTAAGCCCTCCTCTCCATCGCCACCGGGCCGACGGTCCCAGAGACGAGAGAGACCTCACATCGTTCGGCGGAGCTTCTCTTTCTGGTGGATGATTCATCGTCCTCGTTCGTCTCTGATCAATTGAATTGCAGCAGAGAAGGTCCCCTAGCAAAAAGGAATTTGAAGAGCTGAAGAGAACGAGATAAGGAAGAAGTGCCACAGGGTGATTAACAATGCCGAAGGGAGAAAAAACCGGCCTCGGTCGGGCTCTGGTGAAGCACCACAATCAGATGGTACAGCAGTCGAAAGAAAAGGGGAAGTATTACAGGAGCCAGCAGAATAAAGTTCTGGAATCGGTGACGGATGTTAGCGACATCGAAGCCGTCATTGAGCAGGCTGACGAGGCTCACCGCCTATTCTCAGTCCTGAATCCCCCGGGAAAACTCCCCATCAATTTGTAAGCCTCCCCCGCCCGAACCCTCCTTCGGCTCCATTATACTGTTGCTATATGCCTTTGTCGCAGTTTTTAAATAGTTAACGGAATGTTGCCCGTTTCCATGTGATTTGGTTCTCTATGCGGCTTAATATTTATTATTGATCGATATTCTTGGTGATTTTTAAAGATTCATTTTTTGCCAATCTGTCCAGATGGTATCCATGTTGCTTCTGTTTTGTAGGCAAGTAAGAAACATGACAAACTTGTTCATAGTTTGACTGGTCAGCACATCCAAGTATGTATGTTTGTATGTGTGTTTGTCTATATATTAACTTCGTTTGTTGCTTTACGCGGTCAGGGATACTGCTTCCAGCACCAGTGAGATGCCACCTGAGGAAAGAAGAGCCCAGCAGAAGCAAGAGGAGGCCTTGCATGCCAGCAGTCTCCGGATTCCTCGAAGGTATGTGTTTCCTCTGTTTTAATGGTAAGTTGATTGTCTGCTGTTGAATATCAAGGCTAATGCCATACTATCTTTGTTCAGGCCGCCATGGAATGCTAGAATGTCTGTAGAAGAGCTTGAAGATAATGAAAGACGAACTTTCCTTGAGTGGCGCCGCAACCTTGCAAGGTCAGGCTCAATTTCGAAAATAGAATCTATGACATTATTTATGCAATAAAGATGCATTTTTTAACCTTTTGCTTTTATGGCCTCTCTCTTCAATTTCATCTATATTAAAAGTGACTTAAAATAATAGTTTTGCCTTTGTTTCCTAACATATCGATCTTCTGCTGGCTATGCATTGGATATGTTGTGGGTTTTTTGGTTTGTTAGGGTATTTGTGTGGACGAGTGCATGCCTGAATCCAATTTATGATATGTACATTTTCTTTGGGGATTTTTCCCTTATGCTTTATAAGAATTTTGATTTGGGGCTTGTATTTCTAGCTAATTCTCTGTGAGACTAATTCCATTGGTTATGTTCATTTCTGCATGATTTGCGATATTGTTGAAATTAAAAATTATTTACCATTTATTCTTTGATGCAAATAAAAACATTTTTCCTTACCTTCAGGCTTGAGGAGAATGAGAACCTAGTTCTTACTCCGTTTGAGAAGAACCTTGATATTTGGAGACAGCTTTGGAGGGTGCTTGAACGTAGTGATCTGGTGAGATAGCTGTGTTACTTTCAAACCTTTTGAATGGTTAGATGTGACATGTTAAATTGTCATTGCCTCTATCTTAGCTAAATAAGGTTTAAGAATGGATAGAATTTTGGAAGAAGATTCTAGTGCCTAATGTTTGGAACAGCACCCAACTACTGTTTCTTCATATTACCTATTTGTGACTCAGTTTGAAATCTGTTTGAGTGTAGTCTTTAGCCTGTTGTTGGCTATTAGTATGATGTAGCAGTTATGGCTAGGCTTGGTTTCTTGGGTGACTGATCTCTTATAGTTTGTATCTATCAATTTCCTTGTGTAGAATTCACTAGTCTTCTTCTATAATCAACATGATTAGTATTTGGTGCTTCTCTTGATATAAGTTATATGTTTGTAATACATTAATATTTTTTCTTGTACTAATTCTATTGAATGCTGATCCTCTCCTAATCTTTTATCCTTGAAGCTTGTGATGGTTGTTGATGCAAGGGACCCACTCTTTTATCGCTGCCCTGATCTTGAGGTAATTTTATTGTGTACAAAGTAGAATCATTTGGTTTCTTATGCCCTATTTAGAATTTAGGAGATGTAACTTCTATGTAAGGTAATGCTGTTAATCACTGGCATACTTGGTTTCATCTGCTGATCAAGCACAGCGCCATACATCAGATTGTTTCACTTTTGTATTTGGACAGTTCATGCCAAGAGACTGATTGATCAATTGATGAGATCATTTTAAAATTTGAGGACACCTTCAATAGTAGTGCTACTTGATGCTATGATTATATTAATTTGCCAAAATTTATTTAACACTGATTGAGAATGGATTCATACCAAATTGTAGGCATATGCCAGAGAAATGGATGAGCACAAAAGGACACTGCTTCTTGTCAACAAGGCAGATCTTCTACCATATTCTGTTAGGTCAGCATCATAATAGTACTTCTGTTTCCTTGGTTTTCCCTCTCATTCGAGATCATTGAAGTTTGTGTGAATTTTGTCGGCAGGGAGAAATGGGCTGAATACTTCCATCAACATGGGATTCTCTTTGTTTTCTGGTCTGCTAAGGCTGCTTCTGCCGCATTAGAGGGGAAAAGGCTCAACCTGTCATCACTCATGCGAAGTGGTCAGCACGAGTTTACTGATGCTAATACTAAAATATATGCCAGGGATGAGCTACTTGCTCGCTTGCAGGCTGAAGCTGAGGAGATAGTTTCAGTGAAAAGTGGATCTAAGTCTGATAACGCCAGTTTGTCTCATGTTCATTCCGATGATGAAAGTGATGCTGGACGTGTACCATCTCGTGGTGTGGTTGTGGGATTTGTTGGGTATCCCAATGTAGGAAAAAGTTCCACCATTAATGCCTTGGTAGGAGAGAAGAGGACAGGTGTCACTTCAACTCCTGGGAAGACAAAACACTTCCAAACACTGATAATATCAGAAAAACTTACCCTTTGTGATTGCCCTGGATTGGTGTTTCCATCCTTCACTAGTTCAAGGTATGAGATGATCGCATCTGGGGTTTTGCCCATTGATCGCATGACAGAGCACCGAGAGGCTGTACAGGTTGTTGCAAATCGTGTACCCAGATCTGTCATGGAGGATGTTTACAGAATCACGCTGCCAAAACCCAAGCCTTATGAACCACAGTCCCGGCCACCTTTGGCAGTAGAGTTTCTCAGAGCATACTGTGCCTCTCGCGGACATGTTGCTGCAGGCGGACTGCCGGATGAAACCAGAGCTGCACGACAAATTTTGAAGGATTACATTGATGGAAAGCTTCCTCACTTCGAAATGCCACCTGGAATGCCAGATAATGAAGATGATACGGAGGATACTTCCATAATCGGTTCATCGGAGATACATGAACTGTCAGACTCATCTGACAATGAAGCCCCTTCAACTGCAGAGGATGAACTTCAATCTAGCCTGGAACATGTATTGAATGATCTAAATTCTTTTGACATCGACAATGGATTAGCTTCCACCAAGGCTGCTGCTAAGAAGAAGCCCCCTTCTGCACCTTATAAGCAGCACAAGAAACCTCAGAGAAAGAAAGACCGCTCGTGGAGGGTAAAAGATACTGAAGGTGATGGAATGCCAATAGTTAGGGTTTTCCAGAAGCCAGTGAATGCAGGCCCTTTGAAAATGTAATAGTGTCATCTTCTTGTAAGAATGGCTTTCTCCCAATTGAATCGTGCCAAGATCACTCTTTCTTGCTTATTCTTCTGGGGTACATTCTGGGACCCCCTAGTTTTCTGTTTTATCTGTTTTTTTTTATAATGATGATTCATTATATACTGTTGCTTTCTTTGTTTTTCTCATATATAAATGAAAAAGGAAAAATCCAATAGCCCATAAGTATTGGGTTGTGTGTGGCATTTAATAAACCATAAACTAATTATATATATCTAAATATTTTGCCCAAAAAAATCATCAAGCATTAAAAGTAAGTCCGTTTCTTGTAATGTCATTACTCTTTCTGGGGCCTAAATGCAAACCTTACAATCATTAACGTTAAATATAAATATTTGCCTAGAAAATCCTAGGAACAGTACCAAGTACAATAGAGGTTCCTACAAATTGAAATTATTAAGCAACCATATGAATTGCCTCTCTCCTCCCAACTTTCTAATAATTAATTAGTAAATCATCTCTTTTTGCTGTTGAACGTATTAATGGATGCATTAAGACTCCATTCTTTAGGAAAAAAAAATCTGCATAATGAATCAATAATAGCTCCAATAGTAATTGCTTCTATTTTGTAAAATAAAATAATATAATTTTGCTAATTCCTTCAACTCCTTTCGAACAAAAGCCAAGAAACCCTTCACCACTTCACCATACTCGAACAAGAATTGGTCTTAGGCTTTGTTTTTTTGCAATTATATTATGTGTTTTTAAATATTTTTATAATTATATAAAAATAAAAGAAAAAAGTAAAAAATAATAATTAAATATATATTTTTTAAAAGTGCATAATTGCATGACAAATATAGCCTAAAATTTGTTGAATCCAAGTAAAGCCATATACAGCTAAGAGTAAATTGATACCTTAACTAATGGTATAAAATAATTAATGATAATACTAATTAATAAATACAATATCTATGGCCAAATACAACTCCAACTCCTATATGTATCCGTCACTGTCAACACAGGTAAAGATCATTCTCTCACGCTCCTAGAGGGCGCGTCACGCAACAGCAAACAAACGGTTGTCGCCGTTAGTTGTGGCCCTTTTACCGGTCTCGCCGGTTAACAGAGGGAAAACGTTGAACGCACAAATCCTCACAAAGCGCTCCCTTAAGAAGTCGTGCCTCTGTGCACGCGACAATGCGTCACAAAGCCTTTCTTTCTTTTCTCTACTCCGATTCGTGCATGTGTTGTACAACACGACAAGAATAACGTACACCCTTAGAGTTTTGTACATTGTTCCTTAATAGTTGTACCGATGTTGGAGATTTACCAATTTGGCAATAGGCGTTCCCAAAATATCGCTACACCGCCGCCGCAGGGTTTTGTCTACGGTGCTCTTTCATACGGACCATACGCAATCGTTGTGCAACACGAAATGGAAAAATCAACAAATTGGTAACAATTTTCTCCCTCTTTTCTTTTTGATGACCGAGAAATCACACACACACATATATATACACGTGTATATGTATTTCCGGAGAGAGAGAGTTGGGTTTGAGAGAGGAAGAGTGTGTTTGGATTGGCTGTCGTTTGCACTCCTCGTCACCGTTTTATAGATAGGGAGAGGGAGAGGGGAAAACTTTGGGAAGAAGAGGCAAAAAGGAGTTTTCTGGGTTGGGGAAGCTTTTTGAGGGACGGAGCTAGGGCTTTTTTTGGAGAATGAAGATTGAGGATGCGAATTGTTGAGAATTCAAGCTCCGATCTTATTGTAAAGCTTGGTAATTTAGGGTTTTTAGTTAGATATGGACTTGGATTCAGCTATGGCTACGGAGCCTGATCACGATCCGTCGGAGCAGCCGACCTCAGGTAATGGTGCGGATCAGCCAACCGAATCCGAATCCGAATCCGAATCTTCCACGCCTCAGCTGCAGCAGCAGAGTAATAATAGCAGTGACGTTAACAATTCTAGCAATACTGGCGGGGCTGGTGCAGGAGCGATGGTGTCGGGGCCACGCTGTGCGCCGACTTATAGTGTGGCGAACGCGATAATCGAGGAGGAGGAGGATGGTCCTGGACCACGGTGTGGCCACACGCTGACAGCTGTGCCTGCCGTAGGTGAGGAGGGAAGTCCTGTATATATTGGTCCGAGATTAATTCTGTTTGGAGGAGCGACTGCCCTCGAAGGCAATTCAGCAGCATCGGGAACTCCTTCATCTGCTGGAAGTGCAGGAATTCGTATGTTTTCTTTTAACTGATATTCTCTATGATATCAACCTTTTGTTTTGGTGAGGGTAAACCTGATTATTATTAATATTTTGTAAGATGATACCTTCCCCATTTGTAGAGATATAGTTTCCTTGAGTTGATAAGGTATCATATTTGCTACTTTGGGTTTGGGAAAGTTTTGCTTGGGTTTCTGGGTTACTTTTGTTTTTGATGAGTGTTGATGAAAGAACCATATAGTAGAGTAGGAATTGAAATGATAATTTATTTGTTTCATTTGGGTTGTCAAAATACAAAAAGGTAGAGATCAAGATGGGAGTGTATTTGCTGTTATATCCCGGATTGCCTATAGTCGTTTGTATTAGATAATACATGCTTATCTGTCTGAGCTTTGCAGAATGTGAGGGTTCTGGTGCACATATCTCCGTTAATATATTTAGATGCTGGAGTTTGGTTTTGAGCGGATTTATATTTTAACTGTGAAGAATTTGCTATAACTAAATTTTAAGTTGGAAATGCTTACTTTCTTTCTAGAGTTTGCTGGGAAGAAAAAGGTGCAAAGTTGTGTTAGTGAATGCCTAGTAGTTCTACATAGGCATTTAGACATTAAATGCAAATTCTTCCAGTTCTTAGATATTAATGACTGTAGATATTAATGACTGCAATGCTTGAAATTATTTCTCAGTTAATTCCTTGTTTCAGAGCTATTTGTAATTTTTAAGCATGGATTTTGCTACAGGGTTGGCAGGAGCTACTGCCGATGTGCACTGTTATGACGTTTTGACAAATAAATGGTCTCGGTATGTTTAAGTTAAATACTTGTCACAATAAGTTATTGACTCTGTTTTTTTCCTTTCTGTTTTGGATCTTGTTTCTGCCTGCTTCAACTTCTAATAACAGTGTACCGGCTTTAATCTTACAGAATTAGTCCTAGTGGAGAACCACCCACCCCAAGGGCAGCTCATGTTGCAACTGCTGTTGGTACCATGGTTGTTATTCAGGTTTGTTGACTTGTGGACTGGGTATAAAGTTCACGTTTATTTTTATGTTATGATGATATATTTGACACATCAACATTCCTGACTGTCACAGGGTGGGATTGGTCCAGCAGGTTTGTCTGCAGAAGATCTGCATGTTTTGGATCTTGCACAACAATGTCCAAGATGGCACAGGTTGGCATCTTTATAATTACGAAAAATGTATAGATAAGGACATGTAAAACTAATTTGAAAATCATCGCTCTGGCATTAAAACATTCATTTACATTTTTATCGATGCCTTCTAGCATAATCACTGAACTGAACTTTCCTTGTGCCTAGGGTTGTGGTCCAAGGACCTGGGCCGGGGCCACGCTATGGGCATGTCATGGCTTTGGTTGGACAACGATATCTCATGGCAATTGGTGGAAATGATGGTCTGTATTGTGTTTGCTTTTTTCTCCATTGTTTTAATCTGCAATTTTTGTGAGCTGATAATATGGTGCATTCTATTCAGGAAAACGACCTTTAGCTGATGTCTGGGCATTGGACACTGCTGCAAAACCATATGAATGGCGAAAACTGGAACCAGAGGGTGAAGGTCCACCTCCTTGCATGTGAGTTGGTTAATTTTTTTTTATTTTTTTGTAATTTCGCATTTTCTTTCGATTTTTGTCCTTCCCTTTGCACCTTAGTTTGTCTTTTTCAGTAAATTCTGTCTGCTTGAACTTCTACTTGACATTTGAATGAAGTCATTAAGTTTAACAGAGCTTATTTTCTGACATGCCATATGAGGAAGTGTACATCTTTTGGGATAAAAAACTCCTCTCTCTCTCTCTCTCTCTCTCTCTCTCTCTTATTTATTTATACAAGACATGTTTTTGTATAGAAAACATGTTTGATTGCAATAGTTAGCATTTTCTTTGGAATTAATAGTTGATATACAGCCAACAGGAGCATATTGAGTTTCTCCTTTCCTTTTTACAGGCCACATTGCGTCCCTGAGGCATATTAATTTTTACACCTTCCGAAAATTTTTAATAGTTGATATACAGCCACAATTTTTACACCTTCCGGCAATTAATTTCTTTTATTACTAATTAGTTTTTGTAAACGTATATGTTCTTAATCTATGTATGGCCTGCAGCCAACTTCTTGACTCAAATTTTTTCCTAAATAGAAAGCTTATCTTAATTCCAATTTACCACTGGACTTGTGTATCCTATGATTGAAGTAGTTTCCTATGCTAGAAGATTGTGATCTTATAGCGTTTGAGTTTCATTGCTTTAGTTTCTTATGTTTGATATGCTAACTTTACATTGAATTGAGTTACATCCTTTTTTATGTGAATTTTATGGAATGCATTGTGTAAACTGAAGCTTATTTTAATATTTTTTATCTTGCATCACCACTTGCCCAGGTATGCAACCGCAAGTGCACGTGCTGATGGTCTTCTTCTGCTATGTGGTGGGAGGGATGCAAATAGTGCGGTTAGTGTGATTTCCAAAATTTTAGCATCATTTATGATTTATGATGAAAGAGATCACATATTTTTTCTTAGGCTGCTTTTATTTGTTGGATTTTTTATATGTCTCTTAAAATTACATGTTTGTATTCCTCTATCTTTTTTTTATGGAGTCTCATCTCCATGCTTTTGAACAAGGTTTCTTGATTTCAAAATTTGTTTTCTTTAATAAAGTACAACAATGGTTCCTCATTCTTTTCAACCACATGTGTGTCATCCATTTACTGCATCTCCAAATTGTGTTGATGTTTGACGTTTATTGGAATTGTGTAGAAGGTCTACATATAGAAAATTACATTGCAATTTCTGAATACAATTTGTTGTAATGACAGTATATATTATGACTCCATAGCAATTGGTACTGTATAACTTTAATGTTCATATGTGGACCTGATGTTTAGGTAGACTACTAGGTTTCACAAAGTCAAATAGTTGCATAAAATACTGAAAAAGTTCTTTCAACCCTTCTAAGGTTTGAAAAGTCTTCAAAGATCTGACTTGCTAAGTGATATCTGTTCAATAGTGATCCATTTATATTAACCACTGTCTTGTTACTCTTCTTCAAATGATTAATTGCAGCCATTGCCTAGTGCATATGGACTTGCCAAACATAGAGATGGTCGTTGGGAATGGGCCATTGCTCCTGGTGTCTCACCATCTCCAAGATATCAACATGCAGCTGTAAGTTCTTCCTCTAGCAGTTCTCTTTCTGATATTATTTCTCCTTTTTGTTGGTTTTAGTTACATATAAACATAGATTATTGGTCATTTCGCTCATACTTGAAAACTTTTGATTATTTCTGTTTTAGGTTTTTGTTAATGCTCGTCTTCATGTGTCGGGAGGGGCCCTTGGTGGTGGCCGCATGGTAGAGGACTCCTCAAGTGTGGCTGGTACTTTTATGTTTGAAGTTTGCTATCAAGATTTTCTTGCAACTACCAGAAAAGTGGGTCCTAAAGTATACTCCATGGGGTTGATGTCTTAAGTAAGCATTTCATGTTTTGTTTTCTGTTTAGTTTTGGATACTGCTGCTGGAGTCTGGTGTGACACAAAGTCTGTTGTTACGAGTCCGAGGACTGGAAGATACAGTGCTGATGCTGCTGGTGGGGATGCAGCAGTTGAATTGACAAGGCGCTGTAGGCATGCTGCTGCTGCTGTTGGTGATTTGATCTTCATCTACGGTGGTTTACGTGGTGGTGAGCAAGATACTGCTGCATGAAAAAAAAGCAATAGATATTAAATTTTGATATCATGTAGCATTTTTGTTATTTGGCCCTTTGATGAGTTGCACAATCTATTAGGTTTTACTATCTTGTTATTATTATTACTTTATCATCGGTCATCATGACGGTTATGCTCATTATTCACTTTCTTTTTTGTGTTCTTATGTCTAAGGTATTTATATCTATTGACCCAATCTATTATGCGGTTAGCATATTTAGCATACTTAGTGATATTTAAGACACTCTCAATATAGTTAGTCTTTTACTTCTGCTGCTATTCAATATGGTGTTCTAATAAAGTTTGATGTCGCTAACTTACCTGATGATGCAATTTAAGTAGCTTAGTGTGTTGTTTTTACAGAGTAAGACTAACGTAATTGAGAGTGTTTGTCAGCTAATAATAAATATAGGACTTGGTTAGCTCTTTCACGTTCCCATGCCACTGGGAGCACCATGTTATTTTTTGACCCAAGAGGATCGCTCTGTGCTGTTTTTACACTACAGTCTATGTTAACCGTGAGGCTAAAGGAGCATTCATAAGGTAAACAAAAGAAATGACTGTGTTCTAAGTGAATAATCCAAATTAGTTGATTTCTGATACTGTTATCTTAAACACTTGCCAATGACAGTCTTAAATGGTAAGATGCTTCTTTATCACTGCGACCTCTGAATAAAATAAGTGCAAGGGGGATATCATAGCTCTGTTGAAGTCCAACAGACAAATTTTAAAGATTGTTTTAAACATAATTTTCTTGAAATTGTAGGCTGCATTGTAACTGTTGTGTAAGTTCCTCATTTCTACCTTGATCGATAACTGCCTCTAAGTTTGTATAGAAGTTGAACTTCTGGACTTGTCAAAAGACAACACTAATAAAGAATAGCTGTTGGAGGCTGGTCTGCTGTCTTGCCTCCTCCAAGTGGCAGAAAGAGTAGTTTAGAATAATGTCTGCTATCCATCTTGAATTGTAGATAGATGGCCCTTTTTCTGTAGATGGCATCTACTACCTATTTTCTTGAATTTTAGGTGGATGGCGCTTTCTCTGAAGAGCAGTAGACTTGGTGGCTATATGCAAAATGAAATATTATTTAAGTATGAAAACACCATGTCTAGCATACCTTTTGAAGTTGAAACTGACCAATTACTTTCACAGATCATCTCTGGCCTAGTCATAAAAGAAATGAATAAAAAGGCTGGAGCCATTGTTGTAACATGATAAAGTTGGTCATTGCCTACGAAGAATTTGATCTTCAGGTTATACTAATTCCACGTGACTAAAAGCCATTTTGCTATCGCTGCTGGAAATGGCTCCAGAGCTGACATTTAGTCACCATATCTTTGTGCATCTTGAGAAGCCATCACTTTTCTGTGCATTCCACTCTACAGTTCAATTTTGGATATTCCTTGTGTGTTTCTGTAAAGATTAGGATAGACACTTATGCACGATAGGCCACACTAGATACAATTTGATATGTGCTGAATTTATTAGGATATGTGGGCAAGTGAAAAATAACACTAGGTGTTTTCTCCCTTAGGGGTGCTGCTGGATGACCTGCTTTTTGCTGAAGATCTGGCTGCTGCTGAAACAACTAGTGCAGCTTCTCATGCAGCCGCTGCTGCAGCTGCATCCGATGTGCAGCAACGGAGGTTACAAGGTAGATATGGGTTTACTGATGACAGAAATGGGGTGCCCATAGCTGAGGCTGCTAATGGTGCAGTTGTGGTAGGAAATCCTGTTGCTCCCTCTGTAAATGGTGATATTTATACAGATATAAGCACAGAAAATGCAATGATCCAAGGTTCCCGGTAAAGCACTAAATTGTATCTTGTGGCGGTTTATAATTCTGTGGTTTCGCTTTGTTAGCTGCTTCAAGTTCTGATACTAAATACTGTATTCCTGTGCAGAAGGTTGAGCAAAGGTGTTGAATACCTAGTTGAGGCTGCTGCAGCGGAAGCAGAAGCTATTAGTGCTGCACTAGCAGCTGCTAAAGCCAGACAAGTTAATGGAGATGTTGAGATTCCAGATAGAGATCGTGGGGCAGAGGCTACTCCTAGTGGAAAACAAATATCTACCTTGACTAAGCCTGATTCTGAAGTGTCAAATGATTCTGTCCCAGCAGGAGTTAGGCTTCACCATCGTGCTGTCAGTATTATGATAAAGAAACATCTTTGGCCATAGTTTATTTGTTATTGGTTTCATTATCTGCTATTGTACATTTTCAGGTGGTTGTGGCTGCAGAGACTGGTGGTGCTTTAGGTGGTATGGTTAGGCAGCTTTCAATTGATCAGTTTGAAAATGAAGGCAGGCGTGTCAGTTATGGAACTCCAGAAAGTGCAACTGCGGCTAGGAAACTTTTGGATCGGCAAATGTCAATTAACAGTGTACCAAAGAAG
Organism: Avicennia marina; assembly: GCA_019155195.1. Taxonomy (NCBI): domain Eukaryota; kingdom Viridiplantae; phylum Streptophyta; class Magnoliopsida; order Lamiales; family Acanthaceae; genus Avicennia; species Avicennia marina. Next base: position 2,663,760 of record CM032783.1, on the reverse strand, counting down.
GTATCCTTTCCTACAGCATAGTAAATTGTACTCTTTTATCGTACCTGGGGTGATCGGGTAAAGGAATATATTGATGATGAGTTCTGAGTTAAACTGGCATTGCCCACTGTTGCTTGTGGTTCCCCTTTCTTTTGCACCAAGGTGCTGGATGGCACAGTTCTCTAACAAGTTTGAACTGCACTTTAATGGAATCAAGTGCTTTAGGACATAACAGAGGAAAGCTTGTTGGAACATGAGAGCTCAAGATGTTAAAGAGTGATATTTTCTTCTCTAGAAATAGTGCACTTTTTTAATGCAACGAAAAGGTGTATTGAGGTGGTAATCTCATTGCCGCTTTCTATCTGCATCCCAGGTAATTGTGCATCTTTTGAAGCCTCGTGGTTGGAAACCTCCAGTTCGGAGACAATTTTTCTTGGATTGCAATGACATTGCAGATCTCTGTGATGGTGCTGAGAGAATATTTGCAAGTGAACCTAGTGTACTACAGCTGAAGGCTCCTATTAAGATATTTGGTGATTTGCATGGACAATTTGGAGATCTGATGCGACTTTTTGATGAGTATGGATCACCTTCTACTGCTGGGGATATAGCGTATGTATCTGGCACTCCTTATCTTATTTCGTTGCTCTATGTCCTGTAATAATTCGTGTTTTCCAAAATATGATTTCACTATTGATTATCATGTTACTACTGATTGGTATGGGCATTGATGCTTCTTGTGCAAATCGCTTATTGGTGGGTGTCAGATTATAATGTTAACTAAGGGGTGTTCATGTTGACAAAAAATTGTTATGTTCGTAGGCATTCCAAATACTAGCATTTTGGTGCTCCCTATGTTGATTTCATTTTATAATTTTTCTAATTGTGTCTTACATGTTGGCTTTTACACATTTTGGTAGGATTTTAAGTTTATGATCATGTAAGCCCTTCTAAGTGGCAGTTTGTAAGTGATTTAGGCTCTGCCCAACTCATCACTTGAAAGGTAATTGGAGTAGGAGGGCTACCAATTCACATTTTTTGTGGACAGAGTGCCAAGTGCTTTTAACAGTGAACTAGAAAGAGCTGATGAATACTGCCTGTTATGTGCAAAAAAGACTGTTAGTTGGGTGTAGCAGGAGCTAAGCATGTTGGGGCTTACGCAAGATGCCTGTCTCTTTGCTAGATCTCATTGACTATGCCCTTCTTAGCAAAAATCTCTTTAAATTGGGCGATAGTGGGTTTCAAGGGCAATGTAGAGGGACATGGTTATATGGCTTGTAATAACACTCAGTGCTAGTTTCTTTGTGTGAATGGTGCATGATAGGTGGAATAAGTAAGGGAATCTGTTTGCTGAGTTTACTTTGATTCTATTTATTTATCTGGCATTCATTCTTGTCATGTTAACTTCTTTTTTCCTGCCTTTTACCTGCATGGAAAGGATGATTTATTTGGATTGACACGCGAGTCCAACCAAGATGAAATTGCAAAATTGTCATTTCTATTTTAACGATGTCTATATGCTTAATGTACAAGCAGCATTGCTGTTGGATTGGTTGTTCAAGTGATGAATAATACATAACTCTACGCCACCATCCCTTCATGCTGGGCGAAAAATGCTCGGAAATAGAGGCCCATAAGGATAAAGGATGCCATGTTGCTGTTTGACTTAAGCATATTTTTGACTGTCAAGTTTTCGCTTCCTGATGCTAATTGTTCAACTTTCTGTTAGATATATTGATTATCTATTTTTGGGAGATTACGTTGATCGTGGTCAACACAGCTTGGAAACAATAATTCTTCTCCTAGCTTTGAAGGTATTGGCCCTTTTATCAACTCATAATGATGCAATCTGTCTCTCACTCTCTCTCTAATATCAACTGATGAACTGTACGCAAATGCATGAGTGTGTAGATTGAGCATCCTCATCAAGTACATTTAATTCGTGGTAATCATGAAGCAGCAGATATCAATGCTCTTTTTGGCTTTCGGATTGAGTGCATTGAGCGTATGGTAAATTACCTAAAGTTCTGCTATTTTGTGCTTTATTATCTGGATAAACCCACAAACCACCTGATTTGTTTCCTGAACAGGGTGAAAGAGATGGAATATGGGCATGGCATCGGATAAATAAATTGTTCAATTGGCTTCCTCTCGCTGCATTGATTGAGAAAAAAATCATCTGTATGCATGGTGGTATTGGTAGATCAATTAACCATGTAGAACAGATTGAGAATATTCAGCGACCAATTGCTATGGAAGCAGGATCTATTGTGCTTATGGACTTGTTGTGGTTAGTGCACGTCTATTCTCTTTATGTTTATCATCTTTTTCTACTTTCTATAATTTGCATTATTGATTTGGATGTTACCTTGTAGGTCTGATCCCACCGAAAATGACAGTGTAGAAGGACTGCGACCAAATGCAAGAGGTCCTGGATTGGTAACCTTTGGGGTGGGTGTTTCTCTTATCATTACGTTTCAAAATATCTTCAATTTGTATTATGGAGATCAGATTTTGGTTCACTGTTCAGTGTATATCTTTCTCATACAAAGCGAATTTTAAATGTTGATTATAGTATTTATATATTCTTATATATTCAAATCAAGTGGTTAATGAGTAATCCTCTTTCTTTTATTTTTTTACCCTTTTTTCCAAAAAAATATATTCCTCATTGTTGGAGGTTGGTTTGGCATTTACATAGAAATGCTACGGCATCATTTCTGCTTTAATTGTTCTGATATATTTGGGTTTTGTTTTTCTTAGTATATATACATGGGGTTGTGTTTCATTGGTTGTGTATGCAGATTGTTTTTCTTAGTGTTTCATTGGTTGTGTATGCAGATTGTTTACCTCCTCTTGTGATTTGTGGTTCATTGAATCTTCTTTTCATGCAGCCTGATCGTGTTATGGAATTCTGTGACAACAATAATCTTCAATTGCTTGTTCGAGCACATGAGTGTGTTATGGATGGATTTGAAAGATTTGCACAGGGGCATCTAATTACTCTCTTTTCAGCAACAAACTACTGTGGTATGGCTTACTGTATTATTTTATCCTTAGTGGCTGGTACTACGACATTCAAAACTCTGTTGTTGCCTTAATGCAATGAAGGTGCCAAAATTTTCATTTCTGCAGGTACTGCTAATAATGCTGGCGCTATATTGGTTTTGGGTAGAGATTTAGTGGTGGTGCCAAAACTTATTCATCCTTTGCCGCCAGCATTTTCATCTCCAGAAACTTCTCCTGAACGCCATCTAGAAGATACATGGATGCAGGTGTTAAGATTGTCTCCAATGTTTCATTATTGATATGATCTTGTGTCCAAGGATTGTCTTCATAGTCCTCTGTGATTGATACTGTCTCACTCGCTCTCTGTTTGAAACCAGGAGCTAAATGCAAACAGACCACCTACACCGACTAGGGGCCGTCCTCAAGTTGCTAACGACCGAGGTTCTGTTGCTTGGATTTAGATTATGCTCTTGCTCCCTCCTAGATTATTTTCCTTGACTTCTTTTGCGTAATCATGCTAACACCTGGAATTTCCAGTTGTTTGTACATAGCGTGATTTTGTATGGAGAACATTCCGGAAAGCTTTGATTCTTCTGAGAAATGAAGGCTTTGAGCTCCAGGATGCCGTCAGAAGATAATGAGAACTGCAAACTCTTCAGTTAATTGTGCAGAACGCAATTCTGGGTTTCCAAATTATTAGCTCACGCAAACAGGTAAAGAGCCGTTGTGGGCCGTTTGCACTTGGGAAGGTCTGGCTGATTACTGCTTGTTAGGTCGCTCTACAATTTTTGTTTCATTTTTCTTTTTGAAGGTTGGGGGGTTGGGGGTTGTTATTTTTCCTTTCTGACTCTGTTTAAAGAGGACGTGAGGTCCGTATACGTGGATTGGTGGTGAGATATATCACATTGAAACTTCTCTGTGTTTCGTGTAAAATAGAGGGTATTTGTTTCTATGTAATTCACGTTTCTCCGTGGTACAATGTAACTATCGTGTGAAAGATAAGAAGCCGTTTTTGGTTGGGGGGTTTACTTTTCTTTTGAGGATTAGACAATGGTGTTCCCCCTTTGCATTCAAACATTCAACTCTTAGAGAAGAACTCGGTGCGTTAAAGCTTTCCACGTGGTGGATCTCCCAGACTTCTAGGGATTTACAAATCATTACCATACCCTGGTGAAGCAGTTAATTATGCCTTGGCGCTGCTTCTGAGATAAATGCTCTGTGAACTCCAACTTCAAACTGTCCTCTTTTAGGTACATGTATAAAAAGGCAGCATGGATCCGAAGGGCTGAGCTCCGGATCATAATAGCCTGTCAAATTATGAGTCATATTCTGGTTCACGGATGCTTTCTAGTCGATAGACGACATTTTAGACATAAGACAGAAATAAACATTCATCAGAGCGTTAAGACTGCTTATTACTAATCCATGATTCACCATCTTTAACTCTGCCTTGTGTACACGTGCCTTCAGGGACAAGACATGTCAACTTCAGCCATATTGGCAGAGGAACCGTTGTGAATTTGTCAGCATTTTGCCATCGCCCAAGCATGAGGGACTTCACAATCTCATGTATTAACAGTACAGCACATAATAGACGACAACGCAGAAGCCATCTCCATTTTCTTCTACGCGTTGTGTCTTTTTGAGGGAACATTATATTACGCAACCACTTCTATTGAATATGATATTCAAATGGAATGACTCCAACACAAGACGTGTTTCCACTACTATACTTGCAAAGCTTTCTAAAGCCATCAGTCGAATGATCACCCTCGTTTGACGGGCCTTGGAACATAGGATTTGTTTGGATCCTGTGTCTTGAGCTTTGGAGGTCGAAGCTCTCCTTTCTTAACCTATAAACGCATCAAAAAGAAATTGCTCTATTCTCACCTCATGTCTGCTGAATAGGAGAACCACTGAATGTAACCAAATAAGATAAAATAACGTAATTTACCTTATTCCTGCCCTTCATAAAGTCCCTCCAGCGGGCGAGCTGTTAATAAATGGCATAGTAAAATAAATAATGGGAAGAAAAAAAGCAATGTAATGTAATTCATATCGTATCCCTAGTGAACTAAAAATGATATTATGTAACATGGACATTAATTTTCTTTGATTGCTCAGCCTTGCAGAGAATTTTCTTTCCTATGTCAGGGTACTAATATATTAAGGAAACAAAAAACAAAATGAAGCTTCAGTTAATTAAATAAAAACCCTACCTCACTATGCACAGTAAAGGAGAATCTTCCAAAAAGCTACCATTACCTAACTCGAGACAAATTGTATAAGCTGAATTTTAGAAAGGCACATCCACATCAAGGGATTTAGATGACATGTCTGATTGCTTGTTCTACAATCATCTCACCCCCTTAATATATTCTACTTAATGCATTGATTCAGTAGGGTGGTGATGATTCAACATCACCAACCAAGAACTTTGAGACATGCTTCAATTTATCCCTCTTTCCTTCCATCATTCTTCAGATCAACTGCTAATCATACTGATAAGAAATAGCACTTTTGCACACTTGACATATTTTTGAAATGAGCTAGCATTTCTATGGAAAAGCATGGCAGTTCAAGAGTATACAAAGCGACAGCAAGATTTTTACGGACAGAACAACTGTGGAAAAAGTAGTTGCAGAGGTTAACTCTAGGAGGTGATATATTTATAATAACTAACCCTCCGTTCTCTTGTGCCTTCCCACTGCTCCTCATGTTCACGCTTTCGTTTCCACATCTCTTATGCTTCTTCTTCATCTTTCTTTAATCTACCTTCCTCTTCTGATACCTAAGATATGAAAAAACAGCACATTTATGAAATGTGAATGTAATTTTTTTGAGTGAGAATATAAACAATAATCCAGAATACCCTTATCTGCATCTTCCGTGTTCTCCATTCTTGTTCTGTTAAGAGTTCTCTAACCTTCAATTTTAACTGCTGCTGAAATTCCTCTGCTCGTTCATAATCCTGCACATACTTTTCCTGCATCAATTTTAACAAGTGTAAAAGTTTTAAAGCAAGTGTTGTCCTTTATTTAAAAGTTTTAACACCTTTATAGTTCTTTAGTAAATTTCTCTAGAACATTGCCCTAGAAAATAAATAGAAACAACTAGTGATATATAGGACGAGAATATACCCTACAAAAACAATGACAGCATTTATTTTCTGCACATCAGCTTAAATTATTGAACTCAGATGATCAATAGAGCAATGTGATCGATTAATCAGGAGGGCAATGTTAGTGTCAAATCAATTATACCTCATCCACTAGTGACTTTAACTTAGTAGACGTATCTTTTGTAAGCTGCTTCTTCCTTTTTACTCTAAGCTCTTCTGCATTACATAGAAGCATGAACTTCTGAGGATATTGATCATTGGAAACTAGTAATTAAATGCCACAAGGGGGGGGGGGGGGGGTGGTGGTGTTGAGAAATCTGCAGATATATAAGCCTAAAACAAATCCGTGAGTAATCCATTTGGCCACACAACACAGTGGATAGTATTGTGCTCATCTGTGTGTAATTTAGTGGTGTCCAAGAAAGAGAGAAGGGGAAGAATAAGTGGCCACCGATCAAGGCTGTAGTGTAGCACCAACGATGGTCATTTCACACAGGCAAAATTGACAAGGTGTCCCCTTCAGAACGCAGAACTACTAATAGATGTGATTCAATAAAAGAGTGGTAATAGAAAAGGAGCAGGACAAATTTGGAGTAAAAGAACATCCAGCAACGAGGAATGAATAGATTTTACCAGGAAATAGCAATATTGACATTATCCATACTGAAACACAAATAAGAAAAATTAAAACTTCAATTTTGATCTAACTAAAAGATGGTTGAATGGAGGAGTAACCAGAACAAAACCAAGAAGGATAATTCTGGGATTATCAAGAGAAACTGAACTTCTGAGACCAGAGTGCTCCATCAATAATGAGAAAAGAAAACAGAAGAAAGAGAGGAGGATGATGGCAGTTGCTTACCCTCTACCTCCTGATTTTAGATCTTCTGAGTAATGGGTAGTACAGTCGGTATTACCAGTTTTTACCAATTACTTTCATTTTATGAATTACTTCATTTGCTGTTGTAGCTATTAAAATCATAGTTTAAAAATAAAGAAATTTTCAGGAAATAAAAGAATAAAATTAGATGTGTTGTACCATCCAATTTTTAAAAGTGAGACATCAAGCTGAGAAGCAATTCAACTAAAACATAAATTGTAATCACAGTAAACAACATTGAATCAGGTAAAACTGGAGATATAGATCTCAAGAAAATACAAATAAAAGAATAACAAAATAGAGACGGAAAAGTATAAGCTAAATTACCAACCTTTTGCAGCATTAACTTGGTTCAAAAGATAATCCCTCTCTTGTGGGTCGAGTAATATTTGCTGAGCTTTTGCTAGTGCTGTTTCATAAACAGAACAATTTAAACTAAATCACAACTTTTATTCTATCTGCATAACCAAAGTCATCAGATAACTAAATGGAATTTACCAAAAATAATAACGTAGTAATGTTGCAACACACAATTAGGCAAATAGTTTGCATTGAGTTCGCATATAAATGCTAAAAGTCATATCGTCAGAGCAAGTTAAAATGTCAATGCCTGATCAACAATACAACAAACTCCCAAACTCACAATTTGTTTCTACTTGTAGTGTATCTCGTAATAAGGACCAAATATGGCACCAAATATTAATTATTTCCACCACCTTGAGTGGCATTTTTCTCATCAGATAAGTGCATAAATTAAAAAAAACTCATAAAAAATAATTAATAATCCCTTACCTAATGAAATATTGTACACATCAAAAAGAATGCTTCACACAAAATATCTAAACTCAAAAATTGCCTCCAATAAGTATTAGCTTGTGAGAGATTGAAGAATTGGAGTAAAAAAATGGCAAAATTATACCTGTGAACAGAAGTAAAAAGGCTACCCAGAATATATAGCCATAACTTTTACTCCTCCACAGTGCTAGAGATTGATGCTTCTCAACTACTTTTAGAGCAAACTACTAATCTTCTCAATAAAGTAATGTCTAATGTTCCATATAGCAAATGGGCAAACAAAATGCTCTGATAATGGAGAAATTTTTAATTTACATTTTTAATTGCAGACCATATTGCATTTTGAGAATAGCAAGTTGCTTTCTTCTATCCAACCAAATCAAGCAACTTTTAGAAAAGTAAAAAACTTACAAGGCAAGTACATATAGTACAAGCTCAGATGCAAAGTAATCACTTTCTTTCAAAACAAGATTATGGGGCTATTTACCTCCAAAAGCTTCCTTAGCTTGTGGATGTTTACATTTATCAGGGTGAACAACCAAAGATAGTTGCAAGAGCAGAAATCCAAACTAAAACTCAATAATTTTCATAGATATCAACAAACAGATCTTTAATAATTGGAAACAATAAAAGATCACCTTACGATGTTGTCTTTTTACATCATCTCTAGAGAAATCAAATGGTAGGTTGAGATATTCAAAAGCATTTAACTTGAAGCATGAGAGGATTCTACAGCAGCACAAAAGTTACAGGACATGTTAGCAAGCATCTACAAGTGAATTTGTTGGTAGGTTATGCTTTTATTTTTTCAAATAGAATGAATCTTGCTTCAATTCAAGCAGGAAGTTATCATTTAGTAACACATTAATTACTCTGAACATTATAGGGTTTTAAGTTGATTTGGATTTACATGACACCTTGAAATGGCCCATGGTGATGACAAAACTCAGACCATCTACAAATATGATACTTAGTGACAGAAAATTTCTGTTTTCAGGACACAAACCAAGCATGGAGATAAGCACTCCATCATATGATCATATATGATTTGCAACTCAAAAGCTCAAGGACTTTCATCTTCCTACAGTGATAGCACAGATGGGTTAACACACATCAATTGCAACCCGAAGGTTAACTGATAGAGCAAACGATCACACTAGAAAGCTTAAAAGCGCTAGATCCTCCTCTAAAGCAAGAGTGAGTGAAAAATAAATATCTTGGCTTGGTTACTAGATTTGAGTATGAAAAAGTTACAACTTCAGGCCATAATAACAAATGGTCTTGCAGATGCTACATCCGGTGTAGATACCCCGGTGTTTTATCTCATAACATATGTTACATGATTTAATAACACCCATTCAATTTTATAAATTATGTGACACATGTCGCCAAATAAAACACAAGTATATTTACACCAGACTAGACCACAACAAATAACCATGGCTGTAGCAGTCTAAAGTCTAAAATATCCCACTCGGTCAAATAATCTTTTCTTGAAATTATCTGAACCCTGCTCAACAACTAACCTATTAACATAAATCAAACTCAAAATCCACAATCCACACCTCCAACAATTATCTGTTCAAATGTTATATTAAATACACTTATCCAAAAGATTTCTTTTGGTCGAAATTTCTATGCCCAATAACTCTCGCTTAACTTCATGCCATCTCTATACACAAACCTATGTGACTCCGTTCACACATACAAAGAGAATACAGATAACAATCTCATAACACAAAAAACTCAGGCTGCAATTGTCATCTCTACGGTAAATGGTTTAGTCCCTGTGCTTTGTGAAAAATGAGAAACAAACGTGGTTTTGTGAAATTTTTTCCCCAAACCGCGTTCCTCCCGCTCTTTCTGGCCTGCCCATGTGCCTGCTGACCCAAATCCCCTTTCCTGTGGCTGTGTGACCCTAAACTAAGGGTGAGATCGAGTCGAGTCGAGCTCGAGTCGACTCGACAATGTAACAGTGGAGCTCGAGCTCGAGCTCGACACTGAATCGAGTAGCTCGAGCTCGAGCTATCGAGCTTGAGTACTCGAGATCGAGCTCGAGTAGGTAAAATTAATTAATTAAAAATATATTTATAAAATAACAAATGTCCAAAATACAACGAGATGAAGACTTATTTACAAAATTGCCATCGAGTCGAGTTACTCGAAACTCGTCGAGTCGACACAGAGTTAACTCGAGCTCGACTCGATAACCCACTCGAGTAGCTCGAGCTTGACAATGCTCGAGCTCGAACCGAGCTTTGAGTCGAGCTACTCGATGAGTCGAGTCGAGTAGCTCGACTAACTCACAGCCCTACCCTAAACCCTCTTTGATGTACTTGTTGTCGTCTTTCTTGTTATAAAATCATTGTATATTAATTGAGAAAAAAATAAAATTATTTAATAATAAAAAATATAAACAATATTTAGAATAATAAAAGCAAAAATATCAAAAAATTTGGGAAAAAGAAAAGAAAATTTGATAGAAAGTACAAATAAAAACATTAAAAAATTTTAAAAATAAAAAATAAAAATACATAATTTTACATTTAAAAAAATATTTAAAATAAATATTGACAAAAGATAAAAAATTTAAAAAATAATAAAACTTGTAAAAAAATATAAATTGTATATCTGTCCAAAAAAAAATAGAAGAAAATAATAAAAAAATAATATTTATATAAATTCAATTTATTCAACCATAAAACTTTTATTATTAATAATAATAATAGTAAAAATAATTATTTACACATCAAATCATCCCAATAAATAAAATTACCTATCATATCAATATTATATAATATATTTTCATATTCATATGTCAGATCATTCAACACAAAAAAAATTAATAACTGTCACGTCAAACACGTATCATTATTACTTCCTATAAAATATCTTCACAACACTTTTCACAAGAGACATTAAATCACATACAACTCATTACTATTTCGCCCCAAATCTCACAAAATTATATTTCAGAAGTGGAGTGGAGGTGCCATCCAATTACAGTCTTATTTTTTTCTCGATTTCAGTATATTGTTTGCCAAGAAGACGAGAACATGTATCGCAGTTGAATGAATTTATATATAAAAAAACAAAATAAAATTCCACCATAACCCTATATGAATATGCACTGCGTAAAAAACCTGCTGACTTCATTATCTCGCTCAACCCCTCTGACTTCAGCGAAGAATTTCTTGAGAAGCAGTTCCTCTTCGGCGGTGGAAGCAGAGAACGCCCCGTCGGCGATTCCACTGTTATCACCCATCGAGGCTTTCAATGTCGCATCTCTCTGCAACTCTTCTGTCGTAATAAATGCGCAAAAGTGAAAAGGACTGGTGAATAAGGGCTCAATGTTTGAGCCACTAATCACCATCAAATTGGGCTTCGACTTGCTCATTATGGGCTGGGCCGAAACTATTGTTAATTTTGGGTCGATTTCGGCTTTTGTATTTCTTCAGAAGACAAAATTAATTTCAAAATTTTTTATTTAAAGACGAAAATTGTTGGGGAAATGGAAATAGCATTATAAACGTCAAATTTACTGTAACCAAGGTTCAATATTTCCATCCATTTTAATCCTATCAAATTAACTCACTTTAAACATATTACAAAATATAATTTAATTTCAGATCCAAATTACCATCTCTGTTATATATATGCAAATATTCAAAATTATCAGTATGTGGTGGTGTTTGTGGCCACTGACCAACCATTGTGTATGGGTTTTACTGAACTTAGCTAGAAGAGATACCAGTAAGAAATAAATAGTGGCTAAAATCTTTGAATTAGTGCTAATATGAGCATTTGGCATGTAAATGAACTCATTAGCTCCTAGAAAAGCTGTCTCCTTTAGTTGTCTTTACTGATGGATCAATTTCGAATTGAGCATTTAGGTCTTATTTATGCTACCTAGTGTGTTAACAATTTCAAAATGTTGTTGATTCATCTCGATGTGTAAATAATCAATAAGCAAATTCATTCTTTCCTACATTGTCTTGAATTGGAGCTGTTGGTGTTAGAGGTCAAGGATGTGCTACATGCAGATATTTGAAAGTTTTGAACTGAGGAAGGAACAAACCGAGTCATAAGATGCTGCAAACGCCAGACACTGGGAGGTTTACTTTGGTTTAATTTTCTTTAAGGTGATGCTGCAGTTTGGACTAATTTCCCAATAAATATGTTCTATTGCTCTTGCCAAAGGGTACAAGAGAATTGAATTGTTTGTCTTTTTCCTTTTATGTTGTGGTGTCAACCAGACAATAAGGCAAGGAAAAATATTTAATGAGGTTTGACAAGGAGTGGCAATGGTGAAATTTTTCTTATTAACCTTCTAGGGTTATAATATTAACGTTGTTTAATACACGACTCATTCGATGCAATTTTACAAAATTACTCTTATATTGTATGGTGGATGCGTTGCCCTTGCAGCACTAATCCCTTTAATTCTATCCTTAGACCCAAACCACAAAAGCAGAGCCCAACCTATTGATAGTTTTATCATGAGCCACAAACAATATTTATGCATTCTGGAATCATATCTTTTGCGTTCTGATGGTAAGGAAGATTACATGGCATGTAGTATTTGTTTTATGCAAGTTTCTTGTGGATTTTATGGGTCATGTTGTCCAGATTAATAATCATGCTACTTAATCAAACCTTAATTGGGGTGATTTGCTGTTGACATAAATGGTGTTAGCCATTGTAATGAAAGTTTTGACTCGCTTCCAAGACTTCTAATTACACATTACAATAAACCAATTTTACGTTTGCATGGCTTGTTTGAAACAATACATTGGTCATTTTATTACAAACAAGGTGTGGTTAAGGCTCAATAGTTGTAATTTCAGTTGGACATAATGTTAAGTAAAAACACCCAGTGGCTTAGAAGCAAGCCATTGGCTTCTGTTACCGAAGATTGAAATGAAATTGGATGTTCTGTACTGTGTTCAAATGTCAAGCTCCGAAGTTGGTATGTCTGCCGTACATGTAAGATGATATATTCACTTTCGCAAGAATTTAAAATGAGAATAAATATGTAATTTTGTATTATACAATATGTAATCAAAAGAAAAGATACTCAAAGCCTATGTTTGGGAGAGAGGTTTTGTTAGGGATGACATTTAGCGAGAATTGCGTTGGAATGAGTTATATATATTTGGTCGTAAAATTTCAATGAAATAAAAATTTTAATTTATTTAAATATATATATAAATATATAATTGTAATTAGATGATGTGATAGTATATAGAGATCATAATAAGTATTTAGAATAAATGTATGTGTAAATACTGATTTAATTATAAATAAATATAATATTAAAAATAATTAATTACTTATATATATATATATAATTTAAATTTAAATTCAAATAAAATTTTTATCAGATAATATATTTACTCTTATAAAGTTTGATGAGATGTCCAAAGATAGAAAAATGAGCAACGAACACAGCCAAGAACTTGCTAATAAAATATAGATAGATAATATTGTGTAGACAAATGACAGTAATGAAATGTACGTTCCACCTCCAAAGTACCTCAGCATTTTAATAATATAGTACATAGATAATATAGACCAAACATATCAACCCAAGAAAGACCGATGGAGTGGGAAACTTGAATTAACTGCATGGAGGCATGGCACACACATATCCGGATGTGTGTGTGTGTGTGTCCTGACTGGTGAGTAGATCTGCATGTCTCATTGCCTACTTGCCTAGGGTTTGTTCTGGCGTATGAATGAATAACAGAGTTTGGACAAAGAGTGACATGACAGCTGCTCATTACCGTCGAAAGCCTCCTGCAGTCAGTTCAGACCATATCCATAACCACAACATTCCAAAACCCCAACTGCATGCTTTGACCAAATAGATTGCACACTTAAATATCATCACTCTGTACTTAAACACCAACGGATGGTGCTGGTATGTTTGTTTTAATTTTTAACCGCGTATTTTAAAATTATATAAAAAGTAAGAATGTGAAACAGATAGAATTTAAAATATATATGACAAAAGGATGTGTTTTTAGAGATCAATTGAAAACAAATATAGAAGTAATTATTAACAATAAAAGTGGCAGTCAATGCGCCTGTAAATTAATTTATAAATTGAAAAATTAATAAAATAATACAAGTATTGAAATAAAAATATTAAAATATTTATAATAAAAAAGGGATAAAAAAAGCATTTAAAATGAGAAAATTGAGAAAAATAAAAAAATAATTAGGTAAAAGAAAAGAGAAAAAGAAAAGGTTACAAAAAATAATGATATTTTTGTGGTTTTATGATGTGCAATCAAAAGGCCTTATTTTTGTAACAATATAGTATAGATGTATTAAAAGTATAAACAATATTTAAAATAAAGAAAAAAAAGGGGAAGATGAAAAGAATTTGAAAGGAGATTAAAAAAAAAAATTAAGCAATAAACAATTAAAAATAATAATTTAAAAGAAAATATAGAAAAGTTTTAAAAAATAAAAAAAACCCTTTACTTCTCTATATGCTTATTGGTTCTCCAGCAATTGAGTGTGCCTCAAGCACTAGTTATTATCGATCGAGTATCAATATTATGTTAATAAGTGTTTGAGCTTACTTTAGTTACATGATGTGTATTCATACATATGTCCTTACTTTATAATTCTTTTATTTATCCTTCATTTCTTTATTTTTTAGTATTGTTTTTTTGTATTTTCTCTTAAATTTTCTTAATTTTTAATTTCTTTTGATCTACTAGTTATTATCATTAAAGAGCATGTCGATGTTGTACCAACTGTTTGCATGCATGAAAAAGTAAAGGAAATGTTTGTTTTCATTTTGTTTCTTACCAAAACACATTGCAATTATTATACTTTTAAATTTTCTCTTTTTTTTTCTTTTATTTTTATATAATTTTCAATATACACACATTTATTAGAAAAAACTATTTATTTTGTATGGCTACGTTTGTTTTTATTTTTTCACCTCATAAACACACATTACAATCATTACACTTTAAATTTTATCTCTATCTCTCTCTTACGTTTATACACTTTCTAAGAAAAATACACTTAAAAATATGTAAAAAAAAAATCAAAACAAAAATATTCTATATTTTTAAAAGACATAGCCAAAGCCATTATAAAATCGGGAGATAAACAAAATAAAAAAGGGATGACATAATATTCACGTGCATGTTATTAAAGGTGAATTGTGTGTGTTTGTGTGTGTGTGTGCACGAATTGAAAATAAAGTGGGGAGGAGGGCTATCATCAGTTATCATGAAACATGTAAATGGGTAAAAAGATTTGGGTCTCACTTTCTCGATTTGATATAAAACCTCTTCACAGAACATGAATACGAGTCATTGCCACTTGAACTGTTACTATCAATATCCCCACACCCTATTACGTATACATATTTTGCGCACACAATTATATAAATACATGTAATTTTGGTCACACACACACACATATGTATAATTAATAAAGCATGCACACTTTATGTGAGTGTATAATTATTAAAAAGATTATAGAATTTCATAAATTATAATAAATCTAAATTTATTATATTTTTTAAAAGTTCGATAAGTAAATAATTATGTTTAGAAGTAATATGAAAGAGGAGGAAAAAACAATAAAATCAAAAAATTAACATAGAGAAATAATTTAAAATAATAAAGAGAGAGAGAGAGAGGGGCTAATGGTGTTTAATTCATCTATATGTTGGACTAAAGGTAGTTACTAAGTAGTATAAATAGATTTACAATGCAGAGTATTTTTGAAAATGTATTAAAATATAAATGTCAGTTATTTTAGAGGGTAGAGTCATAATATATATATATATATATATACAAGTAAAATTGCACTCTATGCATATGTACATTTATTTATAAATTATAAAATTATTATATTTTAAATTAAAAACGTACAATTATTTGTAGTTAATGGTACAATAACATTTAAAATTAGAAATCAAAGAATAACAAAAATAATTTGAAAGAAGATAAAACTTGAGAGAAAAAACAAATAAAATTAAGAAGTTAAAGATAAAAGGATAAAGAAAAAAAGAATCTAAAATAAGGGTAATTATGTAATTTCATATTGTGTAACAAAAAGTTTTATTTCAATATAAATGGTATATAAAAGAAGCAATGGTATATTAATCATTATATTTGGATATGATTGATCTATTTAGCTAAGGGTAATAATGTAAATTTACTAATTAAAGTTAATATTATGAAATCAACAATATACAATCAAATTAGCCTCAAACTCTTAATAATATAGAGAGACTGTGTGTGTGTGTATAAGCTATTCATTTGAGATTATTGAATTGTATAAATTGCGGATGATTTATACCCCAATCTCTTTTTCTATAATCAAATTAACTAACAATGCATGCACAAGAAGAAACCACACACACAAACATACTAGCTCTTAATTGTGATAGGTATTTATATATAACCACGAAGGCAAGATATGCACACACAAATATAAAACATAATTAATTGCATAACTAAAATATAGGCCCTATTTTTAATGTAAGATCTATGCTACGGGATATTTTTATAAAATTAAAATATACCTTTTTTATATGTATACACGGATTATTGTGTGTGTGTGTGTGTATACATTTGTTGCCCACAACACAAGCCCCAAAAATTGGACAAATGAATGAACGTAATATTATGGACATGTGGTCCTCCACACCATTACATTTGAATGGGCCATCGTGTTTATTTTTACGAATCACCAGTGGCAATGTGCTTCTCCAAGAAGATACGCCATGAGGGGTGCCAGATTTACCTACTTAATTTCGAATAGATTCAAATTCTTTGAGTCTAATAATTCGAACTCGAATTTTGAAAATTTTATTGAGTTTCAACTTATTGCTAATTCAAACTCAGGTTTTATAAGTTTGAAATTTAAAAAATTAAATTAAATCGAGCTAAAATTGCAATTCAAATTCGAGATTTACAGCCATACACACACACACATACACTGTTAGTTGTTCATTGGAGAAATTAATTTGTAATATTCAACAGCATGTCTGCATGTACATATTGGTCTCTTATTGTGGTTGTTTTGCTTGTCTTGTGCCATCAGCATAGCTTCCACTTGGCAAGGTAATTTCAGTTTCTCTTATTTAAATTACTATGTTTCCCTATGAAAATAACCTTTACGAGCAGGCCTTGCCCAACCCTTCGATAATAACTTTTTGGGTTAAGGATACTAATGGACACGGTTATTTACTTATCTGCATATAATAAAGTTTATTCACTAATTCAAATGGGTAATAGTCATGATTTACTTCATTAGCGCTATAAACCACTGCACACTAATAAATGTGCAGTTTATGTAGCCTTTATACATATTAGTAAATAGTGGCACCCTTGGTGCATGTACATGATTATATAAATAAATTAATAAGATTGTTCAAATAAAGATTTTATATTATTTATAAAATAAGAGAAAATGAAAAGTAACTTGTAAAAAGATGAGATAAATAGAATTAAATTTAGGAAAACGGAATGACATAAATGAAAATTCAGGGAAAGGAAGTAAATAAATAATGGCCTTGCATTTTGCAAACAAAAGACGTCTATATCCTTAACATATACTGGTGGTAATAACACATGAACGCAACACGTTCAACAATTCAAATATCTCAACTTTAAACGAGGGCATGCAGCAATTAGAGTAATACAATCACAGAAGAAATTAATCATATGTGGGTGTGTGTGTGTGTGTGTAAGTAGTGAGACATGATACTTGGTTTGAGACAGCAGCTCACAGAATGGAGAAAACAAACTCAGGCCCAAAACTGCCATTTTTTTGCAACCCCATAAGTATTCCAAGACATAATTAAGTAGAATGCAGCCCCTCATACATATTCTAGCTAAACCAAATGAAATCAGTTGATCTATAAGTATTGTACAGTGAGGGATGATAATGCCACAAAGTTAATATTTTTGGCTTGGAAAAAAATGCAGATTTTCAAACTCCCTTTCATTTCCAAGCTTCTGTGAAAATCTTAGAGGAGGCCAAGAGATTTGTGATGAGTCCCTTCTCCTGATGCAGATGCATGGTCCACATTCATCTTAGCTCTTTCGTTGGCCTCCAGCTTCAGTCCAAAGTGGATATGAGGAAGATGTGCCCACTGCATCATCATGACCATCATCAATAATAAAATATTACACATTATTAAGAGGGTGTTTAAATGAACTTACAAGCCCCTCAAAACATATTGTGAGATATTTGAGAGCTTATAAAACCTTTAAAAGTGCATGGTAATTTTTTTAACAAAAGAGTTTATAAATTCTTAAAATAAGATGTGTATGGTAATTTCTTTAACAAAAGAGTTTATAAATTCTTAAAATAAGATGTTTTGAGTTTATAAGCTCTTTAAAAATAAGCTGGTTTTTTTTTCAACTTATTTTTAAACAACTTATAAATTACTTCATTTTATACGTTAAAAATAACATAAATATCTTTAAATTACATTTTGTTGATAGTATTTATTTATTTTCATTATTATTACATCAAAAAATTATAATCAACTATAATTATAAATTTCAATAAAATCTTATAAGCCAATCTTACCAAATACTTTAGTAGCTTATTTTAAAATAAGATATACGAACTTATAAACTTTAAAAATACCTTATAAGTTACATGATCTTATAACCTATATAAAATAAGCTTAGCCAAACACCCTCTAAATAAAGCTTCTCTTGTACATCGGTACTTGTTTCCCATTTATTTTGTCTTATTGATATCATCTTTGAGTGAATTTAGAATAAATTGCTCCAGGTTTTGCAATTGATTATTATTATTATTATTATTTTCTCTTTAGTATTGAGTTGATCAACTATACATGCAATTAATATTTTATAAAGAACTGCAAATATGTATATATTATAACTATAGTTTTCATGTAACTTACATTTTTTGCTGCATTGCTAAAAGCTTCCCTGTGGCTAATTTCAGGATTGCTGGCCTTCAACCGTTGGATCTCCTCTCTGTAAACGTACATACTACAACACTGTCAATCTGTCACCACTAATATGTATGTATATCATATCCATATATAATTGTCATGGGCCATCGATAATACAAGTTGCAAATCAATTATTTCTTTCTATATATTTCATCTGCAATCCACGCAATAGGGTTAATTTGACACTTAAATTGGATAAACAAAAGCACTTCATGTTTTTTTCTTTTAATTATTGTAACAAAAAGACATTCCTGTATACGCTTACTTTATGAAACGATTGTATGCCGATGGAACACGTTGTCTTTTCTCCGGTGCTGTTAAAAATCACAATTGTAACGAAGAGACAAGTGAATGATCATCAGTGAAAAAGTGGAAAAACAAATAAAAATAAAATCACACTTCATACCATATAATCCATCTTTTTGGCCAGCCATATACTATTTATAATTTTTTTCCCATACAATTATAATGACAAATTTAACTGATCAAATGCATATGAAATGTGGGAAAATGTGACATTTTTGTAGGACAAGGGCTATAAATTAATATGTTTTTGGTGGCAGCTATATATATTGCTTAACTTATGACTATATATTGTATAAAATGTAGTGTCACAATCATAACACAGGTCATAAAAGATGGAGGAAAAAAGTCATCTTGTGCTTCCTTTTCCGCATTTTAGTGATAAAAAATCATGAAATTTTCTTGATGACAAAATGGGATCTTGGAGACCATATATGATGGTACCACGTGAAAAAACACAAGTGCTTATGGCTTCCTAACTACAACATATTAAAGAGAGAAAGTAACACTGTCTTGTTTCTTTCAGTACACACACACACACACACACGAACAGACATATATTGATCCTAAGTTACGTTGTGAGTCTAAAATTTTCAATATTTCATATTTTCATAGGACTTTAAAGCAACAAATATGGTATAGCTAGCATATTTGAGAGAGACAAATTAAAAACGAAAAAGGGAATAGAGAATTTTACGGTGCATCGGAGCCTTCTTAAGTTGTTCATGTTGAGCCTTGTGTGGACCAAATCTCTTGCCCTTTGAAGACGAGCCACTGTCTTGAACGAGAGCCTCGGAGACAGAATGTTGCTTATGGAGCTTCATTCATGAAATATAAGAAAATTTTAATTACTCGTATACCGACTGAATTAACCAAACTACTCATAAATAAATAAAAAAACAATAATTAGATGATGTCAACACAAATATGCCCTTAGTAATTAAGATTGTTTGGTTAAGCTTATTTTATATGATCATGTAATTAAGATGTTTTTGAATCTTATAAGCTCACAAATTTTATTTTAAAAGCAAACAAATAAAGTACTTGGATAGCAATAATAAAATTATCTTATAAGATTTCATTAAAATTTATAATTATAGTTTATTATAATTATTTATTTGAATAATGATAAAAATAAACTAAATATTATTTATAAAATGTAATTTAAGTAAATTTATATCATTTTTAATATATAAAATAAAGTAGATTATAAAATGTTTGAAAATAAATCAGGAGTACTTAAATTATTTTCAAAGAATTTTAAATCACAAACATCTTATTTTTTTTAAACTTATAAACTCTCTTACTAAAAAACTTACCACTTAATATACTGTTAAGGAGCTTATATAAGTTTTGAGTAGCTTGTAAGCTAACTGTCTAAGTGAAATATATGTTCAGATAACTAGAAATATATAGGATGGCATCTTAAATATGTCATTCATTAAGTATAAGACTGCTGAAAGATTAGCAACCTGAAACTGAGAAAAATATGTAAAAACCTGGAAATCTTGGTGATGAACGGACTGAAGAAAAGCTCCCATATTAACAGACAGCAAGTTGGCGCAATGCCCGCATCTAACTGTCACGATGCTCAATATACTGCTGCACGGAACACCGACCTGCATGCGCCCACATCTCCATTTTCATTAATTTGGCTAGCAAAACCCTAAACAGTAAAACCCTTGTTCTTGATCATATCTGTGTGCTAGTTTTCATAAGAAGAAGAGTCATAACTTATAAGAATTATTAATTGACAGCATCTAGTATCACAATAAGGCTTCACGAAAGTAAGAGGAGGAGATGAAGAAGAAGAAGTAATAGAAAAATTGTCAAGAACGTGTCTCATGATATTGCATATATACTAATTTCTTCAAAGGAGTACTTTGAGTCGGAAATGGAGCGTTATAAGCCAATTCTTGAACGTAAGGCTGCAACGACAAAGCAACATAGTCCATAGCCATTAAGGACTTTTTCTCTTCTTCTGCTAAAAGAAAGTCCTCTCTGATCATCTTCCCTTTTCTTTCAGTGCTCCTGACTTTTCTGGTGATTTATCTGACACCCTTCATACAGCCCTCTCTCTCTCCCACCCTGTGTGGTGTACGAGAGAGAGGGAGGCAGAAAGAAAATGACGTGACCCGAACGGAAATCATCAAATGACATAACGAAGAATATTGGGAGTCGATTACTACTTCATTGGTACATATAATCTTGGTTTGCTACGTACTTTTGTAAAGACTGTAACACTATGTTTGGGTTGAGGATTTTATTAAGGAAAAGAAAATGCTAGAGAAAAAGAAATGAAAATTATAGAAATTTAAAATCACATATCTAGTTTGGTTCAAATGATTTTAACATGGGAAGGAAAATATTAAAAAAGAAGAAATTAAATCAAACAAAGTTCAAATTAAATATTTTTATTATATATCAAAATAAATAATGAATGAATGAAAAATGTAGGTGGTACAATTTTTTGATGAAGAAAAGAGGCTTAAAATGGTTTTCCTCTCATTTTTTTTTTATCATTTTGTGAGGAAGTTTCATTTCCTTCAAGTTTTCTTTTCTTTTGTATTTTCCTTAATAATCAAACAATCAAAACCATTTTCCTCAACATTTTCTTTTCTTAGAACCAAACATAGTGTAAAAGTAGAGGAACAGTTAATTCCAATTACACTGTATAATGTAATATTACTGGTAGAAAAAATAAAAGACTGCACTTTCATCGAACGCCATGATTTTGTTTTGGTAGTATTCTGGCATATGAATCGGTCAGTTCTTAAGTGAGATCTCACACTGTTACTGAGAATAATAATTAGAAAAACCCATAAATACGAATCGGATAAAAATGTAGGAAAATGGTGTGAATAGAGAATTGTGACGGTACATAGTTAACTGCAAAGTACAAACATGGGAATAGAAAACAACAACAGAACTTGGACTGGAAAAAGACAAGTAATAATTTACAACTTCTAATGCAATTCTTTAATTGATCATTAGACAAGTCATGGGTTCATTATGGTGAGGGGAAAAAAGTCGATTAATAGATTAATAACCCTCAACCCTAGAAAGGGTCAAATCTACAGCTGTCACAATGGAAAATAGGGTTAGATACATTGGGCAAAGCATTCCGTTCTTTGTAGATCAAGAGGGTTTTCCTCAATTTGATCATTTACATAAATCTGGATTGTCTATTAATTCCCCTTCAGAAAATGGGGTGTCTAGATTTGAAATTACTGAATCTCACAAAAATTAAAGAGTTTCTTCAGTGGTAGATAAAAACCAAACCCTTTTTCAGTTTTCTGTTAATATCAATCTTGTCATAAAAATCTTCGAAGCGAAAGAGAAGTAGCATATTTTCAAATAAAATATCAAATATATATATATATAAAAAAGTATCAAGTACAGACAGAAATTTGTAAGCATCTTGCCTGTCCGAATAGAAACTCTGATTTACTTATAATTTCCTTCTTGTATGCAAGTATGATGACAGAAATTCATAAATCAACGCCCTATAAAAGGATTGAAAGGAGCTCAAACAGCTTAAGTGAATCTATAACCTTTCACCTTGATTAGTTCCAATGATCTCCTTGTGAAGCAAATAAAGAATCATTTTTTTTGTATTATTTTTCTTGTTGAAGTATACTTTGAGGAAAGCAAGGCAAGCATCAATCTCTTTTACTCTTTCTTTGAAACGTGTCATCCCAATGATCATCGACCCTAAAATTAAGCTGAATAACAGTGCCACAAAGCATCAATACAAATATCCCTAGCAAAAAATGGTTTCTTGAGGATCAACCTACATGCAAACTTCATTCAGGAATTGAAAAGGATAGGTTATAAGCACACACACACACACACACATATACCGCAAGAATGGTGTTGCAGAAGTTGCAGTGAACGTAACCAACACGTTCGGAGGTGATGTCCACTGACATGTTAGACGGATCGCCAGAGATCAGCCCCGCTGTTAGGATTGTTTTACTCTCTTTCTTTCAGTCAACAAGGAAAAGTAACGATGGATCCCAACAAAGAATATCAACAGCTAATTAGATCCATATCACGAGAAATCAGGCTAAGCTATAGAGCAGATCAAGATGTGTACGTAGAGTTGGAACAAAGAACTGCCTCAGACTTTGGTTAAATAAAAGAAGAACACAGGGAAAAGAGGGCACAGAAGCGGCAAAGGCAAGAGATAATGCTTAGATTTCTGTATAAAGGGTGGTGTTGGTGCGTCACAATACGTGTAAATGCATCTAATACTACGGTACACATAAAGATAAGTGATTGCAGACAACTGGTATGGGGCTGGTCTGATGTTGTGGGAGTGAAGTGGGAATAAGGATTTTAGTGGGGTTTGGGAAAACAAAACGTGGTTCTTGTTTATGATTAAGAGAGTACTGAGTGGGTGAGAGTCTCCTGATAACTTTGTTTGTGGCCATACATACATGGATATGTACTGCTTTTTGTGTAGTATTAATCAACGCTAGGGAATGTTTTTAGGGTTAATTAATGTTGCATGTAAGCCTAAAATGTACATATTGTAAAATTGAAGCCTTTCTAGTTCTATCAAAAGAAGACTTGGAGGGTAAGAGTGGAGAAGGAAAAGATTAAGAGAGTTTTTGGTGTAGTTGTTCTCTCAAACTGTCTCCAATGTGATTATAAATCAATAAATTAATATGTTTTAATATTACAAGCTCTATAGGAAAAATGCTGACCCATTATTTATTTGTAGGATATTTTAATAAAATTATTTGATGATAAAATTATCTTTTTAAATTAATATTTCATATTTTATTATTTACTATGAAGAATTTCAAAAGTTTATTTATGGTTTTTGAGGAAAAAGTTAAGAGTAGTAAGTGTGGAAAAAATGAAAGAATAATTTAGAGTATATGTTTAAATATGTTGATTTCAAAGGAAAAAAAAAACTCACTACTTTTGATACAACATGTCTTCTAGAAATTATGATAAGTGAATGAGTGATATTTAAATTTTCTTAAAAGACTTTAATTTTTAATTTTATGAAATGACATGTAAATTTTTTTTTAAAAAAAATCTCTCTAACGATCATTTTTGTGATAAATTTATTACCAAATCACAGCTATTGTTTCTAAAGCAAGCATGTATTTGAAATAGGGGTATTCAAGGGTAACTGAGGACCATTCATGTGCTCTAAAGCCAAGAAATTTAAAGAATTAATATATGACACTTGTAAAGTTTTAAGAAGAGTTTAGACACTTGGAAAGGCTTAGAATGCTAAAAGGTGTTTGTGAATCACTCTGGTATAGTACAAGGAAGAAGATAGCGTTTTGGTAACATTAAATTGATCTAAGACGAGATCGGTTTTGATCCCATGCTAACCAAATCAATCCGAAGCTGAGGCACATAGGAGTTAAGATACATTTTTTGAATTAATGATCCAACAAGAGGAGCATCAATCTAGAGGATATTAATACATTGAAGTTGATCGCAACTATTAGTATTGATTGCAAGATGACAGATTGATACAACAAAACACACTAAACGTTCTATAAATACAATCGGACAGGGGTCAATTGACCAAGATCAATCCAAGAAGCAATTGATCGATTGCGCCGACCATGTGAAGTCAAAGATTTCTTTGTTTCACTAGGATTTTTTATCATAATTTAGTAGGACTTTTCCTAAATAATAATACATAGTTTTTAGGAGTTTTTACCAAACTTTATAGCTATAAACAGGGCCATTGGTTTGTGATAAATAACTTTTAGCCTCTTTGATTAATATAAGTATTCTTTGCCTTGAATTTGAGAGATCCTTAATTCTTATGAATTGTTTAACCAAATCAATTTATTCTAAGGTGTCCTGGCGAAATTCATAACATATTAATCAGTGTAAGTGTATTGGTTGTGGCTGTCATTCAACTTGAGCTCTTGTACATTCGTTGCATTTTGGGTCGTTTCCTATAATTTGCGCAAGCAAAATTTGCTTGAATTCAAGTCACGCCTTATCAAATTTATCCTATGCTTCCATGGACGTGTCATTATCTCTTCTAAATTTAACATTCTATTTTTTAAGACATTCAAAACAAACTTATCCTTTTCAATCAATATAATAATGTGTTATTTCTATCATTGAGATAGTGCTCATAAGATGAAATTTATAATATACAAAAAAGTATACATCTTTTAAACAAATTGTCTAAATTTATATAGAAGATCAAATTAAATTGAAGAATTTAAAATAAAATGAGTAACTTTTAAAACTAATGATTGAAGTATGGCAATGTTTGGCAAAGAGGCCTTAGTTGACGATGATATTTGGTAAGACTTATGTTAGAATAAGTATCGTGTTTGGTAATAAAATTTTGATGATGAAAATTTTGATTTATTTAAATATATTATATAAAATATAAAATAATAATTGGATTATGTGAAAGTAGATAAGGATAAGCTTTAAAGGTATAAATAAAAATAAATTGACGTATATGTGTATATAACTATTGATTTGATTATACATATATGTAATGATTATAAAATAATTAGTTAATTATATATATTATACAAGAAAAATTAAATTTAAATTTAAATTTAAATTTTATTATATAATATGTCTGGTAGCATCAAAGAAAAATGTGGGGATGAAAAGTTGGGATTCCAAATATAACCTATGTATTTTTATTAGAAAAATGTAAACAAAGCCTATGGCTATGTTTGTCAGCCATCTTTCACCTTCTTTATCTTAAATTTTTTAATTATTATATCTATTTATAATCAAATCAATATCTATACATAAATATACATATATACTTATTCTCACTTTTATATACACTTATATTTTTAAAAATTAAAAATTATTTTTATATATTATTACATCATTCAATCATTATTATACATTTTAAATATATAAATTTAAATAAATTATATTATTTATTATATCAAAATTTACTTTTCAAATATATTATTCGTATTCATGTAACTAACTGCAAGTTATATCCCAACAAAACTCTCCTTAAAAACATAGCCTTAAATGATCAACGAAGATAAATTTGAAAGGAATAACGAGTTAAAGCGTCGAAGACAGCATCTATCCACTTTCGGAGAAGAGCATAATTAACGTGTCCCATGACACGTCAAATTGAAGGAAACGTGTCAGACATGACAGCTACTGTACATAATTGTAAGGATTTGACAGTATGCACGTGATATGTTGCGCATATTTTGACTTAGAATCTAATCATCAATCTCTTCAGTATACAAACATATTATATAATTAATAAAAGTTGCACACAATCAATTATAAGTTATAATATTTTGTCCAGATGGTAGAAAATATAGTAAAGAAATTTAAAAAAATATAAAAACATGAGAATAAAGAAATAAAAGTATTTATTTTGATGTATAGTAGATTTAGAAGAATTAGTTTTGATGAATGCAAATATGGGTCTAAACATAGTCAATATTTTTAATAATAAAAATAAAATCAATTAAAATTAAAAGTATAAAAAAATATTTAAAATAATAAAATAAAGAAAGGTTAAGGGAATTTGAATATAAAAAAATTTTAAAAAAAATAAAAATAAAAATAGTAAGTTAAAGAAAGTAAGAAAATGATAAAGAAAAAAAAAGAATTTAAAATAGGGTGGCTGTGTAATTTCAGACTATGCAATAAAAAGCTGCTATGTTTGCTTTCATTTTTGGCGTGCGCTTTTAGAAGTGTTTTTTTTAAAAAAAATTGTGAAAAAATAAAAAAAAATAAAAATAAAATTTTAAAAAGTGTAATGATTTTAGTTTTTTTTAATGATGTAGTATAGATGGATAGTATATAAAAGAAGAAATGCTATATTGATAATTATAATTGAGGATTTCAATGTAAATTTACTAGTGAAATGAATGATAGTATTGTAATTACATAATATGCAATCAAATTCAAACCACCGGACTCTATAAATAATAATTGATTAAACAGCAAAAACAATCATTGTTTAACTGTCTCATTTAGCACACACCTAACTTGCAACTGATCAGAAAATTTTATTTAATTTATCGAAAGTCCTCTTTATGAAGTTTTTGCACTGTATCTGGATTTATTGATCCATATTATAAACAAGTAATTGGGTTTTACGGGCTAATTTGTGAACATCTAAATTCATTTGGATAGGGTTCTATTAACATCTTCTTTTCCCCCCCTTTTTGCATTTTTAGTATTTGATGTTTCTTCTGTTGGTGACCATTCTGAAACCTTATTTTGGGTTTTGGGGGCTTTTGTGGACAATGCGAAATTTGTTTGGATAAGGTATCATTATCATTTTCTTTCACTTTCTTGAATTTCAATGCACCTATAAATCTATTTAAAGGCTTTTGTGAAACCTTTAAACACTGTAACTGCTTTGAGATAAAGCTAAATGAAGGAATGCTTATGTGCTATAATCTATCATTTTTTTGGGACTCAGATATAAAGATTTTTCCTCTTATCTTGTCACTCACTCTCATCTTTGTCTCCCATTTGCCTGCCTTCTTCAGCTAACGACCTGCTCGGAAAGCAGCTAAATTTGGTGTTGTAGGTGCTGTGGTTGAAGCAGTTTCAACAGCTGGATTCACTTGGAAGTGGCCTGCATGGTATATTTTAGATTTGAGTACTTATTAATTAATGCTATACTGCAGTTGTAAGCCTGCTTGGACTTGTATTTCATGGCTGCTGCTAAAATTCTTGCTTATCAGAGTGCTTTCTGGCAAAATAGTAGAGTACGTTTTCTTGAAGTTACATTAAATGCAACTGAACTGCGTCTTTTCAAAGCTCTTCGATGGCTTCTTCCATTGAACCAACAGGAAATAAATCTAAAAACACCTCATCTACACTGCAACTGACACCCCAGCATCCATATCAACTGTAATTACTAATCCAATCTTTTCAATTTTTACCTTTTCTTTTTTCCCTATTGATGAGGGATGAAGATTGGCAGCAGCACCATTTGAAATTTAGCTGGGTTTGGTAGCTTCTCTTTTACTCAGTCTTCTGCGTGCAAACTTCCCATTTTGCTCTTCCTGACTCTATGAAAGAAATTCTTTAACACTTCATTGGCTTCAATATGATTTGAGAAATTTTCCTTTTCCTGCGTATCAGTAAAATAAGAATTGTGGGAGAAAATGGATAAATCTGGCTTGACCTTTCATTTGTTGAGAAATAGGTGTATACTTGGAGGGTGTTTGGCTAAGCTTACTTTTAAGAGATTATAAGTTCATGTAACTTAATAAAATATTTTTAGAGTATATAAGCTCATAAATCTTATTTTAAAAATAAGTTAAAAAGTATTTGACTTAGATCATCTTATAAGATAGTGTTGAAATTTATAGCTATAGTTTATTATAATTTTTTGATGTAATAATAATCAAAATGATTGAAATACTATTACTAAAATGTAATTTAAAGATATCTATGTTATTTTTAATATATAAAATGAAATAACTTATAAGATGTTTAAAAATAAGTTAGGAATAGTCAACTTATTTTTAAAGAGCTCTAAACATGTTATTTTATGAGTATATAAGCTTTCTTATCGAAAAAATTACCAAATACTTATAAAAAATTTATAAACTCTTGAACATCTTATAAGATGATTTAAATAACTTTACAAATACTTATAAAAAATTTATAAACTCTTGAACATCTTATAAGATGATTTAAATAACTTTATAAAGTCACGCAAACATCCTCTGAATGTCTTTCATTTGTGCAGGTGCTGTATTGTCTTTTGCTTTTGGAGGTGTAGCTGGCGGCACTTTGGGACTTGAAATTGCCAATCACAGGTACCAGCTGTATAGGTTGGATCCAATGGCTGCACAGGTTAAATTCTGTTAGTGGTTGCAGAACAGAGATGTAGGGAAGTCTTAGTGTGGCTGCTGTCAAGCACTTCTCTTTTATATAAACAAGGCCGCTGTTGAACACAAAAAGGAAGCTTCCTTCTCTTGATAATGATAGTAACCTACTGAGATTAAGAATTCTCAATTGTCGGCTTGTCTACTTGATTGTAATTTATGTTGGGATCTTCTTTTACTTCTGTGATTTTGTTGGGATCTTCTTTTACTTCTGTGATTATGTTGGAATCTTCTTTTATTTTCATGTTTTTGTGCGTTGTATGGTTCTGTTGGGATCTTCTTTTACTTTCATGTTTTTGTGCGTTGTATGCTTCAGAAAACCGCTTTTCGAACTTCCATTCCATCAATTTGCTCACTAGCAAAGTTATCTCATGTGGTAGCTGGTATAGTCAGGTGAATGACAAATTTCTTGGAAACACTGCATTTTGCAACTGGTTCCAGAAAATTGTGCACAGAGAAGTAGTATACTGTTCTTCAAACCTCTCCTCAACCGGGATCTTCAATCTTTGAGAAGAAAATATAATATAATTTTATCAAATTTCTTAGGCCAGCCTCTCGGACAATATTCCACAACAGTTGGCCCAAATTAATTTTGGACAGTTATCCTTCCAAACTTATCCAAAATTTATGTCAAAAAAATGAAAACTACGAGCAATAATTGGAAGGCTAGACAAAAATAAAATGATCTTTATTTTTTATGTGATATTTTTCCAAAATGTACAGTAAATCCCAGAATTTTAAAAATTTATAGACTTTTGTTATGGGGTACTCAGTAAAATTTGATGAAAAGTAAACTTCTTATAATTTTTCCATTTGAACACGACCAAAAAACAAACATGAGTTGCAAGAGATCAACCCATCCACTTTTTTTTTTTTTTAAATGTGGGGGGTTGGGAGAGGGGATGTTGTGGTGTGGGGAAGCATAAAAACATAAACAAATATGAGTTTCAAGAGATAGAACCCATCCAGTCAGTCACAGGCAACATATGAAGTTGAAAGAGCAGAGGGAAAGGAACTCGTTCACCACATTACGTCAACAACAAATATTTTAGTCCTACATTCAAAGATAGAAACCACAGACACTATTCAAATTTCTTGATGAGAGAGAGGTCGTTCAACATTTTCTCGATTGCTTCATCGTCGTGTGCCCGTCCTCTAGTCTGCAGAACAGAAGAGCTTCCATGACTAGAGAATTTATTGATGTTAAAGGAGTTACAAGTGTAGATAATCAAGAATCATGTCTTTGATACCCTATTGGAACAACCAAAAGGGTATGTTTGTCAAAAAACAGCACATGCCAACTTTTCACAATGGAAAGATGATAAATTGCTTTCAGAGCATAGTTGGGAGTATGGCTGCTGCCAACATTATTTTTTCTTCAACAGACAATAGTAGTTCTTAAAGTTAAAATGCCCTCGTCTTTGCCTCACCAAAACACCAGGTCCAATTTTGACACATGATTTCCAGACACAAATTACAGTACTCTGTTCAACCCATTTACTTTACCATATATAGTGCATCATTACCCATGTATTGATGGAGGTGACAGAGAACAGTACCTTGATGGACGGAACCATAGCTATGGCTTCCTCCACAGTTTCTGGACAAAGGTTCCCAAGCACACAAAGCTGCACATTGCACAACTTATATGAGATTGATAGGATTGCATAACTTTGATAAGATTCTTCTAAAATTTAACGCACACAAGTACAATATTACAGCCTCAAAGTGGAAAATATTACCTCAAATTCAGCCAGCTGATATCTACTCAGAATTCTGAAACTGAGTTAAGATCTACATGGTCTACAGAAGCATGAATGACACACTTCAGCCTCCATATGTGCAAAGCATACAAAACCTATGCCAAATGACTAAAAACAACTAAAAAGTAAAGGCATCAAGAGTACGGTTCTAGTCTAACATGTAGAAGTGCAGCTATTGACTGGACATTTACAAAATCTAGAACAACATAAATGTCACAAGCAAATCTAATATAAAGAAAAGAACAGAGCAGCAGACGAAGGCAATCTAAATACCGATAAGATGACACCAGGAGGGAAAAAAAAATTACCACTTCTCAGTTGCAGTGGTGCCAAACCAAGGCCCACCCCCCCCCCCCCAATGCAACAGTTATACAGCAATTAAAGCGAATAATAAGTGTAAAACGCACTAAATAATCAGAGTAATGCAGTGCTCTTACTCATACGTGATAGCACATAAATATGGTATTGAGTAATCCGAGAATGAAGGCTACTGTCATTGAATGTTGTCTTATTTGCTGCTATCTAAAGAAAGCTAGCACAAGGGAGCAATGTTCTGCCTATGTATTCATACAGAAAGTCTACCCAAAAAATTAATATTTTAAGTTCGTCAAAAAAACCTTAGTTGTATGAACTTTCAGCTTTAATGCCAACATAATCTTTTCCATAAATTACAAAAGGATACTCTCGAACTTGTCTGACAGCATCAGGATTCTTATATCGGCTGAAGCGCTTCACATATTGGAGTGACTTTTCAAAAACCCTGGAAAAGAGAGAAACTCAATCTAGCAGCCCACATGGACAGTATCTTGCATGTGATGTATTCAAAAGGCATGCTAGCAGACAAGCATGTAGTATTTATTCTTCTATCAGCCATCTTACTCAACAGCTAAAGTAAAATAGTTCTATTTGCATAATCCATAAACTCAAGATCAAGAAATCACATATACGAAAAGCTTTTTGAAATTTAAAATTTTGTTTCAAGAACCAGACACTAAATTCTCTCAATACTTGTTCCCAGGATTTCCATGATCAAGGCACTAGAGACTCTAAAAACTTGTCTTAGTCATTTGGCAATTTAATGGAAGAGGGACTCTATGTAATCTGGAAAGTAGTAAGTGAAAATACTAAAAGAGAAAATTTACGTACTGTGACATTTGATTCATTGGGTCGTCTGCCATCTGCTGAAGTTGCTCATACTTGTGCTCAAGAATAAGGGAAACTTCACAATTCATCAGACACTTGGCCTTCAAAAACTCTAAGCAAACAATTTTCACACACATGTAAGCTGGCAATTCAAGATAAGAGTGATATTTAAGAAGAAAAGAACCTAAGTACTTAGAAGATAGGAAGCACTTGTGAAGATCAATGCCAGTTAATTTTTTCTTCAGCATCCGAATCTAGCTGTTTGTCCTAATGCAATGATTTATTAAACACAAGAAGATGATACTTATGACTGCTAGTATGCAGAATTATAAAACCAGAGGCTCTTGAAATTCATATCATTAACTGAGTAGGCTACTCTCTAAATAGACAGAGGCCCAAAAACCAAATCCATCCCCATAACTGATCCTAAATTGTAACTACTTATTAGTGAAAAATAATTTTTCGTTTATTTATGTGAAGCACCCAGGTAATGAGAACACGATATATCTGTCCTTCTTGACTGAAAAGGGGACGTTTATAAAGATACAAAAAAAAAAGGACACAGAAAAACAATGATGTCGCCCTTCAAGCAAGAGGTCACCATGAAAAACACAGAAACCATGATTTTATTTATATAATTCGATCAACAAAATGGCCATATCTTTTTCCTCCGAAGAGGAACCCAAGATGAGATGAAGATATAACCCTGCTATTAAAGTAACATGTCTTTGGGTGTTATTTACAATCGCATAACAGATTAAATATCAATAATCACAACTCAAAATCAAAATCAGATTCATCAAAAAATTTCACGCTTGGGCTCCGTAAATTACCTTGAAACATACACCACTCCCACTCCCCACCCATCCCAAAATAAATTGACGCACGGCTACAAAAAAAAAATCAATTGAAAAAAGAATTACCATCGGGAATTTTGAGCTCAGCGGCGTTTTCCTCTTCTTCCGCTGACATACTTCACACTCAAAAGCCAATCCTAACCGGAAAAACACGATCGCTGCTCTTTGGTAATAAGCTGAGAAGGGGTTCAAGATTCTACTTTCTCTCACCGTCTCTCTCCGCTTGAAATACGAAAAGAAGAATTGGCCGGACGGGATTTGTAATTTGTGAAAATCTTGGAACTATTTGTAATTTCAACTTTGGCCCTAAAGTTTTCTTTAGTTGGAACAATCCCCCAAGAAGATTATAAATTATCTCATTAAAACCAACACATCATCTTCTCGTGTCATGGAAGGGAGAGGGGTAATTAGTGTTTAATTAAATTCTTAAAATACTCATTTAATTGCAACCCCTTCTTCCATTCTTTAATTTGTCTACTAATCCACTCCATTTCTTCTATTAACTCAGTTCCTCTTAAATTTTAATAATATTTAGTGTGTGTGTGTGTGTGTGTCTTTCATTAGTATTTATACTATGTAAATATTTTAATTTACATAACTTTACTTTATTGTTGAACAATTAAAATATATAGCAATTTTATATTTTATTATAATTAATGAATCTATACCATATTATTATGTTAATAAGGATTTTTTACTGCATACAGAATTTACACAATTAACCTTATTTTAATTTATTTTATTTTTCTATTCTTTTCTTTCTCCCTTTCTCTTTAGTTTTTTATTTATTTTATGTTCTTCTCTCAAATTTTCTCCCTTTTTAAATTCCTTGGACTTGTTTTCATTTTCATATTTAAAATAAATTTTCACACTGTAAAATTATACAAATACCAATAATATGAGTTCCTTTATTTTTCTATATCTTTATTTCTCCCATTTTTTAACTTATTGCATTCATTTGTATTTTCTTTCAAATTTTCGTTCTTTTTAACTTTTATCTTTCTTCATTTTCTTATTTTATATATTCTTCATACTTTAATTTTAAATATAAAAATTTTATTATTTATAAATAATTTACACTTTTATTAATTTAAATAATTTTTATAAGCATGCACACAAATAAAGCACCCAAATTTTACTAGAACCTTCCTTAATCACCTTTCTTGTTATCTATAGATAAACCTGTTTTTATAAAAAAAAATAATTATTATTATAATAATACATTCTAAAATACTGGTATGTATAATTCAACGCATAAAAGGATGCATCACTTGGATGGTTACACCATTATTTTTTTTTTAACTCTTATTTATCACTCTTCAGATTGATGGTTTAGCTTGCATTGCACAAGATTGACATACACCCATCAATCACAGACTAAAATTTTCAAAGCACAAACTGTATTAATCAGACCAATTTATACAATGGTTCCAAGGTAGAATTTTCCTTATTGCACCAAATTGTCCCTACAAAAAGTACTTAATGTCGCCACAAGCCTGATGAGGTGCCTATTTAAGTTTACACAGCCCCGACGAGAGGCAGGAATAAGCACCGTCGTCGCAACAGTATGAACTAAATGAAATCACCGAATGAATATTTAGTTTGATGCAGGACTTGCAGCACACGGAGCACGGGCGGTGTCGTCGTTATAAGTGCCGTGGCAGCCCCCCACGGCTGTGGTCTGCCGTTCATTAGGATCTGGAGCTGTGCTGTCCTCTGAATTGCCTGATGCTGTAGATGTGTTGGTTCTGCCATCTTGGGCTATTTGAAGATGATCCATCATTCGCGATACAGTAGCAATTCCTTGAGCAGTTGGGATGCCTTGAGTAGCCTCCCGACGAGCTTCAGTGTTGGGCTCGGGTGTCGGACTGTCGCGAGCAAACAGTCTCTCCTTCCAACCCCTCGTGCTCTTGGTTATCGACTCTTTGCACCTGAAAATGGAGAACAAGAGCTTTGATACACACTCATCAGAGGAAAATTTTCCGATCTGAGCACGAGTTACGATACAAATTACAATTTCCTCACGACCATCTTCTTGTTATTTTGTTACTGACTTCTATGCTTTTGGATGAAGGGTTTCAAAAGGGACAACAATACAGGCAGCACAGTTTTCCTCGTACCTTGTTGACAATGCACTAAGCCGGGATTTCAGAGACTCCGAGAATGAATGAAAATCTGAAGGTCCAGCTTGATCTTGACTACTAGGGGAAGTCTGGGCAGATCTCCTGGAAGGAGAAGAAAACAAGACCGTAATGAATGGCCCGAACTTGACGTTGATCTTCCAAAGGTTGAAGCAGTAATAATGATTAAAAAATATAATGACCTATTGTTCAAGGGAGTTCCGTGTTGAGATCCCCCTCCACTTGATCCTGGGGCTGCAGTCATGGATGGGTCAGGTTGTGCAGAAGAGGGTTGTGCAGTAAGCTGCTCGGACTCTTCTCTGACGGTAACAAATGGAGGGTTAGGGCCAGCTATCAACACTGGAGGAGGCGGGTCACTGCCATCTCTCTGAGCATTGGAAGAAGCACCCGAGGTAGCAGAAGCACCACTAGGATTAGTTGAGAACACCAGAAAATGAGGACGACCTTGAGCAGAAGATCTATTCCTCTGACCTTCACGCCGGGCAAGCTGACGAGCTCTTCCCATTGCAGCAGCAGCAGCTAAATGTTGAATGAAGCGCTCTTCAAGCTCAGACTCACTGGCATTTACTGGCAACTGCACCAGAAGATTGAATAAATCTCATGAAAGGATGTCCTAACCTAATGTAGCTTACTGATTAAAAGATTGAAAAAGAATAAAATTGCTGAAAAATGAACTGGGGAACACGGAGGGAGCTACAAACATGCTGCAACTCAAAGTCACCCAAAGTTGGATGATGAAGTATAGTTGCATTTCGAGGTGGATTCATCCTCATATTCCTTTCATGCTCCACAGCGTCAAGCAATTCCTGGCTGCAGCATAAGCACAAATGGAGTTCTTGCAGAATAAAATTTCATAAAGAAATTGAAGAACGTTAAAGAGTTGCAAGCCAAATTAGTATACCAGCTGGGATCCTTCAGGCTGATGGGCTGCCAGCACATTGGACATTGGGAGCTTCTCTGGCACCTATACAGTTATTCTAATGTGATCAGGAACTTTAAGAGAAATAATGAGAAGAAACAATATCACCTTGATGAAGACTTTCTATGATAAATATCATTCCCACCCTTCCCGTCAATCATTCTCAAGTCTGCTGCGTCATCCTAAGGTCTCCCAAAAAAGTAGGCCACACAGATAACACGATTAAATGGAAAGAATGCAATGTTTTACATACAGTGTATCTCCGTAATAAGAAGTTAGCCGGTGATCACAGGAGAGCCCATATCAATATCTACTAGTAAGAACCAAATAAAAATACGACACGTTTTGGTAAGAGATCTATTGAGTGTTCCATGCTTGCTATATTCCAGAAACTCGAACATTTGTGTCAAGCACATATTGTAGATAAACAAAATCTGTGGTGGTCCTTCTAGGCTCATTTTCATCCCATCAAAATACGTACACTTCAAACATACAAACTTTCAAAAATAACTTTTTCTCCCACTTTCTTGTACATACAAGCAAAATTTCAAAATCCAATCATTATCTCTGTTCAAAATTAAACCTACCTATGCGTATACATTCATACTCACATTATCCTTGTATAATATCATATCATTTAATTATTATATAATATTATACATATCTAAAAAATTAATAAAGAAATAAAAACAAATCAAGCATACGCACTTTTTACTTTTACACTATTTAAAAATTTTCACAGAAAAAAAGCATTATTTTCAATCCATCAAAATCACCAAAATGGGCTTCCAAACATTATCCCTAGCGTTTTGTCAAGGCTTGCCTCTCTAATAACAAATGAGAATATAATGCTATGTTTAAATCCAATGATTTGCATTTGAATGAAGGATTAGGAAAGATTTTGAGAAAAAGATTTCAAATGAGTCCATGAGTTAATATATAATCTGTAATAATGACTAAGAAATAGCTTAAAATGAGAGCTTAATGTATCAGTAGAAATAAGTTGAAAGTAAAATCACCCAAACTAGGTCAATTGATTCATTATTATAGATATGAAATCCTTTGCTTCAAATCCAACAACCCAAACACATCCTGAACATGATGATAAATTGAAAAGTACAACGGAATGAACACTTGACTCACCCTTTGCAACTCTAACAAACGTAGGAACTAGTAAACCACAAAGAAATCACTTCTTATTTGCATGGGTTACAATCAAAAGGCTAAGGCAATGTTTGATGCAAAAATCGATGGAAAGAAAATAGTTTGTGTGCGCGCTTTGTTTTGTAAAAGTTTATGAATAGTGTAAAAGTAAAAACTGTGCATGTTTAGTTTTTTTGTTTGTTAATATATAATATTATATAATAATTAAATGATATGACGTTATATAAAAATAATGATTCAATTTTGAATAAAGATAATGAGTAAACTATAAATATTTTTGCATATATGAGAGGGAGAATGTTACTTTTTGAATGTTAGTATATTTGGAGTGTGTGTTCTATGAGATGAAAGGGGAATAAACTTAGAAACCAAATTGCCGAAGTGAAACATGATTAAAAGAAAGTTTTGATGTGATAATATGTAGACTAAAGGCCATTTTCGGTTATTTAAAATATAGCCATTAAAATACTCTTTATATATTTTCTTTTCACTCTCTTCCCAATTTTCATTTACTCCATACCCTTTTCCCAATTTTAAATTATATTATCTTCTTTCAATTCCCTTTTCTAATTTTAATTATTTATTCTCTTTTTCAAGTTTCTTGTATTTTGTATATAATATAAAATTTATATTAAAAATATTATAAATTGATTTATATATAATTATGCAAATGCATCATATGTGCTCTCATTATTAGTATATGATTATAATCCTTTGGATTATGTTATTTATAATATTTATGATCCCCTTTTGGTATTTCTAAACTACTCTGAAAACTGCCATTTTAATATCAATCAAAGAATATAACACATACATCAATGTAATTAAGCGAAAAGTGACAAAATTATTGACCTTTTTCACTTAAATTTCTCACTACTCTGCACAAGGCCAAAATATAACACCACATTACAAGAAGAGGAACCTAACAAATCATTTGTTCATTCAATTGCATTTAACCAAACCGTGTTTCAATCACTCCTCGTGCTAATCAATGACAAAAATTATTAATTAAGTTTTATTATTATAATTATTAGTGGTAGTATATTATCTTTTATATTTACATTAATTAATATAAATAAATATACAAATAACATTAGCAATACTAAATGTATTTTAGTGTTAATTATTTAATATATCTTATTTAACTAATTAACTACAGTGGTAACATTCAGTTTTATAACAAGTGATTATTTATTTTATTATGTAGCATCCCACAAGCAGTCAGAAGAAATATAAATGAGCATCTAACATCCCCAGAAAGAGAAGTGTAAGTTTTGTACCATTCGAGAATGCACTGCAGATGAAACTCGTGCTTGCAACTTGTCAGCTGCAATTCAAAAAATTAATCGGTTGAGAATTGGTCAATCACAAGCATAATTATCATACAAATAACCCTCAAAACATACTGTTGAAGGATCACTGTCACAAAAAGCTTCAAGGCATATGCTGCAAGCATCATCACACGCTTCTTGTATTCCTCCTTCCACGAAAGCTGCAGCAGAAGTCAAATGGTTCTCAGACACCTTTCCCTCTTCCATCTGTCACAAAAAAGAATCAAAGTCTTTATATAAACATCAAAGAGCCCGGTAAAAGTCTAGAGAATCACATAAAAAAAATCTATATGCAATGCATTTACATTTTGCAGAATCTCAGAGTCTAAAGAATAAAGAGGGAAGGTACTCAAGCAATAATATTAAAACAACTGGGCCACATTGTGCACTGCACAATTAAATTGGAAATAAAACAATACAAGAATGAAAACTGAACAGCAAAATCACAACCAACTGGACCAACAAAGGAGAACAAATTATGCAGAACGGAAGCGGAAGCGGAAACCAGAAAGGGGGATAGAAGCAATTGCATCAGTTCAATTAGGCAACTAAATGAGTTTCTCTCTAAAACCTGGTGTCTATAAAATCTTTTTCAAGGGATCCAACCCCTAACTAGAGAAGTGTAACTAGTCTTGACTCTTGAGAGTCTAATTTCTAAATCTTGCATTGAATGAGCCCTAATCTTTTGTTCATCATAACTTACCACTCAACACACACCCAAAAATAAATTAGAGCGTTGCCATAACTCCAGAAAAAAAAATGGCACCTTTATCATCAACCAACTCAAAACACTACCGACATACCCGAAAAAAAAATTCAATGAATTTATTTATTAACCAACTTCCAAGCCATATTTAGCGAAGGAGACAGGCATCCAGAAAACCCATAACACCTGCCCCAGTGGTTCAGACCCAAAGCTATTTATATATATATATATGAAATGTTTAATTACTTTGCCATCGAGTCTTCAAAACAGATAATAAACGTTCCCATTCAACGAAAAAAAGTCATGAATCTTGATTTAGGGTATCCAATTCAGACGTTATTTAACAATTAACATCACAAAAGATTGCAAAATCACAGCAAAAAGACTTCTCCTTTTATATCCGAACGCTAGTGGGTCTAACACAGAACACGCATAAATCCATCAAAATGGATTAGAAAAAAAATAGAACAATCTAAACCATAACCAATCAAACCTACAACGCCAAAATAAATAAAGAAATAAAAAACTGAATACCTCAAACAAAGGTCTCTTCTTCTTTAGCGAGTGTCGTACGAACTACCAAGAAATCGAACCGCAGATCAAAAGTCAACAACAGCAAATGTAGAAAACGATTCGGCACACACGGAGACTGAGAGAAAAGGAGAGAGGGCAGGAGAGGAGAGAACAGATTATAGATTGATGAAGAGTGAGGAGAAGACTTGTGGACTTTTCATTTTGTTGGGTCCTAAGGACAGAATTATTTCATGTAACCCTTTTTTCTTTTTCTTGTTTCTCTTTTTTCTTTATTCCCTTTTCACTTTTTGGGCGGTGATGACTGAGCGTCCGACTCACACACTCCTGTTAATGCACATACTCTTTGGGTTTTTGAATTAATTGTCTCTCATAAAGTAAATATTTAATTATTATATTTTTTTATTTTTTTTATTTTTATATTATTTTTTAAATAAAAATATACATCATAATTAAAAAACAAACAAAATCATAGATTTTGGAGAAGAATCTGAGTAAACACATGAATTAATATTTTTTAAATAATTGTTCTTTTATTTTGAATAAATGAGTTTACACATGAATTGAATTGCATTAAGGGTGATGATAAAGTTTAATGATGATAAAGAAAACTGGCATTATGTGAAAAATCCAAAATTAGTGCAATATATTAAATGGTTGACCAAATTTATGAAAGCAATTTGGATTTGGTTACACTTTATTTTTTTTTCCCCTTAAAAGCACACTATAAAATGATCGAGAATTCAAAATTCATTTATTGCTTTTACCTACATTTACTAGTTAGGGCGAAGACAAGGAAAGACCAAGGAAATGCTCAACCGACATCGTAACATATGATGTCGAGTATAAAGAAAACCTATCAGTCAGGGCACTAGGCTAGGGCGCAGTTCTTGTTCCAACTAGAAAGACAGTCTCGGCAACTGAATGCCTAAAGGTTGTGAGGCTATCTTAGTCGATATGCTGAGTCGATTCCAAATTGTTTGGTTGCTCGTGCACAGTTCAGTACTAGCTGCTAAGGTAACTGAGTCACGACCAAAGGAATGGCCTGAGTGACCACCTCGATTGGCTCAACAACATTTAAGCCAACAAGGTAGTTAGACAAGGAGAACTAGCACGAGGAAAGATAACCATGAGATGATTAAAGGCCACTTCCATCATTCGAAATAAGAGGTCATTTTAAGAATATAGATCAACTGTTGCTAGGTTTATACTCTCCAAATATAAAGAGTGAGTATACCTATAAAGATATACACATACTCACTAACTAAAAAGAGAAAAGTTATTACTTCTATGGATGTGGACATCCTTTTTTCACTGAGCTACGTATATCTGATGTTCACTTATTATTCTATATTTACTCACAATATTTCTTATGTATGTGTGTTCAAGCATCAAAATACTAATGTAAACTTGACTTTTGCATGCATCACCTTGGCATCGTTTGTGGGAACCCACCCACATTTATTGGTTGCTATCTTCAGAACTTTTGGAGGAAGAGAGTTGATGCTTGCTTCTACGCAGCTTATCTTGAATAAGGAGCAGTTTCAAGGCATGGTCAACGAAACTATGCAAGGTGCATTCAAGAATCATCCTGCATTGCAAAAAACTTTGGGAGGAGGGAAGCTGAATGAATTGGACATGGAAAATCAAGATATGGAACAGAGTCCACTTCCAAATGCAACTAGGCAAAAAGCAATTCAAAGGATAAGCAACTAGTGAAAACATGAAAGTTCAAAAAAATTAACTCTGATAAGGGCCAACAGAAGATCTCAACACACGTCAAAGAATCTTCCATTCTTCGAGGAAGTTTTGTGTGAACTGCTTCTTGAAAACTTTTGGAATGTTTTTATGGCCAAATACAACGGCAATTCCAACACATTCAAGTACATTTCCAAGTTTAGACATCAGATTCTACTTCATCAATATTTAGATGGGGTCAAGTGTTGAGTTTTTCTAATTACATTAGGAGGGACTTCACAACGTTAGTTCTTTCACCTCCCCTAGACTGATACGTTGTTTGAAGATTTTGCCTTTCTATTCCTGCATAAGTTTGCTTGTAACAAGAGGTATGAGAGAACAACTTTATCTTTATCAAGCATAAGGTAAGGGAATGATGAGCCATTAAGGAAATACGTCAGAAGATTTACACATAATATTTTGAGCATCTCGTGAGCCACTCAGGAGGTGCATACTAGTGCTTTTGTTAATATATTCTAGTGGCCAACTTCATTTGGCACCCCACCTCGCAACCTCCAAATGAGAAATTTTGTAAATTTCATAATGAGCATAGGCATACCTGTAAAGGTTGTGGAAAGCTTAAAAGGCAAATTGAGGTCCTAATCTAGAAGGGTTACTTAAAAGAATTTGTGCAAGAAATGCAATAAAGACAAGATAAAGGAAAGGAGAAAGCCTATGAGGACCAAAGTCCCCAACTTGAACAACCTAATAAAAGATATAGTAATATAATCCTCAGAGGGTTAGACACTAAGATGTCAAGCCCGACCCGCAAGGCGTTCATTAGAAGTATAGCCGAAGGAGAAAAGAGCCTTTGAATTGTTGTACCTTCGTAGTCAAGTGTGGCTATTAGCTTAGTAGGGAAGATTTGCAAGGAATCTTGGTTTCACACTAGATTGCTTTGGTAATCACTTCTACTATTACAAATTTTGACATAGCTTGATGTCCAATAGACAAAAGGAATTCCATTTATGTATTTTCAATTAAGATTTACAAATAGATGGACTATCTATGTAGGAATTCTGTAGGACGCCAGTGTCGCCAAAAGGAGAATCTCTTTTTCCATCACCTAGGGAGGGTATGGCGTTACTCAAACTAAGCTAACACAATTTTATAGTATTGATTCACTTAGTACTTAAATGTTACATTTGGGAGGTCCACTCTAGTGGCCTTTTAAGCTTTAGCTTATCTTATCTGTA
This sequence comes from Avicennia marina, assembly GCA_019155195.1. Classification (NCBI taxonomy): domain Eukaryota; kingdom Viridiplantae; phylum Streptophyta; class Magnoliopsida; order Lamiales; family Acanthaceae; genus Avicennia; species Avicennia marina. The sequence goes on along the minus strand of CM032783.1, from coordinate 2,621,356 downwards.
TGGCTGTCAAATTTCCATCTTTGGATGGAGCATAGGGGTTGTCAAAGGAGATCAAACTATGTCCCACTAGTGTTATGTGGATTCCATTAAGCATTTTGAGCCCAAGACTACCTCCAACTTATGTAAGCCTAAAGCAAGAAGCATCGAGCCATGTAATAAAACTTCTTGGTATTGAACTAAAGCTAGGTTTGCAAAAAACAACAACACAAATAGGGGCAAAGCTACCAAAATCTCAAAAGGGCGAGCTTATATAGTTTTTAAGAAAAACTGCACACATTTTTGCTTTCTTTATTGATGATTTAATAGGAATAAAGTCATAGACCCTACCTTAACAAAGCACAGGCTCAACATAGATCCGATGCGAAAGCCTGTGAAACAAAAGTTAAGGTTTTCCAATCCACAAAAGATCAAAATCATGAAGGAGATTGACCAACTGATAGAGGTCAGGCAAGTAAAAGAAATCTAATTTCCAACATGGCTATTATAACCAATTACAGTAGAAAATGACGAATGCATTAATTTCAAGGATTTGAATAAAGTTTGCCCAAAGGATTACTACCATTTGCCTTGCATTGATTAGCTGATAGATGGCATAGCCAGAATAAAACTCTCGTCAATGATAGATGCCTTTCAGGGCTATCACAAATGCCTTTAGCTTAGAAGGATAGGAAAAGGGTATGTTTCATAACTTCCCTTGGCACTTTCTCTTATAACATTATGCTATTTGGCTTAAAAAATGTAGGAGTCACATAGCAAAAAATAGTAAACAAGATGTTTAAACCTTTGATTAACTGGAATATGGAAGTTTATATGCTGGTTTAGTTAGAGAAAAGAAAAGATCACATTAAGGATTTATGAGAAAACTTCCATAATTTGCAAGAAGGTAATGTGAAGTTAAACCCAACAAAGTGCGTGTTTGGCATGCATGAAGGAAAGTTCTTGGAATTTTTTATAACTCAAAGAGGGATTAAAGCTAACCCAAAAAAGATTCAGACAATCTAGGACATGCCTTTAATCCAATGTTCATTGAGTGCAGAAGTTGGCTAGGAGAATAGCTGACTTGTCCCAGTTTATATCCAATGTGTTGGACAAGAGTTTAGCTTCTTTAAAATCCTCCAAAAGGCCAAGGAGTTTGTTGAGACGAGGAATGCCAACAAGCCTTTGAGGAGTTAAAATCATGTCTGACCAACATTCCCCCTTTGAAAAACCTAGACTAAGAGAGCGATTCTTGTCTATGTGGAGGTGTTGGAAGTTGTAGCCAGCTCAACTCTCATTAAGGAGTGTGAGAAGTAACAATACCCTATATGTTATGTTAGAATTGTGCTTTAAAGCTTGGAGGTAAGATATTCAGATATTGTAAAATTAGTTCTATCTTTGGTGTCACTATAAGGAGATTACGTCCATATTTCCTATTTCACCCTATAATCATCTTGACAAACTAACCCGTAAACTAGATTCTGGAAAGTGGAGAAACATCAAGTAGGTTAATTAAGCGGATGATCGAGTTGAGTTGGATATAGAATATTAACCCAATACGGCTATCAAGGCCTAGATGTTAACAAATTTCATTGTGGGAATGACCACGAATGTATAGTCTGCACTATGGAAATTATATGTTGATTGGTCTTCCACCTAGGGTGCAAGTGGGGTGGGAGGCATGTTGGTCATCTAGAAAAAGGTTTGTTTTCTAATATGGGTTAAAAAAGTATGTTCATCTATCCAACAATGAGACCAAATACTCCTATGGGAATTGAGAATGGCTTATCACCTTAATGCAAAAGCGATTGTTGCTCACACAATCTCACAATTAGTATATTAATAATTTCAAGGTAGCTACACAACTACAGATAAACAAATGAAGCTCCACTTAAAGGTGATCTAAGAAGTAGTGACAAAGTTTAAAGAATGTGAGTTAGTCCAAGTTGACAGAGCTAATAATCAGAGGGCAAATGAACTGGCCAAGTCAGCTGAGAGCCTTAACCTTACTACGCATGGAGACATTACTCTCCAAGTAATTTCGCATTACATGTAAGGTGATTAAAGAGGTCCAATAATCAACTGTTTAATAGAAAATCTTACCCACCAGAAGGATTAAATTCGGGCCTGTCACCTCATCCTAATAAGGGACACACTATACCACAAAGGGTTTTCGTAGCTACTGTAAAGGTGTTTAGGATCAGAGGAGGCTAATCATGTCATCTAAGAAGCACATAAAGACTATTGTGGGAACCCCTTTAATAGTAAGGCCCTAGCTTGAAAAATACTAAGGGTTGCATAGATTTGATACAATGGAATATGTAAGGAAATATGTTAATTGTCAGAAACACTCAAACATTAGCCATGTCTCGATAAAAACAATGAAGACTCTACCAGTTTCCCTTTCTTGCATTTGTGCGATGAGGCCTAGACATAGTAGGGCCCTTTTCTTTAGCATTAGGATAGATGAAGTTTGTAATTGTTGTTTTGGATCACTATAACAAATAGGTTGAGGCAAAACCTCTGCCGAGGCTTATTATTAACGATATCCATCAAATTCATATGGAAAAACCTAGTATGCTGATTTGGGTTACCTCAAGAAATAATCATTCACAATGAGAGAAAATTCCAAGGAAAGAAGGTAAGTGAGTGCTGAAATACGAGATAAATAGTTATTCACTTATATCGCCCATCCCAAAACCAGCGAATTGGTTGAGGTCACCAATCAAACAATAATCGAGGACTTCAAAGTGAAGTTAGACAAGGTAAGAAGTACCTAGGTGGAAAAGCTACCCAAAGTATCATGGGCTTGCTAAACGATACCTCATTTAACTATGAAAGAAAGCCCTTTCATTTTACTCAGGGAGATAGAGGTCATTCCACCAAATGCCACTTAGAATTCCCTTCGTATCCATTATTATCATACCAATCAAAATGAGGAAGGTATGCGCAAACATCTAGATCTATTGGAAGAAAAGCATAGGGTGGCTCACTTGAGGGTAATGAAATATCAACAAAGAATCGTTAATCTATTCAACATGAGGGTAGTTCCAAAAAAGTATAAGTTAAGGACCAAGTGCTTAAAAAAGCTAACCTCTTAAGAATGTAGGAAAATTAGATTTGACCTAGGAAAGCCCCTATACTAAGGCATAAAAGATTAAAAACAATGAAGGTCAAGTACTTGACAGGTCTTGGAATGATTAGGATTTAAAGTGTTGTTATGGTTAAAGCTTTCCTTTTATTCATAATAATTAATGTCTGTTGGCACATTTGTAAATAAATGTACAATGAATAAAAAAAATTGTTCTATTACCCAAGAAAAAAAGGTATATGCATTTGGGCAAAGGGATACAGAAATTAAGGGAAAGGGAAGTGTGAGTTCTAAGCTAAGCCTAAGGTGTAGGAGAGATTAGGTAGGGGTCCTAGCTATGTTGCCCTCTAGAGTAAATGATGAAATGGGCTCACCACAAGTCCAAGCTTACATTATCTCCAAATCACCTGTTTACTCTACTACTATGGGCTGATTATTAAAAGTACCCTCAGGAGGAGAAGGGATCAAATCCAAATGCCAGGGGGGCCACCTCTATTTGCAGCTGACTGGCTTGCTCAAGATTGAACATTACCTCTAGTCGAACTTGTTGAAAGCTCACTAGAATGTCAATAGAATCAATGTCAGTTCCTTCGACTATGAACTCTCTTTCATGATCTCAACTCGGCAATAATCAAACTCCTTGAAAAAAGCATAAGCAAACTTTTCCATCAAAGCATGCCCAGAGCCTACTGAACACTTATACTTAGCCAAGTATTCTTTTAGGAAAGCCTTCCCTTAAGAGATAGTTAGGAAATTGTTGATGGTTATGCGACGAGTCACCTCCATGACTAAAAGGAGAAACTCTTTAAGCTCATGTAGTTCATGTTTAGTAAAGTTCCCACATTAACTCCCTATGATGATCTAATAGAGTTTGAATTTCCTCCCTTACAATTCATTACACCTTTTCTTTCTCTTTTAAGTGGCCTAATAGTCAAAGTGAAGGCTATAGTTTAACTCTACCCTTCTCATCATGTCAGCTGTCATAAGGTGAGTTTGCAAAATAGTTCTAGAATGAGAAATTGATACTATGAAAAGGAAATGAAGGGTGAAGGTGGAGGATATTTACCAAAGCCAGATGGCTGGTGCATTTGTTGCATGCCTTGTTGTCATTTATGTTCCAAGCTAACTCGTGCTTGTAAGAAGTAACTAAGCTCATAATGAATTCACCAGTGAGGTGGGAGTCCTAACAGATTGAGGTCCTCACCATTAAAAAAGAAACCATGGATTGAGGTGTAAAGCCTTAACAATAACTCGAAGTCCCAGGTAAATTAGTAAACAAATGCCCTAGGTCCTTATGAGGGTGTCAACTAATTTGACTTCCTAGATTTTGAAGCCCCTGCTAAAAGAGATGACCTAGCTCTGATAGTGGAAGATGAAGCCCCAAGACATTTAACGCCATGCACTACAAGGGCAAGTGTTGGACTTTCAAGAGTTAAGGGAGCTCAGGTCCTAGGGATGATTGCCATATATAATGGTTCGATAGAGTTGGGAGCCTTCCATTTACTCCTAACTAATATCTTCTCAATGGTTAACCTAAATAGATGAGCCATGAGTATGTCATTTGCAGAAAAGAGTAAATGAAAAAAGGTTAGTCATGCCATTTTCATAAGAAATTGAAGTTAGCATGATAATAGGAGTACATATATCCTTAAATAGCTCTTCTCTCTTTGAAGATAACCTATAATGGAAAAATACACCCACATTCAATATGGTAAGTTGAAGAGTATTATTATCTGTAAGGCTAAGGCTTTACCTAGGGGTTGAAGGGATAAGTTCTTTTTGCGGTTTAGCTTGTGAGGGGAGTTCATCTATCTAAGTAGATTAGAACTTATATCGTCCCTTTAGGTAACATAGGAAGAGGTATTCTTCCTTCCAATGTTTATGAGCTAAGCGGAGGCCCTTAAAAAAATGGCACTTACTCTACATGGTAAAGTAGAACACAAGTATCTTGAGCGACTAGAAAGCAACAGAATGATAAAATAATTCCTTACATGGTCGTATTCTGTACAGAGAATGAAAAAGCCACATAATACTCCAAAAAAATTAGGGGAAAACTGGGAAATGTTCGCATTAAAATGTTTAAGATATCATGGATAAAGAGATGAAGGCGAAAGGCTAGGCTTAACTAGAGTTGGTGAATAAATATAATAATGTAGCCTGGTAGCGGCCTATTTAGTTGGTTAGTGTTGTTGGGAATGGTGATCTTGTGATCATCTGGAACCTCAAACTGTCCTTGGATCTCTTTCGAGAACATCTTTAGCTTGTTAGCTATAATTTTGTAAAAGGGTATACGAGCATTTTGACTAAAGGAAGAAACTAATTATCTAATTGGAGTGAAAGATTCTCAAAGTTTTCAGTAGAGCTAAAGAGGAAACCCTAAGCGAGAAAGTTTGGAAGCAGTAAGAGACCAAAATATGAGTAAGGGAAGTTGAATTACTCTAATATAGGCAACAACTTTGAAAGATTAAATGAACACGTGTGAGATTGGATCTTATTCTCGATTTAAGTGAAGTTTCTTAGATAAGTTATAACAAACATTGAGAAGTGAGGCATTTAAGTACAAAAATCTTACACCATGAAACCCAATTCGTCTTGATTGGGAAAGGCATTCACCATAAAGAAAAGGGCAAACCGACCAGTCAAGGTGCTTGATGGTTGAAAGGGTTTAAAAATCTTACACCATGAAATTCAATTAACCTTAACTTGGAAGGACATTCACTACAAAGAAATGAAATTTAATCAACCTTGACTTAGAAGGGCATTCACCACTAAGAAAAGGGCGAACCTAATCAGCCTCGGTGCTAGATGGTCGAAAAGATTCAAAATCTTACATTATAAAAATCCAATCAACCTTAACTGTGATGGGCATTAGTCACAAAAGAAAAGGCTAACCCAGCCACCATAAATGTCAGATAGCTAAAAGTGTTTAGAAATCTTACACTATAAAACTTAATCAACCTTAACTAAGAGGGCATTTGCCACAAAGAAAAAGGTAGACCCAACTAACCTACGTCCGAATGGCTGAAATAGTTCAAAAATCTTATATCATAAAACCTAATCAGCCTTAACTGCGAGAGCATTCACCATAAAGAAAAGGGCAAACCCAGCTAGCCTAGGTGCCAAATGGCTAAAAGGGTTTAAAAATCTTGCACCATGAAACCAAATTAGCTTTAACTAAAAAAAATATTAGCCACAAAGAAAAGGGCAAACCCAGCCAACCTAGGTGCCACATGGTTGAAAGGCTTCAAAAATCTTGCACCATGAAACCTAGTTAGCCTTAAATGGCAAAAGCATTCTTCACAAAGAAAAGGACAAACCCAGCTAGTCTGGATCTAAATGGCTAAAATGGCTAAAAAATCTTGCACCATGAAATTCAATCAATCTTAGCTTGGAAGGGCATTCACCACAAAGAAAGGTGAATCTACCTAATCTCGAGGATAAATGAACAAAAAGGTTCAGAAATCTTACACTATAAAATCTAGTCAGCCCTGACTAGGAAGGGCATTCACCACAAAGAAAAGGGCTAACCTAGCTAAGTTCAATACTAAATGCGATACGGATCTGAAGATCTCACAGCATGAAACCCAACCAATCTTGACTAGGAAAGGCATTCACCTAAAAAAAAAAAAAAAATGGGGACTGAGGCATCCTAAGTATCGAATAACAGACATGGTTTGAGATCTTTGTAAGGTAAAACTCAATTATTATTGACTAAGAAAAACAGTTTCTTCACAAGGGGTTCATTCAACCATGCTTAGATACCGAGTGGCTAAGAAGGAATTCGAAGCCTTTATGTGGTGAAATCCAACTAATTTGGATAGGCATCTACCTAGAAGTATTCTCAATCAACCCAAACTCATAGCAATGTAAAGGATTAGGAATTTGCGAGGAAAAACTTAGTCATTCTAATTTGTAAAGCACATTTCCATTTCGTGGATTTAGGTGCAGAGTATGTAGTGACATTAATAAATTTTAGAAGAGATCACAACTTTGTTGAACTTTTTCAATACTTTAATGTTTAACCCCTTCAAAGGATGCCTAAATTATAATCTTGTTAACTATCAGTTTCAGATATTGGGATCACTTAATGTGCAAGTTAAATACAATAAAAGAAAGAAAATGGTCCAACAGAAAAGTTTATTCATTACCTGCCTTATACACAAAATAAAAGGAGAAAAAAAATAAAACAAAAAAAGAAATAGGAGAGCTGTAGGGAGGTTGGGAGCTAATAAAATAAAACAAAAGTAGTTAGGTAAACATCAAGGGTGTATTGTCAACAAGCATTCAACAATAGTTAGTAGGCATCGCCAACAATTGGCAGGTGGTCAGCGAAAGAAGCATTAAGCATAGTCATTCATCGCTTAAATCCCATGAGGGATCTGGAATAGTCCATACATTGAGGGAGCGCTTGTTCCACTCTTCCTTCCACAAAATACCAGATGTATTTACAAGCTAAGGAAGGATATCGACCTCTAGTAGAGGTTACATGCACTCATTGAAACCCCAATGGAAGGTCGTGTAGACATTGATTCGATTAGCTTGGGAGGCACTAGAGAAAATGATGTCATTAAGATGTTCCATAACATATGACTCTAGAGCCTCTTGACCTTCTTCAAAGCATAGGAGTTTGGAAGACAATGACAAGCTAAAGTGGCACCCCAAACTACTACCCTCACTAGCATCTCTTGAACGGGTCACTTGGTCAAGAAGGTTCTGATAGTCCTACTCTAAAACACACTGCCTCTCCTCCATCTCTCATCCCACAAAGTGGCAATCCTCAAGTTCCTTTTGAGCCTTTTCTAGTTCTTCTTCAAAGATTTGTAGTTGTTCATCTGAAGTGGTCTTTTCTTTTAGCTTGGTGTTCTTTGGTTGAAGCCTCATCTTTTCTAACTCCAATTTCTCAGTTTAGTCCGTTATGAATTTGATAACTTTAGTGTGACTAGTCTAAGAATTGGCCAATTTGGCATAAATAAAATATAAAGGGTTGCTACCAGAGGAAGGATTAGACATGTTGATACAAAGTTTCAAGGGTTTGAAGGTGGAGAGGACTACTATCAAATAACAAATAAGGTCCACGGAAAGACTTTGCTAAGACATAAACATGTGTGCGGATGTGCATGCAGAAGATCAATAGTTGCCTAACAGGCACCATCCCCCAGAAGCTGAAAAAGACATGATTTGGTAGGTCAGTGGCTTGTGCATCTTGAATGAACGATTTGAACAATCCTATCCAAAACCAAAGACACTGTCCTTAGTCTTTAGTGAGATGGCAACCACATTCATTTAGTACTCAAAGAGAAAGATAGTGAAAGACTAAGCAAGCACTAAACCAATGTCGTAACATACGATACCGAGTATAAATGAAACCCCTCATCCAATCAGGGCACTAAGACAGGACACGGTTCTCATCTCAACCAGAAAGATGAGCTATGCAACTAAACACGAAAATGTCATGAGGCTGTTCTGTCCTGGTCAGTAGGCTGAGTCAATTCTAAACAGTGAGATCGTCAATGCATGGTCCTGTCCCAGCCACTAGGGTGACATGAGTAACCGAATCATGGCCTAAGTAACTGGCTCGATTGGCTTGGCACCATTTCAACCAACAAGGCGGTTAGACAAGGATACCTAGCATAAGGGATGCCACTTCAATCATCTGAAATAGGACTTTGCAAATATAAAGAGTGACAATACTTGTAAAGGATATATACATACTTGCAAATATAAAAGAGACAAGTTATTGCTTCCATGGACGGGTGTTCCTTTCATATTTTATATTTACTCACAATATCTTGTGTGTGTGTGTGTGTTCAAGAATCAAATTACTACAATAATATTATTACACACACACACATATATATATACAAATATTTATATATTTATACAATAAAAATTAATAATTTTTTTTTTATATTGCCACATTGTCCAATAAATTTATGGATATGATATATGTATGAATACACAAAAATGAATAAATTAAATTGCACACTCATTATTTTTCACTATTTACAACTATTCGCACAAAAGAAAATACACTCCAATTTCACTCATAAAAAATTTAATCCAAACAAAGCCTTGGAACATTTTTATTTCACGCAAAAAACGCAAATCTAAGTTTAAGACAACTAGATTTTAGTTGTGTGATGCCATTCATGCTACGTTGCTATTTATTTATTTTAGTAGTTTGTTCGTTTATTTATTATTTTTTTATTAAGATAAATATAAAATTATCTCACTACCATCAAAATTTTTAAGCACTTGAATTTGTTATCGGATTTTAGTATAAAAGCATCTAAGCCGAGTTTGGTTCTTACCATGAAATGTGATTCGAATTCGTTTTAGAATGAAGTTATTCATTTTAATATATTTATTTGATTTATTATGAGGACCATATATCATTATTATAGTTAGGGTTTGATTTATTAACTCTTCAATGAAATCTATAAAAAAAAATATAGAATTTTAACCTTAATCTATATAAAATTGAAAAATAGACAATCGAATTGAATCTAAGCATGCGCTGATCATTAAAAAATGAATTTTTTCTTGGCTCAACAATTTTCAATTTTACTTTCTCATCTTTCAAGCAAAAATAATAATAATGATAAAATAATTTATTTTTTCACTTCATATGCGCATTAAATTATCAATATCATTATCTTTATGAATATATCTCTATTTTTAAAAATATTGTATACTGCATAAAGAAACATGAATTGATCAATAACATTCTCAAGAATACGATATTCATTTTAACTTTTCTAAAATTATCATGATGTATGATTCCACTCCTACTGACTTGATTAAATGTGTAGAAACTAAAGTTGAAATATAAAACATAATAAAATTAACCAAATAGTAAAATTTTAGTAAAAATAATTAAACGAAAATAAAAAATATATAATTTTTATTAGCAATAACAAAAAAATAACAACATTTTATAATACATAATTCACTTGAGTGAATAAGATTAACAAAATTGTAAAGTTAGAAAGTTGATCAGACCTATCAATATAATTTAAGTTTATAGATAAAAGATAAGATGTGTGTGCGTTTGTGTGTGCTATGTATTTATAAAGAGACGACATTAACATATTAGTCAATTAATGAGATATATGATACTCTTGAACGATGTAGTATTAGAGTACAAAACAAACATTTGACTATGTTTGTTTTTCTCCGCATATTCAAAAAACACACATTATAATTATTATACTTTTAAAATTTTATCTCTTTCTCTTTCTTTTATTTTTACTACTTCTCAAAAAAATACATTCAAAAAACACACCTAAAAGCTTTTGACATAGTTTTAATGGATATTTGTTAATGTTGCACATACTCAATAAATTTTGAAATTTTATTGATTATAGTGCATTATAGAACTATTACATTTTAAATAATGAAAAATATTATTTGAAATAAATGTTAAAAAAGAAGTGGAAAGAGGAAGAAAATATGGGTGAAAATAAATATTATATATTAAAAAATGGTTAGCCCAAAACTCTTATGCATAATGTAATAGTTTAGATAGTATAGATGAAAGCTAAAAAAAAAGAAAAACTGAGAGATAAATAAAAGAAATTAAATGAAGGATAGAGAAAGATTAGAATAAAAAAGAGAACAAAATAAATTCTAAATATAGAAGAGAAATAAATGAAATTTTAAAAAATAAAATAATGTTAATTTAGTAATTTTTACATTTGGGAAGCAAAAAAGACCTTTTCTTTAATTATATACCAGTAAAATAGGCACACTCACAATGCGTGTGTATAATTATTTATAAATTATAAAATAATTGTAATAGAAAAAATACTATTTAAAATATAAAATTATTTAAAATAAGAATATAAATAAAGATGAAAAGAAATTAAAAGTGAAAAGTTTGAAAGGAAAATACAAACAAAGATAAATTAAAAGAAAAAACAATTATAAAGAATAGAAAATGACAAACAATTAAAAATAAGAGTAAATGTGTAATTTTATATTATGCAATTAAAAAGTATAAATATGTAATTTTACTTTATGCATGTTTAAATACTTAATAATATGGTATAGATATAGACTATCTGTATTACATATCTAGATTAATGCAGTTTGCATCCTGTCAATTTTGGATATTAGATAAAATTCTCCAATTTATTAGGCATTTAGAGAATTCTATTTTTTTAAATGAGATTTTAAAATCTCAATTCTAATACTAATAATCTAAACAACAATTATGGTATTTATTATAACTCTCTATTTCAAAACCTTTTTATCACCTTATATTATTTATTTATGAATAAGCCAAGTACGTTATTATGTACGTGATATTATTAAGTATAAGACTATTAAAATAACCAAATTTGGTCATTTGATAATATTTCTAATATATCCCTTTCAACAAATCTATTTTCATACTTTTTTTGTAACTAAAACTTAGAATAGCTTTATTTTGTCTTTTAAAACTAGAAAAACTAAAATTCTCTCTTTTGTCATTGCTACTAAATTTTACTTGATTTATTTCTTCATATTTAATTTTCTATGAAACTTCTTGTTTTCCTCTTATTTTATATAAATTTTGAAGACATTATACAACATAATAATTTATGCTTAATTATCCTTAATAAAACTATATAATTATTATATTTAAAATAAATGATTTTTGTTATATGATAAAATATAAAATAACATACAAATGCATATAATTTAAAAAATTTAATTACATATTTTTTTATTATAGATAAAAACCATTAATTAAGGTTTAGTCTAATCTAAAATAAAGTCTGATTTGAAAAGAAGAATTTGGATTTAAAGAAAAGATTTAGAGACAGAATTTGATATGACTTTAATATAAAAAAAATTTCAAATCCACTTTATTTATTAAAATTATAATTCAAAATAAGAATTTACAGATTTAAAATATTTTGCCATCCAAACGAATACAATAAATTCACGATCATGAATTTAAAATACTTTCTCTTTAAGTTTTTCAATCCAAATAGGCCTTAAATGATGATTAATCTCATGCATCACAAGTGATTAAACAATCATTCAAAATAATTTCAATACACTTTAATGTCACCCTTAAAATTAAGACGTCTCTTCAATCCAAAACTCTTGAATATTAATTAGAAGTGAGATATCTTCAAATCTTACTTAATTATTGGGTGCGTGAGTGGGTGATTTAAACAAAAAATGAAGAAGAAGAAGAAGAAGAAAGAGGAAGAAACTTTTGATTGTTAACTGAAGTTACTAACACCACCTATATGCAGAACCCCACCCACTAATTAGATGACGTGGCAGCTGTCTGTATTCTTGTGCAGGTCCCCAATAGCTATTACGGGCGTATTGGAACACTGTTTCCTTTCATTATTATTTTTCATGATTGGGTATTTTGGCTCCAATCCCAGTATGATCGGTTGGTCTAATTGTGGGAGCGAACTTTAAGGCCAAAACTCTGAAAATTCTATGTAAAAGTTAGCTATTGATAGTTCTTACTCATGCTTCGAAACACCAGTTTTATTTGTTTAATTTCTTAATAATTTGTTCATACGTTAAGCAGGAGCCCTTCTCTCTCTCTCTCTCTCTCTCTCTCTCTCTCTCTCTCTCTCCTCTCTCTCTCTCTCGCTCTCTCTCTCTCTCTCTCTCTCTCTCTCTATATATATATATATATTTACACACACACACACACACACACACATATATATATATATATATATATCTTATTATAAAGAGGCCGATCCTCAGCACAATGTGATTTTATAAGTTTATTTTGAATTTATATTTTTTCAATTATTAGAAAGTTAAATTAGTATATTTAAATATATTTAGTAAGTAGCTTATCTCAATCCATTTTTCAACTCTTCTACACAAATTTTTGTATATTAAATATGTAAAAATTTTCTACACACGCAGTATATTTGCATAATTGCTATTATGTATATAGCTGGACAACAATCTCACGTAGTGTGACCATCCTTTGGGTCGTGTTTGAGACTGATTTGTACTGTGCAGCAACTTCATCCCTGACATAGACATACGTCACAATTGGTCCACTTTAATAAATAATTGATAATTACTTTTAAAAAAAATTTATATCAATTTTATAAAATTTGAACTTAATTTGATGTTTTAGTCAATGAGGGATTGGATATTAAAAAATTATTAAAATTCAAATTCGAACTTGGTTACAATAGAAAAATGTTATGCAACTTTATCAATTGACTAATTTGACTTTTTTAACCCTATGATTTATTAAGACCTCGGCGGCGAATTCGCATGGGTAATAACCTTTTCTTCTTAGACATTTTTCAAGACAGATTCGAACCGTGACACGTGGAGGTAGCCGTCTCAATGTTAGAAATTAAAATAATTTCATAACTAAAATGATTTTAGAGTCATTGGTGTTGCCAAATCTCGATTTTTTTGAGATAAGATATGTTCTGATGAAATTTAAATGTGTGTATTTGTTCATAATAAGTCCAGCTTTGAGCTTAAATTCTAGTGGCTAAACTACAAAGGAAACATAAAATGGACAAAAATAGATTGATAGAAATGAAGTAAAAAGAAAATGGGAGGAGTTCTTGGCCATGTTTTCACATAGACAAGATCCTTACATAAATAAAATCCAAACAATCCAATATCTCCTATTCAATAGAGGATCGTAGTACTTTTAACAAGTTGTCATGTAAGTAATTAATTCTAACTAAAGAAGAAAATTTCTATGTATGTTCACTGAAAAAGAAAAAGAAAAAAAATATATGTTTGTTCAAAATTTCTCAATTTTTTATTTTTATACAATTTTTAAAAATATATTTTAAAAGTAAAGTGTTTAAATGACTGGCTTCGATTTTGTAATTTCCAACCCAATTTAAAACTTAGTTAAGTAGTAAGATTGAATTTACAAAAATTACTAGATTTCATCTTCAAATGGCTATGTTTGATGCACATTTGCATCAATTCAAATAATTTGTTCCAAAAACAGAAATCATTTTTTATCTCTCTCTTTTTCTTATTTTTATGTTATTTTTAAATTTAGGTGTTAAAATTTCATCTTTCGAACTTTTAATCTAAATTAGGTTCAAAAATATTTTGGGCGGAATAATTTATTTATTAACATTCTGCCCAAAAAATCTAAAATCAAAACAAATGATGACATTAAAGGTTTTATGCACACTGAAACCAAATTAGAAAATTGACCAAAAAAGACAGAGAGAAAAATTCAATCAAGAGACGTTGCACTCACTCTCATTCATGATGATGATGACATCATCATCATCTTCCTCATCCTCCTCCCTTTGAGAAGCGCTCCTCCAAAACCCATCCGTATAAAATCTTTCCCACATCTCGTCCTCCCACTCGACGGCGTCGTTTTCCCCTCCGTAACTCTCCTCCGCATCGCCATCTCCATACGATCCAAATGAATAATCCCTCTCCCCCAGATTCTCCTTCGCCGGCGGCGAATCATTCCTCCTGCTTCTCAGCTGCCGCCTCCTCCTCTTCCTGCTCCTCCTCGTCCTCTTCATCCTCCTCCAGAGGCCCGCGGGGAGACGATAGACGACGAGGATCAGGAGGTGCAGCATCGCACACGGAAAGCAGCAGCACACCGCCGCGCACTCCCCCGCCACCTCGCCCACGCGGCTCCGTCTCCGGTTTCGAGCATTCCTCTTGGCATCGAACCCGTGGCTCTTCGTTGTCCGTGGCCTCGTCAGCAGCGGCTGCCTCCGCGTCGCCGCCACGACAGCCTGTTCCGACATGGGGCCCGCCCGCCAGGGGCGAAAAGGGAAATTGAGGAGATAATGAAGATCCGAAAGCCCAGATAGAAACAGCAACTGAGATGATGCCAATGAGAATATATACAAATCAAACAGACAGAGAGAAGCAATAAAAAGAAAAGACCAATTTCGAAAGGTAAATTACATACATGCAGACATACATACATACATATATATATATATATATATATATAAAAAGTGAATTAATAAGTGTTTGGGGGATCTTCAAAATATTTAATATGTTCAGAACTTATAAATAAATTTTTAAAAAGTGTTAATATTTTTTAAAAAAGGTTAAAAGTTTTTGAAAAAAATAAATCGACTTCCTTTGCTTATTTTAGAATATCTTATAAAATACTAAATTTTGTTTATAAAAAATAACATAAATATTTTTAATCATATTATTTTGTATTAATAATATTTAGTTTATTTATATCATTATTATAAAATAAATTATAATTGCTTATAATTATAAATTTTAATAAAAAATTATAAGATTATTATTATTATTCAGGCATATTTTAAAAAACTGTGTAATAATAAAAAAAAAACAAAAAAAGATATAGATGAAAAATTTTTAAAATATAATCATCGTGCTTTGCAATGAAAAACAAAAAACAAACACCGCCGGAACATTGCGCAATACTACTTTAGTTGATTGAATATTTATGAGATGAAATTTTTATTTGCAGGAACCAAATTTCAATTTTTGAGATCTTAAATAATTGGAAAGAATACCTTTGACAAGTGAAGCATTAATTAGTTATTATGCCAATAAATGAGAAAAATTCAATCTCCACTAAGGATGCCGGATTTATTGTACATCCGAAATATATGGTGTTGTATTGTTTAGAAAATGAATGATTTCGATGATACATTAAATTTGAGAGATAAGGTTTTTAATCAATAAATTTACGCAAATTAATGTAGTCAATACTAAGTTATCACCAAGTAATTACACTTATACGAATAGGATTGGACAAATAAAAGTAAGGTTCATATCATATCATTTTAATAAAATTAGTAGTAAAATCGATTTAAAGCAAAAGAAAAAGTACAAGTGTCAAAGTGACGTGATTTTCCAATTTCCAAAGACAGAGACGACGCAAGAGCCACCTTTGACTCCCTGTCTTTGACTACTCTATCTCTATCTAAACGTGCATATTTTTAATACTATTGTATTAGTGTTAAAACTTTTATTTGATTTAATTTTTAAAATATTATTCATAATTCATATAAATGTACTAAGCCTCGAGACTCTGTTCCTTATAATGATTAATTTTAGTCATTTTAATAATTTTTCTAAAATTTCTTCTTTATAGATTTACGTACAATTTTAAAAACTAAATCTTATAGATAGTGTATTTAATGATAAATAATATAATTTTAAACATTGGGTACAAATCTATTTCCAAATGAACCTTAAAAACCATTCATTTTTCCTTTTGTCTTCATTACTAATAATTTAAATCATTTCTCTATTTTTCAATTAACATTTAGTTGATGTTTTCTTCATCATTTTTATTATCTCAATTTTTTCTTTAAACATCTTTTTAAAAATATAATAATTAATAAAATTATATAATACTTTTATAAATACACACGCATGCCGCGTGCAAGTTTTGTAGTTTAATGAAAACAAGAAAATAGATTAGATGTGAAGCCACCACATGTTGACGTGGATTTTGTCGTTATGTAAGAATGGATGTCCGCCAGCTGGAGCCAAGTTCATTGTTTTGACTCAAAAAGCAGTAGCCAACACGTTGCACTACATTACTAGACAGCTATCAGCAATAATTATCAAATGATGTGAAATCAGCACATTAGGTGGTTTCTTGATTTCTTCTGGGTAACAAAAGAAAGGATAAACCTCTTTGTCTAATCTTGCAATAACATCAGCCAACCCAAAATCAACAATTTCAAGTAGCAATCCAACCAAAAAATGGTCCCCCATCCCACTGCCCGGACATTCATTATCGATATGCATGAACAATGTGAGGTCCGCCTGTTCAGGGATCAGGTTGCTGTCATATTCATTCTACTAACCAATAATGCCAAACCAGTGAAGGATGACTGCTAAAAGGAGCATAAATATGGCCAAGATCATGGCAGGTCTTCCCAGAAGCCAATTCTTTGTCTTCCTTGCGCCTTCTACGCCACGTTGAATCCTATCGGCCCATCTCATCTACAATCATGATATATCCAGAATTAGATGCAAAAGTGGCAGTGCTCTAATGCAAACAATGCTGAGAAGTAATTTTTCGTCTCTATAATACCAATTAGATGCATTTGAGAACATATTTCAGAAGACAATTTATCGAGGGTGGGAAGGGTAGGATGAGTGACAGGAACCAGGTGTGGGAAGGAACAACTTGATCTTTTTCATACGTACCATTGTATCCAAAGCTTCCGGTGACAAAGATGACATGGCCTGTTGAGCTTTCTCGGCGTCTTCGCGGGAAAGCTTGAATCCAAATTGCTCGCTCATATTTGCCATCATATCAGGGCTCATATTTTTCATCATTGATGTGAACATCTGAAAATTTCAAAAAACACAGCTATCGTTTAGCAAGAATTTAAAACACACATTTCCTATTTTCTAGCAAGGTAAGAAGGCAGGTGCAAACCTAGCTCAGAATTTGAAACCCAGTGATTATATAGCTCAAGCTATACCACACACAATACCAGTTATACGAGGATTTAACTACTAAAATGAAGTTAAGCCACATCTAATACCAATTATATGCAAACCGGTGCTTTTATGGATTAGCAATTCATTAACAGAGACACATTATTTTACTTTGCGTCCTATTTAAACAGAAAAATAATATGCAGTGATAAAGAGATCGTGGGAAGCTTGAGAACAAGTGCAAACAAGAAAGAGACCACAACATGTACAAGAAAGAATCAAGCTAGAAACCTGTCTCATGTGTGGATCTTTCATTTGGTTTCTCATTTGTTCTTGCAGATCAGCATTGGAATTTAGGAAGCTGGATTGAGAACTTCTTGAACTTAAATTTTGAAAGGAACTGCTTTCACCAACATCACCAACATTCACTTCTCGAGTGTTCAGGTTTTCAGATCTTAATCCATTGGAATAAGAAGTTGCCATTGACGGTGCTCTTTCTTCTCCTCTCAGAGAAGATGCCATTTCAAACATCTTCTGACATTCTTCAGGCGACATCTTACCCATCATATCAGTCGCCATCTTGATCATGTCAGGATTAACATTTGGTGGAGCTGATCCCGGACCCATAGCTGACGATGATGCCGCCTCATTCCCCTTCAAAGTGGATGCCATCGCAAACATCTTTCGAAGGTCTTCTGCTGACATTTTACTCATCATGTCACTTGCAGTCTTAAGCATGTCAGGTGACATGTCTGATGGAACTGATCCAGGACTGAAACTTGAATTGCTTGTCGAAAATGGATTTTCTCCTTGGAAGGAGGAGGCTAATTGGAACATTCTTTTAAGTTCTTCAGGAGACATCTTGCCAATAACATCAGAGGCAGTCTTCAGCATATCAGAAGATATACCGTCATCTTTTCCACCACTTATAGCTGATAAGGTCTCAGGATCAGCACGAGAAATGAAGTTCTGGAAGGATCTGCACCAAAATAACAAATCAAAGAAATTTCAGCATACACCAAAGTTGGCATTACCAGTTGCTAATACAACAAGAAGACAACAAGCATTCAAAGTTTAAAGTACGTGTAAAACATTATGTATGTTTGAGAAATAAGTCGTACTATCATCACCATCCACCAGCTTTTCTTGTTTGAAACAGTTGCAGACAAGATTCTTACCGAAATAACAAAGAGTTAGCTTCACCTTAAAATTAATAAAATACATCTCTTCAACTTTTACATGACAAGGAAATAAAATACAGGTATTTCATCAACAGCAATAAACCTGATAGATTCTGGGTCATCTTTTAGAGCCCCAAGATAGTCAGCATTGGTTGACTGAGGCTTCCTAAGGTTAGCAGTCTCACTTGTACTGCACTGACCGGTTTCTGGTGGTTGAGACACAGAGTAGTCAGACATTGAATTATCATGGTTCTCAGATGATACAGTGGCTTCTTCAGTTATTTCTTCAATAATCAATCCTAAAGAAAAATGAGAAATTAATTAACAAGCATCCATAAAGATATACCAAATTGAAAGACTCAAGGAGTCCCAATGAACATCAATTGAAAAGTTGGCAAGGAAAAACATACCTCTTGAAGGATGCCGACCTCCCCCTTTAATCAGTCTTTCCTCTGCATCCCTATGCATAAGTAAATAGACCTTATTTGAAATCCAGAGAATGAGGCTTGACCAAACAAAGACAAAACCATAAAGAGCCCAGAACTTGGCAAGGAGTAGAAGGAGAAAAACCAGCCTCACACATGCCAGATAATAATTGAATATCACAGCAACTGCTTTATAAAGAAATTCAGTACCTTAAAACATCTGCAATAGTTTCATCAACAGGAGAAACTTCATGGGCTTTCCTCAAGTCAGATACTGCATCCTGCAAAATGTTTACATTGAAAAAAGAAATGAGCAAAAAACTATACTACTGTGGATTGACAACATTAGCATCTGAAAATAAACATTTTGCAAACAACAAGTGAAATCAAATAACAGCTACTCACTGCTAGTTGCCCCAATTCCTTGTGTGCTTGACCCCTTCGGTAAAGGGCCTTAACATTCTTCATATCATATGCCAAAACCTTCAAAATAAGAAAGTTGTAGTTCAAACTCAATATTTTCATT
Source organism: Avicennia marina (assembly GCA_019155195.1). Lineage (NCBI taxonomy): Eukaryota > Viridiplantae > Streptophyta > Magnoliopsida > Lamiales > Acanthaceae > Avicennia > Avicennia marina. Next base: position 2,601,775 of record CM032783.1, on the reverse strand, counting down.
TAATATCTTTGGTAGTCGCTGTGTGTTAAAGTAAAAAAAGGAGAAATACTCTGCAAATAAACAAAAGATAATACACATTGTCAATGGCTTCTTAAAGTGATGTAACTTCTATCAGAGAAAAACCAAGAAACAGATTTTGGGGATATACAAGCCCAAGGGCAAGAAATTACTCCTACAGAGTACCCCAAATTTCCAAAGGAAACATAATCATAATGGTTAAAAATATCCAGTACAAATTACTTCTTCATCAAAATATTCAAGAGTGGATGGACAACAAAATGAGAAAATTAGCTAAAATTTACTGTGATGGGATTGTGAGTATTATGGTTTAACTCATTTAGAAGAGAAAAATAATTTTTTTTCAGATACAAATATGAGGTTATCTTTACCTCTGTTCCTTCTTTGATACACTCGTCATACTGCTTGGTTTTCAAGTAACATGACATCATATTAAGAGAGCATGCCAAAAGGATATTTCTGCCTTTTGAAGTGGGGATGTCTCTAAGATTATTCTTTGCCTGATGTCACAAGACAGAAAAAAATTAGAGAAACTAAATGTTACAGTGCAAGGGAAAAGGGAAAAAATAACTCACACAACACATTAAAAAAAGCCGTCAGAGCTTACCCGCATATATTTCTCCAGGGCATTTCTGTACTTCCCTTGATTGTGAAGTTCATTTCCCTGAGATTGAAGAAATGATAAATAAGTACAATAAGTACTGCCACTAAAGATAACTTATTATATTCTTCTAAGATAGAATTTTTGACATGCAAGGATGCAGAACGTATATAAGCTGGCAGAGCCACATGCTTTAATTGCAATTAAGCTTAGATACATAAACATTTTAAAAGGTGTTACAGGGTGGCTTCAGGCATTGTTGCAAGGTTTGCACAACCCAATCCAGGCAATGAAAGGGGTGTAACAACGATGGGATTGTCTTTCATGCCTGAAACCCATGGCCAGTGCTCAACTTTTATTACTAGGAGCCTGGAATGGTCTAGAAGTTGACTCTAAGACCCAAGTATTTGGTTGACTTAGGAAGACATAATATATGATCAATGCCAAGCTTAAAGTTCGTTTCACACACTTTTCTCAATACCGGAAAATTCAAACACCAGGAAAACACACAACCCTAGGAAACAGCCCCTCTTCTTTTTAACTGTTCCACCAAGAACTGATATAAAAAGAAGAAGATGAAAGCATAAGTAGCAGAACGAACTCCTGATGTTCGTTTCATTCGAAGGATACAATCATTAAGCAGTAAAAATATAAATTTTCCGATACAGTCAGGTTCAACTCGACAGGGTACTCAAACAGCGTGCATGACAAAACAGCAGAACGGAAGGCTCTCAAGCATTTAAATATCAAGGATTCTCTCATTGATGAGTTACCTGTTTCTTCAGCATATCTGCTGCATTTATTGAATAAGACACCTGAGCATCCATCTGGGAACGCATTGCAGCTATTTCTTCAGGTGAAGCTTTCGCCATCTTTTCACCAATCTCAGCCATGTCCTCAGGACGAGTATGCTTCAACTGCTCTGCAGCCTGCTTGAAGTCTTCAGGCCTCAAGTTTTGCATGCTTTCAGAAGCCATCCTCATCAAGTCTGGATTTGACATCATCTAAAAGAAAAGTGCAATGCAATCCCCATAAGAAAACAAGTCACCAATGGAATTTAGGTCAAGAAGGGAATATAGGTTGAGACCGCATGTATTTAATTCATACTGAACTATATTATTCCGTAAATCAAGAGAATCAGATTAAACTAGTTGAAGTCATTTCATTTTCCCTTCCGAGATATCCCTACAATTTGATTTCCCCAAATTCCAAAAGACTTGGCATTTAGGAGTAACCGCATATAGTTGAAAATCTAAATGTGAATAAACTGCCCAACATAATCCACTCCCACTGGCAACCAAAATCAAAAGAAATTACACATTACAGCAATAATCACTCGCAAACTACCACATCCCAACACACACACATATCTCTTCGAAAAATTCAGAGTTCGCAGGCAATACAAGATTCCCGACCATGCTTTTATGCTACATATCTGCCGGTGGGGGCGTTAGGCTTTGGTTATAAGCAATTTCAGTAGAAATTGCAATCCCCAGTCGTCCGTAAAGAAGGTTCCCAAAATTCACTCGCGAATTCGAAAGAAAAAAATCGCTGATTAAAGGATCGGATTCTCATCAAAGGGCACAAATACCTGCTGCTGTATCCGAGCCAACTCGGCCGGCGACATACGACTCATCTGCTCCTGAGCCATCCTCATCAACTCCGGATCCATCATTCCGTTAGACATCCTCCCAATTCCTCCCCTAAAACCCTTCAAGCAAATCAACGACCGCGGACAAAGAGGCCGAAATCCGAGCTAATTTTTTGGAATTATTCTTCAAAAAATACAAATCAACGACAACGAATTGCAGGCCCTCTCACAACCACAAATCGTCGAATTAGGGTAAAAAATGAAGTAATTTTATTCGGATTCTTGTTTCGGCTATTCGATAAAACCACGGCAGAAATAAAAAATTCCAAGCATGTAGAGCAAACGAGTCAACAACTCCTCGTTGGGAAATTATTTCGCAACAGAATATATCTAATGAAATACAGTGAAAGGAGCGTGAGAAAGATATGCGCGAACGCGGATGATAAGGCTACGTTTGTTTCCAAATTAAAATGAGAACGATAATTTGGGTGATAAAATTATGTTTGATTTGTCGCATAGGTTCACAAATTATTTTTATATATTTAATATGAAGTAATAATTGATCAATATAATAATATATAAATTTATAAAATAATAAAAAATAAATATAAATATAAAAATTATTGAAATAGTTATTGAGTTAACTGTAAATAGATATAATGTTTGAAAATTTATTAATTAGTTATAAAATATAAAAAATAAAAAAATTTAATTTAAATTTAAATAAAATTTATATAATAAAATATTTAATTTATAAAATTTTTAAATAATGATAGTTAAAAAAAAAAATCGAACATGGCCCAAGTTGTTATTGGTTGGACGCCCACCAGACCAGAAAATGGGAGAGTCGTCCGCGGGCTCAAGGTCGTAACACAACCTTACCTTCTTCGAAACTCACTTGTCCCCACGTTTCGAGTTTCGGCACGTGTGTGAACGTGCGCTTGAATTTATACAATATTAAATTAAAAATATTTGTTAATTTATGTTGTTTGTAGAATCTATATATATATATTACAAATTTATTACTGTATTCACCTTTGTATCTTGGGGTACATAGAATATAAAAATGTTTTGATTACGAAACTAAAATAAAACGATAAATAGGCTTGGAATCTTTAAGGATAGTATAAAAAATAACGTAGGATAAATAAAGATTAAAAAAAAATGAATGAATGGAGAATATTTTGAAATTATCATATTGAAGAAGGTTAATTACATTCTTGTTAACAACCATAGCAGCGTGAGGTCGTACTTAATACGTTGTAATAGATGATAATAATAGCTTTCTTGATTTCTTTTGTTCTTAGTGCGTATTACAAGTTCTGAATTCTGGTGAATGGCTTTGTTTTGTGTCAAAGTAAAGTTGGAAGGAATGGAAGACTTTGGGAATAATAATCATGAATCTATGCAATTTTGTAGATGAATAAAAGTTATGATTGAAACAAAGGAATTGGTGCGATGAATCAATCAAGTGAGACAAAGATGAAACAAGAAAATAAATTCATTCTTTCTTACAAACAATCACTTGTTGTATCGGTGAAAACAAATCAACAAGATCATATCATATTCTAACTAAAATAATTCATATCATTTCGAGTTTCGTTCATCAATTTCGTATGATGCAGTAGGAAATCCAACTAGATTCCCTCCACATACTCCACATACTCCACAACATAGGCAACTCATTTCTTGGGGCAAGGCTTCTCAATTCCTTTCCTTAAATTCTTGCAGCAGTAAATTTCCATTTTTTCATGTTGACCTACATGACTTGGTAGCATGAACTGCCCATTCCTCATAAAAATCAAAGAGACTAAGCTGTCAGGCAAGTTCAAACCCAATTAAATTGATTTAATTCTTTCACTTTGGACCTCTTTTTGCTACTGGTAAGTTCTTGGAAATAACCCTACTGGTCCATTAGCTCCAAGGGCTTAAGCTTTGATGGAGGGAGGCAAGTGGACCCACTGGATGTCAGGTGAACTTGCAACTTCCAAAAGCCCATAAATAATTTTAATTTTATTTTGAGTCTTTATTGTTTTGACTCCCTTATTTTGCATGCTTCTTCTTTCAATAGGAGTTTTTTTTTTTTGTTCTCATTTAAGTTTATTTTTCTTTTCAATTTAATAATGCTTTGCCGTTTACTTTTGCAGTTTATATCATGATGCACTTCAATAGCAATATTTCATCTTTTAAGAATCAGGCATTTAGTCGGTGTGATGATTTAGAAAAATCCTTTTAACCCTTTTTCAATGGTGCTCCACACGACTACCACTACTACATTGTAAAGGTTAAAAGGTAGTCTTCCTCTTATATGTGCTACAAGGTTAAACAAGAGTAATGCGTATGACGAGATTACGAACACAATGAAGTGTAACTGAACCCAATATGAGAATTTTAGGGACGCGAATCGAGGGTTTAAACGCCGACTCAACGTCGTAGAATTGGATTGAACTCGATGCAGGCGGCCACAATCAGTACACTGGACACTGATTGATATGTCACGAATCACACGGACCACTCCGGATGACTTGATTTGGGGAGTGAAAATTCATAAGAAATTGGTCACACAATTTAAAAGAATTAGAAATAAATCCTAAATTGATTTAAAAAAATTGTCTGTCTAATAATGAACTGCGAACTGTATTTATAGATAACCTAAAAACCCTAGCCCATCTAGAGTTGGGCTTTCCCCTGACGGGCTTACTTACACATGCCCCATATCAAAAAATAACCCAAACTAAAATAAAGTAGTAAAATAACAAATCGATTTAGTCCTCTTATTCCTTTACTTCAAGGTCATCAACCAAGTGCAAAATATTCACCCAGCGCTCCTCCTTATGTTCTTAGAATTTATGTTCATATGTAACTTCTTCATAAATTTCGTGCATCAGTGCATTAATTGCTTTCTTAATTCTCTTTATACGTGCCCTGATCAATGGTCCAATTGGAACTACCAAGAAATCCCCTTTGTCACGTTGGACATCCATGTCAGCGTACATGTAGGAAATCTTATTAAATAATTGAATAATTGTTAGTTTAACAGGGGACAAATCCTATTAGAAGTCTATGTCAGTGTCCATGTCAGCCTTGATCAATGGTCCAATTGGAACTACTAAGGGATGAAGACTTTTGTCCTCCTTTTCTATAGAGTTTGACCCCTATTTATAGTTGTAAAAGAGAGAGTGGCTGCATCAACCTGCTGACGTGGCACGATTTTATTGGTCGTTAGAGTTTAGACTATATTCAATAACTTAATAGAGTCTTCATCCCTTGGACTTCTAACAGGATTCTGCTACTTAGAGTCTTCATCCCTTGAACTTCTAACAGGATTCTACCACTTAAAGTTTTCATTTCTTAGATTTCTAACAGGATTTTATCACTTAGAACCTTCATCCCTTAAACTTCTAATCAGATTCTACCACTTACTGTCATTTGATTGGCCAATAAAAATATTAATTATTTATTTATTTTAAGAATTGTATTTATTTAAATTTCTAAATAAAAAAATTGATTTAATTAACATTTTTAATGTCATATTTTCTACGTAGCATTATTTAATTGGTAGACAAAATTTGTGTGTCTACAAATACCCCCTCGAGACTTGTTCAAGAAAATTTTATCTTGAATGAATAAGTATCGATTTTTTTTCTTTTTTTTCTTTGAGTGTTGGGGTTCTTTAACTTCGATCCTTACATTAGCAAATTTGTCTATTCATACTAAATCGAGCCTGTAAATTTAATCCAAGCATATCAAATTACTAGTCATTTCTTAGTTGACAGGATACCAAATTTTAATTGTGAGCAATCTTAGAATTCCAATAACTCTTTGAAATGTAGACTTTTCCAAATGTTGTTTGAAATTTCGGTCACACCCTCGTCATCCTTAAAAAAAGAGCTTAAGGTTTGCTAAGCTAGCAGAACTGGAGTTTGGATTAGATGAAAATTTATTCCCTTAGCCAACTCAAATTAGGAGTATTGATCTCTACAAAATCTATATCTATCCATTTCAAGGAGGCATAGAAGCATGTCTTACTAAAACTCTATCCCCAAACTTTAGCCTTCTTATAAATAGAAGGCATGAACCTCATGACTGAACAATTACCTACACGGTGTCTGGCCGTGCCATTCTTGTATCACTTGTTTCTTTTGTCTTCAATCATGTATTACTAAGAGAGCCACTAGTTTTGCTCTTCCCTTTAGCAGTGAGGCGACAGTCTTTGAATAATGGCATCACCACAATTTGTCATATGCCACAACAGTAGGGCCAAGTTTCGACGAGCTCTAAGTAATGGTAAGGATGGTTTAACGTTGGGTTTGGGTCTTTGGGTGGTGACGCGACTTCATGAGCTTAGTGGTAGGCTAGCAATGAACAAGTAAAGGCCGCCTAATAAGCCTTAAGTGACGGCATTCATGGTGGCGAGCTTCAGCGAGCTGTGCAGTCAAACTTCAAACATTTGTAAACAGTTTCAAGTCATGTGAAGGAGCCTTCGAACTTTTATAAATAATTTTAGCTCGTGTTAAGGAGCCTTCGAACTTTATAGACAATTTTAGCTCGTGTCAAGGAGCATCTTTAAACATTTGTAGACAGTTTCAACTCATGTCAAAGAATCTTTGAACATGTGTAGACAATTTCAACTCATATCAAAAGCCTTCGAACATTTGCAGACAGTTTCAACTTGTGTCAAGAAGTATTTAAACATTTGTAAACAGTTTCAACTTGTGTCAAGGAGCCTTTAAACATTTGTGGACAATTTTAACTTGTGTCAAAGAGTCTTCAAACATTTTTAGATAGTTTCGACTCAGGCCAAGGAGCCTTTGGTTTTGATTGTATAGTTATTCTCATGTCAAGGAGTCTTTTGCTTTGATCATTTGTAAACGGTTTTAACTCACGTCAAAGAACCTTTGAATTTAAATATTTGCAGACAATTTTAACTCATGTCAAGGAGCCTTTAGCTTTGATTGGACAGTTTATCATCATGTCAAGGAATCTTTGGCTTTGATCATTTGTAGACGGTTTCAAATCACGTCAAGCTTTTGAATTTGAACATTTGGAGACAGTTTCAACTGGTGTCAAGAAGCCTTTAGCTTTGATTGGACAATATATCCTCATGTCAAGGAGTCTTTAGCTTTGATCGAACAATTTATCCCCATGTCAAGGAGTCTTTGGATTTGATCGTTTGTAGACGGTTTCAACTCACATCAAGGAGCCTTTTAATTTAAACATTTGGAGACAGTTTCGACTCATATCAAAGAGCATTTGGCTTTGATTAGACAGTTTATCCTCATGTTAAGGAATCTTTGGCTTTGATCAGACAGTTTATCTTCATGTCAAGGAATATTCAAACATTTATGTGTGTGTGTGTGTGTGTGTTTTTTTTTTTTTTTTGCTCTAAGGATCCTCATTTCTTTTCTATAAGATTTGATGCCTTAAAGGTGCCTTTCTTGACTTTCTTATGCCTCCAATGCTTTATAGCACTTATACTTCCAGAGTGAGCTAAGCTTTTTGAAGACTGTCAACTGTATTTGGCTTATTTTTTAGTAGTCGAAGGTGACAAGATTGACATTTGTACCTTTTTCAAGCATGATTTTTCCTTAGTGAGCTAGTTTCATGACTTTATCTTTAAATATGAAACAATCGGAATAGGGTGTCCAACTAAACGATGGTACTTTCAGTACTTAGGATCGTCAATCTTTCCAACTTCTTAAGGTCTCTTCATTTCAAGAAGTTCGATGAGATTGACTTTAAGTAAATTATCAAATATCCCTGAGATATCTAAGTTGAGAAAAGGGTAGGTTTTAGCTTGCATTTCCTTCAAGGATTGCTTTCTCGGCCTCGAAAGAGTTTCCCTACCTATTTGCACCTTTTATATTGGAACTCTTGGACAAATGCACTATTAACTCCACTTGCAGTCACGCTCAACTCCATATTGCGAGCACGTGTGGCCAACTCTTCAAATGTTTTGGGTCAAATCCCTTGACAGATGTATCTTAAACCCCAATGCATTTTTTGAATACACATTTCAATTGCTAATATCTCTGAAAGTCTATCTTTGCAATTCAAACTTAATTTTCTCCAACGGTTGATATAATTGATGATAGGCTCATCTTTTCATTGGCGAGCGTTTATAAGTTCAATCATACTGACAGTCCTTCAAGTATTATAGAAGCAATTGAGGAACTATTGCTCTAATTACTCCTAACTATCAACGAACCCAAGCTCCATATTCGTGTACTAGTCAAAGGCATTTTCTGTCCATGATCAAACAAACTGCCAACAAGTTGATCACCATAAGTGCCAACATCATTGCACGTTTTGATGAAGTGGGCGACATGTTGTTTTGGGCTTCCTTTGCCATCAAACTATTGAAATTTGGGTGGTTGATAGCCTGTCGACATCTTGAGGCTATCAATCCTTGTAAAGTAAGGTTTGGAGTATGTTAATGTTGACTTAGCACCTCTATCAAGCTTACTTTTGATAGTTCCTTCAATGAAGTCCTTCAATTGATCAATAGGGATCAAACCATCAGAGGAAATTTAAAACTCCTCGACTACAGGCTTCTTTTCGTCATTAGCCAATTGCTTAGCAGATGTCTCGACCTCATCATGAACTTCAAGTGCTTTCTCCACAACCTTGCTTTCATCAACATTGTCTAATTTGTCCATCAACCTAGAAATCTTTGAGTCTTACTCCTGAACACGCTTAGCAAGCCCTTCGATAACTTTAGTCAGTGCAATAATTTACTCTTCTAAATTTGATGGATTAGTCGTCATTATAACTTGTTTGGACTTGGCAAAGGAAGAGATAAGAGGTAGAAACATCCCACCAGGTATGCCAGAAATTTTTAGGATAAAATTCTTGAATAACAAGAAACTTGGTGTAAGATTAAGTAATTTGAATCAAATTGAATTTTGTGGGTTATACTCTCTAATTTTAATCCTTTGATTCTTCCTTCAAGAACACTTGGCTTGAAATTTGAACAATCTTCAAGAAAAGAGCTTATATTTGATCTTTTTTAAGGGTTGTTAGGTTCTTAGCAACGCTGATTTTCGAGCTTAGCACTACGATCTTAAATCAAATGCTGGATTTAGGAACTTTGATGGAGAACGCCTTGAATTTGATAACGAACTCCTTGAATTTGGTAAAGAATATGATGAACTTATTTGAATTTGACAAAAAACTTCCTAAATGTTTTTGAGAATTTTAGAGAGAATTTGAGGAACTTCAAGTTTTCAGCTACTTCACTTTTTGACTTTTGTCATCCTTTTTTATAGGGTTTAACCCCTATTTATAGTTATAGGAGAGATAGAGTGACTGCATTAGTCTGCTGACGTGGTATGATTTCATTGGTCGTTAGAGTTTAAACCCTATTCAACAACTTAATAAAGTCATCATCCATTGGACTTCTAATCGGATTCTGTCAATTGCTGCCATTTGATTAGCCGATAAAAATATTAATTAATTATTTATTTATTTTAAGAATTGTATTTATTTAAATTTCTAAATAAAAAAAAATGATTTAATTAACATTTTTAATATCATATTTTTCACATAATATTATTTAATTGGTAGACAAAATTTGTGTGTCTACAAGTTGATTTTATATGTAAAGAAGAAAAATTTTAAATTTAAATGTGAATGAAAGTTTATTGAGTAGTATATTTAATTGAGTAAGGTTTGAAAAGAAAATAGGAGAGTGAAAGTTGTGTTCGAAACCTATTGTTTCTAAAATTACACTAAAGCGGATCTCTAACGTGGCAAACTTTTATATTAATACGTGTGAGTGTGTGTGGGAGGACATAAATTGATTTTGATTGCACAATTTGAAAATAGGCAATTTCCTTATTTTCAATTCATTAGTTCTTTTCATTATTCTTTTTCTTTTTTATTTGAACGTATTCTTATTTGCATCTCATTTTTATCTTTTTAAAATTTTATTGTCTTTCTTTATTTTCTTATTTTAAATATTTTTTTATACTTTTAGTTTCAAATCATGTTTATTTGTATTACGTAAAAAATAATAATACCTTTAAAATTTGTAAATAATTTTGCACACACATAAAATGTGTGATATACGAGTGTGCACAAAGTTATACATTTTTCTTTTATGTCTGAGAATTCGTATTTTGGTTGCAAAAAGCAAGAAATTCATAAGTCAATGCTTCCTCTAGAAGTATTATTTCAAATCATAAAAGGCTACTGAATAGCAACTGCACGTTTCAAATCATAAACTTCACATTGTAGAAGGAAGAACTCGACGAGATTTAAAAACTACAGTAGGCAGAGTTATCAGCAATAAATTTCTTGATGGTTAGCATCAACTCCTTGGCAGGTTGTGAATCTGGGTTGATAGTGAAGAAGCCATGCTGCTGCCCTTCGAACTCCACATAATCAATCTTCTTCCCCCATTTCTTGAGCTTCATTGCCAAGTCTTCTGCTCTGTCCTTCAGTAGGTCAGATCCAGCAGCTATTACCAGAATAGGGTCAAGATCTATGGTTTCTAGATCTGGGCTCATGGGTCCAAATGGGTTCACTCGTGGGTGATCAGTGGTTGCTCCCACAGGTATTGACAGCCTCCAAAACCTGTCCAAGGAATAAATAAATAGATAGTGATTATTTATTATATCACTGAACTATTGTTTGGCATGGAGTGAGAATGAGATTTGAATTTGGGAAGAACAAGGATACTTTGTTAAAAAGCCATTTTAAAAGTTACTCAAAATCCAGCTTTTCTGGCAGAATTTCCAGTAGCTAAAGACTACAATCAAATCCTAGACTCTGTCTGAATCTGAAACTATTTTTTATTGCCTAACTTTACTTATTCCAAGCACTTAAAGAAGATCGAGATTCAAAATGTGTAAATCAACCTGAGTTCAGGGAATTATCCTCTGCATCCTTAACAGAACTATTAAACCAAATAAAATGGAAGACCAATAAAGTACAGGAGTTGTCAAACCTGTCAATGAGCTCAAGGTTTAGGAATGCTTCCTTTGGTCCTTCTGCCTCAAACTTTGTCCTTACAGTTCCACCAAAAAAAGGAGCCAAATACACATACCCCCTTACTCGAACTGGAGCTAGCTCAGCTGAGCCGGCTCCCAGCAGAACTGCCAAGTTATGGGCAACGTTCCCACCAGCTGAATCACCAGAAATAAAAACACAGCTAACGTCAGCCACATCGGTGAGCCATGTATCCGGATCCTCCGCTGAGGCTTGCACCTGGAGCCACTTCACAGCCGCGTGACCATCCTCAATGGCTGTAGGGAGGCGGTTCTCCGGAGCCAGCCTATAGTCAGGCGAGATAATCACTGCTTGGAGCTCAGAAGCCAACTTCAAACAGTAGTTTTGGCAATTAGGCCATGTCCTGGAGCCAATGCAGAAGCCTCCACCATGAATGTAGTAGAAAATTGGGAGCTTGGGAGAGGAAGGTGCCGCTGGTTTGTAAAGCCGGAGCTGAAGGTTATTTGTGGCGTCAAAGACAACGTCTTTCCACAATACTGAGCCATCATCATGCACAGGCATTTCAAAGCTTGGATTGTTTGAGCGCCAAATTGAGCCGTCACTGTAAACTCTAAGAACACCACGGCACTCATCCACCTCATGCGGTGAAGAGGTGGTGGCCACTGCAGCACCTCCCTCAGCCATAGTAGAAGACACTTTTGTATGTGTATGTGCGTCTGAGAGATCAGTTGCTGGCACATAATAAATAGAAAAAAGAATCAGGTCATGATAAGGTTTATGGAGAAGGTCGGTTTGTTTTTGTTCTTGTCTTTATCTATTCTGGTCTAAAGTGTAACACCACTACAAGATACGAAGAGAGCGCAAACAGAAAAAGAAAAAGAAACATTATACGGGCAAAAAGCTACTAATACAACTTGGGTTTGCTAGAGTGACAATAAGTAGGACAAAATCTTTCAATCAATCATTCTGGCAAGGTTAGGTCACGCAGCAATGAATAATTCATCAGTATTTAGTCGTTAGGGTTCGCATATTTATTATGTAGCTTTTCCATGGTAAATAAAGTAATGGTTGGTGTTTTTTGACAAATAACAAATAGAATCATATAGTGTCAAGAAGAAATGATCATTGCACAAAACCTAACCCCCAACCCCACTGTGTGTATCTGTGACGCCAAAAAATGCAAATGACATGCTTCAAGACAAATTACATGTGTTTTAAAAAGATCAAAAAGAATGTAGATCCAAACAAAGGAATCAAGAATGGAAAATTCATCTTACAGTTTCAGTAACAAAGGAAACAGATTAGTCTGAACTCTGAAAGTGTTAGCTCAGTGTTCTTGAATAATCAGAGCCACCAATCTTCTTTGCAGAATGTCAATCCAGTCATAAGAATTCAGTACAGTAGTTGAAAATTAGAACTGGAAATGCCCATCTGTGCAATGGCAAACCAATTTAAGTAGCACAACTTGAACTCCTGAATTCACCTTGAAGAGTGTAATAAAATTCTAAGAATGATTTGGATTGAATCCACAAGGGATAGGAAAACAATAACAACTAATGTAAAAATTAAAAAATTAAAATTAACATCTGGGGTTTCCAAAGTCTGGCCGCATATATGGATTGTATGTCACACAAACTTGGCATAAACTGAAGAACAAGCTGTGCCTGCACCCTTGCACACTTGACAAATCTACAAGCCCTGCATAGAGTATTTTGATGGAGAGACTTTATTAGGACAAACTGTTCACACTCATTTATATTGTTTTACTCTTAATTTCCTAGTTATTCCACACAATTCACTACCTTTTATACCTCACTTTCCTAATTATCTATATTGCAAAGGACACTAACATGGCAATAATTGATTTGATCAGACAAACTCTCTAGACTCATCTACAAAAATGTATAAGTTATCAGTCAACTATCTTTACTAACTACAACTACCAACCATCTCCATCAATTACTTCACAAATATTTTATTTTTGGAAAATGTGAGAATTATCATTATGATATCAAGATACTTCTAGATGGAGTTGATTTAGTTTAATAGTTTCCACCTTTATCTTAACATCAAGGCAGAAGACAGCGCTTTGTTCCACAGTAATATAAGTTTTTACAAGACATGAAAATATAAGAAATTACTAAGTGAAATTTATCAATATCACAAACCATATACAGCTAAACTTACTTCACAGCGTTGATAAATTAGAAGGCACCAGGAAATGCCCTACGATAAAAACCAAAAGGCTTTAGTGGTAATTAAAACTCAAAAAAGTAGTGCAGTTGGCTGAATGAGCAACAAGTTGGCAACAACATTCTACTATTACATTTTTTGTTAAACACAAACCAGTGAAACTAGATAAACCATGAATGAAAATGAACACTATTTGCCATTTCCTCTGACATTTTCTAACGATGAGGCATCTTATATTGGAAGAAGCCACTCAGTTGTCGGGATGAAAAACAAGTGTCTAAATACATTTGCTAGATATTTGACAATAATCCTACCATTACAATTTATTGTTACACACAAATGACTGAAACTAGATAAGCCATGTGTGAAAAAAACCACAATTTGCCATTTGTTCTGCCACTCTCCGATGATGAGGCATCCTATGCTGCGACTCATACGTCAGAATGAACAAGAAGTGTTTGTGTACTAGGTCATCGTATCACAAAGACTTCCCTCTCCACATTCATCAATTACTTCATGCTCGCAAACTGTTTCCGATATCCATAAAATACAGTTGACGGTAAGCCGTCGGCAGTGCCATACATGTTTGTTTTGTAAAATCGAAAATGATGTTTACACTTTTAACTGTTTCGACAACCAAAACACTCTTGTGAAAGGGACAGAAGTATCATTCCCTAGCACCTCTCACAGCACGGGGTTTCCCTAGAAAATTACAATCATTATTCCCGCAACTTATTACAGGATCTCAAAGATTTTCTTACATTACCTTGAGGCGAAGAAAAAAAGAGCGCACCGGCAACCAACAGTGAACTCAGAGCGTCAACTGTGGGCGCGTCAAGCCGGTTGTAAAACAAATGCTGATGCAATTACGATCAAGTTCTCGCGGAAGGAGAAAAGCAAGCACTAGCAGATGAGGTCAAGGCCGGGATTTCTGAGCAAATTGACTAACTGTGATGAGAAGAGAAGGTGGAGAGGAAGGAATTGGAGAAAAAGACGGCGGCGACGACGGATGGTTGAGAGATTGGCAGCCGTTGATTGGTGAGGAATGAAAACTGCAATGTGCTGACGTCAGTTTCTGACGTCATTTCATTATATGTAAATTTGAGTGAATAACGGTAAGTCTACAGACCAAAATTAAATTATCTATCTATATCTATATCTATACTATATATTAGGGCTAAGATCTGCTTTTGGTTACAATATGTATAATTTCTGGACACTCCTCACTTAGAACTTAAAGTTGTACTAAATTATGAGCAATGCAATAATTTTACTCAATCATAACTTTCAAGCACTACTTTTCTCTCAAATTCCATAGCTTTGTTTGTTTTTTAATTTTGACATGTGTTTCTAGATATTTTATCTTAAAAATTATATAAATAAAAATAAATAATAATAATTAAATATATAATTTTTATAATAGATAATTACAAAACAATCATAGCATATCTTTCTTTCCCCACATTTCTTAACTTCTCGTTCTCTCAAATTTTAAATTTTTTTACACACTTTACATGTAACTATTTCCCTTCCCAAATTGTAATTTGTTTTTTTTGCTTTTTCTCAAATTTTATCTTTTTCTATTATTTTGTTGATTTTTTTTATTTTTTCATTCTAAACATTCTTTATATTTTTTAATATTAAATAATTTACTTTTCTTTAATTAAAATATAATAATTTTATAATGTATAAATAATACGCCCAAATTTTACCTATTTAAATAATTTTAGTATTTTATTAAGCTCTCCTTGTTAGCAGCCAAAATTCACGTCGTCACCAGTTTGAAAGTTCTCAACACGTTGAAGTTCAAATACTTAAAACAGAAACAAGACGCAAAAGTTCATCAGTAGATATGTATATATACAATATTCAAAAAGAGAGACATAAAAACGCCAAAAACACAACGCCTACTTTGCAAATTTAGCACAATTTTCTTCCTGTTAAAATATAACTTGTCCAATAACAATATTGTTATCTCTTATTTTTATGCTTTCTAAGTTTTCATGCCAATTTTCCCCCCACCAAAAGTACATCCAAACAAAGCCAATCACTTTCAAATATTGCCAAAAGGCAGAATCTAAGTGGATGGCAATTTTTGTGGATAATTTTATACATAAGAACCCAATTTTTCTGTGACAAAATCTTAGTACCTATACAGGCTTCAATTACAAGAAACCAAAATCTTGGCCTTTCTTTCTGTAGCAGTTGTTTGTACACACGGGCCAAAATTTTCTTTTACAAACCTGTGAATTGGCAGAGAAATGTAGGGATAATGCCATACACAGAATACTAGAATACCAAATGAAATGTATACAGAACCTTAATCAGTCAGACCCTTTTACTGCGGATACATCCCACAGCAAGATAAGCAGTTGTTAAATATCAGAAGAAACAGAGCTTCGGTTACAAACTCCCTATGACGGATAAACCGACTTGCTCCATGGATTCTCCCGACTCCTCAGGGAAACAAGAGAACACTAACTAGTTGATGGTTGCATGTGATCCCTGTATCCATTGCCCTCTTCAGTTGTATATCTTCACAGCTTTCTCGTATGGAGGACGGTTCTGGAAGAAAAACGGTGATGAGATCTCTCGGATGATAGCTCAACCAATTAGTTAATGAAAGACATGCCGTATTGTTGCTATAGAGGCATCAGGAGAGGGGAAATTTGTCCATTTTAAACTTCATCAATGAAGGGTATATGGCGCAGTAGACTGGATTTTTTTTTTTCACAGAACACAACCACTTTTGAGCAATGAAGTAAATACTCTGCACTTTTGGTTGCCAGATAAACAGGGTGAGGGTTAATCTCACTCATGGAATTTACAATTATTTAAAACGCTGTTCTAAATATGCAATAAAGATTTTGTTCCGGTAAACTAGAACAGCACACAGAGTGACAGAAATCACCAGTGATTATAGTGACCTAATTCTTCTCGTATGAAATTTCATTCACTCTGTAAACACAAATCATAAGATGTTCAGACAGCTTGAAACGTGTGTTCTATCACACAAGCAACGCAAGAATCTTACAACAGCAAGTCAAAAAATTTTGCTTGAGAAGAATTGGATGAGTAATACCTGATTTGCTGCTAGCGACCTTCTAGGGGCATTGTCTAAGTGCTCCAATCCAAGATACTGCTCCCAAGCAGCACAAATGCCACTTCGCTGTTATATTCAAGAAATACAAACAGTTGAAAGAGATAAGTGCATATTTGCGTATACCTTTAACTGAATGCACTTAATTACACACAACAGAGAGAGAGAGAGAGAGAGACCTGGAAACGACTGAACAAAATATCTGAATCCTCAAGGACCTCAGCTCGACCTTGTGCAACAAAAGCAAATTTCCACTGGCCAAAATCAAAATGGACATGAGCAGAAAATGACGTCATAGCAAATAGTAAACCGCAAGCAACCAACTAATACAACAGAGAGCAGTGGCAGGATGATTGTAACTCAGGTAATACAACCTCAGAGAACTAAAAGTAATTCAAGAAATTGAGACTGAGGCATACAACCTTAGAGAACTCTTCTTCTGGCACACACAACTTTTTCTGTATACGAATCTTTACATGAGCTAAAATCTCATCCTCATGAA
Organism: Avicennia marina; assembly: GCA_019155195.1. Taxonomy (NCBI): domain Eukaryota; kingdom Viridiplantae; phylum Streptophyta; class Magnoliopsida; order Lamiales; family Acanthaceae; genus Avicennia; species Avicennia marina. The sequence continues at coordinate 2,584,818 of CM032783.1, read as the reverse complement.
CAACAAATAAAAAGGGATCACCAAAGTTTTGAATTTTCTGCAAGAAACAAAGTGAAATATCATGAAAATTAAAAGAGCAACCAGAAGAACTACATTTGATGGATTTGTCCCAGCTATAGAGTTTCAAAGACAAAACAATTAAACAAATATTCTAGTGCATTGCTGCAACTCAAGGAAATATCAATGCGTTACCATTTGATTCTGATTTTCTTCATTCATAATGTGATATACATGAATCAAGTAGTCACGTGGACCAAGATTTTTCTCTTCCTCAGGTGTCTGTAATACCAGGGTGGAAACTTGTGAGAAAGATGAATAACGCTGTAAGAAGATTCTATAGGAAAAACAGCACATTCAAATGAAGACGAACAACGCTGACAAAATGTCACTACAGGAGGTAAAAGTGCCATGGAAGATCAAGTATTCCAAAATAAGGAAACATCAGAGAGAGAGAGAGAGAGAACCTCTTCTGCCCGCAAAGTCCAGTAATTGTCATTTACGCCCTCTATCTTTTCATTGGATGAAAATATCTGCAAAAAATTCCATGGTTTAGCAACTAAAAACCTTAGAACACCAACAACAATAACTTCCCAACACAGGATACAAAACAAGTTAATTGTTATGCAGTTAGTAAAGTAGAAAACAAACTAATTAGCATTAACATCCATTTCCTCTATTATAGAATGGATAATCATAATACAACTAGACAGACTATGACAGCAGAAGAGTAAAGCTATAAAGCAAGGTCATTCGTCTAGTCATCTTCAATTGTAATTTTGCCAATGTCAGACATTGGACATGGACATGCTCCACACTTTATAGATAGAAAGTTTTGAGTGGAGTAACTTCAGAAATAATTTGCTACTTTCTCGTTACAAGACATGATTAGAAAATTTCTCAGGTAAGTAAATATCTAAATTATAATATACGAACAGAAAAATTAATGTGATTTGTTGAAAGCCCCCAAATGATTCTTATATGCTTATTCCAGATCTCAAACAGAAAGCCACCTATCAGTTCAGTAACATTTATCACTAACTCATGGCTAATTTAACATCTGTAACAAAATGATAGGCAAAATATTATTCTCAGTCAATTAATCCCTAGCACGTGATAGTCCTAAATGTGCTATCTTTTCAAATTTTGCATCTCTAGTATTCCTAGTCCTGCTTTAAATCCCTTGTCCAAGTCCACGGTATCGTATCACTCCTGATTTTAGATCAATTTCTCACTCTGAGTGAAAATGTTTGCTTCATCTCCCACCCCAAATGTTTGGCACAGATAAAGCAGTGGTAGCTGTTGTGATTGTCTCATGAAAATTAAAGTAAACATGTTCCCGGTATTTTAGTATTAATATCAAAAAGTCAAAAATCAATACAAAAGATTGAATAGGATTCAATACCTTGTAGATCTTGTGGTTGAATACTTGCAACAATCTAAGTTCAGCATTTGGGTCAGACAACTCTGCCTGTGTAACATTGTTCCACTTAAATCAAAGAGGAAGCTATGCTAGTGACCAGAGCATGAAAAATAATTAATCCTACATAAGGAATAAGAGAGAAGACAAAAATTCCAGTCCTGAAGAATGCATCCCACTTAACTGATGAAATTAAATAAAATAAACCGACATTCTTGTTCCTTTAGGCCACAGTTTACCTTCATCCTGAGATCATCAAGAACATCTCCTACAGTGCTTTCTTTGGGCAGTCTAATATTGTGAATCTCCATCTAGACAATAGAAAGAACAGGACAACAATAATATTTCAAATGTGCAATAGCAGGCACATGTTTATGACAGTCATTCACAAAAGTTTGAACACAATATCTGCGTACTCACTTCGTTGTTTGTTGTATGACAGAAAGCTACTTTAAGCATTCTTAAGCCTTGCAATTCTGGCAGAGGCATATCCAAGATTTCATAGTACAATATATCAGAAGTCTGATCAAAATAATGAAGTTAGTTAAAAGTTTCAGGTCCTAAAAAATGAACACTGACTCACTGTGTTTAAGTGATAGCCCACCTGATTGTAATTTAGCAACATGTCTAACAAAGTATCAACTCCTCGGTACTTAATGGGATGAGATTTTGGCTGCTGACAGTATGGATTGTGTGAGGTAAGCCTTATTTTAGAAGGGTCACCTACTCCAAGTTGGTGAGCTACTCTTTCTAGTACTTCATCATATGTATCGAGCTTTGACCTTTCAATATCCCAAAAACACATGCAATTATTGTGCAGGTTAATTAATATAAAGTATGAGCACCCAAGAAAAAAGCATTAAAGTTTTCAGTTTCAAAAATTTGTTTTGTTCAGTTGCACTTACAGTTGCAAACAAAATTCATCCTCTTTAGGCTTTTCTAGGGACCGAAAATGAATAACCTGCACAATTCAATGTCAGACAAAAATTATGATCAGGAACAAAAAGATGCAGCACAGTACCACAAGTTATGGTTTGTTCAATGTCTTGATGAGAAACTTCCACTATTTCCTCACTGGACAGAAAGGTCTTAACCACAAAACAATTGCCAGAGAAGTCAAACAATATTGGTCATGAAAATCACTATAAAGTATTACAAGCAAACAGTTGACTCAAGAGTAGCACCACAAAATTTTAGCAATATCACTTACAGCACTATTAGTCCTACCAGGTAGATTCTTGATATTATTCTATACTCTAAGAAGCATCTGGTTGCTGCCTTGTCTTAATCCTTAGTTTTGCTCCAAGATGGTAGGTTTCATTGGCAAAAATTTTTGGGATATGTGAGTGGGAGGGGGCTATTCAGATATCACTCAAATTCAGATTAGCAAAACTATTACAAGAAAACTGAACTACTTTCTCTGAGAGTCTGAATTACTGATTCCTTCAAAATATTTAGTTTAGGTGTTATCTCAACAATAATGCATTACCTTCCCACAAAACAAGGAAGCATGACAGAAGAGCACTAACTGAAAATGTCCAATACGCCAGGTGTGTAATATCAAGGCACTGCTTAGCAATTTCACAAATGCTAAGAGCTTCTTGGAAAGTAATCATGCGAAAAAAGTTCAAACAATTCATGTATGCATCATTCTTCACCATAAAAATATTCACAATCAGAAGATAAAATCAACACAACAGTGACAATTTGACAGATCAGCAAACAAAATCTAGGTGTAAAAGCATAAGACAGTAAATTCAACTAAGATACACAAAAACACATGGTAAACAACATTCAGCAAATATTTAATGAAAAGTACTTGGAGATTATGCCGATACTCAAAAAATGAGGGCACATCTGGGCAACGAAGTCTCTGGCTAGCTTGGGCTGAAAGAGACTTCTGAAAGCAAACTATGTCCCCATCCTCAAGCTGCAAGTGCAAGGCAAAGGAAAGCAATCAAAACATTTTGCAACAGATAGCATACTGCATACACCTGATTATGTTGGAAAAAATACCTGGCTAGATTTAAATGTAGCCCTCTTGTCAATGTGTTCACACATCACACTGGGCTCAAACTTTATTTCCTGGGAACAGGAAAACAAGAGATAAAATTACCATACAACATACATGCAAGTTAAAGTTCGACTTAAAGCAAATTATATAACAACATGATGTATGTACTATTAAATTAATAGTTAGCAGCAGCAAAACAGCTTGAACCAACAAAAAATTTGCAAACAAATGTCATGACAACTGTGAAGGGAGGATAGAAGCAAAATTTATTATGAATTTTAGCTGCCTCTTCACTAGCCCCCTCTACACCAAAAATGCCCACATTTCAAAAATCTAAGGTGACAATAAAGTTGATAATGAGACTACCACCTTAAAGGACTAGCTAAAAAATGGCAAAGTCAGTTTGCTAGAAGAACTCAACAAAGAACAAGATGATGATCCCAGATGGCAAAATAATTGAAGATGACATCAATAGAAGATAATCCGCATGTTCATGAAGAGCATGCAAAGAATCTCTGTGCCAATAAATTAAGCATGACATATTTAGAACAAACCTCATAAAGTTTGATGTCTTCATCTGCAGGATAGCTTGCCATCTCATTTAGTTTAGTCAAGATATCCATTGGCCGGCCAGTGCCCTTCACAAAAAGTCTTCCAGCATATCTGACATGCAGTGAACATTAAAGTATACGTCAATGGCAATGTTTCAATCTGTGTCTTTTGGAGAATTATCTTTTTCACTCAGAGATGTGGTAAACCAGAGAAGCATTAAAATGGGAGAACAAGAACTAGACAAATACCTAAGTTCTTCCTTCTCTGGATCATAAAGCTTGAAGAATAACAAAATGTCATCTTTTGCCTTATTTGGGAGAGGGATAGGGCGCAAATCCTGAATAATAACAAAGAAACTCATTATCAAGAGTCATGAGAAGATTCTGCAATGATAGCTTCACCAATTGCATTCCATTACCAGCCCAAGTTCTAATTCTAAGAAGAACTTCAGCTCTGCAGTATGAACCTTAGTCAATACATCCCTCAATTGTCCAACCTACAACCATGCAAACATTTAGAATAAAAATGAGCAGAAAATATATCATTTGGCTCAGACCTAGAAATATTAATTCTGTACCATAGTTTAGTGATATATGTAAATCCCTTGACATGCTAATTAAATATTTCAAGGATTCAGAAGATTATTCAGGAAGTGCATTGACTTCAGACATAGATACAATTCAATCATGCTTAAAAATGGTTGTTGCAATATAATCAGCTTGATATTTCCCAAAAAACCATATATATTAAACTAGGAAACTCAATACCACAACACAATTTATTAACTTTCTGAGTAAACCATGGTCATATTTCATTGTCTAGGGATTTGTATCATGTATAAAAGTGACTGTCCTGTTCTTAATACATGTCAAGTGCCCATGTCAGCATGTTTATTGTGCAAAGCATGGAAGCATAAATCTCAAAATAACATAAGCTCAAGTACAACATATAAATCATAAATGCATATTTAGACTCATAATAGTTAGCATGCTTCCAATTATTTAACTTAATTAATGATAGCAAAGAAAATATAATTCCTGCCCAGGGGAGATTAGAAACAGCAATCCACAGAGGCCACACTACAATAATCTATTTCTGATTAAAATACTCTTTCAAGTGTTGGTGCTAGCTACTGACAACACATGATTTTCCAAGAAGAAAACAATCAGAATTTGAATAAAAAAAACCAGTATAAAAGTGTTGATATAGTAATATGAAAGAAAGTAGAAGATAAAAGGCCAATAGTAAATATCAGTCAACAAGACAAGGAAAATCTTTTGATGATTTGGCAAGTGATCAAATTCATAACCACCAAAAGATGCTTACACTTGTTTCTTCCTCAATGTGTGTCAACAGACGGCTAGGACGATGTGTGTGGTTTTGGCGCTTTGCCCACATCCAGAAGCGCAGGAACTGTGCTGGTATAGCAAATTCTTTTGCAACCTCTTCCTGGGGTTAGTTTTACAATTAGCTGATATTTATATATTAACAATGACAACAACAATAATTATTTCAATGATGCGATATTCAAAGAACACTAGCATGCAAAATGAGTGAAATTATCAGAACTGAATGTAATTTATAGGTAACACATGATTTTACTTTCAGCAGAAAGTAGAACAAATACACATCATGTACAAAGAAAAATAACTCGCACACGCACTCACAAAGAGGAAGAGAATCTGATCTAACAGTGGAGTATGGTAAACCGTAAATAAGAACTCTTCAAATTGACAATTTGAAGGCTATCTCTACAGACATTGCTAGTGCCAGTTTGCAGCATATATTTTTTGAAATAGCAAAACACCAACAATATTGAAGCACAGCTAACTTTTCTTGCCTTTTCTTCTTTTGTTAGTTCAGCAATCAAATTATTTTTGAGTGCATAGACAACAGAATCAATATAAAAGATCTTCGCCATTTTTGGATCTCATGCCAGTATTTTTTCCTGGAAGAATGCCCCAAAGTCATTATTTATGCATATATAAGCATCATAAATATATATATATATATAATCATTTATTCAAACTATAATCATTAATGAAACCCTTTAATAAATGTCTAATCATTAACAAAATATTATAATACGTCATCCAATTATACTAACAATACATCTACACATTTACGGAATTAAATGTCTTTTGACATCTTCACCATTGTGTATGCCCTCAAAACACTCAATAATTCAAAGCCAACATGTTACTAATTTTCACTTATTTTTTGACAAACCAAATGCATACACATTTTCTGATTTCAACTGTCTAATACACTCATCTTAAAAACATCCAGAAACAACAATTTCAGATCCAAACAAAGCCTTTGCTTTGCCGGTATTTTTGGTATGCTTCTAACTACAGTTGAACTACAGTTTCAGATTATAATATAGTTACATCATAGAGCAACAGCCTCCATACATCATATTAAATCCTATCTTAGACAATTCCAGATAAGGAATTTTACCTTCCAAATTCTCACATGTTTAGGAGAGTATACCAAGACGCTGGAGGGGAGTCACTTTTTTTATGCAAATTAAAATATGCCAAGCTTGAGCTTAGTGCATCATAATGGTGGATTTCTCAGACATAGGTTCTTCTCTGATATGGAAGAGTACAACAGTAATAACACAACCACCACCAACTGAAAAACCAAAGTAAAAAGTTGTGTTCATCAAGGTTTCTGTACCTTAAAAATATTAAATGGCGTCTGCTTCTGGACACGAAAACTCCTAACTTTTTCAAGATCCACTAAATCAAAAAATATGTCCCTTCCAATCTGCCAGGCAAAATCTTCATCACAAGCAACCTGCAAACACCACACCCTTCTCTTATAAGATGCAAGAAACTTAAAATGGAGAACAATATTAAACAAAGAATAGCTCCTCTGAAGAAGAAATAAATAAATTACCTTTACAATGGTGTACAGATGAGCTTCGGCTTTTTCTTTCTTCTTTTGTTCTTTTTCTTCTTGTTCTTTCTTCAATCTCGCCTAGGTCACAGCATAGATTTTAGTAAGGCCACCATGAATATTGGGAAAAAATGAATATCTTGTCAAAAATATACAAAACTATATGCTGATATCAGCATCTAACCCTAAGATGCTCGGCAATGTCTTTCTCATCAACATCACACATAATATTATCCTTGTCGCTTTCCCGTATATACACCAGCATATAAGCATTTGAGTGCTTTGTGAACTTGAAAGGAGTATTATTAATTCCTGGGTTGGTATGCATCAACTGCTGAGAAGACATAATGTAAAGGAAAAATGTAGCAACAAAATTTTTAAGACAGAAAATTAAATGGAGCAACTGGTTTTCAAGAAAAATGAGAAGAGTTCTGAGAACCGACCTCATCTTCACCACCAAACAGGTCTTCTAGAGCCTTTTTTATGTCTTCTTTTGTCACTCGTTCATCATCAAATTTATACCTGAAAGCCATATAGGATAATTTGCTTTCTGGAATTCACTGTAGTGCGTATATATGCATACATAAATAATATATATACAGTTCGTGTTTGGATTAAAGTAATCCTTCAGAAATGTTTCAGACAAACCTCACGATTCATCTACAGATTTATAAGAATGTCAGGGAGACTGGTAGTCAAAATATTACCTAGATCTACTGAATGTGCACATATGGCACAGAAATAACTCCCAAAGAGAATAGTGACAAGCACCTATAATTTGACTAAATTCATATAATTGACAAGAATTGAAAGATAAGAGTCAACCCCATCAGCAATAATATAAGTTTGCTATCACAAGTATGACTTCAGGATATATAATAGCTTAAAAAAAGGAAGACAACTAGGAGTTTAAAACGCATCACAGAAATATGTTGAATTTATTGAAGGCCCATAAAATTTATTCTAGTAGGAGGTATTTGTTCTTATGCTGTAAATGTGATGATCAAGTTTGGGCATAAAGCTGCATACCACTGGCTGGAAAGAGTGGGCCTTATAAAAGCATAATAGTGTCCACCATGCACACCACCACTGTGGACCAAAACACTGCACCAATATCAAAATTTTCAGATAAAAATTTGGAAAAGTTCAAGATTTTATGTGTAGAGGAAAAAAAACAATCAAGGTGACTGAAAGATAAAACACTAACATCAAAAATGTTAAAGCTCAAAATATATGCATTTGAGATGCAAATGTGATTCAAAGGAGCCAAGGGAAATATTACGCAATATATTCCCCCCTTTTTGGTCCCAGTGGCTGTATGAATTTTTAACTAGTAAGCTTATTTTACACAATCACATCCAGACATAAATTTGGAAAATATCAACTTAGGCTTCAAAATAGTCTTCTTGATGAGAGTAAACCAGTTTTTGACCATAGAAGAACAACAATTCAGTATCCCAGATATTTCATTTATAAGCTTGAACTAAGTCAGAAGTAAATGGCAGGTCAAGGACAAGTAGAAGTCACAATTATTGCAGTTCAAGTTGCAAACTATTTCCGCATCAATGAAATGTATGAGTCTTGGTGGGAAACAGAAACCCATACTCTGAAGATAAAATGCTGCGGCCACATGAATTCAAACAAATAGTGAAGCACAAAATAGATTGTTCTGTCCCAAGTAGTATTGCAAGCAGATGGGAGAAACTATCTCATCTAACCTGTGAAGTGTGTAAAGGTTGCGTGTGCTTCTATCAGCCTCAGGTGACAAGTATTTGCCATTATCTCTATCCAGATCAAGTTGAAGAGGGAACTCATAGCGGTCATTTATCTGCATCATCAAATCAAGAAAATGGAACACTTATACGCATCAAATCAAGAAAATGGAACACCTATATACAAGAAATTGTTAATGATAAAGATTACCAATGCACCATTGGTCACAGCTTGAAAAGCTATCAAAAGCAACTATAAATACTGATAAAGCACACGCAAGGCACAATGTAATTAGATCCACAAGTATAAACCATGTTTTAGGCATAAGAAGAAGCTTCTTGGGTGTCCTTTTCCTCCTTGGCATAAAGGTCTACCATATAACTTGAACTGATATATATGCTTCTTTTTTCATGACTCTAGTGCCCGACAGCAGAATATGTGTAAAAATAGTTAGAAAGCAATAATACCTAGCCTCGCTTCTCAAGTCAATGACCTATGTGCCAGCAGGTGCGACTCACGTTACAGGCTTAAGAATTAACTACTTGTCTACAGTCTAAAACCATCAGCCTAAGTTTACCCTGAAAATTCTATCTATAAGTCATCATTTCCAACCTTCCACAACATAAAAGGGGACAACAACATGTGGCATGATAAAGTTCAAATAAAATATTGCAAGTTCAGGAAGGTCATCCAATAAAAGGCATACCTTACAAATATATTTTACTTCCATCTTTTACGACTCCAATTACCTTTTCTTCTCAATTTAAATTTTCTTATATTTTTAACTACTGAACAACTTTATTTTTATTCTTAAAAATATATTTGGTAATTTGTCACACAATTTATAAATTTATATAGCCTATGATGTGATGCAAGTATCTCTACAAACAGGGTAACCCAGTCAGCAAGGATGCAAGGGAGTGATCCAGTAATTGGATGAGCAGTTCACTGAGTAGACTCTGTCAGTGAGGTCAGCCAGGATGACTTGGTTAGCCTGGTTGGGGATGAGCAAACATTAGATGGGACTCAATGCATGGACCAGGTAGGAAAGAAGCTTGGTCACCAAGAGGGAAGAGCTATGGTAGAAAACGGTTACCACTGTTTCACCACATTCAGCCACATCCCATGATTCAAGGGCCTGTTCAAAAATGTGGGGTTGCGGCCTGTAGTGGTTAGGAACTGTGTTTTAGGTATATGATGTTTAACATGGAAACCACATTCTTCATTGTGCTATTGACTGGGCCATGCCTTTACATGTAGCGGGGGAAAAAAAGGCAATCCACTACCCCATTTCCCATTGTTAATAACTGGGGCTATTGACAGGGCCATGCCTTTGGTACTTTTCCGCTGTCTTCCTTTTTTACATTAGGAATTAACCTTGTTTCACTCTCTTGAGAGAATTGGATGAATTAAACCATACTTTATTCACAAACATCCCACCTTAATTTATAATATGAAATTGGATAACAAAAATAGTAGTTAACTAAAATATGCTATTCCTATAAAATAGAAAACATAATATACCTAAAACACAAATTAGGTAACATCATATACACTATATTAATTACAGTAGTTTCAGTCAATACTCCTCTTCAAGTTAAACATAAACAACTTCCAAAAATATTTAATTTGAACTATTGAGATTTCAGTGGGCACCAATAGAGAAGTCATGCTTCATGCAATATTTGGTAGGCAAAATCAAACACAATCTACGACACACTAATGGAAAAGTCATGTTTCATGCATCATGATAGTAAACCAAAAGGCAACTTTAGTCAATCATATGGCCCCCATTAGTTTTCATTTGTACAATTACGAGACACAGGCTTGACAATCACAAGTTGAAAGACCAACAGTGTCAACATCAATAGTGACATCAGACATTTGAATTCGGAAAAGGCGCCTTTCAAGATACCTACATGGGCATCACACTTGAAAAAACAGGTTTTACTACATCACACAAGCGTAACAACAAAAATAAACAAAGATAGCACTATTAACATTTATATCCATCATAATGAACTATACAAGTCACCAATACTAAGCTACACGGGCATAAGATGAGCATATTAAAAACTCAATAGCACTTAGGTTCTAGGCTCAGAAGTTCCCAAATTACACAAACTCAAAACTAACCCATTAACAAAAAAAAACAAAATTGTAAGCAATTAAAGCCCAAAGACCATATGTCCAATCGACACTTAAACTAAATCCCAAACTATAGCCCAAAATAAAAAACATAAAACATAGCCCAATGAAACAACAAGGCCCAACACAAACTAACCCAAAACATAAAATTAAAGCAAGCCAGTTCCTTTAGCCACACACAGCGGCAAACATGGTAACAACGACAACCGGATCCACAATTAGGGTTTAACTAGCAATCAAGCAGCACTAATTTCAAGTGGTCTGAGAGTAGAAAATCACAACAGAGCCAATGGTTTCCTTTTGACAGTGACACGCGACCAAAATAAGGAAAAGGTCATTAATAGCATGAGTCTAAAATAGTGCAGAGCACCATTAGACAATGACGATGCTAGGTTTTTTTAAAGAAAATGGCTGTAGAGTGTGTTTCAAGATTTGGCTGAAGCACATGAACCTTTGGACGACAGTGATGTTGGGTTTTTGAGGTGGTGGGACACAACACTAGCTCAAGAGATTACACTAGGGATGAGCTTGGACTAAGCTACTCGACTTGACTAAGTCGAGTTTGAGTCTAGCTCAAGTAGCTTAGCTCATATAAACAAGTCAAGCTCGAACATATTATGCAGGCTCGATACTTGTCGAGCTACTCAAGCTCGACGAGTATAAGATTTACATAACTATGTCTATAGCCCAACGATCAACAACCTTTGCAATTAACATTGGCACTGCATTGTCGTAGGTTTGAACCCATTGTAAAGCAATTTTTGTATTTTACGTTCTTTTATTCCTTCTTATAATTAAAAGTGGGAAAATAATGAAATACTAACTAGGCTTTAACGGTTAATGTTTTCTAAGGTAAAGCGCAAGGTCTCAGATTCGAAATCTATTTGCTACAAAGCTGTTTTTCTTATAAAAAAAAATTTTCAAATCGAGCTAGATTAAGCTCGAGCTCCTTAATTTTCTATCAAGTCAAGCTCAAGTCGCTAGACTTGACTACACCCCTAGATTGCACCACTCATAGTGGGTTTACACGCAACTAAGGTTTTTTTTTTAAATAATTGGATGATATACTTTAGGATTTAGGTCGTTGATAATGGGACTACAGCAACAAAAAGTCGCAGTTTCAGCAAAAAGTAGGATACTTAAGGTTGGATTGCACTGATGTGAAATTAGGAATTTTAGGAATTTGTTGAAGAAGGGCATGTTTGGGACACTGCTTGGGGGTTTTCTAATTTGGGTTTTTTTACTTTTTTTTCTTGAGGAGAAAATATAAAGGGGCAGGATCAAATCCACTCTAATGCCATGTTGAGAAGATTGGAAGAATTAAACTATATTTTATTCATGTGCATCCTAACTCAATTTATAATGTGAAATTGTATGACAATTACAATAATTACCGAAAATATAAGTACAAACTTAAATAATATAATTTCTACACAAAAGGAAACAAAATATACTATTCTTATAAAATAGAGAACATAATATACCTTGAACACAAACTAAGTAACAATACATACACGATATTAATTAAAATATTTTCTTTCAAGACACTCTTTGACTCAAGATACCATGTAGAACTGGAACAAGGCCATATTAATGAACCTCGCCTTCCAAAATTTCAATTTCCTAGTGGCCCCATGTATGCATGCAGGAAGTTTTGCATACTTGAGACAGGTACCACTGGGTACAAATCCGTTCGTTTTTTATCTATTTTGTATTCCAGGTTACCAACATTCCGTATTACATAGTAACATAGAAAATGAATCAAGAAAGATCAAGAGTTAGAAGAAAAAAACAACAATGCAAAAAATACTGTATTTAACTGCTGACCTTTACCATAACATCACGAGCAAAGTCATACTCAAACCGCTTTAAGTGAAGCTGGAGAACTGGGGGGAAGTCAATAAACAGAACCCCTTTCTTCGCATCCTGCAATAGGCACATCATCAGTTTAAAATTTATTTAGCATAACTCATATTTTTGCGTGTATGTCCCAAAGTTAACAGGAACATGGTGGTGTTGGGCATCCCAACCAAAGAGCCACATAATAACAAGCAGAGCATGACTTAGCTCACAGCTCTACATTTAAAAAAGATTGAATGCAAAGCAGTCAGATTCTTTGACGCACAATACAACATTTATGAAATTCAATTAAACAATGCACCTGCAAGCCATGCTGTTCAGCATGGTATTTGTTATCACCGTCTAGATGTTCAACTGCAACATATTTGTCAAAAGATGCATAGACATCACGACAGCCCTTCACATCAAGCTGAAGATCTGCCATATAGAGGATGGAAATGTTCATACAATGCAATCATAGAGGCAGCAGTCAAGGCAATGCAAGCTGTGAATCTGATCATGTTCACGTACCATAGAATGACTCCTTTCTACTAGATTTATAATCTACGTTGATGCATGCAATGTAATTCATAAGGTGCCCTTCAAATAACTGCTGTATAGCACCTTCCACAACAGTTCTCTGACAATATAACGGCAACATTCAGTAAAGAACATCTGAGTTTGAACTTTGAAGTAAATGGACATAGTACAAATCATTATCTGAGGACCTTCATCTTTTCTTCAAGCTTTTCACAAAGAACTCTATTCAGTTCTTGTACATCATGTTGCAAGAAAGCATCATATGTGTCCCATCCAAAGGATTTTGTCAACTCCTTTGTTGCAACACTGTTGTCACTGTATTGTAGCTTGTAAAATAAACTCTGTAGAGCCAGAGGGATACTTGCATATGGCATATCATTGACATTAGTTGGCATGTGGTACACAACCTGAATATACAATCAAATATATGACAGCAATGATAAGGAAACCTCAATATAAGAGATTCATATACAGACTGATATTCACTGACAAAGATTCAAACCTTCCTGAAATAAGGAATATGGTATAGCGTTTGAAGAAGAGAGTTCATATAACAGGTAGCCCCTTGATTTTTAAGTCCTACAAAACCAGTTTCTTTCTTTGAATCATATAACCAGGGAGGTTCCACGGATTTGTAGACTGCAACTTCAGCTTCAACTACACAGATGTCATTGACAAGATAACCTCTGCTCGGATCATAAAGTTCACCAAGTGGCATAAAGGACGTAAAACCCCAATCATTTTCTCGGGCATTGAATTGGTGTTGTGTTTCTGCAAGGTCAACAAGAAAGATAACACTAACTGGAAATAAGCATATTAATTGCAATGATATCCAGTTGCATCACCAAAAACTCCAGGATATGGATAGATAAATGAAGTAACAACCCTTCGCACCAGCCCAGCATCAAATGCAAGACATGGATCAAAAAGATGTGGAGCAATCAAAACAAAATGTCCTCACCAATTCCAAATACTTTCTGCCATTATACGACCCAAAAAGAAAGAAGAAAACACAACAAAGGGGACTCCTATTTCTCAGAACCAACCAAGAACTTTCCATATTATCCTCGTGCACTGGAGGGTAGGGACAATAATATGTGAATCCTATGCTTGATTGCCCCAGTTGGCTGATTAGTAGCTTTTCTTGCAAACTGATCCTTGGCCGAGTCCTCCCCACCCACCCCTCTTTGCCCTTCACTTAGGTTTGAAAGAGGGCAATGGAGACTGTAATGCACCCACTAACATGCTCCCACCCCTAACCCACAGTGCTTAAAATTCCAGCAAATAGCTTAATGGAATGGGATAAATCAATATGAGGTTTTATTGTGCAAACAATAATGGGATTCCTTTATAAAATACATACATTTCAGCCAATTTTTGAATCCAGACTAGTGCAGTATAATTATATAAATAAAAAGGTATCTCCTTTCCAAAATGAGGAAAACAAATATTTAAACAGTCTTAAAATGCCCTGACAGCTTTAATAAGTAGTGCATGGAAGTTTCCATCTCGATATGCACAGTTCCTTAGTTTAAAATTTGGCATCCCGCTTGATCAAATTTATTCTAGGATATTATGGGGTGTTTAAAAAAAGAAATATCCTTTCCAAAATAAGAAATACATGTATTTAAATTGACTTCAAACACAACCACAGCTTTAACAAACAAGTAGAACGTGAAGTTTCATCTTGGGATGCAAAAGGGGTTCTTTAGTTTAAAATTTTAGCATCCAGCTTAATCAGATTCATTCCTTCACTCCAATAATTCTTGGTAAAAATCACACAGTTGACAAAACACGGTAGTTGCTTCAAGTTTAAACCCAAAACTTTAATTAAAAATTTACACTAAAACTTTATTACGAATTTATGTACCTTTTCTAACTGAATATTTGCCATGAACTTGATTAACAACGGCCAAACTGAAGTGGGCATATCTAGTCCATCCATAAGGTAAAGCAGCTGAATCAGCAACGTCTAGATACATGGACAAATAATCAGCATTGTTTCCCCTTGGAAAAATAAGAATCCTCCTACAAGCATAGAGGAAAATTAATTGCTATACACAATTCAATCATTAAAAATGTCAAAACCATCAACTGCTGCCCCCAATTTGTGTTAGACCCAAATATACCATTTGTAGTCACCAACTTCAAATATTCCAGAATAGAGCTTCCTCATAGTCAATCTAGAAAAGTTTTCAATCCTCCAAGTAAACTTGGCCGTACGAGGATCCTCAACTGGCTGACTTTCTGCAGTATCATCTGTTGCTTCTGTTGCTACAATAAATAGATAGCAAAACAAAAGGGATGTGAGAAGTAATAAAAATATAAGTACAGCACTCTCCCAGGCAAGATGATAGAATTAGGTCAATATTTAATTCCCTCATTTTTTTTTAAATAACTACCATAGAAAGAAAGTATACAAAAGATGCTCAGCAACATTTCTCGATTCACGACTCCAATTTAATTTTAGTTGGAGACAAATTTTTGACACCCGTTCTTTCTTTTTTTTTTTTCAAAGAACATTTTCCAGACCAAAAGAAACCGGAACTAAGAAACTAAATTGTGGATTACTAGCTCACTAACCCATTTTACTGACCAATTCTTTCCCATTATTTTTTTGTATGGATTTCATCACACAGACAAGCTTTCTCAGTACATCGGAACAAAAAAGAAACTAGTCCGATTTCAGAGCTACCACCCATGTGGGTGAAGTGGTGGCACTACCTCCCTTTTACTGTGGTAGAGGTCCTGGCATGTTCTAATCCTCGTCTTATGGCATGTAATTAAAACAATTAAATGAAAAAAATCAGCACTTTCTCTGAGACACCACTTCTAAAATCAATATTCAACCAAAAAATCATTTGGTTCAACGAAGTAGAATCTGACCCCACCAAGCCCCGCCGCCCCCGCCCCCCAAAAAAAAAACCCCAAAACACAATAAAATAAATGAATAAATAAAATTATGAAGTTACCTTCCACAGGCTGAGGCCCTTCGACCAAATCCGATCGTGGAACCAACATGTCCTCATCCTCCTTCTACCAGCAAGTTAAAAAAAAAAAAAA
Organism: Avicennia marina; assembly: GCA_019155195.1. NCBI lineage: Eukaryota > Viridiplantae > Streptophyta > Magnoliopsida > Lamiales > Acanthaceae > Avicennia > Avicennia marina. The sequence continues at coordinate 2,568,628 of CM032783.1, read as the reverse complement.
AAATCAAAACCCTCTATAATAAAACCCATCACTTGATCGTGGACTCACGCAATAGAAACCGAACCAAGCAACCAACTCAAGATTCTTCAACTATTTAACAACCAAAGATAGTAAAACACATACACACGCACGTTCTCTGCGCAAATTCACGCAGCACAAAAATCACAGGTTCGTGCGCGCATCTCGGAGGGAGGGGTGGATTACGAACCTCATTAGGCGTGGGAGGAGCCATCGCGGTCATGCAACGATGCTCGAGTGCAGTTTACTCTTGAATTCGCCTTACTTATTAAGGAATTCAGTGGAATTTCTGCTTTGGGCAGACGAATGAAGCTTGGGAAATGCAGAAAAAAGGGAAGGGTGGGGTAGAGGCATTATACAATCGAAAGAGTCGTGTTCCAGTTTTATTGTTTATATTTGATTTTAAGAAAACGGGTACGGGTCGTGTCCCGGGTCGGTAAGGGCAAAACAGTAGTATTCACATTTCAAGAAATCAATTGACCACGTCTGTTTTCACTCTTTGGCTCCAAAAATACACATTTTAATTATTAGCCATGTGATTAGATGATAGGCTGTTTCTCGTTTCTCCATTTTTTTAGAAATATCTATAAAAATTTCTAAATACTATCAATTTCTCTAAGATTATTTTAGAAATTATCCACATTTTCTCTACATTTATTTTTCCCTCTTCGCTCACTCGAATGCCCCTCTCTTCCTTCTCTATGCTCTTCTCAACAAAGTCACCCCCAACCCTCTTTCTCCGGCTCACACCTAAACCAATCCATTAAACTCCTTGGTTCATAGTTATGGTTGTATGCCTTTGAATTTTCTTACCATATAATTTATCGCACTCAAATCTATAAAATAAAAAATTCATTTTACCCCATTTCTCTTCCCTGTTTCTTGATCTTTGTTACTGTTCTGCACACTGATGATGCTCTTCTCTAACAATATTATTGTAATGTTCGATTCTACATGGTTTTTCTCTACCCTTTGCCCTTTGTTGTGTGTGTGTTCTTTCTCACTTTCTTTTCTCTCCATTGTCCTCCAAAAAGCAAAAATTTGAATAAGAAAGATTGTGAATATGAATTGGGTCATGAAACTGGGTCTGGAAATTTTGTCATAGAACATAAAATTAATTTTGAATGAGTTTTAAGGACCATCCAAAAATTATTCATTGCTTTGGATTGTTTCAAATAAGAATGTGCAAGAAACCAAATAATGGACAAGTGGAGCATGTTTTCGGCCATGCTTGAGCCAATAAGCTCAAGAATTCTGAATATCAGAGGCTGCTAAAATTTGAAGTCTAACTATACACTAAGGCTTTGCTCAACGGGCTTCACCATATTGACATGGCTAGGTTCATTCACTGCAATAGCAGCTTCCCAATTTTGTCTTGGTTGTGGATGACGACGTAAAAATTGCCGATTTTGGAATGGCAAACAATAATTTTATAATAATCTACGTATCCATTGTGCACAGTAATAATATTAATTACTGTAACTAAAATCTTACTCAATTTGTAATAATAATAAAAATATTAGTTAATGTCATCTTATTTAGGGTAATTACAATTTTATTATAGTTAATTATTGTTATAAAAATACACTAATAAAACATAATGTATTAAAAAATATTTACACCTAGCACTTATGAGTACGTGTCATGCCATTATAATTATTATTTTTATCTTTTAAATACCATTCATTAGCATATTTTTCTTCATTTTCATTTCTCAGGGAAAATCTTACCTTCCTTTTCTCACTTTTTCTCAAAAAAAATTTATTTGAAACGGATACCCCATCTAATCACTTGCTATACTATTTTAATTTTATTTTTATTTCTCATTTACTTTTATATAATTTTCTAAAAATATATATCTAAAAAAGGCAATCAATGAAATGCGTTATATGGAATAATATATTTTATCCATATACTATAATGCTAAGTGTGAGTTTTGTTGGAATAACTACTTGATCATTTTAATAATTTTTTAAAGTAATCTATATGTGCTATTTACCATAATTAAACTAGTAAGTTATTTGTAGTAAATACGTTTGCTACTTAAAGTTGAAGATTAAGATGCATTTTCTTTATCGAATTTTCCTTTTTTCTTCTAGTTTTTATCCTCTCAATTAAATTTCATTCAATTTATTTCTTCTTAATTTTTATCTTAAACTTTTCTTGTTTTTCCTATTGTAAATTTTCAATAAGTTCTAAAGATGATCATTTATATTTTTTTTGTCATTATTGAACTTGCATAATTTTATTATATTTAAAATAGATGATCTTTTCTAGTTGGTAGATTATAAAAAAATTATGTGTGAATAAATTTCAAAATATTTATATAATAAAAGCACAATTTTATATGTGTGCATGATAAATGCTATTTTTAATTTAGTACATGCAATGACTGTGTACAAATTGCTATTTTTATATTGTAGAGTGGTTAAATGATAATGTTGATTCTCCACCTGAAAGCCCAGATTGGAAAAGAAAATGGTAGACAAATACAGAGAAATTAAAAAAATAAAATAAATTTTTATATATTACTTGGTTGAGAATGATTTTAATAAGAAAAGAAAAATTTTACAAAGAAATAAAATCAATAAAAAGTTAATTTTTTTATAATTTGAGTAAAAAATGAAAAATGATAAAATAAATAGAATTGATGTAATTTGTAGAGAATGAACAAAAGTTAAAATATTTTTCTTCTATTTGTGAAGAAAATAGATTTTCTTTGTTTAAACTACAATTTTCTTTTAGTTCTTCTTTCCACGGGATTTTACTTATTACCAAAGAATCAAATACATTTCTTTATCATTTTCTTTTCTTTCCCTCTATAAATTTCAAAAACCAAACATAGTGTTAGTCTTGACTCAACATTTTTAAGTGTGATGTCATCCACTTAATGCTCATTTTAATGCATCTCTTTCAAACTAATGCCATGATGGCCTCCCGCTGTTATTTCCTCTCAAGGCTAATTAGGCATACAAGATTCAACTGTGAGCTTTGCTACTGTGGTGCTTGTTGTCGTATTTGCCAATCATCTTGTCTCATGATGTATGTATATGCATTCTGTTTGGTTAGCAATTTGTACACATTGTGGTAAGAGATGAGGTATTTAATTTATACACAAATGCAACATTTGACAGAACTTGGCTTATGACCTTAGCCAGGAAATTCTTGGCTAAGGTCATTGTAAGGTTAGAACCAAAAACTCTTTATTGCCTTTTTGTAGGTCTGCCATATTTTTATCTATTTATTATATTGCGCATAATACATTTATATATAGAAATTTCATAGATTTTGTAATATTTACTTAGCAAAAAGAAATTAAAAGTGATTCATCTCTCTACTCGAAACCTCAACGCAACGTTAGCTTAATTATTGTTGGGTCTAATTACACAATACTAATTAACTAAATCAATTAATGCAACGTAACATAAATTTTACATTTATTATTCCATAGTACATACAACCAATTCATCCAGCAATCAAAACACAGTAATTCTAAGTGCAATGAATTTTTTATAAATTAGAATTGAAACAAAAAAAAAAAAAACACTTAAGGCGCTGCTCTTCCACTTTTGAGTTCAAATTTCTTTAAGGAAAACAAATTTTAAACATTTAATTAGCTTTCACTCGACGAGGTCCGTCTGTAATGAAACCAAATTAATGATAATTATAAAGAGATTTTCATAGATGAAGTAAAAGCACATGATGCAAACTCATTTCAATAGACAAAAAATTAAAATATCTATAAAATACTTAAAGACAAAAGAATTGATACGATTGAATTTCAATATGAATTATTAGAATATCATTTTCCTTTAATCATTTCCAATTATTTCCTCTAAACAAAATGTATTTCCTAATCCGATGTATCACATTCTCAAAGTGGTCACTCGCTCCTAACCTTCAAACATTTCATAGACAAGAAGATGACAGAGCCAAGATGAAATGTATTTGCTCGACCAAGTCTAATGCTGACCAAAGTAAATATTCATGTGCGTGCGCGTTACAATATTAACTATGTGATAGAGTAGATAACTAGATTTTTGAGTATGCAAAAGTATCATTTATTCATTAACGATAAAATATAATACAATGGTGAATTTTATGAAAAAGTAGTGATATAATCATTTTATACAAAAGTTGCACCAACTACACTCAAAATAGATGCAATACAAGATAGCATTCAAAAATTTAGTAATTTATAAATAAAAAATGAGTTAATAATGCTCCCTGATTATAGGCAAAATTGTAAAATACTTATCTTTCCACGCCTGGCTTCGCTCTAAAGGGCGCCTAATCTATACCGCATTGCTAAAGTTTTGAGACAAATTTGGTTATGTGAAGTAAAATTACTTTGTTGCCCTTAATCAAATGATGTGAATTTGTAACATTCTTCTAAAATAATTGAGTTGAATAAGAGATTTTTTCTTCCTCCCACTGTTAAAAACTTTAACATAAACAAGATTTAAATGCAATAATGTTTACAAGTCAGTGTGACAAAAGAAAATAAATAAATATGAAGAAGATAAGTGAAAGAGAGGAAGTGGTGGAAGGAGAGAGAAAAAGAAGAAAAAAATAAGAAAAGGTACGAGGCAGACGATGGTGGCCTCTAAGGGAAGGAAGCGGCATTGGGTGAAAGAGAAGAAGGGAATGATGGGACCAGAAAGAGGAAGAGAAGAGCGGTGAAGGGAAAAAAGTGGCGAAGAAGAAGAAGAAAATAGAGAAAATGAGTGAAGGAGGGAAATGGCAGAGAAACAAGGGCATGGGAAGGGGAATAGATAAAGAAAGAAAAAATGTAAAAGTGATGCAGGTTGGGTTAGTTAAGTTTAGACTTTGAATTGCACTTGGTTATCAGTTAATTCAAGTCAAGTTATTTTGGATTGAATTTAACTTTAATTTAAAGCTCATTTGAACAAAATTTAAATTTAATTTGGATTGAATTTTGAGTTGTATATGACAATAATCATTCATACTATATTACTAAATGTGAGGGTTTAAAGTAACTAAATTTGGTTTTAATTTTAGGTTACTATATCACTTTTTTTTTTTTAATTCATTGCTCCTCTTGAACTTAATTCTTAACTTTTTTCTCTTTTTCTAACAAAAAATTCAATTTTCTCTTCTTCTTTATTCTTACCTTTAATTTTTTCTATATTGTATGAAAATTTTAAATATATAGCTTATGTTTGTTTTGCCTCGTTCTCAATAAAATATACATAATTCAATCATTATATTTTTTAAATTTTATTTATTTTTTTTTACTTTTACATAATTTTTGAAAAAAGTACATCTAAAAATCAAAACAAACATAACCATATTTTTTATTGTTAACACTCTACGAAATAATAATTTTCATTTCATTATATTTAATAAAATCTATTAATTTTTTTAATTAATTTGCACCTACATAGAGTATATAATTTTTACTAGTATAATATATAATGCACACGCATCAGTCAACAAAAAAATCCAACTTAATTTAATGCTATTCTAATATTCAACGTCTTAGACAAAACTTTTTAAAAATGAGGATTAAACTTATATGCATGCTTCTTGATTCCAGTTGGGCGCTAGTTATCAATCAATTTCTTACATTTTTTGTCACGTCAAAATATTTGGTAGTGGTGGGTTTCTCTTAATCCAATACAGCCAAAGTAATGTTTACAAAAAGAATTGTGAATTTAATTCCATTAGAAACTAGACTTATGGTGCTTCAAGTTCGAAAGAGAGATTTATATATATATACATATATTTTTCAATTTTGACCTCGAACTAGTCTAAAGTAACATGTTATAAATCTCCAGAAGACATATTCTCCAGTTTTGATTCTAAGTTAAGACAAATTATAACAATTTGTCTTAGTGCACAGTATTGTGCTGTAACGAATTTAGTTTCTAGTTAGGTTATCAAATTTTCTGTTATTTATGCACAAAAAGGTAGAGTTGAAATTACATACCATTTGAACAACCTTTAAACTTAGTTTCAATTGAAATTGCCAAATCTTTATTTTGAATTTTCTACATGGAGTTATGATTAATTAATTTTAATGCAAAGCAAAATTGTGCTTCACAAGCAATCAGAGCATGAATTTTATACCATTGGAAAGGGTATCTAGTCTAATTTTTTTGACAAGAATAATGATGCTCTATTTCTATTGTCTTGAATCAAATCATGACATGTTGATCACGAGGTGCTAGAAAATTGGGCTGATTATGATTTCTAACCAAATTTCTAAAATTCCCAGTGTTTACATGTAATGAAAATTTACACTATTAGAGAACTCTTTAAATTTAGTTTCCATGGCAAATGATATTACCATATTTCAAACATCTTGCATCAATTTAAGATCTTTTGTTGCTAATGCTATATGAAATCTTTCGTTGATGCCAATACTCAGTTGGATGGAGAATTTCCTTTTTCTAATAGAAATTCTTGCCAAATAATTTATTTCTAAAGATAAACATATAAAACAACTATGTAACATGGATTTCCAAACTCTGAGGTGATCAAATTAAAATTGAAAGGCTGCATATTACATTTTCCATGCATAGTGTGTGTGTGTGTGTGTGTGTTAGTAAAATGTAGGATCTCCTCAAGTAAAAAGAAAAAACAGAAAAAATTTGTACAAGAGAAGTGGCAAAGTGGCGACTAAAGACAAAACGTGGTTATCTCTTATATCAATCTAATCCCATTACTTTTTAAAATTTATTATTCAATTCCCAATTTTTAAAATTCATTTCAAAAACTTGAAACATTTAACTTTTTCTTGTTGACAAAAAGGCACAGATATAATAAATCAATAATAATTAACAAATTAGGTGCATGAAAGATAGACAAAATGGACTTGCCCTGGAGTTCATGAAATTACGACACACACAAAAGTATCTAAGTACACTATTTATTAAGTGTCTTAATTGACACAATGTGAAAAAACCAAAATGCGCCCCCTCCCCCGCCACCTATATACTACTTGTTCATTTCATTATATTCTTTTAAATTTAATTTATTATGTATATTTTTTTCACTTGATTTTAGTTTATTGTGTTTTCTTCTTTTGACCTTCTCTCTTAATTTTTATCTACTACACATTTCTATCTTCTTCTTCTTTTTTTTTTCAAATTTATTTTCTATTATTTTACAAATAACATAAATTTATCTTAAAAAATATTACCAATTAATCCTTTTAATCATACATGCTCCTTAAACATGCTTCCGACTGTAATCTATACTATTTAACTAGTTGCTGGCGCACGCTGAAAACGAACGCATAAATTTCAAAATATTATTTATCACATATAAATATAAAATTATATTTTTATTCCATAAATATTTTAAAACATGTTGCATTTCTATTCCATTCAATTGTATTGCACATGTATCTTAATTTTTAATTTATCACGTAACAAAATTGCATATCTCAAGTATGCGTTGGTAATGGAAAAAATATAAATAATTATATCTTAATAAAAAAATAAATTATAAAAATTTTAAAATGCAGTCAAAATAATCTAAAATGAGAGGGAAAAAGTTTAAGGAAAAACTAATAAGATGAAATAATATAATTCTTTATTTTAATATATTTTTTCACCATTTTGTCTCAATTTTGATTCACTATATTTTCTATTTTTACCTTTTTTTTCTTTCGTTTTTAGTTTACTATAACATTTTTCATGACATTTACCCCAAATTTTATATTTTTATTATCAATACTACTAAAAAAATGAAACACAAACAACATCCATACAAGTGTACGTCGGGCAAGGAGATAATTTTTTTTATCCAATTAATCCTAATTCACTTTTTCTTAATTTTTAGCCACTCAAGGCTTAATTTATTTTTCTTTCTTTTCAATGCAATTTTGGTTTTTCTGTTAAAAGAACTCTTAAACACTAGTTTTTAACAAAAGCTTCCAAAATAATTTCCTTTTTTAATTCACTAAGGTATGAGTATACAAGAGAAATAAAAAAGACTATTTATATATTTTTACTTGTCCAATTAATTCTTCTCCTCTGCTCCAAATGTCGTCTTCCCTCATTGTCTTCATTAGTCAATCATATCTAAATGTGACATTTTCTAATACATCTTGGATTTTACTTTTCTTATATTCTAAAATTTTTGAATCAGATTCGCAAAGGAAAAAATATATTTTCATCTCCGGCGTACTTTATTATCTGTTTTTTTTTTTCATTTTTAACTTTTTTATTTATTTATTTTCTTTTTAATATTTTAAGATTTGAACCAAATATTAAAGTGCAAGAAAATAAAGACGTTTTCAAATTTAATATGTATTTTTAGATATTTTTATTTAAAAAAATATAAAAATAAGAGAAAAAATAAATAAAGAAGAATAATAATAATTGAATATATGTAAAATATATAATTAAAAATAAATAAAGCCAAATCTGTTTTTACACAATTTCTAAAATCCTACGAAAAACATGGAAAATGTTAAGAAAAGGAAATATAGGAAAAGAAAACTAATATTCGTCGTCAAGTCGATTCCCTCCATTTTCAGCCCCTTTTCTCCGTTCCCCCCGATTTCTCTCTTCCTTGTCGCTCTTCTGTAACGCCCCACAGAGTCGGTGGACTAAGGAGTGGAGTGGAGCTCTTAATCGTCTCCCTTCTGCCGCTGACTGGTGAGTCCTGCTGCGGAATTACAACTATTAGCTTGGGAATTATTTACATTTTTTTTCCTCAAAAGCTTACCCGATTCTGTAAAGAACCCTAGACTTGAGTTTCTGTTCGATATCTGGTTATGTTAGAGGTTTTTTGCCTTTTCCTTTGTATAACTTCATTTTATCTGTTCTTGCAAAGTTTTTCGTGTTCTCTGAGGGGCTTGGTTTGTTTCAATTTTATGCGATTTCCTTCCTCTTTTTTTTGGCATTTTTAGTGTACGAGTGATCATATTTTTGCCCACGTTCCGACTTTACCTCTATTTTTTTGCAGTGGATTAAGTTGTTAATTTGAACTCTTTGAGTTTCCTAAGTTGTATTTCCGTATCTTGGCACTGGATGTAACCGTTTTGCCTTTCTTTTCTTTTCTTATTTCTTCTTCCCTTGAGTTTCAGAGGATCTGCAAACTATCCTGGAGCTCCATCATGTACATAAAGCAGGTAACCGTTTACCCTTTTTTTTTATTTTAATAATTATGCTATTTCTTTTAAAACATGGCCACTCATTATCCATTGTGCGTGGGATCATTTTTATAGGTGGTAATAGAAGGGTTTAAGAGTTATAGGGAGCAAATTGCTACCGAAATATTCAGTCCCAAAGTTAACTGTGTTGGTATATCATATTTTTCATTCTACACCCTCTTTGTTTGTTTTTTTTTTTCCCCGATTTTTCACCCATGCTTCTCAATCAAAGAATTTTGAAATCACAAGAAATAATATATTCTTGATCTGTATACTGCAGTTGGTGCAAATGGATCTGGTAAATCCAACTTTTTCCATGGTATGTTTATTTTGAAAATTTCATTCCTTCTTATGTTATTCTTATCTTGGAATTGACAAACTGACTTGTACTGCAGCAATACGTTTTGTAATAAGCGATCTATTCCATAACTTGCGCAATGAAGAAAGACAGGCATTGCTTCATGTATGTTCTGCACTGAAGTATCATGATTCTCATAAATTTTTCCATCCTCCTAAAACTCCTAAAATTTATTTGAATGCTATTTGCTTTTTGGCTTTTCAGGAAGGTGCGGGCCACCAAGTGTTATCTGCTTTTGTGGAGATTGTGTTTGACAACTCTGACAATCGTATCCCTGTAAACTTTTAGATGATTATTTTATTTATTTATTTTTATATTTGTTAATTATTTTGAGAACCATCTTTTTCTCTCCCATATATATAACTGCATCTTCACAAAATCTTTCTTATTTTTCTGAATTTTCTTTTACAGGTTGATAAAGAGGAAGTGCGGCTGAGGAGAACAATTGGTGTTAAGAAAGATGAATACTTCTTGGATGGAAAGCATATAACGTGTGTATAATACTTATATTTGTAAAATATTTGCTGTGTTCTTTGTATCTATTTTATCTTCTGTTTTATTTTTTAATCTGTTACCTCATCTTTTTACCCCCTTTCTCTCATCTCATAGGCAATAATTGATAATGCATGATGGATTATGAATTTCAGGAAAACGGAGGTCATGAATCTTCTTGAAAGTGCTGGATTCTCTCGTTCTAATCCTTATTATGTTGTGCAGCAGGGCAAAGTATGGAAAATGCCTGCTTGTTTTCCATGATTTTGCATGGTTTTGTCACTTATCTCTCTGATATAAAATCTGTATGTATTTCTAGATAGCGTCCTTAACGCTGATGAAGGACTCGGAGAGACTTGATCTGCTGAAGGAAATTGGTGGAACTCGAGTTTATGAGGAGCGACGGCGTGAAAGTTTGAAAATAATGCAGGAGACTGGCAAGTGCTACTTGAGCTGTTTCTTGTTTGTCCTTTTATTTTTGTTTCTAACATCTATCTGTTTCAGGTAATAGGAGAAAGCAAATTATTCAAGTGGTCCAATACTTGGATGACAGACTACGAGAGCTTGATGAAGAGAAAGAGGAGTTAAAAAAGTATCAGCAGCTGGACAAACAACGAAAGTCTCTAGAATACGCTATTTATGATAAAGAACTTCATGATGCAAAGCAGATTCTGGCAAAGGTATGTTTCATCAAACCCTGTCATCTTTATTGCCTTTAATTGGAATGGAAATGCTCTTTTTGGTTGGGTATTCATTGCTGCCCTATTTTGGATTTTGCATAATGGTTGATATTAAGAACATTTTCTTTTTGCAATGGCAATTGATTTTCAGGTCAACTTGTTCTAGAAAATGAATTCTTGCATATTTGACTCATATTAGTTTTGTTGGATGACCACCTCATCTTGAAGTTTGAGTTGGTAGACTGAATCATTTAATATTTTCTTGGTTTAGTTGCTTTAACATGCCACCCCATGTGTGGGCCTGGTCCTTTTTCTACAGCCTAGCATGTTGTATTTTTTTTAATAAATGGGTGTCGGCTGGATTTTGAACTCTGGACCTTTAATTTGGCCTCTGGTACCTCATTAAATGACCACTTCATCTAAATGCATGTTTAAGCTGATAGAGACGTGTTTTATTTAATATTGAGTCGATTAGTTGCTTCAATAAGCTTTAAATTTTTGATCTGTTGCATTAAGACTTTGTTGTACTTGTGGTTCTGTAGGGAGCTGTTTTCCTTCTCTCTTTGTCTAGCACTTTGATCTTTGCGCATGAATCAAGTTCCGTGCTTTTTATCAGCATCTAGTGCCTTTTGTGTGGTTGTTTATTTTATATTTTCTGCTCTGTAGCTGAACTTTGCCATTTATGCAGATAGAAGATGACCGAAACAAGGTTTCCACAACATCTGCTGCAATGTATAATAGTGTTTTAGATGCTCATGAAAAGTGCAAGGAGTTAGACAAGTCACTTAAAGATCTTACCAAAGAAGCACAAATTTTAAGTAGAGAAAAAGAAGCGGTAGAGAAACAAAGGACAGAAGCAATTAAGAAGCGTGCAAAACTTGAGCTTGATGACAAAGATTTGCATGATAAGATTAAAGGGAATATGAAAGCTAAGGTGCCGTTGAGACTTAAATCCCTTGGTAAATTGGGCTTCTGGCAGGATGCCCATACGAATGGAAAATTAGTCTACAAGCAGCAGCTTTTGTTGATACTTAGTTTTTGTATTCCAGGAGGATGCTGTGGTACAACTTGAGCTTTTGGAAAATGAAATTCAAGCTTCCAATGCTGAACTCTCTAGAATTAAGCAGTTGTACGACAATCAGGTCAGAGAAGAGGAGAATTTGACTAGGGGGTATGTTTCCATTTTCTTAATGCCTGCACTAGACAGTTTGCCATCTTTGTTTTGCCAGCTATGCGCTGTTTTTGACAGAATAAATATCCTATTCTGTTTTTTGAGGATAATCTTCTTGATCTAAGCAATGCATTGGATTTTCATTGTGGCCACCTGCTTCACTAATTTTTACCTATTTGGCATTTGGTTATTATATGGAAATTTATAAGGTGAATATCGTATAATTTTTGAAAATCATTATTTGCTTTGTAGGATTATGGAGCGTGAAAAGCAGCTTAGCATTCTGTATCAGAAACAGGGTCGCGCAACCCAGTTTGCAAGCAAAGCTGCTCGTGACCAGTGGCTTAAAAGAGAAATCAAGGACTATGAGCAAGTTTTATCTTCAAATCTAGCTCAGGTCATTTTACTTGTCAAGTGTTAGTCTTTATATCTTTCAGTTATGTGACCTGTTTTCTTATTTGAAATAATGACTTTTGTTACAATTGAGTGGCCTATATTCCTTTTTGTTGGATCATTTTATAACCCTTATTCTGTATTGAGAATCTCATGTGAATTGGTAGTCTTGTAATCCAATATCGTTTTAGTTTTTTAAGAAAATATACCTTTATTACAGTCTCATTATTTTGGGGTAAAGAGTAATTTTGTCATGTGACACTCACAGTTTTCCATTTTTGAAACAGTTATGTTGAAAGCAGAATCAAGTGAACAACATCAACTTTGTTGCTTCTTTCCCCGCTATTGAGGGGGAGGGTTCAGCCTGAATGCATTTAATTTTTTTGATAGGCTTCTGAAGCTTCTTATCATTTTCCTTCATATTAAGACTTTTCTGTTTTGTGGATATGGATATTGGCTGTACTTAGGGTTTATTTGATGGTTTTTATAATCTTCTTTCTTTGAAGAAGTTTCCCTTTTTTCGGATCTGAATAGTGGCTATACTTATAACTTCTTTTGCACTTGTAGCTCCTCAACAAAAGGGTTGGTCATTTATGCATCAATAATTTTCCATTGATGCAGGCATGTTCAGTTACGGAAATGGGGGAAATTTTACCTGAGAAAATTACGGTTGCTTATATACAACCAAGATTCCACGTTTCCTATTTTGAAAGTTTCAAGTTTAATTTGCTAACCTCTTTTGTAGAGTTTTATTAATAACTCAAATTATGTAAAAAACAACCTGCATCTTCATGCATTTGACATGTTTAATATTGAAATGAATGCTGATCCAGTCGGGTGAAACAATAGACTGATAGATAGAAGAACATATTTATTATTTATTGTTTCTTTTGTTATTTTTTTCTCTGAAGGTCTGGTTCATATTAAGGAATGAAAAATAGAAAAAAAAGTAATTTTTCCTTTTGCTTGTTTCAGGAGAAAAAGCTTAAGGATGAAATTGAGCAGCTCAAGAATGATATCAGAGAGCAGGATGCCTATATGAAGGGCCGAAAAGATGAAGCTGCGGAATTAGAAAATCTAACTTCTGGATACAGACAAGGCTACAACCAGTATAAAGCTGAGAGAGACAAGCTGCACGATGAGCGAAAGTATAATTGTCTTTTTAATTGTCTTCTTTGTAAAGTTCTTTTCAATGTGCAGTCTAATTTGTTTACCATTCTGTAGGGCCTTGTGGGGAAGAGAAAATGAGCTCTCTGCTGAAATTGAAAGGCTCAAATCGGAGGTTGTTAAAGCGGAGAAAAGCCTTGATCATGCGACTCCCGGTGTGAGTGCTTGATGTGCTAAGATTGTTCAAATATTGTTATAGCATTATTGAACTAAGTGGATTTTTTCAAGCTGCAAATATGGTTGGATATTGGGCATTATGTGGTTGACATGTGGGTTCGCAACCATTGATCTCATAATGGAATCGAGTACACTATATAAGGCTAGGGTTGGGGAAGGGGGTGTGCCAAACAAACTAGAAAGATGGGTGGGTTTGAGTGGGGTTTCAGGAGTGTTGGGGTTGATTTCACTTGTGCTGATGAGAGAGTGTGAAAGCAATATGACAATCTGATTAACAGTGAGCTTAAAAAGGGCATAATATGTGGAAAAAAATATTGCTTTTGAAGTCTAGCAATTTTTTGGTCCTTATTTTTTTCATCTTTCTTGGTCAACTTTGAATTGGAAAAGAGAGCTTCAAAAACCGCCCAGGGTTTTCTTGTAAACCAGATCTTTATACTAATACAAAGCTTAATCAGTTGAGTCATGCTAAACTAGTTTGAAAATGTAATTTATTTTATTCTTACTAATAGTTCAACACATGGCCAAGCATTAACACCCTTGACAATTTTTCTTTACCAACAGTTATTCTTTGGTTTTTGCACTGGTTCTGCTTTATCTTGTTGATTCAGGTCATGATATTGCCAGCTGACTTTACACAAGTAGATAAAGCATTGTTTTCTTTGCTTTAGCATCCCTTTTTTACCTATCTGCAATGCTTCTGAATCTATCACCTTGCCTTTTGTCTTGCTGTCTTCTAACATTCTCAGGATATAAGAAGAGGACTGAATTCTGTGAAGAGGATATGTAAAGAGAATAATCTTACAAAAGGAGTATTTGGGCCCATTATTGAGTTGCTAGATTGTGATGAAAAATTTTTCACAGCTGTTGAAGTCACTGCTGGAAACAGGTAAAGACAATTTCTCTTGTAGCTCAATGAGGTGTGGCAAATTTAAAATTTAATATTTCCCCCCCTTTCCACCCTCTGTTTGATGTCTAGGAGTTCAACCAATGGAAGAGAGAATTAAGAAAAACTTATGGAAATGTTTGTTTTCATTTTTTATACCCAAAATCACACACTACATTTTTTACACTTTTTAAAATTTATCTCTTTCTTACTTTCGCACAATTTTCAAGAAAAATATACCTAAAGAAGACATGTAATATGTTTTTGTTTTTAGATGTGTTTCTTTAAGTGTGTTTTTCTTGGGAATCCTGTAAAAGTTAGAGAGGGAGAAAAATTTAAAGTGTAACCATTGCATCGAATGTTTTGATGTAGTAAAATGAGAACCAGCATAGGCATTGTTTTTATGCTTGAGCCGCTAATTTTTTATATCAATTTGTTTTGGGCGTGCCAATATTGATATGCACCTCTTTCTACAGCTTATTTCACGTGGTAGTTGAAACAGATGAGATTTCAACCAAAATCATTCGGCATCTCAATGCACAAAAAGGGGGGCGGGTGACATTTATACCATTGAACCGGGTGAAAGGTCCACTAGTTACTTATCCACAGAGCTCTGATGTGATACCACTTTTGAAGAAATTACAATTCTCCGATGAATATAATTCTGCATTTGCTCAGGTTGGTCGCATGACACAATTACTTTTTACTTGTGTATCATCCATTGGTAAACTAAAATTTGATTGGACCTAACTAAATGATATTCTGTTTGATGAGCCATCTACTTTTTTTTGGGTTACTGGCACTACCTAATTGGCTTTATATGGAAAATTGCATCACCAAGATTAACATTAATTGTAAAATGGCTAGCTCGTCTTAGCTTGGCTTTTTGAATAAGGTTTCATGTTTTGTTTCCTGTGCACAATTGCAAATAGTAGCACATGCTATTTCCTAAGATGGGCATAGGGTTGCTGACTTTAGTTGGTTTTCCAGAATGAGCAATATTAAGACCTCAGAATCAGTAAATACATTACTCTTTTCACCAAGAGATGACCATTGTTCTACTTAGATGTATGTTAGAAAAACAAAATCAAATATCTATTGGTAGTTTGTATTCTTATACGTTCTATACTCTATCTTTCTACTTTAGTTTTGTTAAAGTTTAAAAGTGTAGATGGATTTGTTACTAAATTCTTTAAGTGGAATCTTGAAATGTTGCTTTGATGTATTAAAACATGAAGTGTTTTTTGCATCATATTAGTTATTATCACTTTGTCCATGACCATTGTTTAAGTTTTCATTTGATTTGCAACAAATTGAAATATATATATATATATATATATATATATTTAGTGGTTTATGTTTTTAAGAAATCCATTTTTGCACCAGCGTCAAGAATGAGTTTATCCTTATCTCTGCATTACTTATGTCCACCCATTTGATACAATTCTTCTTTATCATTACAGATTTAATCTGGAATGCTATATTCCATGCCTTGTTGAGATTCACAATTTCCAAATAAATGCCAAAAAATAATGAAATAAATGTTTTCATTTTTTTTAATAAATCAGCAACATTTAAGTGCATAGCAAATACTTAACTTGAATTGGTGATATGGTTGTGGGAAAATGTATTAATGCTTGTTGTGAACCCTTGTGGCCTTTCAAAATTTAATTAATAACCACGCAGAAGTACAGATGTGGTGTGCTTATTTTTTGGGGTTTGTGGTTTAGTTTGCTCATATACGGTTCCTGGTGTTTTCTTGATATTCTCACCTGTGGTATTGTCTTTCTCTTTCTATGTCTTGTTTGTTGAACTGATAGGTTTTTGCAAAGACGGTAGTCTGCCGGGACTTAGACGTTGCTACAAGGGTTGCACGTACCGATGGTCTGGACTGCATTACCCTGGAAGGTTGCAATTGAACTTCATTTTGTTTGTTTTTGAAGCTATGCTTGTTTGGATTTTGGTTCCCATCTCAAGTTCACCTCTTCCTCTACAGGGGATCAAGTCAACAAAAAAGGTGGCATGACTGGGGGATTTTATGACTATAGGCGTTCAAAACTGAAATTTATGAGCACCATTAAACAAAACATGAAGTCTATTGCATTGAAGGAAGAGGAACTGGAGGAAGTTAGAAAGAAACTTCAAGATATCCTAATTAGACTTCCCTTTTATTTGGCAATTTCCTTCATCCTTGTTGCGACCTTTCCTCACTATATGTCTACAGGCTGTTAGATGTGATTATGGGAACAATTACAACCCTTGAATTCCTGTTTGGCAACTATTTTGACTTATTATTTGCTTATGTGTGTTGATAAATATCTGCATATTGGTTGTCAGTTATCACCACCATAGGAGGCAGATGTTACCATCATCTAAAAAGATTTTTATTGTTCAGGCATCTTTTAGTCTATGCATATGTATGTGCATCTCATTAGTGGTGCTTCAGTACCTTTAGTTTTGTTATAAAGTTATTTAGCCTATTTTGTCCTGATACTTTATATTGCATAATTTTTTTATAAACATTCTAAATTTGGGACTATGTACTTCTACTGAAGTGTTGTTTGTTCATCAGTGCCAGCATGATCAGTAGAGCTAACTCAGTATGCTTGTTCAACTTTTGGCAATTTGTTTTCACTGAATCAGCCCCACAGATTGACCAAAAAATCAATGAACTAGTGTCAGAGCAGCAGAAAAATGACGCCAAGTTGGCTCATGAAAAATCTGTACTTGAACAGCTGAGGCAGGATGTATTGAACTCTGAGAAGCAAAAACAGTCCATTTCAAAATCACTGGAAAAGAAAGTGCGTTGACCTTAAACAACTATTAAGGGATGCAAATACATTCAGGTCCTTTTAACCTTTTTCATTTATTATAATTTTACAGGAGAAGTTACTCGCCAGCATATTGACTCAAATAGATCAGAATAGAGCCAATATAGCCATGAAACAAGATGAAATGGGAACAGAACTTGTTGATCACTTGACACCAGAAGAGAAAGAGTCGCTTTCTCGGTTAAATCCAGAAATAACTGATCTGAAAGAGCAGCTAATTACCTGCAGGAGTAGCCGCATGGAGGTTAGGAAGTTAATTCAAGCTTTCATATGGATGCTTGATTTTTTATTGCTTTTGCTTTTAATTATGTAATTTAACACTGTCAATTCACAGACTGAAACAAGAATATCGGAGCTTGAGATGAAACTTTCCACAAATCTAGTGAGGCGGAAAGAAGAGCTGGAGGCAGTAAAGCAATCTGCAGAAGCTGACATGTTACAAGGAGACGCTGAGTTGAAAAGGCAGGAATTGATGGATGCCAATTTATTAGTTGATCAATTGACTGAACGGCTCAAGGGTGAGACTTCATCTCTTCATTCTCAAACTTCGCTTTATTTGATTTTGGTATCTTAACATGAAAGTATCTCTTTACAGAAGTAACTGAAAACATCAATGAAAGGAATAAGAAATTGGAAGACATTAAAGTTGAAAAAGACAACCTGAAGGTAGTTTTCTACTGGAGTCTAATTTCTAGTATTTGCTATTTTCCCAAAATAATGTGCTTGTCCTTCACTGTCTTCACTCTGTTTTTCATTTTTTAAATATGTCTATATTCTAGATGCTAAGAGAATTCCTTGTGATCGTAGAGTTTAGAAGACAAGTACCAATCTACGCTGCAGGATGAAGCGAAAGAACTGGAGCAACTATTGAGTAAAAAGAATATATATACTGCCAAGCAAGAAGAGTACTCAAAGAAAATCCGAGAATTGGGTCCCCTCTCTTCTGATGCTTTTGAAACGTAATCTTCATATCTGAGAATTTTTCAGTCTACTAATTTTATAATCCAATGTGCTTCTCAAGTTATATGTTTCATGTCTAAATTTCCTTTCGCACCCATTGAAATATTTTTTAGAAATGATTGCTGTACAATTCTCCACTTGATTGGGCTGCAGTTTGATGGATTGATATTGCTCAAGGATGGGGTTGTGAAGGTGGGGAAGACTTAATAACTTGACGGGTGTTCAGTGGTGGCAAGGGTACCTTTAAAATAGTCAGAGTTCATAATAGCACTCATAATATATTTCTGATTTCTTGTTTCTTTCTTTTTTTCAGTTTTTTTTTCCTTTCCCTTCTTAGTCTTGCTATATGTAGTGAATCTAAGAAGCACAATACTATCTAGACGAACTCATGGGAACACATGACGACACTCTTGTATAAATCTAGAACATTTTTATTCGTGTTTGAGATTATAATCTTGACTTCAGTGTTTAGGGGGCTCAATAAACACTTATCAAATGGTGCTGCAGTCTGATTTAGAGAGTTGCTGATAAATGAGAAAGGTGTAATTAATGTGCACAAAATAGCTTTATTGTTTGAATTACACTTTTCATATTACGTAGCGGTCTGATGTCAAGAGTTACTGATAACTATTTCAAATTGAGAAAATTGTAATTAATGTGTCCAAGGTAGCTTTATAGTTTGACAGTAGCAAAAATTAATGAGTAACGAATGATTAAAAAGTTAATCTTTGCTTTTCTTTTTGACAGATTTCGTTTCATAAAAATAACTTTTAAGTCATGAACTGGGAGATTTATACATAATATTTAAGCAACAAGAAAGAATAAAATAGCATACAGGCAGTGTCTCCATCTGCAAAAAATAACTGCTATTCAATTCATCACCTTGCCCGATATTATCTCATGTACTTTGACATGGATCAGTTTGGTGGCTTATTTTCCTTGCAAATTCTAGGTACAAAAGAAGAAGCATTAAAGAACTGTACAAACTGCTTCACAAATGTAATGAGCAACTACAACAGTTCAGCCATGTGAACAAAAAAGCGCTTGATCAATATGTTAATTTCACAGAACAAAGAGAAGAGCTTCAGAGAAGACAAGCGGAGTTGGATGCGGGTGATGAGGTAAAGTAGTTTATTTAATTTTTGATGTTCCCTTTGAAATTTAGTTAGAATATGTAGATGGAGGATGCTGATATATCTATTTGACTCTGTACTCTTCTTTGTAGAAAATCAAAGAACTTATATCAGTTTTGGATATGAGGAAGGATGAATCAATTGAACGTACATTTAAAGGAGTGGCTAAGCATTTTCGAGAAGTATTCTCTGAACTTGTGCAGGGAGGACATGGATTTTTGGTTATGATGAAGAAAAAGGTTTGTTGTGCTATCATAGGTTAATTTCGAGGACAGCTATTATTTGGGGAACATACCACAATACTGCTTTACCTGGTCTCTTTAGAGATATAGTTGATGAAATGGTTTTAGATTGCTTGCTTTTTCAAAGGATTGATTTACCTAAGGCTATGTGGAAGTAGAGGAAATATAGTATATTGCCTTAAATTTTTCAAAATATATTCTTACAGGATAACAATGATGCTGATGATGATCAAGATGATGATGAGCCTGGTCCAGCGGAAGTAGCGGGAAGGGTTGAGAAATACATTGGTGTTAAAGTGAAGGTATGTCATTGTCTTCTTCTGTAGTCTTGTCTTTTGCTCTTAATTTATAGTATAGTTTTACTTAATTTCTGATGCTATATTCTCTTAATGGACGAGTACGACTTAACATTATATTGGTGAAAAGTGGAAGTCAGACTGAAGCAGTTTAAAAATCAGTGATTTCTCAGATGAGTGAAGTTATACAACTTGAAAATCCTTTATGTTTGGAATGACTGTTTGCTAATTTATTTCTTTGATTACTATTAAGTCTGAGAATTTATTTCATCTTTTCCTTCTTATGGTAGGTTTCTTTTACTGGACAAGGGGAGACGCAATCAATGAAACAGTTATCTGGGGGTCAGAAAACCGTCGTTGCTTTGGCGTTGATCTTTGCCATACAGCGATGTGATCCAGCACCATTCTATCTTTTTGATGAGATAGATGCGGCACTTGATCCTCAGTATAGAACAGCTGTGGGAAGTATCCTTGCTGCATGTTGGTTCTTAAAGTAGTAATTTTTTGCTTTTTTTTTGGAAAAAAAAAGCTTTTTAATGCTCTCTAGAATAGCTTTTGGCATTTTCTTTGCCTTTCATTTGTCGCCATGCGGGGAACTTACCTGGCAGGATACAGAATCATGGCTTCCTATTCACCATATGTTGACAATATTTTTTTATTCTCCACCATTGCTGCTTGGGAATCCTCAACTTATTTGTCATAGATATGGTTCGTCGTCTGGCAGACATGGCAAGCACTCAGTTTATAACCACAACATTTAGGCCTGAGCTTGTGAAAGTTGCTGACAAAATATATGGTGTGACGCACAAAAATCGAGTCAGTCATGTCAACGTCGTCTCCAAAGAGGATGCTTTAGACTTTATTGAGCATGATCAGTCCCACAATGAGGTTAGCATTGAGATTCTTTAACTTCTTAGCTCCGTGTGGGTAATGGCATACCTATTGCATGTATGAACCAATTGTTTTGTGAACTTGCAGTGACATTCTTGACGGCAACCATGACAAGAATCAACCTATGTAAATTAACAAATTGCTAGATGTTCAACTGATCGGCACTCGGGCATGTAGAAGACTTCAAGTGTCTTGTCAATATTGAAGTATGGTGTTTGATGTAGTAGTTACTAATGGTAGCTTTTCTTCTGCTGCTGCCTCAACACTAGTATCTGGTTTTAATGTGAAACAACCTGGATATGTAATCACACAGTATCTGTTGACATACTGTGAGGGATTGCTTGATTTGTCCTTTCCCTTTACATGTGAAGCATAATAAATGTGTATTGCAATGCTTGGAAAGAGCAATGCTGCTGGGAGTGTAATTGATTTGAATTCGTGTAGTAATTGTAGCTTGATGACTATTTCAATTTGATTCACTTAATTTTGTAGAGCTTGAGTTCGAATTTCAGTTTAAATCAAGTGACAAGAGTGAATTCAAAAAAAATTTCAAAATTCGAATTCCACTGAGTTCAAAGGTGTTTCAAACTTACTCTGACTGGAATCAATTAGTTTGATCCATTAACATTTAAATGCTGTTTATGTATGTGACTTGGTTTTCACAGGCGATGGACTGAATTCGTTGAACCCTTAAAAAACAACTTTTGAATTTACTTCTCTCACATTATTCCTCCCATTGGGCGAATAGCTGTAGGCATTTATGGAATATATTGCAATGATTCTGACCGTGTTTGGGTGACATTTTAAGCTATTAAAATATTTTATATGATATTTGAAGTTTATAAATTTTGTAATAATAAATTATTTTTTTAAATTTATTTTTAAACACTGTATAAATAGGTTAATCATATATAAATTAAAAATATTTTTAATTATATTATATTAATAATATTTAATTTGTTTTTATCATAATTATAATAAAAGAATTATAATTGTAATTATAAATTTAAATAAAATTATATAAGATGTTATTATTTTTATTTAAATATTTTATAAATTTATTTTTAAATTAAAATGTACGAGTTTATAGATTATTTAAAATAAAGTTAACCTAACACCTCCTTATACCTTTCAAGTATTCCAGAAAGTGAAAGAGGGGCCCGTTTAAAAATATAAGAAAGAAAAAGCATCAATTTCAATCTAATTTAAATGATATTTGAGTTAATTCAATTGCTTGACTGCCCCATAGGCTTTGGGAGCTAAGGGTAGAATCGAGGCAAAGTTCTTTTTCTTTCTTTCGTTCTTTGTTTTTCGTGGTTGTCTACACAATAAAATAAAATAAAAATCCACGTGAAAATACAATCAAAAGTTAAAAGTAAAAACAGATAATGTCAGGGTATGTTTGATCTCTTATTTGGGTCAATAAGAAAGTGGAGGCGTTTTGATTGAATATGAAAATTATATTTGATGGTAAATTGTAAAAAGAAAGAAATAGTTAAATTGATTTAAATTTAAGTATATTTATATGTAATAATGATTTGATAGTTTGATAGTATATAGATTTATCAATATAAATATATATGAATGTGAGTGTATATGTGTTAATTTGATTGCAAATAAGTAAAATAATTAATTAGTGATAAAATGTAATAAAAAAATTTTGAATTTAAATTTAAATAAACTTTGTAAGATAAAATCTTTGTTGTGCGTAGATGACAAGAACCAAACATAGCCCTAACGCTCCGACATCAATGTGATTCCGGGTCAAAGGGAATTTGGGCACGGGTTCGGGTCAATTAAACGGGTACGAACTAAACATCCGTGTTGTCGGATCGAGTAATATTTAACAGAATCCACCAAACCCGACCCGTCTGTATACATGCGTAAAATGCATTTTAGGGTTATCAAAATCGTTTAACCCCACTGCACCAACTGATGCGCTACTGTAAGCATGTTCTTCCTCTACGTGAATTACTCAGGCGGCGTCTGAGCCTAGGTGGTGCCGGAGGCGACGGCTCTTAGCGCTTCCCACTCCAGCAAGTGTCAACGAAGGACGCCGTCCGAACTGCAAGATATTTTTGGTAATTAAAACTCCTCTAAATCTCCAAATGTTTGTGCATATACTGGAGTGGAAAAATGGCATTTATGCTGGTGAATATCTAAATAAAAAAATAAAATAATGGTCGTTGAGCACTAAAAAAATACTTTGGATAGTAATAACACACAAAATTGTTGGAAGAAGAGTTTTCAAGGGGATTTAGTGGTTCCGACGGAGTTGGTCTAATTTATCGTGGTAGTTATATTCGCTCGTGGTTTTGCTTAATTTAAATGAAGTTTATATTATTTGTTTACCTTACAGTCGATTAAAACATAGAAAGATTATAGTTAGTCTTATCCAGGAGAGAATGACGCGGGTCAGGTAGTGTATTCGATTTTCACTCTTATGAGATGGGAGGAATACCGAACTTTGATTCGCTGAGGTTCACACACTTTTCTTTCTTTATTAAGTTAAGACACCCAATGCACTGGAGTAATCCAGTGGCCGGGAAGGGGACTAATAATATATACTGGGCTTGTTTATAATCTAGCTGGAATAATTTAGGTAGCAACGAATATATTTGCAGAATCTCATATGCGGAAAATTATATTTTTCCTTTTTTATTTTTTATTTGTATATATTCTCTTAATATGTGCAGCGCGAAGGCGAGCAAAGCTTCTCCAAGGGTTTGAATTGAATATTCCTAATGGCGCCTTCACTCTCAAGAAAATTGTCTGGTGGAATTTTTTCTAGATATAGAACAAACTCCTCATTGTTAAACCCCAGTTCTGTTGCATTCTGCAGCAAAAGTCTATCTTCTGCAGAAACTGAGTCAGAGTCATGCCAAACTCCTGCAGATTCTTCTTCAATTCAGCAGCAGATTAATGCTGATCGACCCCTTGAAAATGGCTTGGACCTTGGCATTTACAAGGCTATATTGGTGGGGCAAGTGGGGCAGGCTCCTTTACAGAAGAGACTGAGGAGTGGAAAGATGGTAACTATGATTTCACTTTGAACTGGGGGGATTTGAAACAACAGGGGGCCTTTGGATAACGAGGATCCCAGGGATTATGCTAACCGTTGTGCCGTGCAGTGGCATAGGGTCTCAGTTTATCGGGAAGGATTGGGGGAACTTGCCATGAGTAAGCTTGTCCTTGGTTCCATCTTGTATGTGGAAGGAAATTTGGAGACCAAGATCTTCAATGATCCAATAACTGGTCTTGTGCGACGAATAAGGCAGGTTGCCATTCGTCAAAACGGGAGGCTTTTGTTTTTAAGGAATGGACATGAAGCTGAGTGCGTATCAAAAGCTGATATTGCTCGTGTTGGTTATTACTAAGGTGATGATCGCTTTATATTGTTTAGCTCTTGTATTTATGTTTTCATGCTGCTTTAGGAGGGAAGTTGGGCATCAGTTAGTTTTGATGTTGGCCAGAAATTGTGAGCTGACATGTTAATTTCCAGCTCTCATGACTTAATGGGTATTAGACTAATTTTCTTCTCTAGGAACTTCTAGAGAGAAAAACTCGCATGTTGAATATTTCTCCATCTTGACTAATGTTGAACATCAGTGTATCTGCTCTAACTCATTTTTTTCCAGAAAGCTTAATGTTATTATCCTTTGATCGAGCTGTAGAATGAAAAGCCATGTTAGTCCTGAGAATATAAGAAAGTCCAGCCTGGGGCGTGGTCAATCTCTCTCTCTCCCCTGCTATCAAAATGAATGGTAATCCAGATGCAGACTTCATTTGAAGTGAAGGTTTTACGAAACATTAAGGGTTTGTTCATTTTGTTTGACAGGATTAAGGCCTTAAAGATTATTTTAAAGGATGAATTAATGTTAGAATAATTTAATATCATGTTTATTAATATGGATTAAAATATAGAATTACTTAATAATAAGCATATTAAATGAGTTAATATGGTTGGATTATTTTATCATGTTTATTAGATTAGATTATTTATCCAATATTTTAGAAAATTAATACGAACTTATGTTTTATCATGGGCATTCATCATTTGAAGTGAACATTGGATTAGCCTAGATTAATTAATTTATCAAACCTAATCCTTAAAAGTGAACTCTTAAGCACATAAATGCCAAAACTAGCGTTTCCAGTAATTGATTACTAACTTACCCCATTTTACCGTGAATCTGTGACCCAAGTTCCAAATTTACCAAAGCAGAACTGGCTTAACTCAAGGTCTTATCCATTCCTTTTCTGCTGATGCAGATACCTTTTATTGGACCATACAAAATCTGCATATGCGGAAACATGCTCTGTAACAGGGTTGTAATTACGCCACAAAACCCAATGCCCAGGATTTAGTCCCGTTGACTAGCTTTGGTAGTCAGGCCAAATCCAAATGGAAATAGAGGATCATAATGTGGGTCACCAACATTCATGGGAAGCTGGTCTATCGATTTAAACCGGGTTCTAGCAAGTTTTCCAGTAAAATCGTAGTCACCAAATAGAACATCAGCTACACCTTGGCCTTCTGTTCCAGGAAGCCATGCAGCCACAAGTGCATCTATTTGTGCAAGGCAAGGCTTGATTACAACTGGGCGACCAGAGATGACAATAACCACGCACCTGACTGATCCACAGACGTTTCTAATAATGCTTGGACCAGGTTCGATTATACTAAGAATTTTGCTGTCACCATACATCTCAGCATATGGGACCTCACCCACAACAACAATGGCATAAGAGAGAATCCATGTGATCTCACCATCTTTGTGCCTGGGTTTTCGTTATGAACAACTCTTGTTGTGGGCTCGAGTGTCTCTCTGACTGCATTTAGGATTGTAGTTCCTGCAAAGGTATGAAGATAGAACGCCAATCCTTCGGACTTTAGTCAAAACAAAAAAATTTATCCGAACTCCATTAGGGTATTGAAAACTTACCAACTATCAGATCATTGCCTCGGGCACCCTACCATTCCACTGTCCAGCCTCCACATTGGTATCCAAGATTATGAGCAGGAGTCCCAGCAACCAGCACTTTTGTCACTTTCTTTGAGAGGGGAATCAATGGCTGTTTAGCACTTTTACCATTCTTCTGAAGAACAAGTGACCTCCTCACTGCTTCCCTTGCCAATTCCCTATGCTTCTGTGAAAATATTATATTACTGTTTGATTAGGGCACAATTTTTACGTCCAAGTAAACACTTCTTGAAGGTCTACCACAAAGAAGATTGATGGGTCAGGAAAACCTGGCTGCCCAGTTGGTTTGCCAAGCTTAGATCAGCCAAAGGGTTCTCAAAGAGACTCATGTCAAATTTGACCCTTAGTATCCTCCAAACAGCATCGTCTATTCTGTTGATGGGGATAATGTTGTTCTTCACTTGGAAAGTCATATCACGGATGAATTCTTCAAATTTCTCGGGAAGCATAACCTGGAATACTTAACCCAGCTACATTACACATAATAAATCATTAATGCGAATGAGTTATAAATGATCAATGCTTCACTAAAGATCTGTAACTGACCATGTCTATTCCAGCAGGAACTCCAGCCTGTACAGAATATAAATAGTTTGCCCGGGGCGGATCTGTAATCCTGTCAATGCCCTTCCCATTTGATATGACAAAACCCTGAAATCATAAGTACGAAATCACAATGTAGATTAAGAAGCTAAGAGCTAGGAAACTTCTCTTCACTTTGACTGGCCCACTCTTGAAAAATCTGAGATGTATCAGGCCAAAATATTTTATCCTGAACTTAAGCTTGTTCTTGAGGAAACCCGTCACGAGGTCTTGGTTAGCATGCATTTTCTAGCCATTCAAACTTGAGTAGGACACCATAACTGTGGCAACACCCTTTCTGATTGAATCAAGGTATGGAGGCATGGGGATGCTAAGCAGCCCATGAAAGTCCAGAACAGTGTTGCTTTCATCGATGCCCTGGACCATGCCACCGTTCCTCACAAAGTGCCTTGCACAGGCTGCAACTTTTGTCCTTCATAACATAAAGCAATCTATTAGGTTCTTGGATCATCCTAAACGGATCTTCCAACTCTAGGCATCTAGTCAAGGAAGTGAAGATTAAAAATGCTACAGTGTTAAAACCCCTAGACTTAAGCAGTATAAGGATCCAATAAAATATTTTTGGGCCAGGGAAACAAGAATTAGAAGAGCTCCAGATTCATACTTTCCAGCAATTAAAGGAACACCCTTACGGGAACCAGATGGGATGCAGACCAGGTATGATCTCAGTCAATGCTCGAACAATCTTACGATCTTCAGTGTAGCTTTCATAACAACGTCCCCATCTTGGATCCCTGCAGACCCACACACACACACACGCGCGCACGCACGCATAAACAAAAAGAATGATCAGACATTATGTCAATACAACATTCAAACATGAATACGAAAAGGCCTTAAGTTGCTAATTTTGCATAGAGAGATGCGGGGAGCAAAATTGTATGGAATCCCTGAAGCTCTAACTTCTAGTGTGGTGGCAGCTCCAATCCTTCTCACAAGGGCTGGATCTCTGTTCCACCACCATGTCATTGTTAATGGCATAATAAGGAAATTCAAAAGAATATCAACAATGACAACTTTCCACATTTGCTTCACTTTTGTGTTTGCACATTTCATCCAAATGGAGGAGTTATAGCAATCTGCTTTTGTCATGGTGAAAATCAGATTCAGCAGCCATTGTTCGCAATGGGAACACTAAAAAAACTACCCACTAACTCACACCAGATGTCTTCAATACCATCCAAGAAATAAGGTGTTGAGTAAAAACGGAACACACAGGGCTTGGTATTGGTAAGGTGTTGGAATGGGCTGCTGCACTTGCCTGGTGACCCCAAGTCCAACGTTGTGAGGAAAGATCGCAGCACTGTAGACATTGTTGTGGCCATGAATAGCATCTATCCCATATGTCATAGGGATTCCGAGGCGTGTTGAGAGAGCACCCTTCTGAAGATCATTCACCATATTCACCCAAGCCTCAGCAGAAGCCTTGGGAGTTGGGGCACTTCCCCCTCCACTTACTACACTCCCTGATCAAAACTAAAGCTTTCTTAACAGTCACATTTCAAATCTCAAGAACCCTTAATTCCATCGTGGCAAAGAAATGAAATGGAAATAAATTGAGATGAAATATTTTAAGTATTATGGATGTACCAATGAAATACTTGTTGACTATAGTTGGAGAGGCAAGCATCCTCTCAATCTGTGTCATCTGGCCAATCTTTTCTTCAAGGGTCATTCTCCTCATCAGGTCTCTGATCCTCACATTCAATGGCTGTTTTCTGTATTTCAGGTACTCATCTGCTTCTGTGAAAGCAGAACACAAGCATACCTCCACAAAGCAAGCAATGGACACTGAGGAGTTCTCCATTTACAGCAGCCCCCCACTGTTCCTTTGGCTTGGAAATTCTACAGCACAACGCAACACAAGATTAGACGTCATTTTCTCCACAAGAACAATTCAAAAACACGAACCAGCATCTACCATGCTTGCATGTTCGTTTATTAATGGTTCGGACCCAAGTTAAATGAAAGATGAATATCAAAACATGTATCACGTACCGTTTAGACAGATGGAGAGAAAAACACCTCCCGCAGTCCAGGATGCTAAGAGCTAGATGTGAAGGTAATGTAGCAATATATGCATGGAAGAGAGAGAGAGAGGGAGTGGATGATTTGAGTGGGCTCTCTCTGTTGGGTTCTTGAGTAGTCCGACGAGGGAAGGTGGGTGTTCTGTTTCATCGACTTGTTTTGTGTCTTAAGATAGGATGGATCACAGAATCTTCCTGAAGTGGAATGTGTGTGGAGAAGTGGGCGGGAGCACTGACTCCATTGCTACCACATGATGTTACAGTTTTATTTCACTTTATTTTTTTTCAAGAACCACCATCAGTCTATTAATTATTAGTATTCGCTACTCTTTGATATATGTTTTGCGGCCGAAAAGTCAAGGTTCTATAATAATACTGACAATCAAATTCACCCAAACCACTTCAAGAGCTACTGCTTTATAGAACGACTAGGACATGAAACAAGAGCAGCTCAACCCATCGAAGACATTGTTTATCAACTGAATTATGGCAGTACAAGTTTTGAACAGGGAAAGAGAGGAAAAAGAGGGACTAATGGTAGAATCTCCCTTAGGAGTTAGGAGTTCTCCAACAGAACAAGAAAGAATACCAAGAATCGCCACGTTCAAATCTAAATGTCTTTACTTTCAGTGATTCTTCACGATTCAGAGTGAGAGTTTGTATTTAACTGCTGGCAGCCTCTTAACTTCTAACCAGCTAAATGATTGATCTCTTGAATTGGAGTAGCTTTTTATTACATCTGTGTGTTCCTTCCTAGCAGTTTCCTCTTATTTTTTTTTTGGTATGTATCACATGACTGGTATGCTGCCACAACAGAAAGAACTTACTCGAAAACACTTAAGCAACGTATCCCAGCAATTGCATGAGGGTTTGTTGGCGTGGCTTAAGTGTGCACAACCACCCAAATTGCTGTTTGATTTGCAGATGTACATGGCTAGTTATACAATTTAGCTTCCATCTTGGTCATGATCATATCTGGGAGCCGTGATGTGCAATCCCAAAAATTATAACTACCGCTATTAAGCTGTTGAAGAATAAAATTGCATCTGCAATAGAAAAGTCACCTCACATATAATTATACATACATGTGCATATTCATATATAACATAGAACAATTATTCGGCTGACAGATTCTTAATCTTACACAAGGTTGAATGAACCATGCCTCATCCCACACGCCCAAGAAGTGAGCTATTATTCTTCTCTAGTTTTTTGTCTGTCACTTGTACACACATGAAAAGATGCAGAGATTCAATCTCAGTTCATCATCCTTTTACTGCGATTTTATACATTGAGCTTTTACACAAATGTAATGCTAGTGACTCGATGAACGAGAGAGCAAGCTCTGTAGGTACATCTCCACACTATTTAGGCCACAGAGTTGCTTAACAACGGGCATGGTAGCAGGAACATCCGTCAGGAATGTTGAATCAGTCCCTTCAGCTGCCCCCCAAGACTTGAGCTGTTTTCTGGCCTCACTAATGGCTGCTCTTGTGGCACAGTGCACTGATACAGCCAGAAGCAAGGGAGGTTCACCCCAAGCTGCACCAAAATTTTATCAGATTCCAGTCAAATTTTGCAAAGTTAAGAGTGTAAAAGCAAATCACAACACGATGGTTAAGTTTAGGCTGTTCCAAAGTTCCCGTTGCCTTTTTTTTTTTTTTTTTTCTAATGGACATAAAACATGTTATTTTAGGCATTAATGCTTCCACAATCCTTGTCTTTTTATGTGGTTTTTAATGAAACAACACCTTCTATTTCACACTTTAAGGTAGTCCCATTTGACAGCAATGACACATACAAGTAACTTACCCGTAGATGAGAGCACGCGGTTTTGGTGTTGTCCACTGTTAAGCAGTTCAATGTTAAATTGTTTACGAATGGTGTCAAGAGTTGGGATCTTGTCCGTCCATGTGCTATCTGTGATCATCAATCCATCATCATTGGCTAAGTACTCTTCAACCATGAAAAAGCCAACGCCTTGTACAAAAGCGCCTTCAATCTGCAGAAGGCAGAACACTCTCTCAATTCTGTGAGCCAGAAAGCACCAAGTAGTCATATAATTCATAACTAAAGAAAGGCCAAAGGACCAACTGTATGCTATGAGGACTACAAATCTGAAAATTCTAACTGATAAAGTGAGAACAATTATAGGATTTTGATACATTGATCTGTCCCAAATCTACAGCAGGGTTCATGCTCTGACCACAATCCTAGATAATGTCTGTTCTCAATATTGTTGTTTCTCCTGTCAGAACATTTACCTCCACCTGCAATTAAAAGGATTCAATAAATGCTTGTGCAGTTTGGTAATAGTTACCTCTGGAATATATCTAATGCAATAATATGCTTCTTTGCAACTAAGCCACAGATAACATAGTCTAAGATCTGTGTGTTAGTATCATAAAACTTCAGGATGCAACTACCATTTCATAAACCAGGCTCAAGACGAGCATTATGGAGAAAGGCCAAATCGGGTCTAAATCAAGAAATAGAATGTTTAATATATTTAAAAAAACTTCTGCAATCCTTTTGGACATGCTCAATTCCCGGCAGCCCTACACGAATCCCATCTGCATGTTTGTACAGACAAATTTACCTCACTTGCTGCAGCACCATAGTTCAGGTACCGTGAAGAACTGGACTCAGGCACATAGCAGGAATGCGCTGCTAAGTTTATAGAATTATACTGTGCCTGCATACAGAAATCAAATAGTACGATGCAAATCAGAACAATAAGAGAAAAAATCATTTGAAACATTTTTAGTCAAACCTCCAACGGAAAATCTAAACATGGCAGTGCAGAGTCCACTTATTTATCTGGAAAAGCAAAACTTCATGAAGTTTAGGATAGATGTAAGAGGAAAAATACAGAAAATATCATCTTCATTGCCATTCCTTATTTAAATTTGATTAGTTGATCCAGCAGCAACTCCCTAATTTAAACAAGTAATTTCCTTAGTCTTATATAAATGAAAATAGCAAGTTATTGGCTTGTTTTCTAAGATAAACTCATTCCTCCGCTATTACCGGATTTTCCTACTTGAAGTAGTTAACAGAAGTCTTGAACAAGATATACAAATATATATTATTTTCTAGACAGAATCAATAAGCTTCTGAATGTTACAAAATATTCCAACATTGAACCATGCAGTATTATCGACTTGTGTCAATTATGTAACAAAATTACAAACATAAGTTCAATACGTACATGTTCCATGAAACAGTAGCGATTTTTGTTCAAATGAGACTGAAGAACTGGAAACTGATACTCTCAATAAAGGAAGCAATGTTTAATCAGCCGTTAAACTAATGACTAAACTATACCATCAACCTTCACCTCAGATCTGGCAGTAAAGGAAACTGTTTGACCGAGTATGTAGGTACTAATATCAGATTTCAAATTGCTATATGCACACTTTTAAAATGCAATTCTACAAGAAGTTGGATGTGCAAGTGACAAACCTGGAGAATCAGATCACTCTATGTCACTGAACTCATTTTCGCCTTCAACTCTTTCATAAGAGGGGCTAGTCTTTCAACCAAAACATCGCAGCATAGTCTAAATGCAGCACAACTTGATTCAGATGTAGTGCTCCCAGCAGAAAAGCCACCTTGTACCATGCTCAAGGTATCTGACTGCACAACTCGCACTTTTTCCACTAAGTCTGCAGTTCCATCACACTGAATTGAACCGAGAGCATAGGCAGCTATTTGTTTAACCTTAGTCCAAAGCCCCTGGCCCATCTCTATGCCTCCAACTTCTACAACAATCGATCCATCCCAAAGGACGCTTACTTTTCCAGGGGTTGCATTAACGGACACTCCATACACAATTGGTACTCGAGAAATACCCCTTTTACGCCACATGCTAGAGCGGTTATAGTGTTCTACCACTGCAATCCTTTCCACAAAGCCTGATGATCTAGCTATTTTATCCCAAACAGAAGGCAAAGTATATTCTATCAAGTCCCCGGATGCACGAGCATAGAATAATTTTAGGCTTTCATATGTGTGAAAATTAACACTTCTGACTGAGTCCACTTCCATTGCTAGCACAGAAGCAACATGCTCTAATATAGCTTCAGCAATGAAAGATCCCTGCACGTCCCCTGGGGCCCGCATTGCTGATTTGCTGGGATGGTTAGTTTTGCATAGTTTTATATCAAAAGATAGAGCTCCCCAGTTATACGTTTTAAGTGCACCTATAATGCCGATTGGCAGAACGGGGCTTACATCCTCAGTTATCCCTGCATTAATTAGTATGTCAAGATGATGTGCTGTGATCTTTCCATTAGATCTGAATCCAACACTGTATGTTATCTTCATGGGATGTCTTCCTCCTGGAATTATCATGTCCGTCTTTCTATCTAGATAGCTTCTGACAGGAAGGCGTAATTTATGAGCTGCAAGGGCACATGCTGTAGCAACCTGAAGATGACACGATCAGTTACATTGCATATACTAATTTCAAATCTAATCCTTGTACAGAAGAATACTATGCTATCAGGAACTACAGGCAATCTGCCGAGTC
The DNA here is from genome assembly GCA_019155195.1 of Avicennia marina. Lineage (NCBI taxonomy): Eukaryota > Viridiplantae > Streptophyta > Magnoliopsida > Lamiales > Acanthaceae > Avicennia > Avicennia marina. The sequence continues at coordinate 2,535,657 of CM032783.1, read as the reverse complement.
AGTGAGTGTCACATTAGTCAACCAGTGTCGAGAAGTAAGATTCTTTAAGCAAGAAAGAACTTATTCAAGGTCTTAGCTGGGATGTCACTTTATGCAGAAAGTGTAGGAGACGATGTTAGAGTGTAATCTTCAGAAATAAGGCATTCTTGAAAATTAGAACATTTATAAGAGGAAGTCATGTGCATAACACTGATCCAATTTACCAGAGATAAGATAATGGGAGAAAAAAGGGAAGATATGGAATTGATTCTAATCATACTCACGGTCATTGCTCTTAATGCCTTACCACCAAAGCCTCCACCAATTCGCCGTGTAATAACGCGCACATTATGCTCAGGAATACCGAGACATCTTGCTATTACTCTCTGTAAAAACTCAGGGCATTGAATTGAACTATAAACCTCCATGCAGTTGTCTTCATCTGGAATCGCAAGCTCAGTTTGCGTCTCCATATAAAAGTAATATTGTGAACCAAGTTTGATCTGGATATCACAATCATCAGAACATAAATTTGGCATCATATGTCACATTTTGTAAGAAGTAGGAAGAATAGATAGAATAGCAGATTGTGGTAGAAGTGTTCAGAAGAAAACCATTTTTAAATTTCTTTCTAAGGACTATCTGGTTTCAAGGTATATAAATTACCTTTGATCCAAAACTAAAATGGGTGATCAAGATTTCTTATAAACAAATAAAACAACAGACAAATCAAAAATAACAGTAGACAAATCAAAAATACCTCTGCAGAAAGAATCTTGTAATCAGCTTCAGCCATTCCTCTTGAGAAATCTCCAACCTTTGAGGGACATAAATGAGGAGGAACATCAAAGAAACTTGATTTTTGGACTGCCTCCTCAACAGTTAAAATGGGCGGATCCAACCCTTTAGTATCATAATCCACTAGAGCCATTCTGGCTGCAAAGTTGGCATGCTTTTGTGTGTCGGCAACCTGGTGAAGATATTGGCAGATAAACAGTTAGTCAGAGACAGCTCAATAAACTCAGCATGAAAGTCTAGTTGCAGTTAACAGGAAGCTTGCAATCTCTAGCAGTTAAGAAAGTGCAAATACCACAAACGCAATGAAGTCGCCAGCAAACCTAGTCACATCACCAGCAAATAAAGGTTCAGAACCAAAAAAGGCCATGCTTCCTATATTTTTTCCTTCTTTTGGGATATCATCGGCAGTGATGACAGCAGCACCTCCAGCCGGTTGAGGGTTGGACTTGAAAAAAATGCCCATCACTCTAGCTCTAGGCTTGGTGCTACCAATGAGTGTACCATGCAGACAATTTGGAGGCGAAGGAATGTCATCAACATATACAGCTTCACCTGAAGATTGGTAATTACAAACAGCAAGAAGATCATATAGGTGAGATATGCCAAAGCCAAAGTTCTGTAATAGATAATGAAAGGGTGCAACAAACCAGAAGCTTGGACGGAAGCACCAAATTTGGGCATCGGCTCACCTACTGGATAATAATCCCTGCTAGATTCCGCGACCTGCTTTGCAGATGATAGCAATGCTGGCTTTCTTATTGGATTACTATTAATGTCATTGTTGCTTTTTGAAGCTTCTGCCAGTGGTGAGTCACTCAAATTCTCAGACAAACTAAATACAGAAGAACCACCATTGGTCAAGTTAATAAGAAATGAAAATAGAAAACCGACAGCCAAACTTGTCCTGTAAGCAGGATATGAAGTTCCATCTTCAGATACAATAGTATCTTTCACTAATTTAACTGCTTCATCCAGAACTCTAATAGTCAGTTCTTTCCCGGCCAGATATACCTCCACTTTCCTCGCCCTTGATGCGTGTTTTGCCCCATAAGCACGAAATGCCAACTGAGCACGGTTGACTAACGTTCCACTTTTGTTGCAACAGATATCAACCAAGAAGGCAGCATTTAAATAGGGCAACGCATTACCAAGTGGTCGTGGTGCAGCACGGTAAGTCTCAAACAACACTCTCGAATTATTTGGAACAGAACCATCAACTCTTGCTGGCTTCAAAAAAGGAATGTGAACAGTCAAAAGCACATCTTTCTGGTCAAGAGGTGCTCTGTGCAAGAACTCTTCAATAGTAATCTTTTCGTGTGTACAGCCGGACACTATGCTGACACTGGAACCCACAGCAAGAAGTAAAGTAGCAATATCAGAAGGAAAACACTTCCTCTGTGCCATCACCAAATTGCCTCCAAGACTAGCTGAGTTCCTGATAAATCTGGAGGCTATTTTTTCCTTACGGTCAGCAATTCTTGCAAAAACCAGCTCTCCACCTGAGCTTAAGCCGGGCTTACTTTCTTCCTTCAGATACGATATAACTTTGGAAATTGGCAGAGCTGCTCCAAATTCAATTCCAAGTTCATCCTTTTTGACCACCGAAAGCTCAGGGATGTGCCTAAGATCAAGGTATTTGTGATACTTCTCTGTGTCTTTGTAATAACCATCACTGGTGTTGCCAACAACTAGCTTGATCTTTGGACCGTTTTCTAACATATCCGACTGCAAAAGGCTTTGAAGCTCATCAACAGTAACCGGAGGGTACCAAGAATAATTTTCAAAATTCAAAATCCTGGTTGACTTGAATTCATCTTTTAAAACTTCAGTATATGAACAAGTATGATCTTTTGGATTATAGAATGGTAATTTACTTGCTCTGAATTCCTTCACATCCCCCTTTCTCCAGAAAGTATTCAATCCCAAATCCTCCAAATCCACATCTGCAGCAAAACCCTTGCACGCATCGGCGATGGGTCTATAGCCAGTACATCTACAAAGGTTTCCTGTTATTGCCTTTTCGGTTTCAGACATTGCCATCTTTGAGAATCCAGGCAAAGGTTGTGAACGATTTGTTTTTTCCACATCAGTGAGTGCAGAGAAGAGTGACATGCACATTCCAGGAGTGCAGAAACCACACTGAGAAGCATGGAATCCGGCAAACCTCTGATGGATTGGATGGAAGCCATCCTTACTATTTCCAAGGCCCTCACTAGTTCTAATAGAACAGCCATTTATGCTGCAAAGAAGTGTGAGACAAGAACTCACGGTAAAGCTTTCAATCTGCTTGAGTACGGGATCATACTTAGATAGCAGGACGACACAAGCTCCACAGCCGCCTGAAGAGTGCCGACACAACAAGAAGTTAGAGAACTTTAGGAAAGAGCTTTAAACGCAGCTTCAAGCGCCAGAAGATAATTACAAAGCAACATGTAAAGTAGAATTTAACGTAGAAAAAAAAAACTGTGCTTTCTCATAAAGAGAGAAATGTGAAAAAGAGAATCGAAACGAGCCACAGATCATCATTCTCATTTTTACCAAAGCCCATGCTAAAGGCTATAGACATGTAGAGCCATTAACAAAAAAAAAAAAACCATTACCCAAAATCTCCCAATTCAAAATGTTTTGAATCCAAGTAAGGGTGGAAATGAACAAACCAACATGAGGAAGCACAAAATATACAAAACCATATCAGGAATACAACACAGTGAATCCAAATATACACACGAGTGCATACAGAGGAATCCAAGAAAACGGCCCATATCAAGAATCACACGTTCAAAAGTGTTACGAGTCCAAATAAAGATATATATGAACAAACAAACGCAAAGAGCCTCAAAACATAAGAAACCCATGTCAAGAATCCAACATAGCACTGTGATCCCAAAGGTAATGATGTGCACGAACAGGCAAGAGACCACGTCAAGAAACACACTTTCAGAGCATTGCGTGTCCAAATAAAGCAAGAAAATTTGACAACCAACTACATACGGCCATCAAGTAAAATCGGGAACCGTATCAGGAATTCAAAAGTGAAAATATTCCGATGCTTAAATAGCCATCATTTAATGAGCCCACTTCAAGATCATATATGCACACATACATATATCCACATATGATCAAAGTGTGGTAATGAGCGCTGTCATGCTGACGGTTTCGGTCTTGAATTTGGCCGCCATCTATTATTTTTTAGTCCACATGGGAAGCTGTGATTGGATAAGATAGGGAAGTGACCGTTTGATGGGATGGTGAATGACAGTGGGGGTAAAAGTAAGACACACAGACAAAAAGTATGTTGGGTATGTTTGTTTTAATTTTTAGAGGCGTATTTTTTGATATATTTTTTTTATGTAAAAATAAAAATAAAAATAAAAAAAATTAAAAATATAATAATTATAGTATTTTAGATTAAAAATGAAAATAAACATAGTCCTTATTTCTTTGGATAATAGTTTTGAAAGGACAGAAATGATGCAAATTTTACATCAAAACATAGCTGAAGTTCCTTCAAAACTTTTTTGAAGTTTTTCCGTTTTTCTTTTTTTTTTTTTTTTCTGGTTTACTCTATGGATGAGATTCCAAATTGTCTTCTTGTGTAAGATTAGAAAATATCATCTATACATATTTGTAAATTAAAATAGTATTTATTAATTATATGCTTTATTATTAATATCTTTTATATGTAACTATTGTATTTTCGAAAGAAAGCAAAGATTGATTGCTGGGTTCTTAAATTTAGAAGTTAATATTATGCTCACTATAATTTTTAAGTGATAGGAATGCAACACTTTTCATATATTGTTTTTTCCATTCATCATTGTTTTTTTAATTCGATCAATTTTGTGACTTTAAATTTTGGCTTTTACGTTTTTCTAATTTAAGTGGTTAAATTGTAACATATAGTATTGATGTGGTATTTTAAAAAGTATATAAATAATAGTTAAATTAATACTACTAAAAGAATATAGAAAACGAATTACATAATAAGACTCGATCAAATTACAAGTTTTTCCCTTACTTGATTTAATCTACTGTTTTCTTTAACTAAATAAAAAATAACCGACTGAATATTATATTTTTTGTTATTAGTATTTGGTTGTGTTACAAAATAAATAAATAAAATTTATTTAAATACAGAATTTCAGTTAATGATCAAATTAATAATGTCTAATTGAAATTTATCATATTAAATTAGTTATTTTTATGTTCAACTTCTAACATCACCCTTCTAACATCACCCTTTTTAGATGGTTTCATTAAAATATTTTTTATTTTTATTTCCATAAAGTATTATTATTGTAAAGCAATTGGGCCTAATCCAAATAAAAATGGGCCACGTATTGGGCTGTCAGACTAAAACGTTTCAATTATTATGCCCATTAGACCCTTTTGTCCCATTTTAATGGCTTTTTGATGTGCAATAATAAATGGTATAGTTAATATTTAAGTGATTATGTTGTTCTGTGATCTCAATAATATTAAATTTGTCGACACGAAAAAAGAAGTAAAATAAATTTTACCTTAATAAAAAAATTCCATTTTGTTAACTCAATAAGATTCAAGAAAGCACTTTCCAAAACCATAAAAGTCGAATTAAAATCTTGACTCCATTTAATTTCACGTAATGAAAAATTAATTTGTGCTCGATATTTGATTATTTTACTCTCTAACAAAATAAAATCAATCATAAGTAAAGTACAATTACAATTACAATATTGTTTTATCATACTAGGCTTTGTTCACTTTTATAAAAAAAAAAATATATATATATATATAATTAAATTTAATAAAATAATTTATCCAACACATTCTCAAGAGTTTGGTTCAATCAAATAGAATTCGATGTAGTACTTTTTCAAAATTGACCCATGTCTCCCTTGTCTAATGAAGTGATTAGCTACATCACATCCCTTGTTTTTATATGTAAAAATAAGTCAAATTGTAGTGTATATTAAGAACAAGATAGAACAACTTGCAGTTCACAGTATACAAACACTAACTACCAACAATAAAGTACTACCTGCATAAAATAAATAAATAAATATATATATATATATATATCTCTCTCTCTCTCTGTCTCTCTACACATTTAATTAAGACCTGCAAATTCTCAAGACTCTAAAATTTGGGAATCTCAAAATTTGCCATTTGTATCACCTAAAAAATCTTATTAGAAAGGGCCCGTGTATGTAGAAAAAAAAAATGGCAATAATTCGAATGGGAAACATTTATTATTTCCAATGAAGACCAAACATTGTGCAAAATGCAACTTGCAAAAGCCACCTTGTTGATAGACAAGCAAATAATTGAAATTAATATGACAACCAATTTTATTTGCACTAATAAATATTTCCCCAATCAAAACGGTACGCCCCATTCCATCCACACCACTTGTCTATTTTTATAGTAATATTTTAAAATCTATAAAAAAAAATTACAATATTAACATGAGTGCCATGTCAAAACTTATCATTCATGTAATATATTTAATGATAATAAAAACTACTACAATAACTTCTTGTTAACATAGTGATTTATATAAATTTAAATGTTATAATGACTGTATTTAAATTGTTAATTTTGATATCTCTAATAATGCATACATATTGACAATTTTAGTGACAATATAAATAATATCGCACATTATTGTAATAAATTTTATTGTTATTGAATCGTCATTGTACACATTTCCCTAACCGTAGCAATTAATTAATAAGAATTTTATCATTAAACTTGTCAAATTCATTTTTTTAATTTCAATAAATAAAATTATAGATATTTATATAATTATTTCATTTGTAGAATAATTAGTGACAAATCAGAGTTATGTTGCGAATCTTACCATTAAAATTGAGTTTTCTTGCAGGGAATTTTTGCTGTCTTTCATCAACACCTTCAATTGGGTCAATTCCTTAGTAGCTTGGGCTTGCTTTAGCATTGTCTTGCTTCTTACCACAAAAAACACATATTATAATCATAAGACATTGTCAAATTTATTTATTTATTTTCTTTATTTTTATATATTTTCAAAAAAATACATTAGAAACACATATCTAAAAATATAAATAAACATAACCCTAGTGTCTCTGTTTATTATGTGCAACGTGTGTGAAAAATTAGGTAATAATTTGCGAGGCTTCAACTTCCAGTATTGTAAAAGGTCACAATTCTTGAATCACAACACCTCCAATAAACAGGAAAATAATTTGTAAAATTTACCAAAAATCCTGAACCCATTGGGAGGAATTGGTGATGATATATTGAGATGCCTGACATTCTTGGTTTTCATTTCAATTTTCTTGATTAATTTTTTTTCTAACAAATATTGTTTCAAAATACTAAGTGTTGATGAATTGATCAAATTTGATAAAATATTATAACACTACTTAGCTCAAGTTTGTAAACATCAAACTAAAGTTTAATTTTAAGTCAGATTGAACTTAAAAATATTTAAAATTTGAGACCAAGCTCAACAAAAAAATATATATTTTTGAATTTAATTTATTTTGAATCTACTACTTGATTTATCAAATTACTAGGATGCAGTGGATAGGGAAAAAGCAATGTTTCCAAACCGGCCAGCTGGCCCAGGTGGCCCTACTTGGTTAACCCAGAACCGGCAGGGTGGCCGGTTTGGGTGGCAGTTGGGTCCGAAAATTTTATTTTCTGTTTTTTTGTTTTTTTTGGAAGAAGAAGAAAAAATAGAGGAAGAACAAGAAAAAGGAAGGTAATTAAAAAAAATGATATAAAAGAGAATAGAAATAAATAATTAGATTGAAATATATCAAAAACAAAAAGCAAATAGATAAAAAATAAAAATATAAAAAGAAAAAAATATTATACCATAACAATTATTTAAATAAGTACTTGTTGTTATTTTATTTTGTCTTTGTTTATGATTGTACACTTAATTTAAATATAATAAATAAATTATTAAAAATTGATAAATTAATTATTATATATTTAATTTGTTTGATTTTTAAAAATAATTAATTAATTATATATTTTTTACTCAAATCCGTTCAATTGGGAAAAATAATACAATTAAGGGTATTGAGTTTTGAACATTCTGTCACTCCAAATGTTGGAGTGATTGTCAATAAATGTGAGAGTTACTTTTTCGTGTTTGTTGGACATAAATGCCATATTGACTTTCAATTTCTCATATCTATATATGGTAAATCAAACAAAGCCAAATTGAGCTCAAGGGATTGACATTTCTTCAAACATTTTATCCCACAAAAAAAAAAAAAAGGAAAAAAAAAAAGGCAAAAAAAAAGGTCCATAAACACCCAAATCACAAAATTTAATGCATTTCTGCTTTTGACTAGAAGAACAAAAGAAATTACAAAATAAATACTTTTATAAAAATAACTATACATAACATGACCCAGACTGCCCAGAATATATATCCAAATGAATGATGTAAAAATCTTAAAAATTTCTAGATTTGTGAAATGAAAATCAAGGCTATATTTGGGAGAGGGTTTTTGTCGACGATGATGTTTGGTGAGAATTGTGTTGAGATGAATAATACTTTTAGAAAAATTGAATCGGTAATTGAATTGAAAAATTAACATGATTGTTGGGTCACTAATTTGATTAATTAAACCATTTTAAAAAAATATTAAAAAATTAGTTATTTTAAATTATATAATATTATATATACACACACATATATTGCTATTAAACTAACTTTTGGAAATAAATATAATTCAATTTAATAATATACCAAATGATATATTTTAAATGTGATGCTAATTTCTTAATAATTCAAGTAGAATAAAAAATTATTACACAAATTTAAAAAACTTATTAAATTCAAAATAATTATAATTATAAAACAAAAAAATAGTTTTGCAAAACAAAATCAGATTAATACGAACAAATTTTATTTCAAAATACAATAATTAAATTTTCAAAAACTTGATTGCAAAAATAAATAGATAAAAATTACTAAAAAAAATTTAAGATAAAAAATTATATATTCTAATTAATATCAAGGAGTTATAAATGTAAAATTTTGGAAAAGTAAAAAATTATTTTATAATTTTTCAAAGATTCTAGAATTTTTCTCGATGACTCTGATCCTGAAAACAATTGAGATGGGTAGATATTTTCAGTTATAAGTTTTTTACGTGATGAAAATTTTAATTTATTTGAATATGTGTATAATATATAATAATAAGATAATACTCAATTTTGAGAATATAAATATATATATACGAATACACATGTGATATATAAAAAATTTGATTTGTTTGTGAATATTATATTAATTAAAAAATTTAAATTTAATTAAAAATTTATTAAATAATATTTTCAAAACGGATAGTTTAATAACATGAATAGAGACTAGGTTGCAAACACAATGCAAAAAAAAATTTTGCCCACACTTGTCCTAAATGCGCCTGCACTTTATGCCATGCGTTACTTGTTTTATTTATTTGGAAATTTCATAGTACAAATCATTCAGAAACTGGAAAAGGGCGCAAACTTCCAAAAATGAAAAAAAAAAATCTTAGTATTTCGTAGCATATAAAGCCAATGCTTATCCAATTCCCATCAATGGAAGGCATTTCTGTGCATCTGATCTGATGTGATGTGATCAATTTTCTTCCCAATTCTTTTACCCCCAAGAACTTGATTTTCACAATACAAGACGAACGCCCCACTGTAATTAATTTAATTTCTGTTTTCCGTGGCTTTTCATTGCCAAGTGCCGACAGATTACAGGAACTTGTCACCTCCCTCGCTGTATGCGATGCAGACAGCGTCCCAATAATACACGTTTAAGGAAAACCATATAAAAAATACTGCATACTCCAGAGCCCTCTACGGCGGCCTATCCTCATTTTATTCCCCTTCAATTTAATTACCTGTTTGCTGTATAATTTAGAGAAGGGTCAAGAATTCTTCACGGGAGGGAGGAAGTGGGCTGGAAGAAAGTCTTCACAAGACTTTTCTGAGGTAAAACACCAAAGAAAGAAAATAAGGAAAGCTCTTTCCGTTACGCTCTGCCGTCTTCTTCTTCTTCTTAGTCTTGTGTTATCTTCTTGCTTGATGACTAAAGTTTGGTTTTTTCTTCTGTTATTGTGTTCTTGTGTTCTGTTCTTCCCTTTTCGGCTTAAGTTCAGATCTTTGATGGTTTTGGTTGATATCTGGTACTTCTTGTTCATGGGGCTCAACTGCGAATTTATATTTTTGTTAGAAATAATTCATAAACACCAGGTGGATCCAATTATTGAAAGTTAATATAAAAGGACTTCTTTAGGGTTTTAAAATATATGAATATTGGAAGTTTGGGGGCTCGGGTTTTGTTCAGTATGGTCTTTGGATGGAGCGCTTATGACTGTTAAATATGGTACTAGCTGAATGAATTTGCTTTCGGTTTTTCGGGGGGGGGGGGGGGGGGGGGTGTTTATTTTGGGAATCCTCTCTGCCAGGTTTTCTGGGAGTCTGGTTTCATGTTTTCTTGGACTGCTTGACTTTTCTGTAATCTGTTCAGATCTGGGCTTTTCTTCTGATGAAATCTTTTTACCCGCACAGATATGGTGATTGAGTGCCGTTAACTAAAGGCTGCTTCTTCTTAATTTCTGTTTCACCTTTTCAATTAATAATCATGCGTTTATTGTGCTGCATTATTTTCCAGTTTGCTTTAATCATATCACAGATATTAAGGAAATTTTTCATGGAATGAAATACTTATATTTGTCCATGGTTTCTTTTGAAACCGAAAGAATAGAATTTTCATCTTGTTACTTCCTGGAAAGTCTTTGATTGACATTTAGTTGAGACTTCTTAACATTTCCATCTTTTCAGGTTTGGAATTCCCTAAAGACCCATCTGATCAAGGGTTCCAGGCGTGGCTGCTAGTGTGGTGCTACCTGAAACGATGATGATGTTCGACGACATGGTTTTTTGCAATGATCTTGATTTCTTTTCCTCTCCCCCTATCAAGGAGGCAGATGCGTGTGCCCCACAGTGTGTTGAGCCGGAGCCAGTGGTGGAGGATGATTACACCGATGAGGAGGTTGACGTGGATGAACTCGAGAGGAGGGTGTGGAGGTACAAGATGAAACTGAAAAGACTAAAGGAGATGGGGAAGGGGAAGCAAGGTATTGATGCTGCCAAACAGCGACAATCCCAGGAGCAGGCAAGGCGGAAAAAGATGTCGAGGGCACAAGATGGGATCTTGAAGTACATGCTGAAGATGATGGAAGTGTGCAATGCCCAAGGATTTGTTTATGGAATCATTCCGGAGAATGGGAAGCCGGTGAGCGGTGCATCTGACAATCTCAGGGAGTGGTGGAAGGACAAGGTCAGGTTTGATAGAAATGGACCAGCTGCTATAGCAAAGTACCGAGCAGACCATGCAATCCCTGGAAAGAATGAGGGTTCCAGCCCTGTTGGTCCTACTCCTCACACACTGCAGGAGCTCCAAGACACGACTCTTGGCTCGCTGTTATCTGCTCTGATGCAGCACTGCAATCCTCCTCAGAGAAGGTTTCCATTGGAGAAAGGCGATCCCCCTCCGTGGTGGCCCACTGGGAAGGAAGAGTGGTGGCATCAGCTTGGTCTGCCGAAGGATCAAGGCCCTCTTCCTTACAAGAAGCCCCATGATCTGAAGAAGGCGTGGAAGGTTGGTGTTCTGACTGCAGTCATCAAGCACATATCTCCTGATATTGCCAAGATCCGAAAGCTTGTGAGGCAGTCGAAGTGCTTGCAGGACAAGATGACGGCCAAGGAGAGTGCAACTTGGCTGGCCATCATCAACCAGGAGGAAGCTTTGGCACGGGAACTCTACCCTGGTCGCTGTCTGCCTCTGTCCTCCTCTGATGGCAGTGGAGCATTCGGTATTGATGATAGCCGTGAGTATGATGTAGAAGGGGCCGGCAAGGCTAACTTTGATGTGCAAGAGCAGAAACCGAGCCCCTTTGCTCTGTTCAATACCGGGGTGGACAAATTCCAGGATAGGCTTCCTGTTCAACAACAATCTCATGCCATCAAGGATGAAGTGATCACCGGCTTAGACACCTCCAGGAAAAGAAAGCCGGGCAATGAACTGAATGCGATGATTGATCCCAAGATATTCACTTGCGAACATCTCCAGTGCCCGCATAGTGACCTCCACCATGGCTTTAATGACAGAAGTTCCAGAGACAATCATCAATGTTCTTGCCCCTACAAGCATTCTTCCGAGTTTGGGGTTTCAAGCTTTAACCTGAATGAGGCCAAGCCCATTGCCTTTCCTCAAACTTTTGTAGAGCCAAAAACAACTGCTCAAACTCTGCCGCCTTTTGATCTATCAGGGCTTGGAGTTCCTGAAGACGGGCAGAGGATGATCAATGAGCTCATGTCCTTCTATGATGATAACATTCAAGGAAACAAGAGCTCAAGTACTGCGAATGTCGTGTCTGCACAAGAGGAGTCCCTTCAGCAATGCAACGTCCAGTGCCAACAGGATCGCTACGTTCATAGTCAAGGAATGGTGTTGGAGGGCAACATATTTGAAGACAGCAACATACACAACAGTCAATCAGTAATCCATCCAGCAGATAGGTTCAACCATTGCAAGGTTATGAATTCACCTTTCAACTCCAGCCCTACTGAAAATTACGAACTGATGTTTAGTTCCCCTTTCAATATACCTTGCATTGATTATGCCGAAAGCTTTCCTGGAGCTCCGAGGGAAAACCAGCTGAAGCAAGACGCCACAATATGGTACTAAGAATATTTAGCATTCAAACTTCATCAGAGTATTTTCAAGACTTCGCAAGTGCAACAGGTCTGTCCTCCTTATCAGGAGGAATTTCATCACTCACTGCTGTCTTAGTTTTTATAGTATTTCTCCTACCTCGTAGAATTCTAGATACTTAATGGACATGGCTTGTAATAAACAAGGTTACATATAAGTCCCTCAAGACATTTCTCCCTTCTGTATTAAAATGGTTACTTATGTAGATGTGTTATCCTGTGAATAAGCTTTAGTTTCTCAATCTGGTTTTTTGTACAACTTCAAAGCTGAGGTTTGTGATATTTTCTGTTATGGCATGCTTGCGTTCGACTGTTAATTCCTGTGTTTTGTAGACTGTCTTTGTGGGGTCACTCCTATTTGATTGGAAGGATGGAAGTGCATGTATGATGGATGGTTGATTTGTGTCTCATAATTGAGGTGGGCTGTCTGGCATTTAGTGTTGGGTAGGTGGAGAAGAGGTCCCCAACCTTATACCTTAGATCTTTCTTCTTTAGTCACGCTCTTTAGGAATGAGATCAATGTGTTGAACGTGTGTTGTTTGCTTCTGCTTATGACCACTAAGAACGTTGTCCCATATGAGTTTTCGGAGGTTCAAAAAGAGTTTCAAGACAAGTAAAAATTTCAGTGTAGATATGAATATTTTTATATTTAAATTTGTTGTCAAGAGTTGGTGCAAATTGCATATTAAACTATGATAATGTTAGATGTGGGTTTATATAATAAAATGCTATGCCTTTGTAAGAAGGTCTTTTTTGCTATAAACTTGAAGAATTAAGCAGGTACTAACATAATAACTGTATTATCTTCATAGATTGAGTTCATTTGGACGTTTTATAGTAAATATTTTATGTTTTTTTTTTTGTTTGTCGTAATCTTAAATTGTAACTATTTTCTTGTTGTGTTGCGTAAGAGGTGGCCCAAAGGATTCATAATTAACATCTTGACAAGCGATGATGGCTTTACTTCGTATCGACTTCATGTCAATGTTCCTATCTCCTCAATTCTAACGTCATAAAATAATTATTCATTTGTAGGCTTCTGTTGTCCTGTACTTTTCAACTCTTATTACTATTATTTTTATTTTTATGTTTTGACTGATTTTAGACCACCCTCAGCCGCCATGGCCCACCCCAAATTTAAAATAAGTGATGTGTGAAAACATGAATTCAACCTCGATAATTACTTGAGAATTTGACTCTGACCTTTTTCTGTGTAATCTTAATCTCTAACTCAAGCTTTGAGTTGACTAGTAAACTTTTTTTTGAAAGTTTAGAATTGATTAGATTTAAAATATTTTTAAATATGATTAAATTTAAATCGAATAACTTGATTTATTAATAAATTCTTACGAGTGAGGAAAGTGTTCTCGGACAACTATTGTACCTCGCACCTTATAAGTGTTCAAAATCAATACCCATCTTACTCGAAAGTTTCGAAGTTGCCAAAAAATAAAAAGGTTATGACGCATAAAAGAGTTGATAAAGAAATCAACAAAGTTAAATAAATAAAAGTAGAAATAAGAGAAATACGGGAGACATTCGGATGCATCTTCTTATTTGCTTCGCCATTTATGTGACAACTCCACACGTCTCCCCCAAAATTAAGTACAGAAAAGTATATTTATATTTATCAAGTGGCAAGCCCTTGATACAATTTAAAGAATGTGATAGTTTCTTTATTGCTGAGAGAAATGGCACTTATAAACCCAAAAATTGTAAGAGTTTGATTTGAATCTCAACAAGACTTAGATAACGAGTTGACTTTAAAGCATTATAATGATTTTTTAATTCAACTCAATTTAATTATATAGGGTTCAAATTTAAGTTTAAATTCGAATAAGGCGTTGAAATTGAGCTCAAAAATTTTTTCAAAGTTGAAGTTCAAATTCAATTAAACTCGAAAACAATAATGAGTTTTTAAAGTTGAAGTTCAAATTCAATTAAACTCGAAAACAATAATGAGTTTAATGAAACTGGAATTGATTAGTTTGAATTTTTATAAAGCTTCTGACTCTCACACACACATGTTAATTTACCCATTAATAAAAAAATAAAAAAGTGTAAAGCATTTGGGCATGTTGGAATTTGACAAATAATAACGTAAAGAAGATGGTTGTTGTTTACAAAGAATTAAATGCACTATTGGTAACTTGAAATTCATGTTGTAGAGGTCATTTATAAGTGAGGTGCAGTGTAACCTACAATCTTCTTTATTTTCTTATCTTTGGGTCTTATTAAAATTTTCAGTTTCATTTACTACGGGACCCAAATGAATAGGTCAATATTTAAATTTAGCTCAATATTTTTTGTTTGCTTTCTTTTTTTTATTTTTGATAAGAAGAAAAAAAAAATGGAGGAAGAGGAAGAAGATGAGAGGAAGTAAAAAATGAAAGGAATAAGAAAAAGGAAAGGAAGGGAAAAGACGAAATAGAAATGAATAACTAGATTAAAATATAACAAAAACGAAACAACAAATAAATAAAAATTAAAATGTATAAAAGAAAAAATATTATACCATAACAATTGTTTAAATAAGTATTTATTATTTTTTGGTCTTTAATAAATTAATTATTGTATATTTAATTTGTTTGACTTTTAGAAATAATTAATTAATTATATAGTTTTTACTCAAATAATAATTCTACATTGATTCTTATATGAATTAGTTATACAATTTAAAAATATTGTCAACATATTTTTCAATTTTTGTATTAAAACAACACAAACACACACACAAACATATAATAAATAATATTAATTGATCGGTTTTTGAATCCGATTGAACCAATCAAAATTGTGAATCTGTATAATGTCTGGTTTGAAAACATTGTAATAAAAAATTGCATATGTACCAAGATCTCAATTCATTAGAAGAAAATTATGTCGTGTACTTGGATTTGCAAGAGCAATTTAAGTGTACATACAAAAGCCAAAAAAAAGAGTGGTAAAAAAATTTTCCATAATAGGCTAAGACAATTTGAGAGAACCTGCATCACATGTAACTCCTATCCCATGTTCTAATATTCTTTTATTTATTTTTTTACCAGCAGCATTTTTCACAATAATAATGGTTTGAATTATAAGGGGAAAATTTTTTTCCCTAGTGTGACTTCATCACCGTGGCTATTACACGCCAATTATAAGGCAAATGCAGCCAATTCTCTTCCTGTGAGAAACAAGAATTTCATCTTCAAAAATAATTCCTTCGGTATATACTTGAAAACTTGAGTACTGTTTGGATTTTGTCAGAAAAGATTTAAAATGAATGAACCCAAAATGAGTAAGCTCACAGAGGGCAATTCAAACAGGATCCGAAGCCCAAAAATACTAATTTTGCCTGAATATATAAATGTATTGAAAATATTTAACGGGTGCAAATAATTTTTTCTAGTTTTAATTAGAATTTAATTTTTGGGCTTGAATCAAGAAAAACTTAATTTGTACCTTCAACCGAAGCCCACTTAATGAATTTTAAAAGGCCCAATCTAACCTAAAGTTATTTTTAAAGTGAACCAACCAAATACTCATGAGCCTGATTGCAGTTCATACACAAATATGCCAGAAGCATGACCGTCACTCCTCATTACTACAGAAAAGATAAAGGTTTGTGGCCCTTTTGGAGTAGAAGCCGAAGTTCAAGAAAGATCGGCATCACAAAGTTTATCAATTAACCAAGAAACAGAGGTTATACAATTCTTAGCATTATGCACTATCAATTACAATCTTCATACGGGATAGCCTCAAGAACATCTATACTAATCCTTATAGAGTGAGGATTTTCCTGTTCAAAATCTCATTGGATGAACTCCCATCTCCATCATGATCATGAAAAATAAGCGTCAAAACTCCAACTAAACACAGGACTGAACCTACAAGAAGCTTGTCATAACGTTCCACCCAGTGGAACTTGAGCTGACTTGCACCATAGAATGAGAGGGCCACGAGAGAAATCATTACAGTAATTGTGCTGCAGGGTAATATCATAACATGTTAGTACAGGGTGGATTTGTTTGAAGCGTTCGGTGGCTTAATAATATGCTTTTAGCCATTTCAAGAGGATCTTCCCAGAAATTTTTAAATTTCTAATTACAGCCAACTTAATTTGGGCTACCATACAATAATGGAATGCATCATCCTGTAACCAGGAACACGTCATCTGAAAAAGTACTGCATCGGGACTTTTTATCTTTTGGGGAAACACAAGATTTGCAGTAAAGTGGAATGAAAATAGCAGCAAGATGCAAAACATATCTGTCCCACAACGACTAGCAACTCCATATTTCATCTAAGAGATCATTAGGTTCAAGTCCATTTGAGTGCTTGCGTGAGTTTAAGAAAAAATGAAAAAAATAAAAATAAAAACACAGGTCAGTAAGTTAGTTTAGCATTTCAAAAACATATCTATTAAACTAATGCTTGTCAGCTGCCAAGATGTTAACCATGAAGCTACAACAAAGTTCAATAGCAACAAAGCAAAAGTTAGCCAATAAACATCTAATGATTACCTGAATAATAAAACTATGATAGCAAGCACCATCATGGAGGACGAGTTTCCAACAGCAAGAAATACAGGAAGGGTGGTTGCACAGGGAGACAATGCTGGGACGAGGACAAGGCCAGCAACAGCCATTTTTTCCATAGGTTGGTTGTGAGAATGGCTGTGACCAGCCTTTCCAGAGAGAAACAAGATGACATAACTGCCACCAAGAATAACGAGCAGCAGAGATGCAAGTTTATGCACAGTTTCCTCTCCTGCTATAGTGTTTGTTATGGTGATTGCTGTTATTCCGAGCAGGGAAGTAGACAAGACATGCAATACTGCTCCGAATGCAGCTGGATGGAGACAATTAATCAGCATTCGTCAGCATCATACAAACAAAAATTTCATGTATCAATATCACTAGAAGTTATTCACTTGCAAAAAGTGATCTATTTGACAAATGGCATTTACAACAAAATAATGTAAGCTACTGGTAAAAGCATAGTGAGTAAAATATCAATTATCAAATTTAAAAATAATTGTCTAATGTTACATCATTTAACCACTCATTCTCAAGAAATGCTATCTCAGAAAAAGTTTATATTTCAATCATGTTCCAATTATCTGGTCGATGCTTCAGAATGTTGCTAAACTTGCATTTTACAGCAAGGAAGTATTCTGATGGGATCAAACAAATTAGTTAATTAGCTCAAATAAGTTTCAACAGGGTATAAATACTGCGCCACCAATTCTAGCCTAATTGCTCAATGGTGAACTAAAGGCACAAAAAATGCCAATTGCAATGAGCTGTCGGTGAACATTTTTGCATTAGGTACAAACCCTCAAACTGTTGTATAAGGAGCACAGATTATGCTCCTCTCGGAGATATAAATTTAGAAAGAGAAATCATCCTATTTACAGAATCAAAAGCCCATAGCAAATCTGATAGAGCATATATTTCATACTGCATTACTGATCCTCAAAATCTTCAAAGCAAGATCTCTCCCTCTCTCTTTCTGACTTTTTTTTCTCTTCAAATCTCCAAAGAACCTATTATTATCCTAATGCTCCACAGATCTCCACAATGACCGCATGCCCATGCCTTAAGCCATAAAAAATTAGGCACACTTCGGCTAAATTGCTCATTCTAACGCTAATTGGTGTAACCTGCAGTTATAGGAGTCACTACATTTAACATCACGATGTCTGGCAGCCACATCTTCTCTAATCCAATTCTTTCTACTTATGGATAACAAAATCTCCTCTTTCTGCGCATATTCAAAATAAATCAAATCCTACAACAAACCAGTCACTTCTACCACCCAAAATCAAGCAATGCACTTCTGGATCTCACATAATAATCAAACCCCAGGATAACCTCCCCCCTCCCACTGGACAGATCAAATCTTTTTCTCGAAGAAACAAATCAAAACCCTAACAGAAACACAAACACAACCTCGAATACAAGCATCACTTACTGACAAGGAGAGTACGAGAGAGCGTCCATTTCTGAGCACGGCCTACGATGGAGAAAGGCAACCAGTGCGTTGGAATGAAGGAATGAAGCAGGGACACGGTGGCTATGCCTCCGATCGTTGATAGGTCCTCCGCCGTAATGCTGAATTTTCCGCCCTCCATTATTTCTCAAATTTTTTGCCTCTTTTCTTGATTTCTTTGTCTATTTCTTCCCGGTGAAGCAGATTAACAAAACTCAATCAAATCTGCGAGGTGCTTCCCATGCATTACAGATGTTTTCTCGCGGGAATCAGATTCAGGTAGAGATTTTTGTGTTTCGAAGATTACGAGTGTTCAGAAATTATTCATAAAAATATTTTTAATACTGTAAAATAAAAGTACTAACTTGCTGTATTAGATGATTGTAAAGACATCATTGCCCTTAGTTGTTTTTCAGAGGGAGAAGTTTGTTTTGCACAGTTAGCAATCCCCGAAATTACTGAAAACCCCTTACACTAATTGAAATAATATCTATACTCCTTTATAAAGTATCCGGCGCCTAGAGCATAAATTTGGCATGCAAAATGTGATCTTCCTTAATTATCCTTAAATGCTTAAATATAGATTTAGTGTTAAAAAACTAAATTGGTAAAATCGTTTTAGTTTTTTAGCACCTCATTTGTAATTAGGGGTGAGATTGAGTTAAGTGAGTTCGAGTAGTAATATACTCGAACTCGACTCGATAACACAAGGCGGAGTTCAAGATTAAAAAAAAAATGCTCGAGTTCAAGTTTTAGTACTAAGTACTCGAGCTCAAAATTCGTAAAATTACAAATACATCAATAAAATAACAAATGTTCAAAATGCCACACAATGAAGACTTATTTAAAAAACTATCGTCGAGTCGACACAGAATCAACTTGAACTCGACTCGAGTTGAACAATACTTTACGTTGAGCTACTTGACGAGTCGAATAGCTCGACTAACTCCCATCGCTATTTGTAACTGAATTCACGTTCGTCCATCTTTGCCACAATTTCATTTAAATTTTTACTTCTCCTCTGTGTCTCATTTACTTGCGATTGGTCCTTTTTTTATTTATTTATTTATTTTTAGAATTACATAATATGAGAAATGTAATTTAGTTCTCGTCACTCCAATATCTATCTTTTTCCTTTGAATTTCTATGTGCATATTTTCTTCTAGTTGTAAAGTTGATTGTATAATTACCAAAGAAAAAGGGGATTCACATTTTTTCATACACAATTTTTTAATCTTGATTGAATATTCAAATAGATTCTCCTTACAGGTTTACATGGCATTGTTTGGTTGCTTACGCACTTCCTCCATCATATTGTGGCTATCATATTTTTATTGTATTTATCTTTAACAGTTGAAATGAAAATTTCAAAGTATATTTGCGTGTAACGATGGTTATGAATATTGATGTTAGCAGTGGGGAATTGTGAATCGTCTATTAATTGTAGCATGACATGGAAAAATTGTAAACTGGTATAATTTTTTTTCTTATATTTAATTTGAAGATGACTGTGTGGTTTTTTTTGTTTAAGTTTGTAGTCTAATTTAGAAAACATTTGATCTTGAATGATGCCAATTTGCATTTAGATATAGATCAGATTATGCCATTAAAAAATTATTTTAGAATTAATTTACTTCATTTTAAGTATTTATTTCTTAAATATTATATATTTTGTGCATCTATATATTTATGCATATTTTTTAAGGGCACCCAACGAGTGTGCCATTATCGGTTGTTGTAATATAAAAGAATCAATCAATTATGGCAAAAAAAAAAAAAAAAAAAAAAATGAATCACATTTGTGTTTCAAATATTCAGTTTTAAGACTGAATTTTATAATAATATTTTTAGTTAAAACTGGATTCTAGATTTCAATCTTAAATTTTCCTTCTTCTGTTGTAATTAAGATATACTTATTTAAATTAACAAAAATTTGTCAAAATATTTTTTCTATTTTAATTACCATTTTTGTTCAATGATCTGTACACACACACATATATGCAATTGAATTTTAAAAATTCAATTTAAAAATATTTTTTTAAAAAATATTGAATCTATTATTTAAACTGAGAACATAATATTTACTTATTTAGACTATGCCCGTATAAGAAAATTTAATTTTCAACCACCACGCACAATAATTTATTGCTTAAAAAAATCTATAATATACGTGAGTGTCTAAAATAACGCGCATTTAATATTATTATATATTTTAATTAGTAATAAACTTTGGTAAAAAGTTAAATTGAATAAATATACTAATTAAAATAAACATTGATTGGGCATTTAAAAAATATTATTTTTTAATTAAATTAATGATTATTTAATAATAGAAAAATAAATTATTATTATTGTTTTTTTTTATAAAGAGAATTAGCAAGAAGCAAATTATATTGAGTATGTTTGTTTTGATTTTTAAACATGTGTTTTTAAATATATTTTTTAAAAAATTATGTAAAAATAAAAAAAATAGATAAAAATTTTAAAAAATATAATTATTGAAACACGTTTATTTTTTGAGTATAAAACAAAACAAATATAGCCATTGTTCTTTTTCTTCTTATGAAAAAAATAGCTAATTGTCATTACCATCAATATATACTTGCAAAAGTTAAATTCTCCGAATGTGTGCAGATTTATTTTTAAAAATAAAAAATACAAAAAATATTTAAAACTAAAAATATAAAAAAATAATTAAAATGAGGAAATTAAAAATTCAAAAAAAGTTGAAAAGACATAAATTTGATAGAGAAAACATGTAAGAATAATAAATTAAATGAAAGTGAGAAACAAAAATATAGAAAAATAAAAAATTAAATAAAAATAAATTTTGATTTTGGACTACTAAAAAATTATTAACTTAATATATATACATACATATACATATATCTATATATTCGACATGTTTAGATGATTAGAGTTTGAATCGAGAATTGTGTATAAAAAAATAAATATATAAATAAAATTTATAAAGTATAATGATTATGTGTTTATTTTTTATAAAAAATGTGTGATGACTTATTTTTTTTTTTTTTTAAAATCTCAATATAAAGAGTGCGTAAAAAATAAATTTGAGGGCTATTATGTAATTTCACAGTCGGACGTTCTTCCCCACTTCCATTCTGTCTTCGCAAAGTCCCCAAATCTTGAAGTTGCTGCTCGCACACCCCGCTTTCTGTGACGCCATCCGACACTCAGAAGCAAACTAGGGTTTGGCATCAAATCTGACAGCTGCCGATGGCCGATGTTTTAAACGCCACCGAAGAAAACCTCGACCGTCCCCAGGACGGAAACAGCAACACGGACCCTAATAACGACGACAAGCCCTCCGATACCGCCCCCGCAGAAGCTGGTCCCGATGTCGCATCGCCGACGCATCCCCCACCTCCGCCGCCGCGACGAGTCATCCGTGACCGTGAACGGGACTCTAGAGAGCGGCGTGATGACCGGGATTTTGACCGCCCGGCCCGACGTGAACACTATGACCGCAATCGATCGCCTCCTCCGCCGCCACTGCGAGAAAGGGATTATCATAAGCGGGGTAGGCTGAGTCCCAGCCCCCCTCCACTGCCTTATCGGGACCGCCGGGGAGGAGGTCCGCATTCTCCCCCTCCAAGGAGATCACCCCCATTCCCTCCGTATAAGCGAAGGAGGGACGATGTATATGATGGAAGGAGAGGGAGTCCTAGAGGAGGATATGGACCAGGAGACCGAAGGTGAGCTTCGTTTGGTTCATTCTCCCACGAATGCACCATCATATGCACGCACAGCAGCTCAGTCTTGTTGATTCCTTACTTGATTATTAATTGTTTAGTTACTAACTTGAAACAGGATTCGCGGGGTTGCTAAGTGTAATTGGATACTTGTTTCTGATGAAGTTACGGGTGTATGCTTTAAATCTGTTATTCGGGCATGTCTGATATTTGTTTTGTACTGTATCTGTATTTTTTGGTTCGATGTATAGCTATATCTCTGTATGCTCTTGGTGTGACTCTGTTGTTTGCATGTGCACAAGCACATACAGAATTTTGAAAAAACTGGAGCTTACAGGGGACCTTTATTGGTGAAATTTTCTTTTTAATGGAGTTCAAACCAATTTTATACGATTGTCTTTTAAACTGATAGTTACAGGACACGCTGCATGGATGTTAACATGGGATGCTTCTACCATCAGCACCTGTATCAAATTAGGAACAGATATTCATGTTTCAAATGGCGATAATAATTTTGGATCTGGACCCTACTCATGGTTAACATTTTACATCTCCAACTTAAAATCTTGCAATACAAGTACGCACATGAGGATTTTACTTGTAAGTATATATATACTTAACTATATTTATCGGCAAAGATGTCTAAATGCAGTGTAGTTTACATTTTCAAATATGGACATAGGGATTTCTCACTTGCATTTCTTGCTAACTCATATGATATTAGCTGGTGGGAAAGGAATCCTGTTTTCACCTAATCTTTCTTTATGATAAGGCACCTATTTTGATGTTATTATAGGTTGTACTAACACACTTCTTCTGTACAGGTTTGGATATGATTATCCTGGTGGGTATGAGCGCGGTTATCCTGATGAAAGGCCTCATGGTCGATTTATGGGCCGTTCGTCTGATGGCTATCAAGGTGGTCCATCTGCTAATCTCTCAAACTCTTTGCATTTTTTTTTATGTGATTATAAAAGATTCTCTAATGATTTTTCATATGTTTCAATTGACATTTTCGTTATACGAAATACAGTTCTCTGCCGTAATTTTATTTCTCTGTGTTATGTGTCATTGGCCATCTAAACGTGTGATCTGTATTTATGAGTAAATACAATGAACTGCATTTCAGTAACTGGTCTCCATTTGACCAAATCTTGATCAGATTGCTGCTCGGTTTCTGTGTTCCAGCAAATTTATTTGTCATTAATTATACGTGCTAGCTATGGACAGTCATTTGTGGTTGGTGCAATTGCAATTTTTTTGGTAGAAGTTGATTGGTTAAAATTTCTCCTCCAAAGCCTTATTTTAAACTCAGAAAATATACTAATGTGAGCATCAAAATCTAATTACAGTGGGCTGTTATAAATATAATCTAAACATGAAATGATGGAATTGGTAATGGAAGCCAACTTGCTTCTTGTGGTTCTCAGTTGACTGTTTGTGTCTTCTTTCAAGCGTATTTCTCTTGAATGCAACATTCAATCATGAGTACGAGTGTGAAAAGAGGGTGATATGGGGCAAAAGTGATAATCTACTAGTAGGGAAAATGTGTTGGAGCTAAAAAATTATGTGTATAGGATGATTGGATAACCTCAAAATTACTTTTTAGGATCTTGATAGTAATTGAGATAAATGGATGGCTAAGGATCTTCTATCCAAGCTGTATTGCTGTGAAGAGATACATATACTAATTTTAACTTCACCATGAGGAGTTAAGAGTGGGTGATGGCCTATGCTGATGTCACCAATTAAGGTTGAAAATTCATTTTTGCTTATAGTTTACCTTTTTTTTTTTTTAAAAATATCCTCTGCCTATTCTTTTAAAATTTAACTTTGTTGGGGACCGAGGCATGAAGATGTGATTGGGAGCTTAATAATTATTTCCACTGGCCATTTAAATTTGTTTTCATTGTTAAATCATTAGGCTGTGTTGTACATTTTGATGTCTAGAAGTTTAGAACTGTTTTTGACAATAAAAATTTATTTCAACTTGAGAACAAGGAGTCTCATCCTAGGACCTCAATATATCCAATAAGGTGCAAGAAGGCTGGATTCTCCAAAAGTAGAATTGAAAGGGCATTGTGCAACATCCACAAGGACTGATAATGCCTGTACAAATCTCGTACTCGTATACTTCTAAATATTCTACTGTATACCTGCCACAAGGCAGCTTCTCCATCTCATTTTTGACCTTCTACTGAGCATGATGGCATGCTTCAAAGAAATGATTATAGTTTTTACACTAAAATTGTCTAGCCGGGAACCAGCAAGAGGTGGCCGTATCTTTTCCTGCTCTTCTACTTATATGGGTAAGAGTCTTGGTTTAAAAATGAATCACCTGATATTGTTCAACAAATTTTGTGAGCTAGGGAGCTTTGTTGGAAGTGGGCCCTATTATTTCTGAAGTATGGAATTATTTCTCTAATCTTAAAACTCAAATAGAAAGTAAACTACTCAGGGGGCCTGTATGCTGGAAAATTTTATATATATAAATTGCTTGTCATTCTATATTGATTACATACGACTTTCAGACCTAATATGTGTTTATTATTCTGGTAACTGGTTTCCTTTTTTGTTTGGCTGTTATCATGATTTAATGAAATTTTGACTTTTACAACTTATGGCATGACTACTGGTTTAAAAACTTGAGATATTTGATCTCACATTTGAACTTTGCTCATTGCAGCAATTGTTTACTTGTGGCGCTCTTGCATTTCCAAAGTTGTCAGATTCATTTCTGTCTTTATACAATACTCTTAGCTATGATCCTTTTATGTTTGCTTTATTATCAGATTTTTTAATTTTCATAATGCAGAATGGGATTCCAGTCGTGGTGGTTTTCCTGATGCTTTCATTGCAGGAGGAACCCAAAGGTACGAATCACACGACATGCTACAAAAGCACATTCACTTTTCCCTAGCAGACTGCATTTGACTTGTTTTAAGCTAGCACATTCGCTTCTTGTAGGTGTCTTTCTCCTGTCCTTAAGCTTTCCTGTAAAATCCTATGTATGTAAAAGGGTGATCTGCATTGAGTTCCCCCTACTTGAGGCATGTTATCTGCTTGCTTTGCTTGTCATCATTGAACTTTCTATTTGCTGCCTAATACAACAAGTCTGTTTTGCTTATTAATGACAAATTTAGTGGGGAATCTTGAAATGCTATTCTTTATATAATGTCTCTTGGACCAAAAATTTTATTGCTCTTCGTTATGATGATTGTGATATATTGGTATTTCTGCTTCCTTTTCAGAAATACAGCCTGCCTCATGGTATTTTTATCTCAATTCGATTTCTAATTGTGAACTTAACTAATTGTAGATTACATTAGCTTTTGGTGTAAGCTGTGTTGTTTTTATCGTAACATCGTATCTAATTGTTTTGTGGTTTTTTGGGCTTTTAGGGAAGGAATGATGTCTTATAAGCAGTTTATTCAGGAACTTGAAGATGATATCTTACCTGGTGAAGCTGAGCGCAGGTTGGATGGGGAATCTTTTAGATTTTATTCATTTAATCTTACATTTTTTGGCAAGTTGTCTTTCCTTTGAGCCTTGTATTGGTTTCTCAGTTCCTAGTTCTGTTTCATCACTGATTCTGTTAATTGGTTGAGCGTGATTAGGTATCAAGAGTACAGGACAGAGTATATAACGACCCAGAAAAAAACTTATTTTAATGCACACAAGGATGAAGAATGGTATACTCCATTTTTTCATTTTTTCCTACTATTTTTTTACTTATTTTGTGCCTTATATGAGTTTGTATATCTGTTCAGGTTGAAAGATAAATATCATCCAACGAACTTATTTGCTGTGATAGAGCGGTAAGCACATGAACTTTATTAGGTGGAAGTTTTCTCGTGGCTATATATTATTTCCAAAATCAATGCAAAATGTCTGCTAAATATCCTTCTATACATACTTGGTATCCCTGTTTTTGATTTGAGTCTATTGAAAGACACTGTCAGTGGCATTTGTAGGAGGAATGAACTTGCAAAGAAGTTGGCAAATGACTTTCAGCTTGATTTGCAGAGTGGGACATTGGATCTGTAAGAGCTGGTTCCACATATATAGGGATTTTGTAACTGTGGGTTGTAACTAATTTTGTGCCTTTATATTTATCTAACCTAGTTCTGTATGTAAACAGAGGTCCAGCTTTTAGCCCTAACAAAGGAGAACAGTCCAGCGAGCCTAATTCTGATGATGAAGGTGATGCGGGTGGCAAAAGAAGGCGGCCTGGCTGCGTTGGTGCCAAGGAGTCTGGTCTTTTATCCGCCCCAAAGGCTCACCCTGTTTGTTCTGAGCCCAGACGAATTCAGATCAACATTGAACAAGCACAGGCTCTTGTGCGAAAACTTGATTCAGAGAAGGGCATTGAAGATAATGTTTTATGTCGAGTTGATAATGATAGAATGAGCAGAGATAGGTCTCATGGAAATTCAAGTGGTCCGGTCATCATCATACGTGGCTTAAATGCAATCAAAGGTCTTGAAGGGATTGAGCTTCTGGACACCCTTATCACTTATCTCTGGCGCATTCATGGGGTGGATTATTATGGGTTGGTTGAATCTAATGAAGCGAAAACTCTGCGGCATGTTAGAGTGGACAGCAAGAATTCTGATACAGTTGGTAATGGGAATGAGTGGGAGGAGAAATTAGATTCACATTGGCAAGAAAGGCTGAACGGTTCAGATCCTCTGGAAGTGATGACTGCAAAGGAGAAGATAGATGCTACTGCCGTTGAAGCTTTAGATCCCTATGTCCGCAAAATTAGGGATGAAAAATATGGGTGGAAATACGGATGTGGAGCAAAAGGCTGTACAAAACTCTTTCATGCTGCAGAGTTTGTTCACAAACATTTGAAGTTGAAGCACCCAGAACTTGTGATGGAACTCACAGCAAAAGTGCGGGAAGAGTTGTATTTTCAGAACTACATGAAGTAAGTACCAACATTCAGCCATTTGAATATGCCTCTGGTTACTGCTGTGCTTGTATGGCCTATAACAATGTTTAATTGCAGTGATGCGAATGCTCCTGGAGGGACACCTGTAATGCAGCCATCTTTTCCGGTGCGACTTATTTATAACTACTTATCCTCAATTTTCAGTCCTCCAATTTCTCATTGTGCAATGTTGGCTTGTTTTTCATTTTCAGAAGGAAAAGCTTCAAAGACGTAGGCCTGGACTGGACAGTAGAATAAGAGATGAAAGAGGAAATCGTAGAGAACGTGATAACCATGCCAATGGCAACGAACAGTTTGATAGGTCTGAGAATCCCCAATCTGGGGATTTTGCCAGTAATGATGGTGCTTCTGGAAATAATCCAGATGAACCAATGTTTGATAACTTTGGCGGGCCAGGCATTCCTGTTGCTACCTTCCCTTCAGATATGCCTCCAGTGCTGATGCCCGTTCCTGGTGCTGGGTAAGTCTCTGGTTTTTTTACTGTCTTTCCCTTATCTGATTTAGCAGAAGTGTTTCTTATATGTTAAGAAAACTTTTTAATCATACAATATAATAGTTGACTGCTGTAATTGATTGCAGCCCACTAGGGCCTTTCGTTCCTGCTCCTCCCGAAGTTGCCATGAGAATGTTGCGAGACCAAGGAGGCCCTTCCCCGTTTGAAGGAGGCAGAAATGGAATGTCGGGTCCCCAGATAAGTGGACCTTCCCCAATAATCGCCTTATCCCCTACACTTCGACAGGATCCTCGGCGCTTGCGAAGGTCTGTAGTTCATCCTTAATTTAATCTCTAGTGTTATTGAATTCTTACCAAACTAGTTCATTGATGTACTGAAAGCAAAGACCTGGAGCCTTTCAGATGAACGCTGCATTGTCACCTCTATTATCTGTTGTTTTAGTTAGGTCATGGATCTTACCTGGATTTAACAATTTTGCAGCTACAATGACTTGGATGCTCCAGATGACGAAGTCACTGTTATAGATTACAGGAGTTTGTAGGGTTGAGTAAGGGCAAGCAGTATTATTTCGTTTCTTGCAGAGCTGTATCTGGGTTTCCGGCATCCTCGTCGTATACAAGCAGCTAGGGATCCCGCAGGTCCGGAGACCAATTTACGTGCGCATCTACAGGACGGCGTCTGCATTCCATTATTTAAATTAAGCATGCTGCCAAATACGTTGAGAGCTCGGAAAAGTAAGGAGGCGTTGTTGAATTTTGGGGTGGGGTTAGTTGTGTAATCAAATTTCTAGGGTCGTCTTTTTTGTTGTAGTTTGGTAAAATGGCCTGAAATGGATCTGTTTAATTGAATTCTCCGAGGCTTGATGCGGTGAAAACGCTGATTAAACTTTTGTGTTCATAATGTTACATGAAAAAAAAAATAAAAATAAAAAATAAAAACCACCCGTAGAAGAAACATGATGTTGACTGACGTGCGTTATCCTGCGATTGGGTTTTTGTCTTTTAGTCGTTGTCGCAGAAGAATCCACCATTTTCTTGTTTTATCCTCTCTTGATTAGCATACGAGTTGCATTAACATTTCTCTTGTGAATTGTGATCGTATCTTCCACTTCAATTATGTCACCTTGCTCTTGTTTGAACCTCTATTTCAAGTCAGACATTTAAGATCTTAAATGCGTGTTTTCATGAAAATAAGATTAAAAATCATAAAATTTAAAATATATAATGATTGAATGGATATAATTTTAGATAAAATTACAACACGGTTCAGATCTTTCACAGAACATTATAGCTTATATCTGTCATAAAGCATTTGTGTTGCATCACTCGTATTTCACATATGTTAAATCCTTAATCTCACAACAGGGGCCTCCATTTTGGAATGAAACCTTCAATTACTACGCGTTGATCCAAAGTACCACCAAAGACTATTGTTAGAAAAAAAAATTGCGTTTTCAATCTTACTCACGAGTATGTCAGATGCAATAATCTATAAAACTCAAGCTAATCTCTTCTACTCTGGGTTCTATTTACAAGAATATATCTGAACGCCATTTAAAAGCATGGACTTCAAAACAATTACCATCCACTACACTTGACTAATAATATTCATCTTATTGAATTTTCAAGTTCTTGAATTTGTACAAGAGCGACTCTATTGATTTCTGTATCCTAGAACTCTCTGCTTGCCTTACAATCTGTGAAGCCTCATGTAAACTTTGAATTCCACGACCCAAACTGGCAATAGAAGGAGCTGTTGGAAATGATTCAGCAGCACACTCAATCCCATCACCATATACAAGCAAACCTGTGCAAGTAGCAATGCTGCAGCCAAAGGTTGCCCATGGTAAGACTCCAATTGGTCTAACTCGGCGCTTTCTCATTATCTCATAGAATGCTGTTCTCATTGCAGAAAGGCTTGCTTTCTCCGCAGAAGCTATGACGCTGTGAGCCACCGCCCGAATTTTCTCAGCAGACGCGGCAGCCTTAATGGCAGAGCCTTTCAATGAAGAACTTGCCACTCCAGGAGCTACCAATTTGGTTGGACCAAGAGCCTTGCTAAGTGCAAAAAGAACAGCTTTATGATTTTGAGTCAGTATAAGTTGCAGCGAGGAGGGGACATGAAAGGTTGCGATTTTGATAAAACTTGATGCTGGAATGACTTTGGTGAGGGAAGAGGCTCCAAAAATAGCCGTTGCACCAGCCCCTACGGCTACCATGGGGTTATCAGCTAAAAGCCGCTTTTTGATACAATGGGTTGAAAGCTCGCCATCATCTCCAACATTGGTGACAAGTTGATCAACCGTGTCTTCAACTTCAGATGGAACAATAGTCTTCCAGTGCTTTCTTAGCCCTGCTAATCCGCTAGCATCAACCACCGCAACAATTGATTTGTACTTCCTAGTTTGGCTTTGGAGAGCCTGTGCAAGAATAGCATGTGACTTGTCCTCCACAGGAAGATCCGAGAAGTTGCACTTACCTGAGACCGGTGTCCTTAGCCTGCCAGCAGTATTCAAAGCAATCCTGAGCCCCTCAACAGCAATTTGAAATGCATAAACTTCTGAAAGGAGTCGAGTGTCGATGATTTCTCCCTTGTTAACATCGCGGAGCATCTTCTGTGCGCAAGCCAAAGCAGTTCGCATAGAGGGAATATCAACAAACATATCATGCAAATCAACAAGCAAGGGGTAGACACCCTTTGCAAACCGTGGGACCTCATAGTCAACTACAGGCTGAACAACTTCGCTTGAAGACTTTGTAATTGGATTCAAACTCACCAAACATGAAGATAATGATTTCATCATCTGAGACTGAACCTCATCCGTCACACGGATGGCACTTGAACTCAGAGAGACAATTGAACTTCCCATTCTTCTGGGAACCAAACTACTTGGTTGCAAAGTAAACGCACTTCTGAAACCGGTTACCAAATTCACAACGCCTGCCTCTGCATCCAAATCGCAGTTACTATCCTCATCCACGCTGCATTTCACAAAAGGGGACTCAAGCATCAGAAAGGCAGATCCAACTTCCTCGGCGGCCTTCTTGGCCGTGACAAAGTGCCCATTAAAACCCACCCCGAAAATGTCCCTCAACACCAAACTCCCCGCCACGTCTTCATACTTCTCCCTGTTAATCTTGTGCATAAAACATTTCTTCAACACCTCAAACACAGACGTTGGGACAGTATCCTCATCGATACATCTGCTATTATCACCCCTTTTACTGTCACCATTCATCAACCCATGGCCCCCTTCCCCCAAGCCACTAGTCTCCGAATTACTCAAACGCCCCACTTGCACCACAACTGCCTCAGGCTTAATCTCTCTGATTAAACACTCTGCATCCGTAGCCGACCTTTGAGACAAATTCTGGACCGACAGCACATAAATTACAGCCTGAGATTCCGGCTCGCGAATAGCATATACAAAATTTTTCATGCTCTCGGGAATCCGCAATCTTTTGACAATCCTATCCGATACCCTCAAGTCATTGAGTGCAAAGGCCGAGAAAGGCCATAGATTTTGCACGTATTCCAGCGCACCCCACATAATGAATTCCGTACATAAAATCAAAATCTCAATTTCAAAACCCTAACTTTCAATCAATCAATTCGACGGCGAGGTCCAAGATCAACAAAATAATTCACCACACGCCAACGCATAAACACGTGCGCTGCATACAGAGAGAATCGGACAGAAATTAAACGAGGCGTTGGAGTACCTGATAATGATGATGAAGAGAGGGTCTCCGAGGGTTGGCGGACTCCTGAAGACGCTCTCGCCTCTCCGTGGAGAGTCTGAGAAAGATCTTGAGTTGATCACGTTAATCTCTCTACCTCCGAAGACCCTTTCTGTTAATTACCCTATGCTAAATATTTCATAACAAAATACGAGGTTCTTGTCAGAAATTAATTCCCTATTAATAAACCTAATAAAATATTATGCATATAATAATATTACTAATAGAGAAGGTCAATATAATTAATTCAATATTAAAATGGGCCGACGCGGTGAGTAAGGAAATAGGCACTTTCTGAGAAACCACGCATGCAACGCTTTGTCCCTTTTAGATATTTTTATTTTAAAAATTATATAAAAATATAAAAAAATAAAATTTGAAATGTATAATAATTAAATGTGTATTTTTAAAATTTATAATGAGAAAACAAACATTTATAGTAAATCTCTTCCATTATAAATATAGTTAATGAGTTAAGATAATTAGTAATCTATATATTCACCTGTAAGATGGGCTGACGCAGTTTTAGTGACCACGACACTACTATTTATGAATGCAAAATAACTTATAAAAAGGATAAGTTAGTGAATAATCAATCTATTTACCATAACAACACTTATCCAAATGAAAATTGAAACGAAAAAAAAAGCTACAGATTATTATATATATACTAGATTATTATTCTGTATAGATTTAAGCAGATATATAATGTGTGCCCAAATTACAAAAGAATGACTCACAATTGTTTCTACAGTTTGCCAAATTATTTTTATAGTTTATTTTTTGGTCAAATATGAAGATTAATAATATAATTAAAGCATGTTCATTTTGAATAATAAAATAGAATTAAATTATGTTATCTAATTTAATTATATATTCACTTTAATTGATTAAAGTTCTTAAATAAACAGTAGAGAGGTACACTATAAAATCACAAAGTGAGGATTATATAATTAAGATATTGAGAATTACTTATGTATTTAAATTGCTATTTCAACCTTATATTATTAATTGAATAATTTTAATACTAAAATTATAATAAAAAGATAAATATAATCACCATAAATAGTCAATTTTATTAAACATAATAATTCAGAATTAATGAATATACTAACTATTTTATCATTTAAAATAATCATTTGAATTATAGTCCGACTCAAAACAGTTAATAAAGCCTTAGAGACTAAATATTTGTAGCAGAGTATTTGATGAATTTATCTGAAGATTAAAAATTACATTCAATTTCTAGTTTCTCTATGACTTTGAGAAGTCTTAATTGTGAAGGAAAGCTTAGATGTAACTATTTTACATATAAGGTTTGACCCATTAACAAAGCACGTGTGATACGCACAACCAAAATACATCTGCCATTGAAGACTTTTTGGTGTCCTCAATTAAAAAAGGTGTTCAAATCGTTCTTTTATTTTTCCAGAGATTAATTAAATCTGGACTTCGATTTTAAAAATAACAGTTAGAATTATATCATTTATGTCCTGTTAGATTAGACGAAGAAAGGGAAAATAAAATAAAATAAAATAAAAGCCCACAGAACTTTCCCAGGTCAAATTCTGCTGAAATATTTGGTTCACACCTTTAACTTGCTAACAAAGTTGATACCTAAATTGACCCATTTGAGTGGACACTGCAAACTTTCTTCTTTCAGAAAAACACAATATGGATCAATTACACAAGGAAATTGTGTTGCCACGATATAACAACAGCATTTGCTGTACTGATGTGTATTTTCCTACAAAACCGACAAAAACACATATGATAGTGATTTCATCTAACCTTCTTACAATCTGGACCATCCAGGGAGAACAACTCTGCCCTGTTGAAAAAGTTAAAACACATACAGACATGACAACAAACAAGATCAGACTGGGAGGTAAGAAACTAGTAGCCTGTTTGAAGACACTGAGTAGGGATGTTCAGTGAGGATGTTGAATCCATACAGCACCCTCAGGTTTGTAAGTGCAGGGAAGCAAGGCATCTACTTGTGCGGCCTTTTTGCAGGATTATCTTGTTTGGGCTCGATCTGCCAGGACAAGAAAATCAGAGTCAAAATCACTGCTCATGATTTGAAGAATCATGGGTTCACAACACACACATAACTGGGAGAATTTGAAGAGAGGAGATAAAAGTCGGAAAATATATCCTATAACTGGAATACAGATAAAAATTTCAGGAAGAATGCATGCATGGACATTACTGAGAGTGGTAGAGGATCCATCATACAGGATTCTCATGTCAGGAGTACTATTTACAATCTAAGTAGCAGACCCAAAAACCATGGAAAGAAATAGCTGCGTAATGACTCATCATTTACAAATCAGGTTGTTTACCTATTGAAACCGTATCATATTTCAATATTTGTGGGCAGGTACAAAGAACAAACTTATGATACAACACCTACTCGAGAAAGGAATGCTAAAGAGCGAAAAACAGTTGAAAATAAACAATATTATGAATGCTCTGTGGACTGCAGGCTTGCTGCATATGTTTATGCCACCAAAATCAATTGGCTAATCACTGTTGGATTATTATTATTATTATTTTTTGGTTTATGCTTTCATATTTTTAGTACTGCATATATTTCACATTTCATGATGGAATGCACCACCAGTTTGAACATTATTTTTGGGTCATACCCAGCAATATCCAAAGTGAAACAAGAAACACACACACATGCGCGCGTGCATAATGATTGTTTCCTACAGGTGACCTTGGCAAGCACAGTAATTCTTATCCAAGCAAAATTATGAATTGACATTAAGAAATTCCATCCTTTGGATCAGTGACAGATGCTATAATAGCCAATGAGATCTTTGGTTCATTGCACTGTCTGCATGCCAGTATCATAAATCTACAATTCATGAACCAACAAAGTCATACTTACTGTTCTGTAATACTCATTCAATAAGTCAACATTCAACAGATAGAATCACGCCCGCACATTCTCATTTTTTGAGCAGAGAGAGAGAGAGGGCGCCAGCGGCAAAAAGGTACAGTGAGTTATTAGAATGGACAGGGAAAACGATTACCCAAAAGTTCAGTAGCTTTGACTTTTAACAAAACAAAGAATGTATTGCCAGCAGGCATGAATCCTTACCGCATTTGACAGCTGCTCACGAATGTATGCCATTGATCTCAACATGGCACCTAAAGTATCTCGGGAGACCTGAAATTTCACCTCTGATTCTCCTGAACTTGTTTCTTTGTCTTGAAGCTGATAAGAGTAGACTATATCAATAGAATGGCTATTTCACTGACACACATGAAGAGGATGTTATTTTTGCAAAATGGTTATGAATTGCCAGCTGAAGTGTGATGGTAGACAACTATTGGCATTAATCAGTGTTTCATCTCATGACAACTACTTACCCCCTTCCACAATTTAACAGATTTGACTGAGAAATTTAAAGCCAACACAACATAGACATATGAAGATGATAGAACCAATTATGTGGCAACATGGGTAAGTTAAACTGGCAAAAACATGGCATCTCTTAATTGAAAAACTGAGATCCCATTCTCTTCAAAGATTAATCCTATAAAACGGTACTTGATAGAAGCAATCCGGAAATCCTGTGAGGTGTAAAAAGAATAATTAGCAAGCTTTCTCCTCTGAGTCGTATTTTGTCAACTAGATCAAATTAATGCAGAGGAAGGCCTTGCGTAAATTTGCCCCCTATTGACTGTGGGATTTCTGTTGCCGGTTTAGCCAAATTGTTATTCTAGAATAAGTCAAAAAATATTTCAAAAGTGGAATCATATTTTATTGAATAGATACAGACAAAGTATGTTGGAATATATCAAGGGCCAGATATGCAATCTCTTTTGTCCATTCAGTGCCATATTTGGCCATATTAGAGGGGACAATTTGGCAAAGATGAGTCATGATACAGTTATCTCATAAAATTGAGGTTCAAATTTCAGAGCCACATACCTTCAAATTGATGACAGCAACCTTATTGGCAGGGGTAGAGAGCTGATCGCTGATGTAGGCCATGGACCTCAAAATGGGTTCCAAAGTCACCCTTGACAATGAAAACTTTACCTCCGATTCTCCTGCAGGAATCTTGCTATAATCTTGCAACTGCACAAGCAGCAAAAGCAAAGTAAATTTAAAGAAAATGTTAGTTTCATATCCAAATCCAAGCTTGAAAGCATCAACTAGAACTTAGTTCTCAGACAAGGCAAATCAGCAAACTAAGTAGAAGTGATATTTTAGTATGAGTACAAATGAAAGGATTGGATTAAACAAAGGACAAGGTGTAAAGGAACTCAAACACGGACATTTTGTTCTTCAAAAAGCTCCTGTCAGTTACCTGAGTTTCTTTTTCACAAGCAATTTAAATGACAAGACCCGATCCATTTATATAGGAGATAGATTATGTGTGTGCAATCTTCTCGACCTGTGTTTCACTCTCATTTCCAAGACTTCACCTGAATGACATTTTTGAATGTGATTCATGTATTATGTTTCTGAGTTTCTCGTTCACAAGCAATTTAAATGACAAGACCCAGTTCATTTATATAGGTGACAGATTATCTATGTGCAATCTTCTTGACCTCTGTTTCACTCTCATTTCCAAGACTTCGCCCGAATGACATTTTCATATGTGATTCATGTATTATGTTTCTGCAATTCCTCTGGTCCAAAAAAAAAAAGAAAAAAAAGGAAAAGAAAAGTAGAAGAAAAAAAGAAAGGAAGAAGAAAAAGAAATGGAATATGGAACACACCTTCAGGTTAATAACAGCTACCCTATTAGCAGGAGTCAAGTCCTTATTCTCCATTAACCAAGTCATTGACTTCAAACAAGGAAGAACCACCTGCAGGCACATAAAAAAGTAAGACGAGAGTATTACATTTTCTGTGCTAAGAAATAGTTCATCCTACGAACATTGAATATGGTTTCTACTACCATGTTATCCTTGTGATCACCATCACGGTTAAGAGAAACTGGGGTCGTGCACGGGATATTTGAATTGGCAATGGGTTGACTAGGAACACCAACATTACTATGATTACAGCGTTGTACTATTCCATCTGGTTGTGGCCATAGTAAAGGGGTCGTTTCTGAATACGCTGTGGACGATCTCTTATCATCATAACCAACTCCACTAACCTGTGAGCTAGATGGTGGCACTTTTGCAACACTTTTTTTAACACTGGAAACCTTCTTCCCACCTTCTATAAGACTAACAAGTGCTGTACTGTATGTCTCAGATGTGATAGCCCCCTCCTCAGAAAATCTGATTGCTTCCTTGCATAAATAGTTATATCTTATCATCAGAGATTTGTGACCCTGTAGCTCACTGTGTTCGTCCGCTACAACCATGGTTTTAGCATTTGTGGTCCACCGCTTTAAAATGTAATGAGATGGCAAGGTAAGAACGTTAGTTACAGTAAAAACTGTTAAAACATGTCTACATAGGATGCCAGAATACTCAAACATCTTGCAGCTACAATTTGCTTTCATCTGTGCCATATTCAGTGATACAAAATACGCTTTATGATCATCCTCAAATTTTGCAACCCTGTATGTATTATTATTACCATCTCCATTAACTTTATTTGCAGTATATACAAATGTCTCAACCAACTCCTCTTGAAATTTTGAAAATATTCTCTTTGTGTACAAACTAGCAGCCTGTTCTTCCATAGGGGAATGTGTCCTCAGCACTGGGGTGGTGCATATTGTATCGAAATCAACTTCTACTTCTCTCTCAAATGAATTCTTCAGAGCTCCTTCATATTGCCTAAAGAACACTGGCAAAGTAGTCTGTTGATTTACATATCCGTCAAAAAATGAGCTCTCAAATCCCAAACTGGGGAAGGGGGCAGCAAAGAAAAAGTCTCGAAAATAAACAGGCACCCACTGCCTGCGGGCATCGTATATTGATTGTAACCAATCATTTTTCCTCAGGTCATACTTGTCGACGATAGAAACCCAAAATGATTCAAATTCATCAATGGTATCAGTCATGTTGATGCAGTTATAGAGCTCCACCTGAAAATTAGGATGCATCTGACATACATGTGCCATTCTTTCTTGGCCTTCTCTTAACACATCCCATCTGTTTACACGATGGCAGGTTTTTGGAAAAACCTGGGCAACTGCAGCCTGTATATTTCTGTCTTTATCCGTGGTCAGGGAGACAGGAGCATGGTCATTCATGGCAGCCAGAAATGTCTTAAATAGCCACAGAAATGTAGCTTCGGATTCATCTAGAAGTAGACCACACCCAAATAAAATTCTCTGACCATGATGGTTCACCCCAGTAAACGGAGCAAATGGGACACTATATTGCTTTTTAAGGTAAGTTGTCTCCAAAGTGACAGCATCTCCAAAATGACTGTAAGCTGTCCTAGACCTAGCATCGGCCCAAAATGCATTAGCCATGCGATTCTCTTCATCGAGTTGTATGGCATAGAAAAACCCAGGGTTTTCGCCCTGCATTTTCATAAAGTAATCAAGGAGATTCTGAGCATCTGTACCTAATGTTCTTCGACTGGAACATCCCCGTGCATAGCCTGATGAGCTAATGTTCTTAACTGTATGATTTAATCCTGAAGCGGGCACATTCTGCCCTACATAATTTATTTCCGAAGGGGCACTGTTTCCATCCACAGACACATACATCATGCCACTTGGAACTCCATCCAGGCCTTGGATAGTTTCTGCCACATTGTTTGTTGTGGCAGCAAAATGTCTCTTAGGCCTTAGGTAATGCACCCTACCCAGACTTACAACAGTGTGACTATGCTCCTTCACAAATTTTGTCACGACCCATTTGTTTTCACCTCTTAACTCTATTCTAAGCATGGCCTTACAGCTCCCAGCAGCTCTTTTTTTTGAACTGTCACTCAAACAAAAGAATTCCTGGGAGGCTGCCATTTCGTCAGCCTTTGACTGGTTAACATGTACTCGAGTGCTAAACCCCAGATGTCTAGCATAGTCATCATAAAACAACTTTGCCGCATGTTCAGAATCAAATTCCATTCCAACGTGGGGCTCAGGGAAAATCCCATCTTCATCTTGAACCAGAGAGTGTCCAAAAGTATCCATTTCTCCACCATCACAAGAATCATCATCACCATCATCCGTGATTCCCCCATGTTGCCCCATGTTCCCTTCCACACTAATCAGTTCAACATCCATATGTGGACCAATTTATTGCTCTATCACAAAATTTAATCACATGAACCCCACAAGCATACTGCATTTCCCTACATCCTTTTCCACAGCATCACATGCTCCAAGTCTGTATGAATTTCAACAAAACAATCAAGTTAACGGATTTATTTGGTCTAGCCGAACTACACTCACATAACCGCTGTTTCATAAACTCTATATAGTAAACCACCAAAAAGTCAGAAACTACCCAGCACTCATGCAGCAGGAGACTCGGGAAACTCCATAACCTTAACCTAGTCTAAATGTCTTAAAACTCTTAAAATGGCTATTATTTCCACCATCTCCACGCTGCTATTCAGAAACCAAACAAGATGTTAAATTCTCGCCGTTAAAGTTGTCTATAACTTTCAAATTTCCTTATTTAGTCCATTACAAGTGTCCTATAACTGCAATAAATCATGATAAAAGAAGAAACTTTTTCCAGCACTTCAGAATTAAATTTAACGCACAACTAGCTCATGACCACATCAATTCCAAAAAACAAGAAAAAAATTAAGAAAATTATGAATATGCACAAATACGCACGTATGGGTTTCAAGTGATCATACATGATACCAGAGGGAATACCTGTGAACCAAGGTGAATATAATAAAAACAAAAATATTTCATCAGAATCGGTGATGAATTGGGCGAATGTGAAATTTTAGGGTTTCTGCTTGATTTTTGGAAAGGGCTGACACGACGGCGTTTCGAGGAGCACCGGTGATGTAGGTCGGAGGGGACGGGAAGAGAGAGGGGGTGAGTGAGTGGGTGTCACGTGCGTACAAATAGACCTAAGTGGACGCGGCCCTAATATCCGTAGATTTTCATCCTACGGGTGAGATTGTTTGAAAGAAAATCCGCGATGGGCGTTATCGTTGCATCGATGGCTGATATGCGGGGTTGCAAAAGTGGGTCCCCTTTTGTGTGGCTCATACGATGCAGACTTACATTATAGGAGGCTTTACTCAACAAAATGATTTTGTCAATTTAGAGGATGTAACAATAAGATTTTTAGTTTACAAATTTTTTAATAATAAATTAAGGATTCTCAACTTCTTTTTACATATCTTATAATTTATTTTATTTTATATAATAAAAAAGATATAAATATCTTTCAATTATATTTTATTAATTACATTTAATTCATCTTTATCATTGTTACAATTGAAAATAATAATAAAATACAATTATAAATTTTCTCATAACACGATTTTATTATTGCTATTCAAATAATTTATTAGATTATTTTAAAAATAAAATTTATAAATTCATAAACTCAAAATATTTTATAAGTTGTATGATCTTATGATTTATGAAAAACAAGTTTAGCCAAATGCCTCTTATTGTAGAATTAGAAGAATTCTTTAATAATAATTTGTATCTCTTTATATGAAAGAAATTGACTAATTTTTTGGAATATATTGAAATCCAATAATGATTAATTTGGCTAAATTATAAAGGTAGGCATGTGGTCACAATTGCTTCCCAGTAAGAAAAAAGAGACGTTTTTAATTTACAAAGCAGAGCGTTGTGACAAATTATTCTTTTTTCCTTCATTGGAGTTTTGATTATTATATGAATAATTGCATTTTCAAACACATGTTTGAGTCGTGGGTTTGGACCCCTCATTTGCCCGCCTTGCAAGAATTATTTTGGTGGAGTGAGGTGGAAGTGCATTCCACCGTACCAAACAAATAAACCAAATGCAAGCTCTTGTCCTGACTTAGCTCTGATTGGTTGATTATAAAGATTTGTCATATCCGTTCGGGGGACACGAAAAAGAAAGGTCAAAGCATGGGGGAAAAAAAACAGCAGCATGTAGTGATTGTATCACCAATGGTCTTCTTACCACTAATTTAATCTCATCAAGTCCCAAATTCAACAGCAGCATGTTGTGATTGTATCACCCATGTTCTTGCCACTAATTTCATCTCATCAAGTCCCAAATTCAACTAACAAAGTCGAGCTAGAAAGGACTAAAGAGGCTAAACACAAGAAAGGGGAATACTAAATCCCACTTTTAAAATAGATACATATCATGATTTTAAGAAAAAAAAAATGTCTAGTGAAGTTGATCATATGGCTACACTCAGACAGCGCGACCAAGATGCATCAGGGCATGCTGGCCACAGCCATACAAGAAATGTGCGTCAGGGAGTGCTGGCCACAGACATACAAGAAACGTTTGACGGCATGGCTTCTTCCACAGGATCCTCATTTAGCAAAGTCACCTGTAGAGATGCCGTTGGTAACGCCTGGCACCTAGTAACATTGCCTATGACTTATCTTCAAATTTATCCTAAAATTCGTAAAGGAACATTTTAGTGCTGGCATCATATTCTTGGATTGTGGGTTTCGACTGCATAAACCAGTGGAGTTTAGAGTCGAAAAAGGTCCTGCATATCAAGGATGTCAGCGAGGACACCAGCTGCAGTAGTATCATTGCCTGCTCCAGCACCTTGGATAACCAGTGGTTGTTCACTATAGCAGCGGCTGTATATCTCCAACTGCGATTTAAGTACATATGTATTCAGTGGACGATCAATGTTTGATAAAGGAGTTTGGAGAGGACCAAGATAAATAATTAGTTCTAGAATAGTAATGGCAGTATATTTCACAAGAAAGAGCTAAAATGATGTGTTTCCAGATCTATTCAAACAGCAAAACAGGAAGCCAAAGGCGCTGGATGCAGTATTATTGTTTCCACTAGTAGAAAATAAAGTTGGCATGGTTAATGAAACTTTATTAGGTAGATCTAATAAAATCTAGCACGTATTGTGCAAACACTAACTATGCATGCAACGGTCACCCACTTAGTCTTACCAGGTGCTTGGAAATATCATCTTGTAAGGCTTGTCTAGTTCATGAGAGCCTCCAAAGAATTATCATCCTAGAGCATTATTTCTATCCTGATTCCCATTATTTATTCTAGTAAAATTTGCACACTTTATTTGCATGCGAATTTATTTATAAATTATAATATTTTAATTAATAAAATAAAATTATTTAGTATTAGAAAGTATAAAGAATATTTAAAATAATGAAATAAAGAAATATCAAGAGATTCTAAAGCAAAAAAGAGAAATTTTTAAAGAATACACAAAAAAAAAAATTTTAAAAAAAGAAAAAGTTAACATTCAAATAAAAAACTATATAATTTTACCTTATGCAAATTTATTTAAAACAAGAAAATGAAGAAATATCAAAAGAAATTAAAAAATGATAAAATTTGAGAGAACACATAAACACAAATTGTAAGTTGTATGGAAAGAGAGAAGAAAATGGTAGAAAGAGTAAAAATATAGAACATGAGGGTAATTGTGTAAATTCTGCAACCAAGGATCCTTATTAGAATAATAATACAGTATAGATCACAGCTGAAAAGGTATAAATATTCATTACCTCGTAGCTCAAACAAAAACAATATCAACAAAAAGAATAGACATCTACTGGTGTGCACCAGCACAACATCAGGACAAAACATAGAGCTGTGGGAGTGGAGGTAGAAGGCAGGTGAAGAGGAATCAGAAAAAAGAGAGAGTGGGAAATAATACATAATGGATGAAAACTGATTACCACATTGTCACTGCCCTTCAATCTACCCAGAGACGAATCTTTTGCAACTTCTTTTATGCCGACTTCACACCTAGTAGAGCGTAAATATTAAGCCAAAAAAACTACATGCTGCTACATTATGCAGAAGAAACGAACTTGGAAATGTTTGGAAGCCCATTGTGACGAATTTTGATAGGTTGAAAATAGCGTGTGCCTTAAGAGTGAAAAATTTATGAATAGTGTTAAAATAAAAAGATTGTATGTTTGAATTGATTGCTTTTCAATTTATTGTATATATAAAATTAGATG
Organism: Avicennia marina; assembly: GCA_019155195.1. Taxonomy (NCBI): domain Eukaryota; kingdom Viridiplantae; phylum Streptophyta; class Magnoliopsida; order Lamiales; family Acanthaceae; genus Avicennia; species Avicennia marina. The sequence goes on along the minus strand of CM032783.1, from coordinate 2,493,232 downwards.
ATATGGTGCCATATAAGGGTATATATATAAACGTAAATACGAATATATTGAGGTAGGAATTGATTTGACTTTGATAAGGGTAATAATTGGATAATGATAACATTTTGAAATTTCGTTATAATAAGAGTGTTTTTTTGGGAAGCTCATTTGGAGCTAGTGTATTTGGATGGGAAAAAATTAAACAAAATGGGTTTCCAAACATTGCGCTTGATCCTTTACCAGCTGAAGCGATAATGATTAGAATATAACCAAGAACTAGTTGATTTGACCTTTGTACTGTGTCACTAGTCAAGACTATATGCATAGAAGACATCAGTGTAGATGGTTACATTATTAGAATTATTATTATTATGATGATGATGATAGTAAGAATTTTTAGTTGCACAAAGTGAATTTCTTCAAATATGCATATGTTAATTCTTTTATTCTTTTTATTATTTTTTCTTTTCATCTAACTTATAATTTATATTTATGTTTTCTTTCAAAAATTTTTATTTTTAAAATTCCTTTAATATTTCTTCATTTTTAATTCTTAATGGTTTTGCACAGTGTAAGATACAATTTTATTATTTTTATTTTTTATTTTAGTTTTGACTAATTATTTTAATTTGTGTTTTCTCTCAAATTTTCTCTCTTTTAAATTCTTTTGATATTTCTTTATTAAATTTTATTAAATACTCTTTACAATTTTTATGTTAAATGATTAAAATACAATAATTTTATTTTTATTAAATAAAATATAATAATTTTATAATTTATAAATAAATTTGCACACGCACGCTGCATAGAGTGTGTAACTGTTACTAGTCATTGTTGTTGTTATTTCCGTTGTTATTATTGTTCTTGTCTTCAACATTATTGGGTATCCAGTTGTAAAAACTGCAGTACAAAAACTTGACATACCTGGACTCCTCCATTAGACAAACGTAGCGTAGAACATTGCCTTTGGAAGAAGCATCATCGATCCGTTCTTGGATATCTTTATCAAGCAATGGAAGACTGTTTGCTAGAAATTCTTCCAGGGACATTACATCAGGTCCCATTTCCACAGGGTACAAACTTTCCACCTAGTAGAAATCTTAGGCATTAAATATCTAATCCTGACCCTTGTGACAAAGATGCAATATCTGGAGGCACAATGCAAAGCTAACCTCAATGTTGTTCACGTTGATATGATGTCCAAGAAGTCGAGCAAGGATCAGTGCCTATTTAAAAACATTGAAAAAGAAATAACTTAATAACATAAATATTATAATTTCTCACATTTCTTCTTAGTAACAGTATGCATTGTACTGGCTGCTGAAACAATAGTGCAACAGCCTTTTTGGTGGAGTGTATGAAGATATTATATCTACCATTCTATTTACTCTAGGTTAAGTCCAAAAGAAACAAGGAAGCAATAAAGTTCAAATGCATATTGGCCCGTGCAGGTTTCCAACAAAACAGATAATCATGGTTCCTTTTGATGAGCCAGAATATAACAAAATTTGCATAGTTCGCTGTGGATGATATAATTAAACTTTCAAAGTGCCCAATCTTAGCGATTTGACAACGTTGGTCCATGACCAAATTGCAGCCCATGAAACTATCAAAGCAAGAAAAACCAGAACTTTTTTGCAAATGGAGCACTAAGCATGGGTATCATGCCTCTAACCTGTTATAGTAGATCGAGTATCACCTTTTAAATCAAAGAAAGATTTAAGCAAATCACTGCTATAGAGAGGAGAAAATGTTTGAACCTTTCTAGCGACATCCATCCCACCAAGATCATCTCGAGGATCTGAGAGAAAATAGGAAATGTGAAATCAAAACCATGCATATCACAAGAACAGGTCACAAGCGACTAGCACACAGAATTCAAGTTCTAATCATCTTTATTAGTGATTTTGTAAATTTAGACAATGAAAATGCCCAAGATTAACCAACGAACAAGTAATCAAATGACTCGGCCGCAGGTCTTACCAGGTTCAGTATATCCAAGAGATTTTGCAGCATTGACAACTTGGCTAAAGGGCGTTCCAGCTTCAACCTCACTCATCACATAGCCCAGTGTTCCTGAGAATCAGAAGCACGAGATGTTCATTATCTGCAAGTTTTGATTATCAATTAAGCTAAAGAAAAACCTGGAGCTTAACTAAGGGAAAAGATTATATTGTTGAAGTATCATGAAAAATATACCACTCAAACTTCCAATAATACGGAAGATAGGGTCTCCTGAAGAAAGTATACGATTTATAGTTGATATGACTGGGAGACCAGCGCCAACCTACCACATAATGGGCAAATTAAGTTGTTACGAGTGAAAAACAAGTGTTGAACTTTTCGAAAGTAAAGCATACAACCTTATTAACTTGGATTAGCAAATTAACTAAATCCCAGTAAAAACTTGTATAAATAAGCAACACAAAATGATACTGCAAAGTAAGCAACGATGCCTGGAGAGGTTTCATATCAGGCTTGTTATAGACCAATTAACTTATAATACTAAAGCTTGTTCATCAAAAGAAATTTAATTGTTTCAATCTCACATGTAAAGTTGATGCTAATGACACAAAATAAACCAAGTAAACCTTACTGTTGACTCATGTCTAATCCGTCTAGGATGTGACATCAATTTGTCATAATCTTCCTGCACATCACAAGGAAAAGCATTTGATACTGTTTTTAATCACACAGAAAATGGGGCAGCTAAAACTGAATAAGATGACTTGATTTAGGATTGCTCATTCAAAATTGAGCCACATTAATAATAGCGGAATATAATATGAGATACTGGTAGGAATTCTTATCTTCTTTCCAAATATCAAAAAAGAAAAAAATGACAGCCGAAAAAAAAAATTAGTTACCAGTGAAGAAGTAAGAGGCTTTTTGTTTGCCAGCACCACACTGCCATCAAGATTCACCACTTGCCTCAGCATCGGAATAGTTTGAGAGCTAGCTGTGCAGTCAACAAGTGCTAATCCTGTCAGATTTAGCATGACGTAACGTTAGTTTGAATTAACAAAATCACAACACACAAATGTCATCCGTATCTTATCTTCCAGATTTGGAAATGGAAGTGTAATTTTAATCCAGATGGTGTTTAATTTTTTAAAATAAATAAATAAATAAAATGAGAACCACGAAAACAACAAAACTACAAAGAATTAAAGGAAGTAATTGTTAGGTTGAACTACAGATTATGTAACATTTCTTTCATCATAAAAGTGGACGATCCACTGCCGCCAAATTCTTAAGCAAGTGCCATTTTCATATTTCAAAACCTACTCTGAGTTTCTGCGTTTTCTCCTGTCTATTAAGATGCATGAACTTCTGGTAACTTCTATCATAAAGAACAATATATTGTGTGTTGGTGTGCATGTGTTAATTCTTTCCTTCTAAGGTCTAAGAAAGCCATGACTGAATAATTGACAAGATAATACTGGCCTAATAAGAGCCGAAAAGGCCAGGAAAAACAGAGCTGAATAAGCGACAATGAGAAAATACTTTACAGAGCAATGGTCAAATTCAATTTGTAAAGATAAAGATCGAAGGATCAAATTATGTCCCACCATGCGAATTCCGCAGGGCAGCGGCAGCATTGATGACTTCCCTTGCAACATCCTGACCCGAAAATAATTGGCATTGACCTACATTTTCATACAAATCACACAACGATAACTGTTATGCGCTACATACACAAGCATCAGTGGTGCATTTTGACAAACAGCGAATGAAGAAAACGAGTGTACCGAGATTAGCTATTTCCTGCAAAGAAGATCCACTGGACTTGATTTTGCAAAGTTGCAGCAGAAATTCATCGTCCAATTCAGAAGTTACAACATCTGGTACGGCCACCATAGATTTACTGTCGCACACTCCCACCACTCTCAGCCTTACCCCCTGTAACATTACGATCACAAAAAATAGAGAAATAAACAAAAATTTTCAGATTGCAAACGTGAAAATAAAATGGATTAAAAAAAAAACCTGTTTGGAATGAAGGGGACGGCAGGAGATGACGTGGTGGAGGAGTTGGCGGCCCACCCCGCCGCAGCCCATCAACAGCAATGGTATATTGGCCATTTCGTTTCACTCTGATTCAATTGTTCTCTGAATAGATTCTTGGTACAGTTGGGTCTTTGATCTTGGTGGGTTCTTGAGCCAACTCGTGAATTGCGACACTCTTCGATTCGCCGCTCGAACTCTTCTTGAAGTTCGACTGAGAACAGTTTTTCATTTTATTTCTGGTGTTTTAATCCTTAAATTTTTGGTCTAATCACATTTTTACCCCTTAGAAGTCCTGATCCTCATGTTGGTTTACATAAATAATTCCAGAAGGCATCCTTAACTGTGTGGGAGATTAATTGAGTGGAATTAACATCAACAACTAGTTTGGGTGAACAGCCCCAATATACACTTGGTTGAGTTCAGATAGTAATTTTTTAAAATATAATCTATTTACCATTTCAAACAAATGAAAATTAAATTTCCAGTCATTATCATTATTGATCAATCTTTCATTAGATTTGAACCATTCTTTGCTAGCCAATTTCGCCAAATTCAACCAATATAGTTTCAATAAATTTTAATCTACCTATTACTGTTTATATTGGTTGTGGGCATTAGAAAAGCTAGTTTTGATAGACAAAAATTGAAATTACAAAAATGGTCTTCTCTTCTAAATCTAGACTTTATTTATTAAAACCATTTTTTACACTAAGTCAATACATAGAGGAGAGAAGTTGTCTTTTGCGTTTATATGTACTCTGCTAAATAGAGAAAAGGGGATGTCTTTTTTGTTAACTCATATCAATATCATATTTGATACAAAATGTATATGAATTGAATTTTTTTATTGCACAGACATGAAGTGTCCCCAGTTAAAAGTACTTTTTATTAAATTCATGACCCTTAGTCACGAGTGGTACAAAATAAATATGCATTTATCCTTATTCAACTCAATTATAACAGTATCTCCATTCCATTTCTCTTTACTTTTTTAGTTATTTTCCCTTTTCCTATTTTACCTATATTATAATATTTTTTTATTTTAAAAATAAATGTATAAATAAACTAATATATGTACTACAAATAAAATAGATTAAATAAATACTTTAATTTTGTACTTTTAAAATTTAAGCACAAGTAAACTAAATTTTACTAGTATTTCAGAAACTTAGGGGCAGCTTCTCTGGTTGGCAAGTTACATATCTCACGGGAGGTCATTAAATTGTAAGGATTGTTAACCCATCACTATCCGTCTATGTAAAATTGTATGTTGTGTGTGTGTGTTTAACTTCCATCATAAAAATTACACACTAGCATTGTGCCATGCTTTTGTTCAAGCTTGTGGGCAAAATCATAGTGCAATATTGTACATGATGTGGTTGAAGATTGTGATGGCACAAATATAAGGCGAAGATCACATGCAAAGGAATTGGAGTTCCCTTAAAATATTATGAAGGGTCATTGTAAGGGCCAGACTAAAGGACATGTCCCATTTTATGTCTTAACACTTTTTATTTCTATATCTCCACTAGCATACGGTGATCATGAGTCTATGTAATTACCACGTAAGGCGTTGGACTAAAAATGGGGACAGCTTCCTAATGTGCATGAAGATGTTGATTATTTAATCACTAAAGATTTCCCATCGAAGATTCCTTCCTGGCATCTACCATTAATGCTTGGCGTTGCTCGTGTGAGGGAATGAAATCCCATCAAATGTGTATACTCATCACCTTGTTAATTAAACAGAGTTTGGTAGTGAATGTAGGCTGGGTATGCAAGAAGTAACCTGAATGTATACGCCTTAACCATAAGTTAAGCTACACTCTCTGCTCATTGCTAGCTGTTTATTTCAACATACACAAGATTCCCAACTCTTTCTTTACTTCCCACGAGACTTGCACCATATAACACCACCAAACTAGTTCAAGAAAACCTCAAACCACCACCACACCACAACCATGGCCAAGCCCACCACCACAACCCTTCCCTACTTACTCTTCACCATCGCCATTGTCCTGGCGGTGCTTCCGCCCATCGGATCACAATCACCGGCTCCTGCTCCCACGCCGATGATGACTGCACCTTCTCCGGGACCAGACTGCTCCACATCTCTGTTGAACTTGGCTGATTGCCTAACCTTTGTGGATGTTGGAAGTAACTTGAAAAAGCCAGACCCAAGCTGCTGCCCTGAGGTGTCTGACTTGCTCAGTACACAGCCAGTTTGCTTGTGTGAATTGCTTGCCAACTCCACACAACTTGGCTTCTCCAATATTGATACAAACAGGGCACTTAAACTGCCTCCCCTTTGTAATATTAGCGCTTCACCTACTAGGTTGTGTGCAGGTATGTGCCATTACTTTTCATATAAAGATAATAAATTATTGATTCAAATAAGAAGGTGGCATTCTTAATTTATGGCATACTTATTGATGTATTATGGCTTTTTCTTTCTGGATAGTTGATGGCTGGGAAGATTTTTCAATTTTCTTTTATCCTTTAGATATTTTTATTTGATTTTCCCTCCCATATATGGCCTAATAACAAATTGTTCTATTTGATTCATTATTTTTTAAATTTTGGATGGATGGAAGAATTATCAACTGGCAGATTATGTTCTGGTGTGTTCTTAAAATCTTGATTTCTTCAGCTGCCTATATAGGAAAAAGAAAATGAATCTCAAGTGTTGCATGAGAATTTTTAGATAAACTTTGGCTTTACAATTGCAATGATAAAATAACATAGGAATTTATATTTAATAATTTTATGAGACTTGCAGTATCAATAATTTTTGATGATTTGAATTTATAAAAATTTGGTTCTCTTTCATTAGTAGTTTCAATGGCTATAGGATAGACTTGAAAGTTTTGACACTTACATTTGTTTCATTATCTGTGTATTGATGAAGATATATATATATATATATATATTCAAAAATCAATTACCTTGATAAATTATAGAATATGCCAACCCACAATCATTGATGCCTGAGTTGAGAATTAAAAGAACACATCTAGAGAACTATTTATCGCATCATAAATGCCATCTTAAGTGATTGATTAAACTCCAATTTTCATTTTATTAAACATTAACTTGAGAATAAATTAATTTGGTAAAAACGAACTGGAGTTTTTTAACAGAAAAATGATTTTTCTCTGTTAAAGTTTAACTAGCTATGGCATTAAAAAAAGGGTTTCCTAGAATTTCTGTCCATTAAATTTTCTAGTTGTTATTTAGAATTCTGTAACTTTTATTCTTTGAGACACAAAATAATTAAATATATATATTGCAACCAAATAGCGTACTTTAACATTGTATGCAATATTTTAATATTAAATTTCAAGATTTACTTTGATTTGGATTTAAATGTTAAACTAACAAATTCTTCTATCGGTTCATTTGTCTCTTAATAATGTTCTAGCACTGATAATTAGTTCGACTAAATAAATATTACATGGTAAGAATTAAGTTTTAATTTGTTTGTATACTGTAGCTATTGGCGTTCCCGTGCCTGGCGCAGCACCCGTCCCCTCTACAGGTAAAATTCTTAATATTTCCCCCTTAATTTCAATTTTCAAATTTTAAAGATTAAAAGTTTAGCACGAAAATTTTGAAACAATATAAAAGTAAAAAGGAAAAAGATATAAAAAAATTATTTTAATGTTTAACATGTTTAGAAGAAATAATTTCGAAGGATACAAATTTTTTCATTTTCAGTTTTCAAGATAAGAACTGCAAAATAGATACATGTAGTTAACATGTTGCCAATTTTCAATTAGGTTGGATATTTTCTTTAATTTTGTATTGTACTTCCGGTAATGTTATGAATAGAAGATATTGATAGTATATATTTAATAAGGATACCTGGTTATGCAATATAAAATTAATTAAACAATCTTAATTATCCACATATTACCTTTTCTCTATTTTTTTTTTCCAATTTTCATTCAAATTATTGACTTCTTAGTCTTAGTTTATTTTATTTCTTTCAATTTTTAATTCTTTTATCTATTTTATATTCTATACTATATATTAAGATAAGAAAGATTACTTGACTGTATAATGTTAAATCATTATAATACCATTGTTTAAATATATATATTTATATATTCCTTCCTTCTTTCTTTCTTCATTTTCTTTAACATAACCCCGTTTTTTTCTCTTTATTTTTGTAGCATTCAATTCACTCTCCCTGAGAATTTTCATATTCTCTTAATTTTGAATTAATATTACTTAATTATGATTTTTTTTACAATGAATTAAACATACTAAATTATATAAAATTTGTACACGATTGTGCCACTGTTGCTTACACACACGCACACATCTAAAACGGTCTTGCTCCAGTCAAAATCTTTATGTATGTAACTGGATTATTAATTAAAATACATTTCTGAATTTACAAAAAGTTGTATATTGTGCAGCCACAAGCATCTTCATTATTTAATCATAGCAATAAATTGAATGGATTAAATTTGCAGTCTTCTACCCTTTTTAAAACATTAACTTACAATAATTCTTCTACACGTGGATCTGTAGCAGGCAGGCCATCTCCTGGCAAAGGAAGTCCAGCCTATTTATTAGCATCCAACGAACATTTCCTTGCGGGATTAGCAGTTGTGTCCACATTTTTGCTCTATTATCAATCATAACATGTATTCTTCAGAATTGATTTACTGATTTTCTATTTTCATATGGTGCAATAATAATTACTAGGGGTTCAGGCTCCGGCCCTACTAATAACATTTGGCGATGTTTGTTTATAAATTTCAGTGTGTGTTTTTAAATATTTTTGTCTCAAAAATTTAATAAAAGTAAGAAGAAGAAAGAGATTAGATTTGAAAAATGTAATGATTAAATGTATATTTTTAAGGTGAAAATTTGCAAAACAAATAAATGACAGCTTAGCATGTTGAAGGTAAAGGTGAATGCCAAGAGGAAACATAAGTGGGAATTGAAGAGTAACTGTTGAAATTAAAATGGAATAGAACTGCCAACCAAATCTGTCATTTATTTTTAAATCTGAATATTCAAGTAAACAACAAAGAGGCACGAACTACAAAGGCAGATCAGAGCATAGTTCATATATGATTAAACCTAACCAATTACTACTACTAAAATGTCAGTGTAAAAACAACCAGGAAGTATAATCCACGCCTATGCTTTTAGTTTCCCACTTACCCTGCGCTTGCTATGCCAGCCATTCTTGTCACTCTTGATCTGGTTCTTCTTGGCAGCAACTGAACATTGCCCCTCCTGGCTACCTTTAGCACCCATTTCTGATTGGAGCCTACGACGGCTCATCCTGTTTTCCAGCCTTATGCCCCTCAAAGTCCTGACCCGCTGCTCAATCTCCAGAGCTTGTGAGAAGTTCCAGATCCTGACAACACCTTCTTCACCTCCACAAACAATGCGATCCAAACCAATCCCAACCGAGAACAAATTGCATCCAAACCCATGTAGCATTCTCTGTGGGGGTTCTATACTCTTTTTATCCAAGTAATTACCCTTTGAAGTATTTTCAACAGAAGAATGTTTTTTGGTTTTCAACAAGTCTCTGACATCAATGAGTGAAATCTTCCCATCACTGGAGGACGAAACCAGCCAAGGGAACTCAAATGCAAGAGAATGAACAGGTCCATTGTGAGGCATCCAAGTTGCAATCCTCCGCATATTGCACTTCAAATTTTTGCCAATCTCAAACATGTGTATAGAACCATCTTCTCCTCCAGAAAATAGAAGTTTTCCTGTGTGGCTTCGTGCCAAAGAATATGCATTTCCAACATGAGCACCGTTAATAATTGCCAACTGAGTCCCACTATTAGTCTCCCAAAAGTAGACACCTGAACCTGCCGTGCTCCCAATTGTAGTATCATGAGGGACAAGGCTCCAAACCCAGTCATTATGAACCAAGACATTCAAACATTTCAAAGAAGAACGATCCCAAATACGTATAGTCATGTCCCAAGAACCACTATATATCTTACCAAAATCCAATGCAAGACAGCTTATAGGACCCACGTGTTCCCAAACTCGGAATTCCATATTCTGATTTTGTGGTGCCCTAAGGTCAAACAAGTGTGGGTTCCCCTCCCCCACCCTCCAACCATGCATGAACCCATCTGTACCACCAGCAACCAAAAGCCTTGAATCAGCTGCAACAGCCCGAATGGTACAACCTAGAGGTCGCGATGATGCAATCGACAAGCCTTCCTCCAAGTCCCACATCCTTACTACCTGATCATAGCCCGAGGTAAAAACTAGCTTCTTCAAAACCAACACAAAAACAGTCCTAACAGCTTCAGTGTGCCCATACAGCGTATCGATGCTATAACGTCCCATAAATGTCTTGCTCCTAAACTCCCTCTCCACAAAAAGTTCCTTCCATGACTTCTCGTCTGAACATCCTGGCCCTAAATTGACTGAATTCACTGGATGTCCCCACCTCTCATGGTAAAACTCCTTCCATACGTGATGCTCAGAGGCAAGCCTATACAAAGATGTATTGACACAAGACACAATTCCAAGTTCTCTCGGGTCAAGGAAATTAAGGATTTCAGATATCAGGGCAGGAGGAAGGTCAGCAAATGACCGACTATAATTTGGCAAAGTTTCACTGTTACAGATCCCAAGTTTGGCATCTGAATTCAACGCACCTTCAGGATTACCAATCTCCAAGGATTCTAACTTCTTGTCTTTAGTCAAAAAAAGTTGATCGGAATCAAGTTTTTCAGTTTGGGGGTTATCCAAGCAATTTGTTAAGGTGTCTCTCAATCTGATTTCCGTATCCCCCTGGCATTCAAATGCCATAAAATGCTTTTCCTGAATCCGACTAAAAAAATCTAACCCTAAAAAACCTCCAGAAACCAACCTTTCACAAAGAAATTCCCAGAATTATCGCGCAATTCTCTAAATGATAAATTCAAACGCACTAAAGAAAATTCAATAAATCCCAAAACAAGCAACCCAATCCAATCACACCCTCAAACACCAGAAAGTCAGCCTAATGACCCAAACCCTAGATCTATGGCAAGTATATAGCAAATTAAATTGAGTCACCCAAAAAAAACTATAGGGAAAAAAAAAAAAAAAAGAAAAGGCAAAGACAAATTTTACATGCGAGATTCAAAAATTAGGGCGTGACTGAGATTGAGCGCATACATATACCTCAAAAAAAGGCCAAAGCAAAGATCTCTTCTGCCTCCCGAGAGACCGAATCAGGACCAAAATCTACTCAAAGAACGGATTCCGCCCTGAATTGCTCCTACTTTCTTCTTCCTCTTTTAATTATTTATTTTTATTTTTTCCCACTAGGGTTCGAAGCCAAAATCAGAGGGCATAATAAATTATTGCGGTGGGTCGGGTTTGACGGGTCAATCTGACGGAGATGCTGTATTGCCCTATCCACAACGGCTTTCTGCAGTAGCATTTTCGCTCACCAAGGACAAAATTGTCTTTTCATATTTATTAAGAGTCATAGAGACATTTTCCTCCATAAAATAGTTTTCCACATTAAATTATGGAAACAGGAAAAAGATAGAGTCCACAAATCGATGAAATTATTTTGTTGTTACTTTCTTTACGAAGATGATGTCAAGAACTAGGCGTAGCTTCAAGCATTGGAGTCCATTTTTGGGTCTTTTAGTGTTTATACTAATTTTTAATTTCATTTTTTAAAATATGTTCATTTTAAAATTGTTGATGAATTTAATCCAATTCTGCAAAATGAAATCATAAAATTATAATTTCATCTCACGAAATTAAAAAAAAAACATAAAAAACAAAATTAAATAACAAAAAATGTATTAAAAAAATAAAAAAGGTACATTTCGTGGATTGAATTCCCGGAATTATTTCCGAGAACTCAAACCACGGAATTCCGCAGTGTCTTATTTGTTTACTTTTCATAAGTTTATCTTTTAGTTTTTTTATTATTTATCTTGAATTTTTATCTTATTTTTTAAAATATCTTTATTTTAAAATTATTTATCAAATTAAACATTTAAAAATAGACAAAAAAATATAATTATTATGTAATAAAAAAATACACAAACAAACATGACAAAAGGCGAATATGACATAGAATAAAATATATCTATATCAAACATTGCATAAATGTATTAAACAAAAAATAATAAAATTACTTACGTATAAAATTTGTTTATGATCATATGATAATTAATTCTTTTTTTTTCACTAATTTTAATTTCTATATTAAATATTTAAATCATATAAATTAAAATTTATCAATTTATTATTTATAGTTATTATGTTTTAATAGAATAATTAACAAAAAAATTATACAATAATTTCAATTAAATTTATTTAATATAAACATTCATCGATAATAAATTATATTTATTTATATATTTTTTCCTATATAACAAATTATTTTTATTATAAACAAACAAAGAATAGGGAAGTTATAATTTTTTTTTATTTTTTTACTCTGTAATTTTAAATTATGAAAATCTAATTTCGTGGTTTGAAATCACGTAATAAAGTTAATTTTATAAATAATTTTAAAATACAAAAATTTTGAAAAATGAAAATTTTTTTAGATTAAACTGTAAAAAATCCATCCCTTCTTTCCATCCCAGGGCCAGAAAATGCTTTAAAATCTAAATGCAATTGATCGAAATTGGGAAAAAAAAAATACAACAGATTAATAAATAATAACAGGCAAAATCTTAGGTGATTATTATTAAGTTCCTGCACATCTTTGCAGGACCAAACAGTCCACGCCAAATAGCAAAATTTCAAAAAGCTACAAGATTACGCTGGTTTTAGTTCCTAAGTGTATATTTTGAAACATGTCTTATTTTCCCAATCGTGGAGAGAAGAGAATGAAAAAATTTTAAAAATATAATAATTAAATTGTATTTTATTGTGGTAAAAATTAAAACAAACGTAGCTCGTGCAATAGTGCAATCTCTAGATCAGTAAGATATGTCAAATGCCGATGCACATTTAACTTTTCAATGAACTGATGGGATAAAAAGGAAATCCAAAGGCTTGCCAGTGGACAGACAAATCTCCCAGTGATGATACATCATACAGGTGCTACTACAAAATCACTTCATGACAAGCATTTATTCAGTGAAGGCCTCTGATCCGTGAGTTTATTGTCCTGAGAGAAAAACCGATGTACATTTCAGCCTGTAACCCTAAACTGCTGCTTTTGGCTCATCCCCTGACTCAGCACCAGATTCCTCTTGTTCTGTAAGGGACTCCTGTTTCTCAAGCTTATACACTCTGAATACCGCTAAATTCGTGTCGCCTGACAGTAGAAGATGTCCACAGAAACGAGCAAGTTACAACGAAAAATTCACATTCTCCCGATGAAATAGATTTGTTGTAAATGTGGCGATAGTCGTGGGAAAGATGATGATGCCAGAAACAACAGAAGTAATGTATGAGGATTAGTTGAGTCACGGCATCAAAGATTCTAAGGTCCCTTAAGATATCCACATTTTGATCACTCACACCTAATATTAACCAAACAATTCGTCCTGTCAACCGTTTCATGTAATGTATCTGGAGCATGGTTCATATTTAGCATGTATAGCTTTTTATCTCGCGACAAATGGAAGTAGTTAGACAAGTGAAAGATCAGATCAGAAGTGCAAAATGACAACCAAGAAAGTAGAGCATCCGAGTTTGTACCGAATGTGATGAGATTTCCGGGGGATGCAGCAGAAACCACGCCAGGCTGGAGCCGCTTTTCACCGATGAATGTGCCATTTGTGCTGTCTAAATCTGTGATCAAGAGATTTTCTTCTGTCTTCTCAATCCGGGCATGCAGAGAAGAAACTGTGTTCAAGTTTGAATGAGTAAAAGAAGATGAATGAGTGCCACTTTATGAACAAAGCTTAAGATCTTTACAGGCAACAATTTGAGACCATATGACTGTATCATTGAGATCCAATTGAATCATTGAGCTTCCAGTACCTGTAGGCACGGAAAGCACGATATCTGCTTTCTCAGGAGCGCGTCCAATGGTGACCACATTCTAAACCATATCAAAACTTCTTATGATCAATGTATCGCCATTCTGGCAATTAAGCTCTATAATTCACGGTTTCAAATACTCACAGAAGCTATTTCAAATGGACCAGGCATGGAAATCTTATAACCGATGTGCCTCGAATCGCCATCACCTGGAAATCAGCAACATGCGAGTTTATGGACATAAAAGGCATAGCCTTAGACCACAATAACAAGAACAATGTTTCTCAAATACATAGAATCAAAATGCATTTGGATTCAATTTAACGAAGGATTACACAGCTAATGAGGCAAATTCGAGTGACATCTCGATAACTAGGGGGCAAATCCAAGCTGAATAGTGAGATTGAGTTCAAAAAGATTTTTGAAGTTCGAGTTCTGACATTTTTTAGTCTACTCAAGGTCAAGTCGACTAGCTTCCCTACTGATCCTGCAACCACTTCACACATATAAATGTAATGATGTTACATTACTAGATGAAATTTCAAATCACATTCCAAAGGCAAGGGTCAACAGGATACAAGCCCATAAATGATGGGCATCTGTTAACCAGTACCAAATGGAGAATGATGAGAATCATGTGAAGGTACACTCCCATATATAGCTGAATAAGAAAATATGCAAATAAGTATCAATCAATCACCAAATTTCCAAAGGAATGTTTTGAATATACCCCACCAAAAACCCATTTAGATTCAAGATCAAACTCCATTACAACAAAGAAGGGTCATGAATCAAATAGTTAGCGTTAGCTCAAATCATCACCTCATCAAATAATCCTCGCCACATTCTCCACTTTTCACATATTTCAAGTCTTGATCACTCAAAACACACCAAAACCAAAATTCTTGGTCAAGATAACACACACACACACACGCTAGAATGAGACGTGTAGCTCACTGACCTATGGGTTCAAGAAGCCATCCCACAGACCCATCTGTAGAAGAACTGCTTTCAGAATCAGAAGCCCATACGGCACCAAAGTTCCTCAGCTGTCTCGCACTGAATTTTAAGTTTCTGGGCAGGCAATTGTAGCCCAGAAAATTGACAGAACTGTGGGCAGCAACGGTCGATTTAGCTGGGAAAATGGCTGGAGACAAAGAATTGGCTTTTGCATATGAAATCGAATGGGCAGTAGTCATTTCCATTTCTGGTTTCTTCTTGATTTTTTTTTTCTTCTCTCTCTCTTTCTTCACCTTCAGGACAAAGTGATAGTTAACCATCAATCAAAGACGTTGAAACGCATATATCATACAAAATTCCTATCATCACTGAAAGGAAAGGTTGGAGGGGGTACGTGGCAGGCATTCAATGTTATGACAATCTTCGGATAAAAATATCTTGGGACTGTGGATTTGGGCTTCTCCGAAGTTAATCTTTAAGTCAAATTCCATGTAGTAAAGGTCCAATCTAAGATATGGTTTCTTCAAAAGACTCCAGTCTTTATGAAACACTTTTCGGGCTTGGATTGGTCTGGGAAGCCCATATTGCAAAATTCTAGGGCTGTAGAGGTGTGGATTAAGGTTTCAGTTATAGGAATGGAAGTTGCTGAATGTGCTTTTCACTGGCTATGTTTGGAACCATTTTCAACATTTAATGTACTATCAAATACATGTTATTAAATATATTATTAAACAAAAATTTTATTTAAATTTAAATTTAAAATTTTTCTCTCTAACTGATTAATTATTACTCCACCATTACATTATTCATAATCGAATCAACAATTATACATATATACACATATATTTACATTTATATATACTTACATCCTATAAACTAATCATTATCTATATATACTATTACATAATTTAATTATTATTATATATTTTATACATATATTCAAATAAAAAAATTTTAAAATATCAAAATTACAATACCAAATATATTACTTATTATAACACAATTCATATTAAACATTATCATTCACCAAAACCCCACTTCAAAGCATAGTCACTATGTTTGGAAGACTGTGTTTGGAAGCAAATTTTAAACCCATAAAAATTTTAACAAGTACAAATCAAAACAAATATTTTTAAAATTTAAATTTAAAAATTTTCTCTCTTATGCACATATACAAATATTTAAAACTTAATTATAATATTTATTTATAATTAAATTAATATTTTTTAAAAAACACATGTACTTACATTTTTATAAATTTATATACTAACCAACCTACACACTACTACAGTATTCGCTCATTATATATATTATAAATTATATATATATAATATGTAAATATTCATATTTAAATAAATTATTAATTTAAAAATACAATAATAATTGGATCCATTTGTCAACTACCTAAGTCCTTTTTTTTTCCAATATACCAAACATTAAAATATCATATTTTATCTCTTTATCTCTCTTATTTTCACACCATTTTTACGTTTTGATATCAAATCTTTATCCTCTTTAAATTGGATCGCTTAATTATTTTATAATTATGAAGTGTCGATGTATAATAATTAATTAATTAAAAAAATATATATCATCTATTAAAGTTTATAACCAAAAATTAAACACCCCACTTAAAGCTCAGTGCAATATTCATGGATGGCATCCAGCTATATTGAAATAAAAAGTCAAGTCCACTTTGAAGTCTTTCTTACATGGTTTGAGATATAGATTGAATCAAAGATGCATATCTCTATAAATGAAGAAAGTCTAGCACTCTACCAAAAGAAGAAATGCTTGGAAAATTTATTAGTGAATCTTGAACTTGCAATTATCCCATCTTTATTAAATCCCTTGTATCTTATGTGCACCAACTCACAAATTAATGACCTTTATTATTATAATTATTCTTATTACCTCTTTTTATGGTTGAGATACTGAAAATTTATCCCACCCACAGGCGTTAAACATTTCTAAAAGTAAAGGGCTTAGGTGCTTTTTATATAGGATATATGCAATTTTTAAGGAAGATATTAATTACACCATCCACAAAGTGTCCTAGGCTTGTACATGATTAATTACATTGTTAAACTTCTCATATTGAGAACATGTGCCATTTCTTCATTTATTACTGCATTAAACTATTGCCAGATCAAGTTAGATTAATGCAGCACAACTGGCAATAACATGAATTAGTTTCTCTAACCATGTGAAAGTGAAAGTGTATTTTGAGCTTAGACTAATTCCTTGATATTTGTACCTTTTTTTTATTTATTTCCAAAACATCATAGTCTTCATTTGTTGAGTCCATAAGACGATGGTAACATTTTACAAAATTCCCCAGTGGATTAACATTAATTATGCAGCTGGGCTGTTTTCCATTAATCCAAATAAATAATCACAGTGAGTATCTTTAATCATGACTATCATGAACAGGAAGAAGAAAGTCTCAACTAATTTGGGATTCACAATTTCAATTGAGGCCCTTTTTAGCTTCTTAACTATTAACCACAGCCTTTTTAATTTCCTTAAGAGTTAAGGTGTTGAGTTCAAAGAAAAGATTTGACCAAAAAAAAAAAAAAAAAAAAAACACAACCCTCCTTAATAAATCACACCAGATCATACAATCTGAAAGAATATGTATAATGCCTTGAAAAGTATATGCTGCAATTAATAAAAACAAAATATGAATTAACATGATTTCAATGTCTTCTTGAAAATAATTTAGTTAATTTATTAGGAAAAGTATCTTAATTTGACTTTATAACTTAGTACAATTAATATCGAACAGTCAAATATGGGCAAAGAAGAGGTATAATGTGTTAATTTTTTACATGAATTTACAGTTTGGAGTAGTACAACGTGCTGTAAAACTTGTACATTGTTATTGTTATTAAGGATCAGTTCAAGTTTTATTTATTTCATTGTAATGGTGAGTTTGGCAGAAAGAATACAAAACCAGAAGCACCTCAACTCACTTTTCTTCCTTCTATAAATACCTGAATTTTGGGCTTTCTGCTAGATAATTCACAACTTTACAGTTCATCTTTTCTCTCTCAGGGCGCGCGCGCGCACGAGATTGGTAGAGAGAAAGATGTGGAGGACGGGGGGCTGGGGTTCAAACCACACTTAATAGGAAAAAGAAATGATGAAAATATGTTGGAAATTTGGAGTTTGGAGTGTATTTTGGGTGTTTTGCTTGACCACTGCTGCTAATGAATCTAAAATGAGGTGTTGCTCGGCCCTCGAATTTCTCATCTATTTTCCCTCTCGCCTTGCCATCTATTTCTCTATGTTGTTGTACTTATTTTTTTGAAATTTTTATTTGGGAAATTTAGCACTCCTATCAGCTTGCACCTCTTTTTTCATCTGTCTTATCAATAATTTCACTCCTTCTGTGTCTATCTATTCTCTCTCCCTCTCTCTCTCTAAAGATGTGAATAAGTGGATCTTGGTGTCATTTTCATCCATTCTCCACTGATCACATAATAGGGTTTCCTGGATTTACATGCTATTTCTTATGAATATTCTAGATCTTTAGGGAAAAACGGCAGCAAGATTTGATCTTTTTTTGGGTTTGCCATTGCTTGCTGTTCTGATTTTTCTATGTGGTCTACAACAAAATTTCAGCTCGCATTGTTTTTGTCCTTTTTTTGAGTGTAGGCCCTGATGTGATTTTGAGGCCTTTTCCCTTCATCTTCCTTGGATTTCTCAGGTTTTCTTTTCTTTTTTTCCTCGTTTTCTCCGATACGAGTGAATAGCCTTTTCAGAGAAATCTGGGCTGTTGGGTATTAACCTAAGCTTTTTGAGGGACTGATTATTAGTTTCTACAGAAATTGATTGGAAATCTTCTTCATCAAGGTAGTGAATTTGCACGAGCCTATATTATTGAATAGGACATTATTACTTTTCTTAATGCCCGTTTTTTGTGAATAAATGATGTTTGTTTTTGTTAAATGCAGATGGGACTTTCTGTTTGTTTACTACTCATAAATTATTAAACAGATCTTTGGCGCGAGTGATCTAAAGCTTAGAATTTATTGCATGTTGTTTGATAATCACCTCATTTGTCGACCACTTTGTAATTGATTATTACTGTTTTATTTAGAGGGTTTTCATTGCTTGTAAGTTACGAACTCGTTGACTATTTTTACTTTGAGGCTTTGTTCTGAATGCGGGGAGTTTTGGTAATTTGTTATGGTTAGAAGAAGGAAAAGACTGACTGATTTTTCAATTTTTTTGGCTGCAGATAAATGTTATTTTTTTCACTTATAAATATTCCTTTTTCTCATGGATGTAGTCTTTGATGATCCTTTGATGAAATGCTGAAAATAAAGGGTTAGTTCTGCAGATAATTGTTTGCCAAGATGTAAAGTATGTTGAACAATTGGTGTCTGTCTCAGCAGTAATGCAAAATTATTATTGAGCTTTGATTCTATTTATTGGTTTAGCGTAAGGAGGTGTATGCTCTTTTATCTATTTAGTCAGATGCTCTGTTGTATTCTGGTTTGCCATGCTCATTGCTGACTGCTTAAGTATTTGTCATTTGTTGCCGATTGCCAATAATCCTTACTCTCTTTTCCCTTCTGAATTGTTGGAGACGTGCTCTGGAAAAAACTTTCTGGTAAAACTCTTGCATGGAGTATGCCAGTTATTATAAATAGCACGTGTGCCTATTTTGACATCAGCTGCCTTCTACATTTCTTTTTTCGCTTTATATGTGTAGTTAGATTGACTTGTAAGATTTAGTTGGATTGTGGCCTCAAAATTGTTGCTTGGAAATTTAATTTTGTTAGCTTTGTTTGGGTTTTGACATTCAATGTATGTTGTTATTTGGATGATTCATAGTATTTTCGGACTGTGATTGGTCTGCATTGGGATTAAAAAATGTTTCTTGTCATGTCTATTGTCTTGTAAAACGCATGTGGCTGCTGGCTGCTTTGCAGGTTACATAGATAACAGTATTGTCGTCTTTTTATTTTAATCATCCCTCCTGAAATTGTCATCTTTGTTCTGCATTTTGGGGATCAAAAGAAAATGTTATTGTATGTATATTTTAGATTGCATTGCATAGCAAAAAACCATGCGTTTTGTTCACACACTATGATTAATTTTTGTAGTCTTTTGACTGATTAGGAGATGAGTATGACAAGTGAAAGTGACGAAAAGATAATTAGCGGTGGTGTAGATTCACCATCTATTGATGATGCTAACAGCGGAGGAACTATGGGAGGGAATGGCCCGCTAAAAAAAGGTCCATGGACTTCTGCAGAAGATGCAATTTTAGTTGAATATGTTACCAAGCATGGAGAAGGGAACTGGAATGCGGTTCAGAAACACTCAGGGCTTGCACGCTGCGGAAAAAGTTGCCGTTTGAGGTGGGCGAATCACCTTAGACCAAATCTGAAGAAGGGTGCATTCACTTCCGAGGAGGAGCACCGTATAATTGAACTTCATGCCCAGATGGGAAATAAATGGGCTCGTATGGCCGCTGAGGTGCACATCACTATTCCGCTTCGTTTCTCATCTTGTGAAGTGAATTGCTTTTGCTTTTGTATCTATGTTTGCTTTGGGCTGGACGTTTCTTCCGCAGCATACATTTGCAAACTTTCCATGTGTAAGTGTGTCTATGCAGGATTGTTAACACTGTAACAATGCCCGTTGTCGTAAATCCATAATTGAAAAGAAAATTGTACGGATGCCACCGGCAAACCCATATTCTGATCTCCTATATGTTGTAGTGCCACACCAAGCTTTAAGGTGCCAATTAGTAATACTTTTAGGTACATTTTTTGTAAGCAAGAAATATTCTAAATTGTCCATTAAGTGTATTGATTACATTTTTTGAATTGAAAAATATTGGACTAAATAATAATTACTGTGTATGTGGAATTATTTATAAAAAAAATTATCAATAAATAAAAATGCATTAAGTACCTTCAATTGAATTTCATTTTCCCCTCCAATAATCCCAAAACATTTCACCGAATATCATTTTTGGTATTTTAAGTTTTTTCAAAAAGTTAATGCAAAAAATGTTTTCTTGGATAATGTTTTTCAAAAATGATGTCGAAGGAAAGCATCTTTAGATAATGATGATTTTTTTTGTCTTATAAAGCCATTACATTTTAAACAGTTATAGAGCTTGTAAGCTCAATGAACGGCACCCTTGAGAGCAACTGCATTTAAATATGGTGTTCAATGTGCCCTGCCGGTGACTTGGAGTTCTTATCAGCTAGAAGAAATTCCATCATTTTTTAATTCCATGGGATACGTAGCTACTGCATGTATCATTCATACTTTTAGATGTGTATGTTTAGATTTCCACTGATGTAATGCAATAATGAATGGAATACAATATAACTTCACGTGCTTGGAAGAGTCACTGTTGCACGTATATCTGATTTTGCTTGTTTTCTCATCATTATTTTTATTTTCCTATGCAGTTACCTGGGCGCACAGATAACGAGATCAAGAATTACTGGAACACTAGAATTAAAAGAAGACAACGCGCCGGCTTACCAATCTATCCACCTGATATTTGTATGCGAGCATTGAATGAGAACCAACTTAGTGACAGTATGAATACTTTCTCATCTGGAGAAGGGAATCATCCAGACTTCATGCCTGTTAACAACTTTGGCATTCCGGCGGTGGAATTCAAAGATTTGGAACTCAATCAGCAGTTACATACAAAGGCATATCCTGACATTCCTGCTGGTAGCATGTTCAATAGTCCTGCAAATAGCCTGTTAGAACAAGGTCTGCACTCTTACCCTAACAAGTCACTGCTGTCAACAGCTCAGCCATCCAAGCGCCTTCGAGGGTCTGGTCCATTGTTCCCCAATGTAAGTGATGATGGTATTGGTAATTCTTTCGCTGGTGGAAGTCAATACCAAAATGATGGCTCTATGCAGATTGCTCAATCATTTTTCTTCTCCTCTCCATGTGATCATAATTCTACTTCTGATCTTGCAACACCGTTAAATTTACTTCCTGGCAGCCTTGCCATTTTAAACGGCAACCCTTCTTCAGATCCTGCCTCGGCAGTGAAGCTGGAGCTCCCTTCACTCCAAAGTCAAATGGGTACTTGGGGCTCACCCTCACCCTCTTCCTCATTGCCTTTCTTTGAGTCTGCTGATATGTTAATCCAAACACCTCCAACTGAGCAGAATCAGTCATGTAATCTTTCACCCCAAAATAGTGGCCTGTTGGATGCAGTTCTCTATGAATCTGAAACTATGAGAAACTTGAAGAGCAACGGTTGCCAACAGATATCACTTGCTTCTGATATGGCCTTCAACACGATGGCCAATGCAACACATGATCTCCACGAGACAAGATGGGCAGCATATGACGATCCACTTTCTCCTTTAGGCCATTCTTCTTCATCAATATTCAGTGAGAGCACTCCCATGAGTGGGAATTCATTTGATGAACCCCATTCTGCCAGCACCTTTCCAGGTTTGAATATTTTACTTACATCACTTTGTTTGCTTGGCCTTCATTAGTAAACCTACTGAATTATATGCTTTGTTTTCCTTCTCTGGTTTATTTTTCCTAATGCTATTCTTTTTTATCATGAAGGATGCAAAGTTAAAGAAGAAACGGGCAACTTATGTTTGATGCAATATGAGGACAAAGTCGAGACAACAAAACAAATGATCTTCTCCCGGCCAGATTACTTACTTGGCTCAAACTGTTTTGGTCCTATGAAACACCCTACCGAAGACTATCCCTTGATAAAAGATGTGATAGGAATGCTCGACGATGATTGGGATTGCAACAAATTGGATGCGGGTGCAACTTCATCAACTCAAAGCCATGGGCATGATTCTTGTGCTTGGAACGCCATGCCAAGTCTCTAATCACTTCGTAGCAGTTCGAGTAAAACTCAAATTTCAGAGTGTGATTTTGGACAAATTTCTCCTGTTACTTGTGCTGTGAAGTGTAGTTCTCCTGAGATCTGAGTAAATTACTAGTATAAATGGCTTTTTAAGCCAGAACAGGTGTGTGTGTGTGGTGTGTAGCAGGCTATTCAGCTAAATATTTGGACATTTTGTATGTGTCTTGTTCGAGTTGGTTGAAAATATTTGTTATTTTGCACTTGATGAGCAAATGCCTTGTGCTTTTATGTGGCCCGTTCTCTGGTGTTCTGATACAGAGTTGCTTCTGTTTCATATACTATATGGGAAGTGTAAAGGTCTTAGAAAAATTGCCCGGATTCTTATAAAAACTGAAATGTTGTGCTGTGATGCCAAATTTTCACCCTCTTTCATTAACTTGCACTCTCTCCCCCAATTTTACTTCTACTATTATATCTCAATTCTTTATATGCATGCATGCATACATACACACATATATACATATATATATATATATATTATATTTTTAAAATTTATAATTTAACTTTTTATTTGTTTCTGTTCTTTTTATTATTATTTTGCTTGTATTGTTCTCTAACTTTCAATTAATTATTTTCTTTTTAAGTATTTCTATAATTTTATATTAATTATTAACAATAATCTTTGTAAGTTATTAATTATCAATATATTTTTCTCAAATTTGATGCAAATTTCTAATCTAACGGGATAACTGCATCTCATTTATTAAACTGAAATATATTTTCTTGATATAATTTTATTCACAAAGTATTTTTTTAATTGCACACAACAAACAAACGAGCAGAAATACTCGCATTAATTAAGGAAACAAACATTTGGGAAATTTAGAAAGTTAATTTTATTTTATTTTTCTATTCTCTTCTGTTTATATACTTCATAATCGGTATTCGTCTGTTTTTCCAATTTCCTCTCTTTTCCATTTTTCTTCTTTCTTTACTTTTTTTATTCTAAATATTGCTTATAGTTTTAATTTATTATTAAAGAAATAGAGCTTATAGGTTACACAGCTTCTTTTATTATAATGTTTTTCTTTAATCATTTTTTTATTTTAAAATTGAAACCAATACATCTGTGGCTTTTCTGCTCTAAAAGCAACTAACGGTGACAGGAGAAAACAACAGTAAATTTGCAAAACGGCAAAAGAGGCTCAACGGCCCCATATGTCATTACAAAATTTTCTCAAGATTTTGTAAATTTGTCACTGCCACTAACCAAGAACCAATATTTCAACATCAACATCAACATCACATAGCCATTCAGCGCGGGAAGATTGTTGTAATTCAGGTTCTGACGTTTTCGCCGTTTTTACTAAGGTGAACTAATCACAAAACACAAATATCCTGCAACAAAATGGCAAATTTCTGGCAGCTCCCATCACTGCCTTTTTTTTTCCTAAGAAATCTCAAAACTGTGTTTTAAGTACACTTGTTTTCAGATACACAACACACACACAGCTTACATCATGGAAGAAAAACAGACTACCTACGTCAATGATCTGATCAAGTTCGTTGTCTGACCCTCCTGCCGGCGGTATCACCACCATCAGAGAGCTGAGCCCAAACACTCCGAGACTTGGAACCACCACTGCTACAATCCTCGTCGCAGCCAGCCACAGTCTTCAAAAGTTCGGACTGTAGAGCTGGGCAACTTTCTTTGAGATATTCGAAACCATCAGATCGCATTACAGCTGCAAAAGAATCATGAAAGAGCTATGTCACAGGGACTAGATATACAAGACAATTAGAATGTAAAATATCAAAATTCAGAAAATGCAAAGGCAAAAGCCAGAAACACTACAGAAATACTCAGGTTGAGATCATCTTAATTGACGACCCAGCGTTACCCCAAATTTTCTAACTCTGGGGATGATTCCACTTATTAGTCAAAAACAATAGTTTTGAAATTACAACTTTTCCTATATAATCAATTTTCATTACAATTTTCAGAAAGCAATCTACCAACGAAGTTACAATATGTAGAGACATTTCTTACCAACATCTTGAGATAATATCATTACTGCAAAGAATCAAATATCTAGTGAATAAAATGTTTTCAATTACGTTGACAACTTTGTCAAGAAACTTTCAATTTTCCTCGTTTCTGTAGAAGTAGTCATCGAAACGGAAATTTAAACCAACCAAATAATTACCACTTATATTCAAACTGACAGATAATGTCACTAACAGTAGTCACTGAATAAGGGGGTGTTTCCCCAAAAGTGTTTGGTAAAACATTTTGTCAATTAGCTTATAAACTACAAAAATAAAATACTTGAAACTTATAAAATTTTTAAAATAAGTTGGCCCACTCCATCTTATTTGAAGCATCTTGTAAGTTACTTCATTTTATATATTAAAAATGACATGAATATTTTTTATTTACATCATATTAATGATATTTGGTTTACTTTTATCAATATTACATTAAAAAAATTATAATAAACTTTAATTACAGATTTCAACACAATCTTTTAAGATAATCCTATAATTTTTATCCACTTTACTAATTTATTTTTAAAATAAGATATATGACAAAAACGTCTTATAAGCTACTTGATTTCATAAGTTCTTGAAAATAAGTTTAGTCAAACACCCTTTAAACAAAGCCAACAAAACTTCCACCAATTTCCTATTGGCATCTTAAGTTTTGAAGAATATTAATATCATCAGCAGAAAGTTTATCAAGCCAGCATTGACAGAGAGAATCTGCCATCTCAACCCTTAACATACAAGATAAAGAAAATAGATATGAGACATAAAATGTCGCAATGTCTTTGCTCAAAAAAGGCAGGAGGCTGCACTGCAAGCACAACCATAATGATGAAATAACACTTGTCGCGAGGAAAGAAATTTGGCAACCAAAACAAATATCGTTTTATTCCTTGTCTACAATCAGAGATAACAAGGCAACGTTTTGATCTTGTTTAGAGGAATGGAAAGTCAAAATTTTACCTCAAAATATTTTGAAAAAAAGTCTTATAATCATCGCATTTACACAGATGCATACACACACACACACACACGCATGTTATGTATGCCATTTATTAAATCTTTTATATTATTTCACAAGCAAAAATATATGGCTTTGTTTGGAACCTAATATTTAGGGCAAAAAATGGGATGCGTCATCGGTGTGATGGTTTTATGAATAAAGTAAAGATGAAACGCATGCCATATAATAATTAGATGACATAATACTATACAGGAATAATGATTAGTTTTTATGATATAAATGCATATATTGGTGAGTGTGTGATGTTTATTTTGAATAGAAGTAATGATTAGATTTTGAAAATTTGTTTGTATACAAGAGAGAGTAGAAATTATTTTTGAGGTAATAATCATTATATGTTTGGGATTTTATTAATCTATTTATTTTGTGGGGGAGTGTGTTAAAGGGAATGGTTACAAATACTTCCTATATGTTTACATCTTATCAATGTGCTGATATGATATCAAGTATAAAAGTGTGTATAAGACCACTTATTAAACAAAAGTTCACATGAAACGGCATCTGTAGTAGAACAAATCTAACCAGAAATAAAATCAAACATAATTTTACTCCTTTTATTCTTCACAAATTCCCCCAAACAATTAGCCTATTCAAAATGAAACAAAAGATAGCCCAAATGTTAAAATTAATAAAGAAGCAAACAGAACAATATGGCCATAAATCACATACCTGCAAGATTCTCAGCAGCAAATCTAAGGCAAACAGCTTTCAATTCTGCAGCATTATAGTGATCTGCCAGAGCAAGTATTTCTGCAACAGAATGTACAGATATATCCTTGCACAGATGAGATTCACACATCCGTTTGAGTCTCCCAAAATCATAACGATCAGCTGCTTCCAGCAACTTTGCAGTTAAGGTATCAGTTAACAAAGGAGTAGAACAAGAACTAGACGCTAACTGCTCATCTTCTACTAAGGCATCTCTGTATATAAAGTGTAGCATGGCCTGTCATGTATCATGTAATGTTGACATGCTATCCAACGTCAGAAGTGGATGGTGAAGTCATTTTCATCAGCAAAAGACAGAGAAAAAAAGTAGAAAATAACCAGGACTCAAAGACAGAGAAGCCAGTTTAATAGGTATTAAGTAATAATTTCCCTTGAAAGAACCAAGAAGTGGATCAAAACTATGAATTCTGCTCACCTTAAAAACTTCAGGTTCCACATCTGAAACCATAATCTCTTGCTCATCACTATCCAATCCTTCAAAAAATTTAGTACGAAATTTGGGGGAACGGGCAGCTAGTACCAATTTATGGGCATAAAATTTCTCTCCAGATACATTAAAAATAATATCAGAGCCTTCCCTATTTTCCAGCAGCATACCAATATGGAATCCAATATCTGAATCTGGGACCTGAATTGAGTGTAACCTTGAACAATCAATAGCAGAGACAACAACACCAACAGTACAGTTGATCTTCAAACAATCATCTTTAAGATAGTCTGAAGATTCTAGCATGGCTCTCCTAAAAAAGCGCTTGTATCCCCTGAATATAAGAACAAAGAGAAACAGAGTCTTAGTTTTTTCAAATGAAAGAACATGCTAAACTATTTAAAAGATAAAGATAGAGTAGGATAAATGAAAACATAAAATGTATACTAACGTGAGGATAAACAAATTTCGCTTTATTTTCCTGGGTTCTAAATCCCAAACTTCTACACAAGAATCTTGTAAGACATCACTTTTAGGCACATTATAAACCTTTTGGAATAAATTTCTGATTCCTCATAAGAAACAAACAATTTTCTGTTGTTCTATTTTGCAGGAAAGTTACACTAAGTGACTAAAAATAAGCCTGAGACTATATCTTTTGCTATTTCTTTTGATTTGTCATCACAAGTTGCAAAAGAAACGTCAGTTTTGCTTATGCTTCCTTAAAAAAATAAAGTGCAAATAAAAACCATAGTTTCTGCATCCTTAACTGAAACTTACACTTCCTATTTTGCCACTAACATAAAAAATAAATACATATAAAAAAAAGTGTGACATAGTTACTGAGTGATTCCTCGACGTCAAGAGAAAAGAGAAACTGCATGATACACTATGACACCAATAAAGATAACATTAGATTTAACACCAGCATCATCAATTTTCAAAAGCCAAAAAAGTTCCATCATACACAAAATCAATTCATATGGAGTCCTATTCAACAAAACAACCGCAGCATATACCTACAAAAACGAGAAATATAACTTCAATTCTGGCAGAATTAGTATTTCACTTGCATTATCTAAAAATTCTAACTTCCTCACTAACATGACAAAAACAATCACCCTTACTCAATCTAGTGATATAACCGAAATACAATCTAGTAGCCAGGAAAGAAAACCGACTTATCACATGCTGTTGGAGTCTATAAGCACACATACATTCCGAGGTACAAAAACAAACATAGCAGCTAAAAATTCAACTTACCACATGCTGCCGCGGTATTTAAGAGTGTATGGCCCGCTCTCAAGCGACCTATCAAAATGGCTATGCACTTTATGCTTCCCTTTCCCACTTTGATCAACAAGAGTCAATTCAAACAACGCCCGAACATCCGTACCCTCGCTCGCCAGCGCAATGAATACAGAAACGTAGGTGGAATTATCCTCTGGGTTTTTGCCGTCGGGGTAAAAGTAAATCGCCCATTTATACCCTCCCACCGTGAAATCCTCGCTAGCTATATGTTTGCCAACGCCCATGCCTTTTGCCAGAGAATACCCCTGGATCACGAATCGGTGCGAACCGTTTGTCGTTTGAGTCACGGACCGGGAGCTCGTCGGGGAGAACAGCGGGTTGTGATTCTGATCTTTTTCCGGCGTCTCTGACATGACTTCAGCCGAGATTCTACGCCTTCCTCTACGGATTTTAAAGGGAACGTCTTGGGATGCGCCTGTGAGTGTACGAAGGCCGACAGATTCGCAAGCAACGGGGTGAAATTGGGGGGAAATGGATTCCGGCGAGAAGAGATGGGGGAAGTCGATTAGGACTTCCGAATTCAATCGTTTTGGGGATTTCTGAAATTTAGGTTATCGGAAATCTGGTGGCGAGGAGGGCGGACGGACGATTAATGGGAATGGGGGGGCCCCCGGATTGCGGGACCCATATTTAATTATTGGCTCGAATATTTTCTGTTTGCCACGTGGGATGGATTTAAATTTAATGAACCTAACCTAATCACATTTTGAAGGTAGAGTATATAAGCACAAATAGCGTAAAAATAGGATAAGGAAAGAGATTAAAATGTTATTTTGATATTTTTTGGTATATTCGGAAGAAGTGTTTTAAAGAATGCAAATTTGAATCCAAACAACACCACAATGATGGAGGTTATCTGAATTTAAAAAAAATTATTAAAATGAAAACACTTCAGTTTTTTGCACATCACTGACGAAAGTAGTTAATTTGTCGCACGGTATTAGTAATTAGTGTAAATTCATAAGTTAATAAAGACGACAAACTAACGCTGTGTTTGGTTCATGGATTTTGAAAGAGAAAAAAAAAACAATAAAATAGTAAAAAAAACTAATTTAATTATTTAATTGACAAGGAAAATGAAAAAGAAAAGAAAAGTTAAGGAAAAATGCAGTTTAAGTGAAAGAAATTTTTTTTTTTTTACAAAATAGTGAAAAAAAAGAAAAATTATTTTAACCATTTTATTTCCTCTAAAAATATTCCTTATTTTTAATTTTATCATCGATCCTTTAATTATTTCTTTTAAATAATCAAAAAATTATAAAATTTCAATTTTTATCTTATTTTTTTATTTTTATTTTTTTTCTTCATGAAAATTATTCTAACCAACAATCCACATAATTTTAAATTTCTTCAATTTTTTTCTTTTTCTCTAATATTTTGTTCTTTTGTAAAATCATAAAACGATGCATGGTGAAAATGTATATAGATAAATTAATAATAATTTTAGACATATAATTTATATTATTTATAAAATAAAAGAGAGCACAAGAAATATGATAAATTAAAGTTGAAAAATGAAGAATAAAACTCAATAGATGAAAACTGAAACAAGAACATTAGCTAAAAAATAAAGATATGTTAATTGATATATTTTTACTAACTTAACAGACTAACGCTTCTTACCCACCTCGCGTCAATTTCTTTCGATTACGATTTACCAAACAAAGCATATGCGTCGTTAATTACTTGCATAATGATGTGCCGCCACAGACGTCAGATATTGCCGCCCCCGACCCACATCCGCCTTACCCCGCTTCTCGAGGTCACTCTCTCTCCGACGGACTCTGTGCGGGTGAACCTCAATTGTATCGTTGTTCGTGAAAGACGCATCCTCGGTCGAGTTGGTGGTGCTTGAGGGATTGTTTTCGGAAGCCGTGGATATGGGTTTTTGTTGATTAACATTCTGTGTTCTGGTGGGCTGGCGATTTCGGGAAATGATGCTTATGAATCCACTCTTTTGGTGTTTCTTTGGTTTTAAGACTTAAAAAGGGTGCATTTTGGGTGAAAATCGCTTTTTTCTTACTTCTTAATGGGTTCGCTTGACCGTGACTTTATAAAAATGTGATCTCTAGCTGCGATATGATTGGTCGTAAGTAGCCTTTTTTGTGAGCGCCGCCGCTTGATTAGATGTGTCATTGTGTACAATGTTTGGGTACCAATCTGATACCCACGTTTGGTACTTAGTAATGCTCCTGAGTTTACTTTGAGTCAAGCCTTTCTGCGTTTCTCTGCGGATGGCCTTTGCTGCACTCAATTCCTTAGAATACTCGCTAGTTTCTGCACTCAAGACCGTTTCGTCATCGCCTTCACTTATTTCTCATGGGCAGCAATTACATTGTCTCATTCTGAAATCTGGGCTCAACTCCAACATCTTCATACGAAACAGCTTGATCAACATGTACTCGAAAACTGGGCAGCTTTCATGTGCAAAATCGATTTTTTATTGCTCCCGGAAGTTGGATTTGGTTTCGTGTAATATAATGCTTGCTGGGTATGTGAGATGTAGCCGTCTGAACGATGCCTATGAGCTGTTTGCGGAAATGCCTCTCAGGAATTGTGTGTCATACACGACTATGATCATGGGCTTGGCACAAAATGAGTTCTATGGGGAGGCTATTGGACTTTTTAGGGAAATGAGGTTGTCTGGAGTTTTCCCTGGAGAAGTGACAATGGCTAGTGTTATTTCAGCTTATGCACGTGTTGATGGTGTCTGCAGAAGTGCAAAGTTATTGCATGGGTTGGTGTTGAAACTTGGTCTTATTGGCCCTGTTATTGTTGCCACTAACTTAGTTCACCTTTACTGCATGAGTTCGTGTCTTGATGACGCCCGAGTCATTTTTGATAATATGAAGGAAAAGAATGTGGTTACGTGGAATGTGATGTTGAATGGTTATGTGAAGGCAGGGTTGGTTGACTTGGCTAGAGAACTGTTTGAAGGGTTACCTGGGAAGGATGTGGTTTCATGGGGCACGATGATTGATGGATATGTACAAGTGGGAAAATTGAGAGAGGCGTTGAAACTCTATTGTAAAATGAGGCACACTGGTTTGAGCCCAAATGAAGTTATGATCGTTGATATAATTTCTGCTTGTGGGCAAGATTCAAACTTTACTGAAGGTCAGCAATTTCATTCGCTAGCTCTGAAGTTGGGATTTAACTACTATGACTTCATGCAGGCCACGCTAGTTCATTTTTATGCAGCCTGTCAGGAAGTTGAACTTGCTCGTTTGCAGTTTGAAGAAGGGAATAAGGATCATGTGGCATGTTGGAATGCCCTTATGTCAGGATTAATTAGAAATGGATTGGTCCATGATGCTAGGCTTTTATTTAATGAGATGCCAGAACGAGATGTTTTCTCTTGGAGCTCACTGATTTCTGGTTATTCACAGAATGGCCAGCCTAATTTGGCTATTGAGCTTTTCCATGAAATGGTAGCCAAGAGGATCAAGCCAAATGAAATTACAATGGTAAGTGTTCTTTCTGCCATTTCTAGCCTTGGCACGTTGAAGGAAGGAAAATGGGCTCATGAGTACATCATTAACAACTCGATATTGATCAATGACAATCTGAGTGCAGCTATCATTGACATGTATGCCAAATGTGGGACTATAAATCTGGCTTTAGAAGTGTTCTATCAAATCCGAGAGAAAGCCACAGATGTCTCACCTTGGAATGCAATTTTATGCGGCTTGGCTATGCATGGGCATGCGGAAGAGTCCTTAAGAATCTTCTCGGACTTGCAGAGTCTAAATATAAAGCCTAACTCAATCTCTTTTATTGGAGTCCTGAGTGCATGTTGCCATGCTGGGTTGGTGGAAGTAGGGGAGCAACATTTTAAAAGCATGAAAAGCATATATGATTTAGAACCAAACATCAAGCATTATGGCTGTATGGTGGATCTATTGGGCAGAGCTGGGAGATTAAAAGAAGCAGAAGAACTACTGAAAAGTATGCCTATGAAGGCAGATGTTGTGACATGGGGTACTCTGTTGGCAGCATGTAAAATGCATGGTAATACAGATGTAGGAGAAAAAGCTGCCGAAAATTTAGCAAAGATGGAACCATCACATGGCGCTAGCAGAGTTCTCTTGTCCAACATTTATGCAGATGTCGGCAGGTGGGATGATGCTTTTTCAGTTCGGAGTGCAATGCAGAGGGGAAAACTATCAAGATCACCAGGTTATAGTGGTGTTGTGTAAGAACTGAACCATGAACTGTGGGTCCTAGATAATAGATACTCATAGACTCATACTTTCCTAATGACATTTACCTTTGTATTGATTCCTTAATCTTTATAAAACTTTGCCCTGTTTTATTACAAAATGTATTTTTTCCCCTCTTTGTGAAGAATTATGTAAGCATCCTTTGAGGTTTATCTAAGTTACATGTATTTCATTAAGACACCCCGCAAGAACTATTGTGTAGACCACCACTGGGAAGCCCCAACAACTTTTACACTATTCCAACAATGTGAGTAAACCACACACACACACACACACACAAATGCCATCAACAGCTATAAACGGTCACATGCTGGATCGGGCCAAAATATTTATAATAAAGTTTATTATATAATTATTTTCTACAATTAGGTCCTTATAAGCATTCCCTCATGTTACTAAAGCCCCAGTGGCATTGTAGTCCATAAAAATTGGTTAAATACTGTCAAATTTGGTACCCATCAGGTGGAGGGGCAATTTTTGGAGTTTGCTCAATTTTCCGTCTAAACTGAACTGGATGACTGCCGTTGTAATGGTTACCTCAAGGGGGCTAATGGTAAATTTGCTAACAAGAGGGGGTGGATAGATTGAGACATACATCAGGGGTCCAAATGTAAATAGCCAGAAAAACAAGTTAAGGAAGGCGGCATACCTGATGCTTAGTGGGATGGTAAATTCTTCTTGTTTTCTATCAGATTGTTTTGGTGGAAATCATTTGTCTGCTCTTTGGTTCTCTTGGATGCATGTACAGCAGTTGCTTCAGATGGTCCTGGCGATGGAGAGCATTTTGAAACTACTTAGTCAAGAGCAGGAGATGATGCCATCGACATTACATTGACCCTTGGAACAATTGTATGTGTGTGGATGGAACTAATATTATTTTCCCCTTTTGATGAGTTCCAGATTTGTTGCTGAGACCACAGGTAATCAAATCAGAAATCAAGACCATGGGTAATCAAATTAGAAATCAACCCTTGAGAATGAAATCGGTAGATGCCTTGATGGAATTGTCATGTATGGGCAACCCAATTCCTGCTGAAAATTATCTGGTGGCAAATCTAATTTCTGAACTAATTGGTTTTGCTGGGATCAGCAGTTTGTCATCCCCAATTCCTGGTTCTACAACTTACAAGGTGTAACAGTAGCAACGCTGATACAGATAAGTGTGAACCTTCTGAGTTTAGTCTGGGCATTCTTGTGGTGAACAACACAGTTGCATGGTTGGTGGGGTCTGATTGAAGGTAGCTCTCATCTCTTTTGTTATTTTATTTAGTATATTTAATTATGGTGTTTCCCTACCTTCGCATTTTGTAATTCTTAGTGGCAAGTTTTGCTCTATTTGGTCATGCAATCCTGCTAGCTGGATTTGCTTGCCGGTTCTACTCTCACCCTAATTCCTCTCACTCCCTAAATTAAATTCTTCGCAAAAAGAATGTGCCATCTCTAGTTTTTAGCTGAAGTGAGCAGTTACTGTTATATCTTTGTAGAGGAGCTGGGAAGATCTTTGTTTGCATTCTGGATAGGTTTACTGGAAACAAACTCTAGATAACCCTTTCAATAATAATTGCAGAAAAACTTAATGGACTATAGATGCAAATTCTCTATAAGGAGATTTGCATTTTGGTAGTGAAAAGATTCTTCTGTAACTTTGGCTACCATTGTAACATTTTAAAATTTTGTGAATGACATTACATTGAAGTTAGTATTCAAAAATTGAACTAGAAAAAGTGGCATCATGATACACCTTTCTGGATCATCATTCCTGAAAGGTCACTTTAGTGATGCTAGAACAAGTGCAAAATTGATATAGCTCCATGTGCAAGAGCAACATGGATGTACTGAAGGCTTTGCGACAATATTCAGCAGATTGAATAACATTGCACTTAAGCAGTTGTGGTTGAGGTGATTTATGGGATTCAAAAAATTGGGGCCCTGTTGTTTAGTTGATCCCACTTGTTGGTATAATACTTGAATAGCCATTTTTTATGCTTAATCTCAAACCAAGTTGCTAGCTTAAAAATTTTGGTAGAGAAGCTTGTAGCTGAAAAAAATAGTCTTGATAATCCATGCTGAAAATGGTAGTGTATTGCAACTATTAAGTTTTCTAGTGATTCTTATATTGAATTTCAATAAGTAATTCGTTTCTCATATTGACATATAAACCATGTTCTCTCTGCTTCTTGGCCTATGTTGACTTCTTTTAACTTCTTTCATATGGTCATTTACACAGCAGTTACAGAGATGTTAATGCTTCATGTAGGTAGAGTTTAATCTACAGGATATGTTCCTAATTTTCCTTTGTAATCTGATAATTAACATTGCAATGCTGTTGCTGAATGTATGAAGGCCTCTGCTACCTTTGCTTAAGCATGCATCGAAGCGAATCAGGGGTGACAAGAGAAAGAAGCATCCTTATCTTGTGCCACATGTATTAGCCACCCCTATGGCTACCTCAAAATGCAGCCATAAGTTGGCTGGTCGTGTTGCTTAAGAAACTGGCTTTTCTTCTTCCCTTTAGTTGTGGGTTGGCAGACAGGGTCCTTGTTGTCCAATATGAATGAATGTTGAGAAACCTGTTTTGCATAAACTTGAAGCTTGTAAGCAATTTTCTCTGTTATTTAGGAGCATCGTTACAGAAACACGAATAAAAACATTGAAAAGGCGGAAAATTTAGCACAAAACTAAAAAATTGTAGAGCAATTATATTTCCTGGAAATACAACAATTCAGAGTGAGTGCTGGAGCCAAATTGTTTACAATTGGTTTGTGTTTTCACTTCTCTTCTGGATAGGCATTGCCATCATTTCTTGTTTTTGTTTTATGCTTTGAAGAAATGTTTATGCAGAAACTTAAAATGGACAGAACATTTTGTATTGCTTGGGAACATATGCTGCACTGATTACTAATAAGATATAGTTATGATAGAGGGTATGAAAAGATGGACATGATAAATATTTTCTACTTCTTGAAAGTTAGTGGTGACATGTTTGGTGACCTGGCACATTGATTTTATGCAGCAAATACAAGACAGCAACATTCAAGGCTCTAGTTTGTCTACTTGTTGATCAGGCAAGTTATCTATGTATTTATTTGTCTGATGTTTCTTGTTCTGTTATGCATGGCTGATGTCCCAGCTCATGACAAATGGATAATCTATTTAAGGTTCACTTAGTTATTTCCGTCCATTCATCGGACTTTTGTTTCTCTTTCGTGAACTGTTTCTCCAAATTTTAAAATTGTGCCCCACTGTCAAATGCTGTTGTCAAATGAACTGAGGAATGAGGATAGATTCAAAGGGGAAATTAGCAATACAGCTGCTCAGCTTTTAATACCGTTGTAGTGCTTCCAACCTACAAAGTTGTCAACACAAACAATATTTATTTTTAAGGAAGAAATGATTATGTTCTTTAGCATTTATGAGTCAAGATCATTAGGAAGATGGAGGAAAAATCTGTTGAAGGAGGGACGAAATCATGGTATGTGCCCTTTGACGCTGGAAGCTTGGAACTTCATGTCCAGCTCCTCTCACCGTCACAAATGTCAGTCCTTTGTATCCCACCACATACCCTCCAACCTACCATTCCTACTTGTAGGTGTTAATTTCAAATCTTAAAACTAGCCTGGTTAGTTCTCATTCTTACTATAGTGCCAGGTTACTTCAACTCACTGTCAAGGAACCACGGGCGCCAACCTGCCTCTACAGGAAGCTTAAGGCTGTTAATTGCGTATCTTGTGGCAGTCACTGAAACATTTGCATCTACATCTCCACTGCAAAAGAGAAAAAGAAAAAGAAAAGATATGCATCCTATAATTGAACTTAGACTAGGTAATGATCCATGTTTGGAGGCAACAGTAGAGTGAAGTGAAGCAAGAATAAAATTTTGATTGATCAAGGGGAGGAAGATGTTGTAACTCAGAGATCTTGTCGTTGTACAGACAATAAGTACAAACATAAGAGACTGTGACCATAAGAAAGAAGGGCAATTGAAAGACTTGCCTGTATAGCCATACCCTCATTCCACTAGCCATGATATTCTCAATTGTTGGTAGAAGAAAATTGCTTTGCCAGTCTGTCCAGTTAAAATGGCTGCAGAAATTTAATAAGGTGATAGATTGAGGACTGATCAATAGTGAAATCTAAGGTGATAGATTGAGGACTGATCAATAGTGAAATCTAGTTTACTTCATGAAAGGTAATTTACCTGCAGAACGTACAAGTTGTGGGTTTTACATGGAAAGCACTTTGTACCTCAGCAGTGTTTAGATAAGACCTGAGATATACAGATGAGCGGGGATCAGAGAAGTCAACCTGCTCTTATCAATGAAAATCACAATGGGTTTAGGGTTTAGGCAGATTGGACCATAAATGTTGCTTAGGACAATGTCTCCAATCTCATCTGAGGATTTCTCTTGGACGCTGTCGCATTGACCAGATGTAGTGTAATTTGCAAAATCACAAAATTTGAAAATGTCTATGTGTGTCTCATCAGAGTTCAAGGCATGTGTCCAAATATGATCAAAGAACCCTTCGTCCTGTGCTGTATTGTCTACCAATGCATTCCCTATCTGAAACATTTCCATCAATAGAATCAGTTTGTAGAAGTCATAGAATAGTGAAATAATAGGCAAAGCTGGTGTTGAATGAACATACAGGAATGCCCTTCAGATTAATCACAAGTCTGGTTGATGTTCTTGTTGTTCAGCAATATGGTACTTGTTAGCTGTGGCACATAGTGACCAGTCTCCAGTGATATAAAAATCCCTGGTTTTGTCTTGTGGAAATCTCTCAAGCCACTTGACTAGAAAAGTGTAGGCATCATTGGCAGTATTTGTGTCCCCAATGTTGTTATAATCAGCAGATGAGCTCGAGTATGAGAAAGCAACTCCAGCAGGAGACTTCAAGATCAAATTTGCCACTACCAAATTTCAGTCATCGGTAAGTTCTTTTATAGCATAAAATACAACTAAAGCATTAGGATGGGAAGTCGACCTCACCATTGTTCCATGCGTAAGTATTCTAATTAGTGTTTTGCCATCACTGTTGACTCTGAAAGGACCCGACTCCAGCGTGGCTCCAAATCCCAAGGATGAACACCCTGGCCCTGCCAGTTTACACTATTTTAACTGCTTTACTGTTTCTCAGATTAAGCATATTATTGCAAGAAGGCTTTAATTATCACTTATGAGGTACTTGGTACATGATGAATTTCTTGAAATTGTAAGGTTACCTCCGTTCAGCCACAAAACCAGAGGGTTGGTGGAAGAGTTAGTGGGAGACTCAACGAAGTAATAGAACAACACACTTCCTGTCCGTGGATCCACTGTAATGTAACCAGCATACTGATCAAAGTCCACATTATCAGGCTGCCCTGGAAACTTGTCAATCTTGTCGGCCTGCATCAATCCTTCTTGGCGTGCAAGATACACGGAAGAGTCTCCTCTTTCTGCCTGTAATTGTGATGAAGAATCTGAAATGGAAAAATTATGTGATCTTGATCTGAGCTGCCTGTGCAGAAAAGTTGCCTGATCAGCATTGCTAAGTATCAAAAAGCAGAGGAGAAGGGGCAGCAGAAAGATAGGTACCAGTTTCTGCATCTTTTTATTGCTTAGTATCTCTATATAGTTCAAAGCTCGGACAGCAATTTGGAAGGACATATTTTGTCTTTTTCTTTTACATTGAGGATGTAAATTCTCAGCACATTAACTTGTTGACAATATGATAGACATGGAAAACTCAGCCCACTCTTCTTAATGCCGCCTATTTTGCTCCTGGTATCTTCCCTCGTTTTTGCTCTAGGAAGATTAATTGATGTCTTCTTTTCTATTTCCTCTTCACCCCTTTGGAGTTCGATGTGCACATCTTGTAGCTAATGAAAACAGTTTGCTTTACATATCATTCAACTTCCTATCAATAAGTTCAGCAAAGATGCAACCAGCAAGATACATAGCAACAGCAAGTCTATACTTACTACCAGATTACCATCAGCAAGGTTGGGTTTTCAAAAGACACCTAGTGCTTTAACACAAGTGTTTAATATTATAATAAATGTCACAATCTTATATTTAAAAAAATAAAAAATTAATTAAACAGTTAAATTGTAACATTTATCGCAATTTTATAACTTAGTGTATTTATATCAAATGTAGTATTTATAAGATCGGTTTTTGAGTTAGGTAACTTGAGCTCAAAATAGAAGATGACAAGAGAGCCTCGGGAAAAATTGATACTTTTGGTTGAATTGTAAGAATATTATATTCTTAAAGAAACTAAAAAAAAACTGTAAAAGAGCACTCTAGAATTCGAATCTCAAATTTAAAAAAACATCAACACAAATAAGCAAACTTTTTGTTATGATATATTTTATAATTTGAATATATAAGCTTAATAACAAGTATTGGGCTCAAACAATTTGTATTCAAATTCAAGCTCAGCATGAGTCGAGTAGCTTGACTCTCCACAACCCTTCTACGGCCATTGACTTTTGATGAAGCATAGGTTACAAAGTTGTCTTTATCTTATTCGCGCATCACTCATCTTTGAACGAATTAGAAAGGAAATTGAAAATAAAATAAAATAACAGCCTGGGAATTATTTTGGGCCTAAGCGTCTGTTTAATGT
The DNA here is from genome assembly GCA_019155195.1 of Avicennia marina. Lineage (NCBI taxonomy): Eukaryota > Viridiplantae > Streptophyta > Magnoliopsida > Lamiales > Acanthaceae > Avicennia > Avicennia marina. Next base: position 2,454,113 of record CM032783.1, on the reverse strand, counting down.
GAGATCGGGTTGGAAAACGGTAAAACAAACAAAGCCTAAAGAAGCAAGATTGTGATTGAGATCCCATAAATTGACCCAACATTGAAAGAAGCCATCATAGGAGATAAGCCCAACCCGTTGAACCTATTCCAGGTAAGATGTGAATATGATTAAATGCGCTGACCCGCAGAAAACAAAAGACAAAACATAGAACAGTGCAGATGATATTGCAACGCGAGCCGGAGAGCGTCTGACTTTCCTACTAGCCGAGGATTTGTCTGTCCAGATTCAGGGATCTTCTCTTTCATCTCGTTCAGGTCAGAATCCGTTAGACGGGCTGTGCTTTCTGTTATCATCTATGACTTTCGTTTGGTTGTTAAATTCATTGCAGGCTTAATTTCGCATGTATTTTTTATGACTTCCGACTTGATTGTAATGAGGGTGTTCTCTGTTTTGTTGTGGGTCCGAGAAAGAATTGGTCTTTGCTTCTGTTCTATTGAAAAGATTCAATATTTTTGTAATATAATACCAATACAGATGTGAAACGGGAATGATTATGGCTTGACTAGCATGAAATTTGCCTGGGCGTGTGTGCTTGTGTGGGTGCTATCTTTGGGTTGTGTTTGTGACAAATTTAAACCAGTTCTTTGTTCTATGGTGAAGATGCAATGTGTTTAAGATACTTGTATATGTAAATTTGTAAGAAAATGTACTGAAAAGATGAATCTGTTACCATTGTCTTGTTAAGTTGGAAATTCTGATATTTCAGTCTGTATTCAGCGGTGATTTGAAGTTGTTCTCTATCCATTTCATAGTTTGTGGCAGTCCATAGAAAGTGGATATAGGTTACCTTCAGGCGTACACTGGCCTATTGAAACAAAAATTTAGGTATGGTATAAAAGTTACAGGGTTTTTTTTGTTAATATCTGGAAATGTAGATTTTAAAGGGGGAATGTCGCTGGTAATTTGCATCCAAAACAAAGCCTTATTTTTCTGCTTTGTTTGTTCAAGTCAATGATTTTGCCATGGTAGGCCTTTACTGAGTAACCAAACCCAAAGAAGTTTGTAAATGTGGAGTTGAATATGCCTCCTCCAGTTTTCAAGAGTCAAATTCATCTTTGATTGAGATATAACAGCTCGATCCTGTCGTTCTTTGGCCTTTCGCAGCATGTGATTGACCTTTACTCTTTTGCAGTCTCACCAGGGAAAATTCTAGTTGACTTGCATCAGAGCTTCTAAGGCCATTTGCTATTGATTTTCCATGAACTATGAGCGAATAAATTTTTGGACCATTCTGTGGACATTGTCCCATTAAAATAAGCAAGAAGAAGGTAATGGCAGAGGAGGAGAAGAATCTAATTGAGATATTAGAGGAAAACGTTCCCATAGACATCGGCAAGTACATCAACTATGTTCAGTCGCCACATTGTGGTGCTATAGCAACTTTTGCTGGCACTACTCGAGATACCTTTGAAGGGAAGACAGTCCTGGAGCTGAGATACGAAGCGTATGTTCCCATGGCAATACGCTGTATCAAGTCAATTTGTTCTTCTGCTAGATCATCTTGGAACCTCAACTCAATTGCAGTGGCTCACCGCCTGGGCCCTGTTCCTGTCGGTGAAACTAGTGTCTTCATAGCAACTTCATCAGTCCATCGGGCAGATGCCTTGGATGCTTGTAAATTTATGATTGATGAGGTGAAGGCATCCGTTCCTATATGGAAGAAGGAAGTTTATACCAATGGAGAGGTTTGGAAAGAAAACTCAGAGTTTCTGGTGAGGCGAGAAGAGCTTGTTAAGCCTGTCACCAATAATAGTGGCAGTGCATGGTACGGGAAAAATGCTTTTGTGGAGGAGAGACAAGAGAAAATAGGTTGTTGCTCTGGAAAGATAAAAGTGGACACAGCGGATCAGTGATGCTAAGCAGCCTGCAGTCTCCAGAAGATGGCAAGTTCAACTTTTACCTGTGATTTTCTGTATTTTGTCTTGGTATATGAATTCAAATAAATTTTACTGTTCTCCAATAATTGTATACCTGTCTAGTGTGCCGTGAGATTTTACTACTAGATAAAACAATTTTTTTCACATGAATGATGATGCTTAGATGCTGAATTTCAACACTCTTTGCTTAATAAATCCCTGACATATTCCTGGAAACCAATACTAGGGGAGATCATGACAGCACAAATGATCTCTGACTAACAAACAGGGGTTTGGTTTTCTACTTCAAACACAAACTATACTTTAAAACAATTTTTTTTACATGAATGATTTTACTAGGAGTAAATCCCTGACATAGTCCTAGAGACCAATACTGGAGGAGATCATCATGACAGCACAAATAATCGCTAATTAACAGGGTTTTGGTGAACCAGGAGTAAATCAACTTAAAAGATGCATGCATGCTTAAATGCTGAATGAATAACACTCTTTACACAATAAATCCCTGACATATTCGTAGAAACATTACCAGAGGAGATCATGACAGCACAAATGATCTCTAACTAACAGGGGTTTGGTTTTCTACTTTAAACACTATCTATACTATAAAACATTTTTTTTTTACATGAATGATTTTTGCTAGGAGTAAATCCCTAACAGGGGTTTGGTTTTCTACTTTAAACACTATCTATACTATAAAACATTTTTTTTTTACATGAATGATTTTTGCTAGGAGTAAATCCCTGACATATTATCAATACTGGAGGAGATCATGACAGCACAAATGATCTCTAACTAACAGGGGTTTGGTTTTCTACTTTAAACACTATCTATACTATAAAACAATTTTTTTTACATGAATGATTTTTACTAGGAGTAAATCCCTGACATATTATCAATACTGGAGGAGATCATGACAGCACACAAATGATCTCTAACTAACAAGGGCTTGGTTTTCTACTTTAAAACACTAACTATGAATGATTTTATTTACATGAAAGATTTTCCTAGGAGTAAATCAACTCAAAAGATGCATGCATGCATGCTTAAATGCTGAATGAATATCAACACTCTTTGCACAATAAATCCTTGATATATTCCTAGAAACCAATACTACAGGAGATCATGACAGTAAAATGATCTCTAACTAAACAAGGATTTGGTTTTCTACTTTAAAACACTAACTTTGCTACACAGGTTCAAGCTGGGAGAAGACTTCTAGCCGGCGGAAACAGAGCAACGACCCCTCTTTCTGGTTTAGAGTATTTCCGGTAAACTGCCTTGAGCTTGCTTTCTGCTGCTCCTGAGTGGAAACTCACTAACATCTTTGCGCACTCTCTGGATACATTGAGGATAAGATAATGAGCAATGTGGTTAAAATAATGTTTATATACAAGGAAATGTACAGTTTACATACATCAGCTCATCCTCAGAGTAGCCAGTGTAGTGCTTCAGGGTTTCAGTCCATGGACTCCTCTTAAGAGTGCAACGAGCAGCGTATACTGCAGAAGCAGAGAGCTTCGAGGGGCAGTATTTTATGATTATTGAGTAATTCATCAAACCAAGTTCAGCCAAGAAATATGTCATGTTTTCCATCTACAACAACAACATATGATAAAATTCAAGATCAGCTACACTTAAAAAGAAAAGACATGAATATGTTTGGTGTTTGCAAATGGGGGGAACACATCATATGAGGATAGACTTACTTCCTGATCAGCTGGAACAGAAGCTTTTATGTATCTAACCAGAAACACATATGGAGTTGGAACTGTTAGATACCACTGTAGCTTCCCAAGAATTGCTTTCTCCATGAGAAGCACCTGCTCCCTAACATAAGCATTGTCTGATATGGCTATGAAATCACTGACCTAATGACAACAAACAAGAAACTGGTCAAATTTTGGAGCAAAAATGAGCTTTTAATATAATACATACACTGATACACATGCAATTTTATCGAATGGTTGCATATACCTCAGGCGCCCATATCTCCTCATATTTGCAAGCAATTAGCATTGAGCTAATGCCAATCAACTGAAGTTCCCTTCTTGGAACAGTCTTCACGGAAAGAAATCGATCTGCTACATTGATTGTGAGGTAGAGACTTTCCGGCATCAGTTCAAACTTTTTGTGGACTTCAATTAACCAGTCGACCAGAATGGCTCTCATTTTAGAGTTGATTTCTGGCTGCGAAACCATGTAATGATGGACTTGGCCATCTTCCTGAACAAGACCAACCCCAAAACATTAAGCAAGCAATCAATCAAAGAAAATTAGGACAACATAGTGAACATGCTACCTCTGTAAGCTTATAATAATTGTACATGTCCTCAACATACTCTGCTGCTGCCAATTCATCATTTACATCTGCCGCGTCAATGTCCACCGTCTGATTCTTAGGCTTCTTGGTAAGTCCACAAGCAGCCTGGAAAAGATCAAAGCAAATGAATATCCTGCCAGCTAGCTCTTGATATAGAACTCTTTAAAGTCCGAGAAAATATCTGCTGAAGAGAACCTTGCTTCGAGCAGAAAGGATTGCAGTAAGGGATTTGCTGGGCTTCTTCGATGATGCTTCCCTTATGTTCATTCCACTCACGTGGCTTGCTAATTCATCAGGACTAAGGACAGTCACTGCATCATTATTTCGCTTATTGACAGGCTCCTTCTTAGCTACGGGTTTTGCAGCAACATCTTTTCCCACAAAACCATTCACATTTTCTGCCAGTGGTTTCTGCATTTGTGATTAATGATCAGTTGTTCCTCAACTAGAAAAACTGGCTACTTCCAAGAAGAATACAATCTCAAAGATGCAAATAGTTAGTATTTCACCTTGCAGTGGTTTTTCTCTGCTGCTGCTTGGGCATTTGCCAATAGTTGATCGCCAAAATTCCTGAAACAGAATAATCATGAAAATTTCAATAAAAAGTAGCTGGCATGAATCCAATAAATAACTAAGTCAGTGTGTGCGGTAGCATTAAAGAACCTCGTTATGGGATGAGTGATCTGATTTTGGTGCTTCCCCTCAACGGCCGGTGCGGTCACCAAGTTCCCAATGTCTCTCAAAACCCTCCGATTCCTACCTTCAGATCGTAAATTCTTCTGCTTCTCTCCTCCAACTAATTACCAAATGAAGAATTATAAACAAGACAATGATCGTATGAAACATTTTCGAAGATCAACCTTAATATTTATAGACTAAATTATTTTAAAACCAGCAGGGAGAATTATAGGCCTAAAAGGAGATCTGAATGCATGTTCAAACAATACCAGAAGCCCTACAGAATCCTTAGACCTGTTGTATCCAGGAACATCGAACAGAGAAGATGCATAGCATTAATAACATATAATTCAGTCATGAAACTAGAGCGGAGTACTAACACGTTAGTTATATACTTTAGACCCAAATCCAAGAATCGTGCTCCGGAATAATCACAGAAAAATCAATAAATTAGTACATATCAATACAGTTTTCCTGAAGAAAAATTCGTGGAGAATATTTAAACATCTTCAGGACAATTCCGTAACCTGATTTAAGAAACAAACATATAAACCTGCAATTATCAGCATCGATCGCCACTAAACCCTAAAGATAGCAGTAGGTTTCAATCAAAAGAAATCCCATAATATAGCTTCAAGAATCATCAAATCACACCGTGTGAAAAAATAAATCGATTTAAAGAAGCACGGATAGAACACACTTAGAAATTGCCTAGACCAGTGACTTGGGCTCAGATGTCACCATCCCTAGCATTACCTCTAGGTTTCTCGGGAACAACGACTCTTGAAGCCATATCTGAATCCAACTCTTCGTCTATTTCCGGTTCTTCCTGATTGTTTCTATAGCCACCCAAAACCCCTCCAATACTTGCCCAAAACGACGACAGAAACACCTGGAGACGGCCGTTGCGCGCCTCTCCTTCTACTGGTTGGTTTTCAGTCGCCACAATGCAAAAACACTTCTTCCTTCTCTTTCTCGGCTTACCTCTATCCCTCTCAAGAATTCTCTTCCTGCAAATATTCGAAAATATTGATTGGAATGAAAGGCCTCTCCGAACGGCTGCGCTGGATATAAAACGATGCAAGCGGCAACGGTCGTATTTCTTCAACTTTGAATACGATCCGTTGGATCAATGACTATTGGACGGTTCAGATTGGGGGGAACTATGGAGCCTTAAAATTTACTAGCCGTTGGGACTGTGGAACCTTAAAATTTGCATTTTATTTAAAAATAAAAAGTAAAAAATACCTTTCATTTGATCTTTGGAAATTTCCTGCTAGGTTTAAAAATCTGACTATTTAAATTAATTTTTTTAATTATTTACTTTTATTATTATCTTTCTATTTAAATTGTTATTAATTTTATGAAGAGAAGGAAATAATCTGTAATTACATTAAATTCTAAAGGAGATTGCTTCGTTAGATTTATTTTATACTAAATATTAAAATATCACTAAATTAAACTCAATTTCAAATGTTGTTTAACTGAGAAGCAAATTGAGAATTGTTTTTTAACGATGAATTCATTAAACATTATAACATCAAACATGCATACAGAATTCCCCTTAAATTAGATGATATCAAAATATTGAAATACAAATCTATACTACATTATTAAAAATATAGACCAATTTTAGTTGCACAATAAGAAATTAAATAATCATTTATATTTAAATTCTTTTATGTTCTGTATATTTTCTTTCTTCCAAATCTTTTAACATATTTTTATTTCTGTCATTCTTTTAAAATTTCTCTTTTTTAGTTTCTTTTTTAATTTCTTATTTTAATTATTTTTTAAATATAATTTTATTAATGATGCGGCCATTTTATAATTTAGAAATAATTTTGCATGCACATAAAATGTGACATTTACTGACACATGTATAATTTGCATAATTTACAAGTTTATTTATTTAGTTCTGCGTTATATTTTCTTATAACTGAAAATATTTGATTCACTATGATTCAATATAACTAAAATTTTACGCAAAAATATCATTGAGCATAAAAAATGAATGCAAATGTCATTTTATTATTATTATTATAGTTTATATTTATGATTGATAATTAAAAAAATATTATGAATTAAAAATTAAATATTTTCAATCAAACAACATCATTTCAAAAATATTAAATTAATTATTATATTTTTATGTAATATGATTATATATTAAAATTTTTGATAAATATCTATTATTGATACAACAACACCATATTACCACATTTATGTTTTGTGCAAAATTATATATTTTATGTATAGTATATGATAGAATGAACATATATAATTGATATTAACGTGTTTATTGTAAAATAAATATTTTATTTTGATTTTTACTATATTAAAAGTAAGTATTCAATTGATAGAATTATATTAACTACCTTTACAAGTAAGTATTATATTTATTTATTAATTACACCAAAGCGTATACTTTTTTTTTTTGAAAATATTTATAGCATTGATAAAATTTAATTTAATATAGATTGTGTTAAATTATATATTGTTGTTTATAGGTGTTTGTGTGTGGATGTCTAAATATAAATAAATGTTCTACGTATTTAGCATATATGTTGGTATATTATAAATAAGGATTAGATACTTTACATTGGTAATGCATATGTATATTTTTATTTTATGTGTACTTGTTTAATCTATATATATTCATATCTTGACATATGAGATTTTTAACAGTTCATTTTGTTAATAATAATATACAATATTTGTTGATATATATACATACATTATAAATATAAAAATTAATAAAATTATTTTAACAATGTAAAATATAATACTTTTGTGATATGGTAACAAGTTTAATACCTTACCATTTAGTTATATCACATTTGATTATATTTAATGGAAAAACATGACAAAAAGGGAAGAATTGATTGGGCATGATTCTAGAAGAATCACTAATCCCATTATTTTAGGAATGGTGATTACTTATTTAAATTTATACCAATCATATATTTAAGAATGGAATTAAAAATGCCCATTCCATTTTTCTTTCGTTCCATTATACTAATCATACTCCAAGCAGTCAATTTTACAAGTATATTATCCATAATATATATATATATATATATATATATATGTATTCATCTTAAATGGTATAAGATTCGATATTTCCAAAAACCTAGCATTTTAAAGAGGTCAACAGCGGGGTCAATATAAGATTATTTTCAAAATTAACGTTGGCAAGGATTTGTACTAATTGGCCTTTTCAATCTGTTGTTCGTCCCACGATTTGAGTGTAATATGATAGTCCATCGCGGCTTTTGTTGAACTGCATTTTTCCTATGTCCAAATTCATTTTTTTTTTTGTTTTTTAGTTTTTAATTCATCATTAATAATATTTAATTATGGGTTCAAATATAAAATTTTGTTACTCGTTTTGCTTTTTCTGTTTTTAAATTTGTTAATTATAGTTAATTAAAGTTTTTAATTTCATTTTATCTTTTACTTTAACTAACTATACCTATTGTTGAAGTTTTAGAACTAGTTATTTTTTTAAAACTATTTTATAATTTAACAATGGTAAAAAAATTGATAAAAAAAAAAAATAATACTCCAAGAAACACTTGCACATTCCACTGAAGCTTCCAAAACTTCACTTCTAGTTAATTTACTACAATATATAACAAATTAAATATATAAAATATACATACTTTAGTAGTATTTCATGTTCTATTAGTACTTATTTTTAGTTTTTGTACAGTTGTTAACTTATAAAATAATTAAAGAATATTGAAACTTGTCTTATGCCTTGAATAATAAGTATAATTATTTAAATAAAAATAAATAAAATATCGGACTGTTAAATTTAAAATTTTAATTCACTACAACTAATAAGAAATTTAGAAACAGATAAAGTAAAGCAAGGAAACCCATAATTAAATATAATTAATGATGAATTAAAAACGTGAAAGAAAGTAGAAAGCGTGGCAAATGTCACGTTTCGCCAGGTGCAGCATTGAATGAGCCTTTTGTTGGCAATCACTTTGATCCAGTACCAATCCTTCAATGATATACTGGCACTTTGACCCATTCGTCGTGTATTTAATACAACTTTTTTAATAAATAAATTATTTGAAGGAAAAATATTTTTTAGGTTATCAGTATAAATTGATTATATGAATAGAAATATTTTTTTAAAAAAAAATTAGAAATAGAAACGCACCTAAAGTATGAAGTATAAGTTTAAAACGATTAATTTTTAATAAAGAAGATTGTCAGTTTAACTAATGAATTTCTATTTTTTTTTAATTTTTTGAATTTATCAAAGAGGGTATCTTAAAGAATATTTAATAAATAAAAAAGTTTCATGTATTCTAAATAATATAGAAATAAATTATGTATAAGGGTACAGTGGAAGAAGCCAAAATATCGCGAAGTGTGCATAGAAGATGAATGCTCTATGTTATATGGACGTGGACATTTTGATAGAAGATGGGCCCACCAGAATAAATAAAAAAGTAATGACCCAAATTTCTCTATTTAAAGAACTAGCGTGTGATAGATTATTTACTAAGACCATATTTAATTCGAATGTTCTTTTTGATTGATTAAAACTATTGATACAATAATGCAAGATTGTAGGATAAATAATCTTATTAGTTGATTTCAATAATCAAGGTGTTAGATTCCTTTTACAAATAGTTCAAAAAACTATTTGAATAACTTTATACTATGTCCTCAAAAAAAAAAAAAAAAAAACTTTACATTATTACTTGAATTATTTGCATTCCAAAGCTACAATGGAAAAATAAATATGGACCTTTTAAATAATTAAATTTATTAAACATAATTGTTAAAAAATTATTTCGTTCATTCAAACTTTTATATCCAAAATGAACATGGCCCAAAGATTCCATCTCACTTGACCTCATACATCTATCCCGAGCTTTGATCCTCTGAGTTGCATCCGGCTTAACTGAACAAAATCCTAAGGCCACAAAATTTTTAAAATTTTTTTGTTTGTGAGATAATTTTTTTCTTTTTTATTAATTCCTGATCATTAGTAATTTTTTAAAATATTTATTTTCGCTTAACCAATCTTATGGTCAGACTTATTTCATGAAGATCACTTTTGCATATAACATATTTATTAATTTTTTTTTAACTCTATACCAAATTGCGTTTAATTCTTCAATATTAAAGTCAAAACGCTATATTTGCTATATCCTTGAAAGTAGACAATATAGAATGAACACATACAGGACAAACAAAATAAATATACAATACATATATCCATTTAAAAAAGAAAAGAAATGTGATATAAGATCATATCAAATATATCAGAATAATCAGCTAGATAACTTATGATAATGTTATAATTGCAATAAACAGTCAATCAATTCTAAATTTTTAACCAAATGTTTGTTTTCATTTTTGTATAAAAAATACACACGCTAAAATCATTATACTTTTCATATTTTTTCTTTATTACACTCTTAATTTTACACAAATTTCAAGAAAACTATACTTAAAAACGCACGTCAAAAAAACAAAGACAAACATAGCCTTAAGATTCTCCAATCAATTCCATGAAAAAAGAAAAAGAAAAAAGCAAGACACAAGATCATATCAAATATATCAGACTATATTAGTGAGTTGTTATTCTGTCCATATTCATAATTAATTAGTTATTTTTTTCGACATAAATATTGAGTAAAAACCTACCAGAGCAGTGAATATTTTGTTCATTTGCCCCTATGCTGTTATAATCTGATCTGGTGGGCTCCTTTTCGTATCAGAGCATAAGCATTGTGTTGGGAAACAAATATGAGTTAGCGAAAGTACCATCCCATATTAGTAGAAAAAGAGAAAAGTGGCTTGTATATAAGTGGATACTTGACCCATAACCCATAACTTTAAGGTTTTCAGTTAATACATGGTGTCAAGCCCACCTATATACATGCTCATGTATAAACCCGTGAACGGTTTTTTCCTATTTCGTTGGGCTCGCTCCAGGTCCAATATACATTGTCTATGGGTGATGCTCCCAATTTGATTAGATTTCTCCTCTGATCTAACAAGGTCCAATCAAAATTTGTTATTAAGCCCAGCTCATTCCCAACAAGTAGTATCAGATCTAATGATTCAACTTAAGCTGAGTATAAAGACGGTTCTCGATGATCGCGTGGGAGTTTCATATCCCACGAAAGACCCACAGAAGTGATGTGCATGAATGAGCAACTTGATGAGATCGTGAGATACTCGAGAAGTTTTTAATTGAATGGGAGCAAGTAGAAGAAACTCATGTTTGAGGAGGAGATTGTTGAGAAACAAATATAAGTTATAAAAAGTGTCATAGTAGATATTTGACTCATAACTCATAATTTTAAGGTTTTGAATTAATACATGGTATCAAGTCTACTTATATACGTACTCACGTACAAGCCCATAAACAGTTTTCCCCCATTTTGTTGGACTCCACTGCGAGTCCAACAAACATTATCTATGAATAATGCTTCCAAATTTGATTGGACTTTTCCTATGATCCAATAAAATCCAATCCTCACTCCCTAACACATTGATATATGTTATTTACTCACATGTAACAGAATAGCCTTCTTCTGCCTTCCATGTGTGTTTGTGTGTAGAGGTTGCCTAGACATTGGGAGAGGAAAAGAACTTGACATTACTTACATAGTTAATTGAGTTTGTCCGATTCTCTGTTTAAATGGTCGGGCAGGAACAAGTATCATTCCACCGGACCATACACGACGTCGTCCCAGTAACTGCAGGTCATTTACGTGCGTCGGGTCCCAACATGGAGCCTGAGGAGCTGCTTAAGTCATCGATCATGGATACAAGAAACATGAAGAAGTATCCGGACAGGGCTCGAGAAGTCAAACCCGCGTTTGTGCTTAAGGCACAATGTTCCTCACTAAAATTGTTTTTATCATCCATTACTTGCTCTCTATAAATCTGGTTCGTTGGCTACAGGGGATGTCAACAGATAAGGAAACGAAAGTAGATTATCCCATCCCCACCTGCGGGGCAGACCATCATCGTATTTCCATTCCTGGATCGAAACAGGGACACAATTTGCTGCATTCCGATAAGATCCTCGAACAAAGGCCCCACTGCCCTACGCAATGCCTCCTTGTGCCCCAGACTGACAACCAACATCCAATCTCTCTCGGTCATAGAGGAAGGAACCTTGAATTGAGCAAATTCAGTATCCCCCACCGCATAAGGTTCACCCTGACATAAAATTCAAACAAATTAATGAAGCATGACAAAAATAACGACTACTACGCATTAAACTTATTGCTAAATCATAAATGATCCTTACGTCGAGAGGCATGCACTTGTTGGACGCCGTAGACAAAATCAATTTTTTATCGTCTACCACAGATACGAAGGCTGCCAAGAAAACAAACGAAATGGAAGTTATTTCCACCAAGAAAAGAAGAAAAGTTCAAAAGTACTTCTAATACATACCAATGTCCTCGTTTGCAACATAGTCCGTCAGAAACACCTGGAATAGAAGCGCATCAATATACACCGTCCTATGTCCGTTCATTTTTATACCCATACCCATGAAGAGCTTGTAATGGATAGGCTCCAGAGGCAGATGCATGTATGTGGTTGGACGATCCGTCCTCCCTGTCAACATTTTATTAAATGTAACATTTTACACTAAAAAGCAAACTACATAATAATGAGATGTAACTTACCAAAGCGATCGGTATAGATGAACAGTAGATAATGAAAGTCGTCGATGAAGTGATGAGTTGCTGTAATCATCTCATCTCTAGTTGCATCCTTTAATGCGTTGTGTAGATCCCCCGTGTCTATTGCAAACGTAGCCGGCTCTTCACAATAGTATTCTTTGAAGGCATTTTCCCGAAACTCAACTTCCATACTATCTATGTATGGTTCACTAACTGCTTGAAAAATGAGGCGACCAGGGAGGCACAACACTGCAGCCCTTGAACTAAAGGCTGCCATTATATATGCAGCCCTTGCGACAGAAGAATGCTTTTCCATGACGATTTTGAAATCCATTCATCCTGCCATCTAAGTGTTAATGCATTATATATGGGCCCAGTGGCATATTTTTACAAGAAAAAAAAAAAAGAAAAGAAAAGAAGAATTAGTATCTGCAAAGGCATACCCTAAAGGATGATTGGTACTTTAGTGCATCTCATGTTAGTAATCTTAAGAGTCCAGGCCTGTTGGCCTGAATCCACTTGTCCGCTTGTGCATTGTAGATTTTTCAGAAATCCGCGATATGTCTCGTTACATTAGTTTAGAGAATTGAACTTTTCAAAATAGAGTTTATCCTCATGAGCAAGAAATCTAGAGGCGATTGGAATTACTTAATGAGGTTGATGCTTCGGTAGGACAACCACTTCTAATAGTAAAAGCTGAATAAGCCTAGTCCTCAATTTCTGGTCCTACTTCCTTGGCTGAAGGAGGGGCAACACAAGCCAAGAAGGAAGAGTTTCCTTGTGAAGAAAAAAGAACTCTCACCTGTAGAGCAGTTTGGACTTTTGGTATCACATGCTGTATGCACCATAACCGTGCATTGACATTGACCTCTAAATATCAATGTTCATCACATTAATGTCTAGCTTTGGATCCATTAGCTACACAGCTCCTAGGATTATTGATGGTGAGGAGAAATGACAAACAAGGCAGCCTTCCACATATTATTCAATCTTCAAACTCACTAAAACACACACACACACACACATATATATATTTATTGAATTTATGCTTGGCCTAAGTTAACCGCATTAAGAACCACACTCTAGGAAACACATCAGATGAGTGTTGTGAGAAAGGAGAGATCACCATTCAAGGAAAATGCACTTGCGGAAATAAAGGAAAATACAATTTCAATCATATATCATAATAAAAAGTAGTTAAAATACAAGTCATAAAAGAAAACAGTCAGAAAAGGAATAGAACAGAAACAAATGCTTGTCATTTCATACCTGCAGAGAAATGCGCTGCCAACCGAGAAGAAGAAGATAGAACCAGAAACAGGTAAAATACAAGCTCAACTTCGTAAAAGAAAATTAATAATAAAGAGCTAATCAGGAATATAATAGGGAAAAAATGCTTAATGGTGTGAGAAACCACCATTAACTTTTGGAGCAGAAAATGCATTATTAACCACACCTGACAATCATAAACAGGCAACATAGAAGTCATATAAAATAAAATAAAAGAGAATCGTAAAGGAAAAAAACGGAATTAGAACCGAAACAAATGCTTATTATTTCATACCTGAAGAGAAAAATGCGCTGCCAACCGAGAAGAAGAAGACAGAACTAGAAACTGGTAAAATACAAGTTCAACTCTATAAAAGATAATGAAGAGCTAATCAGAAATATAACAGAAAATGCTTAATGTTGTGAGAATCGCGAGCAAAAATATGCACCATCAACCTTACCTCAAAATCACAAACAGGTAAACTAAAGTTGGATAAATAAAAGCGACAGGGAAAAAAAAGCAATAGAACAGCATTCCATGCGAGAAGAAGACGATAAAATTAAAATTCTAGTTCAAAGTCATAAAATGAAAATGATAATGACGACTACCGTACGGAGAAATACCCGTGGAGAAGAAATACACTGCCGGAGAAGAATAGAAGATGTGTGACCACATATATATAATGTTCGCCTCTAGAAGTAATAATAGTGCTCTAAAAAACCCCCAAAAAAAACAGTAGTGAAAAGAAGAAGATGCGATGGGGCGACTGGGGGAATGCCAAACCGCCTTTGTTCTGGGATAGACAACATACATTTCTGTAAGAACGTGTTTTATTGGAAAATATATGTATTAATTTGTTGGTAAATGTTTTTTTTTTTTCCACAAAAAATAATATATTAAGCACAAATTCGCCAAACATCTATCGTAAATAACGTAGGCAATTATATCAGATCATTAAGCTATGGTGTCGAATAGGCATCGGAACATGTGATTCAAGTTACAGGCCAGCCTCCAGAACATCGTATGCATGGCTTGGACCAATTAAGAGATTACAAAATGGGCCCAAATTGGGGCAGTCCGGCAAGTGGTTGGGCCTATTGAGATAGGCCTATTGAAAATAAGCCCATAATATTTTAAGGGCTTAGTGGACTACCCTCGGGTAGAACGAATGGCGGGCCACCTTCTGTCCTTCGCTGGCACTCAATTGTAATTTTTATTAATTTTATATGCAGTTATATTAAGAAGAATTGATTTCAATTTCAAATTGAGAAATATTTCCAGGTTATTTTATATAAATACAAACAAAATGATATTTTATATAAAACCCGCAATGTATACAAAATTGCCTGTAATTAACTCACAGATCTATTTTCAGTATTCTGCATTTAATTTAACAAATAACTAGGGTTTGGATTACAGGATTGAGGATTTCACCGTATGGGAAAATTTTCAAATCTACTAAA
The DNA here is from genome assembly GCA_019155195.1 of Avicennia marina. Taxonomy (NCBI): domain Eukaryota; kingdom Viridiplantae; phylum Streptophyta; class Magnoliopsida; order Lamiales; family Acanthaceae; genus Avicennia; species Avicennia marina. The sequence continues at coordinate 2,438,778 of CM032783.1, read as the reverse complement.
TTCATAATTCAAAGAAGAGTTTGAGGATTTTAAATGCATTACCACAGGTTCATTATTATAATTTAAAATCCATTCTATTAAATTTTTCAGCCTAAAAATTATTTGATACATCTTGTGACTCAATATAACTGAGATTTTATCTTAAGGAAGCGTATCAATCATGGCCAAAGAAGCAGTTTATCTAATGATGGGTATATCCAAAATTAAAATGATGATGGGTATTAAAAGTTTAATCTAAAAAAATTGACAAATATAAAAAAGAAACAGTTCACGGAGGGAACCTATCTTCGAGCAAAGCCAAAGAAGCAGAAGCGATGGAAAACTTAAAAACAGTATTATAACTGACGACACTCAATTGTAATATTGACGGCATAGGGTTTCGATTTGGACATGAAGCAAGCCTAAGATGTAAGAAAATCCAAATGCGACATCCAATCAATAGATGTCACAGAAAAACAACATTCAACAACTTGAAATCAGCCATAAAATACTAAACAGTAGACGCATTTAATTTAAAAATGAAAGTCGAATATTCGTATTTCCTATCAGGACTTAATCTAATTCCTAATGATCTTGATCAAAATAAGAGCACCCTTCAAATCTTAATTAGATAGAATAGTAAATAGTTATCAAAGACAAGGAGAAAAAATTGATCAAGCTTTCTCCATCTCACTCTTTCTTCACTCCGTTTCCTCCTCCTCGTGGTCAAGATCGAAGAGAAACTTTCTCAGTTTATGGGAGGTCAGGTCATCCCAATAGGCCAGTCGAGTGCCCCCTGAATCCCGACAATACGCCACCCAGAAATCAGAATGGTCCTGTGGGTGGTCAACTCTTGTCGACTGATCCTGGATGGAAATCTTTGTAGGTTTAGCAGCGCGAGGAACATCCAAATCTAGATGTTCAGGCTCTTTGCGACCCTTTCTAATTAACACCACATCAGGAAGCACGACATTCTCGTAGTCATCCAACCCAACCACGTTTTTGTTGATACCCTCTAGGTCGTAACCAAGGGCATAATCTCCAGGATTCAAGAGGTGGCCTAGATGACACCTTACCGCGAGTAAGTTACCGTTCTCATTGGAATCCGAACCGCGCATCACTTGCACATCTGCCAGCACGTACTGTGTGGGCCGATCGACAACAGTTTCTGATGAAATAATTTGAACATCGACAACTCTATATTCAACCAGCTGGGAACTGGAGAATAAAGGCGTGAATCGCCACCAGATGTAATTCGTGTTGGTAATCTGTTTAAGAGTCAGAGGATCCAGCAAGTCAATTGTCGTATCGAACCTGGTACATATTGCAAGAGGACCAAAATTCCTGAGTCGATCGGTCGCCTCTCGGTGAAGAAAAATAAGATCCTCCGTATAGAAGGAGTACATTTCGAAAGTGCAAATCCACTTGGAATCGACGTCAGGCTCGCCGGTGGGGAAATCAGAAATCAGTTCCTCTTCGCATTCACGCATCAACGGAATACCGACTCTTAGAAAGTAATCGAACTCCCAAATACACGTGTCTTGAAAAAGGAAATCCATCCCCTCGTCGCAGTGCCTAATCTCACGAACACAACTCAACCGACGAGACTTATACAGAGCAAGTAATAGATCATAGAAACACTTCTTGTGAGGAACATTGTGCCTCAGACGCACCGTAGCCTGCCAATCCTCCGGCACGGCTATCCCCTTCGAACAGGATTCACAAGATTGCACCTCCACCAGAAACTCAACCACCATCTCATGCGCCGCCTCCTTCTCAATTATTACCTCGATCAGTTTGCGTCGTAGGTTCGACTTCTCAGTCCGAGCGTCTCCAATTCGAACCCTGTCCGAATTCTTCATGTTTCTCATCGCTGACTTGAGCAGCTCTTCGGGGTCCACTTGGGACTTGACCCAAGTAAATGGAGGATGCAAATAGCTATTGCAGTGGGGGCAGTGAGTAACGATGATTTGCTTACCCGTGCGTTCTCGTCGGGGACCGCCATCAACGTCCATGGGAATTGTACTCGTTCCTTGACCCATGTTCCTGCGGATAGACTCAATTAATTTGAATTTAAGGTATAAAGAATACTTAAAATCAGAAAATACGTGGAACTTTGGAAATCCAAAACAGGTTACACTCGGGACTCCTAACCCAACAGAAACTAGAGTTGGAGTAATGAAATTATCCTCAGAGAAAGAAGGAAAAGGGGCATCACCTGATTTTGGACGAAAACGCCTCTTTCCCAACCCTGTCTCCACATATATGCATCTGTGGCAGAAGAGTGCCCCTTTTTATAGACGTCGCCAATTCAGGTTATTGGTTTGGGCTCAATATTTATGCTAAGAAATTAATTAACTAATTGTGAATGTGGAAAGAATAAGAAGTCAATAATATATTCTGATATATTTGATATGATCTCGTGTTTGTTTTTTGGAAGGTGAGTAGATAATCTTATAAATCTGTAATTGATTGTTTATACTGATGGTAACATTACCATAATAAATCTAACTGATTTATTCTATATATTTGATATGATCTTACATCAGATTTTTTTTATTATTATTATTTTTCAATATCGGATGTTTATTTGTTTAGTTGTGTTTACTCATTTTCTATTGTATACGTTTAAGAATACTAGCAAATATAGCTGTTTACAAATAAATAAAAAAAGTCTAACTTCAATATTGAAGTATTAAACGCAATTTGACGTACAGATTCATTAATTCTTAACAATTATATCTTAAAATTAATTATTTAAGGTGATCCTATTTATATTTTCATTATACTTTTGGAATGCAAATAATTGAATTAATAATATGAGATTAAAGTAGTGTTTATAATTAACTATGAATAGAATTTAACACCTCGATTAATTCGTTATTATTAATCCTACATTTTTGTATTATTTTATTAAAGGATTTAATCAATACAAAAAAGTACGTTCGTTAACTTAAAATTTAATAATATATTCTACATTATCGTTCAAAGTAAATATAATCTTAATAAATTTAATGAGTGAAAAAAAAATTAAAACAATTAGAATGAATAAATATAAAAGAAAAAAAAGAAATATGGATATAATGAAGAGAGAGTCACTTTGTTTAATTAACATTTTCAAACAAAAAAAATTAAATAACTCTTATTCAAATTGATTTAAAAGGTTAGTTATTTAAAAAAAAAAAAAAATGGTACAACCATTACTATTTTGTGGGTTGAAGGATCTCTTACTTTTATGATGTTGGTTGTTGGGAATTTGTATATCAATAAAAAGGAAAAACACTAATAGTGGGAAAGACGTCAAGATAAGAGCGTTAGAATTTACACTCTTCAGTGGCAAAATTATATTTTTACCCGTATGTCAACAAAAATCATTTTACTTAACTTTTTCTTTCTAAATTCCAAAAACCAAATACAATAAACATGTTATGGATTCAGTTGGGCTCATACCTGTCGGCCCAAAGAATATCGGGTCCAAAACACGTTGTCATTCCATGACTCCACTTAAGCCCAGTCCACAGCGATGACTGTCCGTGTCAGACTACGCCTATTGAAGTGTATTTGTTCAAGGGCCATATAGGACAGCTCCATGGACTGGGCCCACCATCAATTAGGCTTGGGCCATATATTGGGCCTTTCCTGGCTTCTAACGTGTCACGTGAGTGCACTATTTCTGGAAATGAAATTTTATTACTTTTATATTGCAGTTATAATCTATGTTTTATATCATTTTAAAGTTTTGGACGATTGCACCAAATAAAATTACATATATACTTTCGTTTAAATTAATTTACGTTATGTTTATATTTATATTATTAAGAGTTTGGTCTTAGTATGAATGCGCAAAATAAGTTTATAAATATATACTTATTCAAATTAATAATGACAAATTATCTTTTATTATTATTATTATTATTATTATTATTCTTTATTCTTTATTTATTTTTAATTGTAATGCTTTTAAACGTAACTATAAAATAAATATTTAAACAAACTAATCTATACTATAAATAAAATATATTACGTAATTGTTTTTATTTTCATATTGCATCAATTTAAGCACAAAAGTTGGGTGCCAAAATTACTAGTTAGAAGAATTGATTTCAATTTCAAATGTGGCGTCGCACTGCTGCATGAAACAAATTGAGAAATATTGCACTGTTAATGTATATAAATACAAACAAAATGATTCTTATCAACAATGAAACGTGCAATGCATACCGAAGTGCCCCTGAATTAACTTACTAGTCCATTTTCAATAATTCTGTACTTAATTTAACAACTAAAGTTTGGATTGAAAATTTTGAATAGAGAATTTCAAAATGCCTTTAATATAGAAGGAAATTTAAATTCATCATAATTACTAAATTCAAAATACATTACCATGTTTTCATTGTTATCATTTAAAATCCATTTCATTAAATTTTCAATGCCTAAAAATTATTTGATTCATCATGTGACTCAATTAATATAACTGAAATTTTATCTCAACGAAGGGTATCAATTCATTGCCAATAATTGAAAAGACGAGCACTGACAAGTGATACAAATGAAATAATTTATAAAATGTTTTTGTACGGACTCATCAGAACACCCACTTCGTAATATGTCAGTAATTGGATTGGATAAGTATTTTGTAGTGTATTTGCTGTGTTTGGTTCTCCGTTTTTTACTATTTACTATTACTTAAAAATTTTAAATTTTAAATATTAAATATTTTACCTTACGAATTTATTCAAATTTAAATTCAACTTTCTCCCTCTCTCACATTTTATAACCAATTGATATTTTTTAATTATTATACTTATTCACAATCAAATTGATGCTTATCCTTATAATTTTTCTATTCACATTTTTATATTTTAATATTCTATAAATTTATGTACAATCATATCATCTAATCATTATTACGAATTAAATATATAAAATTTTTCTCTACCCATCAAAATCTTACAAATCAAACATAATTTTTCTCTCTATTTAAATTATTCAAATTTTCTTTTTCTATCCTAATTAGAAGACAAACATATCCGTTACAATTTGTAAGGGACGAGTTCATATTTGTGCATGTTGTTTGAATCCCAGTCCACGTCGCTGACTGTTGGGTCAGAAGTCCAATTCTCCACATGGACGGGCTTGTAAGAATACTGGGCCAGTTTAAAGTCTCCCATGTGACCACTGTCCACCTCTTACAAGTTGAGTGTCGTGTGCACCGCTGGACTGAGTTGAAGGCTATTAACATGGATATGAACATATAAAGTTGGGCCCACGATGATCACAAATTTGTCCAATAACTGTTTATGTTTTAGCGTACACCAAACAACGATACACGTAAGGTAGATTTATGCTCAAAATTACTGTTGATAAAAAAATAATTAACTAATCGAGAATGTGGATACAATAGCAAGTTAATAAATATACGAATATTCTTTAAAATTGATAGGAGAATCTTAAAAATCTAAAATTGATTGTTTATATAACTAGTTGCAAAAATAATATATATATATATATATATATATAGATACACAAAATACATGTAATTATATAAATAAATGAATGATAATAAAATCTAAAATGAAAAATTCATTACTCAATATATTTGCTTTTAGGTGTGTGAGTTATAAGAAAAATGATAACGGAAAGTAACTGCAGAGCAATTTTAAGATATAGATTTAATGATCAACATCTAATTAATTTAGATCCTTCCTTTATTGATTCGATAATAGCATGAATTATGGCATTGCAATAATATGCGTATATATTTGATACGAACTCGTAAAGTGTATTATTTATTTATTTATATGTATATGTATAGCACATATATATGTATGCCTATAAATATATTTACTTACGTGCATTCATTATATATTGTTTTATATCATTAAATCATGTTTAAAATTTTTTATATTTTGCTCATTCGCCATTATATTTTGCTCCCTAAAATTATAAGATTCAACCTTTATTTATTTATTTTTATTTATTTATGTTAGTTTGTAGATGTCGAATTTCAAAGTTCACACTAAATTCACAAGTATTTTATATGAATTGCAAAACATATAATATATTTCTTAATTGTATAACACTTCACATTCCAATATCAACTACAAAATTTAATTTATTTATATCAGTTTTTCTTAGTGTATGGCTCTACATATATTTTAAGACCAACTATTATTAGTATTTTGTAAGATGATTTTAGCATTTTTCTCATTAAATCATTTCTTATACATGGTATGGGCCATTTCCAAAAGGAATTTTTTTACCACAATATCGTGAAGACTTTCTTTATATGAGAATTTTCTGCCAGCCTGATTGCTTGTTTTATGATCTTATTGTACAAAAACTATGGTACTGCATTCTTGTGGTTTTTTAATAAAATTTTCTCCTGCAAAGCAAAAATATTTTTGGGCAAAGCCAAGGAAATAGGAAGCACCCTTCAATATATTAAATTTTCTTCGCATATACTTCAAAACATAATATAATTTAACTTATAATGTTTTTTTATGAATTATATTATAAAAATATTTTCTTTCTTTGAGAGAAATTAACTAATTAATTAATTACTTGTGCATTTTATTGATGAAAAGAAAAATAAAAAGACGATGAAGAACGAAGTAGTTGGAGTTTCAGTTTTGCTTACATCCTTTTCCTTGAAGCTTAGCTGGAATGACAACGATGGTGATAATATTAATGCAGTCATAAGATAAGAAATAAAATGTATGTTAAAAATAAACAAGAAAATTCGATAAAAGTCATATGTAAATAGCTGCCTCCACATATTAATTTCGCATTCATATCGAAAAATTCAATCTATCATTAAGTGTAAACAATAAATCATTACATTTATATTTAATAAATAATAGTTAAGTAACTATATTAGGAATAAAGTCAATTGTTTAATTATAATATAAAGAATAAACTTAAATCACTTAATACCATGTAGTAGATACCATGCAACAAACATGTACATAGCAAGGATTTTGCTGTAATTCTTAATTTTTTAGGTAACCAATATGCTCAAGGTTGCTTTATGGATGCACATCACATGCCAAATCAAACTAATTGATGTCTAAATATTATGAATTTTTCACAAAAGAGAAAAAATCACTGTTGTACGTGTGAATTCAATTATCTCTTTTCTCATTCCTATCAACTCCTCAACTCATTCTCCACCCGATGCTGTTTACTCTTAGCTATCCTCGTTCCTTCCTCTCATTGTACCATTTTCTTCACTTTAAAAATGGTGTTTGAATTAATAATGGAGAAATATAGTTTATATACAGTGACTAGTTCTACAATGGCACGGTTTAGCACAAAATGTGCTGGGATGCGTAACACGGCAAGTTTCATTTTTCACCTTAACTATATTACCCTCACCATAAGTTATAGAGATAGATTTTAGGGTTCATTTTTCACATTGACTATTACTCTCACTATGGGTTATAGAAATAGATTTTAAGGTAGAAGGCTTATGTGGGGGAGGGGGATGAGGAGTGTTTTTTTTTTTCAAATGAATGTATAGGATCAACATCTCATATTAAGAGAGTCAGACGCAAACACAACTACTGTTCATCATCAGTACGACAAACATAATTTTCGTATTCTATTCAACTTCGCTAGCAAATACGGTTATTTAGTTTCCTTTCACAATTTTTTTATACATTTAGATTTAATAGAGATATTAATGGGGAGGCATAGTCATCCAACAAGATATATGTCATATCTCTAGAGTTAGGTGCTATTAAATTATAATTTCTACATTGATATTATACCAACTTAATGAAGAGTCATTTCAATTTTTTTCATTCCAATTTTTTTTTTAAGAGATTAAAAATGATAACACGGGCAATGTATGTTTTTTTAACCTTTTTTTCCTTCTTCATTTTGGGTACATGAATGATTTTTATTACTTTTGATTATTTTAAAGTCACTACTACTGTGAAAGAGGAGGATGGAGTGAATTTGTCCATCGAATTGAGCAACATTACTTTTTTATATAAGATTAGACGTGATTCCATTGTGGTTTTTTTTTGTTAATGTAATTGGTTTATTAAAATTTTGTATCATGACATGGCGTTTGATAATGAGGACAAGTGGACATTAATTTTTAGTTTGATACATCAAGAGGCTTTAATTAGAGCCTTGCATCCAATGTTTGAATATTTGCATAGAGAGAAGCATATTGTTTCTTTCTACAAAATCAAAGGTAGTACTAAAATGTTATGCCTACTGTCTATTGATACTGATGTGATATTTTATTTCCTTAAATATTGATACATGTTTCCACATGTGACAATATCCAATTAAGGTGCTTCATTTCCTTGAGAATTAATACATGTTCATAGTTATTGTAGCATCCAATCTGCCCAAAACTAAGTAATTGTATGATTATTTGATGTTTCTCAATGCAAATGTGCTAATGTACAACTACAAGACTTTAATTAATGGCTAATGACAAGTTGACATGGTCCTTTCTTCAAAATTAATGTTGTGTAATTGTCAATTTAGTGCCTTTTTCTTTCTTAATCATATTGTCAGTATCATATTTTATAGCTGATTTATACTTATAAATTTTTTTGGAATGATGCATCCAAAATTTTGTCCATGCACTTACTATTTTTGTAATAAGAATATATTATTATTTTAGCTTCTGATTTTGGAATTTACAAAGGACATAAAATCTAAATGTTACTATAACATATTTTTAAAAATATGGCAAAGTAAAAAATTATATGATGTACAACATAATTCAACAATATGTGTGTGTGTGTGTGTGTAATTTTGTGTTTGTAGTACAACAATATAGTATGGAATTTATAATGTTCATGCTTCTTTAAAACAATGTGTTATACTTGTAATATAATAATCAATATAATATTATATATTTATTCTTTTTTAAAAGCATGAGGAATAAACATGCTATAGTACTATATGAAAATTTGTATGTGACATATGATATGTGTGTGTGTGTGTATACATACATACATACATACATGCATACATATATATATATATATATATATAAAGAATAAATGAAACTTTCCTAGAAACTTCACTTATGAAAGAATGAAACCACTTTTGTACATGTGAGCCTAATTAACTTGTTTTCCACACCTAAATTATTTACATTTATTATTTGTTATTGAATATGTGTGTGAGAAGGAGGATTTATTTCAAATGAATGTTCATGATCTGTATTTCATTTTGAGAGAGTCCAAAGATGTATGTCTAATTATAGTTATTTATCAAGACATAATTTTCATTTCCTTCTCTTCACCTTCTATAAATAAGGCTAGTATGTGTCTTATTATATAGTTTTCTTTTCACAAGATTTTGTATACATTTGGATTTGACAAAGATGCTAATAGGGATGCACAATAATCCAACAAGATGCATGTCCATGCCTCTTGAGGTGGTATATTCGGATTACAATTTCTACATCAATATATTATCTACATCATGAACTTTGAAGATGGATGTAGATATAGGGTTACTCTAATTGTTTTGGAGAAAAATGAAAATATGGGTAATGCGTGATTTTTAGCCATGTTTTCTTCTTCATGTTTTTGTTTACAAATGACTTTTATTAATTTGATTTTTAGATAGCAACAATCACCATGACTGAGGACAATGAAGTTATTTCGTCAATTGAATCAATTTGCATGACTCTCCTATTATATATGATTTTATGGTCATTTTTTAATATATTTTTTAATCTTGTTGATTTATTTAAATTTTGTATCATGAAAATAAATCAAATGATAAGGACAAGTGGGTGTTGATTTTCAGTCCAAAAAGTCTTTTTGGGTAAAGGGTAAAACAATATGAACAAAAAAATTATAAAACAAGTAAAAAGACGAAAGAAAGGAAGAAATAATAAAATTAAACGAAGAGAAAACTAACCAAATATGTCCCGATATATTGGCCTATCATGCTAGTGGTCTTTTATAAAACTACTAAACAATATATGTTTTGCACGTTAATTGTTAATGCTCGTTTTATTTAAAATTTAAAAATTTTTCATTTTTATATTTAAGAATGTATTGAAGAAATCAAACTCAGGAATATATATGTATAAAATTGAATAATTAGTTAATATTTTCATATTTTATCATACAATTGATAATTTGCACATAATTTGCACGTGAATTATTAATGTGTTTTACTTTAAAAATAATTTAACATACATTTGATTTAAATAGAGTAAGATATTTAAAATATTGGATAACATGAACAATGACACGAAATCTTTAGTTTGATATAATTTTAGATGGTATATCCTTATTTCATATACATACATTTACATGTTTATTTATTCACATGATAGGATTTCATGTGACATTTTTGCTTTGTTTAATAATTTAGAGATAAAAAATCTTTACTTTGCCCTTCCAAAACATGGGCAGAAAGCAAAAAGAAAAATGGTATTAGTAGTACAGAGAGTTGGCCATTGAAATCAAAATTGAAGTGGGACATTTGCTATTAAGATTATGAAACATAGGGTTTGTGGCTCTTGGGTGGTAATAATAATAAGACAAGAGAAAGAAATAAAATCTAAAAACTAATCAGCTTATGTTTTCATACCCCTTCACTTTCACTTAAAATTGCATGTTTATAGTTATTGGATATATTTTCCTACTTATGATTGTAAACAACTGCCACTACAAATCAATTTCTATTTCACATAAAAAATAAAAATAATTTAAATAATAAGTTTACATACTATTTATTATATTTACTTTTTTGTAAGTGAAAGGTGATTTTATCAAAATATAATTTAAAGAAACCATTTATTGAAAATTATACACTAAACAAACAAACAAATTAATAAGTAAATAAATAAGTAGGAAAGGCCTTTCTGGCAATAAAAAAATAGTAAGGAATTAATTAGATTACTACCAATTTCATGCATATCATATCAATTGCGAATTGTGGTGGAGCACTTTTTGCCACTACTTGCTTGCACATATATGTACATTTTGCTTTCTTTTATTCTTTGTATTTTCTCCCCTCACAACACTTTTTTCTTTTCTAGGGTAGAGCAACGCTCCTCTCTTCCCCACCAGTTCTTGAGGTATGGAAGATAACCATTACCTCTATTTTTAATTCAATCTCTTTATTTTGTTCTATTCTTACTCTTTTGTTTCTCTTTTAGATGTTAAAATATGCGTTTTCATGTCTTTATTTCTATATGGGTGTTTTTATTATTTCTTTTGATGTTATAACTTTATTTACATGTTTGTATCAATGAAATCAATGTTTTCTATCATTCTTATGATTGTTGCATTATTTTCTTATTTTTGGAGTTTTTATGTTAGAAGTAAAATAAATTTCTTAGGATTGAATATTTTCTAATCTGTGTCTATATTTCAGATGGTGGGTGAACGTGCTTATTAATTTTTATTCATCTTCATTTTTCACTTAGCTATATGTGCATGGATATTGAATAGATTTTACTAACTATAATTTGGAAATAAATGTAACTACATATTACTTTTTATTTCGCATAAAAAATTCATTTAAATAATAACACAACCATGGAGTTCACATATTATTGTATTTATTTAAACATTGGTTGGTTGTCTTATAAATGAAAGGTAATTTTATCTAATTACAAACTAAAGAGTAAATAAATAAATAATGAAGTGATTTGTGGTAATTAAAAAAATAAGTAATTAAGTAAACTATAAAGAAGACGTCAATACCCATGTAAAAGAAATTGACTATGCCAAAGCCCCTTTCTTCTACCGCCTGTGTTTACATGTTTTTAGTTCTGTAGAAGCACTTTTCACTCATTCTAACTCATTTTCTAGTTGCAATTGGGATCCTTCTCTTTAAAAGATGGCATTTGAACTAGTGATGCAAAACGTGGTTTCGCCACTAGAGTTGCGTCTATAATAATAGCTTTCAACTCAAAAGGTGCTGTAGAGTGCAATGAAGATGGTTTCACTTTTCACTTGGTGGACAAATCATACACATAGGTTTTAGAGATGAAGTTTAGAAAAAGAAATTTAACTAAATATGTGTGTGTGAAGAGGCAAGTTTATTTCAAATGAATATCCATGATCTGTGCTACATTTTAAAAGATGAGAAGGATACAAACACTATTATTGTTCATCATTACCACGGTAAACATGATTTTCATTGTTTCCTTTTCACCTTTATTAATAAATGCGGTAAGCATACTTCTAGCTAGTTATGTAATTTTCTTTCAACAAGATTTCTATAAATATTTGAGTTTAATAAAGACGCTAAAGATGTTAATAGAGAGATATGACCATCCAACAAGATATATGTACATGCCACTCGAGTTAGTGCCATGTGATTATAATCTCTACATAGACATGCCAATAGAGTATGATTAGATGGTGGGCGTTGACATAGTTTCACTCTAAAATTTTTTGGAGGATCTTGACTATGAACACAAGGACACTAGTAATATCTAATTTTGATTTTTTCTTCATCATTTTTGGGTATATAGATGACTTCCATTACTATTGTTTTTTTTTTACAACCACCATCTACATGGTGCAATAATAGGAGGAACAAGAGAGAAGAAAAAGTGGTTGTGTGTGAGAATGAGGGTTTATTTTAGATGAATGTCTACAAACTATGATCTGAATTTTATTTTGAGAGATTTCAAAGATGCATGCCTAATTGCTATTTTTTATCACAACATAATTTTCATTTCCTTCTTTTCACCTTCTATAAATAAGGTTAGTATATTTGTTATTGTATAGTTTCCTTTTCCCAAGATTTTGTATACATTTGGGCTTGAGAAAGATGCTTACAGGGAGGCATAATGATCCAACAAGATCCATGTCCATGCCGCATAATGATCCAACATGATCCATGTCCATGCCTCTTTAGTTGGTGCTTTCATATTACAATTTCTACATCACTATAATACCTACGCCATGGACTTTGAAGATGGATGTAGATGCAAAGTTACTTTAATTTTTTTTTAGAGAAAAATGAAAATGAAAACATTGGTAATGCATGATTTTCAACCTTTTTTTTTTCTTCATTTTTATGTATTTTGTCAATCAAATTGCTTTACACGACCCTCTATAGGATTATGTATGATTTTATGGTCATATTTTATATTTTTGTTAATTTCATTGATTTATTTAAATTTTTGGATCATGACAACAAATCTAAAAATGAGGACAAGTGGACATTGATTTTTAGTTTAAACGGTCTGTTTAGGTAAAAGGTTAAAAAATATGAACAAAAGAATTATAAAACAAGTAAAAAGACAAAAGAAAGGAAGAAATAATAAAATTAAATAAAGAGAAAACTAACAAAAGATGTCCTTATGATATGTTTGCTATCCATGCTAGTAGTTTTTAATAAAACTACTAAATAATATGTGTTTTGCACGTTAATCGTTAATGCTTATTTTATTTTAAAAAATAATTTAAAACAATTTTAATTTTTATATTTAAGAATGTGTTGAAGTAATTAAATTTGGGAATATATATGTATAAAAATGTATAATTATTTAATATTTTCGTATTTTACAATTGATAATTTGAATGTAATTTGCACGTGAATTATTAATGTGTTTTATTTTAAAAATAATTTAACAAACATTTGATTTAAATAGAGTATGATATTTAAAATACTGGATAACATGAACAATGACACAAAATTTTTAGTTTGACATAAGTTTAGGTAGTATATCTTTATTTCACATACATACATTTACATGTTTCTTTATTTATTTACATGATAGGATTTCAGGTGATATTTTTGCTTTGTTCATTAATTGAGAGATGGAAACTTTATTTTGCCCCTTCCAAAAACTTGGACAGAAAGTAAAAAGAATAAGGGTATTAGCAGTATGGAAGGTGGTGGCTGCTGAAACCGAAGCTAAAGTGGGACATTTGCTGTAAAGAGGCTTTGCCGGCTCTTAAGTGGTAATAATAATAAGACAAAAGAAAGAAATAAAATCTCAATATTAATCAATTTATGTTTTTATTCACCTTCACTTTTTATTGTGTGATTTTCAGCCCTTTTTTCTTCATTTTTGGGTTTTTGGGTAATATAATTGACTTCCATTACTTTTGGTTTTTTAACAACCACCATCTGCGTGATGGAGTTGGATAAAGTGACTCTACGTACTAGATGTTGTGGAATGTCTCATTGTGTAAGATCATATGCGATTTCACAGTCATAATCTTATTGATTTTTTAAAAATTTGTTTCAATTCATAGATCGTTATGAATTGTTTGGTGAGGAAGAGTGGACATTGGTTTTTCATTTTGAGGCATCGAGGCTCTGATTAGAGCCTTGCATCTGCTGTTTGTAGATGTTGATAAAGTCAATCATGTTTGCTTCTTTCCACAGGACCAACAATGGGAATGTTACAATGGAACACCTGCTAACAAAGGATGTTGATGTGTTTCATTTTCTTGAGTGTCGATACATGTTTTTTACATATCATAGTATCTAGTTAGGGCGTTTTATTTCCCTGAGAACCGACAGGTATTTTGACATATCACAGTACCTAGTTAAGCTTGAACTTGTTGTTTGAGGATTTGTTATTTGTTTCTTCAAATGTGCTAGAGTGGTACTCCTGAAACTCATGTTAGTGGTAAATAGAATGTTTTCATAGCACTCTATTTCTTTCAAAATGAGTGTCTTGTAAAATTCAATTCAGTGCCATCTTGTTTAATCAAACTGATAGTATTATGTTATGTGGCAGATTTAAACTAGTGTACAATAATTGTACATATAAAACATGACTCTTAGAAAAGTGGACGGGTAATCTGAAAAGAATAGAAAGCTTACAAAATGGGCAGGAAGTGTCAGTTCCTACTAATATGCTGCGAGTTTTTTGCATTTAACAGAACTGTAGAAGATACATGTTACAGCAATGGCTTGTTCTGTGTGCTATCTAGGAGGACACATCCTGACCAATTGAATACAAATTTCACATTCTTACATACTCTTAACAGTTTGTTTACCATCATAACATTAGCCACAGGAAGAGACATAACCATAATGGCTTCTTCTCTTTACTATACAATGACACCACAACTGATTGAACATGAAATTCACGTTCTAAAATTGTCTGCAGCTTGTTTAACATCACGGCCTTTAGTGAAGAAATGGCTGAAGATATCTGAGTACACAGTTTGCTTGTACAAAGATTTTGCTCCAGCCTCCAGCACTTCTTGCACAGGACCTATGATTGCATCAAGTGCAGGATTGACAAAGATGGGCACCGAAACTCTGTTCTTGCTCCCACTCACAAGCACGCGATGCACGATGCTCTTGTACCTGTCATTGCTGATGATTTGCAGCACGTCACCTATGTTCACGACAAGTGCCCCTTCTGTAGGCCTTACATGGATCCACTTATCGCCTTTGGGGGCCCAAACATAAAGGCCGCCTACATCGTCTTGTAGGAGGACAGTAATGGATGATATACATCAGAGTGGCAGCCAGCTCCAACTGCAAGATCGGGGTTGGGGCATATGGGATAGTAGAGGAGAGGAACAGCCAGTGTACTCATTAGATTCTCTTACTTCATCAATTTGCTGGACATTAAGCCCTTTGAGTAACACATTTAGTAGCTTTCTAATGATTGGTTTTGTCCATTTTACATATTCCAATACTTGATTTCTGCACTGAAGAAACAAAATAGTGATTGGTAACATAACAGTTTAGCTTTAAACAAGGAAACTTTATGTTGACATGTCTTACCTGGACACGTTAGGCCAGAATTTGGAATGCTCATTTTCATGGCCATCACAGAGATGTTGGAGTATGTCTTTCCACTCCATAACCTTATCAACCATAGGACTAAAGCCAGTATTCCACCACACAGTGTAGGAGGGTGAATTCTCCTTAAAATACTTCCTCCTCTCCTCAACTGGTGACCCAAAGAATTCATGGGCAGCCCTCTTCACATTTTCGAGAACCTCAAGTGGGACGCCATGATTGATGATTTGAAAGAAGCCCCACTGGGCACCTGCCTCACAGATGGATTCTGCCACTCTTGGATAGTCATCATCCCACTTGGAAAGATCTATAATAGGCACATATTCTTGGGCTGCAACTTGGTTCTGGTCTGGTCTGGTCTATTAGTAGGTGGTTGAATGTATTGGCGTGGAATGGTTTTGAGGTTCATTTGGGAGAGACCTGTCACCCCACTGCCCTGTTTTATTACAAAATCAAAATAGTTCTGAGAGTTGTGCTTCCATTTTTCAGTAACCAACATGGCACCTGAAGTTGTGTGTTGACATCTTTTGTTAGTTGAGAGAAGATACACATTATCTAATCTGCAATGGGTGGTCACCACTAGCACTACAACTTATTGGTAAGATAAGGTGGAAAAGCATTCTTGGGCCATTCACGGGTGTATACTTCCAACACAACTGGGATCGAGTTAATTTTACACGTGGACTATAAATGAATTCGACCCGGGTCCCATTTTTTATCCAAATATTTAAGTTAAAGTTAATCAGGTTGGTATTAATGTAAATATAAATTATTAATATTATCGATCCCCATTATATGTTTTAATACCAGTTATTTTGTATTGTTATTTATGTTTCAAAGTTTCTTACAACAACCATTTTTATGAATTCAAATTATGTGTTTGCGCTATATATACTACCGTTTTGGTATACTCGTTTGTGCAATGCAAAAGTATAAATACTGGAATAGAGTATATATGTGCGTGTATATTTGTGTTTACTGATACAATATAATTATATTCATGAAATTTTAAAAAATAAAAAATAAACAGTTCCAAACTATTAAAATTGAGTTTGACGGTTAAAGTTGCTGGGCTTGGCCCAATTAATAACCTACCAAAATATTAGAAATCTGATTTAAAAAACAAATTAGACAAAGAAATTTTAATAAATTAATATCGAGACAAAACTCAGTCTCCCACATTCTCACAAAAAATAGCCAATAAGACCCGCTAAAGTAGAAGTAAATACTAATCACAGTTGTTAATTGTTTGTGGTGCACGATGGTACAAAATTTTTCTGAACCCATGCCACGGCGCATGGTGCACAGCATGAGGCATACCTTATTGAAACTCAACATGAAATTTTATAAATAAATAACATATATTTGCATCATTAAACTTTTTTATAAAAATAAAATGCAAAAAAAATTTATATAATAAATAACAAATACAAATATTTTTAACCTCTAATTTTATAAAACAAACACAAACAACATGGTGTTTTTTATTTGTTAAAAGTTAAAAATCAATAAATGAAAAAACTTGTTTACAAGACATCTTAAAAAGCTCAAGTTAAAATAATTTATTTTAATAATGCTGATTTTCAAAATATATATAGTCATAAAAATCAACCAAAAAATTACTATAATTTGATTTTTTTTTACTATAAAAATCTATGCATTTTGATTATTGATACATTAAAAATTACTATAATTCTTTCTACCTTTCCTTTTAACCTACCATTTGAATTTCACAGTCTCCAATGTCTTCTCATTTGGATCTCTTTCGATCCTTCTTTATTTTTTAAAATAAATATTCTTACACTTTGAATTTTTAAATAATTTTATTTATATTATATAAAACAAACTAATTTTATAAGTTATAAATAAAATTACAGTATGTAACTTTTAGTAGTAAATATAAATAAAATGAACTTATTCAGCAATAAAACGCAAGCACACAAAATTGCCATTGAATTAGCGTACGAGTCCATTTTCACGAGTTCTGCATTTTTCTTGTACAAGTAACGATAATTATTCAATTCATCACGTGACTCAATGTAGCAGAAATTTTATCCAGAGAAAAGCATATCAATTATGGCCATTCGACATGCTTTTTCTTTTTCCTTTTTTTTTTTTTTTTTTTTCAGACCTTCCTTTTGAAAAACGAGCATTTGCGAGTGATAGAAACAATTATATGAAATTAGATAAGAAAAATTGAAGGGCGAAACAATACAAACAACAGATAGAAACACTCTAACCTAAATAGTTGAAAAATTGTCATTCTAGGGGAACAGTCAATGGGAATAGAAACAAATTGAAAGTTCGGATTTGGATCTGAAGCAAATAATAAGAAAATCAGGCTGCAGCATCCAATCAATAAATGTCACAGCCCAATTCAATCGGAAATCGATATTCAGCGCCATCAAATACTAAATAGAAAGCACAGTTAATTCAACAATAAAGTAGAATATCCATATTAATTTCCCATCAGATTCCAAATGTTCTTTGTCAACAATAACGCAGGCCTTCTAACTTTACTTAGAGATGGAATAGTGAATAGTTCTCGAGGATAAACTGTTACTTCTTCTTGTCGTCCTCCACCGTTGCCTCTTTCCCCTCCACTTCCTCTTTCTCCTGCTCAACATCAAACAGAAACTTCTCAAGTTTATGGGAAGTCAGGTCATCCCAATAGCACTCACGAGTGTCCCACAAATCCCTGCGATACACCACTTTGTTGACCCACAAATCAGGGTGGTCCTGTGGATCTCTTGTCGATTGCTTATCATCGTTTGAAATCTTTGTGCGTTTGGCAGCGCGATCGACATCTAAATCTGAATATTCGGGCTCTTTACGACCCTTTTTAATTAACACGACGTCAGGAAGAACCAAATTCGTGTACTCATTCAGCCCAACCACATTATTCTTGTCGAGGCCGTGCAGGTCATAACCCAGAGCATAATCTCCAGGATTCAAGCCACGGCCCAAATGAGTTCTCACAGTCACTAAATTATCATTCCCATTGGAATCCTCAGAAACACGCTTCACTTG
Source organism: Avicennia marina (assembly GCA_019155195.1). Taxonomy (NCBI): domain Eukaryota; kingdom Viridiplantae; phylum Streptophyta; class Magnoliopsida; order Lamiales; family Acanthaceae; genus Avicennia; species Avicennia marina. The sequence goes on along the minus strand of CM032783.1, from coordinate 2,420,037 downwards.
CGCATCAGCCAAAACGTACCCTTCGTTTCCAACACCATCTTCTGAGCAAACAATCTCAACATTTACAACTCTATATTCTACGAGCTGGCTACTGGAGAATAGAGTCGTAAACCGCTGCATATGCTTAACATTAGTAAGCTGTTTGAGAGTTAAAGGATCCAGCAAGTCAATCCTGCCAGCGAACTTTGTACAGATTGCTAGAGGACCAAACCTCCGGAACTGAGGGCGGTGGAGTAAAATAAGATGGTCGACGTACATAGCGCTGATTTCCAGAGAGTAAATAGCGTAACCACCGTAGGGAACCCCACCGGCCAGTCCCTTCGGGTGGACAGAGACAGACCTCAATGGAAGCACCCGATCAAGAAAGTGGTGAAGGCTAAAATAATGCGGGTGTTCAAAAAAGATATCCAAACCCTGATCACAGTGCCTAATTTCAGAAACACGAGCCAACTCGCGCGATTTATACAGAGCAAGTAATAGATTATGGAAACGCTTTTTGTGAGGAACACGGTGCCTTAGATGCAACGTAACCACCCAATCATCTCGCGTAACCAGCCCCTTAGAACAGGATTCACAATATTGTTCTTCAATCAAAAACTCAACTATCTCAGCAACCGTGTGCTTTTGAATTGTTACCTCGATCAGTTTGCATCGTGGGTGTCGCTTCTTAGTCTGAAGAGGTCCGAGTTGGACGCTGTCTGAGTTCTTCATGCTTCTTACCGATGATTTAAGAAGCTCCTCGGGCCCCAGTGTGGAATTGACCCAGGTAAACGGAGGTTGCAAATAGCCATTGCAGTGTGGGCAGTGAGTAACGATGATTTGCTTACCGGTATGTCGCGGACCGCCTGTTGGTGTTGGACCGAAACTTGTTCCTTGGCCCATGTTCCTGCCAAAACATCACACAAAATTAAAATCGCCTGCCTGCAACTGAAAAATAATTTTGCGTCCTCGATTTTATAATAACGCCGCTTGACATCATAAACTATCCACAACATCGAGTTCGACGACAGACCCACACCCAAGTATTTTTCAGCATCTCCTCAGTGTGGAGGGGAGGCATAGCACCCTCATAGAACCCTTTCCCCTCGAATTTTCTTCTAAATATTCCCACCCAACCCCCTCCTATTTAACCATTCTAACATTCCCGTGCAATTAATCCCCAACAGCAGCAAGAATCGCGTCCAGGACAGGCCTCGAACAGAACACAACAGAGAAAGGAGGTGGCAGAACAATTACACGAAGAAGAAAAAGGGCAATGACGCAGAATAAACAACAGCTATCATGTGAAATGGGTGCTCGATAAATCGATAATCACAAAATACGACTAACGTTTCACCTGATTTTAGCCCGAAACAGCGCCTTTCCTCCCCCAATGTCGATTGTCGACGCGGTCTCAACAGCTCCTTTCCTCCCCTAAACCTCCACGCTCCCTCTGCAGTCTCCACATACATATACAGGGAAGGCAGAAGAATCCCTGTTTATTACACGTGTGAATAAAATATATTAATGCATATATTTTGATACAAAACTGGGCCCGCCAGATCAGATTGTTCCCACGATTAGGGAGATACGTATCTGTAATCAGATTATATTTTACCAAAGACCAAATTAATTATTAATTTAGATAAGATAACGAGTCAATAATATATGTCACTTATTATTCTTATATATTCGATATGATCTTATGTAATCTATACTTTATTTATGTACCTTGCATTTATCTATTTACTTGTGTGTATTTATTATGTAAAATTTTAATGGTGCCAGTGAGTTAAATTAGAATCAAATACTTATATTTTTTGTTCAAACTTAAATTTCAACGTGTGTAAATGAGTTCAAAGTCAAAAAAATTAAGGTGAAAGGTCAATTTTGGAAAATAAATGTTGAATTTGAGTTGAAATTTGAGCTTAATAGTTGATTTAAATATTGAACTCCAGCTTATGTTTGAATCACTTTATTTAATTCTTCAGTTGTAAATTCTATTCAATTTAATTGTTTTATTATTTTAATATGTATAATAAAAATATATTTGCATTAATTTAGTTAAGAATAATATCTAAAAATACATCATTTCAATAAAAATTAACTAAGTGTATAATTTTAAAATAAATAAATACTAAGCATGAACTATTATTCTACAACACAATGAAAACTAAATATCAAGAACAAATTTTGGAACGTAACTTAAAATTAATAAAATAGTAGAACAATTTGAAAAGAGATATTGAAGTAACATTCTCAAATAAATAATTAAAATATTTTAGTAACCAGATAAAATAGTTTTTATAATCATTCATACTATTTGACAATGACAAAGTCTCAATTTATTTAAAAAATTTATATAATTTGAAGTGAGATTTATAAATAATGTATATTTATTTTTAAAAGTTTTTTTGGTAAAATTTCACTACTATTTTCATTGAGAAATATTTATTTTTTATTTTGACTAAAAATTAGAAATATATTTTAATTATATCATTTAACAAGACAAGCTATATTTACATAACATATTTGAAATAAAAACTTAAATGTTCTCAAATTTTCATCCTAAATTGTGTAAAATATAAGATAAAACCACATATCAAAAATAAAATTTAATATATTGTATATATGCATATATGTAACAATATATGAGGAATTAAGAATATATTAATAATTATATGTTGTGCAATTTACATTATAGTATATAGCAAAATAGCATAGATTAAGGATCATAATACTATAAATTCACATCATTCAAACCAAAGTATAGCCTTAAATTATTAACAATATATCACGAATTATAAGGAGAAGTCAATGTTTTTTAAATTTTAATTTAACAAGTTTAACAAGTAGACAAGGTATGTTATTACCATAGTTATTTGTCATCACAATTTCAACAAATGACCTAGTACTTATTGGGCCTAAATTTTTGTTTAACCTAAGCTGAATTCGAGCCCGATATAAGACATTGGTTAAAGAACTTGATATTCAACCTAGCAACAAGAAAGGGTAACACCTTACCAAAATTTTAACTATTTATTCTACTTTTATAATTGAAAGTTTGTTATGCATTTTAAATCAATTTTCTATATGTTTTTTCAGTTGAAATGGCATGAAATTTGCCTAATGATTTGTAAACATAAAAGTGTTATTTTAAAAACCTAAATGTGAGCTATTTGTAAATGCGTGATTTTAAATTGTTTGTTTGAAATCAAATATATATAATGAAAATGTAATAGCCACTCGTGTAAATACTTATAAGCATGAGGAACAACTTATGCCCTACTAATTGGGTAATAAATTAGGATTCGTCTAATCATAGTGAAAATTGAAACTAACAGTGGATGAAGTTGATACTGAATCATACTAGTCTAGTTATAATAGATTAAGATACTTCCCAATAAGATTGAAATTTTAAAGCCATGACAACACACCTAAATTAGACATTATTGTTTACTAGATAGGAAAGAATAAGTTAAGGCCCTAGTTAATGAAAAACACACACAACGTATGCAGCTATGGATTGGGTGAGAAATAACGTGTGACCACAAGCATAGGGAAACAAATCGACTCATTATGACATGTTTTCTACATGTAATGTAAATATCTTTTATTCATTACGTACTTCTTTTAATTATTAATTACTTATAAAAAATAAAAAATTTAAATTTAAATTTAAATAAAATTTATATGTGAAATATTTAATTTATCGAATTTTTTAAACGATGATAAATAGAAATATAACATGGAGAGAAACAAAGCATTACCATTTGTAGGTAAATTTCTTGTAGCGTCAGCTGAGTGCCATTTGGATTGCAAATATAAATAACAATTAATGATTATTTTATATAATTGTGTATTTTTGAAACTAACATTTGCTTGCTGACATCCATTTTTAAAATAGTATACGAGTGGATGTTATCGTTTATTAGACGATTCAATCACTTACTATTACTAATTAATATTTTGTAGAAAACGTAAATGATTATAGGTAGATTTGAGGACGGTAAACCCAAATCTAGAATAAGAACATTGTTGGACGAGGTTTTAGTGGAAACGTTGCGTGTAATAGTATTATGTTTTGTGGTGGTTTTGCACTAATGTAAGATTAGAAGAGGATTCTTAGAAAGCGATTACATAATCTGAAAAGTTCAGAATTGAAAGTTTACAAGCTCATTTTCATGCCCATCAAAGAGATGTTAAAATATGTCTTTCCACCCCATAACCTTATCAACCATAGGATTAAAACCAGTATTCCACCACACTGTGTAGTAGGGTGAATTCTCCTTCAAATGCTTCCTCCTCTCCTCAACTGCTAACCCAAAGAATTCATGAGCAGCCCTCTTCACATTTTCAAGAACCTCAAGTGGGACGCTATGATTTATGATCTAAAAGAAGGCCCACTTGGCAGCTGTCTCAAAGATGGATTCTGCCACTCTTGGGTAGTCATCATGCCCACTTGGAAAGATATATAATGGGCACATATTCAGGGGCTGCAACTTGTTTCGTGTCTAGTCTTTCAGCAGGCGGCAGGATAGATTGGTGTGGAATGGTTTCCAGGTTCATTTAGGTGAGGCCTGTCACACCATTTGACGCGATCCTACGATCGACAAAATTTGTTTTAATATTTAATAATTTTAATTTTATTAATTAATAAATTTTATTAATAAATTGAGTTATATGAGTTTTTAGGTTAAAGTCTGATAGCATTTAGTATAAATAGAAATTTGTTATTTAATTGATATAGATTTCAGACAGAGAGTTTTCAATTTAATTCAAGTTTCTTCTTAATTCCCTGAAATTGAGTCTTTTAATTTCTCGTGAATTTTTATTCCAAATTGAGTCACTTCGGAGTGGTCCGTGTGATTCATAACATATCAATCAGCAATCGGTATGCAGATTGTGGTCGTTCTATCGGGTTCAATCCAATCCTACCATGTTAGGTCGGCGTTCTTTGCTTGGTTCGCGTTTTTGGGATTTTTGGATTCGAATTCAATTACACCGGTTCTTCGCTCGATTCAATTTACTAATAAAGTCCATTAATTAATAAAATTAAAATTACTAAATACTAAAACAAATTTCGTCAGGTCATGGGATCGTGTCACCATTGCCCTGTTTTGTTACCCAATCAAAGAGGCTCTCTGGTTCTGATAGTTGTGCTGCCTTTTTTCAGTAGACAATACAGCACCTGCAGTTTTGTTTCGTTCACACCTTAAAGAACTGTGTAGGGACTCCTGTATGACAAAGTGTTGGACAACTTCTGTTAGTACAAAGAAGATACACATTATCTAATCGGCAATGGATGGTCACTTATTTGAAAGATAAGGTGGAAATGCATTCTCGTGCCATACACGAGTGTGTACTTTAACACAAGTTGATTGAGTTAATTTTGCTCGTGGACGATGAATGAATTTGACTCCGGACAAATTTTTTATTCAAATATTTAAGTTAATCAGATTGGTATTAACGTAAAATTTTAAATTGACGACAGGTTGGTAAACTTCAAATTAATATCAAATATCGTAGAGTTACGGTGAGTGAAGAAGAGAGAAACAAACCGTATCCATTCACCAGTTGCTTCTTCTCATTTAATTTATTATTATTGTTCTTAAATAATAATAAAAAAATAACATTTTGTAAGTTTGACTTTATTTTTATCTTATAACCTTCTCTTTTCTTGTGAAAATCACTTAACCAAACGAGTTATGAAAATTTGGTATTTTTTTTAATTCCAATTCTTTTCCTAGCTGAAATGCCTCCTAAAGCCTAGCCTATCCATCGCAAGCATGTTGCCAACTTCCTTAATTTGAATTTAATAAACATATTTAGACCCTAATAATTTTTAAAGATCTCTAACAACCACAAATTTCACCTAACATTGGAAAAAATAAACCTAAAACATTGAAACTAAAAAAATAAATTGGTTGCTTATGATGGTCATCATGGAAAATAGGAAGGTCATTACAAATAACAACAGTCTTCATTTTCCCACGTCTTCTCGTTCAACCCGATCTTATCCGTGGCAGTTGACAAATGGGCAATAGCCCAACAAGCAATCTATTTTCAAGATCCATGTGTGTTCTGCCAGTGGAGGGAAATTGCGTGAGTGGATGAACGGCAAAAACCATGTGCAAGAAAGATTGAAAAATGCTTCGTTTGGGGGCAAAACAGATCATTTGAGCTACGGCATTACATACAGTATTCAAATGTAGTTAACGAAAATATTTAAATTTGTTTTAGCTGTCTTAAATTCGAGACACGGCACAATGTCATCGACCGACAGACGATGTTACATCTTATCCACTAAAAACTTCACAACCTGTCATAAGAGGTAGATCGAACAATGCAAAGGCAGCTTTCGGATTGCATTCCAAAGTAGTCCAAAACAGTGGCAAAATGTTTCATACATGTCAAAAACAAGCAAAGGATTTCAATACCATTTACTTTCCCATATGGATAAGTCCCTGGATGGGGCGCTGAATTCCCGTCATTACAATCTCCACCCAATTACCCTTTATAAATACTCCTCCATCTTCTGTAATACAAACGGAAACCGAAAGCCAAAAAGAAGCTGTTTGTTTTTCTATTGCAAGAATGGAAGTAGGAGGTGTTCACCAGAGCGAAGGATCCCAGAACAGCGTTGAGATCGATGATCTTGCTCGTTTCGCAGTCGATGAATACAACAAGAAACAGGTTCTTCTCTCTCTCTCTCTCTCTCCCCCATCATTCTTGTTCTTAATTGTGTGAGAACTTGGGATATGGTATTTGGCTTGTATTGATATGCTCTTTGTGGTGGTTCCAGAATACCCTTTTGGAATTTAAGAAAGTGACGAATGTGAAGGAGCAGGTCGTGGCTGGGACCCTGTATTATATAACGCTGGAGGCCACAGATGGAGGGAAGACCCAAACATATGAGGCCAGGGTGTGGGTGAAACCATGGATGAATTTCAAGGAAGTCCAGGAGTTCAAGCTCGTGGGTGATGCTTGACTTTCCTTCTATTTGCATCAGATTCTATTGCTGGATTGTAAAATAATAGCCATGATTATAATGATGTAAAGAATAAACAAATTTGTGTGAAAGCAATTTTTAAGTTTCCTAGATGATGCTGCTACAGTGATACTACTCAAGGAGGAATAACAATATTTCTCACCTCTCGTGTTTGGAGTCCCTTGCTCCTCAGATTGCTCACGCCACACCATATGGTGTCTATATTTGGCAAAGGTTCTGAATCTGCACCCATATAAATGCCCTTTAGCATAATCAACAAATAAATCGGGGCAAGCACAAAGCTATCCTTAATTGCTATAGTAGGTTTAAGATGCAGAACATTAGCATCAGATAGATTAATTACATAGAACGAATCAGGTGCCGAAAACTATATGTAACCGCACAAGCTCTACTCATGAATTGTTAAAACAGGTTTAGAGGTGCATGTCCAATGGTACCATTGCACACGCTTTTATGACCACTTAAATCAACATGAAATTTAGTTTTTGAGATGCACAAGCCTGCATCAGAGTGATTATGCACAGATTAAAACAACTTTTTCCCACGGTCAAAACTAATCAACTTAAAATGGAATTCATTCTATGTACTACAGAAACAAAGCCAGTTAGTTACGACATGAAAGGCGAAACAAGGTTCTATTGCTGATTTTGTGAAGAACCAAACAAGAAAAGATATAATTCAGGAGATTTACCTTCTTCCTGACAGTGAGTAGATAGAGCATCCTAGACCATTGGCCAAAAACAGCACATAGTGGCTGGAAAGCAACACTGCTTAAGGGCAACAAGAGATGGCAAATATTTCAATCTTCCCAGCTAAATATACAGCAAAGAAGAAAATTAGGGGATTATGAGTCCTTGAGTAACCATTATAAATGAGCCCTGTTTTTCGGGATTGTTCTCATACTAGTTGAGGAGCCAGGGCATATATAAAGAACCTCTTTAGGCAAGAAAATGAGTGTCAGGAATGGCTTGCACAAAGAACTCCAAGAACTCATTTTCAAATCAAATCTATTCCTAACAAATGCAGATAGACTGCTAAAAAAAGTTAAGGTTAATACAGACTCAGAGGGGACAGAAAATGAAATAAGCTTAAAATTTTCCAAAACCCTATAAACTTTTTTCTTTTTTCATACATGATAACCGCATAATTTGTACAGAATCCTAATGAGAGGACTAAGAAAACCATCTGGTTCTGCCCAAACCACAGTATTTGTGCTCCAATTGTTTATCTCCTAGGATCACTGGCAGCTCATCTTCAGTAACAACTAGCCTATAATAATTGCAAGTTAACAGTATGAGATAAAGGTGATAGCATCATCAGCGTAACTTATACTTCCTCATCACAGTCTTCCTCTTCCTCATTCATCCCCTTGTTTAGATTTGCAAGCTGAACGGGACTGGTAGCAATCCAGGAGATATCTTCATGTTTTGTGTCAAGAGATGGCTTTTTTGAAGAGTTGGAAGGGACTCCAGCTAAACTCGGAGTATAATCCCCATTCAAATGTGATTCAACATTGAGGCCAAATCTTATAACAGATTTATCTGCGTCTTTTCCATCTGCAGTTCTTGAATCTGGAGCACAAACAACATTTTCTGACCCTTCTAAATGTTCTTTTTGATTCTCATCATTCTGGCAAGAGATGTCGGGATTGTCTTCAAATTTCAGACATTGAGAAGCTGTTTCTATCTGCAGTGTTTGAATACCTCTACCATGGCCTCTACCCCTGCCTCTTCCACTATCACTGGTGTGGCAAAGGTTCCTCTGAAATGAATAAAACGTCCAACATAGCTTGGTAAATGGCCATTGATAGATTCCAACAAAAAAATGACCAAGACTTTAAGTGAAACTAGTTTAGGAAACCATTCAAGGAGTTATATAGTAATTAACTTAATTTCATAGAAGCCTTCAGCCATCTGACTGAATGAACCAGGAAAACCATCACTATCATGACAAGAGAAACTGTAAGTGCATCTAAAACTCCAATAAACAACTTGGCTTAGTTAAGTTGCAGAAGCAGGATTTGGTTTAATGCATGAAATATAACCAAGCATATTCCCTTTTTCCAAAAGAAGTATGCTTGGATTTATTGGAAACTGACCTAATATTCAATTACGTGCTAAACTCAAATCTCGTGTTCTCATAAATTAGCTTACCGTGCGTATCCTTTTAAACTCGTTGCCACATTCTGCATCTTCTGAAAGTGTTCTGCAGTGAACGGATCAATAGCAGCAATATAATTTCTTCATTCAATTTTTGTTTCATCAAAATAGAAAGCTATGTTCAATGTATCCTAACCTTCTTTTGGTAGCAGATCTATCTTCACAAGCAGGATCTGTACCACCCAACCCAGGAACATTTCGGACAGTGTCCCGCAGGAAATCAAACACATTAAAGCTGTGTACGCATTCCTTCCTGCAAGTGAAAGAAAGTAATATTGTGATAAGATTGCCCACTGACAGAACAATGTGCTTGTGACCACTAAACCTCAAGACAAAATAAAGACAAGATTCCGAGAAGGAACTTACAAGTGCAAAGTGTTTACAGCTTTTGCTCCCTTTTTGAGGGTAATCTGATAAGTCTGGTGACAGAGATCTTGAAGAAATAGTTCCAGAGCTTTCGCTGAATGTCAATAATCAGAAACATGTAAGCAGGCAATGAAAACTAACAGACCATGGTGAGAGAAAGGTATACACATACATACATACATACATACATACATATAGAGAGAGAGAGAGAGAGAGTGCAAAATAGGCTCTAGGCAAATTCCAAAACCAGTACAAGGCAAATACAAGAAACATCTAGCACAATACGATTATCAGGATTACATACATACTAAAAGCGGTACAGCCATAGCCATCTTCCCCACATCTTCATCAGCTTGCATGATCTTTTTAATTCGACCCTGTAAGATGAATTCTGAATCATACTACAAGAGAACAGTATCCACGAGATACGAGATGCAGTCAAAATATAAGGAGTCCTAATTTATTTACATATGACAACTCATTCCTACTAATCAAATCACTTCAGAAGTCCATACACTTCAAATGTCCTTCACACCACAAAAATTCCCAGATCAATCTATAAGAAGCAGAAAGGCATGTACAAGTAGAATTAACTTACAATACTTTTCCTCGTAGCAAGAATGGACCTCTTTCCATTTCTAGTCCTTATCCGTGCAAGAATTTCTAAAGATTTCATAGTTAAGCACTAGTTCACTAGTCGTAGCTCTATTTAACACGCGTAATTCTTCAGCTTCTGGCGAAATATATAAATTTAAACGTCCAAAATGAAGGTATCATTTTCCACTATTAAATTTAAACAGACTGGTGATATCTCTTTCATTAACTATTAATCCATTTATTATCTGGTGCTTAGCTCCTTGAGGTAACTAAAACGCATAGTTGAAACTTTCTAGACGTTAATTACTCATGAAAATCCGAGGCCCGGGGGGAACGCATTTCATCCTCATCGCTTCACAATATTCTACTCCCAGAAGGCTTACATGCTTCTCTCAACATTACTTTCAATTTTAGGGAGCAAACAACGCAAAAGAAGAAAATAAATATTCAAACTAAGCGCGAGGGCCTAACTTGAAAGAATAAATCCAACACCTCATTCTTTAGCACAAATCAATTCCAGAAACTCTTCAATAACAAAACCAAAACCCTAAACCAAGCCCGAGAAATCAAAAAACAAAAATGCGAAAAAATAATTACCGCTGGAAAGCGGGTGTCGAGCTTTCTCTTCATGGCTTCCAAGCGACCAACAACTCCAATTTCCCAAACCGTAGCTTCACACGCACTGTCTCAACACACTCTCGCACGAACATACGCATGCAATCCCACTTCGTATTTGCGTACGTCTGTATGAACGATTATACACTAAGCTCCCACCGCAAAAGTTCCACCGCTCTCCACTGCCAGCGTACGTCTCCACAGAAATTATTATTTATGTGTATATAAATACTCTTAAGTATAATTATTTATATTAAAAAATATATAATCATATCTACATGTACACGCGTTGTTTAATTATTATATAATATTACTTTAAAAAATTATACACGTGTGTATAATATAAACACAATCAAATCCAACCATTCAATTTTTCTTTTGACCATTCACATTTTGACCACAAGAAAACGATTTAATTTTGAGTTGATTGGATTTTGTGGGACCCCCGCCCCCATGATTGGCTTTTTCACCCTTACTGGGTCAAACCTCTGCTTCTTTACGGCATTTTCAGTCTACACTTTCCTTCTCTTTGTTATTAAATTTTTCGTATCTTATTACATGTTGTGACTTTTATGAATTTCTCTGTCTAAATTACGTGAGGGGACTGGTGTGTGGTGATTGACGTCACATACTTTATTGTTAAAATTATATAAATAAAATATGGGCTATTTTGATAGGTGCAGGGCTGATTGTATCGTTTGACAAAAAGTTTACATCAAATTTAAAATAAATTGACAATTAATAACCCATGCAAGTTATTTTTAATGATAAATAAAATGATTTAAAAATAATATGACATTAAAAATTAGAAGGAAAGAAGGTATAGAAGAAGTGCTAAATAGATGTTAAAAAGCAAATGAGAGAAAAAATAAAAAATAATAGAAGAGAAATGAAGAGTTTAAAAATATATTAAAAGAACAATTAAAACATAAATAATGAACAAAATTTGAAATAAAAAATGTAATAAATTAAATTTGATGATAAAAATATAAAAAGTTTAATTAATAAGATTCGGTGAGGATGTTGAAGACATTGAAATGTATAATAAATTAAAGTTTAATATTTAAAGATATAAAAAAAATTATAATGGTTGAAAGATTGGGGAGGAAAGTAAAAATTAGGTTGAATAGATGGAAATTAAATTAACTTAAGAGTGTTGTAATCTTTATAATTTAAAAGAAAAAAGTTGATATAAAGGTCTAATACATTTTATAGTAGAAAAATATTTGACAGATATAATAATAGATAGGTGAGAGAGATAAAGATCGAAAAAAGAAAGAGATATATTCAAAAAGAAAAAAGACATATTTTAAAAGTCAATTTTAGTTCGCTACTTAACGTTCAAAGAGCATGCATTGCATATTTCAATAATTCATTAATTTAAGAATGTAAATTGCAATTTATTCTATAAATAATGAATTATATATAATAAAAGAGAGAAAATTACTGACTTTGGACTTTTTCAAGCACATCGTGCCTCAAAGTGAAGGAAACTTGGTCAAACAGCTTTTTCTCATAACACTTTTTTTATGCATTTTATTTATTTACCTCCTTCATTTTATTTTATATTAATAAAAGATAAGTTTTTTTAATTAAATTTAGTGACAAAAATATTTTTTTTAGGGATCTCACCCACTATTTTAACAGTGTATATATAGATATCGAGATACATTTTTTCTCTTGTAATACCCACGTCTCACATATGTTGGCTTCGTTGGCTTACAATTTATTTATTTATTTTTTATTTTTATATATTTTTTTAATCAAACACATAAAAAAAACAAATAATCGATGCTTTTGTTTTCATATTTCACCTATAGTTAATTAACTAGTAAAAAATATGCTTTTTATGTATATAATTGAATTATTTAAAGATTTTATAATTTCATTTTTTAATATAATTTAAATTGTATAAAAAATTAAAATGTATTAAAAAATCAAAATAGTGATGTCGAGAAAATCTGGATATAAATAAAAAAGGGATGAAAAATAAATACCTTACTAAAAAGAAAAGATTAGAAAAAATAAAAATAAATAAAGATAAAATACATATATAGTAAATTAACTTTATGCCTCACGTGGATGTTACTATTTACTTCAAGGGACAAATGTCTAATATATAGTATAGATTATAAAAAATGTCACAGATATTAAGATAAAAAAATGTAAATTTTTATTGTTAAAAAACGGAAACAAACACATTTAAGTTTATATACTTCCAATCTTATTAATATGCATTTGGCTTGCATGACGACGACAACAACAATAAATAGTTGAACTACATCGTGTACATACATATTATTTGAATATATTATTCTTTATTACTTATGTTTATTATTGAAATCGGTTTTTAAAAAAAGATTACTTATAATAAAACTTTAGAAATCAAATTTTTAAGTCTTAGGCGATAAAATACACATTTATTCATAAAAAAAAATATGGAAAACGTTTATTTTAAATTCAGATTATTAAAAGTAACAAAAAAAACGGATTTTGATAGTCCTATTTCAGAACTAGATTCACAAAATTTGATTTTTCTATAAATATTAACTGAAAGTTAGATTTTGTAAATCCAATTTAAAATAGGAAGTTGAGAATCGGAATTTTCCAAATTATGGCTTTGTTAAAAATTATTAAACTAATCTGTATATTTCTAAATTTCAAGTTTAAAAATCTGGTTTAGTATAAATTTGTTAATAAAAAATAATTTGTCATTTTCTAATTAATTTATAATAATAATATAAATTAACTCAAATTCTTAATAACATATTGTTGTACGCTTGACAGACGTGCATAAATATCTAAAATACATCCTTTAATATTAACTACTTTTTATATAAAATAAGAGCTGCTAATTATTTTAATTCATTAATGATTTTATAAAGTGAAAAGTAACTTAAAATGTGAAATAAAAGATTGAAAAAGACAACAACAAATAGGGAGTAGAGAAAAAGCCTTTGATTCAACGAAAAGTTGGTGAAAAGGGGAAAAATAAATAAATAACGTATGCGTGTGTGTAATGAGGCCAATGCAATATTTTTCCTTTAAATCGTAGCAAAAGGTAGCTTTTGACCCATATTGGTAAAAGTGACAAATTATGGATTAAAGAATTCTCAAAATTAATTGAATTTCGGAATTAAATCTAAATGAAATGTTTAACTAAAATCAAGCATGACCAATATATAATATGTGACAATCATATAACATAATCTAAGAAGAAAAAGCGTGCGCACACACATACACACGTACGTACATAAGACATAGAACGATAATACGTCTAAATTTTTTTTTTTTAATACTGTAAGGTAATTTATAATAATTTTTAAGTATACATCCCCAATGACCATGTTTTGATTGTAAGTAATTTTCAAATATATTTATATTTGTGGAAATTAATAAATAGTGAAATAAGTTTAATAAAATAGATTTGTTTCCATCAGTTTAAAGAAAATTAGTTCTTTTTTACGTCAATTTGTGACTTGTGAATTTTTAATATTACCCGTCGCTATCTCCCATGCAAGTGCAGACACTTAGATACACGTATTTTTATTATTGCGACTTTAATTCAAGAATGAAAATCGCCGCCAAGTCTCGCCGACACATTGTTGAAATTTGTTAAATCTTTTACTTATTTGATTTCCTTTTGTTATTTTGCATTTTGACCCCACGGAGGCGATTAAATACCCTTTTATTATCCCCTAAAAAAAAAAAAAAAACAATCATTTTGAGTTGAATGCATAACATTGCACATTTAAATTCTCAAATTCAGCCCATGCGTGATTAGATTAAAACTCGTTTCAATGAAAATGGAAAAAACATAATATTTCAATTTTGATAAAAATTTCCACTAGGCTAAATTGTGTGTTAAGCCCATGTTTGGATTTTTTTTTTAAGAACCCGTTTTTTACTCATTAATCTTCGGTGCAAATTTATATAGTTAAAAATTATTTGACATCACTTATATTTTTCCATAATTAAATTAATTTTAGGCTTCTCAATTAGATTCGATCAAGTCACCCAACTTTAGGATTAGATTCATAGAATTTTCATTTAATCAAATCAAAATTTGACTAAGCTATTGAAATTTGATGCTTGATTGATATAGTTTGATAAAAAAAAAAATAATAATAAGGCCAAGCATTTGAAAACTTTAATCGGGACTTGATAGATCGATTTGATATCCAAAAAAGGTTTAAACTTGAAAAAAAAATAACACTAGTTTTACATCAACACCACAAATTTATTTCTAAGTAAACAAAGAAAATAAGTATGTAACATCAAATATACACAAGCTACATAATTATAATCTAAAAAATCAAACCTTCAGAAAAATCATTGCTCAAAAACACTCCACCAGATTAACAGAACACAAGTGTTTGCCTTAAAAGCACCTTGCTGATTAAGTAGGGGGTAAAAAATAAAATGCCTTTCATTTCTTAATATTTTTATTTTCACTTTTCACCTTCAACTTTTGATATATTGCACTTGTCCTTTTATAATTCTCCCCAATTTAGTTTTACGATATTTCCTCTTTTTATTTCTATTTCCTTCATTCTTCTCATTCATATTTTACAGCCCTTTCTCGTTTCATAAATGATATATAAAATTTTGTACGTGTAAAATATTATTTATTAATTTTTATAATTATGCACATGCGCATGCTTTCATTATAAGCTTTTGACTCTTTCGTTTCTTTCACACGTCCATTTTTCTATTCATCGATTAATGTGATGCACTACTCTGTCCGGCCAACTGGCAACGCCGAAACTCGTGCTGTATCCACTTGTACTTTTCTCTAAGGGTAAAATTGTCCTCAAAGTATAGAATTTGGTAACCACCGCACCCGTCCACATTCGCACTGGTGAGGGCCATTTCGCTATTTTTTATTGTACGCCAAAACAAAAGGGAAATGTTATATTATAGTAAAAAATAAAAATAATAAAAATAATGAAAAAAGGCCTAATCACCGTCGATTCGGATTTATTTTTTCAGCCTCGCATTGCCTTTCTCTCTCTATCTCTTGCACACACACACACACACACACACACACACACACACACACGCTGTCTCTCTCTCTCTCTCTATAAATCGTCACCATTCCCATATCTTTCTTCTCGAATCCTCTCTTTCTGACTCTCCCTTCTCTGACGACACTAAATCCAAATTTACAGTCTCGCATTATCAGGAATTGAGAACGCAGCGCTCGATACCTCAACCGTATCGATCCGTAAAAGGTGAGCTTTTGATATGTTGCCTTCTTTGTGATGATCGACTGCCGGTGGATTGGATTGGGAGCGGCGTGATTTTATTTTCTTATTGAAGTTTTGATATGTAATTGCATTGGCTTTGACTTAGGAGAATTTGGTGGTGTTCGATTTTTCTTCTGTTTTTATTTTCATCCTTTTGTTTTCTTGAAATGCTGTCTGGGGCGTTTTTTGTAAGATGTTCTGTTTGCAGTCTCTTTTTAATTGGTGTGATAATTTTCAAATTGATTGATCTCAGGCCTGGTGTGGTTCCCTTTTTTATATGTGATGGGTGGATGGTGCGTAGATTTGATTTGATTTGATTTGATTACGTTGAAAACTAATTATGACTATGTTTGTTTTCAAATTTGGCGTGTTTTTAGGTGATTTTGTTTTGTGTAAAAATAAGAGAGATAAATAGGTAAAATTTAAAAAATGTAACAGTTAAAGTGTGTTTTTGGGACAAAAATTCGAAAACAAACATATAATTTTTATTGATGGTTCTTTTACATTCATTAAATTTTTTTATGCGATTTGGTGTGTCCGTGCAGTTGCTGTCTTCGTATGGATGCATAGTTTTCTTCCTTCTTATTTAGAAAAAAATTGACTTGGGGTTGCAGGTGGTGGTATATTTCCTTTGAGGAACCTTAATTTGAATCAGTATGAATTATGTTGATTTTGGACCGAACTTTGCATTGACTTTAGTGCTTGTTTAGATACTGTAATAGTCGGGGTTTTAATGACTATGGACCGCGTGCAGATGGGAATTGTCTTTCATCCATTGCTGTAGCTTAGAGGATTTTCAGTAGGAATTGATATATGTTGTGTTGTGAAATAATTAAACAAAGATGAAAGGAATAGGTAAAAGTGTGTGGAAGAGAAGACGACGCAATGTTGAAAGATTTTAGGTATGTAATATTGGAAGAGAGAAAGCCGACACAACGTGGAGACTGATGTTTGCTTTTAACATAAGATGTTGTATTGAGGTAACAAGTAAGATGGTGAAATGATAAATCTGGAGGTGACTGATTTTAGTAAAAGTTAAAGGAAAATGTCTCGGATACAACAGCTTCAATTATCCCAGTGACTATATGTTACATACTCAGTTAATATCACTCTCAAGATAACAATGTGTGGAGGTAACTGAACTACTTATATCCATTTGAAGTTTTGATATGTAACCAGCCAATGATGTTGTGGGCTTGCAGCAATGGGAGATTCTAAGGATTGGTAATTGTATTTCCTGCAAAAATTTAGTTGATGCAATTTGTTGTTCTTCCCTACAGTGATGGAAAGGGTAAACATTTTTTGGATTCATTAATCTTTGTTGGAAGGTGAAGATACTGATAGGATGATCTAGAATTTTATGTGAAAGTTCAGTTGCTTATTCATTGCATGGTTTTCAAAATTTTCTTTTATTTGATGAATTATTATAATTGAATATTTGAATTTTTCTAATTGAATGTTTGAATTTATTTTTTGGATGGAAGGCAATCTCTACTTGATCTTTTATGTGATTGTGTTCTATGCTGTGCTATCTATGCTTGCTTATGTTTGAGCTGATATTTCTTTAGAGATTTGTTCTCCTTTGTCATGCATGCTTTTTGCTTGTTCAATTATGACAAGCTTCTCCAGTACATGTATGTATTTTTTCTAACTAGTGGATTCTGGGACCCATTGCTTTTTACACTTACAACTATGATACCTAAAATCTGCCTGTTATTGTCTTCCTGTTCCATGTATGAGATCATCCTCGAATAATGTTATGAATTAAAATTTTCTTTTTCCTCGCTTTACATCTTGTCATTATTTTAACACGTTTTTTGCATGAAAGACAGGCTGCATTTAAAATTTATTACCCAAATAGGATGGCTTCAGTCTTCTGTTAATAATCAGTTCTAGTGTATTAATAAAGAATATGTTTGCTTATACTTGATGTTTTCAACAACTACTTTGATTCTGATTTTGATAATTTCATGGCACTTAAGTTTGCCATATTTAATGACTTTTGGCTTCTGTTAAATTTTTGCTTTTCAGGATAAGGAAAATTTAAATTAATTCATTTTTAGTATATAAGTTATAAAGGGAAGATTCTTTACATGGTATCTTCATTTTAATCTACTTGGAATGATGATAACACATAGGTTTCTCTGCTTTCTCTGCCCTCATAAGTTCGATATCTGCACATATGTACATCAAGCATCTTCTTATTTATTATGTTGAACTCACTCGGCTCAAATGATTTCCTCACTTTCTTATCTATACATTCCTTTTGCAATTGGATGCTTGAATTGCTTTATTCATTTAACAATTGAAAAATAGATGATTTTCTCATACTTAGTTCTAGAAATTATTAAACCATGTCATTTACAAAACAAAAGTGGCCCTC
This sequence comes from Avicennia marina, assembly GCA_019155195.1. Classification (NCBI taxonomy): domain Eukaryota; kingdom Viridiplantae; phylum Streptophyta; class Magnoliopsida; order Lamiales; family Acanthaceae; genus Avicennia; species Avicennia marina. Next base: position 2,401,677 of record CM032783.1, on the reverse strand, counting down.
TGGATTTGTATGCTTGTTTTATTTTGTTTGTGCATCATTGCTCATGTTATCTTTATCCTTTGGTGTTGCAGCACTAAAACTTGAGGTTGAGGATATGTCTCCGGCATCCAGATCTAAGTCCAAAGACAAAAAGGCCAGCAAAGAAAATTCGAAGGGTTCTTCAAAGCCTACAGGTCATGCCAACACAAGTATTGGTTCCCCAGCAAGTGGTTACAATCCAGTTTTGGGGACATTTCATTCATTTGAGACAGCTCCTGTGACTTCTGCCAGCCCAATACATGGGAATGGTCGTTACCGAAATATTGATGATACGGATGATCATAGTGGGAATACATCTGGGACCGGCGTCGAGTATGATTCTATTTCCAATAATGGCAGCTGGTCTGGTGAATCAGAAGACCATAAAGAAAAGCCCTCTCTGCCCCTTCTGCGTCAGGAGACAGTACCTGGAGCTGACAATGACAGAAGAGGGAAAATACGCCTGAAGAATGAGAGAAAGCATCAACGTCAAAAGGAGAGACGAGCTCAAGAATTGCGTGAGCGGTGCAGTGGCTATCTCATGTCAAGGAAGCTAGAAGCACTGGCTCAACAGCTTGTAGCTATGGGTTTCCCGCATGAACGGGCAACAATGGCCCTTATTCTGAATGAAGGCAGAGTAGAAGAATCAGTGGCATGGCTTTTTGAAGGCGGCGAAGAAGAGAAACATATGCAACATAATCTTGATTGTGGGGGTAATTTGAAAATTGATATATCCGATGAACTTGCCCGCATTACAGACCTGGAAATTAAATACAAGGCTACTAAACAAGAGGTTGAAAAGGCTGTAGTATCCTGTGAGGGTGATGTGGAGAAAGCTGAAGAAGTGCTGAAGTCACAGAAGGAGGAACCTCCTACTGTCCCGTCTAAGCCTGAAGAAACTGGTGATCCTCCAACAATAGCCAACCGCAAACAACCAATAGGGATTAGTCAGAATTCAATGAAAATACAAGTGAAATCTAATTTCTCTAGTCCCATACAACAGAAAAGGGATGGAAAAGATTTCAACTACACCAAAGTTCCAGCAACAGTAGGATCTTCAGTGGATCGTGGGACCAAAACTATGCGGGTGTTAAATAAAGTACCTTCTAAATTGGATTGGGCCAAACCACAGCAGGTTGCTGTGCCTGCGGAGAAAAGGGGGGCAAATGCAGGATCTAATCCTTCTCCTTCCTTTTCGTTAGCATCAACTTTGCAACCTTTGCCTTTCCCAGCCAAGGCAGAAGCCCAGTATGTGGCTGTCGGAAACGAATTGAAGAAGTTGCAGCTTGGATCAGTGAAAGAACCAGTCATTGTCATGCAGAGACCTCAAACTAGTAATGCAAAGCAGGCTCTAACTACAAGTCTTGGCTCATCTCCTCCTGGGATGGCTGTCGGTTGGTATCCGAATTCTATTGAAACAACAAGGCACCACGAATCCATGCCACCTGTTTCTGTATCTGGAAGCCTTGGCCCCAATGTTGTTACTTCAAATCTATTGTATGACCAACATCATTGCCAACCACAACAACAATTTTTGTCCAGCAGTAGCTCGATGGATTCTCTGGGAAAAACCAGGGGGAACGGTTTGTGGAGCAGGGTAGGTGCATCACCAGCACTTGCTGCAGCTTCTTCGCTCGGCCTTTTCTCTGGGATAGGTGGCAATGGCCCATCTGGGTCTACTTCTCCAGTGGACTGGAACACAGTTGGCTCGACATTGCAGTTTGATTACACCAATATAGACTGGAGTTTGGATCGTGGGTCGTTATCATCGAAGCCCAATGGATTGCGGTCCGGTTCGAACTACTCCATTCAAAATAATGCACATACGTATGATTCATTTGCTTATGGTCTAGGTGTGAAGTCTAATATGAGGCCAGTCTTATCCAATGGGAATGGTGCAGCAATTCCAGGGTTGCAGGACGGCGTAGCTGTTGACCCGACAGCTGGTGGTTCTCGAGAATGGACTTCCCCATTTGAAGAGAAAGACCTTTTCAGTTTGCCCAGGCAGTTTGTCTCCTCCCCCTCAATATAAGATGCATGATGTGGACATTTATGAATAAAACAATGGAAAAAGAACGACAAATGTGGGCTTACATTTGGTGTTGGTTTTGATGCTTTGCCTTTGTTGATGATGTGAATTTTCGTTCTTAGTGGAAAAGCATCAAAGTTCCGTTGGTTTATAGTAGGCCTCATCTCCCCTTTCTTGAATCCTTTTCTAAGTTCACATTAACCCATAATAGCCTAAGCGGGCGTTTCTCCATTACAAAGGAGAAAGAGAAACTTCTTTGATGGACGTGCACCACAGCCGGGTTTGGTTACTTAGGCCTCAGTGCTGTGCACGACCAAATGTGCTTTGGTTATTTGACAAGTCGCAACAGTCTTTCAACCCCGATAAAAACGGCGAGATGATAGTCCAAGAACTTCCAATCATCTCCAAATCTAATTTTTTGTCTTGTCTAAACCCAACCGAAGTACTCGCTTGATGGGCAAAAGGGCTGTCCATTTGCGTACGTTGCATGTCTGGTTTTGGGGCAAAGAGCCATTGCATTAATAGGATTCAGGGCTGTATGGCTCAGACAGAGACATGAAGTCTGCGTGCGCGTTAAATCATAAACAAGAAAAACTGACTGAAACAACCTCCAGGCCTTTGATGGGCAGTCGATCACTTAGCTATTGCATGTAGTAATAATCAAGTCATGCGAAGACCAAAAGGCCCCGACGGGCAGGCGCTCTGATAATTGCTGAGATCCTAGTGTACATTGCGCACTAATTAGTGCACTGTTCTAAACTCTCACAACCACGAGAGGGGTGTGAGAATACCTTCTTCCACATATATTCCAAGCATCATAGCAAAATTGGACTCAGAAGCAACGCAATGCATCTCGTCTATGGAAAATATGATGACACAACCCGAAGAAGGTATTCCCGTCTGTGCATTTTTAATAATTGTTTTGAAGAGTTTATAGATTTAAACAAATACGTTCTGGATTGATCCACCACCGTATCATCTCATTAGTCATCGTCGTAGGCAAATTGAGGGCTGTTTGGAGAACCAAATTGTGCTCCAGCTACGTGACAATATGAAAAGTCAGTTAAGAATCATGCCAAAAATGTAGCAATAACAAAGAATCATCTGCTCATTGTTCACATAAATTTGATAAAGTGCATGAGTAGTTAGAAACTTCACCACAATGTGCTTATTTTAGGATTGAATTTGTGTGGAGTTACTTAATTTGATTTGGTTCAAGTTCAATTGAAGCTTGATCGTTTACATGAATATAGTTTAAATTGACTTAATACTTGTCAAGTTACTCAAGTGCATGTGTGTGTGTGTGTGTATTCTTCAAAAATTGTCCAAAAATACATTTGGCCCAATGTTACAGAGCTTACTAAAGTTATAGTGGTTGCTTAGAGGTCATGTTTTCAATTATTTTTTTCATTTTTGATTCAACAATTCTTTTTCATTAAAAGTTAAAAAGATATATGCGTCTTTATTGGTTTAATGGCTGGTGGTTTGTTTCCATTTTCTATTCAACAGTTCTTATAATTAAAAGTTAAAAAGATATATTTATCTTTGTTTGGCTTAATGGCTAGTGGTTTAAAGTGTTGATAAAGGTTTAGAACTTAATTTTAGCTCAAAAGTCAATTTTTCAATTGAGTTCGAGAGTTTTTGAGTTAAACTTGAAGTTAATCAAACTCGAGTTCATCTCTATAATCTGCGATCAGTGGAACTCAAATATTATTTTTTATTTTTCTTGTTTATCAACGAAGACATTTTAACTCCTTGATTTTCAGTTAATTGAGCTTGAGCTTGAGCTTGGCTTATCTCACTCCTAACTTTTCTTACTATTATTACTTGATGTATATATTCAAATTAATTAAGTTTTCCCTTGTTTATAAATGACAAAAATTTTACATTTAAAATGATATTAATAATATATTAATTTTTAATTGCTGTAGGAGTCATTTTGTGATTGAGAAGATATATTAATTTTTCCCTCTCTCTCTCTCTCTCTCGGATGTATGTAATCACAGGATAGACACAATTTTTGTTAATATTATTTATTGTATTTCCTCAATAAATTAGTTGTAAATAAAATAAAGAAGTGAAGAGCAGAAAATGCCAAGATTGATTCAATACTTGAGCCCTAGGGTTTCGTCCATTAGCTCCATATAAAGTCTCACGGCGCTTTTTTCTCTCACTACCTCTCTCCACTCCGGTCGTTAGAGCTTCTCTGTCTATCTTTTCAGTCTCTCCTTCCGGATATCGAGAATGGCGGTTACTTTCTCAGATCTGCACACCGAATCAGGCCTCAAGGCCCTTGATGACTATCTATCGGGCAAATCCTACATCTCTGGGTGAAACTCTCTTCGGTGTCCTTTTACGTTGTTGTTGATTGCGACTTCGTGCACGATTTTTGCGTCAATTATTTGATATGTTTGTTGAATCTTGTCGTGTTTATCTTTGAATTGTAGGAGTGAGCTGACAAAGGATGATATTAAAGTTTACGCTGCTGTTTTGGAGAAGCCGAGTGGTGATCTTTACCCCAGTGCCAGCAGGTGGTACGAAACTGTTTCTGCAAAGCTCGTGCCCAGGTATTTTGTTCATTTCCAATGGACGAACTCGATTGTTTTTGTTTTTATTTTTATTGGAGCATGGATTTGCCGATTGTCTGCTCAGTTGTCATTTTATGGGTTGGAATGATCTTCACTTTTAAGTTGGAGCTGATTTCTTGTTGTGCTTGTGGGCTGTGCCTTATGGACAATGGCGTAGCTTTCCTGGGAAGGCTGTTGGAGTAAGGTTTGGAGGGCAGGCTACCCCCGCAGGAGCTGCTGCTCCTGCCGAGAAAGCCGAGGTAACTTAGCTAAGGTGGAATCTTGAGCATAGGGTCTAAGATCTTATTAAATTTTTTTATTGAAATTTCTTTTTGGTATTTATTTTTTTTCTTGTGCCAGTTTTTTATGGTTTATGACATGCCATATGAAATGAGTTTCCCAAATATTTGCCTTTTTCCCCCAGTCTCTTTGAAGTTAATCATTTATGCCTGCCATTTGCTGGTTATCTTACTTTGGTGTATCATCTTTGGGTTTCTCTGACCTCATTACAACTAAAACCTCGTATTTTTCCTGCATCTGTGGAAACATTTGTTGAATGTAATGAAATGCTTATTACCCTTGAGCCTCTATCAACAGTTGTGCATAATTTTTTTGGCTTTCTTTTAAGTTTTTGGGCATTTGTCCTTTTGGAACCAGTAGTTGGAAAACATCTAACTTACTGTCCAGTTTAGATCACTCCAGGGTCCTGGTAGAATTTGAAATTCACAAATGATGTGGGAAGCATTAAAGCAATACTGTATATTTTTAGTAGTAGCACTGTGTTCTCCCTATGGATGGCTGCTGGTTTTAAATTTACTAGCTCTTTTGTCGATATTTACCTTTATTCATTTGACTTTATCTAAATAAAAAATTCTCTTGCTTGATGAAACAAGCAGAAAAAAAGACGAGTTTTGAGGTTAATAGTTAACTATCTTTGACTGTAAATTGCAAGGTAATTTTCATAGACTTTTTGACTAATCTTTGGAATTATGTCATGAAAGATTGAAGATAAGTACAAGAAAATTTCGGAGTACGACTTTGTTATACAGAAAAATGTTACAGGTATATTCACTATGGGTTAGTCCAATTAGCTGTTAAACCTTTAAATCATTTGAGTGTAGATACTCTAATTTATTTACCCTTAAGAGATAAAAGACTCAAGAGATATGTGTCTTTTTTATTATATATGATTTATACAAGTGTTTGTAGTGGACTTGTGTATTTCAACTATGCTCCTAATTTTTCTGTAGGTCTTACAGATCCTTTAATAAATAATTCCTTAGTATTGGATATTCATTTACAAGGAGATGACTGCCAGTATTTTACTAGTAGTGCTGGCTGCTTGTTTTAAATTTACTCGCTCTTTTGTTTGACTTTAAAAAGAAACATTCTTTCTTGATGATTTTTTGTGAGCCTTTTTTTTATGCTATCCTTGGGGATTGCCCTTTCCAATTTTTCCAGGAGCCTGCTGCCAAAGATGATGACGACCTTGATCTCTTTGGTGATGAGACGGAGGAGGATAAGAAGGCTGCAGAACAGAGGGAGGCTGCAAAGGCATCTGCTAAAAAGAAAGAAAGTGAGTTTGACTCTTTAGATTAATTCAAATTGCAAAGAGTTATTTTTTTGCAATTTGTTGATACGAATCAAAGTTTTTAGGGTTTTCTCTTTTTCACGTTGTTCTGCACATTCTGCCACTGTGTACTCTTTCTCAAGGTTGATCCCAACATAACACCAACCAAAAAGACGCTCTGGTTTGTGGCTATGTGCTCAATTGCCTTCAAGATGATTGATATTTACCACACCGACTTCTTCCTTTTATCTCTTAGCACTCATCAGCTCTTATTTCCTTCTACTTTACATGCACCTATTGCAATTTCTAGGGTTTACTCTGGTTGGTTTTGTCTCCAGGTGGGAAGTCATCCGTTCTTTTGGATGTAAAGCCCTGGGACGACGAGACGGATATGAAGAAACTGGAAGAGGCTGTTCGTAGTGTTCAGATGCCAGGCCTCCTGTGGGGAGCATGTATGTTTTCTTTTGTCTTTGGTTGCTGTTTTCTTGTTTTCTTCAGACCAGTGTACTCCAGAAGCGTGTAGCCAGTCATATTACAACGTTCTTGCGATACATTTCGTGCACCACAAAATTTCTAGTGCCTGAAGCGATGATTATATTTTTATGCAGCAAAACTGGCCCCCGTTGGTTATGGAATTAAGAAGCTCCAGATCTTGCTTACGATAGTTGACGATCTTGTCTCGGTTGATTCTCTGATAGAGGATCATCTCACAGTTGAGCCTTGCAATGAACATGTGCAAAGTTGCGATATCGTAGCCTTCAACAAAATCTGAGGTCAACGAACGTTAGAGCCTTCTTGTCCTGTAATTTTGTCCCATTTGGTTGTTTCTGTTTTATTTACTTACCTTCTCAGGTACTTTATGAAGAAGTTTTTTGGATCCTGTCTCTCTTCTAGAATCAACACGACGGGTATTTGAAGCTACATTTGCAAATTTTAATTTGGTGATGTGGGATGTGGCAATAGTGAGAACTGCGTATGAATTTTAACAAATGTTATTGTCTATCGTTGACTTGTGTGACTGTGGTGGTGGTGGCAATGAATCCGTGATTGGTCATGGTGCATCCGTATGATATTTTGAAGCTAAATACTAAGACAAACCCCTTTTCTGTAGTGCGCCATGGTACAATGTTACATTGAATCTCATTACACTTGTGAAATTTCCCACGTGAAGCCCTAAATTTGTGATGTATTCGTTCCGCCCTCTTCACCCACTGATTGCAAAAATCATGTGGCGGTAATTTTTATCTCGAGGGTGCGTGGACAAGTGAAATTTTGAATTGCTTATTTCCACCCTGAAGGGTGAAGAAGTGAAAAATTGGTCACGGTCCTGGCTTGTTTCTGGGATGAAAAATTATGACTGCATCCCTGGTTGTCCGGAGGAATTCAGCCTGCCATCAAAGCAAACTTGTGAAACAAGCATACTGCAGGGCTAAAAAGTTCTGGGAGAAGTGCGGCGTAAATCCACTTGTAAGTTACCTTTCTGCACTATGAAGTCAGCAATCAACATTAATGGGGAAATTTAAACGCATTCAAACATGCTTTCGAAGCCAAAATCTGGTGACCTGAGCTATTTTATCTCCCTTCCTGTTGGGAATTCATCTACAGAGACCTGCAAGACCATATATCTTCTGGGGCTCCCTGTCTTGGCCTCCATAGAAGAACTTTTGCCCAAGGGAAAGGAATGGGTAAGTGGCTACTTGAGACCAAAAAAGCTAGCAAGATGAACCAGACCAGTTCACCTTAAGTCATGTTAGCCTATCTTTTAAATACAAAAGCAAGGAAAACCTAACACAATTGGATAGACAAACAGTTGAACGAAAACAGTGCATCAGGAGGCGCCCTCTTGATCCGGTGATCAAAGATTGACCAACAGTGTCTCATCGGCAGAACCCAAAACTCTAGCCCAGACAACTCCATCAACTCCCCACAATATTAGTACACATTATACGCGAAGATCCCTGCTGTACAATATTACACCTTTTTCCATTAGTAGAACCAGATTCCGTAAATCTCAACACAGGCTGTAATAATCTGTGACCCCAAAGCAACCACGGCAATCCAATTTATAAAAACTGAAACAAAGAACAGTTTTCATTACAGGCAGCCGAAGCAATTATGCACCTAGGCTTTTCCCTGGTCAGTCAACCACATATGCCGCCACTCTCACTTGAATGATGTTACTAAAACATCAGTTACTATCCAACAACACTCAATTGGGGCCTTCATATCTAATCATCTGCAGTCATGACTAATGACCCTAGACCACTTGCATAGTTACACTTACCTTTTCATACATGCAGATAGAAGAAATAAAGTACCAAGTAAACCATCACTTGTTAGAAGCCAAAGCAACTCCACAAGTTAGTTTCTACAAGGCTCAGCCTATGAAACCCACTTCTGAAACTCTGCTCTTGGCAGAGCTACAAAATTTTCATGTTTGTTTAATGTCAGAATGAACTCGTTCTGCGTAGCTGGTACCTTGGTTCAGAAATACCCCACGAGACCATCAGTTCAAATGCCTGCAAAATACAGAAACAATATTACTAAGCATAAAAACTTGTAAAAATGAGGTTGACACCAAAGTTACTAGAGATAATCAGCTTTCTTCTTGCGGATAACTTGTGCGACCACTTCCAAACTAGAAAGGGCCATGGAAGTTGGAGGATTTTGCAAACTAAAGCATCTTGAGACATGACATGCAAAAGGATTCTTGAACCAGTGAGAAACTCACTAACTACAAGAGTAAAGTAATAGCATACAGAGACAAGATGAAATTAAGAACAGTTACTTGAAGCTTTCAAAAGCTAGACAGAGGCAACTCCGACTAAGAAATTTTCAAGGTCACTCGGTAGCTTGTACAAGTGCGAACGGTTTTGCTAGAGAACTGGAAGTTTGTGGACTATATGAATTATACAGCCGTGTTTGGAAAGGTTTACACAGGATTACCTAGGGAGAACATCTAATAAATTTTTCATACCTCAAGGATAGGATAAGTAGTCACCATTTGAAAAGTGTGCTGATGACATTGTAGTTTTGAAATGCAAGGGTAATCCTTCAATCAATTTACATTTGAATATTTGATTACGTCTCCTCCAATAAACTTTATTGATAAGAATGGAATTTACAGAGAACATAACGTAGACATCTGAAAGGAGTTCAAATGCGGTGAACACCACGTTTATGGTCGTCCTAAGGTGAGCAACCCTTATAAATTTGTAATAAAATTAAACTTGGGAGACAATTATAATTGCCATGCTAATGAAGTGAGGAAATTTTTATTTCACCATGGGTTGCAAGGAAAAGACTGCAAATAAATTTTGAAGTTCTATTTATCAATTTGCAGAGTCTGTTAATCCTGCAGGGGGGAGAATTCAATTTTATAACTCACAAAGGCCCAAGAAAGAAGTATATATTTCAAACCTCTAGAGTGCACAAACTACACATATGCAACTAAACCTTCCAACAGATCCAACCGGTGAGAACACCATTATACGTCAAAAGCAAATAAAAATTTGCCACAGTACAAGAAGGTTCAAATTCAATAAGCCGGAGAACAGATAGTACTAAGGAAATTATAAAGATGACATAAATATATGTTCTGTAACTAGAAAATGCAGAGTGCTCCCAGGTTGGGTTATAGCATGCCAAAAACCACAAGGGAATGATTAGCTGGCTTCCATAGTGCTAATTAGGAGAAATGATATATAGAAAACACATTTAAGACAAAAATGCAAACTCTTTTACAAAAAGAGTAATATAAAATTAGTCACAACATACTCATAGCATTCAGAACAAGATTAATGGGGGAAGGAAAGAATGAAATCATTAAGGGCCAAAAAATAATGATGATGACATTCAGTCTCTGATATATCATAGAAATTACAAGTGCCTCCATAGAAAAAAATAACAGCTCCAATCAAAATTTTGCTAAAGAGTTTGATATATCATAGAAATTACAAGTGCCTCCATAGAAAAAAATAACAGCTCCAATCAAAATTTTGCTAAAGAGTTTGTTCAAAGCACTAATAGTCAATCATGAAAGTGAAAACTGGACTAAAGGAGAAAGTTGACGACAACTCATCATCACATAAAATAGGGGAAGAGATCATGACGCATCAGCCAAACAAGTTGACAATTTGGCCAAGAATTATCTTTAACATAACATATACAGGAAGCTGCCATCTCAATTCATCCTTAGCCAAATACATGATACTTGTATGGGGCATAAACTGATACCCATGCAACATATAACTATAGTATATGTGAATCTTATCATTGAATCTATTCCGATGTCCTCAAAATTAGGTTTTAAAGATAAGTTAGTCAAACTTGAAAATTTCTGGAAGCAGAATATAATTAAGCTTCATTAAAATATTCAAATTGTCGGATGAGAATGTTAGTGCTAACTGCCAACACCAGAAGGTGATTCCCATGTATTGATATTTTGCATTTCTCAATATCGAGTTCAGACATTGTTTACAACAAGTTAAGTAAAGATGCATTTACAAACTCTATTCATAGTGGAGGTTTTTTGGAAAATCAATGGGAAGGGTGCAGTGTAATTGAGGTTCTTGAACGTATCTAGGCATGATTTTTGAATAAAATACTCATGTAGTTGAGTCAAAGAAACATATCATAAGGACAGCAGGCAACTTTCCAGGACTTTATATTACCTTCATCAACAAAAGATATTGTTGTAACTCATGTTTAGATTGAATTTTGGAAAGAAAAATTTTCATTCTTCTTGCTGCAAACCCTTGATAGATGATTCCAAAATTTCCAACCCTGAATGTTTGATTTGACTTGGGCAATTTGTAAATTCAGACAAATTAAATGAACTCCTTTTATAAGGCAATAGAAGAACGCATGAACTTGGTGCAGATCTCAAGGAAACAACAAAAATATATGCATGCAGTGAGCCCTTTAAAGAATTATAAATTTCTCAAGAAAATTGTTATGCCTGTTGAGAATGAGGATCATTTATTTCTTTTTTTGCCAGTGATTGACAATTCAAAATTTATTAGTAATAACAAAAAAGCCTTGCCAACTATTATTAGTAATCACTGAAATATGTACTTTATCTATTCTACAAACTTTAGAGCAAAATTATCTTACATTTATCAAGTCAAAAGTGCACTTATCTTAATTTCCAACCTTTTCCACATGAAATAAGACTTTAAGTGGAAACAAGTCTAGTTGTCAGCTTTTAAGTCAGGAGTGTTTAGTGGTTCCCAAAACCAGATTCATAACAACAGTGCTAGCCCAAGTCTCATTATCTCATATGCTATAATTATGAAACCACAGCAAAGAAAGATCTACACAACTGTTGCTTGCCTTTTCTTTTTTAAGCTTCACATTTTCTTCTTCAAGATGCGAGACCTTGGTCACCAACTCATTATGGTATGCCTGTGAATACCATTGCACGGCAATTTGTCAAGGCCAGAGATAGAAGAAATGCATAAAATGCAACAGTGGCATGCAAAGAAACTATAAAAAAGCAAGTTCAAATCCTGCCTGCTTTCTTGCCCGAGAGCGAGCAGCAGATTCCCTATTCTTAATTTTTCGTCTTAGCCTCCTCTCAACGGCCTTCTCAAGGTCTGCAGAGACACTCTTGCGGCCCGGTGTTGGTGTATCCGACAATGCATCAATCGAAGGAGAAGGTGACAACCCCATTTGAGAAGAGAATTTATGGGACTTCAGTGCACTATCCAAGGACATGACAGGTTCAATGGAAGCATTGGTTCCATACATCCCTGCTTTTACCAAGAAATCCTCCAAAGTTGTTTCTCCAAGGGTTGGTTCTCTTTCCTGGCTAGTCATCTCCTTCACATTTCTCATCTTATATCCTTGCTGGATATCCCTCCACACCTCATCCACTGTCCTCCCACTAAAAGCCCTTGCCAGCGACCAGCTTGCTTGACGCTGAAGTGATGCTGCAGGGGAAGTGTTAATAATATTGTCTATTCCGGTTGAGTGGCTCACCTCAAGAGTCCAAGCATCCCTAAGCAATTCATCAATCTTCATGCTGCCTAGTGGTTTGCCCAATCTACCTAAGTGGTTTTTAACTTCATCAAGTGTAAGGCCTAACCACGAGTTGTGCCGTACCAGTGGATGTTGTGAATGAGGCTGCTTCCCTCCATCACTCACATCAGAATTCATTGTCTGAAGCTCCAACTATATAGAACTACAGTGAAGCAACCCAAAAAGTCCCCCCAAATATCAGCTATCTTCAAAGAAGTTTTTAACACATATCTATACCATCTTATCCAAATTCAATTTCCTCTTTGAGGCATCCAGATTCAATTTTTAAGACAGCATAAAACTGGAGTAACCATTTAAACATGTGCATGCATGCATGCACAAAAATCTTCCCAATAAGTGCATAGAAAAGCCCAGACCCCTAATCAAAACATAACTAAGGTTATGAAGCACAAACCAGAAAAAGGAAAACAAAAGAAACGATTCAAATCCTACCGAAAGAAGAGGGAAAAACTCTGTAAGCAAAGGAACCATTTTGAGTAACGGCAACCAGAAAGCAAATGGGGCATCTATGATTCCATTCCAGAAAAGGGAAATTTCGTAGCGTAAACAACAAAAACCGTCTCAAGATTACAGCAGCAAGACGCGAACTACAATTAATGAGACAATCAACATTAATTACCTGGTAGCAAAAGAGGATCTGACGATCTGAACTCCGTGAGAGAAGAATTTGGCGAGGAAAAAAAAGAAGGGAAAAACCAGAACCCTTTTGGTAATTGTCGCCTTGGTCGAGGGATCCACGTGGGCGTTTGAGTCTTCTTTTCTAAGAAAAAGAACAAATTATCTTTTGGGTCAGTTGTCCTATTTTCACAGATTTTTCTGTGTTTTTTCCTTGTTTTTGTCTGGAAAAAAATGCCGTTGAAGAAAAGACAAATGTGTCGTAATTTGGGCCCAGACCAAATGTGATTAGTACGAACCATCATTTATTTACATATTGGGCTTATTCTCCTTCATTGGGCCCAAACAAACATTAGTCCGCATCATTGATCTCATGACATGGTATTTGGGCTTTTAAAGCCCATGAATCAAGCCTACAACTGTAGCTAATTTCGTCAGAAGCTTTGAAACTCATTTTTTAAGGTCTGTTGTGGTTCATCTTCTGGGGGGACATGTTTGGCTGAGCTCATGAACTTGTTAAAGGAAAGCTTATAAATTGTTTACGATTGACGAAAGATTTTTCTAGTTTTTTTTTTTAATTTCAGAAAAAAGATATTAGGAATTTATTAAGTCTCGACCATTGAAAAAGTAATTGGAGTCTAATTTTTTTTTTCAGAATTTCCATTAGTACTAAAAATGTACTAAAAGCTCGGTTTATCGAAGAATATATGGATTGGACAAATTTTTTAAGAGTTTGCGTGTCTTGAAAAAGAAAAGAAGCATATAAACGTTAAAATTTGGTTCTCAAATTAATTAATTGATTATGATAGATTTTCGTATTGAAATACTCAATTTTATAAAAATTAGTTACTCATTTGAATTAAATTTTTATGATTTATTTTTGAAATAGTACAGATATTAAGAAAAATTCTGAGATTTACTTAGATAGATAGAGAGAGAAAGAGAGAGAGATGAGCCTTCAATAATTTTTTGCAAACTATAATTATGATCCAATCAATTATTGCATAATTTTAGCAGTTCGCGCAGCTGGTTAATCATTTAATATGTCCATCTCCTAAGTGGATTTAAATAGGTGATTTAATTAAAATATCAATCAGGGCATAATAAATCAATTAATGGGCACAATGGGTGGTTTAAGGAAACATAAGTACACTGGTTCAAAAGTTTCAAATTACATGTTTGGCAAAAGGCAAATTTAAAGAACAATGTATATCCAAAAAGTAATTTAAGACGGGGGGCAAATACCATTAGATACAATATTTCTATCCCAAATATAATTTTGAAGTGTTTAAACACAACAATGGGGCCATGCTATTAGAGATAATTTCTCTCTGAAATCATAAAAGAGTGGGCATATATAGAAATTTGAAAAACCCTTTGAATCTTAATATAATGAGATATCTTTGACCGAATTTTATAGTTATAATAATTCTTAAAAATGATTTGGCAAGTGTATACAAAGACAGTAGATTATCAAATTCCGTCGCATCTTTAATTTGGGTGCCCATATTTAATCACCCTATGTTGATGTATTATCATCATCTCATGAAGTTCTCAATATATATATAGATAGATAGATTGATATAAGGTCATCCTAATTTCTTCATAGAAAAGTAATAATTGTAGGTAAAGGACTAATTATCTAAAGGTTTTTATTTTTATCTAAAGGTTTACGTACGCATGTTTTAGTTTTTGAATATTTATAATATAAGCTGTATATTTTGTTGTTATATATATATATATATAAAGGACTAATTATCTAAAGGTTTTTATTTTTATCTAAAGGTTTACGTACGCATGTTTTAGTTTTTGAATATTTATAATATAAGCTGTATATTTTGTTGTTATATATATATATATATTAATTATATAAATTATTTATTACGTTTATATTCTTATTTTCATTTATATTTAGATGTATGTACAAATGCTTATATACATCTAATCATAAACACACAACATAAATATATATATATATATATATATATTTATTTATTTATTTATATGTATGTATGTATGTATGTATGTATGTATGTATATGTGTGTAAATTATGTGGTACAATCTAAAGTGGATGGATATGGGGCACAAAAAATCTAGACTCAATTATAGTCTCAAACTAAATTATTCGATTTAGATTTGGAATTATTGGCATGTCTAATAATTAATATTAAAAGAAAAATTCATATCACTTACATTCAATTAGTATTGATGTTTTGGTATTAATGGCTAATCTGCAATCCATTAAAATATTAAAATAAATTGATTTTTTCTTTTTTTATAAGTATATTCTAATAAAATGATGTTCGATTACTATTTTAATATGTTCTATGTAAGTAGTTGACTAAGAGAAACGAAAAAACACTCAAATTCCTCAAGCATTGTTTGGTTGCCTTTTGGAATTTAACTTCTTTAAAATTGTGTGAAATGTACAGTTTTCAAACATACAATATCTTTAAAATAATTCTTTTCTCACATATACAGACACGCACACAAAAATACAAATATTTAAAGTACGATCTTTACAAATATTCAAATCTAATTATTAATTATACACACACGCACACTCACATTTTTCGAATATTTGCAGTTTAGAAACTAGCCACATTACCGTGCACTATGCACTATTACACCATTCCATAATCATATAATATTAAATATACAAAAACACGTGAAAAATAAACAAATTATATATATACATATACTTATTTCTTTTATGTTATTCATTAATTATTCACGTACAAACAACACACTATTTTTTATAAAAAGGCACAAGATGTTAATAGTATTACACCAAGGATGATTGTCATTAATGCTGGCGTGGCAATTGAAAAGATCTATTAGTTTATCATTTTCCCACTCTATGTTAGAAATTTACAACGTTTGACTGATATGAAAGCGTAAAAAAGCAGCAGGAAAAATATGGGAAATGTTGCAGGTACCCAAGAATCTTACAGAATGTACATGGTACATGACTACTAATCCCCTATAATTCCTCCTAAGGTTTTCATAATCTATTTATTTTCTTATAAAATGTAGTCAAAATCTAGTATAAAATTGTGATTATAGGGGCTGTTCCTATCATAATCTTTGCCATATGAAGCCGAGTAACGGAAACATAAATTTTATCTTCTGAAAAAAAAGTGTATATATTATCTTAATCCAAATCGTGTCAACAAAACGTGGAAAAAATGATAATTTCTTTGAGCCATGTTAACATTATCCCAATTATTTATCATCGTTGTAGTAACAACAACAAAAACAATAAAACTTCAATTATTTCATATAGCCGATCGCATCGAAGTGAGCATCGCCCATTAAAGTTTAATTTAAAATGACAAACATACAAATAAAAATAAGTAAAAAAACTGAAAAAAATCCCTTAAACTAAAATGCTTATAGAAATTACACCTACTACATCTTTACTGCGAAGAAAATCAAATGCACATAAAATCCTATTTATTTTCAGTAAGTAATTAAAGATCTTTATGAGTAAACGTAATTATACTACAAGACTTTCCCTATACCAATAAAATTAAGCACAAAAAAAAAAAAAAAAACAAACAACAAAAAGTAAAAGCAAGTAACATAATTTTAAGAATACAGAGAAAGAGTACAAACAAAGAACTCTAGGCAGGAATTAAGATTGAGAACAGCCCATGCATAAAAGAAAACCCTTACTATTGTGATGCATATCTGTGTCTATCTTGTTCGAGTTTATGCATTATCAGAATCCCGGATTATTATGATTATTATTATTTTGTGATGAAGAAGTCTGCTAGGGATTGGACACTGCTACGATGAATTTTCCTCCTTTCCTTTTCGTCGTTTGATTTCCTTAATTCTAGACTCGAGCACTGTCCAAAGAAGCCAGACCTCTTTCATATTACTGACTCTTTGAATGTATTATATCACAATTTCTTTCTAGCTAACCACCTTCCTTATTTACTTATAATTACTCATCGCCCTTCTGTCTTCTTTGTAGGGTTTTTAATTTTTTTGGATGAGCCATCGGGTGTCGTTTCTCTCTCTTGTCTCCCGCAGAAAAATCTCCTCTCGGATTCTCCCAGATTTTCTTACCTTTCTTTCTGGTTTGGATCAATAATGGAGGAGGATCATCGAGAACAAGGTAATGAAAATAGCGCAGAGGCTATGGTGCAAGACGAACCAGCTGCGACTGGGTCGGAGGCGCCGCCCAACGGGAGGATTCTGGTGAAGCTCAAGCTTCCCAAGATGTCGGAGGAGGCGGGGGCGGGGGCGGTAGAGGAAGTGGAGGCCGGGCCAAGTGAGGAAATAAAGACCCATCATTGCCAGGAGTGCGACAAGAGCTTTAGCTCCGGGAAGGCGTTGGGAGGTCACATGAGCAGCGCCCACGTTCAAGCTAACAGAGATCAATCGCTGAAGAAGCTGAAATCCAAGACGACGAGCCAGCACAAAGCTTCCGGATCGGAGACGGACATCGTCTGCAAGTTGTGCGACAGGACTTTCCCGTCCAGGAAATCCCTGTTCGGACACATGAGAAGCCACCCTAAGAGGGGGTACAGAGGGATGAACTCGCCTCCCAAGCCCGAGGTCGATTCCACTGATGCTTCACCCGGGCCCAGATTCGAGTACGTGAGGATAAATCAAGAAGAAGAATACGATCACGAGGACGAGAATCACCACGATGGAATTGATTCGGGCCCGGAGGAGGCGGTGTCTGCTGCCGCAGACGGGCCTTTGAAAGGATGGTCCATGACGGGCAAGCGAGGGCGGGGACAGACGACGACTAAGCCCGAGGCTGACGGTCCGTCTGCTTCGAGTCCAGACGACGAAGTCGTCTCTGCAGTGCACCAGTTGATGAGGTTATTCAAGAGTCACTGGAAGGAGCAAAACGTCGAACAAGTAAAGGACAGGGGCGCCGACAAGTTGGAACGAAGATCCGAAGATGGTTCTCAATTCAAGAAGCAAAAGAGGGATCATTATTCCGCGGCCGGGAAACTGCAGATTTGTGAGAAGGCGGCCACCATGGTTGATGAGGCATCATCAAGGTATGCCAGACAGACGGAGACTAACGGCAGAGGGAAGGAGAAGATTGAATACAAAGAAAAAGTGAAGCCATTACTATTCCAAACTGCAAAAACATCAATAAGCTTAAGTAGTTTGCCAGATGACAGCACTGACTCTGATGACCATCATCTTCATCTAATCACAACCGCTGACTCGGTCAACGGTACGCGTGTTGAGAGAGCCAACACTTGCAAGGGTTATACTAACGAAGTCAGCCCTAACCAGCAAAGGGGGGATAACGGGACATCAACAACCACCCCCGAGAAATACACTTGCAACACTTGTTACAAGAGTTTCCCAACTCACCAGGCATTGGGAGGGCACAGGTCAAGCCACAAGAAGTTCAAGCTGAGCATTTTCAATACAATGGACAACGAACGGCGCCAAGGTGCTGTGAGCAAGGAGGAGCCTAATGGTGCCAACACTTCAAGGGTAAACACTGCAAGTGATCAGTCTGGTAGCCCAGCAGATGATCGTCATGACAATAGTCACACATGCAAGATTTGTAACAAGACTTTCCCAACTGGGCAGGCTCTTGGAGGTCACAAGAGGATCCATTCTGCAGGGGAAGAGAGCAATAGTAGGGCTGCACAGAAAGCACTGGATATAGATCTTAACAGGATGCCAGCTGACCAGGATCAAAATGATGATGATCATGGAGAGGGGGCACAGTCCATGCAGGATTGAGGTGGAAATTCATCTTGGCATGCATGCATCGAACATTCATTGCTTGTGAATTTCTGTGTGCTTGTTCTTAGGGTTCAGTGCCTGGAAATTTGAACTTGTTACCGTTTAGTTTATCATTTGCTTCCTTCGGTGTTTCTTTTTTCTCGATTTCAGCTAACACATCTCATGGTTTCATGCTGGAAATTATGTTTGTTGAGCCAGTTGAGCCTCATTACATCTTATAGTCCCTTTCCTCGTTGGTCAATGGTTTCATAATAGTTAGAAATAATTACATGACAGGAACATGTTTACTTTGATGTATAGGAACATGTTTGTTTTGATGTCTTTCCATCAATCTTATGGAATAACCCTTTTGGGTTGTTATTATAAAGATGAGCAAATAGGCAAGAAGATTTAATTTCCTTCAATATGAATAAACACAAACATACACATACAAATATATAATAACCCATATTATATTTTCCCCTTGTTTGGCTCAAAAAGGCCTTTTGTTTTGAGTTTTCAAGCATAATCTTTAAAGGCTTATGAACAAAAAATTTTCCTTGATTATAAATAAACTCAAAACAACTTGGGATCTGTTTGGCCTAATTTTCGAGCCTGCAAAACTAGTTCCAGCTCTTTTTGGAGTGCAATTACCATATTGCTCGATTTTATGTTAGTCTCAAATTTACATTTTTCTATTACAAGGATTCTCATTCAGTTCGGCTATGATTGGATGCGAATTTGGCATCATTTTATTCTCATCATAATTTTTATTTTGATGTAAATTGTGGTGGGACAGAAACTTAGTACAGAAGCTTAAAATTAGTGAAAAGCAAATTGTGATGGCATAGAAATTTGACTGTGAAAACTTGATAATAAATTATTTATTTTAATGTAAATCGTGGAGGATAAAAATTGGGGTGAAAATTCAAAACTAGTGAAAGGCTAGCAAATTGTGGTGGAGTAGAAAATTGATACGCTAACTCAATAACAGTGAAAAGAAATCGGGTGGAGTAGAAAATTAACACTGAAATTTTGGATTAACATAAGAGTAAGAGCGAAATAAAAATATCTATTTTGTTTGGAAAAGAAAATTCTGATGGGTGAAAAAGTGATGCAAATTTGCATCCAAATATAGCCATTATTTCATTCCCATCAAAATCTAGCATTATAACATATTACTCATCAAAATAATATTTTTTTCATCTTTTCTCTCTTACTTATAATGCACTATTCCTAAATTTCTGTGGTAACTTTCCTCTGAACGAAATATGAATCCAAACAAAGCAATATCGGCACGCTTAAGAGGATTTAATGCGTACACCATAAATAATTGATATCTATATCTCCACTAGAGCTATTAAAAGAGTTGTGACAAATGATATGCTATACACACACACACACACACACACACACACACACACACACACACACACACACACACACATATATATATATATAATCGGCCTTAGATAAAACGGACGAAAGAACCAAGGCAAATATGGAGAAAATTCATTAAATCCATTAATGATTTCAAGGGTCAGTCAAAAGAATTTGTGCTTTGTTTTTGGTTCGAGGGGATTAATTAAGGGAGTTCATCGTTAAGAGTTTATACACTGTTCATAAGATCTTATCAGAATTCATATATCTAATGGTTTATAAAATGTTATAAAACATTTGTTAAAATTTTCATAAACAGGTGCGTCAGCTATAGAAATAAGGTGTATAAATTTATAAGCTCGGTTAAAAAATAAATTAAAATTTTAACGCAAGGTATTAACAAACTACTTTAAATATATTATTGACTATATTTTTCTGCTAATATATTATAAACTACATTATTTTATTTTACCTAATCACTGCAAGAATTTATTTTTATAATAACACGTAACGTTTTGTATTTTTGTGATAGCTTTCGAAAAGGCTTATAAAACATATAAGCTCATAAAAACTATAAGCGTAATAGTGGGCAATAACAAGCTAGAAACCCTTAAATGCAAGATAAATTATATTTAATGTACTTTTGAACAAAATCAAAGTTTACAAAAAATGATTTATTTAGAGATTTTAGCTTCATTTATATTTCGAACTTCATTTTTGTGGGAAAAAAACTCTCCGATTAAGAGTTGTGAATTCCAACATAAAAAATTCCGTACGTTCACTTACACACACTATTTATGTATATTGATCACACTTTCCATTAGACTTGCTGTAAACCGTATTAGGTTAGCAGGAATTGAATTATCAGTTAGGAAATTAGATGATCCACTAAGGTGTATGACACAATACTGATTGCTTTTTCCCCATTGTTGAGAATTCGTAACTCGCTTGTGATTTGATTTCCTCGTTTAAATTATTTTTCTTACCAAATTAAGATTCTTTGTTCTGCGGAAAAATAGCATTTTTGTTTATTTGATGAGCAATATGCATCGTAATCGTTTCTTTCTTCCTTTCCTATTTCTTTTTCCTAATACACATAGCAAAAGGGGAGATATAATTATTTAATTACTTGAATTTAGCTTCTTTTAGGATTTTTGAAATCTACATTATACTTAATCAAGAATTCAAGTGTTAACAAATCATAGGTATAATAATCAGCATAGATTCATGTTCTGACATAATCTCATTGTTAAGTATTGTATTCTCAAACTGGACCAATTTTACTGTATACCCTATTTGGATAGATTAATATTATTCTAGCAGTTAATTAATGATAAAAACATATGCATCTTATTAATTAGTAATTAATTTTTTGTATCCCATACGCAATATATAAAAACAGTACCGCAGCTCTTCTCAATACACGAAGATGTTTATATGTAAAATGCAGAGAGAATATTTTGAAGTAAGAAATTATCAAACTGATAAAAGTTATAACGGGTGCCAAACAATAAGCACTAGAATAGCTACGCTCCAAACAATGACTATTCGAAGTCAATTCAATTTAATTTCAAACTTAAACTTTAATCAAACAGCAAAAGTAAACTTGAAAAGATTTTTCAAATCTAGTCAAACTCTAATTGTGTTCTCAGGAAAAAGAAAATATTTCAAACTCGAATTGTGGATTAATTTTTTTAATACCCATGGGGCCAGTACAACTACTATAATTCTTGTGTTAAACTCCGGCTTAAAGAAATGTGGGTGTATTCGCGAAAAAGAATACGCCTTTCCCACACCCACATATGTGCCCCTCACAAGAAAACAAGATACAACTAGAGAGAGAGAGAGAGAGAGAGAGAACAAAATAGCACATTTTCAAAATGAAATGAATCGGCTCAATGACTTTCAAACATACAGCTTAATCCCAACCAAAGCCATCTTATATTGATGTCTATATTATCTATCCATTTTTCTGTTCTTTTCCTTCTTTGAAGTACTTTCCCTATATACAAGTTACAAATCCTGTTGCCAGGAGAAAATGCCTCACAAAAGAGACACTGAAATATACAAAAGACATCCTCAAATACCGACACCAAAAAAATGGGCCGCCAACTTAAGCTCCCTATAAACTGTTAGAATGCTCTTCCAAAACTTGAACAGGTCAGTTTCTTGCAACTGCAATGACATATCAGCCGGTGGCTTGCTGAGTATCGGCCTGTGCAGGAACATTCTTAACTTTGGTGCGGTTGAAGTCATCCAAGCTACAATATTCTTCTCTTAGCAGCCTATCCAATTCTGGATGCCGCTTCAGCGGTTCTTTGTGGTCTCGGGTCTCACGGAAGTGATGAAATGCCCTGCCAAGCAAGAAGACTTGTGATAACAGTGGGAATGCAAGCACTGTAGATGTGCAGGGAAAAGTCTAAAAATCGGCCCTTGGGGAAATTTCTAAATGTTTGATGGCTTTCGTCCCCTCATAAGGTGACATTTTTCTAATGTTTATATGCATAAGACCTCACCGCCGCCCCCCCACAACCACACGGAAAAGAGGAAAAAGAAAAGAGAGCAGGAAACAATGATTAATTTGAACACTAAGGTTATGCTGGTTTTCAATTTTTAATGTGCGTTTTAAGTGTATTTTTTTGAAAATTATGTAAAAATAAAAGATAGATAGAAATAAAATTTAAAAAGTATAATAATTACAGTATATGTTTTTAGGGTGAAGGAATAACAACAAACATAGCCTAAAGGACTAACAGGCCACAGTGCAACACAGAGAAGCAGGTAACCAGCTCCAAATTGGAAGCAAGGATAAATTAAGAAAGTAAAAACACATCATTTAGAAGAAAAGATAACAAATCAAGTCATAAATACCAGGTTTAGAAAGAATCTTAAAGCGAATTATCATATTAACTAGAATTAAAATAATGATGACGATGATTAATCAATTCAATCTTTGTAAAACATCTGAGGAGTCCAATCATCTATATATACAACTTATTGAGCAAAACTCGACAGTACACAACTTTAACATGTTGGCCACAATGATTAATGGAATTTAAAAAAAAAAAGAGTTTAGAAGGGGTTAATAATTACCAATACTTTTCTAGGCCATAAAGGTTGCCTCTTTTATAGAAATCAAGTGCCAGCCGTTCGAAATCATCATAGAGATCCTCCCTAAATTCCTTCTCCAAGCCATAGCTGAAACAAGGAAACAAAGTGTGAACAATTTAAAGCAAAGACATCACTGTAGGAAGAGATGCAGTTGTGTAGAATGAGAATCAGGCCAAGGAAATGAGAGTCTGAATTCAAGAATCTACAAGTATATTCTGGAACAGAAAACCGAACAATACGTAAGTCCTACCTATAAAACCTGAACAGGCACTCTATTCCATAATTGTAACCAGCGGCTGCATCTTCTAGAGCCAACTTCTTGAATTCATTGTACATGGAAGGGAGAAACATGTTCCTTAAGAAATAACACCAAAATCTGTAGAGTGTATTCATCTCCTGCAAGACAAAGTGGCACATGCCATAGACATCAACATAATACATAATTCATAGTTTTCCTATTCTGCATAAAATCGAGCAAGATAAATTATCAGAACAATGAACAGGTCTAGAGGAAAAATATGTGAGAGGAAACATCAGCCACATTAATCATCTCAAAGAAAGTGGCACTTGTGATCTCTAGACAACAGTTTATATAAAAACTTAGCTATAGTTCCAAAGCTTACCTCACTGCAACCAATTCCCATTTTCCTGCGTTCACTAAGGCATCGCTTTTGGTACTTTTTATACCTGAAGAGAAGAAAAGTAAAGTGGCCAGTTAAAAATTTATAAACTGTTTACAGAACCTCCTCAATTCCCAAGAAAAACGCAAGTGTAAGCATACTAGGCCATATATATGCCCATCCCTATCTCAAAATGCATACATGCATTTGTAGCCTAAAATTGTATCTAATATTAATTTGCTTACAACTGCTGTTTGAAACCATTTTCCTCAAGAAGTTTATGGCTTGGATGTTGAAATGGTGGAAATGACTTTGGTACTGAACCAACTGGTGGACTACTTCCTGAAAGATTACTCTGAGGTGAAGCGCTCAACTTTGAAGGTCTGAACCTGCAAAATTCCCAGACAGATTGTAAGGAAAGCTGGAATTACAAATTACACAAACAAAACTCAAGCATAAAAACATGAATAATTTAACTGAAATTCAGATGCTTCACTTGGACCCAAAAAACTGAACATAATCAATTAAAATTGTTGGAGAAGATGGAACATAAATTACGATGCTCACCCATGACTGTCGGGAGGTGTAGAACCAAAGAAAAAACCAACAGCATCACTAGGTGGACTTTCAGATACTACTCTGGGAGAGTTTCGGCTACTTCCATGAGCTTTAAAATTTCCATAAAACAGTCGCTGCTTTTGAATGGAATGCTGCTTCAAGCTGCTTTTATTTTGCTTCCTTTGAGGATTAGGATTTCCCACTCCTTCACTGCCACTTCTTCCAGTAGAGTGATCAGAAACCTTTGAATTCAGTACAGTAGCGCTGTTAGCAGAATGCTTGGAGTTCTCATCCTTGCTTTCATTAATGGGCTTATTATGCCTCCTACGATGAGACCGCTTTGAGTTTAGTTCCTGCCAATTTGCAGATGGTTAATAAAATATATATATATATTTTTCCCTTTGGTATGATTCAACAGAATTTCAGAAAACAATCTGACAACCTGCTCATAAAAGTAGAGGCCATCATTTATAGCAGAAGCAAGCTCTCGAGACATGTTTTTTGATTCTTCACCAGGTCCTTCACCTATCCAAGTATTCTGCAGCATAAAATCTAGTTAATCATTAACTCCCAAGCCTATACAATGTGTCCTCAATTCAACTTTAAGTGAACTGTGAACTCTTCTGCGAAAAAACCTTTAGTGAAATTGAAACTTAGCACATTTTGCATAGAACCCTCCCCTAACAAAAGACAATTTGAGCATAGCAGAAAAAAAATTGAATTTAAAAAATGCCATTTTATTTATTTTTTAAATGATTCTGAAAGAAATCATGCTAATGATGAAGGTACATAAGATGGAAAAAAATTAAAATCTGCTCAAGGAACCATGAGCTTTTAAGGAAAATATATAGAAGAAATGCAGCCAAAAGGACAAATAGCATAGTTTAAAAAAGCAATTAAACCTAAACTGCTAACAGGATCTGATATTTCAAGAAGGAAACTTTCTAGCTCAACTATATTATTCTGATATAAAATGAAACATGAGAAAAAAGGGTAAATTCAGAGAATTATTGGAACTAGATATCATTTTTACCTCTTTTCATTTAACAACGACATCAATCACAAAACCTTAGTTCACTAAATTTAGAGCTCATTGAGTTTTATAAGCACCGCAAGATGGTTATGTAGGATAACCCATGAATTGAGCAACAAATTATAATGACAAGATTAATATCTTCAATCCAAGCAAAATCACAATTCCCAGATTTTTAACTCCGACAATATTTAGTATGCAAAAAACAACTCTTCTAATTACTGTGCACAGTCCAACTCAATAGTCATGTTCCTAAATTATCAGGTCTATCTCCAATTGATTTCAAAACATCAGAAATTTTCAGGATATTCACACATTTAGTAGCTTTTCCAGGGGGAGGCAAAAGATTGTGAAACTCTCCAGATGCTTCATTGAAGCATTACCACAGCACCAGAAGAACCGATGCTTGCAAGCTGTAATTTATCCTGCACGAGCCCAGGGCCAATATATTTTTGTGAATGGTCAATGTGAAAAAAAAAAGAAAAGAAAAAAAGGAACTTGCATGAAAAAAACTAGGAAGCTGCTCCCAAAGGTTACCCTCAACGAGACTGGACTAAAAGAAGTCAGATTATACAGCAATTTGGGTCAAGTGAGTATAGCGAATTAGGAAAAGCAAAAGAAACAAAAGAAGGATCTTACGTAAAGCAAACATAAAAGACAAGGACTCAGAAAAGTTGGTTAATTTCTACGTGTTTTAAATTTCATATAGATCTCAATTATAATTGTAGCAATCTTCTGATTTTTTTACTGGACACATATTTATAGAACATCCAATTCAGAATTTAAGGAAGATCTGGAAAATATTGCCAGGCATTAGCATTACAGAAGAATATCTGAGAACAATATAAATGTAAGCGGGCAGCATGTCTCAAAAAAGCCAACCAGCGGATCATGGCCAGACCTGAGTGACAATTACAAGCCTCTCAACAGCATGATCATTAACTGTGACTTCATCATTGTCATCGTCAACCCTGCAAGGGTCCGGATATTTATAAAACAAGCCTAAATGCCTTGAGCTTGTAAAAAAGTTACATGAAATCGAAAAATGAGTAAACCCCAACATGCATATTAGTTTGCATGAACCAAACAAAAATACCAGCATGTTTAAACTAATACCTTTAACTGAATGTTTTTTTTTTAAGTAAAAAAGCAGCTCTATTACACAATAAGGGGACTCACATTTCTAATTCTACAGGCAATTGACAACAAAATAAATAATTCAAAACTTTTTCTTTCAGTCAATTACTTTGTGAATTAAGGTTCTTCATGTAGCATATGGCATCATCCTCCACATCTCTTTATACAAGATGGCAGACCCAGGAAGTCATTTTCCAATTATTTACTACATGCTGCACAAGTTGATTAAATTTATGCTGATTTTTCTGTTATTCGCATTCAAAGGGAATGGACAGCAACTAACACAAACTAAACTCATACTTGGATTTTGTATGGAAAAAATATAGTAAAAGAGTGTCCAGTTGTTGGGCTTTGAAGATATAAAATTTCCAGTGACTATAACGCAAGTTGATATCCAACATTTTGCATTTAATAAAGTTTACAGTTCACAAAATATTAGTTTTATTTTAAGAAATTTTACAGGTGACAGAAAAGAAAAGTACCAAGAGTCCATTATATCACATGCAACTGGTGAGGTGAACAGTTCCCAAATTTAATTCTTTACAGCCTTGTCATTATTAAGCACATTATTAGAAAAATTTATAGATAAACAAGGAATAGATGGACCGTCTTTCAACAATGAACAATTGCAGATAAAGGTAAACCAAGCAGAGAGCAAGCCAAAAATACCTTCCAACAGTAAAAGGGTTATAGCTCCTTTTCACTTTCTGCTCCAGTTCAAGCTCTTCATCAAGCATAAATGTGTTTGAAAAATCATTGGATGAGTCATCCAAATTTTGGACATTCAGATTTGAAAGCACTTTCATCTGCCCGTGTTCACAGTTTTCAGAGGTGACAGACATTGCAGAATCAGCTCTTTGTGATATAGCTGCAACATTTGATCTATCATTGTTAGACTGAAAACCCAACTCCGTGCGTAAATTACTACTTCCAGAAGCAGCAATATTGTGTGCTTTGCCATTTGAAAGAACCTTATCCTTGCTTGGCTCCACATCATTATTAATTGATTTTTTTATGGCATCTGCATTCAATGGCTGGCCATCCACAGAGGTTCCTCCTTTTGGTGGAGGAAGTTCCGTTTTTCCATCCAAATTCTCCCTATTATTTTCATTGGGATCATCATTATTCACAGCGTTTGGAACCAGCGATGAAGATTTCTTTTTCAGGGAATCTGGAATCCACTTTGGCCATTCATTGCGTCTTCTTACCTTCTCACCCTGGAAAGGTTGAAACCCAAACCATATCAAGGGGAAGTTTCACAAGCAAAAGAGGGAAAACTAGAAATAAAAGGCAATGAAGAGCTTTCTACAAAATTACCATAGATGATAGAATGAATTGAAAGATGTTCAAGAAGCAAATTATCATACCTGCACTTCGACAGTCTCTGAAGCTTGCAGTGCATCTAAAATAAATGAGATCTCCACATTCATTCTTTTAACCTGAAACCCAAAATTTTAGAAAACCTTAGTAGAATAGGAACGTGGCTTAAAGACTAGATCCCAGGGAAGTAACTCAAGGGGACCTGAAAAATACTAGAATATCCACCTGCCCTACCAACCCACCAAACAGAGACCAAAAACATGAATGTTATTAGGTTTCAGTTAACCTCTTAAGAGTGCACTCACAATCTCAGTTATCCTCACACAAAAGAAATAATTGTCAAAATGCATGTAACATCTCCAGCACACGGACTAAAAAATATTACCCTTTTAAACTCGGCAATAGTTGATATTGGAACCCATCCTTGGTCATCCATCAAAGAAATCAAGTAGTAATCATTCTGCAGATTCTCATCACTGCACAAGAAGTCAGATTCAATACTTAGTAGTCATCTATTGATTGAAAATAAATTTGTTTTAAGACTCATATCAAATCACGTAAAACAGTTCCACATAAACATCAGCATGCTATGGATATAATCACCACCCATCAAAGAAAATAATCATTAAGAATTATTATCATTCTGCTAACACATGGATGAATCAACATTCCACTAGTTAATAGTATACTGCCATCAAATTTAACATAAAGACAGCTGATACTGCAACAATAGGCATGAACTCCGCATTATATGTAACTTAAATATTGTAGAAGCAGCTGAAACCACAAATATTAAAAGGCAAGGGATCAAGAGCGGTTGGATAAATCACCTGAAATAATATTCAATTTGCTTTAAAATGTTAGCTCTCAAGGCTACAATAGGCAAGGGTGGCATGGGAATTCCAGGACTCAAGGGATATGGAACTAAAAACGGTGGGTAAGGTGCTCTAACAGAACCTGGAGGTGCAGCAGGGTGGTAATAAATGGCTCCTGGTGCACCTGTATCAAGATGAATTTGTTAGAACTGAATCCTTAAAACATAAAATATAAGAAAGGGAAACAATCACAGAGCATATACAATGCTAGTCTTCAAAAACTAAAACAGCTTTATATATACTTAATTCAAACACCTGAGAAGACTGGAGGCCTTGCAAAAGGTCTTGGACCCATAGTTTGCTGAAAATGATAGTTATTAGGGGGAAGAGCCCGCTGATTATTCCAGGAAGGACTTATCTGGCCACCTTGTTCTTTTGTATTTGGCCTTCTAGCAACAGAACTTGATTCGTGGGCACTTGAATCAGGGCGTGGTGAAGATGGAAAACCCCCATTAGCCAGTGGAACAAAAGCTTGTGCTGGATCAATACCAGACTTTACCAGTTGAGCATCTGCTCTTGGAAAAGGTACTGGAGGTAACTGATAAGCATATCCAGGGCCAGAAATTGGCGGAATGGGAACCATTGTATGAAAAACTGGTGTCACTGCTGGTGTATAATAGGGTAATGGAACAGGAAATGGAGGCATGCAGTTTGGGCTGTGCTTGGGGCCAATTTTATTTTGATGCATATAGTAGGGCCTACGAGGAGACTTAACATTACTGCGTCCATGGAACTTTTGCTGCTCAACTGTAGCCTGGAAACCAAGAAAAAAACGATCAGACACTAATTGAAAATAAAGTGTGCATATTCAATTCACCAAAAATCCATCACTAACACTAAAGTTCAGTCAACAAGAAGTTTAGATTTACAAGAACTTATCAGTCTTATCTAGCTTTTTCATATGGTGTGACTTGAGGGTATTTCGATCAAAGGAAGCAGTCTGAAAATTTAAACCATAAAACATCACAGCAAAACCTAAGTATACAGCATTTTGGTGACTTTTGTCCCCTCTACAAGTTTAGGGTTTGCAAGTTCACAATTATTGGCCTACTGGGGCCGGAGAAAACAGGAGATATATTTCATACCACGGAATCCTGAATCCTAGATGCAAAATACAAGTATGGAACCAAGAAACAGATTTGCAAAGCTGAAAAGCCTGATTAAGACTAACTAATTGAAAATAAAAGAACATTGGGACAACAGAGATTGCTGAATAAAATACATGCAGTCACTTATCAACTGTAGGGCCTAATTGGAAACCATTTCTTTTTTCCTTCACCAAAATACCAATCCAAGAACGGACAACTCGTTCTTTGTTCCAT
The DNA here is from genome assembly GCA_019155195.1 of Avicennia marina. Classification (NCBI taxonomy): domain Eukaryota; kingdom Viridiplantae; phylum Streptophyta; class Magnoliopsida; order Lamiales; family Acanthaceae; genus Avicennia; species Avicennia marina. Next base: position 2,371,764 of record CM032783.1, on the reverse strand, counting down.
TTCATTAATTTCTATAACATTGCCACAAATTAACAATGCATAACAGATATTTCTGGTATAACTAAATGTATGAAACATGTTTTCAGAATCAGATAAAAACAAATTTTTTCCAATTCTACTAATATGAAAACATGTGTCATAATATATGAAAACAGTTCAAATCATTTTGTTTCTAAAGATACACACAAATAGATCTTACTCTATTCAGCCACCTTTCTGGCCCGTGCCAAGACTTGAACACGCACAATAAATGCAGATGTCAACAGAGAACAAATAACAAAATTACATTTAGATCGAACAAATTTCCCATCTTCCCCAGTAAAACATATTACATAAACCTTTGTGGTAGTTCTTCCTCTATTTTAAAATGTTACTTTCTCTTTTCATTAATCTAACTAACTTAACACGTTATGAAGTATGCAGCCAACATATATACACAAAAACAAATGGAAGTTAATCCACGAACTTCATACAACGCAAAAATCAACTGCATTCAAAAATAATAAAGCAACACATTAACTAATTTTTTAAAAAATCAAATCAATAAATATCAACAAAGCAACTGAACCTACCGATGCAGGAGCCGGCGGCGGAGCACCACAGCCATCAGTCTCGGCATGTGACGACGGTAGGGGAGGGGATTGGGTAGACCTGGGATCAACACTCTCACTATACTTGGGCCGCTGCTGTGCGTCGGAGAGCGCTGGCCACGACTCTGAATCAGCCTCCATCACCGGAGAGGCAGCGGTGGAAGTTTGCCATGGTGACTTGGGAGGTCCATCGGCATCACACAAATTATCAAGCCGATCGCCACCACCGTCATTGTCCCCCATCCCCATAACTATGTATGAATAAATATTCACGCGGGTTTATCCGGATAAAAACTGTGAAACGGAGAAGACTTCCGTAACCGCAGAGAAGGAGCGTGGGCCTGTAAATACTAAATTGAAAGTGATCGATACCTCTGTGGCACGGCGGCGGTTGCGGAGAAGATAGGTGGCGGCAGCAAGACAGAAGGTGGGCGGGAGACGGCGGAGGGAGAGTAAGGAAGCGTTGTGTGCGGGAGAGAGATAAAGCAAGAAGAGAGAGACTGACTAGGGTTGTAAAGTTTTCAGACCCTTGTCGACACGTTGACTGTTACAATAAATATACATCTGTGTGCGCGCGCGCGCGTGTATTCATTTACTTATTAATTTATACTAAAAATTTGATATTTATTGAAAAAACTAATTAAATTTATTAATTATAGTAAATATTTTTATGAATTAAGATTATTTAAAAATTTTTATACATGAGAGTGATAAAATGAATTAGTGGTGAAAGCAAATAAAAAAATCAAAATTTTATTGAAATAAAAGAGAAAAATGTATAAAAATAAGGTTAAAGAGAAAAATAAAGAAGATAAGGGCAATATTTAATAGTTTGTCATTGAGAACAAAAATTAATTATTATAAATTCATCGCACATGATGTATATCTAAATAGTATTGAATAAAATAAATAAGGACAATTACAATAACAATTTAGGCAAGTTTAATGCATGTGCTTCAAAAGTTAAAATATATAATAAATATAGTAATAAAAGATAGATGAATTAAATATGATTAAAATTTAAAATGAGATAAAAAAATTAAATTAGTGGAAGAAAGAGGTTTTGGGTTAATAGCAAAATTCAAAAATGAATGATAGTTAAAAGATATTGTAATTAAAGGGGTATTTTAGAAATTTAATTAAAAAACCAAATGCACCCTCTCTAATTTTATAATGGTATGGATATAATAATTATAAATATATATATTTAATTTACTTATTAATTTATATATAATTTTTAGGTGTCAAATACGGATAAATCACATGAATATTAATTATGCTCTCTTCATTTAAAACACAAATGTGTACATAAAAGATTACACATATAATTCAGATACAAATTTGTATTTTAAAGAATGATTCAAGCACGAAATTTTTTAAATTCAAAAGAAATATTTCTGCTATTAAAAAATAAGAGAGATGTAGGTAACAATCAGAGTGATTTGATAAAGAGGCCTCTGTCATTAATTCTAATTATTAATAGGTAGCGTTTTAAGTGTAATCATTGATATAAATAAAAGTATTGAATTAATCTTTGTTAGTGGTTAACAACACATTATTAATATTAATATATTATCCGCAATAAATACTTACTTATCCTATAAATTTATTTGTCGTTGTCCACAAGTATGACTCAAAGCTGTAGGTCATCAGCTTCTCCTTAGGAGGAGTCAAAAATAATAATAATAAACTCCATTTCTAATTTTTATGTTACGAATCATATTTTAAAAATAAAATCAATGGAATAATTTATTACCATTATCAATTTGATTGGTATATATTCCGTTACGTCTCTACTGCTGACTGATCATAAGCGTATTATTTTAATTTTTAAAAACAAGATAAAGGTGTTGTATGTTTTTACATGATTTTTAAAGATATAAAATGTTGCCATAAACATTAAAGAAATGTTTCAGAAACCATTTTTGATATCTTTTTATTTCATGTGAAAATCTGTTTTTTATTTCTATTTTCTTGTTAAACATTCTATACAATGTTATCCAACAAAAGACTGTGTAAATATATGTTTTCGTTCATACATTTAAAAAATAGATATTACAATCGTTATATTTTTTAAATTGTATATCTATCTCTCTTATTTTTACACATTTTTTTTAATAAAAATACATATAAAAATATACACCAAAAAATCAAAACAAGCATAACCTATTCTTTTATCTTTTAACAATTAGACGAATTTCGCAGTTAAATTGATGATTTGGTTATTATGTAATGTAATTATTATTGTTATCATTATCAGTGATAAGAGGCCTAATTGTATAAATAAATTGATAATATTTTAAATATAAACTTTATATATAGATACATGAAGTATTACAATAGTTGTACATTTAGTAAAACTAATAACCTTCTGTTTGTTAAATATAACGATAATAATAAAATTTATGAACATTGTTTTCTGAAAAAGAATCAAATTTACGTGATGAGGCGCATTAATATATTCTTTTTTCAACATCACGTAAAAATTGAATTATATTTTAATCCAAATTCAAATGATCACAATTCAAATTCAAAATATACTAATGTTAGGATGTTAATTTGGTATAATTTTTCTGTTCATCAAAATATACATTTTTGGACATTATATTTATTAAAATAATTTTTTGTTCTCTTTTTCCTTCTTATTTTATGTTATTCTTAAATTTTTATATTAACTCTTTTTAACAACGAAATTTACGTTCAAACAAAGGCACCATAGATAACAAATGCTAGGAAAGTGCAATTACCATTTTACCTTCATGGCAACACATCTATTTCATCGACTCTCTCAAGTGTTAAACCCCTGCATTAATTACACCTTTCTATTTATTTAATTTTTAATTATCCACACCATACGTTAATTAAGAGCAATTTTAATTATACAGTGAGTGGTTGCTGAAATACACTACGTTGTTCACAATTTTTTTTTTCGTGTTGCACCATCAACTTTCATTATGTCCATTCACCTTTTTTTTTTTCAACTTCATTTTATTATTTTTTTAAATTTTTATTAAATTAGGAATGTTATTAGTATTGTAAAATCTATATTTAAACAAAAATTATATACCTTGTTTAAATAAACGCACCACAAGTGTCCCTCGACTTTAATTTATGATATTTTCATCTTTCATTTTTCTCTCCCAATTTTAAGTAATTCTATTCATGCTTTTTTTTTGTCGCTTGTTTTATAAATGATATTAAATTTATATTTAAAAATTATTGATTTATTTCTTTATCTATACTATATATTAAGATAATAAAACTTTATGGTTCCATAATTTAAAATTATATAATATTTTCATTTTAAATTGTTTTACTTCTTTTATCATTTTTGTACTCTCTTTTCTTTTAAAAATTAATATTCTTTCACAAATTTCTTATAGTAAATATTTTTACAATATTATTTTTTATTTGCAAAAAATATAATAAAATTATAATTTACAGATAAATTTGTAAACATATAAAATACGCTACTTTTACTAATTATTTATTAACATAATTATGCGCACACATGACACATAAAAGGGATCGTCACGCAGAGAAAGGGCTCACACTTCGTGGGCCCCATCAGAGGTGGGGACAATGGACATTTTCCGCAGCTGCGGCACCATCACGCGGCAGATAATGCTTCATGTGTGTCTTGATACTTCGTCCGTGGGCCCAACTGGAGCACGTGTTCCAGACAAGGGGTGGAGCAGAATTAGAGAAAGGACAAAATGGAGCTGCAAAGACTAGCGTGTTTGGCGTGTGTGACTTTGGGTGCAAAGACAACATGGAGCAGAATGAGGAGCTATTTTTATTTTAAAAATTATATAAAAATAAAAAATAATAAAATAAAATTTCAAAATTATAATAATTGAGCATATGACAAAATTTGAAAAACATACTTAGAGATGAAAATTGTGGGTAACATCAACTAGACTAGGCTTAATATCTGTCTATGGGTTGGTTTTGCCCAACCCAAAATAGATTGACATGATTTTATTACGAGACTCTGGCTTGAGACCCAATGAGTCTCTAAATTTTGGATATAACTCAAAAGACTCAATATATTGGGTTGGGTTGGGTTGGATTTGGACCTGACTCAACTAACAATTTTTTTAATTGAAAATTAATACTATGTAATTAAAATAATTACTTATAAAATATTTTATTCCAAAAGAAAGAAGGATATTAAAAATTATAAAGTTTTTTTTTCTGTTTTAAAGAAAATTGTTTAGTGAAAAAGATAGCATTATTAAATTTCCATGCTGTAAAAGAAACTAAACAAACAACAAAATTTAGGATCTACATTGTTAAATTTTGGTTCTAAATTTTTTATTGTACTCAATTTTTGAAGAGAGTGCTGGATATATATTTCATCCCATTATCTGCCGAAATAAAATTAACAATGCTTATATTAATCTGCCCCAGCTGCTGTTTGGGAAATCAGAAGAAAAATATTTAGGCAATGTTTGGATTAAAAGTTTAGTGTGAATTACACAAAACTTGGTAAGATTATTTCAAAATAGATTTTTTTTAAAATATAGAAATAGTGTTGATGTCGTTGTTTTTTAAAAACATCACAACTGATGCTTTAATTTTGGTAAAAAATATTATATCAGTACATAATTTTTAGGATTATTAATTTTTAGCTCAAAAATTCAAAGTATTCATTTAATTTATCGCATTATACTAATGTAATAGAAATTATAATTTTAAAGTAAATAGCAATAAAAAATTATAATAAAGTAGAGGTATAGCTAAAAATAAAATATAATTAAAATATTTTTTAAAATAAATGGAACATTAATTCATTAGAATTCTCTTCTAAATTTACATTCAATAGTTCGGACCTATTTTTAATTTTTATATCGAGTCAATGAAAATGGTTTAAAAAATAACCAAAAGTAATTTATTAATCTCCAACAACATAACGCGAACAATAGCGACTATTATCCCATCCATGAAGGAAAAACATCACCCCAATTTATACACATAAAATCATAATTCAACTCATCTCAGAATTTATTCATACTGACAATATACTTTTTTTAAGAATTTAGTACAAGCATGTTATGGGACAAAAACCATAGACCCATCATTGTTTCGGCATTTTATGTTAACTTTTAGTTCTGAACCATCTCCAATGTAAACAAGCAAAATTTATCCAAAACCAAACAGACAACGAGCTAATGCGTGGACCCAAAACAAGATCCACATATTTAGATTTAACGAGTCTTGTAAAGTCAGACCTGACCCAAACTCAATTTATTTTATTTAATAGATAATGTGTTTATGAGTTTGAGTCTACGTAATAAACGACAGTGAACGCACAGGCTCTGCAAATCATCGGCTGCAAAACGAGCCTTAGGACATGATAATGTGTTGGTCTTGTTGTCCTGTGTATTAAGCCATCCAGAAATGAGTCAGACATTACTGTTCTGTGTGCATCAGTTCAGTTGGAGGCCAGCAAGCAAAGTGGGGGAGCTTCCAGTCACATGCTATCTTCCGCAGAGTTTTCATGGCCTGAAGTAACACATGCTCCAATGGTTTACGATTCATGTTCATGCAGCCAATAAGAATATAATAGAAGACGTAAAGCACGTACAAGTCCCTTTATTTCACCAACTTTACTTAAATCTCGGACCAGGTCACATATGCCACTGCGAGCAGAGGCTATGTCTGGAACACTATTTTTTATTTCTCAACCTTTCATCAAATTTTATATTACCAAACATATTACTCAATAAAATATATATATATATATATATATATTCAAGTTTAAATTCAAATTTGTCATGTTTTATATGTATAATTAACTAATTATTATTCGATTATCGCACATATTCGCAAACAAATTAATATTTATATACTTGCGTGAACTTATATTTATATATATTTATACCATAAAAACTATTCGTTATCTTTATATTATATGACATTACCTAGTTATTGTCAGATGTTTAATACATATGTTCAAATAAATCATAATTTTCATCTCATTAAAATCTTATAAAACTCATTTCAATACTACTCCAATCAAAAATCTTCCCCGACAAAACCCCCTCACTGTTTTACAACAGCCAGAGCTAGCATTAACAGCTTCCTGCTCAAATATATAAATTGTGCTATGAAGTGCAAACCTATTTGCTATGTGTTGTAGGAAACCGGCTATATTTGCTTTTAAGTTATAAACATAAAAAATACGCACAATTATTGTACTTTCAAAATTTTTTTTCTTTGTTTCTTTTTATCTTTACTCAAATTTTAAAATAAAATAACTTTAAAACAACGTATCAAAAAAACATATTGATAACAAGAAAACATAAATCCATAGATAACACACGAAATCACCAGACAACAATCCTTACTGCTCTTCACCTAACATTATAATCCTACTAGATAACAAGAAAGCATAAATCCATACAATAGCAATGCCAGAAAATAAGTTCATCCACATTTTGCAAGCATAGCTCTGGGGTTTGGCGGAGAACTCCGATCCCTTACATACAGACGACAGCGAATAAAGGGGCAGACACCTCTGCAAGGAAGAAGAAGCATACATTATTCACATCCGACATCCTTTCTGGTGGTTTTTGCTGTGATCTCTCTTTTGAGGAAAGCCCGTTGAGAGGTCAGTGTCAATAGACCTTTCAGCAACGTTGCGAGGACACCGAGGAACACAGCCAATGCAAGCACAGAAGCCGTCAAATTTCAAGCTCTTTTCTTTTTTTTTTGTTTTTTGTTTTAACAGAAATTGAAGCCTGGGTTCACCTCAAATGGCAAATGAGTTAAGAGGCCACATGGCTTTGCTGCATTAAGGCATGGCAAATTAATGTTTGGGTGGTTAACAAAGTAGGAACAGCAAATTACTCCGGTAAGACTAAGCCTGTGTTTGGCTACGATTATTTATAAGGGTTTGTAAGATCATATATATGACTTATAAAAAAAATGTTTATATAGTTTATAAGTTAATAAATTTTTTTAAAAAAATAAACTAAAAGTTTTTGATAAGATCAGTTTATAAAATTTTTTGTTGAAATTTATAATTATAGTGTATTATAATTTTTTTATGTAATAATGATAAAAATAATTTAAATACTTTTATTAAAATGTAATTTAAGAATTTTTATATTATTTTTAATATTAAAAATGAAGTATCTTGTAAAATATTTGTAAATTAATTGGTTATTTACGTAGAATGTGTGTATAGAAAATAGAATGAACTACGAAGCGTTAAGAAATAAGAAACATACTATCCACAAAGCAAACATGGCCAATAATAAAAGTGAAATCAAATTGAATGAAGAAGGTGAAAAAACCAAAGAGTACAGAGAAATAATAATATTTTTTTGTATTAAACATTCACTTCTAAAAGTTAGCCTATGTTTTTAATAATATAGCACATATATTGCTACTAAGAAAAAATTTGCTAGGAAAAAGAAAAAGAATAAAATTAAAGAAATCAAAATCTCACGTGCCATTTAAGTTCAATGATTTAAATAGAAAAAAAATATTCAAACAAATTAAATGAAATGAAAAATGAGAATTTTTAATTTTTGATCTTTTAAGAAAAATAATCGAGGATGAGAATAACGAGGGTGTTGAGCGAGAGAATTATATTAACCTTTTTTTTTTCTCATTTCACTGACAAAAAATCTATTTTTTCACTCATACTGCACTTTTTATTAAATATTATTTTTCTAATCTTCTTTGTTAAGTAAATAAATTTTTTTCTCCTCAACCAAACATATATATTTTTATGTGTATCTGTTTAAAAATTGGGTCAAAGTAAGAAAGAAAAAATGATAAATTTTAAAGATGTATTAATTGAAGCTTATAATTTTTTTTGAAAGAGTGAAAACAAACATAGCTAGTGTTTTTTTCAAGGAATACATTAAATCAATATAAAGAGTTGGATAATGTTCGTTTTAAAGGAATTAGAATTGATTAAGTATTTTATGCATGTTAATTAGTGACATCTTTTTTCAAATGATAAAAATTGATGATTAAATATAAATATGGTATAACGTGAGTAAATGATATAATCACTGGTGAATGCTAAACGGACATAAAATAATCTGACACACATAATCAGACAATCAATAAAAGTTACATATAGTTAAATAATACATCAGAATAATTCGATTGAGCTCTTATCTTCAAATATTACTAGTAAAAGTAGTATACTTTTTGTGTGCTTAATTTTTTTTATATAAATTCTAAAGTTATTGCATATTAAGTAATATAAATAAATTTATTAAGATTAAACATATAAAATATTTTTAAATAACAAAATAAAGAATAACCAAAAGATTTGAGAATGAGAAAATTTGAGGAAAAACATAAATAAAAATTATAAGATAAAAAAAAACAGAAAAAGGGGAGAAGAAAAGGATAGAGATAAAAAAAAGAAAAAAGAATAACTTAATAATTTACTAGTAAAAGTTGAACATTTAATATGTGTCCAATTTTATTTACAAATTACAAAGCTATTCAATTTTTAAAAATAAAAATAAAAAGTATTAAAAATTAAAGTATAAAAATCTAAAATCAGAAATAAGGAAAGTTTAAAGAATTTGAATAAAGAAAAAGATGAGCGGGAATACAAATAAAAATAATACACTAAAAGAAAAGTTAGAAATAAAAAGATACAAAATAAGAAAAATTAAATAAATATACTTATGTATGCAACCATAAAATCGATAATTTTACTACTTAGTGGTAACCTGGCTATGAAACTTTAAAAATGGATTCTTTTACTGCTTGCTGTTACCCTGCCATAAGACTTCCAATTAAAATTGCGTACTTTATAATATTTTATTTTTCTTTTTAATCATGTTTTTTTAAGCACGTATAAGAACCATACTTTTTGACTAGTTTTTTTTTTTTAAAAAAAATAATACATTTAAATGTTGCCAAGACAGGAAAAAAATTAAAAAGTGATGGTAAATAATGCACCAATACTACGAAAAGAAAGTCGCTTTTCAACAAAAGCGTTGTATTCTTGGCAGCCCACGGACCCCAAGTCCTATTAAATCCATACTGTCTATGAAGTGGATCCCACACACAATGAATGGCTTCAGATTATTTGGGACTGGAGGTCCAGGACTTCATCAGAATTCAGTCTACAAAAGCTTGGAAAGGATATGTCATTTATCAGGAGCATGAGTGAAAAATCGGAGGAGGGCTTGTGAGTGGAATAGTCAAGAGTGGCGTGTTATGATGTTTAATATGTTTGGAAAAGAGTTTTGATTATATGAATATTATTTTTATTTAAATTTATATATTTATATATGTATAAAATAGATAATAATAATTAAATAATATAATATTATATAGGAGTAATAATTAATTTTTAAAGGATAAATATATATAGATATGAGTGTTTGTATGTATAAATATTGATTTAATTATTAATAAATATAATGATTAAAAAATAAATAATTAATTATATATATAAAAAAAGAGTTAAAATTAAAATTTTGATATGTTTAGTATTATAAAATATGGTAGATGACGCGAAGGTTACAAAATCGGCTTCCAAACATTGTGAAATTAAAATAAAGGGAGGAGAATCTTATACCCTCATGTTGTTAATTATATTTACCATTTTTGTTTTTATTTTTATCCTCTATATAATAGCCCTCACTTTCCCCTTCTTTTCGTCGTGGACGCCCTGCGCACGCCATTATCTTCGTCCAGCATTTGTCGCAGAGGCTGATTTTGTTCTTAGCATATTGCCCGAGAGAAACCTTTCAACGAAAACAAATGGCCGATCAGCTAACCGACGATCAGATCTCTGAATTCAAGGAAGCCTTCTCTCTATTCGACAAGGATGGTGACGGTCAGTGCACCTGTTGCATATGTTTACTCTTATGTGTAGATTAGTATTTACTCTCGTCTATGTATGTTTGATACGGACGTATTGGTGGTTTCTTTTTGTTGTTCTGATCTGTTTTTGCCTAGATCTAGTTGCTTGTCAATGGCTTGTGATTTATTTGCGAGCTGCTCGTGATTTTGTTAATGCCTGGGTATTGACGTGATCTGTATAGATATTGCGCGATAAATTTAGATCGTGTGCTGTGTTTCTTTCCGCGGCGGCGGAGTCTTTCTCGATCCTTGTGGTGGTGGAGGTTTGTGGTCGCGTGACTTATGTTGACGAATGACTACACGTTTTGAATGGATTTTTTGGTACCTGCTAGGTGTTTTTCTTGTTTGAGCAAGTAAAGCCGATTACTGACGGAGAGCTGAAGAATTTTTAGGATGGTTTGTGTTACATGCTTTTTCTCTCTGTCTCTGTCGCAGTATAATCATCACGGTCTTTTATTACTCCTCCAAGGAGAAGGATGCCCTTCTTCATGCACTCTATCAAGTCTTGTTTCTTTGTGTCGAGATTTGACTGTGTAACCAACTCATATTCGATAGATCCTTTCTAGCCAAATTCTGGGCATAAATTCTTGGATAGTGAAGAAAGTGTTCCAGGGAGTAGATTTAAGGAGTCTCTGAAGCGGAATAACATCTTCTTTCCAGAATAGACAACTATGTCATACAGCCTACGGTTCTTAACTCGGGTTTTAGCTTGTAGTTCCTGTGATGACATGCAAGGTGCTTAAGCAAGAGAATTCCATCAAATCTAGAGAAATTATGGAAGTAAAAAGTGAAAGGAGATTGTTCTTGTCTAACAATTATATCAATCCGATTGATAAAATCAGCAAGTACCTTATTACTCCTTTCTGCAAAGGAATCCAAGATTACATAATAGGTATCAATCACGAGATTATTGATCTTTTTACCTGGATTACACACTCATACTTGGCTTTTTCTATTTGAAATGGTTTTGTGTTATGTACAATGTGATACTTGATAGCATTATTCACAAAGCACTCACCGTATTTTGTGATTGGAGGATTATTTACTGTTTGCTGATGAAATGCTTTGTTGGCTCACTGTGTATTCACCATGTACTTTGAGCTAATGGTGTTTGATTTTATTGGAACTCATTCCCTATTGTTCTATACAAAAGATGAGTGGAATCTAGCATGAGTTCATATCAACTTGAAATTATTATTTCACTTTTTACTTGGAAGTTTTCTGGAGTAATTCTAGTTAATGGAAAAATATGGATGTGGTTCGTGAATTTTGGAGCTAGTGGGTATTTATAACTAAGATTGTAATTGTTTTTCTCTCTCCTATGTGCATAAGCTAATCCTTGTATGGAGCATTGATGTTGTTGTGACTATAAGAGCTTCTGAATGAATCTCTTACATGTTTATTAAGTTGTAATAAAACTCAACTGTTTGTACTTACATATTTTAAATGTTTGGGGCATCCTATTTTTTTGTCACTATTGCTTCCGTTAATTCATGAGATATAGTCGGCATGCTCCTAAGCCAAGCCAGGCTTTCTCTTGCAGCTGCCCTAAGAGAATACCTTCTCTCGTAAAGTTCCCTCAACTAATAAGCGCCTGGGCCACTAAAATCCTTTTGACTATGTTTATTGTGGCACTTGCCATGATTATCTTTATATATGGCTATAATCTCTATTAGTGTGTCTTTCTCCTGTTTTATAGTTTCTTGTGGATTTCTTGACAGGATGCATCACCACCAAGGAGCTTGGGACTGTGATGCGTTCTTTGGGACAAAACCCCACTGAGGCTGAACTTCAGGATATGATCAATGAGGTTGATGCTGATGGCAATGGAACAATTGACTTCCCTGAGTTCCTTAACCTGATGGCCCGTAAGATGAAGGACACTGATTCTGAGGAGGAGCTCAAGGAAGCTTTTAGAGTTTTTGACAAGGACCAGAATGGATTTATCTCTGCAGCTGAACTTCGCCATGTCATGACAAATCTAGGGGAGAAGCTAACTGATGAGGAGGTTGATGAGATGATCCGTGAGGCTGATGTGGATGGTGATGGACAGATCAACTACGAGGAATTTGTCAAGGTTATGATGGCCAAGTGAGATCTGACCAATCCATAACTAAATTTTTAAGAGTACTAAGATTTGAGTATGTTTTTGCTAGGATGTGCTTTGTCATTATTAGGTTGTTTTGGGTGCTCATTTATTTTCCTGTTTGCGTTGCTCCTAAGCCTGTGCTTCAGTATATGCTTGTGCTCTCTGTCCCCTGTTATAATCTTTTGTGTTGTTGGCTGCTTCACATGTTTTCTTCCAGTATTTCTTGTTATGAACCTATATTTGAAAAACTTTGGTTTTTCACCTTTTTATTTAGTGAGCAACTGACTCATTAGTTGCTATTCCAATATGCTGATTTTAGTCAGTCTTTCTGTTTGGTAATCTCTTTAACCGTCATTTGCCTAGTGTTCGGTTGCTTTCCCTTATGGAGTACTTTTCTGGATATTGGCCTGTTGCGAGAAGTAGTTCAAGATAGCATCCAAGAAAATCCTTTACTGAGTGCTTCATTAATCTTAATTCTCAAAATGATGAATTCCAGGCTCTTGGCTAATAGAAGTGTCTGCCTAGAGTTTGATTACGTTGTCCGCAGGGTGTTACTCCAGTGTATATACGAATTAATATTTCATCCATGTGGCCTGGATTAGTCTGATTCATTCTCTCCTCTATATGTTACTGTTTCTGACAATCTGTTTATCTAGATACTCCAGATTGTTTAGGTTCCAACAAGCTAAAGTTTTCCAGCGAGCCAATGATGAAAGGGAGACCCAATGATAATTGATACTTGGGCGATCGATAGATAGGAAAATATTTTATGGTGGGCTGACCATGGGATTCTGAATAAAGCATGTTTGGCCATTCTTTTCTTGTTAGAAATATAACCCACCGGCCTTTGAATCAACACTAGAGTGTGAGGATAGCTTCTGATCCTTATTCAGTGGATTCTTTCTCGATCGTTTGTCTTGTGGTAGTACTACGTGATGAAGTCAACCTAAGGCCCACTCTACTGGCGCCCACGAGGGATGTCTATTCTAGTGTCTTGTGCCAAAGTGGCCAGTAGTGAAGCTTATTCTTGTACTTTAATGATCATACCCCACAACCACCATTCTGTTTTATGGTTCACCGCGATGTTGATTCTGGGAGTCCGGTTCTTTTCACGCGCCTTTCAAAGATGTTATTATGGCCCAGGAGATTTGGTGGAGGATTCAATCCTTTGTCTTCTTCCTTGTTATGATGGTATATGCTTGAGGATTGGAGATCACTTTTTCTTTCGCTTTCACGATTTGAGGATTGAAGATCACTTTTTCTCTCTCTTTCACAATTTTCATCTCTCTTAAATGGCCCTCTACATTTCTTATTTGATGTTTAGTCCATATGTATTGTTTTCTTTCAACCATTTGCACCGTATACCAGCTTATCGTTTTGTAAGGGATCTTGTGGGTGTCTTCTTCTGCTCAGTTCCATTTGATTCCTCGGTCCATGATACCTTTCCAGAGTCCGGACGGTTGTGACTTCATTTCAATTGCCTATGAACCATGGCTGTTGCTTCACTGCTAAATCACTCTGAAAAGCAAACAAGGATACGGTTTCCTAGCAAAAATTGGCTGCTTAGAAGATCATTTCACGATCAGGACCATTATAATCAGATCGCATGTTCAATAATATGTATAAAGAGCACCGCTAATCCCACCTCTTTCACCCCTCATCCAGCCTCGTGGGTGTCAAACATAAGATGATCAATATTTTTAATTTAACGAGCAAGGAGTGAACTGTGCATCTTATGTATTTTTAAGTAATGGAACTCGCTTGCCATAAATTTTGGGGCAGAGAGAAGGAATATAAAATGCTTCCCGTATGGTTCTTCTCTAAGCCTGGTTTGCCTGGAGGATTAATCTGTTAAGTTCCTGCCATTCCTTCTTTTATTATTTGTAGGCCCAAAACTAAAGGGCTGGCTAACTCAAAAAGGGTAGAGAGCACTGCTTTTCGGTTTTTTGGTTTTTTTTATGGGCCTTTATTTATCTATTTAGATGTAACTTTATCTGACAGTCAGACTAGATGAACCCTGGGACCGGGAGATACCACTGCAGAGAGGGTTTCTTTCAGGGGCGTAAGGTACGTTTCATCCCATTGCCATTTACCAATGTGGGTCCCACAGTGTTACTGTTTTTGCTTGTCTATTTTTATAATCATTAATTTTTAATTAATTGACCTATTTCGGTGCAATACTTCATCCTAAAAATATAACATGCTTCGTAGTTCTCATTGTTCACCAATATTTTGCGATCTTTGGCCACCTTAGTCGACATTAAGTTGATGATTTTTGTTTCTCACACACACACACACACACATATATGCGTGTGTGGGGTTGGGGTGGGGGGTTATAAATAGACTAATCAAAACTGCAAACTCTACTTGTGTGCATAGTTAAAAAAATAATTAATTTTATTAATTATAATAAAATATAAAATTTTAAAAAATAAAGTTATTTATAAATTATTATTTAAAAATTTTATGAATAAAAATTAGAAATGAGAGTAAAAAATGAGGAAAAACCAAAATTTTATGAAGAAACAGATTTGAAAAAGTTAAAGAATGAGATGTAAAAGAGCAAAGGAAAAATTAAACAAAACAAGGATAGATAATTCAACGTTGAAGACCGAATATCTGGACCATTATATTATTGCTAAAGCACTTATCATGTCTTTAAAAGTTTCTAGAAAATGTCCCTTCATAACTAATTATCTATGATATATATACTGTGTATCCTGGTTCATTTTCAGGACTCATAAAACGTGCACATTTTCTGCGGGTTGATACTTGTCAAAAATTATATAATTTCATTAATCATAATAATATATAAAATTATTATATGTTTTATTATTCAATTATAAAATTAAACTACTTAATTATATATTTTTGAAATGATAAAGATAACAGAGGTGATGAAAAAAGATGATAAAATAAGAAACTAAATGTTAATTAAAAAAGAGTGAAATAATTTAAAATTATAGTAATGAAGAGGAAAAAAAAAGATTAAAGGTATTTTAATTCATTTATGTTTAAGATCAGAAGTAATTAATAAATAGTGTAAATAGATTTATTAATTTGAAATTTTAAAAAATTTATTAAAATGGCTAAAGTTAGTTTTACATGAGATCAATTTATAATACATAGTATAGATGGCATATATTAAATTATTTATGAAGGCTTTTTAGGAAAATTATTAAAAGACCAAATGAACATATTAGCAATAATATAGCAGTATAAATCACTAACTTTAGTTATTTTAATAAATTTTCTAAAATAACTCTCTTAATAAATCTATTTACACTATTTAATAACTCCTTTTAGTCTTAAATATAAATAACCTTCAACCTTTTTTCTGTTTTTCCTCTTCATTACTATTGCTTTAAATTCTCTCATTTTCTTTAAATTAATATTTAGTTTCTTCTTTCCTCATCTTCTTTTTATCATCTCTCTATTTTTTTCTTTTAAAAAATATATAATTAAGTAGCTTAACTACTAAAAAATGTAATTTTGTACATTATTATAAGAGCAGAGGTGACAAGAGGGGTTTTTGAGCAGAGGTGACAAGAGGGGTTTTGAGCAGTGGTGACGAGGGGTTTCGATAATTGCATTGTTGTCATTAAGTACTGTTTTATGCAACGTGACATAGAGAATGAGTGAAAACTATACGAGGACTTAAACGATATTTTGCTACATTTAATAGTAAGTTAATAATACTTGATTTATGTAATTATTTATAATATTCATTAGATAATTAGATATACAGGCGATGATTATTGCATCCACCTATAAAAACATGTTCTATTCAATCCTCTCTCTAGTTTTAAATTATAAAGTGCACGGAGAAGTAAGTCGTAAAAACGTATCTAATAAGAACGAATGTATAGTATATTATACACTTGTAATGCGTGCGTATATAAATGAAATAATGAAAATTTCAAAATATAGAATTTTATATTGTTTATAAAATGAGAAAGAAAGAAAGAAAGGCGTTTGAATAAAAAAACTGAATATATTAACAATTAATGACGATGGTGAAATATATGAAAATTGAGAAAGGAGGGTTAAAAAGAAAATGTATAAAGAATTAAAGATATTTTAATAATTATATTTTGTGAATCGAAAATTGGGATAACAGAGTAAATATACACATGCATATATATATATATATATATATATAAGGGTATTTTAGTAATAATACACCAAAAATATCATTAAAGACTTTCATTTACGCACACACCACTGTGCTTGCTTTATTGTATAAATAAGTTATGGTATTTTTCAATATAAATGTTACATTATTTATAAAAATAAATAATGCAAAAAAAAGTAGGATAAATTAATTCAAAAGATGAGGTTGGTATATTATGGTTGTGGAGCTATAGTGAAATAAATCAAATTTATAAAAAGAAAGTGAAAAAATATATATTTTTATGATTATACTTTTGAAACTAAAAACAGTCCTTCAGCATAAATAGAAATGCATGGTGGAAGAATGAGGACCCGTTACAAACAAGGGCATCGAAAAATTGTAGGAAATCTGATTACTAATTGCAAATTACCACATTCTAATCGCAAATTACATATGGCATAACAAATCCAAAGAAACCCAAGCCTGCTTAATTACTTTCCCTTTCCAGATATTTCATTACTTAATTGTGACAAATCTTTTAGGATTTGTTTACTCTCGTAAGAATGGGATTAAGGCCCTTTTGAATTTTTTGAATATTGTGGGATTAATTATCTTTCATTTTAGTTATTTCATACGGAATTGGATATTTATTTAGAAATTTTATCTATTATAAAGAATATATTATTATAATTGATAAAATAATTTATCCAACATCATTCAAAGTAAACATGGCCTCTAGCTTTGTTCAATAACATTGACTTAAGGGTGTTTGGCTAAGCTTATTTTTTATAGTTTAAAAGATTATGTAACTTATAACATATTTTTAGAGTTTAAAAGTTTATAAATTTTATTTTAAAAATAAGTTACTTAAGTGTTTGGTAAAATTAGCTTATAAAATTTTATTGAAATTTATAATTATAATTAATTATATTTTTTTGATGCAATAATAATGATAATAAATTAAATACTATTAATACAATGTAATTTAAGGGTATTTATATTGTTTTTAAAACATAAAATAAAGTAGTTTATAAAATGTTTGAAAATAAATTAGAAATAGCGAACTTATTTTTAAAGAGTTTGTAAGTTTTAAACATATTACTTTTAGAAATTATAAGTTCTTTTACAAAAAAAAGTTACTAAACACTCAATAAGAACTTATAAGTTCCTCTAAATATCTTATAAAATGTTTGGGAGTTTATAAGATCTTCAAAAATATTTGATAAATTTTAATAGGAAAGAGTTTATGAACTCCAAACATCTTATAAGTTACTTCATTGTGTATGTTAGAAATAGCATAAATATCTTTAATTATATTATACTAATAATATGTAATATATTTTTATAATTAATATACTAAAAAATTATAATTAATTATAATTATAAAATTTAACAAAATTTTATAAGATAACCTCACTAAACACTTTATCAGCTTATTTTTAAAATAAGATTTATGAACTTATAAGTTCTAAAAATATCTTATAATCTATACAATCTTGTGAGCTAAAAAGAACAAGCTTAGCTAAATACCCTCTTAGTCTTGCTCATCTTCTTTCACAGATTATCACTGTCAGAATTCTCTGAAGCTCTACAAATTCCAGATTATCCTCAGGTTATCTCCACCTGCGTGCTTTTCTTGCACCCACTTTTATTTCTTCTCAAACAACCACTTCATGGTTATGAATTAGCTGGTCATGAGTCCACTCACTCACCAAATCCCTAGTTTACTTTTACCAGTTTTTAATTGAGATACTGATTAAAATTTAAAAGAGAATGCTTAAGAATGGACAACAAGTATTCACTTGTGTACACTTTGATATTAGCGATATTACAAAAATCCTTCATTCATCCATATTGGTGATATGACAAAGATCCCCTATTCGAATAGATGAATAGGATGAATCCAAACTGCTAGGAATAATTAAACACAAATATTTGCACAAGGAACTAAAGCACTTGGGTACAATAAATTTGGACAAAAATTCGTGAATCATTATTCTCATCGATCCATGTAATATGACCATTTGTCTTACTAATATTTATCCAATTTCATCGTAACTAGAGGATTGAATTCGTTTGCAAATATTAGTTTTTAAGTTCATTGTTCTTTGATGAACATTTTACTCACTTAGACTATGTTTACTATTAACAATTATGTATGATGGATTATTTTATTTAGATTAATCACATGTTTTGTTTATTTGATTAAAGCCTTTGATAATTTAATGGTCCAATATGAAATTAAAAATTGTAGGATTTATAATTTTACTTGAAGGTTATGATAAAATAATGAAAGTTTTATTATTTTTATAATTTATTCAAAAGACTATTTCGACCTTACATGATTAATTGAATTATTGCATAATAAAGCTACAATAGAAAATTAGATATAATCACCTTAAATAATTAAGGTTACTAGGCATAATTTTGAATAATTAATTAATCTTTTTTAAAAATTTTATCCTTTAAAATAATCCTTGAGATTATAATATGATCCAAGCCTTATATAAACAAGAGATCTTTATGATATTAGAATATAATAGTATAATTCAATTTAGCCCTTTGGACGCTTTACCTCATGTATGTAGGCATAATGGCCAAACCATGTTAGATATTTGGGTTTGTTTATTATTATTATTTTTTTCATTATCGTGCTTAGAGCCCCTATGCTTGTTGCAGCTTCTAATCAGTGGTTAGGACATGCCGATTTTCGATATTAATGAAATTATTCAAATGGTGAGCCAACAAAGAAGAAGTGGAGTCAACTGCCTCGTCAAATGCAGGAGATATCGGGTGCCTTCGTCTGATTAAGATTGCAAATCCAGGGGTTGGTACTTACATTGCCAGAAAGATTCTCCTCAGACTCCAGAGACACCGTGTCCGTGACAGGCCTTTTAAGAGCTACCAGGCCTAGGGTGATGTGAACATCATATTACTTGATTTTTGGAATCAATGGTAAAAATGAACAAGTTACATTCTCTCCCATCCGTCCTGCACATTCTCTGTCGTGTGGCCGTATTTTAGATTAATTCATTTACACTATTGTAACTTTTTTGGCTAACACTCCTTGAGCTATCAATGCATAGATCCCACTCTAACACTAATTAGGTAGGGCCCTTAGGGTAGCTTCTTCAAACTCTTTTGATACTATTTTATTACAAACTTAATTCAATATTTAAAAAACTAGTTATTTAAGGAGAAAGATGTCAATTATAAAAGGCAGTTCAAGAATTCTTCCTGTAAGGTGGCAGGATCTAGCAATTTTCAAGCATTGTGATCAATTTCAATATTGCTGTGACAAATTGCACAAGTGTTTCAAAAAATGTTTCTCAGACAGATTTAAGGTTGTTTGGAATAGGATTTAATTGGAATCTAATCATCTTCTAGCATTATAGGACCATTGTAATAAAATTTTTCCATATTATCATTAATCATTGAGTTTTTTGAAAGAGGATTCTCCTCAATTCTTTCACACTTGAATTAGGGAATCATCAGCGATTTTGATACCAAATCTTCTGAAAAGGCCAAGCTCTTGGCGGGCACGATCAAAACCCTGATTCCTGGAGGCCAAGTGACCAAAATGGGTTTTCTCTTTGGACCGCGGAGCTCCCACACATGAATGGATTTCTGAGGAGACGGAGACTGGTATAACTTTGGCATGGCAACGGGATGCAGCAACTGGTTACAAGTAGTAGCTTTGCAAGAGATTAGCATCGTTCACTGACCATCCAACCTAAAGACATCGTACTGTGGCATGTAGATTATGTAGGCCACTCGTGAAAGTAATCAACACTTTATTAGGATTCTATGCATGTCCCAACGCCTTGTGCCAAGAAGAATCCAGTTATTACTACGTGCCCACAACAGTACAACATGTAGAATAATTAAGGTGAATTTGGATCTAAAAGACAAAATAGTGTCAACCAACAACATTTTGATCAGATACTTAGGTATCAAGATTCAAAATCTAAGTACTGCTCATAGATAGATCACAGCAACACATATACCTCTGAATCAAGATAAATTACACATAATTTTTTAAACATTTATCAAAAACACTGGAGACCTAAGATCCCGTTAAAATGGCCTACTTAATTTTGATCGGGCAAAATGGAAGTGTCAATGGGCGCTATGGCCTGCGGGGTGTCCACTCGAGACTTATTAATTGATTCTCTAACGGCTCAGTTTTCAATGTGGGATTATGTAAGGGGCTGTTTGGTCAATTTAACTGACGTTGCTGCCACTTCGGAGAAAGCGTAGTTAGTTCTTTCTCGTTATTAATGGATTATGGATCTGTACATTCTACTTTTGGGGAATTTAAGAAGGTACTCATGAGTCCCTAACAAACCCATTTTTTTGTAAATAATTTTTTAGGAGGATAGTTGATGAAGAATGAGACTGAAGTATTTGGGGTTTTGCAGGATGCAAATTTTGTGCCATTTTACTCTCATTCAAATTTTCACTTACAAACATACATACTAGTTAATGAAATAATCATTTTTATTTCTTTTTCAATCTTATATTTACACTGTTCCTATATTTCCTTGCCAATTTCCCTCTCCATCCAAATTAGAGTCCAAACATAGCCAAGTACTTTTGTTGAAGCAAGTGGGTTTCCATTCTGTTTATAAAGATTGATTGAAATTATCAACAAAGCCAAAAATTTATCATAAAAGAGTAGTTAATTCCATAATTGATACGATGCATCATGGTTTCGTCACCTTGTATTGTGATTGGGTTTCGTTGCACAAAACTCACCTATCTTTCCAGAGAAAAATTGAAATCCTTGCCAAAACAAAAAGTTTTATTTGATGAATTAAGGGCCAATGGCTAACTTCAAATTGCGATCACACGTGGCATATCCCTAGCATATCCCTAAGGTCTCATATTATTCATCACTGAATATAAAAGTGCCCAAGAAATTTCAAAAGAAAATCGACCACACTTCGACTTAAACAGCGCTTCCGTGCCAAGGCAAGAAGTGATACAGCCAATATTTTCCAGCTCCACGACTTTGATAGCAGTCCATGGCACCAACTGCACAAGGCATGGCATATGAAACTGTTTTCTGCCCGCACCCTATTAGGCCCCGTCGGAACGATGCAGCACTAGCACGAGAAGAAGAATCACTAGCTGGCGTGGTGTTAAGGAATTTGAGCTCAAACCCATCATGGAACTAAAGCACTTGGGCACATTAAATTTGGACAAATATCAGTAAAACCTTATTCTAATGGATTTATGTAATGTGACCTTTTGTCTTACTAATATTTATCCGATTTCATCGTAACTAACTAGAGGTTTGAATTCATTTGTAAATATTAGTTTATAAGTTCATTGTTCTTTGATGTTTAGGAACATTTTACTCACTTAGGCTATATTCACTGTTAATGATTATGCATGATAGATTATTTTATAATTTCACTTTATTTAATTAAAGTCCTTGATAAGTTAATGGTTCAATAGAAAACTACAAAATTATAGGATTTAGAATCTCACTTGAAGGCCATGATAAAATAATAAAGGTTTTGTGGTTCTTTTATAGTTATTTTAACCTTACACAATCAATTGAATTATATGCATAAAAAAGTTATAATAAAACATTAAATATAATCACCTTAAATAGTTAAAATTATAAAACATAATTAAGAATGATTAATTAATCTTGCAAATTTTTTATCCTTCAAAATAATCATTGAGACTATCGTCTCGTCGACTAATGCGAACACGGCCTTGTACAAACAGGTGATCTTTGTGATGTTAGAATATAATAGTACAATATAATTTAGCCCTTTGGGCGTTTGACCTTGTGGATGCAGCATAATGGCCGAACCATGTTAGATATTGGGGTTTGTTTTTTTTCCATTGTCTTCTTACTTAGAAGTTGCAGCTTCTGATCAGTTGGTTAGGACATGTCGATTTCTGATGTTAACGAAATTTACTCAAATGGCGAACCAACAAAGAAGAAGTGGGGTCAACTGTCTCATCTAATGCTCGAGATATCAGGTGCCTTCCTCTTAATAAGATTGCAAATCCAAGGAAGGGTACTTTGGTTGTTGACAATACCATCGTCAGTAAGACACCCCCTTCAGAGCCCAAAAACGGCGTGTACGTGACGGGGCACCAAAGGAGCTAGTTGTATGGGATCAATCCAATCCTTACAAAATGAGGAAGGTTATTCACTATCTATCAACACTATATATTTAAGTTAATAAAGTTTTGTAATTTGAAACATGATACAAAATTAAATAATTATTCTTGTTTAAAACTGTTTTATCTCTTCTTTTTTAATCTATATTTTTTTTTCTCAAATTTTATCTTATTTCAAATTCTTTAAATGTTTCTTTATTATTTACGGTAAATATTTTTTATACATTTAATTTTATTTATTACATAAATGTAATAACTTTATCGTTTATAAATAAATTTGTACACGCACAAGGTAAGGTGTACTATTTTTACTAGTATAAATTAGTGTAGAAATTTTTCCTATGGTGAAAACTTTACTTTGTCTTCCATCCGATCATGCACATCCGTTGTTGTGTGCCTCGTCTTGAGCTAACTTATTCACACCATTGTAGCCTTTTTTGCTGGCCACGTGGGTCCCACACTGACACTAATTGGATATAGCCTTGAGGTTGGCTTCCTCGTGTCCTCTCTCTCTCATATCCTCACATCCTTTGACATTACTTTGTTACGAACTTAATTTAATATTTTAAAAACCAGCTATTTAAGGAGAAAAGTACTGAGTAATTAAGTTGGTTTAAGAATTTTTTCCGATCCAATGTGATACGAGAATCGCAAAGTTTAAAAATAGTTTGTAAAATCGATTTAAAAATCTATCGATCTCAAACATCACAATCAATTTCAATATTCTTGCTACCAATTGCACAAGCGTGTCAAAAATAAAAGTTTTTCCCATATATTTAAGGTTGTTTAGGATAGGATTTAATTGAAATCTAATCATCTTCATGCATTATAGGCCCATTGTAATAAAATCTTTCCACATTATCATTGAGTTTATTGAAGAAGATTCTCTTCAATTCTCTTACTCTTGAATTCGTGTATCAATAGCGATTTTGATACAAAATCTTCTGAAAAGGCCAAGCTCTTGGTGACATTGGTCAAAACCCTCTGAATCTTGGAGACCAAGTGATTAAAAACCAGCCTAGGGTTTTCACTTCGGACCTGAATGAGCTCTCTCCCACACATGAATGGTTTTCTGAAGAGAAGCAGACTGGCATAACTTTGGCACGGCAAGGGGCTGCAGCAACTGGTTGCATTGAGTAGCTTTGCAGGAACTTAGCATTTTTCACTATCCAACCCAAAGACACCATAGAGTGGTTGGCATGTGAATTAAGTCGGTCACTCATGAAAATAATAACACTTGATAAGGAAGGATTCTATGTAATAATTAAGGTGGATTTGGATCTAATCAAGGTTCAAAATCCAACAGATATGCCCATTCCTTGACTCTGACAAAACAGATCACACAGATAATTTTTTTCATAAGCATAAGTGCCCAAAAATGTTGGTTCTATTAGAGTTGGCCCATTGGGTATTTACGAGCCTGGAGAGCACCCGGCCCGTTATCCTTCCACTGCAAGGAGCGGGAGGTCTTCGCTGCTCTGTGAAACCAGCCTGGCGCTGTACCCTCCTCTCTAAAGGCCACGCCACCCAGGCTTTAGTCCAGATGTCATGGTCCAGCTCTTCGCTTGGAGTGGGCAGGCCAGTATTTCGCTTCGCAGACCCAACCCCCCGAGCCGACCCAACGTCCCAACATTCATAGCCCCCACTTGGGTTACAAGCCGTCGTTACATGGCTCGGCGACATGCTGTATCTCCCCATGGGATTTATTAATTGCTTCTCTGATGGCTCAGTTTTCAATGTGGGATTAAGTAAGGGGCTGTTTGGCTTCAATTGCGCTGACGTTGCTGCTGCTTCAGGTAAGGGGCTGTTATGGTTGGAAGGAAGGAAGGTTTTTATCGAAATTTTTTTGGTATATTCGGTTGAGTATTTTGATATATTGAATTTTAATTCAAAAATAAAAAATAATAAACATTAAGAAATTTATATTTAAAATTATAAATTTTAATTATATAGTTAATAAATAAATATTAAATAATTTTTTTTTAATATTTCATTGTTTTAGTTTAGATTTTTCAAAGAAGAAATTATATCTATTATAATAAAATATTTTTTGTTTAATAATATAAGATAATAGTATAAAATTAAATATAAAAATTAGAATAAATCATAAATATAAAAAATTGTAAAAAAATAAAAATATGATAAATATTAAAAAATAAAATTCGATATTCAATTTGACATGGTATACTAAATCTAAATATTAAAAACAATACCAAAATTAAAATTTTAATAAATTGTCATAGTGACGTTTCGATTCAACGTTTAATACATACTAAAATTTTGGTTTCATTTCAATTCAATCGATTCACCAAATTATGAATACTAGTAGACGAAAATGCACGTTTGATTATAAAATTTTAATGAGATAAAAATTTTGATTTGTTTGAGTTTGTGCATTTGTATGTATATAAAATATATGATAATAATTAATATTGTATTTTATAATATACAATCTTATAAAATTTTTATATTTTATATGATAACAATATAATTATATTTTATTACTAAACCATCAAGAATGTGATAGCTTTGTATTTTATTATAGTTGATGATATTATATAACTTGTCTAAGTACACACACTAAATTTTGTTAGTTTACAAATAATTCCACAGCCGCGCGTAGGGTGGTTGCATTTGTTGCCTCGTCATCATTTTATTTATTTATTTTTAATATATTAAGCTTTAGCAGTGGGCCCGAACCACGTGTTGGCGTCCCAAGGCATTATGTTTCTTTGCTTGACTTTCAAGCGATCATCGCTTAAACAACACTTAACCTGACTACGTGGGAGCCATTTGAGGATTTTGATTGGACATATTGGAATGCAAGCTGGATATGTTCTACATATTTTAATGGGGTGGGTGTTTAAATTTTTGATAAATATAAAAAAAAATTATTAAAATTAAGATTGACATATTCATCATAATTTTATTATTTGATGAATTAATTTGCTATAATATTTATTCCATCCTTTTTAAAAGAAAATGCCCACTTTCCACCCTCAGAAATTATTTCCATATTCTAATGAGGACAAACACAACTGCAAGCCTGCAAATAATTCGTGGTTGAGATTATTATCGTGTTCGTATCTCTTTCATTAAAACATTTCATATCTTTTTCATTAAAACATTTCACTTAGTAGTAGTTTTTAGGACTTTTTTTTTTTCTTAAAAACGCACAAAAAATTCAAGATTTCAAATATATTTTTTTTTCAGAATACTTTTTGTGCTTATATATTAACAATGAATAAAACAAGCACATATGCTATATTTATTATTCATCATAGTTTAACAACAATTAAGAAATATATTTACATATACATGCACACGGTTAGTGCACTTTTTGGATTTTTTGTAGCCAAGAATTTGCTAAATTCAGTTGGCAGTGGGGTGTTCTTGGACATCCGTACGGGGTGCGGGTTTTTTTTTTAAAACTATTTCAACTTTTTAGTAATTTTTAATTTTTTTTATCACTTATTATAATCTGCTGTGGCGAGTAATTGTGAGTTTGAATTCTACTTATATATGTATCTACATATCTTTTATATATTAATTAATTTGCAATTTTTTTGCTTGTATACATTCATTAGAAATTAATATTTTTATTTGGGATATGAAGCTTTGGCGTTGACACAAACTATAAATAAAAATTGACATATTAATCGAATTAAGACTTGAGTTCAATTATACATTTTCCCCCCTTTTCTATAAGATTGAATAAATATTGAGCACTTGGCATGGTTATTTGATCAATGATCATTAATCCTTGTTCAAATTCAATTACTAATTGAATTTGACATTTATTGTTGGGAGTGTGAGAGGATCATGAAAAACACAACATAAAATAAATAAAAAAAAATGGTTTAAAAATTAATGCACGTTGTGAGGTTAATAAACCAAACTGTTATACTCAAATTTGATTAAATTTAATTTTTTTTTTGTGTGTTTTATCTAGCTTAAATTCAACATTTGAAAATTCTTCCAATTTCATCTTATTACTTTATTTAAATTTGAATTTAAATCCAACCTAGCTTTCAATTTGTCTCTGACCATTAAGGGAAATGTGAAAAGATACTATCTTTAAGATTTGATCCTATAATACTGAATTCAACTGAATTTAAATAATTATTAAATTTGAATTGTTATTTAATTTTGATACACTACTACTATGCATGTATTCACACGTTTTTTTAATATAAATATATGTCTAGATTAGATCTATGATTTGTAATTTTACACGCATGTTCCTATCCGTAGAGTAATTTATTTAAAATTCAAATAAGAATTCAAATAAGGTGGCTAAATTAATTATAGGACACATCACAATGGGTGACGGTGGCGGTGGGCATAGTCATGGTTTCATTTAGAATTAAGGACCAAATTAGATTGGAACCAAAGCCGAAATCAGGACTGAAACTATAGAATTGGAACCATGCAAAAAACGTGCATAATGGTTCTAATTCTAGTTTTTCATAGAATGGAATTACAACTGAAATCACCAAAAAATATAAAATTATATAATTTAATATATATAGTTTATGTATAGTATAATATATATATATATATATATATCAAATATGTTATTTTATTTTAATATGAAGAAGTTAAACGATATTATGTATATTTTTTTTTACTTAAAATGTTTGTAAATTGACGATATAATATATTTTATAAAATTTATATAATATAAATAATAATAAAATTAAAATATAATTTTTCTTTATTTTTAAAAATTGTATACTTGTTAAAAAGTATTAAATATTTTATTATATTATTTTTACATTGAAATTAATAGGAACCATTAATAAAATGTAGTTTTATGAACTGAGAACCGCCTTTTTTCGGGAACCTGATGCCTAGTTTGAGGGTTGGTCACCAAACACGCCCTGACAGACCTACGTAACATCGTCATCATAATGTAGATAAGAATAAGACTTAAAGCCGTTGGTCTTTCCACATACGTTATCCGTATGATCAGCCATGCACTGATTACATCGGAACATGGATATGCACGCGTATGGTCCTGAAGCTCCCTGTTTTCTTCTGCTGTCCTAACGACTTCAGGGTCCCCAAAGGCCTGCGGTAGCAATGTACATAATCCGTCAATCTGTTCTCTACCCAATTTATAATTTACCCGTTTCTGGGAAGCTTCGAGAAAGTGTCCCAGAATGTACCTAATTGTAGTTAACCATTAATAATGGTTTAAAATAAGCACGGCGTGTAAGTCTTGCGACTTCTTTGACTTCACTCGCATTTTCCTTTTTTTCCCATCGTGATGGCTGGGCTGATGTCCACTTTAGTCTGAGGGCCACCTTTTTTCTAAATAATAAACCTTGAAATTATTGAAACTATTCTGACCGACTGTCCCTTGAAGGGCTGCCTTCTTCCCACTGTCCAGCTTCAACCCTCATACAAATTCACGTACGTCCTTTTTCGGGTTTTTTTTTTTTTTTGCCCTTTTTGTTATTCTCTGGTGTCAATATTTACCTGCAGTTTTATTGTTGAACTTTTCTTGGATTTCTGTAAGGTTTCCTGTTGGGATAAGTGCATGCGGAGACTCGAGAGGGTTCTTCTTAGATTTAGTTGCTAGTCCTGAATTTTGTCTTGGTTATCTTTACATATTCTCCCGGGAGGACTCTGTTGTGTCCTTTTTTTTTTTTTTAATGGGTTTGAGAATTCTTGAGTGACTTCTGGGAGCTTTGGTTTTGGGGAAAAAGTTGAGAGCTTTCTTGCCAATTCCAGTTCGGAAAGAACTGATTTGAGTTTGGGATTTTCTATGTTGGTTTGTGTAACTAGCGGAGGTTGTGGGATTTCCCTCCCTGACTCTCTATTTGTTGCCATCATTGTTTTCTGTTATGGATTTTCTTGTTATACTGATAAAAAAAAAAGTCCTTCTTTTTCATGGGGTATAGTCTTCCATCGTTTTCATTCTTATTTTTAATAAGGCTATATCATATGCGTTTCTGTCGATATCTTATATCTATACGTATATTGCTTGTTGCAGTTGATCACTTATATTATTAATGAAGCACTGTCTGTCATATGAAGCACGTTTTTCTTAGAAAACTATTAGAAAAGCAAAAGTCAATAAATCTGACTGGCTTTTAACTGTTGGCATCTTCATGATATAGTCTGCTATGGAGCTGCATTGATATTTATGGTCTTGCCCTAGTCAGCATTTTTGGCAGGTCTATAAATATGCTACTCAATAGAGGGCTCTTAGTGTGGGAGTTGAAAACCTTTTTAATTGCTGGCAGTGGCCGAGCATTTCAAGGGTCCGACGACATAGAACTTATTGTACAGAAAATTTCGTTGAAGACTAAGGTTGTCTGGTGTAAGTCAGATCTCGCAGGTAATAAATTGCGAATGAGTCAACCTAAAATTAAGCGCAAGATCGGAAAGTATGAGGTTGGAAGGACAATTGGTGAGGGGACATTTGCCAAAGTGAAATTTGCTAGAAATTCAGAGACTGGGCAACCTGCGGCTATCAAGATTCTTGACAAGGATAAGGTCCTTAAGAACAAAATGGTTGAACAGGTTCTTTGCCATATACTTTCATAGATCCCGGAATTTTCTTTTTGTTCTCACACTTGATTCATCTGCCAGTGTCAATGAAGAAGGGCCCTTAACATTTATTTGGGCGTCTGATCATGCGGCCTTTTTGGTTGGCAAAAGAGGACTTTTTTGTTTATATTTCATCTTTCTTTCTTTCTTTTTTTTATTGCTCTATATTTGTAGCTTGGTTGAATAAACCTCTTGTCTGGTTATTGATATTGCAGATTAAGCGGGAGATAGCAACAATGAAATTGATAAAACATCCCAATGTTGTTCGGCTGTATGAGGTCTCATTGTCTGTCTTACAAGCTCCCTCCCCTTTGCTTTCTGTTTGTGAGTGTGTGGGGGTGCCAGTGTATGCGATGGTAGTAGTATCTGTTGTCAGTTGGCAAGTGTGTGCTTTTATGCAGCAATGTTGCCATGTGACCATGAATTTATTTTCTGATTCCAACTGAACACTATGCATGGCTTCGCCAAATTATGTTCCAGAGATGGTGAAATTTGCAAGAAACACTTTTCTTTTAAGTTAACAACAATGTTTCTATTATTTCATTATCACGAGAATTAACTGAGATGCCAATGATTAAATCCTTGTTGTTGCGTGCACTTGTCTAATGATCTTGTCTTCTTTCAGGTGATGGCAAGCAAGACCAAGATATTTATTGTTTTGGAATTTGTTAACGGGGGAGAGCTATTTGACAAAATTGTAAGATGAGAACTTGTTCCCATTGCAGAATTGACATTTCGGCTATCTCATGAACCATGTAATAGAAAATTGTGATTTAAATACTTATTCTGTTGTTTCTGACAGCCATGCTGTATGCTGCCAATATTTAATGTACTAGTCCATGTCTGTTGGAAATTGAAATTAGATTTTCAGTCTTCTAGTTTTAGCCGTAAAGTTTATAAAATAATTTGTCTAAAATGAATATCTGTGACTGTGAAGGTAAACCATGGAAGGATGCGAGAAGATGAAGCAAGAAAATATTTTCAACAACTAATTAATGCTGTTGATTATTGCCATAGCAGGGGAGTCTTCCACAGAGATCTAAAGGTAGTTTATGTGGCTTTTCCAGAATATTCCATCAATACTTCATTTTGCAGGCTAAATCTACCTTATGCTTATCTACTGGTGCAGCCAGAAAACTTGCTATTAGATGCTTCCGGAAACCTCAAAGTTTCTGATTTTGGATTAAGTGCTCTATCCCAGCAAGTCAGGGTAAATATCAGAATCTAGACCATAAATTTGATATCTTAGACGGCGTCCAGCTTCTTTTTTGTTCATTTCCTGTGGCATTCTTGTCATTTTTCAACTTTGGCTACAAACACCAAAAACAAATTCAGATATCGACTTTGTGTCATTTTCATATGTAATTTTCTTCTCAGAAGCATAAGCTTAACTGAGATAATACTATCTGATTATATTATAATTTAACCAACTTTTCAGATTCACAAACAGTATTTGTGCAAACTTTATGTGGATTACATCTAGAGTTCGGCCCGAGCTAGTTTGTTTACTCTACATTGAAGTTTGTTCCATTTAATGGAATCAAAGTTTAAATTTTATGAAATTAATTTGGCAGGATGATGGCTTGCTGCATACTGCCTGTGGAACTCCAAATTATGTTGCTCCTGAGGTATGTTATTAAAATGTGTGACTTTATTCCCTGTCACTGACCACCTCTTCCCTTCCATGGTTAAGTTGATCTGATTAAAATCTGCATAGGTACTCAATGATCAAGGCTATGATGGAGCTACTGCAGACGTGTGGTCGTGTGGAGTCATACTTTTTGTATTGCTTGCAGGTTACTTGCCTTTTGACGATGAAAATGTCACAAACCTATATAAAAAAGTGAGCATTTTACAATTTTTTGCACGGTATTTCAGTTATCTCTTTTTATCTTTTCAACAGTTTCACCATTTTTTCATGTGTGACATTTCCAGATATGTTCTGCTGAATTCACTTGTCCTTCTTGGATTTCCTTTGATGCAATGAAGTTCATTACTCGAATCCTGGACCCAAATCCTCTGAAAGTAAGAATAATGAAATTAAACTCGATGAGCTTCCGAATTGATTGCTCTTTATACTACTTCTTGTACACACAGGCACCAAAGCTTTTCAATTTTGGTGTGGTCTTGCTCTTCTTTCATTGTATTGTAATCCGAGGCAGTCTTGGCATAGGCAATCTCTGCATCTCAAAGAAAAACCAAGAATGTTTTTGTTTAAATTATTTGAGATAGGATGTCAAAGTGAAACTTAAATTGGATATTCATTCTCATGAAAATGTTGCATGTGTCAAATTATATTATTGAAAAATATCACCCGTAGATCTGTTTATGTGGTTTTAACTTTATGACTTGTGCTTCTTCAGCGCATCACAATCCCTGAAATTTTGGAGGATAAGTGGTTTGAGAAAGATTACAAACCACCAGTATTTGAAGAGAAAAAAGATACTAATTTGGATGATGTGGAGGCAGTGTTTAAAGATTCTGAGGTGAGTTTGTCAAGCATCTGGACTTCTTAGCTGCTACTTTCTGCGATTTGAAATTCCATAAAATTCTCTATGACAGGAATATCATGTGATGGAGAAAAAGGAGGAAGAGCCGGCTGCAATGAATGCTTTTGAGTTAATTTCGATGTCGAGAGGTCTCAATCTTGAGAATCTATTTGATATAGAACAGGTCGGAACTCATTTTTTTCCTATGCACTTTGTAGCTATAAATAATCTGTGAGGAAAAATATTAGATGTTCAGTGATAATAAACCAAGTTACTGGACTTGAGGTTGATTAGGCTTGGTAATAGTTTTGGATCTAATTAATTCAAATTTTAACAATGTTTTCAAACTCTTAACTCATTTCTTGACTAAACTGAGTTCAAATTTTACAAAAATGAGGTGAGCAAAATTCGAGTAATTATCAAGTTCGAATTGTTACTTGTGTTTAACTCATTAACAACCCTATGGACTCCATCGTGTTAAACTGACGTGAACTAATTTTATGTTTGCCATGACACTGTTGATAGGGATACAAGAAAGAAACAAGATTCGCATCTAAATGCCCAGCAAATGAGATAATTGAGAAGATTGAAGAAGCAGCAAAACCTCTTGGATTTGATGTTCACAAGAAGAATTACAAGGTAATAGTGAATCTTCTGTATGCGTTTTTCAGCTGTAGTTTTGTCTAATTGCTTTTGCCTGCAAGAAGTGAATGAAATCTTGAATCAAGACCAGATTGTCAATCCTTTTAACGCGTTCTTGTTTCTAATTTTCTTTCTACTTTTTCTAGATGAGGCTTGAAAATATAAAAGCAGGAAGAAAAGGCAATCTCAATGTTGCCACTGAGGTATGTTATCATAAAATGTTCCATCTGCTTCGCTTTTAAGCTGCATTTCGTGCTTGAACCAAGTATTTGAAGTTCTTGCTTATATGTGCGGCAGCTAATGCCTATTACATGCTCGAATCAGGTTTTTCAAGTCGCCCCTTCTCTGCACATGGTTGAGGTTAGAAAAGCAAAGGGAGATACTTTGGAGTTCCACAAGGTACTTGTTAATACCATTATTTCTTTTCCACAGTATATTTTATGTGTTTGAAAAGTACATGTAGAAAGTCATACTGTGCAAATACTTTTAGGTGCAAAAAGATATTAAGAGTACCTGTGTCTTGAAATTAAGAGTAGCACAAGGTTGCCTCTGGGTAATGGGAGATTTCCATGGGCAAAACAATTCAAGTAGCAGTGGTTACTTTTGAATTAATTGGGGAACTTTCTTCGGTCACTATGATACTCCAAACTACATAAAAGACAATGTGGGCTTGACAGACTGGTAGAGGGGTAATTATATAAGAGAAACAAGGAAATCCACTTGTCATATAACTTATACAAGCATTACTTGTTGAATTTAGAACATGGTACTAGACTGTCTTGGAATTTCCTTTGGTTGTATTACTTAGATGCTACTATAAAATATCAAGAAAACCTCTGGCCCCATGAAAATCGCCTGAGTACCTGCTCAACTTCAGTGATACTAAACATATCCTTTTCCTAGGTATCAAGTATGTGTACCTGCATAGTTGCATGGATGTCTCCTTCAATTGTGCATTATAAAAGAAACTTAAAACTAGACCAGTCTGATTTTCATACAGCATATTCTATGTCGGTAAAATTTCATAACCTTGGAAAGGAAACCTTTGTTTTTCACTCAAACTTTCTTGTTTTCCTTGTGTTGTTCACATGCAGTTCTATAAAAACCTATCAACCTGCCTTGAGGATGTAGTCTGGAAAACTGAGGAGGACACGCAAGAAATGAAGTAAAGATGTCACTGTAATAGAAGGTAGTTAGTAGCAGTTCTCTTCTTCATATGCTCCTGTCCCATGCAAATTGTTGTTTTTCATTCTTTTCTTTAATTTTCGTTCTCTCGTGGACCTTTTTCCTCCAAGAGAGAACTATTTTCATTGAAATGGTTGTGTTATTGTTTTCTTGATATGGAAGTTAGATAGCATGTAATTTTCTAGTGAGGTGTGTTTTATTTTTCTGCCCTCTGAGGCAGTGTAATCTGAATTGTAAAACTGGATTCTTAAATTAATGAAAACTTGTAAAAGACAAAAAAAGAGAGACTGTTTTGGTACTATAAATGTTGACTAGAGTTTGATTTTGCCTTCTTTTCTTGTTATTTGCTATAATGTTGAGGAGATACATTATGAATGGAAACCAATGAAATTTACTAGATTACTGATCAGCAACAAAATCCAACTTCTAGAAACCAATACTTATGTATAACATATGGGGCAACAAAAACTGGTTTCTACAGGTAAATTCGGGCAAGTTAGACATTATGTGGAAAGCAGACATTGCCAATGTGGAAAACAGACATTGCTAATGTGCAAGAGAGTGTGATTTGTGCAAACTCAAATGTTTTAATAGAGTGTACCAGCTTGACTTGTGAAGTTTGAAAAGCTTTCAGTTGTTCTAGCTTGGGTAGAACCTCTATTATTGAAGAACTGTTTTCAGGATTGTTGTAGAGGTACTATAAGGCAAGGTATCATTGAGTTAATTTTTTCTTCAATTCACATTCTCTTTTACCTCAATCCTTTCACTAAAGCATGCATTTGCCCCATTTTTCATGTATATCGAATGAGATCATGAATGCAGTGACCCCTTCTCCGAGTCATTTACACGAGGCCTCTCTCAAAGCAAGAAATCAACAAAACAGTTCGGTTTTAATACTAAAAATGTCACGGTTTTAATACTAAAAATGTCACGTAATCTAGTATATTCTATACTATAGGTTTACATAAAGGAAGATGCAACTTGTGAATCTTTCCCGGGTACTCAACCCTTAGCTTTGTGTCCACGATTCTCGGCAATTGTTTTGCTCAACAGTGCCTTCAACTCCCCCAATACTCACATTCCTCGTTGCTTATCTCCCTGACAGCAGTTTCATTATAACTCCAAAGCTGTACACATCTTTGGAGAAGTGACCTGTGCAGTTGTGCTTTTGTTTCAGAGAAGTGAAAAGCATGGCAAATTTTGTTGAATTTGCGTACGAGTTATAAATAAGCAAGAACCCCCAAGCCACAAATTTTGTAGTATACAGTTTTGTTGTTGAACCATAAGCCAAACAGACTTTGCTAAAGTAAGAGAAGATTAAAAGACAATTGAGTTCAGTCTTGAATTTTAGAGGCAAAATTCACGTATTCTATTGTCTAATCCAACCTATGGAGTTGTGAAGTTAAACTTAATGTAAAATTAGATAGTGTAATGAAACAATAACAAATATTGTGATTAATTAATGCATTACAACTCAAAAATTAAAATGAAATGATTTTCTATTACATCACAATTCAAAAACTAAAATGAATCGATTTAAATTGTTCACAAGTTGTAATTGCTCGACTACCTTCAGTAAACAAAGAAGTTATATTCTAGAGAATTCAAAGTACCAATTAATTCCATCCTCTATTTTACAACTGAATAAAAAGAATATTTATACTAAAATATACTAAAAACCCCCTTATTTTGAAATCCATATCACCCACTATATCAAAAACAAAACAAATAAAAATAAAAATTAATCTGTCCTTAATCACCTTAATTGCTCCAACATGCACTCTAAATTCATAGAGCAAAGACCCCTTTTAGTCTTTTTTCCATGGCAATTTTGAGGGGCCACAGGCAATAAATTGGGTATATTTATTTATTATTTATCTATTCCACGCCATTACTTTTCCAGAACATACCTTTTCCCCTTCTTTTTAAGCGTGAATATACTCCGCCAATACTATAGGGAGTTGACAATTCATCAGATCTAAAATTACATAGTTAAAAACCCATCTTCTATATCCTTGGACCAGCCAACAAAAAGAAATGTATAAAAAAATCATCATTTTCACAATACTGCAAGACACAAACTATCTCATGTATAATAATAATGTGCTTACATATTACAAAAGATCGGTGCCAAGACTTGTCACAATCAGAATGTTCTTCTCCAACATCAGAAAACAATCAGAGTGGCAATGAAATGAAATAAAGCAACAGAGAAAAAAAAAAATCAGATCAAGGCAACTGAAAAAATGCCTAGCAACTTACAATCAAACCAAGGGATTTCACATTCAGTGGTAAAAAGGCCTTACTGATAAAAGATATGCTAAAAAATGGTCATGAAAATATTCTCTAGGCTATGGTTCAGGTTGATATATCAAGTTCCTGCTGCAGATCTGTCATCTGGCCCAGCCAGCATAATCTGTTAAAGAACAACAATGAGGGGTTTAGACTTCTTGCTTGCTTTTTCCAAACAAAATGCAGAAAATTTCAAAAAATAAATCAATGATCAGATCTGATTTTGTTTTCCCCTACAAGATTTTGATACTTACATTGCAGTCAAATGCAAATCTTCTTGCCAGCATGATAGCAGCATTTCTTTCTCTTTCGGATTCAAACGCTAATATATAGGATTCTCTGACCTTTGCTAGCCAGTATACTGCCTGAGCTGCAGCATTTCCACCCCCTCTAATTCCACAAAGCTGAGGGCGCAAAACAATGATTTTGATAGACCATTCTTATATGTCAACAGAACCTGCCTAAATATGACCCTCCACAAAAGCATAAAATCCTGTGTGGTATAAAAGAGCTTAATTGATCAGGGATGAATACCTGCATGGTATTGGAATAATATTCCTTGCTTATTGTTGTTTTCCCTCTGCGAAGTTTCATTCTCATCTTTCCCACATGCAATACATGGATAGACTGTGACGGAGGGTCTACTCCGTTCATCTGGATGACAATCACCTGCAAGGCACCCCTTCTATCACAATTGTAAACATTAAAGAGAATAAGAAGCAGTCGCATCATAAATCTTTGTCCTGAAGAGATTCAGGTTATTCAGAGAATCTATGGTATTGAGAACTGTATCCTTGCTATTGCCATTGCAGGAGCAGAGACAAGAAATTAAATTCAACATAATAATATGGATTACTATATGCTGAATAAAATGCATAAAAAATGCTAATTTACTAGCATAGTTAGTTATAATCAGATTGTGTCTCTATGCATGTAATAAGATCCGCTCTAATTGAGTAAACTAGTTAAAAAATCCAATGAAATATGGGTTATATGAGGAAACGATCATCCATAGACCATTTAATAACAGCATGTAGACAACATTGAAATCATGTATTTTGAATAAAAAATAGGGTAACAAGAAAAATAACTTACTGTGAATTCAGTGTCATGTCTTCGCACCAATGCTTCTACGTAGTTTCCCAATCCTGCAGCTGTACAGGGAAAACTGATATTAACTTCAGAAATATAAAATCCTAAGAACTCTTATTTCAACCCACCTGGATCAACAGGTGCAGAGGTTGTTACAGTCATTGTCCGCTCATCAGTTGATATTTCGGCTTGCAGTATTCGTCCAACATCAAAGGGCTCTGGAGCATATGCAGATTTTGTGGCCCCTAATATTGTGTAAAGCCACTTAGTGTGGGAACTGCAAACTCGAAATTCAACTTAACGACTATCATAAATCTAATGGTAATTTCTGCCATACATAAATGGCATACATTGAATTCAACTGAATAGATATACCTGTGGTTCATTCATTGTGGCAATTCATCGAGAAATGAAAGTTGGTAAACAAATGTGTAGTGGAAAGGAGAAGGAAAAAACAACAGCAATAAGAATTATGATCTGCTGCTATGTTCAGATATTGGTAGTTTTTCTCTATACTGAATGAGGTTGTCAACCTACAAGTGCTACTAAGAGGACTATCATCCTTGTGCAGATACCTGATATAAGCT
The DNA here is from genome assembly GCA_019155195.1 of Avicennia marina. Classification (NCBI taxonomy): domain Eukaryota; kingdom Viridiplantae; phylum Streptophyta; class Magnoliopsida; order Lamiales; family Acanthaceae; genus Avicennia; species Avicennia marina. The sequence continues at coordinate 2,334,121 of CM032783.1, read as the reverse complement.
CCTTGCCACTCTCAGATGTTGAACGATACCACTGAATAGTACATTCTGAAAGATCTGGAGCACTACCAGAGCACGGGCATATCTGTAGATACGAACCCAATGCCACAGTACCATCTATATCATACAGAGAGGATGTGCTTCTATCCCCCTTCTTGCTGATTGCCAGCTGATAAAGTAGAAGGAACAGAAGTTTTAATATAGCAAGACATAAGTTTCAACATCATAAATATAATCTATCTAATGAGCACATTAAGAATATAATGCCAATAAATACTAGAACAGCAAATGAGTATTATATTATATTATATGAGCTATTTTCAGATGATAAAGCCACAATATTGCAGATATAATGTTTAGTTTCCTTTAATTTTTTATGTTTTCAGAGTATGATCTTCACTTTCAAAGACCTTATTATTGGTTCACACAGACTGAAAACCTTCACTCTTGCAGCTTAATTACTACTGCAGGAGCACCAATGAAGGCTGATCTGACCCAATGTTGATACCTTTTTGAAAAGATCTCCTTCACAGCAATATGGCTCTTCATTTCTCAAATATATATCACTCCAGTCCCGCATGAAGCAATTAAATTAATGACATGACAAATTAATTCATATTTTCATCCATATTATAGAGCACAGGAAAAAGAAGATGGGACAATCATTTTTACTGAGCAAAGTACTCAATAATTAGAGCATTTGGACAATGGAACGAATTTCTTCCCACCATGATAGGATTTTGACTAAGAAGAGCTTTAAAATGAGTGAAAGCGATAGTGTAGAAAAAAGGTCCAATTTTGAGTAAGTTCCATACATTTAAAATCGTGATTTTGGAACTTATTTTCCATTAATAATCAATTAGAGACAAAAATTGTCACAGAAAAAGGATAGTACAGTGTGCCACAATGATTACTGAACATTGAAAAAACGGAATAGAGATGAAGGGATAGAAATAGATGCAGGCCACGGGAGAAACCTCTTTTTGAAGCTGTTGTGAATGCTTTGACTTTTCTGCAAGCTGAAGCCTTAATGCACGAAGTTCATGTTCCATGTCCATGACCTGCAAAACCAACATCTTTTACAATAAATAGGGGAAGGTGTCTGATATTGACTTCAAAAAACCAAAAGAATACTCTTTGTAAGAAGCATATTTTGTAAGACTGGTGGTACAAAATCAAATGTCTTTTCAACGAAAAATAACACCAACTTAAAGAGGGGATTGGTCTTTACAAGCATAAAAGAAACAGGAACACAATCAACCATACATCTGCTAACCAAAAATCTGCCAGTGTCACACTTGAATAGAATATAGGTTACAGATGTTACCCTACTAGGCTGATGAAGCATTTTGATTCGCCTAGCCTCTTGAACCTCCTTCATCAACTCATCCAAATCCTGATTATTAAAACAAAAGGCAACGTCATGTATCATAGATGAAGCCTGGACAGACGTTGCAACATAAATTCACAACAGAGCAGGCGAGTGTGTTCGAAATTTACATATGCTAGTATGGAAAGATAAATTCACAACAGAGCAGGCGAGTGTGTTCAAAATTTACATATGCTAGTACGGAGTGAACACAAAGTCCGATGACATATGAACAACGAAGACAACATTATCATCACTGATGCACTTCTATTCAATCATATGCAATTGCTTAACACAATCACCAGTGGAAAATCTATGCACAGCTGTAGAAATATGAACACATTCGTCATTATTAAAGTAGCATAAATTCATGTATCATGCTAAAACTAGTTGTTGAGAGGGAAATTGATATTGAGAGGAAAAATGTTTTCCATTGTTCATATATTCAATTGAAGAATCAACCCCAGTATATAAGGTGGAGTACAAACAATATAAGACAACAAATCAAGAAAGAAGGGAAATACAATAATAATGAAAATGACTATCCTAAGAGAATGTATTCTATCCTAAAATATATTCTAACACTCCTCGAGCTAAAGCATATATGTCAATCATGCCCAACTTGTCATAGAGCTCTTTAAATCGCTTTACTCCTAATACCTTGGTAAAGACATTTGCTGTTTGTCTTGAAGAGGAAGTGAATGGTGTAACAATCTTGAGAATCAATACAGCCTCTCTAATGAAGTGGCAATCAATGCTTGGTGCTTTTGTGGAAGAGTAGGTTATTGGCAATGTGAATTGTAGCTTGATTGTTACAATACATTGGAAGAGGTTCCTTACATGCATAGCCCAGTTCCTCTAGCAAATTCCTCAACCACATCATCTCACTAATTGTGTGAGCCATAGCTTGGTGTTTGGCCTACGCACTAGATCTAACCACAGTAGTTTGCTTCTTGCTACGCCAAGTCACGAGATTTCCCCCAACATACATACAATAGCCAGAGGTGGACCATTGATCATTCCTTGATTTGGCATAGTTAGCATTTGAGTAAGCTTTAATCTTTAGATGGCCACTTTTCTTGAACAATAAACATTAGCCAGGTCACCTTCTTATATATATATATATATATTAATATTTTGACTGCGGCATTCCAGTAAACTATGTGTAGCTTATCCATAAACTGTCAAACCACTTCCATAGCAAATGAGATATCCAGTCTTATTGCTGTCAGATAAATCAATTTGCCCACAAGATGCCTATATTTTGCTTTGTCTTCACAAATAGTCAATACCGTCGTGCCAAACATCAAGATTCATGCTTATAGGAGTATCCACCAATTTAGACCCAAGTAGGCTAGTCTCTGTGAGGAGATCAAGAGCATACTTTTGTTGGGATAGTGACACTCCAACTTTGCTATGAGCGATCTTGATGCCTAAGAAGTATTTTTGGCATCCCATATCTTTAGTAAGAAAATGTTATTGCAAATATGGCTTAGCATGCTCAACTCCCTTGATGTCGCTCCCGGATATCAATATGTCATCCACATATACATTTAGAATGACCACTCTGGACAGAATATGGTGCACGAAAATTGAATGATTTGCCTTACATTGTCGAAAGCCAAAGTTTCCCATTACATGACTAAACTTATTGAACCAAGATTGTGGGCTTTGTTTGAAACCATAAATTGCCCTTTAAAGCTTACATCATGTTCCTCTTCTCCCTTTGAGCCACACATCCTAGAGCTTGCGCCATAAACAAAGTCTCCATACAGAAATGCATTCTTCACATCTAATTGGCACATGGGCTAGTCCTGATTAATAGCTATAGAGAACAACACACAGATGGAGTTAAGGCGAGCAATAGGGGAAAAGGTCCCAAAGTAGTCAACAACATAGGTTTGAGTAAAGCCTTTTGCATCCAAGCAAGCTTTAGAACAGTCTATGGTGCCATTAGCTCGATATTTAAGTGTGAAAACCTATCTACAATCAACAATGTCAACATCGGTAGGGGCTGGAACTAGTTCCCAAGTGTTGTGAGAAATAACAGCTGTCATCTCCTCATCCATACCCGCCTTCCAAGCAGGATGGCGAAGTGTCTCATGATACTGTCAAGGAATACTTGTAGAGGAAAGTGAAACAACAAAGGAATGAAACGTAAGACCAAGATGATCAAAAGACATGTAGTTAGTTAGGAGATGTGTGGTACATGAGTGAGTACCTTTGCAAAGAGCTATAGAAAGGTCTGTATCAAAGTGGTCGAATGCCTTAGGAGCTGAAAGAGAAGGAAGGTGAGAAGTGGAAGCATGTGCTAAGGACTCTTAGCAGTGGCGTCATGTACACGAGCAATGTATACATATGTTCATATGTTCCATCATGGTACAAGCAACATCTAAAATACGGCGATGTTTGCGCTCAGCCACTCTATTTTGTTGTGAGGTATATGGATAGGATGTTTGATGTAGAATGGTATGATCCTCACAAGATTGGTTTACCTCCATCTGAGAAAGTTCTAAGGCATTATCAGTATGAAGTGTCTTCAACGTAGCAAAGAATTAGGTCTTGATCTCATTATAGAATAGGGTGATTATATCTAGTACTTATGCCTTATCTTTAAGAAGATACATCTAGGTCATTCCGAAATAATCATCCATAAAGAGGATAAAATATCGAAATCCCCCATGGGACTTAACACGACTAGGTCCTGAAACATCACAATGAACAAATTCAAAAGGGACTGAACTACGTTTATAGACTCAAGGTAAAAAGGTGGAGTAGTGAAATTTATCCAATTCACAAGACTCACATTCAAATTTAGTTTGAGAAGATTCAAGTGGTAAAACTTGCCTTAACTTTTGTGAAGATAGGTGTCCAAGGCAATAGTACCATTGCTAGGAAAAAACTGATATTGAAAGAGCACTAGTATTTATAGGAGCAAACATATCAAGGTAATATAATCCTCCTCGAACATGCCCACTCCTAAGTTTCATTCTAGTCTGTAGGTCCTCAAACACACAATAAGGTAGAAAGAAAATGATAGAGCAATCATGAGATTGTGACGGTTGATGGATTGATATCAAGTTAACGAGAAATTGAGGAGCATATAGGACATGATTAAGAGTAATATCGCGAGTAAGAGTTACTGTACCAAATCCACAGACAAAAGAGCAAGAACCATCGGCTAGACACACTGCAGACATCAACTACGAATATGTGAAGGAAGAAAAAAGAAATTTATCACCTATGATATTGATAGTAGCTCCGTAGTCCAACAACTAAAGCTTATTACAAGGCAATTTAGAGGCACTTGAATAGGAATAAGTAACAAAGACAGTGGAGTCAACAGCAGTCCTCGAAGCATAAGTCATGTTAGATGAGATAAATGGGAGTGACATTAAGCAAATAGAAAATCTTAACTAGTGGACATCAAATCACAAAATACGGACGAAGCAACTAAATTTGCCCTAACAATTTTGATTTCTTTTCCAATATTCTTTTTCCTCTCTTTTTTTTAACCACCCTAGGCTTCACAGCAATTTAACCCAGCAATTATTTGGGCCTTGACAAAGTGTCCTCAGCTTTTTATGGTGCTTGGTCGCAATGAGAGGCAACATGGATGGCAAGGCGACGTGAGGGCGGTGATGAAAGGATGTAGAAATCTAGCTAAATGGCTATTAGGGAAAGGCAATAGCAAGGGCGCAATGGCTGACATTCAACCCAACAAAGGCGTCCTCTTTCCGGCAACGTTGCATAGTAGTAATGAGTGGGCTTTAGGAAGGCATATTTGATGGTGGATTTTGGAGAATTTCAGCAAAGCGTGACTGCACTGTTCAGCCCGCTTCTTTCTCTCACTTCTCTCTCCCTCTTATGGCATGCAATGATTTTGAGCACTTCTAAGTGTTGAGTTTAGGGCGTCAGTGCTTAGGTTAACAGCATTTGATGACAGCGGTACAAAGAGGGCTAGGGTTAGGGTTGGTGATGGCACAGGCACAATTAAGGCATGCCTTGAGTTAAGGTGTGTTTGGCAATCACAAACGATAGAGTTAAAGCGTGTTTGACTAGAGTTAACCAACGCTTTCTTCCCGTTTTTCTTGCTTTTTTTAAATTAGAAGTAGGATGAACCTACTCTAATATCATGTTGAGAGGAAAAATGATATTGAGAGGAAAAATGTTTTCCATAATTCATATATTCAATCGACAATCAACCCTATTATATAGGGTGAAGTACAAACAATATAAGGCAACAAATCAAGAAAGATGGGAAATACAATAATAATGAAAATGACTATCCTAAGGGAATATATTTTATCCTAAAATATATTCTAACACTGGTAAAATATTCAACAAAAAGGAGAACAATCCAGAATCTAAGAATCCAAATCTTATGAAAGACCATTGTCATAATTCTTTTAACTAGATGAATGATCAACAAAAGGCCTTAGAGCAAAAAAGATTAATAGAAAGGTCAGCCCAAGCAGCATGAGTACACAGATAGTTACATAGTAAATTTATCTATTTATTTTATTTTTATTTTATGTTATATAAATAAGAATGGAAGAGTTTCAATGGGACCTGCTTTCCTGAAGCTCTAGACATTAGTTCATGTTCATGAAGTGCCTCTTCCACTCTCTGTACTGCTGCTCTTGCAGTCTCAATTTCAGCCCGTGCAAAAGCTCGCTCTTCATCAACAAGCTTTTTAGCATCTTCTGAAGCCTGCAAGAGAATGCGGTTTCCAAAACAGAATGAGGGAAAATGAGAGTATTGATATGAAAGAACCATTTATCCAATATACATACCATTTTGTTAGAAATGTAAATATTAAAATTTGATAAACTACATTTTAGACTATCAAAGCTCGCACAATATATCCTCCACATCAATAAAAATATTAATCTCATGCTTAGATTTTTACCCTCTTTTTACCATTTTCCAAAAAACAACTGAAAGCAAATAGAATTTTTCAGAAAAGTGACTGAACAAACGCTTGCAAGAATAAGAAAGGAATGAAAATATCGAACAAAAATGACCAGAGACAGTTGAACTGCAGCATAAGTTTTTCTATGGTGCCAGATGCTAGGAAGATAAGGGTCCAAATAGAATAAAAATATTATGTAAGGACTACTGTAAAGAATTAGAAAAATTTTGCAAAAATATACAGTAGCCAATCATTGACAGAGGGAATCATCAATGCTATAAAGTCTGTTACATGGCTTCAACAGTAGTCCAACAAACAACTATGTTTGCTTTTCTCCCTTTACCATATACATACTGAGCAATTTTACCTGCTTCAGAAAAGTTGCAAGCTTTTTCACTTCAGCCTTCTCCTGAATTAGCTCCCCTTCCCTCTGGGCTAATTGAACAGCTAAAGCTTCAACCTGCAAATATTAAGACATTGACAGACGGGACAACTGGGATTGATTCATCAGAAGTCTTCAGTTACAAGATGAAACAGACACCAAGAAACAGATACTATTAGCTCTAAATTAACTTATTGAAGCATTAAATGCAAAGATCATGCTAAGGTACAACACCCACAGGTTTTACTATAATTTCAGCAATAGAAATAAAGAGCAACAAGACTCAGTATTAGCCTATGCCAGAAAGAATTTATATTTCTAACGAGAGCATAGAACAAATGGATTTTTATACTATATGATACTTCAATCACAGCTACAACTTCTAGGTATTGGCCTTCTCACAAGGACCTTTTTTGTTCTTCTTCTTTTTACTCAATCTTTTTGGTATTATTTCATTTTTTTTAATTATGACATTATTTATTCATAGACACTCTTTTTCCTCGTTTTTGGGTTGGGGGGCAGGAGGTGTGCTGTTCATGTGGAGGAGGATGGTATTCTTTTAGTGAGACACTAAGTAGTTGAGAAGTTCAAAAAACAACTAACCATAGCAATAGCATCCTCCACATCATCTTTGTTTTTGTTGGCCACACGCCCTCTCAGAGCTTCAAGTGCATCCCTAAGTTTCTTCAGAAGCACATGTTTCTCCAACGAAGCAGCCTCTTTGAGTCTTGCCTGAAATAAATAGTAAAATAAATGATAACTAAAAGGGGGAGATTCAACATAGACATGTATCACTAGCTTTGAGAGGGAAACAAGAATTCAATAGCCAAGCTCACAAATCCTGAACTCACTTGTTTCCTACCAAATTGATGACAAAATTTCAGATGAAGTGTTTATTCAAGATACTTCATAATAAGACTAAATTGCAAAGAAAGCAGGCTCAAATTGACAGTACAATCTGCATAAATTTGTGAAATTGCTAAAAACCTGAGAAGTACTTTGAAAAGAGCAAGCAAATCTAACAAGACCAAACCTCGTCAGATAGCTTAGTGGCAGCAGCCAAGCCCTTCTCAAATTTGCTAGCAAGATCCCGTACTGAGAGGCGCTGCTGCTGCTCCAGCATCAACGCAGCTTCACGTGCAACCAATTCTTTCGTAGACAACACGTTTGATTCCTCTTTGACCTCCACTATCTGATTGTTTGCTCCAATTTTATATTTCGGAAAACGACTAGAGGCGAACACAACATCAGCTGAGACTGGTGAGACTGCATCCTTTTGCATTGTATAACTAAAACCACGGCCCAGCCTCGTCATGTTGTAATTCTCCTAGAACATTGGCCAAGGGTAACTATTGTAAATACTACCAGCCTAAGATTGTTCCGATTATAACTGAGACTATTCCAAAATTTATTCTCAAAAGATAATAGCAAACCAAGCAGCTCTCCACTACAACTTCACAATTCTATTCTCTCTCTCCCTCTCTACTTTTAGTAACCTATATTGCGCAAAGTTTCCCAAAAAGTCATATAAAAATATTGTATTTTCCCCAAATCTCTATGCCTAATATAAGGGCTAAAAACTGAGAACTGTTTACACAGTAGGTAACATGTAATCTTTTGCACCCCTAACCAAATGGTTTTGCCCCAATACTTGCCTTAAACAATCCAAATATCAAACATGTTAAGCAATAATGTGGAAAATAAGCAGTGGAAATGCAGTCACGGGCCAAAAAGAAAAGGGAGAACTTTCCAAGAAAACTCAAAAATGATTATCAAAGCCTCCGAAAACCTCGGAGGAACCCTTCATCACACAATACTAACAACAAAATTAACGCTAGCCCAGTAAATCTTTTATATGAACAATTGCACAATCAAACAAAAATATAAAAAAGTATTAAACCCGAGCGAAGAAAAAAAACAGAATGAGAATCCAATATATTCGAATTAAAGTAACAGCTAAAACCAGTCTTACCCAAGATTATACTCACAGATCATGCAAATATAAGAAAACGGGAGAGACTTTTGTTACTCAAAAAGACGAAAACAAACAATGGATCACTGGCAACAGGGTTTGAGTGTAGAGAGAGAGAGCTCTTATGTCCGAATGCAGAGGACAGGAAAGGAAGGACAGGTGAAAAATGAGAGATGTTTGTCTGCTTTTAAAAGCCAAAGAAAGAAAAGGAAAGCCCACCTGTTTCTCTCTAAAACCAAACCCATCTACGAAAACAGCTACATGCCCAAAACGCTTGTGCAGCACCGATGATACATCTACGACTTCGTTCTTTTGGTTGTTGATTTTGGTGGAGTCAAGGTTATGGAAATTTTGATGGGTACGAATATTATGATCAGTTGGAAGACACGGGGGGGAAAGAAAATTAAAATCATTGGACTTTGAATATTTTTACATGTATATAATATGTACTCAGAATAATATATATGATTTTAAATCATAAATGTGCATGGACAAGAAGATTTATTTTAAATTTAAATAAAAATTTTGTAAAATAAAATGCTTGATTAATAAAAACCTGAGGGGGATGAGAATAGAGCCAGACAACAAAACAAAGTCCATAAGCCCACTGTGTGTACTTGTGAGTGCAATGTATGTCGTGTACACACGCGCGCGCGCATGTACGCGTATATGTGTATGTATGTATGTACGTATGTTTGTGTTGGTAATGTGGGCGTGTGTAATAATGAGCAGCCAGCTGAAATTTCAGGCCTACCATTGAATTCTTTTAGCACTTCTTCCCGGGTCTAGTTTACTTTTTGGAAATCTCTTAAAACTGTTCTTGAACGGCTATTACAGTGTTGACAAAATCTAACCCAAATGCCAAAGATGTCACTGCTTCCATCCCAGGTTGTTTTCACACTACCATAATTTAATTATTAATCGGCCTCATATGATTGCATTTTATGCGTTCAGTTTGGACTTTACTACAGCAAAACCAAGTCATCCTTCAACTTCTAAAAATAATATTACGATAACAAGATTTTGAATTACTAAAAATCTGAGTCAACCATACGTCTGACGGTGACTTTGAGAGGTTCTTGCGGGTGAGGACCGTATCGAATATATGTAATATATACGAAATCCTTTTCAAGATATCAGAACTTATTTATTGGAAGAAATGATCACAGCAAAGTGGTGGTTGCGAAGGCAAAGCCATAATTTATTTTTCACACCACCAGCCACCCGATTTATATATAAAATGCGTACTGGAAGAGGAAGAGGGGTCGGGTGGAATAATGAAAAGGAAAGAATGAATTATGGAAAGGACCAGAGCAGTTGAAGAACTGAACCGTGACTCTGTTCATTAGTCATTATGATATGTGTGTTTTTTTGCTTAGACTTCAAATTTTCATCCTAAATGGTCCCATGTGTATGTCTATTTTTCTCCTTTTTTTCTTTTTTGTGTTTCTGCTTGATAATATGTTTGGAGATTGCTAGGCTTTTGGCATAAATTGATGATGTACAGTCTATAGAAATGACACCCACGAAGCAAATTAGACAACAACTTAATTTACAAGGGACATGTATGTATTATAGGAGAAAATATGAGTTAGTGTCCCGTGGAGCAACGGAAAAAAAGTATCTTATATATATATATATACACGTGTGTGTGTGTGGATACTTTACTTATAATTTATTATTTTAAAATTTTGAATTGATATATGGTATCCATATTTTTGAACAATCTCATAAACTATATACTATTCAATTGTACTTATGAACTATACTGTTGCATATAAAGACTATGCTATTCAGTTCTACTATAAATTATGCTGTCTCATAGACTATACTATCTTGTTCTACTCATGGATTATGCTGTCTTGATACCAGTTCTACACATATACATATTCATGGATTCTTTTGCGTTAGTTCCATACTTGTTCTACTAATGGACTATATTATCTTTAGTGTGAATTCTACGCCTGTACATATTTATGAATTCTCTTGGGGTTAGTTCTGCAAGTTCATGTGCAAGACTTCACCAATTTTGGTTGGACTTTACTCTAAATCTCCCAAAAGTTATTAGACAAACACACCCCAACACACACACATACATAGACACGTATACGTTATTCATTTATTCAGCTAAGTGTTGTTAGTTGGCATAAGGTGAGCTTCTTGTGATTGGACATGTTTTGGTCTTTACCGCGTTGAAAATTCAAAAGCTTAGCCATAGCCCATAAGATACCTCCCTTTGAGTGGGACAAGTGAAGCTTTCATGATTTTATCCTTAGAATCTGATGTCAGCCAGTGTATGGGTGACAATAAATGTCTGTCACAAAATCCAAAAAACTAATATGTGACAGGAGAAATTATTTACGTATGTATCATATAGAAATATTAAGACGGTAACTTCTTGAATGTTGTTTAATTACTCCTAAAGATACGTTGAACCACTTCCAACTACTTCAAAAGCTTTGCTTGGATTAAAAATTTGTTGGTAGAAAAAAGTTTGACCCAAAATTTTAAAAATAGTGTAAAAATATTATTTTGACATTATATATACTTAGAAGTGTGTACTTCAACGGATGAAAATCCGACAAAATCAACACCCAAACATAGCCTCGATGCCTTTAACGGGCTTCCTGAATGGTCACGTGACGTGCCAAACAATTTGGTGTGGGCTCTAAAATGGACCTTCTGGATCGACGTCGCCATACACATTCGGCCACAAAACTCGTTTGGAGGCCTTGTTACCGTAAAGCCCAAGGAAATGTGGGCCATAAAATTCATTTGTGGACAAGACAATGGGATGGGCCCATTTCTCACCCCATAACTAAAAATTTCCCCCTACTCCCACTCCATCTCCCACAATTTTTTCCCCCACCTCCTTCCCGTCTTCTGTACCAATCCCTAGGAGTGTCCATTAGAGAAAATATATATATATATATATATATATATATATATAATTTTTTTTATTTTAAAAATTAAAATTTTTAAAAAATAATAATTTTATTTTTACTAACCATTATGCATAATTAAATGCTAGTTTTCTATTTATTTTAAGTAATAAATTTTACACATTTTTTATATAAGCAAATGCTTTAACAAATTATAAAGTTATTTATTTTAAATATTAAAAACAACATCATTTATTATTGAAACTATAATAATAAAGAAATATAAAAAGGATTTGTAAAGAGAGAAAAATTGAAATAAACTACAAATAAAAATAAATTTAAAGAAAAGGAAAAAAGATTAAAAAATAAAAAATGTAAAATTAAGTAATTATACAACTTTACACTGTACATTTTTATTTCCTAAAAATATAAATATATATTAGAATTACACACTTAATTAAAGCAAGGAATGGGGTGGGAGGACATTTCCCCATCCCCGCTCGATTTAAAGTAGGAAAAAAAAATTTCACCCACTTCTGTACCCACTCTGTCCAATCCCTGCTTTATTTGTATCTCTATTCATCTCCACATAGTCATTGACAAGAATTTGGACCAAAATTTGAGTCATTTTAAGTAAATTATTAATTCTTTTGATAGGCTTGATTGGAGATTCAAAAAGAAGTTGGTGCATTGCCTGACTTACAATACTGATCTCAAGGGGTAACCCTACTCAAATCATGAATTTGCTTTTGTTGTTCAGGAGGAGGTTTCACTGCTTTATGATGCATTGTTGGTTGGTTAGTACACAAATATTGTTGTGTATAATAAAACATGCAATGGAAGGAGACATTAAAAGTTGTTTATGAGATTTTTAAGGTTATACTGTAACAACTGTTTACAAATAACAAATTAGATTGTCTGATAAAAATTATACTTGTTTAAGTTAAAATTTCTTTGATCTCCTAATTTCGTTAATGCATTTATAATCTATATTCTCTGTAGAGCAAGATTTCTTTGCATCAATCTTGATCAAGACTTAAATGTTAATTGCAAGTCTCTTAAGTATGAGTAATAGATAGTTATTGCGTAGATGGGCGATCTCATTCAAAGTAATCAACATGAAAACTATTTCTCTTTCAAGTGCAATAAAATTTTGACGTGTCTCATAATTTCCAAGAAAATCCTCCTTAATATCTCCAGTTTTGTGACCTCTCATGTTGGAAAACATGTTATCACATATTCGAAATCTTCACTTTCTTTTGTTTTTGTTTACAACAGTTAGATTTTCTAAAATATCATTTAGATAATTTGAAATCTCCACATTCTTTTGTCTTTTGTTTAAGACATAAAACAATTAATCTCCAGAATATCATTCGGATAAGAAAAATCAAACAGCGTATCTTTAGCATTTAGAAAATAATCATCATCCAAATTAACCACAAAAAATCTTCAAAAAAATCAGCATGAATTTTGGAAATTCTCTGCAAATTTGGCATGCAGAATCCTGGTAGCCTCAATGAAAAGGTTTTAATTTAACATATGTTGCCACACTCCACACCCAATGCAACTTATTAGCATATTTCATAGAAATTCCATATTCGAAAATCCATCGTGTCGTTTGCCACATATGTATCCACATAAGCTAAATTGAAGTTAAGCCAAATAATTACGGCACACGAATGCCATGACACTAACAGAGATGTCTTTTGCCTTTCTGATTATTATGGATTTATTTATCTTGTGTAGCATGTATATTTGTCTATGTTTTTATAGTTTAAGGCTGTGCTTTTGAATTATTACTTCAAAGCAAGGAATTTTAGTCCTATTTATGGGACACCCTTGCAACGTCCTAGATTTATGCCAGGTATTTCTTCTGTTCTTGCTTCTCTCTTTTCTTCTGATTTTCCATTGTTCTGTGTTCTTCAACGTTCCTTTCATTTGGTATACCCTTGGTGTTTGATAAGAATACTGTGACCTAAACAGAGATAGATCATGAAACTTTTACACCTTTTCCTGGTATTATCCTTGAAGATGCACCTGATTTTGTGCTCTATGCTCATTCTCTGTCATTAGTAAGAAGAAATTGCAGGGCTGGCTCAAAATTCTCAGAATCAGTTGCAAACACCAAGTGGTTTATAAATTGAGAACCATAACCCAAAACTTTAACAATTGAGGGCATATTATTAACAGTAGTTCACAAGAGGAAAGGTAAAAAAATTGAAGGGGAAAGAGAAGAAGAAGCAGACCGAAACATATGCTACATCTGCCCAAACTGCAGGAAACATTTTTCTTCACATATTACAATTCTATTTCCTTTAGCGGCCCGTCATTTATATTGCTGAGCATCAGATGATTCAATTCAGATCCTGGACTTTGTCTCTGTCTATGTCTGATTCTTTGATATCTGCTCTGTACTCATACCATGATGCCCAAAAACAGAAAATTGGCGAAATTGAGGCAGCTAAGGATGGCCAGAAACCAATAAAAGTAATCCAGCTTGTTATGGTTCAAGTCTGGTGCCTGCAGCCATCCCTGTCTGTTGGAAGTAAACTTCTCAGTCACGGCATTCACAATGCTGACAAAGGCAGTGCTCAAGAAATAGCCGAAGGACAGCGACAACAGTGCGAAAGCGTGGCAAGAGACTTCATCTCAGAGGGAGCTTCTCTTTAGAAGAATTCCATTAGTCCAACCATGGCAAACATGTCTGAGATCCCAAAGTCGCCATACTGGAAGGAAAGCCAGAATAGACTGATCGGTTTCTACGGATTCTTGATAGCTCGATCTCTTCTTTTTGCCTCAACCACCCTGGCTATGCCCATTGAAATGACAGAGAGGACGAGGCCTATGCCTACGCGTTGGAGCTGAGTTATTCTGGTTGGATGGCCTGTGAACTTCCGTGCAAATGGGATGAAGACATACTCATGGAGTGGAAGGAGAATGGCCATGAAGACTAGCGGAATCACCGGTATTGAAGGAGTGGGAACTTTTATAGGGCCCAAGTGAGGTTCCATGAAGTGGCCTTGGAGTACTGAGAAAGTTTGAAGCTGTGCCAAGCATGTGTTCATGATGATCGTGCCGGCAATAATGGGCAGCATCCTTATCAGGATCTTGACTTCTTCGACTTGTGTCACGGTACAACCTCGGCTTTCATGTCCATTCATCCCAACCCCAAGAACAGCAGCTTTATCTAGCAACCTGATTCGGAATGTGACGGTCATTCCTAAGTTCATATATAAACATATGTTGGTTACATAACAGCTTGCTATCATGCTAAAATGTACCTGAATTGGTTGGTGCGGAGAAGTTTTTCTTCTGAAGTATCTCTTTCTTTGTCATCAAGTTCATACAGCTCCTCAGGGCTCTCAGGCAAATCCAATTCTGCTCTGAATTGCAGCAACAATGATCTGAAATACATCAGATCACATAGCATATGTTAGTTCCTTCTTCAGCTTTTATGCCGGAGGTCAAGTAGTTGTGGTGAAGCTAAATAGACCTGTGATATCCTGACAATGGGGCTGCTGGCCAGAGGTTGGAATAAGTAGAAAGCCCATTGTCAGGATATCACAGGTCGGCGAGCATGGCGAAACCAATGAAAGCGGTTACTAAACAGGTGAAAAAATCCCAGCCCCATCCTTTGTTCTGCCCTATCCATACAACTGCGGTCACCCCTATGAGTGTTCCAATGGTTGCACTGAACTGAAAATAGTTGAAATAGCTTGCAACGCCCTTTGCTCCTTTGGGGTTCTTGCGATCAAACTGGTCCGCGCCAAGTGCAGCAACCGATCCCTTAACTCCGCCACAACCTAAAGCCAGAATGCACAGAGAAGCATAGAACATGATGGCATCACCACCCCTGATACAGGTTGGTCTGTTGCAGGGATCAGGCTGCAAGTTCTTGGAATGTGCTTGGATTGTAACGAGTAGCAGGCCCTGATGACAAAATCAACAAGAGTCAATGGCCAGGAAATCCCGGCACAGTTTTTCTTCAAGAGCTGAAAGGATGAGGAGAAAAGTTGTTACCATCAGTTCGAGGAATCCAAAGAGCAAAGAGCAGGCATGTGTAAAGCCTGTTCAAGTAAGTATCTGAGATGAATGTTCCCAATATGTTTAGCAAGAATGTTGAACCCAAGAAATTGGTGAGAGTGTTCGCCGACGTGGAAATATCAAAGAACAGCGCCTGGTGGAAGTAGAGAACCATAGTAGACATGTCTGCCACAAATCCTATGTTCTCCAGGGCTCCCAAAGCTGAAACAATATGCACATTTTCAGCATTGTTAAGCAGCTTTCATGCAGTTGTATGCTAAAACAATGAAACTGGTGCATTAAAAACTTACCATAAACAAAGAAGCAAGCCCTGAATCCACCTTTCCTTTTCTGCTCATTGTAGCTCATTTCTTCCTGCAATTAATCAAGGTTAGAGTTGGTGACACTGTTGTGATCATATCAGTCTGGAAAGTCATTTGGCAGCTTTACCAAAATTCCCGGACCTGATCAGAAATCCCCCTGGCTGCTGTGTAAATTGCCATCTGGTGAATCCCTATTTATACACATTTGATGGTGTAATACAAGGCAAGATTCCGTGTCTGCCTCACTTCATAAGTGCATAAGAAAGATCCAAATTTTGGTTTATTCTGAGGCCATGGATAAGAGAATAATATGTCTTTTTCTTGATTATTTTGGTTCCTTAAAGATGCATCCTTATTAAATTTATATACAGTACACATCATCCTTCCCGATAGATGCCTGTCGTAGTATGGATAAAGGTGTCCAAATTAGAAGCCCAACCTCCCTTTTTATCTTGTTTCATTTATTTTTATCCATTAGTTCTGTCACCCTTTATTCCATTACTTTGGCCATGTCATCTGTTGGAAAGCATTCATTTCAGAGCCAGCGTGAAGAAGTTGAGAGAATTTCCAAATTTCATGTATTAATTTGATGTTGTTTAAACAACTTCTTCAATGTGGAATAAACTTCAAAAAGTCCTCCTTTCTCTTTAATTCTTCTCTGGAATCAATCGTTATTTCGGAGCATTAATTAATTAATAAGTGATAATTATTCATCAGTCATCCTTTAGCAAATACAACAATTACAACTTGTAGCTAACTACTTAGCTATTATTAATCTATGCTATTATTATTAAGCAAATAAGACTATTTAATTGAACAACATGAAATTACACAATTGTTCTTATTTTTATTTGTTTTTACTTTTTCTATATATTATTTTTTACTTTTCTTTTAACTTATAAATTTATATTAATATTTTCACTAAAATTTCCTTTCTTTTGATTTTTTTTTATATTTTAACTTTTAATTAAATTTGTACAAAGTTTGTAGTTTAAAGAAAGCACTTCGTGACAAGACAATTTAAGACTTACAAGCTTAGCACTTTTGTATTAAAATAATTCCTTTATGTCCAATGTTTGTCGTTGCAAGTGACTCTGAAAGTGTGACATACCCATTTTTCAAAAAATATGTTGTAAACTTATTCGCGAAGAATTCCTTAGTCACATAATATGTTTTTAACTTTTGTTTTTTTGAATAGAATCGAGAATGTTCATTTAAAAAAAAAACTCATGTAATCACTGCATGAAAGGCTTCATAGCTCATAATACATTTTCACTTATCAATCTGATAGATGTTTAAAGCAATTTATCGTTTTCTTTACGAAAAAATAAGGGTATGTTCAGTTGATGATTTTGTTGGGAGATGAAAATGAGTAAAATTTAAATGGGTGACATTTTTAATTTATTTGAGTTTTAACATTTATAGTAATATATATATAATATAAAGCTCTGTTTGGTTCAAAATTTAAATCCATCCAAATCATTCCTTCTAAGCATATCATGTATTAAAATATTACTTTGTATCTCTTTCTCTCTCTTATTTTTATACTGTTTTTAAATTTTCATGTCAAATTTTCAACTTTCAAAATTCAAGTCCTATGTTTATTTTTAAATTTGAAACCAAAAAATATATACTCAATTATTATATTTTTTAAATTTTATTTCTTTTTTACTTTTACATAATTATCCCAACAAAAATATTTAAAAATATACATTAAAATTTTAAAAAAAACATAACTCTAATAATAATTGAATAATATAATAATACATATGAATAATATAACTTTCAGGCTGAAAATATATATAAATTTGAATGTCCGAGTATATGTAAATATTAATTTAATTATAAGTATAAGTTACATTTGATCTGTATATTTGTGCATGGAAAAAAAAATTAGAAAATGATGAAAATGAACATAGCGCAAGAAATTCAGTGAAGTCAATGCTTGCAAATATACGCAAGTTCATGTCAGGTCCTTTATTTTTAATAAAAATATAATATTATGTTTATAAAAATATTAAAGTACAGAGACTCGGACTTGAAGAAACGTATCAAAGTGACAGACGATTCACAGTAGCAGAAGCACGTGCACTTTAGGTAGAAAGTCCATCATCCAGCCAATCATATCACGTGACAGCGCGGCGGACAATCAACAACACCGACTCCCAAACTCTTATGCTGTAATTATGTTATTATTAACGCCGCCAACAGATTATCTCGTGCTACTGTTATTCTCAACGACGGACCAACTTTATCCCTCCCATGTACTTAACCCCTTAAAACACTTACTAATGTAATTATGGGGACAAATCCCTCGTATCCCATCATTTTATAATATAAATTTAGGGGAAAACAAGAGAGGAAAAATCATAGTACTGTGCATATTTAATGCAAAAGGGTAACTCCCATCCAGTGATGATTGTCTCGCTCAGCCACTGCTCCCATACCTTCTCATTGCCAGGGGGATGTAAGGACACATATAAAAGGGGTAAAGATATGTATCAGAAGCCACAACCCATCCACTTACTTTATTGCAGAGTGAGGCTGTCCATTACTTGGAAAGAGAGCTGCAAACATACTCTGATCCAAAAGGGCAAATCCCAACCAGGAATGAAAATGAAAAACTGTGCTGATTATCATAGGCTGAGAAGCCTCCTTCGCTTGCCCCTGTTTATAATTCTGTTCCTCCTTGTGGTTTTGTCCTTCTCTGGGCCTGTTGAAGGGTACAAGAACTACACAGTGGGCGACTCTTTGGGCTGGTATGACAGTCTTGAAAAATCTGGAGTTGATTACCAGAGATGGGCTGCTTCCAAGAACTTCACCCTCGGTGATTTCCTCAGTAAGTGTTCAGTGTGTATTACATACCATGAATCTCTGAATGTGTGTGTGGAATTTCATAATTTGATGTTGATCTGATGGCCCTTTTCAATTTCATAATTTGTTTGATTTGGTTCATGGTTTTCAGATGATGTTAATTTCCACCATGATAAGTTAGGGTTTGGTTGAAACTGTGTTTGGGAGATTGTCTGTTTTCCTTCAAATTTAGGAGTTTAAAACTATGAACTCTAGCCCTTCTTCCTTAATCAGAGTATTAGTATCGTGTTTGGAAATAATTTTAAAAATTATGAAAGTAATGGTTCTTTTAGGTAATGAATTACTAGCATTACTTCATCTAGTTAAGAACCTGATTACTGCATACCCAAATTGTAACTAGCATCACATCATGTCTACTAATAACTCATAAAATCAATAAGGAGATGGGCTTTTCTCACTCACATTGCAACAATATGTGGACAAGACGTTACACCTAATTTGTCAATAAATAAATAGACAAATAAAGTTTTACAGTAAGCTCATGGGCTGGTAATTGAAAAGGAATAAAAGAAGTCCAAAAGGATAAGAAGAGGATTCATGGGTACAACTTCTGACAGCTGTTCTGTTACAGTTGACGTCTATGGCAAAGAACAGAGCATGTGGTGTGATAACGTGTCTTGGAAATTGGACAACAGGAGACAAATAAAACTAATCTAATTAGTTGGCCTCCCATGGCTGGCACATAATGTGGAAGTGACAATTATTAATTGCTTGGATTTGATTACTCCACCTAAGTCCAATTAAAATTGAAAATGTTTTTTAATTTAATCGAATTTAAACACAAAATTTAAATCTTATTATGCTTGATCTGCTATTTGATTCAACATGAAACCGAAGTCTATAAAATTGATTTAAATCGAACACTAGTATTTATCAAACTTAAATTGCTGCTTGATTTTGATTTGATAATATATATGTGTGTTTATTTGCCAATTAGCCATAAATATTTAGTTGAAAGGGGAATATAGGTTATATTTGTAATCTAACTTTTAATCCAAAGCATCCTTTCAAATTTCATATTATTTCGTATTATTTTTAAATTTAAATTTTCTCACTCTTATATATAAACTAACTAATTATTTTTCAATCTTTGTACCTATTCACAGTCAAGTCATTACTTATATATATATATATACATACATATATATATATATATTTATATCATACATATATTTACTTTTATTTTTATTTATACCTTAAAGATTATCTATTATTCTTATATATATTATTACATCATCTAATCATTATTATATATTTTATACATATATTTATATAAATTATACTATTCATTCATCAAAATCTTTCTTTCAAACATATGATTAATCCTAACACAACTTTTACAAAAAATTATTTCCAACAAAAATTCCTCTCTCAAATATACTCATAACTTGCGAGTTGATGGGATGTCATTCCTTGAAAATTTATTTTGGGATTAGGTGGAATTTAATTTATGAGTGTAGATAGTAAAAGGTATGTTGTAATTAGATGAATTTTTTGAAATAAATAAATAAATATATATATATATATATATATATATTGATGTTTCGTAGGATAGTCTAGGGGTTGTTTGTTTGTAAGAATGATAATGGAATAAATATTATTAATATGAGTATTGACAAGACTAATGAGATATAATGTTTGAATAAAATACAATTAGCAAGTAGGTGGGATAGGAGGAGTAGTTTAGGACAAAAATAGTATCAAAATTTTTTTATAAATCTTTCTACAAAACTGAAAACATAGACCAATTTTTATGAAGAAATAGCGTGAGACATTTTTTTTTTTTGGAAATACCATGCCAAGCAGCCATGTATATTTTTCATGCAGATGATATGATAATGACAAGAATTTGAACCGCTAAAATAGTCAATTTTCGTGCAGTTTTCAACACAGACAACAATCATTCAGTCATTCAAACATACAACTTCACGACATACCATCTCTGCGACTACGAGGACTCCTCGGACAACGACACCTTCCAGTGGTCGTCGGCGGATCCGTCGTCCACCACCCCGCATCCGGTCACCGTATCGGTTCCGCTGGTCAAACTCGGGATGACGTACTTCTTCTCCAGCGATTACGACGGGGAGCAATGCCAGAACGGGCAGCATTTTAAGATTAATGTGACGTACGGACGGGGGCTGCCTCCCAGTCTCCGCAGCCCCGCCGAGGATTCTCCGGCCCCCGTCAGCCCACAGTCCGGCGACGACGAGTCGGCGCCGGATACTTTGGTGCCCTCGAATTTCGATAATCCTAAAGACGTAAATGATGATGGAGATCAGCCCTCAAAGTCAGTGTCTGTCTCTGAATTTTCGAAGTTATTTGGGGTTCGGCTGCACGGGTTAGTCCTCTTGGTGGGATTTCTTTGTTACATTTCTTGATGATTGGCTGCATGGGTTAGTCCTCTTGGTCGCATTTCTTTGTTACATGTCTTGATGATTTTAGCTTTTTTATTTATTTATTTTAAAATTATTTTATTTCACTTGTATTTTTTTTCATAAGACGTGTAATACGTGATTTTTTATAAGGCGTGTAATATGTGATAAAGGTGATTGCTGTGGAGTTATGTATGCATGTTTTCTATTTCGTACATACAATAGTATGTTGGGTATATATTGGTGTTATTATGTTTCCATTATTCACCAATTATGGTACCGTTGCTGTGATTTGTTTCCGGTAAAGTATGAGATCACTTTTTCTCCTACAAAATAAAGGTTATGTTAGTTTTGGTTTCTAAACGTGTGTTTTTTTGTGTATATTTTTTAAAAATTGTAAAAAATAAGAAAGAGAAAGAGATAAAATTTAAAATGTGTAATAATTAAAATTTACTTTTTTTAAAATAAAAACAAAACAAGCATGGATTTTTAGGCAGAGGGTGAGAACTGTTGAGTGGCCTCCAAAGTATTGGTTTTTAATTCATTTTCTTCATAACAAAGAATGAATTGGTTAAAAATGTGTAGTATAAATTAAATTATTAGGAGTTCAGCATGTTGCCTCGGGTAGAGTACTTGAATGTCTATTCAATTAATAATTTGCATTTGCTGCGAGTTTATCACCAGGATCAAAGTAAATCAAGCAATGTTTGAATCACCACAATAAGTTGCAAACTTATGCTGGTCATGACCCATAAAATCTTCTATTCCACTAACACATAATTGACACGCAGGTTGTTTTATATTATACACACATCCAAATTAAGATTATTCTTAATTCAACCACAACAACAATTAAGATTATAGTAGTACTAAATTTTGATAAGAGCTCAAGTGCAACGAATCAAATTCGATTTGTCTTAATTTGTAGAAGTCGAATTTAAACCTAAATTCAAGTCATATAATAAGCTCAACTTCAAAAAATTTTAGAGCCTAACTAAATTCGAATCAAATAACTTGATTCATTAATACCCCTACACATAATCAAGTGGATCCCACATCCCGTGATTATACGTGATTGAGAGGAAAACAAGAAAGATCTCCATTGTGATTGTATCTAGTACCCTCATATATGGTACCCTCATATCTGCTAAGTCTAGTGATCAATCATCAAATACAGTGTTTTGTGAAAAATTGGTACAGAACTCCCCATGGTGAAGTGAACACTCAAGTTACAAAATCAGATAATCAACTACCAGAAAAGGCTAGTTAACATGTCATGTGTAAGCATAAATGCTTCAAAACTGAGATCCTCAACGCATTTTTGCTCTTGCAAACATCACTCCAGCCAACAACCCTAGAAAAGAAAAGGCAAGTTAGAAGGGCTCTGTGATTCCAAACATGGGAGAGTACACTCATAGCCTGAAACTCAGCATTGTTGGATACTTACCAAAGAATATGCTTGCAGAATTTTCCAAGTTCGTTGGGACTTTGAAGAGGAGAATGCCAGCAACCGAGAGAGGAATCTTGTTTAGTGACCCTACAAGACTGCAGGCATGCAAGGACATTTAACAAGAAGGATCAACAGAACCAACCAAGAGAAAAACTGACATAACAAAGATGGCTAGAAACAAGTCTTGGTCTACCTAAAAAATTTAGATCACCAAAAGATGAATTTTTTTTTTTTTTTGTATGTAAAAGACACAGCAAGCAAATCCACTCTGTATTGAGCTCGGTTCATGCCGCAGCTGTGATCTTTTATGGGAAGAGTTACATATAATGTAGCTGAGGGTATAGGGTCTTCAATTACAATAAAGTCCAGATCCAGGTCGGCCTTTAGTTTTCCTTTATGACTCAGATTGTAAATCCAGAGTTTCCAAATGATACCACGTGAGGTACAGAAGGCAGAGTGACAACAAGTAAAAACCTGTATGTTGTAGCTCCTGTTTGATGGAGAAACCACATGGAAGTGAAGCTAATTGCTAAACCCAAGAATCCACTAAGTGTCATCACCATCCAGAAGGTGGGCAACCTCAAAAGAGGGCTGTAGCAACAAGAAGATCAAAAAAAGTTACAAATACATGATCACCATCCAGTTGCCGCTTCTCAAATTCAACTAACCAAACAACTGCAGGCAGTTGAATGGATTCTGAGATAAATGCTTATCATTTACCATTTCGCCTTAACTCTCAAGATAACAAAAAGTGGTATCATGATTTTAACTTTCTCAAATTTTCAGAGTTAACCTGATAATAGCTCACATTACTATTACCATTGAGGTAAACCTGCTTAAAAGGAGAACGATTTATATTAGAGCATAAACATCAAGTGAAACTTTTTTAAGTGATTGAACCAGACTAGAAAGAAAACATTTGACTCTAACCTTGAGTATTTATGCACCTATGTCTTGAAATAGATTAAATACGAATAGGACAGACTATTCAATGAGTAAAACTATTACGTCAGTCAGATGCAGAAAGAATGACTACATAGTAACAAACAATATATGGAATCATTACTTACGTTTCTGAAAGATAATTGACCTCATTGAAAGCAAAAACGAGGAAAATTCCTAGAGGTAGTGAAAGGCTATTGTTTAGCATCACCATTGAGAACTCATTCAACTCGCCAGATTTAGTGACTTGCTTTGCAGTATCCATGACCCTACGCAAAGTCAGCTACACGCAAAGAAAACGATCACTATTTCAATAGTTATAGGATATAAATTGAAAAGCAATTACTAAGACTAAATAGAGCACACATTAGCAAAAGCATCCAAAAAATAATAATAATAGCAATGCCTATAAGAAGCTCAGTTTCTTGAAAATAAAGATGAAAGCCAAGAATGAAGGCACATGTACTAACATTATAAATGAACAACAAAGGAAGCGACATAATTAAGGATTATTTATTAATACATAAATCAAAGAAGCATGACCTTTCGGCCCCAAATTATGCATTCTATGGCTTAGACAAGAATAATACATAAGAGTAAACCATCTATGTAACAACATAGCAGAAGCCAATTTTTATGGTCATCAAGGTGCACAAGAAATTTGGATTAAGCACAAGCATGATACTTCATTTTGGGTGCAATTTCAATTTACGACAAACCTAACAATTCCAGTACACGAATAACTTCTTGGTGTGGTTAAGAAAGATTCCAGGTGTCTTCTACTCATGTATCGTTAACAAATGAGTCTTTCAGAAATCTCAGGCCATATTAGATATCTTCAGGAGTAGATAAACAAAAGAGATGGACGAAACCATATAAAAGAATTACAAAGCTCAGGAGCATTATCAGGAATTGACATAAAAACCATGATCACTTACAGAATATGATGCCGTCAAGACGCAGTTGAAGAACTGCCATGTGTATCCAATGGCATGAAATGAGAGATCAGTAAATCCTCCTGATATTGCTGAAATGATCTGCACAACATGAGCACAAAACTTCACAGGTGATTCAATCCATTAAATACTTATCAGCTATCCAAGGACATTTTTCACTAGATTGTCAACAGGGAATTACAGTACAGATTGAAAAACTAATCTACAGTAGGTGTTTGTCATTTTGTGGCGAAGTTATCAAGAATCATCATTACTGTTCTGAGTATTGGGCTAATAACTTATAAAAAAATGCTTTTATAATCCAGTTAGACAATCGACAATATAATAGGGCAAATGATGACCAATAAAAACATGACTTCCACAAGATTCAACTGTAATAAACAAGAAGCATGAGAAACTAGAGTCAACTACCCAAAACGGACTCAACAAACGGTCTGGAAAAATGCTGCACAAATAAAAGGGGAGTGTTCTGCAAAGCCTCAATGAAATATTCTTAAATAATTTAGATATCATTTATGGAAGTGTAATCACTAGGACTCAACAAAAAGAAATTTGGTGGAAGACATACCATTAAGAAAAGAGCTGCCCAAACTCTATTATCATGGTGCTTGTTGAATAAATACATTTCACCAACAGCAGTCATCACATTGGTTACATTCTTCAGGACCGTGACCATGGCAACATTTATGTATTTTAGACTGCAATGAACATAGATAATGCGTAAGAAGCATTTTGAGAAAGAAATTTTTTGAATTTGATTGAAGGACTCTGCAAAGGTCCATAACATCTTTCTTCCTAACACTGTTGAAAATGTTGGTTTTTCCCTTGAAATGACACTGATAGATGTATACAGTAGAATGTAACCGCAGCAAAAGGTAATAAATTTGACTAAACCCAGCAAGAAATAAATATTAGAGTAAGAAACTTTCTAGGTAACAGATTAATCAAATCACAAGAGAGAGAATTTCAAGAAAAATATAGCATACTCCATCCAGCCCAAATTATGTTTCTATTTCCTTTCCCCCAAAATGATGCTCGACTTCCTAAGAGAAACATTTGTCCTAAACACAATGTTCTACATAAAATAATAATGAGAAATAACTAACCACCAACCACTATTTCAAGGCATTATTTTAGAGAGAGTCAAAACTTTCTTTCACCGTTTAACCCCTCCACTAAAGTTTTGTGCTTGATAAAATGGACTACCTGATATTGGGAAGGAGGGAGTAAAAGAAATTGGTTGAAATACTTAAAAAATGAAGTTTACTTGTTTACTGATACAAAGTCATATGTCATCAAGAAGAATGAAAAGAGGCAGCAGAAAGTTCGGACAAACAGAAAATCTAGTTTAAGGGCTTTCTCGCAGACTTGGGGCATAAATACGATATTCAGATGTGATTTATTGATGAACTCAGAAGATTTCCATGCACTGAACAAGAAAAAGTTCAATTATCAAGAACTATGGCACCAGAATTATATTATCAAGGCATCAAAGTCAGAGGCAAGGATAAGCTAATTTGTTTGACAACCTTATATCTTAAAAGTTAAAACCCCGACTACCTATGAGAAAAAGACTATAGCTATGTTTGTTTTCATTCTTAACACCAGAAGAAATGCATTACAATCATTTCCCTTTTTTAAGATTTCTCTCTATCTCTCTTTTTTATACAATTCCTGAGAAAAATACATCTAAAACACACATCCAAAAATAAAAATAAACACAGATTATCTAATTTACATAAAATTGAGATCACAAGAAATATTATACCTAAACATACTTGTGATCAGCATCCCAACAAATATAACATTGACGGGCAACCAGACCTTGATTAACCTCCATGTGAGTGGTTCCGTAGTAATTACACCAAGAGAACGCAAAATTGAAACAACAACTACTGATACAAAATTCTGCAGGAACAACCTAATACGTAGTTAGTCCATAGAATGCAGACAAAGTCAGTGTATATACTGATAAAAAAATTTATTATATTGAACAAAAATAAGGATCTTATATGGAAGGTAACCTGGTACAGCATCAAAGATATTCCAGCACTAAAGTCATAACTGGAGAGGACATACTTGTTAATCAGTATCATGCTACAGGAAGAAAAACAATATGCGACACCGGATAACAAGGCCTGATTATGCAATGTAAGCCCTCTTTTACTTCGCACTGTCTTTTCTATGTCTTTTTCTAACCTCCCACTTTCTACATCGGTCTCATTATTATCACTTGGAGTCTTCATCCCCAAAGAAGATCTAGAGACAAGAGCACAAGAATCAACAACTATTTATCAAAACAATTGATTCTAATCGTATGAATAGCTGCAGTTAGTTAACGACTTCAATTGCAGAAACAGAAATTTTCCAATGATGAAGATGTTAACGAAAATAGGTGGATTTTCCAAAATAGGACATCCTATGACTAAATTATTCAAGAAAGAAACTGGAAGCAGAAAGAATGTCATGGTGCTTATTGATGTAAATAATCCATGTAATCAAATGAGAATTAAAATAAACAATTCAAAAATGCCAATGCTATAAAACATTAAACAAGATAAAGATCCAATTGATTGCAGACATCACTTTCTTTGTATAGGCCTCTTTGTGAATTTTCTTCGCATAGCCGTGTTTGTCTAAAACATTTTGTCTTAGCAAAAAAAGAGAAAAAGCAATATAGAGCTCTTTTGTGAACAGAGCAGTCACCGTCATTGCCTTAGGTCGTTGTGGTCTTTTTGGTAGATGAACAAGTAATATAGGGCCTATCTATCCAATTTTAAATTTTGCATTTTCTAGTTTAAATATTCTCAATAAATCATTTTGTGAAGGATCTAATATTTAATGAAGGTGGGGCCAAACATAGGTAAGTGGGAACATACAACAATTCATTCGGACATAATGTGGGATAATATCTTCCTACTTGGACAAAATCCATGAATCATGTCATAATATTACAAGGCAAACTTACAACTATTAAGCCACAATCCATATACCTGACTTAAGGCCAGGAGATTGCATTAGTGAAAACCCAATATCTCTAGCCACTAAATCCAATATCTTCAATTCGACAAAACTTTCTTCCCTAAGAGGATACCCTAGTGGTTTCTTATCCAACATTTCAAGTTAGAGGTGTTGAGGACAAATCTTGTGGGAGCGTGTGTGAATGTGAATGGGTGCTTGAGTTTTTTTAAAAAAAAAAACTAAAAAAATACAACAAAAATTTCCACCAACTTTCGGTAATTAAGTGTTATGCAACAAAAGATTGACCAAAAAGTGGTCAGCTAATTAAATTGAGACAATCTTGTCTTGGTATGGCATAAGTATTGGGTAAAAGATGCCAGAGGTCAAAGGAAAAGGGGAAGTAAATTGCTTAAGGCATTGGATAAATATTCTGGGTGAGCGTTTGCAGGTAATTGCAAAATCTCAGAAAGCGGTGCCACCCACTACCAGTAAACTTACCAGGTAATGGAATTTAAAAAAATACAGAAGGAAACAATTGGTTACGTTAGCCCAATAGACAGAGCTCAAAACGTTACTTCAAAATCAAACCATTAGGATGTGGTCCTAAAGAAAGACAAGACAAGGCAACGCTGGTGCTCTATGGCTGTGGAGATGTCTTATATTGTGGACACAAATTGCACAGGATTAATATACGCATGCTTTTACGTACGTTTATGCACTTAGCATCAAAGGGAGTCAGGCCTCAAATGAAAAGTTTGTTACAATGAAGGAAACAGGAGGGAATTCCTGCTGGCTACTTCTCTTCTAACTGGAGTTGGGACCTGATTTAGTAAGGCGTTCAACCGACAATTTTTGAGGCTTCTTTCGCCACTTGGTGAGTCAATATCAATATCCAAAGTTATATTGCTCTTGAAAATTGGATCGGGAAAATCCGGTGAAGCACCTTTTAGCAATACTCTGCCACAAGGAAAAAATAGGTATGGTATCAGTGGCGGAAAATGGTTGTAAATTACAATATCCGCAGGTTCAAAGGAACCACCGTTAACGAACAAAGTATGAAGATCCTGCGGCATAAAATAGAAAGCAAACGCCAAGCAACAAAGCGCGAATTCCTACGTTGTCGAGAAAAAGCAAACTAAAGAAATATATCCTCCTACAATCCCAAAATAGAAATAATATACCAACAGAAATAAAAACCCATCAATTGAACATTAATTCCCGTAAAAGCAAATTCATTCTAACTTTATGATTTAAAGCCCGATCCCACTCAGAAAAATTTGATACCAAAAAAATGGGGATAAACACTAAAAAACTCCTTTACATTCAAACGATTAAAAAGAAGGGACGATAGTTTCCTAATGCTCGCACCCACCAATAATCATTAAAGCTTTTCGGAAGATAATCACATCAAAAAAACCCGTTTCATCTCACAAACACTAAAACAAGGAGAGACGATAGAAACCTGTGTGTCAGTTACAGCGTACACCCAAAGAAAAACCATGAGTGCGCGTAACTTTTCAGTGAGGGATTGAAACCATCGACTATTCTGATCGAAGCCCAGATGAGCTACTTTGTACGAGTCCAAGTATAAACATCAGTGACAGGCGAACAGAGTTAAGGAGCGAGACAGAAACAAAGTCAAACCTACATAAACGAGTACTAATACTGGAAATTCCTTTTTATTTCTGACAGGCTTTTTCCCGTTTGGCTGTTGTCTCCCGATACGGCGTCGTCTCCCTAATTTCGTCCTTTTTCTCTCGAAAGCTGATCACGTGGAGTTTTATATTATTGGAAATAATATATTCATCTAATTATAGTAGTTATTGAGGTGACCCAACAGCCATTTTATTACACTTAGGTTCATCAGTAGCTTTATACGTAGAAGTTTGGTAATAGAATCATATAAACTTGGATATGATTGTTTATTAAAAAATTTGGTAAGTCTATCTTGGGCAAAGCCCAATAATCAATTTTCTGATGGATCCTGCAAACAGGGTCAAAAATATAATTTTCCAATATTTTGTTTCGGAATTTAATATAAATTGTAATGAAACTGAATGTATTGTTAATATGTTTAGTTTTGTGGATGAATTTTCTATTAACAAAAACTCTAAAAATTAAACCACTTAACTGATCCACAGAAAAAAAAGAGGAAGATAAATATTAAAAATTAAAGAAAAAGGGGGAGAGGAAGGAATAGATCAAAGATCACTTCTTGAGGCTAATTCAATGCCTGAAAAGGTCAATGATGAATATGCTTCTGTTAGGCAGATATTGACTTCACCAGCCATTATGTTTGGGCAATCTCGCACTTCAACAATGCCACGGTCCATTCAATTTTGGACAGCTGGCATCTGGTCAATAAACACGCGTCTTTAATTTACTAAAGAAAGTGCGTTTTAAATGTAATAAAATGAACTAGAATTAGATCCCACAGAGAGAGAACAAAAATATGGTTTTTTATTTTTTTATTCTTTTTTCTTTTATAATTTAACAAATTAATCCATTTACGGGGAGTTTGTTAAATTAACCTATCTCACCGTTCTAAATGGTGAGATACATTTTTTTCAAAATAAATAAATAATATTTCGTATTTATGTCGGTATAATGGAAGAAATATAAATGACGTCATCTCGCAATTTGTAACGGCGAGATGACATCATAATATCTTATAATAAATTAATATAAATTATTATATATTTTTGAAATAAGAAAATTTATTTAAATAAAAGAATTTTATTTCAATAAATTGAATTTTAAATTATAATCTTATATAATACTTGTTGAGTTTTTTATGTTTAGACATTCACATTACAATAATAATTAATTGAAATTTAAAATTATAATGAATTTATTTAAAAGGAAAAATTTATTTAGATAATAGTTTAAAAGATGTGTGTTATAACTTTTAAATGAAATTATATAATTAAATTATAATAAAATCAATATAAATGCCAATAAAATTGAAAATTTTGAATACATATAAGAGATAATATTAAATACTACACGTCATTCTCATCCTCATTCCTTAAATGACTACCGATGCCACAGTGTGTTGGTCGTCTGGCACGATGTCCTCTTCGTGGTATTGAATCTCCTTGAGGATAGTGCAAAGTATGAGGTTGTTGAGCTTCCATACTTATAGAGTCCTGCTGAAATGACACTGGGGATCCATGGTATTGCCAAGGCTGCTCCTGTGAATTGTACGCATGAAGGGGGGTGTAAGGAGACTCTGAAAATACCGTGTATGGAGAATCGGCCTGTGGTGTATATGGAGAGTGGATGCTCTGATGTAGTGGTTGAGGTACATATACATCTGCCGGATCTATAGTGCTAGGACTTGGTACCGCATGCTAATATGATGTGCCAGGAATTGATACATCGTGGTGATAGGATGTGCTACGTCCTGGAGTGGGATGTGCAGACGCAATGTCATCCATCTGGTAGTATGGTGGAAAATCTCGCTGGACTCGCTGTTGTGATAGTTGCTCGACACTATCACAATCTACTGATTATATCCACCAGAACGTAGTTGTTGCATCTGCTATGCCTGCAATCAACAATTTACATATTGCTGAATAATATACAAAGAGACATTCACACACACACACACACATATGTATATACGCAAATATAAAAGTGTACCACGTGCGGGAAATAAGTGATGTGGCCAGGCTAATATCCAGTGTGTACAAATACATGCCCATGAGTGAAAAATTGGCGCGTAACTCGACGGTACCACTCGAAATAGTCTCGTGACACCCGTGTATTTGGAAAGATGGGGCCCCTTATGATATGATCATCACTAGCCCATTCTCGAATGTATGCAGCGTGGTGATGAGCCCAATTAGTTCCTGAACGCTTGCGTCTATGCTCGTTATGTAATGCATCATGAGCCTGTGGTGGATCATTAGGAATGCCTTGTGGCATTCCGAATTGCCTCAATACCCGATCAATACGGTGCATCTCAATAATCTCATAGCAGATTAGTGGACCACAGAACGTCCACAGTTGTCGGCCACAATGGTTGGGTAGCATCTCATACGCATCGTCAGGGTAAGGCCGCCATTGAAACTGAAATGAAACATGTAATGTTATATGAAACTGGTTGTATACAAGATGCAATATACATGGTGTAGTATTTGGTATCCATATTTAATATGACAAATGTTACTTGTACCTGAGACTCTGCCTCTCCGTCTAATGTATCACGTATCATGCGAATAGAGTGAGATGCATTTGATGTGTTACTCTTCCTTAACTTGGTCCAGCTATATATATGTGAAAATCATCAAGAAAACAAAACATAACAGTTGCACAATAGCATAACAAGACATGTAATTTTATGAGACATACCATGCTCCGAAAGGTGCAATTGGTAATTTCACGTCCCCAAGTACAGTGAGTGGACCAGTGTAAAGGCCACGATCACGGGTCTGTGGGCCCAACCTTGGGATTCTAATCCAGGTCCATATCTGTAAAAGTTCTAGCGGACCAGCAATCGTCTGCCTACCTCGCATACATGCGGAGCACAACTCTCGATATAAATATGCCAATGCCGCACTCCCCCAACTATATGGTTGAGTCCTACTCACATCCTCTAACATACGAAGGTATAATAGCTTAACTCGATCCCTAAATGAATCAGGAAAAATTCTGCATCCCAATAACAATAACACGTAACAGCGAATGTATCGAGCCACGTCATCCTCTATACTATCAACAGTCAGGGTCCGGTGTCGAACCTCCCGAAGTAAGACTGAAAGGGGTATAGTAGCACCACTGAATACATTTGTGGATGGTGCAAACCCCAAATACTCTTGCCAAACACTTATGGCCCAATGCTCGTCAACCCCTGTAATTGGGGCACCCGCCACTAAGAGTTGCCATATCAACGCTACATCTTACAATGTAATGGTAGCCTCACCAATCATAAGATGAAAGGTGTGAGTCTCACAGCGCCACCTCTCAACTATTGCTGTGATCAGGTGCTAATCAAGTGCTACATGTCCACACCCATACACTCCATAGAAACCTAATCGATGCAGTAAAATAACGACCCGATCATCAAAATCAGGAATCCTGGCTAGTGCCTTGGTCTGATGTCGTGGTCGAAGTGTAGTGTCTATGTCCCCTAACCACACAGCCTCCGACCTATGGTTATGCTGTAGGTATAGCAAACTCGGATCAAATGGGCCCGGATTAGCTCTCATAGCCATGGTGAAAAAGTCCTGTATGACAAACTATGCATTAATTAAACACCAAATTAACAATATATACATAAACATGAAAACTAACATTTACAAGCATATAAAATATGTAATCACAAAACTTGAAAAAATAATATTCACACATAATATTTAAATGTATACAAAAATAACTACACAGGCACGGCTTCCGTGTTTAGCTGCGAAAAATATAAAATTTACAGAAACATATGAAGCTAACGAGGACGACTGGAGGATGAAGGCATGTCTAAATCCTACAATCAACGTTGGGCTTGTTGCCGCGATTGTTGTCGAGCCCGATATTCTGGCCAGTCCATTTCATTTGGTATTCGACTCGACGGGGCCCTCCCAACCTTACAAATTATACGCCTGTGAAGGTTGTGGACCAACTCAAATGGTGGATCATCTCAATAATCCTCGGCCCAAATAGGATTGAATCTCCCTTCATATGTGTGCACATAACTACCAATGGAAAAGTATGGCATCACTAGCTGTTTAGGATTAACACCATATTTTCTACTGATAGCTATTGCGTGTGAGCATGGAATTCCGCGTAATAACCACTTCTTGCATGTGCAATCCCTACTGCATAGTTCCACAGCATGTGCATTTCCTCCGCCTCTTCCCGGATCCTGTGCTGTGATCACTCGTCCCGACTGTACATTTCGATCATATAGTTGCACTAAATGCCGGATAGATTTGCGCTCTGCCCTTACATACGTCTTTGCAGGCCAAGCGGGCCACTCATCCCCTCCTGCCATCTTAACTTCACCCTCCATTAATCTTTGCCTGAATTTAGCAACGGCTCGATCAAATGTCATTTGCACAATCGAACATATTGGCAACCACTGTATTCCCTTCATTACCCCATTAATACTTTCTGATATGTTAGTTGTCAGTAAACCATGTCTCCAACCTCCATCAAAGGATAGAGCCCATTTTTCTTTATCAATTGCTTCCAAGTAGTTGTAGACCTCCGTCAATTGCTTCTTTAAGTACACAATTTTTATTCATCTAATATTCTTATAAAATTTTCAAATTTATTTAATTGTCTCTATTTACACTACAATTAATAGATAGAAAATATTAGCAACTAATGACAAACTACAGCTTGTCCCACAACACAAGAATTTTATTTTGAACATAAATATAACAAAATATGAACACTCACCTCAGAAATCAATTCTGATAATACGCCTTGTTTGTTTTCACAAATTTTAACTGGAGTTTCCTCCAATATAAAAACACATTTGTTACTAATTAAGACTAAAAAATTAAAATACTCAAATTGAAAAACAAATTGTAAAAATTAAGACTAAAAAATCAAACTTAAAATAGACTTGTTCGGCCAACCTTCAGCAAAAATCCGTCGGGTCGGCCAACCTTCAACAAAAATCTGTCGGGAAGATATCTGTTCGGAACGATGAATAGCGATCAGGCGTGTTTGAATAGCGATCAGGCGTGCTTGAACAAAAATCTGTCGAGAACAGCGATCGGGCGTGTTTGCGGGGAATGGAAGAATTTGCCGGCAAAGAGAAACGATGAACAGCGATCGAATCGGTGTTGAAGACAATGAATTCGCCGGGGAGTGGAAGAATTCGCCGGGGAGTGTTTGCAGGGAATAAGGTGATGAACAACGATCGGGCGTGTGCTGAGGTAGCTAAAGTTATCTCGCCGTTTGAAACGGCGAGACTCATGAGCTAGACCAATGAGAGGCTATCTCGCCGTTTCAAACGGCGAAGTATACCTCGGAACTAAGGCCTCGTGAATCGGTCCATCAGCCTCTATTTCGAGACACGTGAGCTGAGTGGCCCAATTAGAAGCTATCTCGCCGTTTGAAACGGCGAGACATGTGACCTGGCCCAATTAGACGTTATTTCGCCGTTTTGAACGGCGAGGTATACCTTAGAACTAACGCCTTGTCGACCGATCCATCAGACTCTATCTCACCGTTCGAAACGGCGAGATACGGTGTATTTTAAGACAATTAATACAAATACAAACGAAACATTATATATATTTTTTTCGTCAGATGACGTTATCTCGCCGTTTTAAACGGCGAGATGGATTAATTTAACAAACTCCTCGTAAATGGGATAATTTGTTAAATTATTAAAAAAAAAGAAGAATAAAAAAATAAAAAACCCACAAAAAAAACATAAAACTTAAAAGAAGCTCTATGTTAAGACGCAAATTTCCAACCTTCAAAATCAATTCTTCCAAACACACCAATCATCAAAACAAAACTTTTTACCTATTTTCTCTCATGCTTGTTCTTAAATTTTTGTGACAAAATTTCTACCTTCAACATTTATATACAAACATAACCTTTTATCCACCAAGAGCAACAACAGAAGCTTTGGATCATAAATTATGACCTCATTGCTGACACAACTTCACACCCCTTCCCCTTTAATTGGGCGGTAAGCCCACTAGTAGAATAGACAGTAGTAATAGACCATAACGACTAATGTATTTAATAAATAACAATCCCTTTTCATTGAATAAACACAAATTATAAAATATTTTTATTGTTTTTAAAAAAACTTTACTCTTTTTAACAAATCATTATTTTTGGTAATCGTTTGTTTTTAGATAATTATTGAGGCTTTGGAAAACGAGGAAAATAAAAAATGAATGTCACTAAATTATAAAAGAAAATAAAAGAAAATCCTTGGCCTTTTCCTTGTTAAGATTCAAATATCCAAATACGGCATTGATCCTTCCAAAATAAATAATTTACAAGTGCAGTACATTGAAACATATCCCCCTTCTCCCAAATGGACAAAATCTACTTACCAAGGTAACTTCTAAGCTACTAACCAGAACAACTAAAATCCGGAATTGGCATATCAATTGTGGAGCATGGAGACTAGGTTTCTAAGGAATCAAATCATCCAAGATGCGCGAAGAATCACTGTTAACCTTTAGCCCTTTACCGTATGCTGCAATAAGCAAAGCCTCAGCACGACCTGCATTACTCGTAAAGAAACAACAGTATAAGAACTAGGGGGCATACAACAGGCATATTTCATCAATGACAGAAAAGGATTCAAATGCATGAATGTGGAACACTGTGGCTTGCCACTCAATTCCGACACTTGATAATAATTATAAAATGCAGACTTGTGTTGGTAATTAATATATTGCGGAAAATGCATCAACAATTTGATATAGGAAGCTGACCATGATCTTTCTTTCGTTTCAACAAAGAACTCATGGAGGGAAAAAGGCTGGAAGCAAGCTCTCTGCTAACATCCTGTCAAGGAAAGTGATAATTGTCATACTTGATTACTATGTATAAAAAACTTTGTGCGCTTGTGCTAATGAGTTTAAAATCCATTTAAAAGTTCAAATTAGTATGTACAGCCATAGTTAGTGCAAGATTAGTTTAATATGTTCTTTAAAGATCAAATGAACCTTGCTTGAGCGATTTCCTGAGAGTTTAAATTCATTCTTCCACAAGAATGATGGAACTGGAACAACAGAATATCCTGAGGCAACAAGGATTCCTATCCATAGTCCATATCCAAATCCTCCACTCCACCATCCCTTAGGGCAACAAAAGATATATCTCAGAAACTATCACTAAACTCAACAAGAAAGTAAGTGTATAGTGGTATTAATAAATGCAAAATGAATGACATTGAAACGGGCATGAAAAGTGAGAAATGTATCAGAAAGACCTCCATTTGAATCAAGCTTTGGCAAGTTTCTCATTCTACAGAAAAGGTTACACAGGCGAATCAGCAATGGAGAAGTTTTGATATGGCGGTTGACGACTTAGAATATGAATATCCCACTAAATGCTCATACACAAAAGGACAAAACATGGCATAGGAATAATAACGACAATGAAAATTTCCTATTGGATAGAATAATAACAGCCTTTCTGCAACATAGACATTCTAACCTGCTTACCATCTTGAGGATAAGGAATTGATTGCTCTAAATAAACCTTGGTTCCTGAAAAAGAAGGAAAAAAAGATAAATCAGATTTGAAATTGTTTTAATCATGAACAAAGTCCACTGTACAACTTATTGATATTTAAACCCAACCATAGTGTTCAAAATTTGCACATTCCAAATTGACATAACTCCCCATTTTGCAGCTCATATATCTTACTGATGTGGTACCATTCTGGTATTAGAATTGCAAAAGCTTCCTCTTTGTTTTGGGTGAAGTAGGTGAAGAACCAACAAGAACAAACTCAAAATGACTACTCTAGCTCACATTAATTACTCATAGCTGTTTAACCAATTATTGGCAAGATTCAACGGACCAAGCAATGACATAAGAAGAAAAAAGTAAAAATCTTGGAGAAGAGTTAGAATTGTATCATACAGATTGGGGCAGCAATACAATGCAAACGCGTACCATTCAGGTATTATAAATGCAAAAGTTCTATACTTAAGTACTTTCTCCTCCCTTGTGCTGGGCAGGGCGGGTGAAGAACCAACAAGGACAAACTTCAAATGATCACTCTAACTAACATTATTCATTTTCTCTACCTATCTACCCAAAAATTGGCGCGACTTAATGGAGCATCGATATTCAGAAGATAAAAAGCAAAAATCTTGGAGAAGTGACAGAGAAATAATATACCTATTGGAGCATCAACACTTTGAAGCAATTGAATGATAGATCTCACATCCAGTCGCTTTCTTACTCTCTTTCCAACCAGTAATTTCAAGTGAGGGGAATCAAATATCTATAAAACAGGAGAACATTAATACTGTAAACAAATGGTGCTATCAAATAACTAAGCACCTTTTTTTCTTTGTTTTTTTTTTCTAATAACGGGATGGGACACTTGACAGATTTTGACGCCTGATAAACATATTAATTTTGTACAAGCACTTCAACCAAGAAAACAAAAATGGAGGAATAACATTCGCTATTAAACCAAGAAATTATGCGCAATATTTAGAATAGGAAATATAGAAATTCGGCTGTAACATTAGACACTTAATTTACAATCATTGCCTGATCCCTAGTTGCCGAAAACCCAATAGGGTTAGCATTACCCAGCACCCCAGCAACTACTAATTAAACCAATACCTGCGCAGAATTATCCGGCTTTAAAACGGCCAACGCTCCAGAAAGATCGGGGTCTACGCCGATTGCCCAACCCGAGTCCACCCTGCCGCTCTCGAAGCCCTCCAGAATCTGATTTGTACAATTATCCGCCAAAGGGCTAGCGAGAGACTTCAACCAGTTTAATTTCAGCTGTCGGGCGTCTAAAATCACATTTTTATCTCTCCTGATTCCCCTTCTTCTGCCATTGGGCGTAGGTTTCAGCGTTGAGGGCTCCGGGATTGTTACAACTTCCGGCTCAGGAGTAACCGTAGCTGGGGCTGCGGCGGCGGAGGTAGAAGAGGCAGTGGCTATGAGCTTAAATGCCGTAGGAGTGAGACGGAGGGGAAGCGGCTGAGTTAGCTTAAGGGAGACAGCAGCGGTCATCGAACATCGGGGTTTTGGAGGGAAGGTTTGGATGTGCTGTGCGGCCAGAATTTCCATTTATAATACAGACAGATCAACGTGAGCAATGAGAAAGCCACTGCTATATATAGCACTAGATGTTGGGCCAAGTCTAGAAACCATGTTGGGCTCTCAGGTGTTTTGGGCCTACCAAAATAATTTGGGCTTTTGTGTCACATAAATCGTAGAAGAACTTTAAAATTTTGTGGTGCCCTACCATGCATATACTGACCATTTAGGTTCAAGGATAAAGAAAAAGAAGAAACCACAGTTGATGAATTGAAATTGACTATTGTTAGAATTTCTTCAAACCTTTAGTTTATCATTAGGGGAAATTATTTTTATTTAATTTAATTAAATGTAGGAGAGTTGTGCCTAGAGCACGCTTAATAAGCAGAGTTATCATGATAAGCGGAAGGCAGGTTATGACCAGACCACAATCTTTGGTGGTTTTGAGTTTGAATCTAGCAAGAAAATCAGCTGTCAGTTGCAATTCTACAGATGGGTTCAAGGGCCATGATGGACCACTGGAGTTCAAGGACTTATCTTGTGCAAGATGGGTTCTTGACCAAAACAATAGAAGGGGGACTAAGCAGAAGAGGCCACAGCAGCTTGAGTGAGTTTCTTCCATTTGGGAGAATTGTATGAAGTTGGTGAAAACAAAGCATGACTGCAGACAAGCCCAACTCAACCGAAGGGAAATATGTTCAACTAAATATCCAGAAACACAAGCAATTCTACAGAGGTCTGCTTCACAAGAAAACAGTGGTTGCATGCTAACAAAGACAACTTCAGAAGATCAGAAGCCAGGTTACCTAGCAGTTTAAGCTTTAAACACAAGGGAAATGGCCATGACTATGGAGATGGACGCCCCACAGAGCTTAACTGATGGCATGTCATTTCATTCAAAAGAAAACCGTCCAAACAATCAAATTTTTTAATATCTGTGTTTCATTTATATGACCTTAAATGCAGACAAGTTTACAATCAACGCAACCAAAGCATCCATCCATAGAAAAATCCTGTGGAAGTGTTTGCCATGGCATACAAGAATGCTAAGCCAACTTAATAGTCTTCTGATAAATGTCACATTTTCGTTCCTTTACATCTGCTTAGAATTCAATGGAGATAATGTATAAAGTGCTACAACATTATCAATAGCTTCACAGGTGCACGACATAATTCCTTGCAGAAGGCAGAAGAAAATCTAGTCTATGCTTGTTATCAACGCAGGGCTAAGTCCTTTCGCGTTGTAAGGATTCATGAAATTGATCTTGCTGATATTTACCTTCCTTGGTACAGAAAGGTGGCTTTTCTTGAATCAGCTCCTAATCAAATTAAGATCAAAATTTGCGTGTGACCTACTCCAAGACATGAGCTGGCCAGAGCTTCTCCCACTTGGATATCTCTTCCTTTACATAAAGTTTTCGTATCCCCCCATAAAATCCATCAGCTTCATTTCCTTCTTCCCTATGGTCCCTCCTATTAACAGTTGTTTTTCGCCAACGGGAACCAAGTGCATACTGGTTAAACTCCAGAACCAGAGTGTCTGCCCATGTGAACAAAAAAATATGCAATTATTGCCGTTAGCTTTGAAGCCAAAAACTATCCATTTTCACTAACGATTATAACCAGTATTTGAGAGGTAACCTATGCTTTCATACAATGATGTAGATGTACCTTCCATAATGCAACTGAGCCTTAAAAATGTGATTAGTTCCGTCAAATTCTTAAGGGTTATGCCTGGCCCTAGAATTTTGGTGCGGATAACAAGGTCTTTGCCGTTTTATGGGGAAAAGGTTAATTATTTATTTATTCAAATCAAGCATACTGAGGTAAACTGCAGCTAAAAATCACATAATGGAAGACTTGCACTCAGGTCTGTAAAGTGAAAAGGGGAAAAAGAGGAATCTTGGACTTTATTAGAAAATAGTAGAAGACTAATAAGAGTAAGCAAGAGAAGTGCACAGGAAATGAAAGGATGGAAAAAGGGTAACGAGTGACCGGCTGTCCAATAAAGAAGTGGCAGTAAAGCCTGCCATTGGCTACCCAATTGACACGTCCGTGACTAAAAAGATAAGCGGGAATGCAATATCAACTGTTCAAAAAGCCAAATCATTCATTCTCCACAACTAAACAATATGCAGGGTTAAAGTAGGTTTCTTTCAGCTTGGCTGGCCATAAATGTTCGACTAATACAGCACTCATGCTATGTTGGGAGGCCCACCTGCAGAAATATGGGAGTCAAGAGATGGCCTACCAAGAATAGAATTATGTAATATGAGGACAACGCCCACCTTAAAAGATGGCGATGCTTCACTAGAAACTAGGTGTAACGGTTGTCAAAATGAAATTTACATCCCTCCCGCTTCAATAGAAGCCCTAGTCAGTAGCTACTTACCACTGCCATGACACCTGCAGAAATTGGCATCTCTGTCGCATGTTTCCAAGTGGCCTACAACGCCATACCACCAACCTGTACATATGCGGTAGAGGCTGTTAATAATTTTATTCACATATTTTACAAGATTTATATCATATCCTAAAAGGAGCTAATTCAGTTTAGTTTCATTTCAAAACATTTAAGTTAATATACTTGAGAGGTCTTTCAACCAAACAATAATCTAACCAACTTCCATTATGAGAAAAAACCTTTTTATTTAAACACCCACCCAACCTTAGTATATTAGTTCAAATATATTATGATAGGTGGTGGGACCCTTGGAAAGAGGTTTATTACAGCCTATTTAGTGGTTTTTCACCTAAGAGGATATATCCTCTTATCAGTTGGATTTTCACAAATAGGCTGTGGAAACAGTAGTCTTCTTTTGTGATGATTCTTATCAAGATACCACCTATAACAGACCAATCTAAAGCCACCGCCAATCACCAAGCATCAACCTAATGAAAAGATGCAACTAAGACCATTTCCTGAAATGTTGAAATAAACCGAATTCACGTATTGTTAAATATACCAACAAAGAAATAGAGAACATTGAGCTTCATGTATAGTTTGAACAATACCATATGGAAATTCTGTGTTCCGTCTCCATTGAATTTCGATCTGATCACCTGGTTGCAACTCATCTAAACAATCAGAGACATGAAGATCGTGTGGAGAAGTATCAACAGGGGGAGCTCTAAGTCTGTCCCATGTTACACCAGCCTCTATTGCAGTTACTCTTCTTCCATGCTGTGGATATCTGCTCAGTAAAAATACAACTTTTAGCACTCTGGGAATCATCACATATTAAAGACATGCATCACTGACAAGGTAAGTCACAGGTATACAATCACCTGGCCTGAAAAGTGTCGGTTTGCGGAACATAGCTAAGCTCAGCATCATAGCACGACAGCATAAATCCAACATGACCATTCTGCACAGGAGACCAAATACACACTCAGATAGGGGGATAAAGAATAACTCTAGGAATGGATCTAATTAAATAAATTAAAGGGCAGGGAAGCTGTAACTTATTAGCCAATACCTCGCGATTGTAGACCTGGGCAGGGAACCCCAACTTGCCGGACTCAAGAGCAAGGTAACAAGACATCATTGAATCAATTCGAGGAAAATTCTTCTTCCTACTATTATTACCAGATCTAATCAAGGTTAAGGGCCACAGGTGAACCAGATAATCCATCAGTCCCTTCTCCTTACACTGATTGAAAGAGATTGAACCTTTTCTTGAAGCTACAAGACACTGCCATTCCCTATACGCAGCAGGGCCAACAATCCTACCCCATTTGTTCTTCATATGCCTTTCCCAGAGATGATCACTGGTGCACATATCTCTCAAAGAGGTACACACACAGGCCATCCTACAAAGCCCCTCTGGTGGAAGCTTCTCAAGAATGCATTCCAATACAAGGTCAGGCAAGTCAAGCACGGACACCTCCGGTGCCATCTCAACTTTGGAAGCAACAATACTCTTCTTCTTAGGTGACAATCTCGAAGTGAAAAGCGAGAAGGTTACACCTAAGAGA
Organism: Avicennia marina; assembly: GCA_019155195.1. Taxonomy (NCBI): domain Eukaryota; kingdom Viridiplantae; phylum Streptophyta; class Magnoliopsida; order Lamiales; family Acanthaceae; genus Avicennia; species Avicennia marina. Next base: position 2,292,003 of record CM032783.1, on the reverse strand, counting down.
GCGTTTTTTAAGGTCTTGGTGATGGGGAAAAGGGAAAGATCTTTCCAAAACAAGGGAGAAAGCAATCTCATCTCACAAGCCCAAGTGGGGAGAGGCCTGAGGGCAAGAGACTTGTAGAAGAGGATGAAGGAGAGAGAACAGGTGATCAAGAAGAGAAGCATTGGACAGCAGGGGAGGGACTCCAGCTAGCACATGTATCTACATGTGGCGATTGGAGTCAGGAAGGGAGATAAAAAATTTACGCTACCACCAAAGGCCAGTAAACAAGTATATACCTGGTAAATATCAGGAAATATACTAAAAACTACGGTGCTTGCTATTCTTCTCCAAACCGTTGCAAAAATGTGTATTTGAGGATAAGACCTTCCGAATCACTTTAAAACACTGTATTTAATGGGCCATGACGAAGCCCACCTACGCCAAAATTGTGGCCTCGTCGAATAAACTACGACGTGTATCAAGATGCTCTCAATAAAGCTAGCAAATATGTTTGCTTTAAGAAGCCAATGAAATGGTGTCAAGTCAAGAAGCTAATTGTTGAAAAACGTGTAAAAGAAATTTCATTTAACACGGGTTTTTGCCTTCTTGAAAATCAAATGCATAAAATCAATAAGTTCTTAGCGATAAAGGAAGCCAAAAAAGCAAACAAATTTCAATAATATTCTTTTTTCGGGGAACCCGAGAATCCCGGTGAGGCTGAAAGCTGCGCAAAATGGAGTATAATGAAGGAAGACAGCCAACCCCTTTGACAGCCTTCCTCACCAAATTGTCCACCCACAGAAAACCCTCTTTCTATCTGTTCAAATATCCTCTCTCTCACTCTGTTAATTAAAAAAAAAATCAAGAAAAGGGTGCAGAATGGAAACAAAAACCAGCTATCGTTTTCCTCTTCTGTAGGGCGTGAATGAGGTAAGTTGCGTGCGGTTTGTAGTTAAAAGGGAGCTTTGGAATCGGTTCTTTTTGGGGGATTCCAAAGCAACAATCTTGGGCTTCCTTCCGTTTGGTGGGAGCAGAGTGCGGACTGCCTGTAAATATTTGGTGTTGAAGATACCAATGAATGGAAATCAGTGATCAGTGCAGTAGCTGGTCTCAGATTTCAGGAACGGTATCCGCTGTCTAAAACTTGGGCTTTGTTTGGAAAAACAAGACAAAAGAAAAGACGAAAAGATCAATGTAAAACTATATCCAAACATTGCCTTATATTTAGGCATAAATTTAATTTATCTATATTTACCATATTAAAGAAGTCTTGTGCCTTTGAATGTATGATTGTACGTGCGGTTACCTGTTGGGCTGAGTAGAAAATATTTTAAATTATGTATTTAATACGTAATAATATATATTTATAAGATATTAAAATATATATATTTACACACACATGAGATTAAAAAAAATACAAAGATAAATATTGATTGAATTGTGAATATAAAAAGTAAGAATAAAAAAATTTGAATTTGAATTTAAATCTAAATAATCTATGTAATTTAAAATATTTTGTTTGTGATATTTTTTTGTGGCTGTGAATCGGGTTAACGAGTAACCAAACATAGCATATTGGATGACAAAATAAAATGGTGATATTGTCCTGTATGACATGCTTTACAATCTTGACAAATTGTCCTTTGTAGATAATCGTTGGCAAACGAAAATGTAGGACGACAGCAAGTTGAAAATATACTTTTGGGTTTATTACAAAAGGGGGGACCGATTCTTGATAATATTTTTCTGGAAATTTAAAATCAAGAATGAAGAAATTAAAAAGGCAATTTTGGATGATTGGCCCACAATTGATCTACCACAGAAGTTCCATTTTGTGGATCGGCATTGCTAAGAAAAGCAGGACATCAGCTTTATTTAGACAGTAATTGCTGATAAAGTTTTGATGACGAGCAAAACGTTGTCAAGTTGTGTAAAAGCACGTGATGGTGTTGGTGGCCTCCGCCGCCACCGCCACCGCGGTGGGGTAGGGCGGCGGCCATTATGTGATTATCTCCAGTGCAAGTTCGTTTAGGGCAGCACCTTTCCTTATCTAAATCTCAGTGGATTGTGTGGTTGTAATAAAAGTTTTCCACGTTTAAGATTTTTATTTATTTTTTTTTTTTTGGGGTTTTGTGTGTGGTTTAAATCTTGAAACTTTAGACATTTGTAGTAATAGTTGTTGTTAAGAAAAAAGATCTTTTATTACGTTATTTGAGACTTACAAAAGTTCCACAATTATTTAATAAGGTATTTAAGAATATATTTGTCCAACATATTAAAATTAATTGTATTTTTAATTGTCAAATGCATAATTATTAAATTATTATAACATGTACTAATACATATTACCATTTCCTTCAATTTTTATTTTATTTCATTGCCTTCTCATAAATTTAGTTTATAGCATTTTCTTTTTTAATTCTCACTTTTAATTTTAATTTGTCATTTTTAAAGCATTTTTTTTATCTTTCATCTTGTAAATGTTATAATATTTTTATTGAAAGTATAATTAATGTATTTACGTGATTAAGTGCATACATGTGCCTTCTGCACTTAGTATATAATTAAGATTTAGTAACATATTTCATAGCTATTTTAGGAGAAATTTGTAAGATATTGTAGCACAGGATATCATAATTTCATATGCGTCTTTAAAAATAAAATAACTTATAATTTTTTCTAAATTTCTAATAAAATTTTTATTAATCATAAAATTATTAGATTTTAGGAGTATTACTTTAATCAAATATTTTAAATCCTTATTTTTAAACATAAATAGATTTAAAAATATTTTTTCCACTACACATGCAAAAAAATCCCGTGACTTCATCAAATCATACGCCAGGAAAACGTCACAACCACTAAATGACATGGCTATCATTGTTTTGCCCTTTTTTAAAAAATATATAATATAATTATTATATATTTTAAATTTAATCTTTTTCTCTCTTACTTTTACATAATTATAAAAACACACCAAAAAAAACAACAACTAAAAATAAACAAACATAACCTATGTGTTTATGAATTATAATAATTAGGGAAATAGATCACATATAATTATTCAAATGTGATTAATTAAAACTTAATTATTGGAGTATTAGAAATGACCTGTATTAATGAGGTCGGACCTCCGCAATCTTTCTCATGTCACAGTGTGATCCGATCAAAGATCTGAGATCACAGCCGGTGATGTTATCTTTTCACGGGTTTGGATCCCCAAATGCAGGCCCACTCGATTAAATGCTCTTTTGTTAACATAATAAATAGTTTAAACTGGAAAAATATACATATATATTAGTAACATTGCCACACTTTATATGTCTATAAAATTATTTATAAATTGTTAAGCACTTGTATTTCATATAATAGAAATAATATTATTAAAAATATTTAAAATAAAAAGAGATGGAAAGAAATTGAGAGTGAAAGTTTTGGAAAAAAACCACAAATAAAAATAAATTAAAAGAAAAATGAGGAATTTAAAATAAGGATAAATGTACAACATTGTGTAACTGAGAGAGGTAAATATATAACTAAAATAGAGTTAAACACTTAATAATATAACTAGTAAATTTTACACACTTTGTAAGTGTGTGAAATTTTTATTATTATAAAAAACTGTGTTTTAATTAATATTTAAAAAATATAAAGAATATTTAAAATAATAAAATAAAAAATATCAAAAAATTAAAAAAGAGAAATGTCGAGAGAAAACACCAATAAAAATAATAAGTTAAGAGAAAAAGAAAAAATATAAAAATACAAATATTAAATAAGAAAATTATATGATTGTGCAAAAATATTTAAAAGAAAAATGAAGAAAAATCAAAAGAATTTAAAAATAATAAAATTTGAGAGAACATATAGATATAAATTGTAAATTAGATAAAAAAGGATAAAAATTACAAAAAAAATATTTAATACAAAAGTAATTGTGTGAATTCATTTTGTGTAACAAAAAGTTTCTATATAATAATATAGTTTAGACTAGCAAACTTGACATATTCTATACAGGTACAAAATTATTTATAAATTATCATTGTTATATTTTATATAACAAAAATAATACTATTTAAAAATAAAAGTATAAATAATATTTGTAATAAAAATGAAGAGGATCAAAAAGAAATTGAAAAGTGAGAAAATAAGAGAAAATACAAATATTAAATAATTAAGAAATAGAGAAATAGAAGATAAAAGAATTTAAAGTGAGGGTATGCCTATAATTTTACATCATGTAATCAAAATAAATTCAAATACTTAATAATATAATATCAACGGTGTGTGTGTTTTGATCATTCTATTTTTTTTTTTTTGTCGTATTTAAATATATAATATGACAATGATGTTGGTTAAAGCTATGGTTATGTTTGGTTGTGATTTAGCTGGAGAAGGAAAATAATGGCACTTTTATTAGGCATCGAACTTATGTTTGGTTGTGAAATTTTGATAATATAATATTTGAATTTGTATATTTTTAATTCAATGACATAATAGTATGTAGAATAATTATTAACTTTTAAGATATAAATATATGTAAATATGTGTATGGATATTGATTTGGTTGCTAATAAATGTAATGCTTGAGATTTAACTATATTAAAGAAATATGTAAGAGAATGAATAATTTATCTTTGAATTTGAATGAAAATTTAATTGAATTATATGTTTGAATTTTATAAATTTTAATGATTATAAAATCCAATAAAATCACCAACCAAACAGAGCCTATGGAATTTTTTTCCCAACACTCGTAGTTTAATATTTTCTAATTATTCTAGTATTTGCAACATTCCCCGCTTTTATTTTACGTTACAACTTTAAATTTTGCCTTCAAATTATGATTAAAAAAAGTAGGGAGTTCTAAGTTCTAACAAGCACTCCTAATCCTTTCAATATATTCGAATTTCGGGTTAATTCACTTAATTAATAATGCACTTTTATATGTCGTGTCTATGTTTGGACGCTTCTGCTTCATATGAGTTGCCCAGTTGGAGGGCATTTGGTCATGTTCTGGGCCAAAGGGTTTGATGTGATGTTTTAAAAAATAAAATTAATAAGATTAAATAATAAAATATCACACTTTTAAAAAGAAAAGAGTTCTAAACTTATTTCTGAATATTAACCAGCTCTTTTACTTTTAGGTAAAGCAAAGCAACTATAAAATTATCATCACTTACACCTTGTAATTTGATGTCTTTATTTTATCCACAAAAGTTAATCTTTTTAATATAAAATATCAAAAACTAAATGCATTTTGAATAAAGTTAGCCCAAACATCCTCTAAATACAAGCATCACACTTTTGGTTTTCCTCTTTCGGTGCTTAATAACTTTTTATCAATTTTGGGTACTTAAGTAATTATCAATAACTTTGTACAATAAAATAATAAAAATATTGTAGCCTTTGAAATTCGACGATGATGTTTGGATTCGATGCATTCTGTGGACCATATGATAGAACAATGTCCTTCCAAATTGGACACCTTAAAGAGCACGAAATTATTGGTGGGCATGACCTTGACACGAGGCTTAGGATGGAAACAAAATAAATTGCCCACTTATAAACTTCCACAATCTTAATGAAAGAAAAAAATGGTGATGTGAAATAATAAATTATGTAACTTGCTTTGTTCCATTTGATTATTTCCTTTTCAACAACCGAAAAATGTCGACATTTGGAACATTTAAGGTTTGATAATAATGGAATTTGGTCCTAATAAGAAATTTATGTTGGGACATATTTGGCTTCCTTTTTTATATATGGTAATGAAAACATATGGAAGTACAACTTTTAAAGTTAAAATTTTGACAAATAGATGTTGGTTCGAAATTGAGAAAACATGTTTTAGGTTTGTTTAGTTCAAACTTCTTGCAAGTAATGTGTTTTCTCAAGAAACATAAATTTGTGCAGACGGATTCGGAATAAATAGAATTTAAAAATAATTACATATTATAAGTATAATAATGATAAACCAATTGAATCACCCACAATATCAATGTATCTCCAAACAAATTCCCCCAATGTCACATCTATGCATATTGAAATTATGTGTAAGAAGATTTTCTCACTGGGAATCTTATCCAATTGATAATGGAGCCCCTCCAAGCCATTGGATTCCTGCTTATGTGGGCACAAATTTCATTTAAGCAAGACACCATCTTTTTTTTTCCTTTGTTGATATTTTTAGCCTAACTACATCTCCTTGAATCAAGGAACAAATAAAGTACACAAAATGGGCACCCCATAAACAAATTAATATTCTTTTTTTTTTTTTTTCTTTCTTTGTTGTTTGATGCATGCATGCATCAAGATTTTATTTATTTAGCCCTGATTAATACGTTGACAAAGATGATTTGAGCATATTCCCCTAGGGTTACATGAGATATGGCGGGATGCATTATCTTGTCTTGGCATTGTCTCCTAAAGCAACATCACACATCACTTTCACCTTTCTATCATGATGGTTTCTTTTAATTCCATTGAGTTGTTTTTGTCCTGGGAGAGTGACCACTTTCCTCTCTCCTTAATGACAACTCAATAATGTCCTATTTATCTACTCAATTTATCCAATTTCAGCACTTGCACCAAATTAATGATTAACTGCATAATTCTAGAATTTTCATTTTTTAAACTTAATTGTAAATATCAGTACACAGATTCTAGAGGATTCACGAATCGCAAGTCTCGAATGAATCCACTCTGTTGACCATCAACGGCATGGATTTCACCGAAACTCTAAGGTTGTGTTTGTTTAAAAAATTTTCACTTCCAAAATACGAGTTGCAGCCATTACATTTTTTTTTTTCTCTTATTTTATTTTATTTTTTCACAATTACTGAAAAAAGCACATCAAAAACCACAAGTTTAAAAGCATAAACAAGCATTGCCTAAGATTTAAGGATTCGATGCCCCTAAAAATAACAACTATCAATATAAACAAAACTAGATAAAACTGAAGATGCGTGCGTATATGATTGAATAAATCAATTGGCATAACCAATAGAGCACAATTATTGGGTATCACATGTGAGTGAGTTGTCTAACATCGAAAACGATGGTAAAAGCCAATTATATATAAAATATAGTGACCTGCAGACTTAATGTCTTAAACTTTTGAGTTGAAATGTAATGCTAGTTCTACTGATATACATACTCGTAGACCATTAATGTCTTAAACTTTTGAGTTGCAATGTAATATCAATTCTGTTGATACACACACTCATAGGCCATAGACGTTGCTCTCCAATTTGAGCTCTCAATTGGGCTTTCTTTCGAATCTAATAAAAATTGAATTAAAACTTGTAGTTGGACTCACTTATTTCCAGTAACCACACTGATTGTATTATAAACATTTAGTGTAGAAATTTTGACAAGGGTCAACACCAAATTGTAGGTTTCGTCCGGGCACAAGCTTCGAACAATGCATTGTAACGATAACTATGTTTGTTTTTGCAATTATGCATCTTACAAAAATACATACTTAATTATTATCTTTTTTTTCTTTTTTTTTATTCTTTCTCTTACTTTTACACAATTTTTGGAGTAAAAATACTAAAAAAATACACACTAAAATTTAAAAAACAAACGAAATCTATATTTTATGCCATAAAAATGTACAAAAAATTTAAATATTGAGAACTTAGAAAAAAATCTTCAATTTGGAATATCGCAGAAAAATCATATTGATAAAATAGGAATAACACTGATGCCTAATTGATCCAAATTAATTGAATAACGATCTATCTTAGAGCCCTGTACACACACAACCAGCTGGATCATGAACAGGGGAATCCAGGCCCATGGGCAGAACACCATTACCAGAAACCATTTCGGAAACCTAATATGGCAACTCCCAAAGGCCATGGTGGAATGCATATATTCTGGGGTGAAAGAAGTCAGCACATAAATTTAAAAATAATACAAAAATAAGGAAGAAAAATAATAGGTAATAAGTTCGAAAATATAAATTTTGATATATGAAAATCGAAGAAAGTTAAATTCAAACATAGATATAAATTATAAGCACTACCCACAAAACAATCTGCTGGTCTCCAGATGGCGCACCTGATATTTATACAAAATGTTAAGATTGAGATAAATGTTAATACTTTTAAGATAAAATCATTCTTTTTCATTTTTTTAAATGTATTACTGCAAAATTTGTAATAATTTCAAACATCTAATGCATGTTTGAATGAAGTCAATGACCAATAAAAAAAACTCGCATGATAATAATGTCGGAAAATGATATGAACTGTCTGTTTGGTGTTGAAATGACTATTTGCAGTAGTGAGGTGTAGAATTGCTCTTCTGCAAGCACATAAATGAAGCCCATGTACGAGTGGTGACGTGTACTGGGCAAATCCACATGTATATATCAAACATATTTCGTGCATTTTAACATGGTGCTGACATGTGCTACAACCAAACCTAAGATTAGCGATTTTTGTGTAATGCAACCAAAGACATCACCATATGCTTCTTATGCTTATTGCTAAAAAGCGAAATCAATTCAATTTTTATTGAATTGATGCGGTAAGTGAATCTAGCTTCCTATTTACTTTCATATAAGGTTTATTTATTTATTTATTTATTTTTGCAACCTTGGTGATACTATTGGGCTATATTTGGGATGAGGGTTTTGTTGAAAAATGATGTTCAATGAGAGTTACGTTAAGATGAATAAAATGTTTGGTTGTAAAATTTTGATATTTATATTTTCTTTAATTAGTTATAGATGAAAATTTTGAATTTGATGAAAATTTTGTAAGTTGATATATTTGATAGTTAAGTTTTGATGAGGTATTAAATTATAAAAGATGGGTTCCAAACATGGCCTTGGGGAGTAGTAACAATAACAATAAGAGGCATTCCTCATAAAGGCAGTAATTGTTAATGCGAATTGATCTTTTTAAGAGATAAAATCACGCATGGGACCCTAAAATAACTATAAAGTTAAAATGCAGCATCGTAGACTTTTAGAAGCATTGGGGCAAACAATGATAAGAGTGGCACCACTTTCGTGGTCTACAAGGATGTCTACGATGCCAAAACGGCCTTGGTGAACAAGTATTTTACCATTTTATATTACCTGCTAGCAAAGATGAGTAAGAAATTTGACCAATAAAATAGCTCAGATCCAATTGGTATTCGGTCCAATCATGTCACATCTAATCACTGAAGTATATTCTCCAATGCGGTTCATGCGATGACACTGTTAAGTAAAAAATAAAGAATAAATAAAGAAAGAAAGAAAGAAAGAAGAAAACGTCACCGCGCGACAACGGCATCGTATAAGCCCTGCGCGTGATGATATTTCAATTGACGCTTGGAAATTAAGCGTTCGTTTAAATTCAAGATTCTCTGCTTTTTTCTAACTAGAAATGATCAAGATTTGACCTTGCATTTGCCACCCTTTGTTTTTGCAATTGGGCAGCAGAACTACCCATTTAGTTTCTAGATTTCTTTGAAGCCCAAACAAAGGGACAAGGGAATTCATAATTTAAATGATGCGATTCAAATTTAAGTAAGTTCAAAAATATTTTGAATTTAATTGAATTCAAATTTATAAGTTTGATTTTTTTTGAGTTCAATCTCTTAATCAAATTCGAGTTTGAGTTCAACTTTTTAAAAAATTAAATCAAGTCAAATTCTAGTAATTATTGAATTTGAATTATTTCTTAAATTCGACTCTTCCTTAGGAGGGTGTTGCTTTTCACTCCATTCAACATCACATGCTCATCCCATCAATGACCCATAAATTTTTTATTCATCTCATGTTACGCAAGGAACCCTGGTTCAAGAACAATTCACGCACATTGTTGCCAGCATTTTGAAATCCCACAAAAGAAATATATATACATATACATATGCACATGTTTCTGTGAGAAGTTGGAAAGCAAAGGGTGTGATATTGGACTAGATTCTTAATTGAACTTAAGTGTTGTTTCGGCTCATGCATTTACTATATTTTAGGACTAGGTTTACTAAATATATTTCATAAAAATACTATTCAATTATATATACCTACAAGACACAAGTTTGTAGTAATGGCATACATATGAGATAATAAATTCTGTCTTTGATTTTCTTAAATTTGTTGAATGATTTCAAATTACAGTAGATCACATTCAAATTGATTCATTCAAGTTACTTCTTACTTAAGTCAAAACATATCAATCAAATCTACATGTTGCTTGTGAAGATTCCATTACACTGCTTATCGAATTCATCACTTCCGCTCTCACATCACTAAATAAACAAGAAAATGCATATGATTTTGCCTTTGAACAATCTGTAGGTTAGGATGGATAGTCAAAGGCCACACGGGGAGGGGAAAAGGATGATTGGGTTACTCAAGTCATATTGTGGTAGTAGGAACATCAACCTCTACATTTCTTCCCAAGTTGAACACCGTAAACTTGAAGGTTACTTACAAATAGGGGCTCATCTGACCATCAATCCAACGACCCTTCAAGAAACACGGTCAGCCCTTCAAATTTTAGCTGATCAGTGACATCAATATACATGATTTTTTACAAATAATGCTACCGTGTTCGCACATAATGCCCATCACATTACTATCCCTGTAATCCTCAAAACAGCTGGCCTTCCTTCAACCGAGAAATCGACATACATCATGCTTAGTAACAAAGCTGTCATTCAATCTCTCCTTATGCAAAGACACCCGATCTCCGTTTCTTGGTATTTGCAACTATTTCAGGGTTGCCTTTCTTCATCATGGCCACGAATTCATCGTAGTTGATCCGACCATCCTACACACAAGAATGATGAAACCCTTATGTATGGAGAAAATAAAATGTTCACTGTAGTGGAGTTAGTTCTTAATTTGCCTACGTTGTCTGCGTCGACTTCAGAGATAATGTCCTTTATGTCCTTCCCATCGCTCATGCCGAAGTCCCTCAGAGCCTGCTCTAGTTCTTCCCTCGTGATATACCTGATAAAGATAAGGTTGCAAGCTTGTTAATTAAGGTTTTCTCTCCAATCATAACATAAACACAAATGCTTGTAATACCGTTATTTAATCAGTAGCATAAATACCCGCTATTGTCTTTGTCGAAATACTGGAACGCCGTGTAAAGATGCTCCTCCCTGTCCATTCTGTTGAGGTGCATCGTTGCTGTAATGAACTCTTCGTAGTCTATGGTGCCATTCCCATCAGCATCAGCCTGATTTCCATGAACACAGATGGTCATCAGTCAAGAGTGGCATAATAAAATGGGAATGTGTCTCATCAGTTTGAGATGTAGTGCTCTGATGATGTGATGACTCTGGGAACTTACAGCTTCCATCAGCTGTTGCACTTCATATTCAGAGAGCTTTGTCCCTTGCTTGGCCAACCCATGCTTCAGCTCTTCAAGGGTTATGGTGCCACTCCCATCAGTGTCCATGCTTTTAAACATTTTTTTCAGTCCCATGATTTCTTCCTCCGACAAGCAGCCAGCGATAACCTTAATTGGAATTTCCAAGAAGTTCGACAAATAGCCAACTCACATTAGTTTTCCATTTAGACAGCGCTTCGGCTAAGTTTTTGCTTAAATTTTTAGTTAGAGTTTATTGAAACTCTTTTGCTGTAATAACGACAGAAATAAACTAAATATTATTAATTAATAAAATGTAATGTAAGAATATTTATATCTTTTTTCAACTATAAAATAAAATGACTTATAAGGAGTTTGAAAAAGAATTAGAAAGAGATAGCTTATTTTTAAAATGATTTTGAACTCCAAATATCTTATTTTTAAAACTTACAATATTTTTATCGAACGATTATGATAAGCTTATAAACTTTTAAAAATATTTATAAGATATTTTAAAGAGTTTAATTATAAGATCAGCTAGACACCCTCTTGGTTGCACGTGAAAAGTTCAATAGCCAAATCTCACGGTTTTTCCTTGTTGTTTGTAAAAAGGGATTAAGTATTCTTACCCTAAGTGCCATTTTCTTGAACTTATTCATAGCCCTGAATTGCTTGAGCCTATTCAGAACAGCATTGTCAAGCGGCGTATCGGGTGCCTCTCCATCCTCCTTGATCCACGGATGACCTACGAGCATTAAACATTATATATTGACACCTACTGTCTAACAGCACCCTGTCTAGATCATCAAAAAGAGGGAAAACAAAAAACAAAAAAAAACAAAAAAACATATTTGCATGTCAATAGGAAAACTGTAATAACACACACGTACTCAGCACTTGCATTGCCGTCAGCCTCTGCTTGGGGTCCGAATTAAGCATCTTCCTGATGAGGTCCTTTGCTCCATTGGAGATGGAAGGCCACGGATCGCCAGAGAAATCGAGATGCCCCCGTAGTATGGCGTTGAATATGCCGGTTTCAGATTCTGCACCAGGATATTCTCACACAGGGTTTTCATCAAATTCAATCAATTTGGTGCCAAACAGTAGGGTAGTAATTTCGTGCAAGAAAAGAACTTGAGAAGGATTGGTAATAGGAATGAATGCGTAAACACCTGCCCAGAAAGGAGGAACCCCAGAAAGAAGGATGTACAGCATGACACCAATGCTCCATATATCAACTTCAGGTCCATACCTTCTCTTCAAAACCTCAGGAGCAATGTAGTATGCACTCCCCACTATGTCCTTAAAAACTTCTCCTGAAACATTATATGACCAAATTCATGATCTTTAAAACTTCAACATTTTGCGCGCGCACGCGCGCATGGTTATAATGAAATTCTATAATTTAATTAATTATAATAGAATATGAATTTATTAAATTTTTAGTAGTTTAATATATAATAAAATAAAACTACTTAATTATATATTTTAAAAATAAAAGATATAAAGAAAAAATAGTCTTAATTAAAAGGATGAGGAATGAAGAAACTAATTGTTAATTAAAAAACAGTGAAAGAATTTAAAATGATTGTTATGAAGAGGAAAAAGATAAAAAAAAAACAAAAATAGTTGAATTCATTTATAGTTAAGACTAAAAGTAATTATTAAATACTATAAACAAATTTATTAAGGAGCGTATTTCAAAAATTTATTAAAGCGGATGAAATTAGGTTTGCAGCCAAAGAAATGTAATAATATATATGTATATATATACAACATTACGAACAATCTATATAATATTATTAAGCGTTTAAACCCATTTTAATTACATAATGTAAAATAACAAATTCACCCCATTTTAGTTATACAATATGACATTATACATTTACCATTAATTTAAATTCTGTTATTCTTGTTTATCCGTTATTTCTCTCTTTTCTTTAGTTAATCTTCATTAGTGTTTTCTTTCTAATATTCTCACTTTCATTTAAAATTACAATAACTTTATTGTTTATAAATAATTTTACGAGTATTTTAAAAAAATTATTAAAATATAAAATAAGGAGGTGATTGTTACCTTCTTTATAGAAGATGGAAAGCCCGAAATCCGTGGCTTTGAGCGGTGAATTCTCGTCCTTATTCAACAGCAAGAAGTTCTCCGGCTTGAGGTCCCTGTGAATGACCCCCATGGAGTGACACGTTTGCACAATCTGCACAATGGTCCTCATCAGGGACGCGGCGGCGCGCTCCGTGTAATGCCCCTTGGCAATGATCCGGTCGAAGAGCTCCCCGCCGGCGCACAGCTCCATCACCAGGTGCACCGAGTGCTTGTCCTCGTACGCCCCCTTCAGTCCCACTATGTTGTCCTGCCCCGTCAGGTGGTGCATGATCTGGACCTCCCGCCGCACGTCCTCCACGTCCTCCTTGTTCGCCAGCTTCCTCTTCGCGATCGTCTTGCAGGCGAACTGTTCGCCTGTTTGCTTGTGCGTGCAGAGGTACGTCACGCCGAACTGCCCCCGCCCCAGCTCCTTCCCGATGGTGTACGTGGCCCGGACGTCCTCCATGGGGCGGCCGAGCACGGGGCCGGTCTTCGATGGCTTGACCGAGTGGTGGTGCGAGGAGGCGGACTGCTGCGTGCGCGGTGGGGTGGTGGCGCCTTTGGTGGGTTCGGTGGAGGTGAAAGTGGTGGTGGGGTCGGGCTGGGCATCGTCGGCGTTGCTCCGGGAACAGAAGCTACCCATTCGGAGAATGAATTGTGGTGAGATAGAAAGAGACGGTGGAGGGCGCGGCGCCCGGTGGAAGAGCTGAGGAAGAAATGTTTTTGGGGGTTTGTTGAGATAGTTTAGAGGGAGAGAAAACAGTGCATGGATGCAGGGAGAGGGCGTTAGAGGGGAGAGAGAGGGACTGTGGGGATCATTGCAATGGAGCGATTTGAGGAGAAGGAGAGGGGAAGGGAGAAAAGGAATGCAGTTTGCCTAAATCCACTCGTCTTGGTGTTCTGGGGAGATTAAGGTTGTCTCTCTCCGACAAGAAGGACAGTGGCTGGGAGGATTTTCAGGCTACAAGCTGCAGTTTGAGATGCCTGGTTGATTTTGTGAAATCAAGAATATGTCGTAGGTGTTTCTATTATTATTATTATTGTTATTGTTGTTGGAAAATAAATTATTAGTATAAAACTAATTATCTCGTTTGAGGGAATTATTGGCAAGATTCTAAGAGGATTATTCTGGTGATTTATCTATCTATACCATTGTGGAGAGAGAAGAATTTTTTATGTTACAAAGTGAATTTTAAATGTAGTAATAATAAAAATGAACTAAATTTCATTAATGTAATATTTTTAAGAATATATATATACAATGTAAAATAGCTTATAAAACATTTTGAAACAAGTTGAAGAAACTTATAATTTTTTTTAGTAGTTCAAAAGTTTAAAATCTCTTATTTTTAAAACTTACAAACTATTTTATTAAAAAATTATCAAATACTTTTAGACTTCATTCGGATCGAAGAATTTGTATATGAAGAAATGATTTGTAAATAGAATTTCATATGGCTCTAAATCCACCATAATTATTAAAATTATAATTCGAAATGAGAGTTTATAAATGTGAAGTACATTACCATTCAAACAAAGATATGAGTTTAAAATCCATTAAAGCAATTCACTCAATCCAAATATGTCATTAAAGAATTTATATACTCCAGACATGCTATAAGGTGTTTAGAAGAGGTCACAAGTTTAGCTAAATACCTGCAAAGTTCTATGATGCACATATCTACGTACGTGAGATGCTTAGCATATATTTTTTCCTTTTTTTTTTCTGTAGATTATTTGATCGGTATATATGATCTCTTTATCAACATAAAATACTTACCTAAATTTTCTTTGACTCTGACTAAATGAGATTTTTTTGAATTTATAAACAACTAAATCACTTGTACGAATCTATATAATCAACTTGAGCCAGAACAGTTATAAGTAGAATTCAGAAAATGTTCAAAATTGAAAAAAAAAAAGGGTCCAAAAATGCCCAAAAACTTCTTTATTCAATTATAAAATTATTTTTATAATATCTTTAAAAAAACCAATTTAAGTGATGGGGTAACGATGTCACATTAAAGGACACCTATTGGCCTGATCATGGGAGGGAATTGGTCCAAACCCTAATAAGCAATGTTTTGATAATTGTAGCATTAATCAACTAAAAATGCCTTGGAATTATAAACTTTTCAAAATATTATGTTTCACTTGGAATCTCATTTGAGGCTGTTTTCAATCCATTCTTATTTACATAGACCAAGTATTGTACATTTTTTGTTCAAATCTGAATTCAAAATTTTTCTTTATTAGATATAAAACAAATTAATTATTTTCAAATTATTAAACTAATTAATAATCAAATCAATATCTATATAGATACACAAATTCAATTACATTTATATATATATTTATACCTTATAAACATATATCAACTATATATTACATATTCTTACATATTATTACTATCACATCATTTAATTATATATATTATTACATATTATTTACATACAAGAATAGTCAAATTCAAATAATTTAAAATTTTTATTCCCATTTCCAAATGTACTATTTATACCCTTTAAAATCTCCATTATTTTAAACCACCTTCCAAATCCACAACCAAAGATACACTTAAAATTGTATAATTTAAAAAAATGTTCTACAAAAATAACTTATGGCCTCGTTTGGTTTCAATCTTTCTCCCAAAAATATATGCATTTAATCGTTGTACTTTTAAAAATTTTATATAAACTT
Organism: Avicennia marina; assembly: GCA_019155195.1. NCBI lineage: Eukaryota > Viridiplantae > Streptophyta > Magnoliopsida > Lamiales > Acanthaceae > Avicennia > Avicennia marina. Next base: position 2,275,902 of record CM032783.1, on the reverse strand, counting down.
TTTAAAAAATACAACTTAAAATACACGTTGAAGAATCAAAGTCCAAACAAACTTGAACCTATGATGAGCTCCGTCAATGAATTGGCGAGGCTAGACCTCGGAGTTCCTTCTGATCCACCAATTAGCCAAGATAGAATAGGGTCAGCTTCTTCGACCTAAAATCTAGTTCATCAAGCAAACATAGCAAAATGCTAAGCTATGGCATCGAAAAATGGGTCCAAAGTCCAAACTCCTAAATAATTGCAAAGACATCTGTAATTGCATTGAGGTTGTCTTTCATTTATTTGTCCTATATATAGGTCTTATTTTAAATTATATAATAAATGAAAAATAATCCCGCGTATTTGTTAAATTGACTTTCCTTAATTCAGTGGAAATTGTATTGGAGGTTGTTTAAACACACGAATTATGTTTATACCTTGTTTTATTTTCTATAAGACATAAATGGAATAACTGCATATAACATGATCAAAGTAACTAATTATTGTCATCATGAATAATTACCTTATGACATACAAAAGAAAAGATTAATCCAAAGGGGCTAATATGTATGTAGTATTTTCCAATAGAGATGGGACACTTATGAATTATGGATGAGACCATATTTCATTTTTTTTTTTTTAATTTATTTGGAAGAGTTGACGACCTGTGCTAACATTGGACTATAAGACCAAACGATTCCGGACAACTCAGGACACGATTTTGAAAGAGGAAGTCCCAATGGGAACCTTTTTTTTTGGTCATAAATCTCGAAATTTCATTCTGTCATCAAGTAACCGAAAAACAGCTACGCTATGTTTGTTCCGGAGAGGAATATTTGAGTGATTGGAATAGTGATGAAAATCTTGTTTAATTTGTAAGATTTGAATGGATAAAAAAATTATTTTTATATATATATTTAATATGTAATGATGATGTGATAATATATATATTTATAGAGTAATAAAAAAATTGAATGTGAGTGTGAAGATATGTGTTTATTTGATTTTGAATAAGTATAATGATTAGAAAACTATTAGTTAGTTATAAAAGATAAAAGGGAGAAAATTTTTAAATTTAAATAAAATTTGTATGGTATAATGTTTGATTTGTAAAATTTTTAAGTAAAAATGAATTGTTTATCAAAAGGAAACAAACATAGTCCTACACATTTTCGTCGCACCCTTAATATCAATATCTAATTACCTAAATACAAGAAATCTTCTATGGCCATATGTATCCGTGTATTATATTGTTAAGTGTTTGAATTCATTTTAATTGCACCTAAGACGCGATGCATTTATCTTATTTTAGTTTAAATAACACATCTTTATTTTAATATTCTTTTATTCTATTATATCCTTTATTCTCCCTTTTCTTTTATCTTTATTTGCACTTTCTTTCCAACCTTTTCACTTTCAATACTTTTTAATCTTTTTTATTTTCTTATTTGAAGTATTTTTTGTATAATAAATCTTGAGCAATATTATTTATCATCTAAAACATAATAACTTCATAATTTACAATAATTTTATACACACGTGGAGTGCGCCATGTAGGAGTTGGTTGACGAATTTGGTCCAACTTATCCTGAAGGAGTCCAACAATAAATCAATCATTCATAATTATAATTAGGAGTCCTTCATAATTATAATTTACTTATCCTGAAGGAGTTGGTTGACTAATTTGGTCCACTTCATTTCATGTAACGAAAACTGACTCCTCTGGCCTAGTCCTTGACCCATAAATTTAACTACTAGGGTTAATTGGTATACCCATACCTACTATTGTTTCTTCTAGGTAAACAAAGAACCTAATAAGAGTTATCTATAAGGCCACGAAAGGTCCTTGGAAGTGTCGTGCGGTGCACTCAGAAGGAACTTCCCAAGAAAACTATTGATTAGTTGGTTAGTCACATTAAGCTGGCAATTGTGTCTCAACTTATCATAGCTCAAAGTGACTAATTTAGTCTATAAGTTTGCAAGACTTGTGCTGTAAGACCAAAAAATCCATGAATGCTGTCCTAGTTTTCGTGCCGCCCAACTTCAACCGGATTTTGAAAGGAAGCCACAGAGGAACCTTATCTGTCATAAATCTTGAATTATCCAAGACCCCACAAATGTATTGAAGCTTCGTGGAAACTTTCCAATCACCGATTGCCTGCTCTCTCTCTCACCCTCACGTTTAAAATCAAAGTGGAGAAACCAAATACATTAGCGTAAACTTCTATCACTGGGGAAGGAAAGGAAAGGGATCAAGACAAGGAAAAACGGGTCACATTTTGAGTTCCGCATGGTTTGCTGCACGCTTTAGGTGGGAAATTATTGTTCAGTAGCACTCCTTGCAACTACTTAATTCTTAAAACAATCCGTTGGTGGAATTTCAGGTATAACTTCTCTCTACCCCATCCCTTTACTTCAGCATGCATAGACTGCACATAGAATTTGAGCACCAGAAATGTAATCAGAAAGAATAAAAGTGATTATTCATTTTATGTTAGATTTTGTTGATTTTTAAGTATCATTAGGTTCAACAAGTTTAACCGGGGATCAGCTATGTCTTCAACTAACGACTACAATCCACCTTCAGTCGATGGTGGAGTAAAAGCTGCAGGTAAATACATCATTATCAGTTTAGATATAGGAGAACATAAGAAGATTTTGCAAGTAGGTGTTTTCAAACGTATGTGTATGCAAAGTGGAGACCTTAACACTTGCAATATTTTTTCGATATGTAGCTGTTGTTGTCAGCTTAATCTCACTGGCAATAATTGGCGCGGTCTCCTGTTACTGCGCCAAGAAGATGAGGAGGGCAATAGTGTCAGAACTAAGGGCAGCAGTTGCTCCGCCACCGCCAGCAACAGGTGTGATCCAAGTTTGGGAGGTTGATGCTCCAACTATGGAGAAATTCATCAGGGAATTAGCTGAAGAGAAACCTATCCGTTTCACGGCTCCACAAATCTACACTTTCACAGAAAACTATTCCACGATATTGGGCTGCGGAGGTTTTGGTAGAGTCTACAAGGGGAAGTTCCCAAATGGGGTGGAGATTGCTGTCAAAGTCCTAAACAGGGGTGCAAACAGGAGTGTCGAGGAGCAGTTCATGGCCGAGGTTGGAACCATTGGGCGGACTCACCATATTAATCTGGTGAGGTTATATGGTTTCTGTTATGATCAGTTCATTAGTGCCCTTGTGTATGAATACATGGAGAATGGATCATTGGACAAGCATTTGTTTAGTGAAGCTCGAGAATTAGAGTGGGAGAAGCTACACGAGATCACACTTGGAACAGCAAAAGGGATCGCCTACTTGCATGAAGAGTGCCAGCAGAGGATCATTCATTATGACATAAAGCCCGGGAATGTGCTACTTGACGCGAATTTTAACCCCAAGGTTGCAGATTTTGGCCTGGCAAAGCTTTGTAACAGGGATGCCACACACATTACAATCACCGGGTTTAGAGGGACTCCCGGGTACGTCGCCCCCGAGTTTATGCTGAAGAATTTCCCCATAACCTATAAGTGTGATGTCTATAGCTTTGGAATTTTACTGTTTGAAATAGTTGGAAGGAGGAAAAATGCAAGAGGTGGAGGCGATGACGACAGTCTAGACTGGTTCCCAAAGCACGTCTGGGAAGAGTATGAAAAGGGCAAGCTAACAGAATTAACAGAAGCTTGTGGGATAGAGGAGAAGGATAGAACCAAGGCTGAGAGAATGGCTAAGGTGGCACTTTGGTGCGTCCAAGATTCACCAGAAACCAGACCACCAATGAGTGCTGTGGTGAAAATGCTGGAGGGAGGAGTAGAAATTATGGAACCACCTAAGCCGTTTCACTACCTATTTTCAGTTGGAACAAATGTGCTGAAGCCGCCATCAAGTGCTTCTGGGAGCGGATACTCAACAGGTGAGGGGGCGAGTTCGTATTGGTACAAAGAGACCACTCCTATTATGTCTAAGTATGAGATACAAGTTGCTACTTCTTAAAACACAGATGGCGGATAGCCTTTGAGTCTGCAGATTATCTTTTGTATACGTAGATACTACTTTAATTAAACAGAGGTGTTCGCATGGAGGAAGAAAAACAAGAAGAAAACGACCTCGAACATTTCATCCTAGCAATGAGTTATAAATCACTACTCAGATTGCTGTCACAGCACATCTGCCTTTTTTACATGAAATCCCTGAATTTGGTTGAGAAAAGGAGTAGAGTGGTGAAAAGGCAGGGAAAATCATGGCTGTGTATTTTCATAACATATGCCATTTCAACAATCCAGTAAGCTTTCTGTTTTACGATTCTCTGAGCATAACGAACGAAAATCCTGTTCAAACAAAACCTTTAGTACTCTGAATTCCCTATATGTTCCATTAATCAATTCGACTTCTGATACACAATCCATTGCAGGATCAAAAATATAACTTCAATCCCACTCCAAAACATATTGCAATTAATCCATCGCAAAATTTCCCCGGCCGGCTGATCAAACTTGGTATTTTACAATAGTAAGATGACCTAGTGAACTGCGAAGAGTTGGAAGACTTGCCTTCTTCGTGACATCAAATGCTGACTGGAGTAACCCAAGGAGGATTAACCAAATGCTGCCGAGGCACAACGGAACAATAAATGAACACCATAGTCAAACCCTACTAATTGGGAATGATCGTATAAATATCTTTCAAATTCAAAATTTTTCTCAATATATATATATATATATATTAATTATTTTTAAATTATTATATCTAATTATAATCAAATATATATATATATATATAATGTGATAATTTATAACAAAAATAATTATATTTTAAATTATAAATAAAAATAAATATATATTTTAAATAAGAGTTTTTAATTAACTAATAATATAATTTATATAAATATATTCAAATTAATTATATTATTCGTTCATTAAAAATCTTTATTCCAAACATATCACTCGCGGAATATATCTCTTATCAAATATTATATTCCATCATTTTGGTAATTTTATATCATTATCGCAAATTTCTACAAGAAAACCTTAAACATGCTTTTGATTGACTCTATAAGTTTCTAAGAATATTTTATATGAGTTATTTGAGAATATATAAAATTTAGAAAAAGTTCATAAATGTTTGTTTATTAAAGGAACCTAATAAGTTCTCTTAAAATAAAGTATTTCGGGAGTAGTCCACGTTATATAACATTAAACCTCAATCTTTTTAGTATTTTGATGTTTTGTGAAATATTTTCTTATTGGCTTGCTTAATTAATAAATAATTAAGAAGAAAAAGAAATTAAAGCTTGGTCATGCTATCCATCCTGAAAATTAACGTCAGCTACCCATCATATTTCTTCTGGACTTTGAATGGAAAGTTAATGACTCTTATCATTCTAATATCCCAGTAATTAATTTTTAATCACAAGATGGCCGGCTGTTTGTCCTTCTCATACACATTCACATACATGTTATGTGACAAAAATATAAAACGTTAATTTTAGTTTAAATTTTTGTACTTATGTTAAAATTTGGATATAATAAGTTCCATAATTTTATATCATAGATCTTAAATTACTATTAGGATTTACTAAATTAATAAACTAATTTTATTAATTTCTACATACATGTGCATGCAGAGTTGGGTCCAGTTATCCAAACTTACGCCAACTCTCTATATTTTTCCAAAGATTGTGAATTAGGCTACAAATGTGTGCAAGTATGGTCATTTTTGTCTATCTGATACGAATTTAATAGAATCAAGATAAAATAATAAAAAATAAAAAATTAGGCTTTGCTCTAAGCAGTCACAACAAAATTCAAGATTATGGTATGTAAAAATGGGTCTAAATTTCAATTTCTCAATTAAATTAAAAAAAAAAAAAACTGCAAGGCATGTGTTTGTGAAGTTGGAAAAGTTTGAATGGCTTCAACTTTGATCATGCTGGGCAAGATTAGGGTTTACTGTTGTTCACTTTAACGGATAAAATTGAGGATACGGGTATTATTTTGAAATAAATTAATCACATAATAATTTAATATTATATTTATCAATGTAAATTAAAATATAAAATAATTTAATAATGAATATATCAATTAAACAAATATGTTTGAATTATCTTATTCAACATTTCGTTAAATAATACTGAACCCATATTATACCATGATCTTTTATCACTATTTAATTAGTCTTAATAAATTAATTTATCAAAACTAATCCTTAAAGGTGAATACACTCTAAAATCATATGTTGCTTAGAGAAATATTTATTAATTCTCCACGGATACCATCCTCGCATCACTAAACAAACTTAAACATAGAATTTTCTCGAAATAACGATCCTATTTACACCAACCAAAAAAAAAAAAATGTGAGCATTGTACGAAGTTTCGTTTCATATTACAAAACAGGGCCCATATATAAGACCAAAAAGTGAAAGCCAAGCCCGTTACGAGGTTTTCTTTCGTTTTTATGACCCACAATACAGGTCTTATTTTATAACACGAGGGAAAAATATTTTTTCGTATTCGTCGTTGAGATGCCATTATTCAATTGAAATTGTAATGAAGGTGATTGTTTCGTGTAAACATTATTTTTATTACTTCTTATATTTTTAATTTATCTATCATATCTATACACTTTTAATAAAAGCTCAGGATCCTTAGAGTTTGAATTTGATCGGCAAAAAATGTAATTTTTAAATTGCCTTTATCTGACTATGTTATACATTAATCATCAAAAGTTAAATTCATAATATTAATTATCATTCCTTCCATTACTTAAAAGCACATTGTTCAACGGCCCTATTGCTCCATAACTCCAGATAACCTTAACTATTTAATTTTATCTTCATGTTGTAATTTCTCTCTGCCAAATTTGCAAACACCGAAACTTATCTACAAGATTGGTGGAGTGCAAAAGGAAATTAATCTATATTAAATGTTATTAATATAATAATTTTTGAATTTTGGTGAATTATTCATATCTATACTCTATCCTTAATCATTTATATGTTATTGCATCCGCACGTGCATTTATTGTATCCTTATGCGCATTTACTGATATGTTAATTTTAATTTTTTATTACATTTATTATGTATAATTTTTTATATTCAATATTACAAATAATACGTATATCCACGATTATAAGTGTTTTATTTTTTTTGCTTATAGGCATGACTGTGCCTCAATTGTTAGTATTATTAAAGTTTTGGGCTACTTTTAATTGCACCATATAAAATAATATGTATATCCATCTTCAACTTAATTTACATTATGTTTATATTTATCTATACTATATTATTAATGTTTTGAACCTCTTTTGGTTGCACAAAGTGCTCTTCAACTTAATTTATATTATGTTTATTTATGCTATTAAGAATTTACTTTTAATACGGTTACACTAAGTAAGTTTATAAATGCATTTTTATTCAACTTAATAAAGATAAAATCATCATCGTTATTATCGTTACTACTACTACTATTAGTACTATAACTACTATTGTTATCATTATAAGATGCTCTTTTTATTCTTTTTTGAATTTTAATATTTTTAACATAAGTATAAAATAAATATTTTAAAAAACTAATCTATTCTATAAATAAAATAAATTAAGTAAATATATTTATTTTTATATTATATCAATTTAAGCACGTACATAGATAGAGTATGTCAAAATTATGAGTAATATATTATTATTTTAGTAAGAGATTTTTGTTTCACAAAGTGGATCTGTCTAGTACTTTATTCTTTTTATCCAACTTATTATAATTTATATTTTTGTATATTCTCTCAAATTTTATAATTTATTTTGATCATCAGTCATTCTTTTATTTTAAATATTTCTACACAATGTAAAATAACATAATTTTATATTTTAATTTTTATAATTTTCCTTTTTTTGAACTTTTATTTGTGTTTTCTCTCAATTTTTTTTCCTTTTTCCCAATTCAATTTTTATCATTTTAAATATTTTTTATACTTTTTTAATATTAAATTATTCTTTATTAATTAAAAGACAATTATTTTTAATTTATAAATAAATCTGCACACCCATATAGTATACAGATTTTACTAGCAATAAATAAATGAAATATGGTTAAGATAATCAATAATAATCACAGTAAATAATTATGTTATGATATAAAAAAAAAAAAAAAAGATGATAAATTCATCAAGGGCTACATGTAGTATTTAATTCCCGCAAACAAAGGAATATTGAACCTTTGGTTTTTTGTTAAATTCGGCAGTTGGATTAATTTGTCATTTACGTTCCCAACGACCTTTTTGTCGTAACGTAGACAAGCTTTGTGATTTTTGTGGAGAAAACAAGAAATATATTTAGCATAAACAACTCAATTCTTGAAGAATCCGTCCATGGAATTTCAGGGGGAGCTTCTCTATCCAACCCTTTATACCAGCTTGCATGAACTGCTTACAAGTGATTAGTTGAGTCATGTTAGGTTTTGATTATATTTAAGTATCCACAGGTTCAACAGGTTATTGAGAATCAACTGTAGCTATGTCTACATATACAACTACTACGCCCTTCCACCATCTCCACCATCAGACGACAATGGATCAAGACCTGAAGGTAAGGACATCACAATCAGTTTCGATGATGAAAAACACGAGAATATTTTCGCGCGTGAGAGTGTTTAGATACACGCGTAAAGTGAACGCCTTAACACTTGCAATGTTCTTTCAATGTGTAGCTGCTATCATCAGCTTAAAAGTAATGGCAATAATAGGTGTGATCTCCTGCTACTGCGCCAAGAAGATGAAGAGGGCCATAGTGTCAGAACTAAGGGCGGCAGTGGCCCGGCCACCTCCGCCGGTAGCGTGATCAGAGTTTGAGAGGTTAATGCCCCAACAATGGAGAAATTCTTTAGAGAATTGGCTGAAGAGAGACCCGTCCGTTTCACTGCTCAGCGAATCTGCACTCTCACAAAGAACTATTCCACCGTATTGGGTTGTGGAGGTTTGGCAATGTCTACAAGGGAAAGTTTTCAAATGAAGAATTTCCCGATAACCTATAAATGTCTATGGCTCTGGAATTCTGCTGTTTGAGATAATTGGAAGGAGGAAAAATGCAAGAGGTGGAGGTGACGGGGTAGTCTAGACTGGTTCCCAAACCGCGTGTGGGAAGAGTACGAGAAGGGCAAGCTAATGGAACTAACAGAAGCTTGTGGGATAGAACTAAGGCTGAGAGAATGGCTAAGGTGGCACGTTGGTGTGTCCAAGATTCACCAGAAACCAGACCACCAATGAGATACAAGTTGCTACTTGATAAAACTCAGATGGTAGATAGCCTTTTGAGTCTGTTTTGTAGTGGTTGCAGATTATCTTTGGTATCTGTAAATGCAAGTTTAATTAAACAAAGGTTTTTGTACAAGGAATAAGACCAAGAAGAAAGAGTTGAATTGAACATTTGAGCCAGTAATGGGTTGTAGAAATCTATCCAGAGTGGTGTAAAAGCAAACCTGATTTTTTAGAGATGAAATTCCTGCATCTGGTTAATAAAAGGGGCATAAGTAGTTAAACAGAATTTCTGTAAGAAGAAGACATTGGCCATTGGGCATTAATAAGAAAATGTTCTGAGCATTTGGGGTTCTGACATTAAGGCCATTTTGGGGAGAAACCATTTGAAGTTAAAAAATAATTACAATAATGCTTTGTTTGGAAATCACGTAACTTGGGTAATTAAAATTAAGGGAATATTTAAAAATCTTTTGAAATATTCAACAATACCTCACATATTTTAAAAGATTTTCTTTTCAAAAAACAAAACGAGGGTTGTTTGAATTGAATAAGGAAAATGTTGCTAAATTAGTTCAGCCTCGATGCAGTGGATTTGATGTCGATTAGACTATAAACCAAATTTAGACAAATAAAATTTGACTTACAAAATTAACGGTAGAACTATGTTCTATAAATTAATAATTCTTGTTAGAATATTATGATTTTATTAATCACGACGGTGATCTTCATAATTTATTATTCAACATTGTTTTGCATATTTTGACTGTATGTTTGCCTAATCTTTCATAAAAGTTGTAAAAATTAAACCAAATATTAAAAGAGGGTCTCACCCTACGCTTGTATATGCCTTACTTACACAGTCCATAGGAATTATAAATTTATTAGAAATTTAAAACTTAACCTTTCAAGTATATTGGCAACTTAAGCATTATTATCGATTGGGAATGCTTCATGGTCAATACCAAGTTTGTTCTTAAACAAAACTGTCCATTTCTTCAACGCGAAAGTCAATTTATAGCCTTATTCCAAGAAACCATTAGAAGTTAAAAAATAATTACAATAATGCTTTGTTTGGAAATTACGTAACTTTGGTAATTAAAATTAAGGGAATATTTAAAAATCTTTTGAAATATTCAACAATCCCTCACATATTTTAAAAGATTTTCTTTTCAAAAAACAAAACAAGGGTTGTTTGAATTGAATGAGGAAAATGTTGATAAATTAGTTCGGTCCCAATGCAGTGGATTTGATGTTGGTTATACTATAAACCAAATTTAAACTAATAAAATTTAACTTACAAAATTATTAGTAAAACTATGTTCTATAAATTAATAATTCTTGTTGAAAGATCGTGATTTTATTAATCACTATGATAGTCTCCATAATTTATGTTCAATGTTGTTTTGTATATTTTGATTGTACGTTTGCCTAGTCTTTTATAAAAGTTGTAAAGATTAAATCAAATCTTATAGGAGGGGTCTCACTCTAGTCTCATATTAGGTGCTTTATTTACATAATACATAAGAATTATAAATTTATTAAAAGTTTAAAACTTAACCTCTCAAGTATATTGGCAACTTAAGCATTATTATCAATTGGGAATGCTTCATGGTCAATACCAAGTTTGTTCTCAAACAAAACTGTCCATTTCTTCAACGTGAAAGTCAATTTATAGCCTTATTCCAAGATTAATTATATCAGCCCCCACAATCCACCAAAAACTTACAAGTAGTAGCATGTAACATCACACTAATTACCTCTATCTACCAAAGCTCAATAATTGCCACTACTTAAATCACATTTAAAACTATTAATTAGTCAAATAGCTATTACAACAGTTTCACTCGCACTCGTAATTCGTTGCATTAAGTGTATAAAAACAAACGATCCGTTAACAGATGCATACAAAAATGTGTGAAAAGCCAAACCAGTTTGGCAAGAAAACCACTACAATCAAGCATCCTATGATGTTACACATGTATAATTGAGCAAAGCAAAAATTCAACCACTAAAATGCATGTTTTGACAAGAAATATTCAAAGTGAAGAGAAACAGATCCGACTAGTCATATTAATAGAATTTTCTTTGAATTTTATTTCTAACTCCTGACGTAAGATAATCAACCAAATTTTTGGTGAAAGTTCACTCCATTGTTCAAAGGATAGTAATTCATATACAAAAATTCATTTCCTTAGACTCCCATAAAATTTATATGACATCCTGTAGCCCACACAAAAATACTGCAGGATAGGCCTCTCAATAAGAATTGAATCCAAATCTTAAACAAAGCATTTATGCAAACCTTGAAAAGTGAACAGTGTATGGTAATACGAAGGTACAAAAATTGGAGTCTCAGACACATCAAATGGCACGCTGTCTTCACAAAACTGTATTGTTTTTGAGAAATAATGCGTTGTGTGGGAGAGTAATTTAATTCCATACAAAATCAAATAATTTCTAAATTGTTCAATCCAAGGACAGGCGAAGATGTGGGAGAAAGGAAATAAATCCTATATAAAATGTGGTCGATTATTGAATTTTATTTAAAATTTTGGTTATTTTGAATTAATATAATTATTTTTTGAACAAAAAATATTTTTGCATATAATATAAATATCTCAAATTCTATCAAATTATGGTAAAATTATGTAATGACTTTAAATAAAAACAATAAGAATATATGTTTTGAAGATTATATTTAAAATTTGAGCTAATCCTGGGTTTGCTTTTGATCTGTATTAGATATTAATTTGAATGATATCTATACCTATTAAAATTTTATCTTTCATATTATCTTATTGTCAGACAAATGAGATATGAATTATATTATTATTTATAAAAAAACTTTATTTTGTTGCCATGTTGATTTCATATTGTAAATTTATTCAACATTTCATTTTTTTTTTTTTTTTGAGTTAGATGCATATAATGTAAATTTATCAAAACTTAAGTTGGGATCTGTTGATGCTATTAAGTACTATTATTATTAGGAGCATTGACAAATGATCATTGAGATTTTCTATGCGATATTTGTTAATTTATTGTATATATAAATATTGTGCTTTGATTATTTATATTCAAGTCGAATTTATTTGTAAACCCCAGAGCCACGACGAACAGCTTAAAACCGTAGCTTTAGTTTTGGGTTTCAAACTGCAATTTCAATTTTTTATTAGACCAAATCGTAAGTAGTAATTCGGTTTGAAAATTTTTATAAAAAAAAAAAAAAAATCACACCGTGACCACCCTTGGATTTAGAAATACTAAGAATCGGCAAATCACACACACACAAATATATATATATATATATATATATACATATCTCTCTCTCTCTCTCTCTCTCTCTCTCCAAAAGGAAGAAAGGGGAGAGGAACCATATAAATTTTTCTAGAACAAAAGAAGAAGCTGGTGCTTAAGAGTTTTCTTCTTGCATTCTGTTTTAACCTCAAAGGAATATGTTATTTATAGGAGAGCAGATCAAAACGTTGTCAGCAACAAATCTGAATGGTAACACGTTAAAACCAAAAAAGGGTTAGTGATTGATTAGTGAGCGTTGGCCAGTTAAATAAGAAGAAATGACGCAGGCCATTGGACATTAATAAGGAAACGTTCAGAGGATTAGGTGTTTGTAATAATAAGGCCATTTTTGAAATAAATCATTTGACGTTTAAAAAAAAAATAATGCTTTGTTTGGAAATTACTTAACTCTGGTAATTAAAATTGAGGGAATATTTGAAAATCTTTTGAAATATGCAACACATAATACATTTATACCACTAGTTTAGAAAATAGAGTGGTAAATTACTCACCAACAATTCCAAAAAGAAGAAAAAACGGTAAAAGAAATTAAAACTACATGTTGAATAAAGAAAAAAACTCAATAATTGAGGCCACAGGAAAGGAAAAAAAACACTAAAGATCATTACTTGAAATTCAGATTAATGAGTTGGCCGAGATTCGTTGGACCACTCATGTTTTAAAGCGTGTAATTCCTAAATAGTATATAATAAATAGTGTAAGGTACAACTCCTGTGTTGCACCATAAACACAAGCCATTACGCACATGCGGTGGAGCCACGCTTTAATGATTGTACATTCCTGCTGACTGTACCCTGCACCTCAAAACGAACGATCTTCACCCTTCTCTTTTTGTCTCAACCAAGACCAGAGAATCAAACCATAAGACGACAACATTATACAGCAAATCCCATTATCCAAAACTTCATTACAATGTTTGGAGCCCCACTTTAATTTTTACGCAGCTCATCAAATTTTACGCTCCTAGTTTAACAAAATTTTCATAAAAATTTAAATTTAATTTATATATATAGTTAATTAATTATTTTTTAATTATTATATATATATATATATTTATAATTAAATTAATATTTATTTACACGCACATACACAACATTTATATATATATATATATATTTATTTTAAAAATTAATTATTATATCTATACTATTATATTATCTTTTTATTATTATATATTTTATATATACATAAATATACAAATTCAAATAAATAATATTCTTATCTTATTAAAATAACACTTAACTCCCACCAAAAATCGACTAGTCACAAAAGCCTTCTCCCAAACATAGACACACACATACACGCTCTAGTTACATACACTAAGTAACTATCATTAGCACAATAGAATCAAGAGTCGAGAAGAACTCTTGCAAATCTTTGGATTGAACGCTTTTGGTTCACAGGGGCATCAAACGTTGAAAGCAGCACAATTCTTGGACAGTCAATCTAGTCAAAGGTCAAACAGTAGGTAGAAAGCAACAGATGGACTAATAATACGCAGCTGGAGCTGTTACTACAAACCACGACCGCCATTAACATAGCCACCCCACCTTATCAACCCTGCGCAGCATTCACTAAAGTACAAACAAAAAACATAAAGAGAAAAGGGCCGCTCTGGTTGGCACTCTCTGCTACCGCTGAGCCTAACTTTTTGTATTATTTTTGGCCCTTTTGAAAAAGTTTGAAAAAGAAAAAGGAGAAAAAAAGGGGGGGAAAAGAAAATCCCGGTTGTGATTGTTCATGTATCTCCGTTGTATAGATCTTCTCTGATTCTTTTGGCTGAGTTCGATCGGGTTCGACCCGGCGCTGAATCCCGTTTGAGATGCTAATTCTTTGTTGAAAAAGGAAAAGAAGTACAATGTCGGCTACTCTTGCCACATTCGAGCGCCCTCGTATTGGGAATTCGAATACGGTAATGCTTTTGACTTCTGCTTTAACCCTTTTCATCTTTCCGTGTGAGTGGAAGAGGGACGCCAATGGTGTGTGCTTTTCTTGTCAAATTTAGTAAAGAAACTGTAGGTGTGTGGTTGGAACTCATCCCGGGATTTAGTTCGAGTTTCCTCTTTTATTCCTCTTAGCGTGGGCCACGGATTGTTGAAATCTGTTGGTCATTGATGAAATTTGGTTTTGGCATCATTTGCCATTGTGGTTGATTACTGTTCTGGACGGTTTTTGAATTCTGGATGATTTATAGGTATTCAAGAGCGGGCATCTACTGATATCTTCGAAAGGTTAGTGCTTTCAGACTTGTGAAGAAATAATCTTATAAGGTGGATTGGCAGACCTGAGGCCTTTCTATATTTGCTTCAAGGTCCAAATTAGCGTTTGATAGTGTATCAGAGCCTGCAGGATTATAGTTTATGTCCTTACATTTAGGACACTAATTCTCATATTGCAACAAAAGCATGTTCATGGAAGTTGTATGCTATTGTAGAACGCATAATATTGTTTCAATGTAGGGCTTAATATAACTGTGGCTTAGTCGTACTTTTAATGGGTGTATATGGTATTGTGGTATTTTATATTGACAAAACTAGAATTGCTTTGTTAACTATTAATTCCGATGTAAGAATTGGGTCTCAAATCACTCCATGGTTTCCCATGAACTAATTTCGGAGGCCAGCATGTCAGTAATGAATAACTGCAGTCTCACTTCATGAAGATCCCAGGATTGCAAACAAAACGTTCATCAGCCATATTTTGCGAATTCGCGTATCAAGCACCTCTATTACGATTGATTGAATTTTAAGAATTAAAGCCATCCATTCTACAGCATGCTGAATGCTTATGAGACCTTTTTAGAACCAAAAAATTTACAACTTCCCTCATAATAAGATGGAAGAACCAAATCCGAATACATATCACTGCAAGAGGCTCAATTTTCAACAGGTGTTTTATATGGGAATTCGTGAAATATGGCTGATGAATGTTTTATTCGCACACATTCATCTTTGGGTTTACATTTAAGGCTATGGCTTCAACTTAGAAAACTGAAGCTGGTAAATGAGGCAAAGGATTTATTTGTGCACTTTTACTCTTAGAAAATCTGCTGCTTGTCGCATTTTCTTGGTAAAAGTCTCATTGGTGGTAATTTGCATGATGTTGGACAAATTAAATAATTTTTTTAGTAGAAGAGCATTTCTCATTCTTTTCTCTTCCAAATCAAGAAGTTGGGGCCAAGTAGTACCCTTCCCAAAATTTTTAACCTGACTTTTTTTATCTTTATTAATTTTCATCAAAACATACAGATATTGCTCCTTAAACTGGACTTATGAATTGTGGGATTGTGCAGGTTTTTTCATCTATTAAATGGCTGTGGGTTTTGTAATATGAATGGTGGTAGTATAGGTCTCAAAGCAACCAGAATCCATTTCTTTGCCATTTTGTGGTTGTAGACGCCCCACTTTTTCCAAGGAATGAATCATTTTCCAAGATCTTGGATTTTACAGAACTTTTACTTAGGGCTCTTGAAGCTTGTCTTATTTAATCTGTTAGGTAGATGCTGCATCCATTCAGTTGCTAAGAGGCGCAAAACTAAAATACACTTAATTGAAAGTGTTGCTTCTATAATGATTCACATGGAGGAGTTGATTTACAGTGTGCATACAATAATATAGAGCAGAGAATAAATGAACACATGTTAGGCTTCACCCTTCCTCGCTAAGGTAAAATTATAGCGCAAAATTAAAAATTCTCCTCAATTAGAGGTTTACATGTTGGAGTTAATTTAGATTATGTGTGAGTTAATATAGAGCAGAGTAAATGAACAATTGTTAGGTTTTGCCCTTCGTCTTTATTAACACAGGTGAGGAATTGTCTCTGTTATTGTTTTGATTGTTGCTGTGAAGTATCATTAAAGGATAAACTTCTTGTAGGGTTAGGATGGACATCTTGGAAGAAACGATGGTTTATCCTTACACGGACTAATTTGGTTTTTTTTAAGAGTGACCCTGTAAGTCCCATTTGCATCCTCCTTTTTTTCTGCTCCTTTTAATGTGTTGTGTAGTAAAGCTGATTAATCAAGCAGCTTATTTATTATATTACCTAGAATACAGCTCTTGTGGAGCAGTTTCATGCTACTCTAATTTGTTCAGACTTCATTTTATATATTATCGCCTTTAATGTCAAGAAAGTTCATTTTTGTAGAGTGCACATCCACAGCGTGGTGGTGAATTAAATTTGACATTGGGCGGCATTGATTTAAATAATTCAGGGAGGTATAAATAAGTGGTCTTTCTTTCGCTTCAGCATTTTTTTATGTCTTTCCTGCAATGATTTGATGTCTTCTTTTGTGCAGCGTTGTTGTTAGAGAAGACAAGAAACTGCTAACTGTTTTGTTTCCTGATGGGCGTGACGGACGAGCGTTTACACTTAAGGTGCATAAAAGATCAGATATTACATCCCCTTGTCTCTTCTACATGTAGTTACCCTGCACTTGGCTTGTAAATGATCAGCTGTTCTCCCTTTTGTCTTTATAATCTTCAGGCAGAAACATCCAAGGACTTGTATGAGTGGAAGACTGCCCTTGAGCATGCTCTGGCACAAGCACCAAACGCTGCTCTTGTGATGGGACACAATGGAATATTTAGAAATGATGCTAGCGATCCTATTGAGGGGTCCTTCCATCAATGTTTGGGCCTACTATTATTTCTGTGTTTCTCTTCTGTTTAAACTGTTTTGAAGCTTTTCCATGCCGATTCTTTATATGCCAACTCCTCTTTTCCAACATTAACTAAAGCTTTTCAAGTGCAAATCCTGATGGGATATCCTTTTGATTCAGGGAGAGACAAACGCCCAGTTAAGTCTTTGGTTGTTGGACGCCCAATATTGCTTGCATTAGAAGATATAGATGGGGGCCCATCCTTCCTAGAGAAAGCTCTTCGGTTTCTTGAGAAGCATGGTAAGCTTTTGGTTGCGGTTTGGGATTACTGGCGGCGAGGCATAGTTTCTTTCCTCCAGTGTTGTCATCCCTTGCGTGTTCTCCTGTCCCTATTATCTGGTTTCACCTGAACTGGTTGATCTATCTATGAATCAGCTTTGGCAACTTTTTCATCACTTATGAAAGATTTTCAAGGCCAACAGCATTATTATTCTTGAGCTTTTATTACAAGAAAAACATAGGTTCTTTCTTCTTTTGGTCAAATGTTGAAAATTTTAAATGTCTAAAGTTTTGCTAATTCCTTAGATCTTCAACCTGACCATTTTGATTCCATGATCGTGGAAATATGTCCTGATGTCAATATCCTATTTTTTTGTTGTCAGTAACAATCAAATCACCAACTTTGTGTTATCTGACAAACAATGAGGTGGCATGTTTACCATGTTCTTATAAGCCATGCTAAGTTAGGTCCATATTGTGATGTTAAAACTATGATCTCATCAAAGCAACAAAATAATGATGCGAAAGCTTTTCATTGCTGTCATCAGTGCAAATTCTGACTAAAGGCTACAACGTTTAAACAGGAATTAAAATAGAAGGAATTTTGCGGCAGTCTGCAGATGTTGAGGAAGTAGAACGAAGAGTTCAAGAATATGAACAAGGTTATTTGCTTTATTCAAGTCCATGTGCTTGAATTCTGTCATTACTGATACGACAGCACTTGATTATGATCCTAAATAATTATTTCAGTATAATATTGATCAAATCATGTAAAAAAAAAAGATCTTTCTTGACTTTTGTGTGGACGATTCAGCTGTTGAATTAATTTTTTTTTTCTCTAGAAACCTACTTTCACTAGGTCAAAGCAGAACATTATTTTCAATATTCTATCTTTTAAAACTACTGTGTAGTTGGAAACCAAACAAATCTCTAGGTTTCATTTTAGTTTTGATATCTTCTCAGAATGATAAGGAAAAAGCCAAACATAGTTTTAATGAAGGGAAACACAATTTTTCTTAAGGGGCAAATTTGAAATTGCATGTTAACATGGATGAAATCAATAAATCAATATTAGAATAAACCCATAGCTGCATATCTTATGTCAAGAACATGTTTCTTATTTGAAATGCTTATATTGAATCATGCAGCTACTTTCCTGCCCAAAAAATATCAGTGCTTGTGTAGGATTGGGCTAATGACTGCCTTTCTTAGTTTACCTTTGTTGGTGGCACAGATGAAGATTTCTTGTGGTTTTTTGAGTATCAAAATGTACATCAAAGACCCAGCCAGCTGTTCTATCCTTTACATACTCTGGCACTTATATTCGAAATTGAATGTCAACTTTTCTTGATCGCAGGCAAGACAGAATTTGATGCTGATGAGGATGCTCATGTTATTGGTGATTGTGTTAAGGTTTAATTCCCATCCGAGTACTCAGTTCTGTTCTGTTTCTATTACAACCAACTATATTAAAAGTACTTCTCCTTCTCCTCAAGTATGTTCTTAGGGAACTACCTTCATCACCTGTTCCTGCATCCTGCTGCACTGCATTGTTAGAAGCTTACCGTGAGTTTCTCTTACATCATCTACTCATGCAATTGTGCCAAAATTTCTCATAATTGTGTTTGTCTAGCTATAGTTGGCTAGGGTTTGCTGGATATGAATAACTTGGTTTCCCTGTGGCCCTATTGAGCAGAAGTTGACCAAAAGGAAGCTCGGGTAAATGCCATGCACTCTGCGATACAGGAGGCATTCCCTGAACCCAATAGACGTCTATTACAGAGGTGTGAAATCTTGTTTGTGCTCTAAGTGTCTGCTTGTGATCAAATGTTAGTACGTGAATGGGAGATAATTTGACGTGAAACCCTAGTAGTGTTAGAAGGATGGGAAGAATTAGTGCATGCTTCATTTCTCAAGAATTATCACAATGTATGGTGTGAGACTAACACGAGAATAACAAATTTAACACACAATGAAACAGGGAATGAAGGCTATGTTTGGTTGGAGGTTGTGGTAAGGGATGATAATGATGGTAATTTTATTGAGTATGAAAATCATGTTTGATTGTAAAATTGTGATAGATGAAAATTTAGATTTATTTGAATTTGTATATTAATATATAAGAAATATTGGACGATGAGATGGTATGTAGGGATAATGATTAACTTTTAAGGTATAAAAAGTATAAATGGAAGTGTATACATGTGCGTTTGTGTGTGTGTAGGTTTGATTGTTAATAGATGTAATAATTGAATTTTGAATATTTGAAATTACATGTAAGAGAGAGAGTATTTTGAATTTGAATTTAAATAAAAATTTTGTTGATTAGTATGTTTTGGTTAAAATTTTGAAGCAAACTAGCCCAAATACTCTAAACCTATCCTAGATAACAAAATATTGAAAATATCAAATCAATATTTTATAATATTCTCTAACACTCTCCTTAAATTGAATATGGGATTGTGTTAATATATTCAATTTGAAAAACAAAATTGCAAACAGAAGACAAAGGTAGACAACAATGTAGTAGATAGCCAGTAAGGTGGCACTTAGCAACACTAGAAAGATAACCAGTAGAAGGAGAGCTAATAAAGTAGGTAACATCAATAAAGGGTAGATAACACCAAGAATCGTAATTGTCCATGACTGTCAACAGAGTAGATTCATACTTAATAACAGTAATGGTGGTAGTGGTCAGGCTTAATAGCAATAGAAAATAGTAAGCGTAGATAGTAGTAGAGGTTGTGCTTAACGGTAGCAAACAGTCATAGAGAGGTCGCTTTTAACATCAACAAACAGTAGTAGAATAAAGTATGATAAATTCGTGACAGACCATATCAGTGCTTGCATTAATAACTAAGGGGTAAAAACCAATTCAAACATATCTTTTTCTATGGATTGAGAGTTGCCCCTGCAGGCAGTTGTGAATTGATGGTGGCGTATGGCTGTGGCGACAACATTGACAGATGGATTGAAGAATGGCTTTGACTAAACTAAAATTTTTGGGAAAGAACCTACTCTAATACCATGTTTAAAGAAATTGAAGAATTAGTGCATGCTTCATTACTCGAGAATGGTCTCAAAATATTTTATGAGACAGCACAAGAATACCAAATATAATAATCTATGAAATAGGAAACAAAAATGTTCTAAACCTATGTTATATAACAAATATTTATAATATCAAATGAAATATTTCAAATATTCTAACAGATATATTTAAAGATTCTCCAAGAAGTGGCAAGTGTGCTAGATGGCGAACAAAAGAAGTGGTTGGAGTGAGATGATTAACTTGAGAGGGAGGGAAAAGAAGATACTTAACCCACATGACCCAATATATCAACGATTACATTCTCATAAATATCTCCCTATCACCAAGCAACAATCTGATGTAATTACAGATAAATTAGGTATTGATTCCTAGTTTACTTTGTGGAAGTACTGCATAATTTACACCAATAGGAGTTTTAGACATGAGAGGGTTTTGATCTTCGATGGATGCAACCAAACTAGGGTAACACTGGATGGGCATTACCAAAACTTAAAATTCACTAGCAATGAAGTATCTGCATTTTTTGGTGAAGAGACTATTGGTTACCTGCTGTTCACAGGTTTGAGTGAAAAAGGATAAGAAAAATAGCTACTCATATTGTTGTTTGTTGCGGGGGCCTGATTACCAGGAAGCTCTGTTGCTCCAGTATGAGAATTTTATGAGTCTTAAGAATAGAGAAAACACTTGTAATATTGCAAAAATGCTGATGGAAGGCAATACCTGGATGGGGTCTGAATGAGCTGTTGGTCATAAGTTTTCAAGCTAAAGAAGTGGATATCTAGCTAATTATCTGCTTATTATTGTACTTTTTTGTTGATTAGTTTTGCCCTGGGAAAAAGAAAATGCTGGAACAATTACTGCAATCTTACCGACATTAGATTCTTTGAAAGTTGACTCTGAAAATTGAAGTAAAGTATCAATTTTGTTTCCATTTCTTCTTGACCAGAAAATTTGGAGAGCTAGATGGACTCAATATGGCTGCAAATCAATTTTTGGTGGGGCATAGGTGGATGTATCTGCTTTCCCTAAATCTATGCGAGCAACCTTCATAAAAAGTTAAACCATACTTTCTCGTACTCCATCTGATAAAATTATATTTTTCAGCACAAACGCCTCATTTTTGGCAGTTCTACAGAAAAACCTGCTCAGATTGACTCACAGACCTATCAGACGAAAGGATGTGGAAAATTTTTTTATGAGAACCATATACATGCTGTTTCTCACCCCCAGTGTCCTTTTTTTTTTTTTCAATTTTGGGAGGGGTGGGGGTGGAAAATATGCCAGTTTTTCTTGCAATATTGTCATGGTGGAGAATCTGAATTTAGGTTGAGTTTGTGATTCTTATTTCCCAACCATTCACTTTTGGTCAAATAGTTAATCCATAAATTACTCTGGAAATTATTTGTTTGAATTCATGTAAAGATGAAGCAGCTAGACAACTATGGAAAGTTAGTTAAATTGCAGTGCTTTCTCTTATCTTTCTTAATAAGATCAATATCCAAGTACTACTGCCTGGAAGGTATCATCTGCTGTGATACATGAGCTTCATTCTGTATTTGATCCTTCATGATGCGTGTTATATTTTTGCAATTTCATGTATCCCCCGTTTATTTTTGTGTAGAATTCTCAAGATGATGCGCACCATTTCATCTCATGCATCTGAGAATCGAATGACTCCGTCAGCAGTTGCTGCTTGTATGGCTCCGTTGCTGTTACGTCCACTTTTAGCTGGTGAATGTGAAATGGAGGATGACTATGATATGAACGGAGACGATTCTGCTCAGCTTCTTGCTGCTGCCAATGCTGCTAATAACGCACAAGGAATTATTGCAACGCTCCTGGAGGAGTACGAGAACATTTTTGATGTAAACTGTTCTTCTTTTTTAGTTTCTAAATTACATGGTTCCTGGTTTTTCTTAGACTGTGGCAAATGGTGCAGTGCCATTGTTTTCTCTTCTCATCTCATTCCTTCTGTCCACTCATCTTATGATTTGTAAACTGAAGCAAAAGGTAAATGTGTTCAGAAGCTCATCTCTTTGCATAGTCCATTTCTCTTTATGGTAGTCATTAATGACTAAATTGTTGGAAATGGAGTAATGTGATATGTTGGTTGTTTTACATACTCAGGTTCTTGGTAATGTTGGAACATTTTGAGCTGCTGAATGATAACCATGCTCAGTCCAACTCCATCCAACCGAACCTACAGACTTGTTCAAGAAATTGAACTTTTCTGAAGGGCTCATCAAAGCCATCTTGCTAGCTCTTACTGTTTAGTAGTTGGCTATATTTATGCAAGATTTTATTTGTCACTGTAATTTACTTGGCCAGAGTATAATTTAAAACCGCATGACATTATCTGTTAGACATAAAGTGTTTTGTTCTGTATGTTGCTGCTTGCAGCTTTTTGGTGTTCCTTTTTATTGGTCCAGTAGTCATGGTCTTCATTTGCTTTTTTTGTCATATAAATTATCTGCTGCACTCTTGACTTCAAGCAGTTTCCAGCATGTGCATTGCTAGTGACTATGGTCTTCTTCCAGGATGATAATCTGCACAGATGCTCTTTATCTGGGGATTCGCAAACTGAGAATTGTGGAAGCGAAGACACAAGTGATGACAAAAATTCTGACATAAAAGTTAATTGTTATCATGATGCTCAAAACGAAGGGGACCCTGAAACAGATTTTGATTGCGACCGAAGGCTCAGTGGAAAGTTAAGTGGAAGCAGTGGCTCTGCCACTAGTGATCATTATAATTATGAGGTTCTCTCTATCTCTGCCTCTCCTCCCTCTGCCCATATATGCATGCTTTCTTAATGACTTTGAAACTACTTTGGATGGTCAATGTTCATTTGGCCATGTGATGGAAACTATATGCTGAACTTTCTATTATTGTTATGGTCTTTCTAAATTTATTTTCCAACCACTTCATCCAGTGGTATCTTTTCATCAGACATATCTCACTCCAAAAGCACGTATTCTACATCAATCATGTATGAACCTAATAGTTACATGGTTATTGCTTGGTTTGATTAGAGCGCATAGACTTAACCTCCTCATTTCAGATTTAGCTGATCACTACTTTCACTTTTTCTGTGATTTTTTCTAGTTCCTTGATGATATTTTTTAGGGGGACCAGTACTCTTGTTCCATGCTCGTTGTTTGAAACATGCATCTATTCCATCTTAATTTCTTACATATTGGGGGGTCCCTCCCTTAAGCCCCCACCCAAGTGGTCGTTTTTATCCAATAACAAAATGACCAGACCTTGCTTCTTGTGCATTTACTAATACCAGGCCATCCGGAATGGTGATTCAAATGATGGATTGGTGGCACACATTCATTCTCATGGAGCAAAATTAGATCCTGCATTGGATACAAGAGCTGTCAATGATTATCATATTTCATTTAATGAGCAACTAGACCAACCAACCCATGAAAACATGACAGATGCCTCTGCAAAAGTACTTGCCAACGAGTCTCCACTGGCAATGGGAGAAACTATGTCATCCATGGATCAAGAACTACATCAATCCATTTCTGAACCTGAACTATTGGGTGAGAAGCAAATGCCCAAAATCTCCCATACCAATGGCAGTAGTGCCAAGAAGTCAATATTTTGGAGAAGGAAAAATGTGAGTTCTTTTTCCTTATTAGGTTCCCTGGGTGATAATTATGAAATGCAAGGTAAGCTTCGAGAATGATAAAGGCAGGTGCAGGAGGGTCGGAGGAAAGTGGTTCAAGAGTGGAGGTTTTATATTTTAGTTCTGAGAACTGAAACTAAGAAAAAAGGACAGAGACCTACTAGTGAATTTCAAACATCAATAACTGTGTTCGCAATGACTGTGTATCTTCTATTTGAACCATGATAGATAATAAACAATGCATTAAACATTGTGATCGTCTCATATTCCCATGTGGTTGATTCTTCCCATTATACTCAGATGCTCGCTCAATCACATATTGGTTTTCTAAATTTTATGGGTCTTTTAACTGTCACTTTTTACTCACCATTATTTAGAGCTAAAAACATTGATTTTCATGAGTGATTTTCTTTTCTATCATATATGATGATTGAAATTCATATATCGATGTGTAGGTTGTCTTGGAAGCTACTAGAATACATTATTGTAATAGACTCAACATTTTCTTCTTTGAATCTTGTGGTCATGCCAGCCTCTAGAGCTGATAATTTATTACGCAGAGATCAGCTAAATTTTAGAAAAGAAATTGAATACGTCAGTATTTGTTTGGCTCCATTATATTGGATATAATCGACTTCATACATTAAATTTTAAACTGATTTTACTTGGGGATTAGGCAATCTATTATTCCAAAAAGAAAACGGGAATTTGATTTATATTTGGGACACACCTTCTTCTGGGCTATTTCCCTCATTCCAGTGTAAAGTGAGAATGAAGGCTGATTGTGTTGCTTGAATTGTGATATATTGATTTGAATTTTAGAATTATCTGCATAATTGCGAGCATCGTGTGAAGTGGGAATGAAGGCTGATTTACCTTATGAAATGCCTTTTTCTGGGCTATTTACCTCATTCCAGTGTAAAGTGGGAATGAAGGCTGATTGTGTTGCTTGAATTGTGATTTATTGATGTGAATTTTAGAATTATCTGCATAATTGCGAGCATCATGTATCCATATAATCTCAATTTTTTGAAATCAAGGTGATTTTTCTCTTCTTGCAGCCAAGGAGGACCCCTTCGACAGAATCAATTGATTCTTCTGGAGAGGAAGAGTAAGATTATCTTCTATATATTTACTTTGCTTTGTCTCCTCTAGTAAAATTTTGTCCTTGTGAAACATATGTGCTACATAATTTACCGTGAACCTTGGATATTTGCTTTGCATGAAAATGTTTCATATTTGAGTGCAATTTTTCATTTCCCATTATCTGGATTTTTGTTTGAATAATTTAGAAGCTGTATGTATAGTGTGAATAGTTCGAGGATAATGGATTAATGGGTTTTAATATTTGTGTAATTGAATGCGGATGAAAAGTTATTGTGCATATACATCTTTTATTAAGTGAAAGTAAATGGTCACACTATAAATAGGTGTACACACTCATTAATCTCTATTTAATTGGAACCATCTACGAATTTGATCTTTTTGACTAATAATTTGAAGCTTCCCATTTCCAGGCCACACACATAATTGCACACAGTGCTCTCACCCAACCAAATCAAACAACCTAGATTCGCTTTTACCATGTTTGGATTTTGTTCTTCAAACTCCTATTACAAATGGATGAATTACCTGTCACTGTTCTGTGCCCCTGAAAATCCTTATGTTATTTTACTGTTTAATAAGCATCTAGCTTTATATTTGACATTACCCCTTGTCCTGTATTTTCACAATCCCAGGAAGACTCATCAATTAACGTCTAGCGCTAAATGGATAGCTCATGCTTTCCCTGCCTCACCTTTCCCAATGTGATTCTTGGCTTTTGAAATTCTCTTGTTTTAATTATTTCATCTATAGGCTTGCCATCCAGATTGCAGAGAATGATTTGCGTCACAGGATTGCAAAAGAGGTAATTATTGATTTTTGTGGAGTTGTGGAGGGGCCATGGTGTATTGTATTAGTTTGACAATAGGATTTGAATGTTCATCATAGGCAAGAGGAAATGCAATTTTACAAGCTAGTTTGGAGAGGAGGAAGCAAGCTTTGCATGAGCGGCGCTTAGCACTTGAACAAGATGTAAGTGTTTGTTTTGTAACCTTAGGTAACATTAATATTTTTTTTATCCGATATTGAGTTTTGAGAGATGTTAAGCCCATTAGGTGTTGTTTTGGCTCATTCCTCATTTTTCTTTGCCTATCGACAGCCAGTGTGCCTTCAATACTGAATGTTGTCAGGCTGGTTGAAGAGGTTTTTCCATTCCCTAAGGGGGGATGATAATGCCTTCTCCAGAAGTTGCAACCAAATATTTCAGTTTAATACTTTTTAGTGAAACAAGTTGCTTTACATTTACGTTCCACACATTTTCCTTACTACCATTCCTTCACCTCCTATTTTTTCTGTAAATTTCTTACGATCCAACAGTTTTCACGTGTAATATAAGTGGATAAATAGACAGATTAAGTGGCAAAGATAATCAAACTTTTGGTAGAAACTCAATAGAGTTCATTTGAATTTTACATTATGTACCATGATGCTTATTTATTCGAAAAAGTTAGCTGCGTCATTCACATTTAGGCTCGTGAATCTTCTCCTTCTCTATTCTGCATATATCTTTGTCCGTCATTTGCAGTGACTTTCCATTTTGTCTTTCATAGGTAGCAAGACTGCAAGAACAATTGCAAGCCGAGAGAGATTTGCGAGCTGCTCTCGAAATTGGCTTGAGCATGTCTTCTGGACAATTTGCGGGCTCTCATGGCATGGACTCCAAGGTATGTATCAATCCCCTTTTTCCTAATCAATCTAAACTGTCTTGCTTGGATTCTGAAATGTATTGTTTACGTTGAAGATGAGGGCTGAGCTTGAGGAGATAGCTCTTGCTGAGGCAGATGTAGCCAGATTGAAGCAAAAAGTTGCTGAACTTCATCATCAGCTAAATCAGCAGCGTCAGCATCAGTATGGATGTCTTTCTGAAGCTAGTAATCGACACCAACATGCTGCAAATCCACAAAAGTGAGTCAAATACTTTCAAATTAGAAGTTGTCACCTCGTATGCTCAGGTTTTTCCTTTTCGACTAAGGATTGTATTCTTATCAAACTAAGATAACTGTCAGTGATTCAGTGTAAAATATCTAGGAGCTAATGCCTGCAAGGTAAAAAAATTCTAGATGTACGCCCAATATTGTTGGCACCTTCAAGTTAATTTACTCTTGTGAAGGATGACCTGCAGCATCGAATATGATCTGCTTGCTTGTTAATATATTTTTCTTGTCCATGTAGTTCTGCAGTCATAGTTTACTACTTTGGGCAGATCCAAAGGTGATTCGATTCACATTTTGTATACTCAGTTGGGGACCACGCTGTTGTTTTTTGATGCCACTTGCATGCTAAGTAACGTAAAGTTTCTTTTTTATTTCAACACAATGTGCATACCTGCATGAAAACTATTGATACAGAAGGAAACATGGACAATTTTTACGGTTCTTTTTTAATTGGCATCAAGGTCATACCATTTCATTGGCCCTTGAATGTTTGTTGGTTTCTGTACAATTTGCTGAAGTACCTTAATTCAACATGCAGGAAATATATCCAGCAAGATTTTGATATGACACTTGCTGTTTGTAATCATGAAAGAAAACAAAGAACGGAGGTAAGGCTGCTTCTGTGCTTGTGTAATACTAGTTGGGTACTTCACATTAACTTTATTTAATTCTTATGTTCTCCTTTCAATTTTGGCTCGGTTGCCTCATCTTTGCTTGTTTTGAATTATTTTGTACCCTTCAGGATCACTTATTTTGAGGATCACTTATTTTGTTGTGTTTTCACCCTCTAGGTCTATCCACAGTTTCAATGTTATGGATGGAATGTCGAAAATTTACCATCTTTGTCATGCTTCATCTCATTGCCTACTTGTACTCATAATGGTTGCAGGAGTTGATGGGGGCAGATCTGAGAAATCTGAAAGGATCATTATCGTCATCTGGAAACAGTGTTAGGCTGCCTTCAAGGAAGCAGTTCATTGAACCAACTAGCTCAAGTGATTCTAGAAGTACAGAGGCATCCACAAGTTTATCCATGGACAAAATTGGTGCCGTGGATTCTGCATCATTACCTTCTACTTCAAGAGCAGCTGAGGTATGGCTTAAATTGTTTTGGCAGTTTCTTGCCTAGCCATAAACAAAAAGTTAGAAGTGGAAGTTAGCATTGCATTTCCAATACCATAGAGTCTAGGGAAACCATCTCTGCACTGCAATAGGTATTTCATGTGTGAAGCATGGTTATTATGGATTACATGAAGCGTTGACCCCTTTCTATATGACATGATGATCTTATAATGATATCTGTGCATGATTCCCATCCTTCTCATCCTGCACCTATGCGGCACTTGCTATTAATTATGCCAGCCAGCATTGTCCACCATTCCAAATTATGATCATCACAAGTTACCATGTATGACATGAATGTATGATTAATTTAGGCCAGTGACTAGAGTTTGCATTTTGAAGAAAATATTCCTGTTTCCATTAACTTTGACATATGTTGCTTGCAAGCCTTTTCTATCCTAATCTCTAATCTATCCATATGTACTAGATTGTGAGCTTTACTCCTAAATACTAATGACCCTTGTTTGGTTAACATTTTGTGATTAAGTTATTACTTATAATTATATTTGCTTTTATTCATAGAAAAGAATTGCTGTGTTTGACCACAGGTGACTGACTATCCTTGGCACCCGTCAGCAGCATCCTCAACTTTGGTAGAATTGACAACACGTCTCGACTTCTTCAAGGAAAGGAGATCTCAGTTGATGGAACAACTTCACAAACTGGATTTAAGCTATGCATCCACACCTCAAGATTCTGTATACAAACCCTCATCTCCTCCATGGGACTAACTACTTGTCCTGATGATGTGTTTAAAAGTAAACACTGACTTCATTCCGTTGTATGTATATTCTATGCTGAATCTTATTTAGATGCCAGTTGCTTGGAGCAGCCTCATCTTTTTTTGGGTTTCTGATGTTTTCTAGTCTGTGGAGATTGTAGTTAGCCTGTGGGCTATGGAATTCATGTTGATATAAAATTTTTACTGCACAGTGCCGTTTAAGGGATTAATAAAACTAACTTATAATATGCATGCAAACTGATGGATGATGAGGACATTAAACAATAGTCAAGGCATGTTTAATGTTTTGTTGACTATTCTGATGTCCTATTTTATGTCATGCATGGAATGTGTGTAATTTCCCGGACATGCTTAATGCGTGCAGCCATCAGCCCTCAGAGGGGGAAAGATCCATCAGACTTCTCCAGCCACGGCATCTAAAGGATCTGATTTCTTGCAAGTGTTCTGAAACCATCGTCTGGTTCTTACTAAGTATGTTTACAGAAGGGAATTCTATCCCGGGATGCACTTCTGGTACATTTCCATCAAGATTAGAAAATTTTTGGTAGATGACACGGTCTCAGAAGCAGCCTCAGTTGGACAATGACATTAGGAGGAAACTGGAACTAGAATTAGTTCATAGAAACAAATGTACAGTAACAGTAACCATGTATTGGTGGGACTGCCGAGGGCAAATATACATGCCTTTCCAAATCCCACATACTACTGTTTTATTCATGAAGAAACGGAAATACTCCGAGCCCCCTCGAGATTATGCAAACCAAGCAGAATTACGTGCGACCCAACCTCGCCAAGTGATGCTAATGCTTTGCAGCAGCAGCCTTGTCAGCAGCTTCACGCTTCAAAGCCCTTTTTGCACGCCGGCCAACTGTTTCTTTCGCTGCAGTCTCTTTCTGCTTAGGCTGACGAGATGGGCCAGCACCTGAATCCTGGAAGTTTGGACGATAAACTGGCCTAGCTTCCTGTCTTCCTCCTCTTACATATCCATTGTCCCCCCATCTTCTGTTTCCTATGCGGATACTTGAGGAACGACCAAAGTAAACCTCATCTAGGTCTTCTTCATCCCCATAGCAGTAGTCCTCTATTTCCTCATACACGTCTTCTCGTTCCACCACAACCAACGGCTTAAACCATGAAGCTCTCAGAAGAAGGCAGACACTCTCCTCGAACATGTAATCATGAATGCTGTTCAAAGAGTACCATTTTTGTCAGAAATGGAGACTAAATCTGAAAACTTAAAAATTTGGCATGACAAGTGGGTTACTTTATTCCATGGAAGTTAGTCATTTTGGGCCAAGCAATAGAAAGAGATGATTCATTGTTTCAGTTAACATTTAAAAGAGATCGAGAGATCAAATGCGTCATTTTACTCGGTCATCAATTTCACATATAACCTGGCTTTCCGTGCATTCAGACGAAAATATAAACACGCCTTAATGCATTGCTCAGAAGGCTACACACATTTTTCGCACCAGTTAAAATACGGACCACAGGGAGGCATCATCTTCAAGAAAGATTTAACATACCTTCCATCAAGTGCCCGATGAATATCGAGGAACTCGAATGGATTTTTACACTGAGGGCATGTTGGTTCCTTTTTGTATGAGGCCCAACGCAAGATGCACATCACACTAAACCACAAAAAAATAACCAATTAATAAGAACAAAGCAACGCTGCGTTATTCCCACAAGACGATTCAAGGCATGCTACCACTTTCAAACCAAGAACTCAGCTATCCACATCTTAGCAGTGCTAAAGGTCAATAATTCACAGATAACCATATCTTAGCAAGCCAATGCATAGCATTCCTCGATACACAAATTGCTAATGTATACAACAGAAACTAACATCAGCGATCATTTCTTCCTGCCCTCTAATTCATACTTCATCACCACTTCCTAGAGTGCTGAGCGCACAAAGTAGAGACTACATTAAGAAGCTCACAAACAGTAATTGATTAATAGAGATTCAGACAAACCAGTAGGCATGCTCGCAACCTTTTACCAGAGCAGTATCTTGCAGCACAATCTTATCCAAACATATAGCGCAGAATCCATTATGATTGGCGCTGCTGTTAGTGCCGTCAGCTTCACAACCTAGTGGGTTAAATTCCTTCGCTACTTCTGTACAATTCCCCTTCATTTTATCCTGAAATCCGAAGACTCGACTGAGTCCACAAAACGGTAACACATTCTTCAAGGCAAAGAAAGAAACCAAAGGAATATCTATATCCACTTTCTGCACATTTCAAAGGGAAAGAACTAATCTCGGATGTCAACACAGATCTCATCAAATCAAATAAGCTAAAATCCCCATTCACCAGCGAAATGAATTAAAAATCACACCCATCCATAACAAATTAACAACGGACCATCATTACGGATACAGTTCTCTTCCTTTCCCTCGAAAATTGGACCCAAAAAAAAAACAAGAACGAATTTAACAAAAGCAAGAAGAGCAGCAAACAGCGCAAAAACCTGATCCTGGACAGCCAGATCTTGAAGACCCTCAATCAGTTCCCGACCGACGACCTCAACTGCTCCAGACATGATGCTCTAAATTTCCGTTCTGTACACCAAAATAGGGAGAAAAAAAAACACGAACCCCGGTGCGCAAATTAATACATACAGATGCCCACCATTCTACCTAGTAAAAAAATGAAAAATAAATTAAATATAAAACAAGAAAAAAAATGGAAAAGAAGAGAATGAGAGAGAGGAGACGGAGATTCTAGGGCATAATTCCGAATTAAGAAAGAGAAGGTAAAGCAAAGGGGGCCACGAAGGGGACAAGATGCGAAATCCGCAGGTGCGTGGCGATGAAATGGATCGCGTATATTCCCAAGCCTAGAATATGTCTCCTTTTTCTTTTTCTCTGTCTTTTTTTCGTTCAACGACGTGGAAAATTCGCAGCTGCTGAAGCGTATGTACTTCTGGCCTGTGGTGTTGTACATTTTGGCATTTTGTCTCCTTCTTGGGGTTAACAAGGAGTTGATGAGCGTAGTTGTTTAAGTTCTATCTGCGACAGACAAAATTATTTATATATTATATGATATAAATTTATAAATTTTTAGTAATATACGTTAAATTATTGAGAAATTTATAAATGTTATAAACAAATAGATAGAATAGAAACATAATTGAAAAAATTATATAAAAATACGTTTGTTGAAGGGGTTTTTTTTTTCACTATCCCCCCCCCCCCCAATCGTTTAACAAAATATCCTAATTTCCAATTCGGTCATGAAAATGTCCCAATTTCGTGCATTAAAATTACAAAATTACAGTTCTCTAATTTCAGTTCACGAGATTATTTTAAAATTAAAAAAAATGAACATTTCATGAATTTAGCATTCAGTACGGAAATTGAGTTCCACGGGCTCCCTGCAGGTAATTGGAAATTTTCAGTTAAATAATTACAATGCTGCGTCTTTGTGGCTACTGTTTCTTGTTCTTGCAATTACCGCAGCAACAGATAATTTTCATCACCCACCTACAACTGTAAATTTGTTCATTGCTTTTTCACGATGGTAGATGTCATTGTGTTGTGACTGTTTTTGTCTACGGATGTGCAATTTTCCATTTTGTTGAATATTCTTACACGGATAATATTTTAATTTATATTCATAAAATTAATTTGTAAAAAATATGTAGGTATTATTTTTGAAAGAGAATTGCTTGTTGAATTCATCAAATTGAAAAATATATTTTGTTGGAATAGCTTGTATTACTTGTTAATTTTGAATATTAGTCATATTTATGTTAAAATGTTGCCAATGTGGAATCAGGATTGTAAAATCCATAAGTTTATTATATATGTGTTATCCATGTTGGCGTATTTAATATAATGTTCATGCTCACGTATCCATGGTTTATGGTTAGGATTATTGAGATATTTAATCTCATTCGCTCCCCTGGCTTTCATCTCTCAATGTCAATATCGGCCAAGTAAAGTGCTTTTGCCATTAGCGTTCTTTCTGATCTCCATGCATTTCACCACTCCACCGGAAATTCCCTCCACCGTAGTTCAATGGGTGTGTTTGATTAAGAAAATTACTTACCTGAAATTCCGGAATTTATAATGACTAAATTTGCTTTTGGATATAAATAAAGTTAGAAATTCTACTTTAAATAGATACTTTAAACAGCTAATATATTAACAAATAATATATATCAAATAATTACCCACTTTAGAAATTGCACGAGGAACAACTGGATTCAACAACCAAACCATCCCTCCGAATTTTAATAATTAATGTGTCTATTTCTCCAAGGACTTCAGCTACACTTTCCTGTTTGTCTTTCAACTACTAATTCACATTAAGTGTGTAATGATATACGTATATTCCCTTTCTTGGTAATGAAAAATTTTGTTCAAAAATTATTTAGACATTCCTATTCCGTACAGGAAACCAGTAATTTCAATTCTATGAATTCACTTCACGGAATGTGTATTTTTTATTTTTGGTTTTAAACCAATTTCATGGATTGAAATCATAAAATTGCAATTCACGTAATTAAAGTCATTTTCATATTGAGATTCCAAATTGGGGTATTTTGTTAAACAGTTGTAAAAAGGAGGGTACACAGTGAAAAAAAAACCCTAAGTGGAAAGAAATAAAGGAAAACAAATAAAAAAATAAATTGAGATACGACTATATTAAAAAAATCAACATGTGGCAACAAAATTTAAAATTGGGCCTCTGTTGAGGTGTGGCCCCACAACTGAGCCCTACCAAAACCCAATATTAAAGCCCATCAAGGGCTCATAAACACCTTGATGGAAGTGAACGATAGTCTCATAAATTACACAATAAATGGTTCATCTAAAGTATATATACACATATGTATGTACGTATGTATGCATTTGATTGTAGCTAGTTATTGTATTAAGTATTAATAATTTGGTCTAAATCATATACTTATTTTCTGACAAGAATTTCTTCTTTATCGTGTTGAGAAAAATCTTGTTTCTCCAACTCATTCGTCTTTATCTATCACCAAATAATAAATCGCTCGAAGTCAAATAATTATATAATAATGTGCATTTTTGTGAACTGCCAATATATATATATATATATATATATATATATATTGTCAATTTTGAATATATTGACAACATCAGGAAATATGCAACGTTTGGGGGTTGCTAAACTACTGCAACAACGTTGTTAAAAATTGCCAAGAATAGTGCTTTGACAAAATCGACAAATTAGGGATTCAATTTTTCTATTAGTCAATTTTTTTGATTGTAAACATTGTAGATAAATTGAAGAGAAATTCGATGCAACTAATATAACGAAATCCATTACCGCAACAAATATTGGTGTGTAAAATAAATAAAAAAAATCACAAGGGATTTAATATTGACATTCCACAAAGTGGTATCAAAACCCTATTTTGATTAACCTTGGACAATTGATAAACTTCCCCCTAAAATAATGATAAAATGTTGTACCATTTTATTTAATTAAGATACAATTATATTATCCAAATTATGGCTGAAATATTAAACAAAATAGATCGTAAATCTTCCAAAAATCCCATCATTCAAAACACAAAACTATTTGTTTGATTTGGCTTTTTTGTTTCTAGCATTTCTTTTATATCAATTATACAAATTGATTTATTCATCCCCATTTATTGTTTTATCACACACACACACATATTCAATAGTTAGTCATTGAACAAGTTTAGGCTAGGTTTGGGAGAGGGGTTTCGGATAGAATTATGTAGAAGTATTAATTAATTTTTAAAGTATAAATATGTAAATATGAGTATATATGTGTGTATATAAGTATTGATTTGAATATAAATAAATGTAATAATTGAAAAAATAATTAGTTATATATATATGTATGTATGTAAAAGAAAGAAAATTTAAATTTAAATATGGATGAAAATTTTATTGAGGGACATGTTTAGTTACGTGAAACCTGATCGAACATTTGCTGATAAAATTGGTGTAATAAATATTGACTGTAACTAAACATATCATTTTAATTGTCCACTGTCAGTATTGATAACAGAGAGCTTTTACATTTCTGGCATACATACCCTTGTCTTGATCAATCCCATGAATAATAAACGTATTTAGAATCAAATTTTTTTTGCCCCAGAGTAGAATATTAATTCTTGCAAGATACAAATATATCAAAACCCTAATCCCAATCACTAATTTTTCCACTCTCTACTATGAAATCTGTTAACACACACACTGTGACTGCTGATAAAAATTAACTCAAGCAAAAAGAACAATAATGATCCTCAAACATCGCCCATTGTATTCAATAAAAAAAAAAAAAAAAACGAAACGAAACGAAATGAAAATTAATAATAATCAACAGGATGCCATGAAAAAGCAGTGTCAGCATCACTTCAATCTGAGAACAGAAATGCAAAGTTTCCGGAGAAACGCAGGGCCCAACTTGGCTTTTTTTAACCACTGCAGCTCCACAAGTTGCATGCCCAGCCACACATGCACACATCATGGCAGACATTGAAGCTACACTTTTCACTGCCTCCATCATCAGGCAAACACACACAAAATACAAAAGTTAAAAAGCAGCAGCAGGAGGAGCAGCAGCATTTATCCCTTCAAGATCATCTAGTATAAAATGGATAAACTAATCTAAGTTACATGCATGTCTCCCTTTTGCATTGAGAACACAGTCAGTCAGTCCACATCCCTAATGGGTTAGGTACACAAGAAAATTGTTTAAATAAATAACCCTAAACCCTAAACGCCTTTCATTTGTCCACCTACAGTCTAGGGAGGGACCTAATTGATTGAGGGCACTTCAAGATCATTTCATTGTGACACCTACAGCAACGAAAGTATGCATAAACATATGCATATATGCATGAATAATGCGATGCATGTGTCAAAACAATTATGGCACATAAATCAGCAGCAACGTGCCTATTGGTTTACGCAACGGCTACTCAAGACCAACATAAAGACACAACTGCTTATAATAAATCCAAGTGATGACCAGACAAGTATAGCAAATGAGAAATATTGAAACGCCCCAAAGTAGTTTTATAGCCATAAGCCCTGTACTTTCAATATCTACAAATGGGTTAAACATTTGAATGGGCTCCCCACAGCAGATGCCGTAGAACCAGGTCCTAAACTTATAAAAGAACGGATGATAATCCTTTCGAGAGGGATCTCAAGAAAGTCACAAACATAGAAGAAATGAGAGAATACAACTGTTTCTGTCAATGAAGTTTTTTTTCACCTCCATCAGCACAGACCAGAAGCACATTAAGGTAAGAAAGGCCAAGTAATGAAAACTCGTGTGTGTGTGTGTGTGTGTGTGAGTGACATGTTGATGACTTAACTAGTCTCATACAACAAAACAACCATTTTTCCCCACAATAAAAATGCCTGAATTCAAACATTTGGATCATCTCTATATGTGCTACAGGAATTCACTGACAACGCCAAGTCCAACACGTCACATGACCATGAAATTTAATACTCCGCAAGCGACCTTGATCAGGACGTAAATATGCAAGTTTAAGCGTAAAGACAAGATTATGCTTAGTATTTTACGCCGAAAGACGGGTGACAGGTGCTACAATGAGAAAGCATAGATTAATTGTTCAAAATGAAAAGTGTGGATAAGGTACAAGTGACTTCCAGCCAGTGTTTCCGAACGAGATGACATGATGCATTACAAACTGAGATCATGATAACAAATTATATGATATCCAAAAGCAGACAGCACATGAGAGCACACGACGGAAAGTTAATTGCAGCCATTAAAAATCAGATTTAATCAGAACTTTTTGCATGATAAGAGCATTATTTAATCCTCAGGAATCAGAAATGCTGCATAATTCTTGCACACAATCTTCTCTCTTTCCATGTTCAAGAAGCCCTGTCCAGAAGAACTTTGTCCCGTATAACAACAAAACTAAGAAAATATAAATAATAAGGGAGCGAAAACCAATACAAACCAGACACGCTCTAATTGCTCGACTCTCATATACAAAACACGCATTTAATTCACAGCAAGTAAAGCTTTGTCTAGAATAGCTGTCAACCTAGCTAGTTGTCCATTAACATCTTCCTTAAGTGTTCAGAGCCAATGTTGCTGCTAGAATGCAGCAATCTTCAAACAAAAGTTTCAACAGGCAAATAATAAAGTTTAACTGGAAAAGACTGCACCCATAAATTCAAGACACAATAAGTAAACCATTAATGTCAGTACAACGCAATTATCAATCAGCACTAAAGGTAGCCGAAAGTGAAATATATTCACTGCTCTTGCTTATTCAGTGAAGCATATGATGGTGACATTACAACAACTGAATTCTACATAAGTAAAATAATAATTGTTCCCTGCTTAGATCCCCCCATGTATATGACCATTATGCACACTTCCAAAGTGAAGCCACATAAGATAATGGACTCAGCTATATTATGTAAATTATGATCATCAAAGATCAAAACCCTATTAAACATTCAATAAGGAATTAAGCACTGAAACAGTGAAAGCTAACCGAAAAAGGTACGAAGATTAGAGGTAGTGTGCTTAGAAAGACATCTCAATTCTAGAAATGTACGATGCAATAGGACAAGAATCAGATTCATAGTCTGATCGAAATAAACTACGCTACATTGACAACTGAAAATATAAACAATAATTGATGAATCAAGTCATACAAATTTTTTCAGACCATAACATATGCAAACTTGCTCACATTATACTTGCAAATGTGTCCTTACAACATGCATATAGACAACATCTAGACTGATTACTGTAACAAATCTGTCTTTTTTTCTCCGCCAATGGTTATATACTCTTCCAGGAATGGCGTCGGCATTTAGGGCTAATGCCTAGAGGCAAGAGCAGAAACCAAGAAGAGGGCTAAAAATGAAATAAAAAAAGAAGATCACGAAGGAGAATTATTGAGATTATTACCAACAGTGGAAAGGGATACAAGTAATTAGAGAAAATGTCGCTCTGTTCAGACCTCTGATACTGGAAAATCAATTTATTGGGTTACCATAACTTGATCCTCCAAGCAAACCGCCACCCGAGGCGGCGTATATACCAGACGGATCAAGAACTGGCGATGAAGAGGAAGCCCCTTTTCTCCCAGCACCATTACCCCCGCCGACGCCGACGCTGCCACTGCTACCCCGCAAATGCAGTTCCGACATATTTGGAAGCTCATCGCTTCCTTCAATCCCTTGGTCGTAGAGAAAACCTTTGAACACACGGCCGCCTATTCTCACCACTGCCTGATACGCGTACTCGTCCTCCCCGTCGTCAAGCGCAGTTACTCTCACGCACTTGAAAATTGCCGGAGCATTCACTTGGCCTGGCAACGAATCCTTACAACTTGCATCTGCAGGCATAGCAAACGATACAAAGATCATACGGAAAGAGCACAGTCTAATGTGGAGAATGGTATATCTTCCTGTTCTCTTTCTGGAGCATGGATTTTTAGTCCTAAGGTGGAACGAGTGCGTGAAAGATCGTACCTTGATGGCTGGAACTGGTGTCGAAGCTTCTAGGCGGGGTGTTATTAGAAGTCGAAGTATGAGAAGTAGTTGTGGTGGTTTGAGATGCGCCGCCGATTCTAGGTTTCTTGGTACCGGAGGTGGACTGCGAAGATCCCGCAGTGGCAGCATTAGCGGCCATGAGTTGACGCTCGCGGCGGCGAGCCGCCGGAACCCATGTGCTCTTCACGTGCGTAGGACAGTCATAGCCCCTACTTTGACAACAAGTTCTACATCTGCGGTGCGAACAGTCTTTCTTGGCTTGGTTTCCGCAATCCTGACAAGTTGTTGCTCCCATGGAGGAAGCCCCTCCGATCCCTCCACCACCGCACGCGCCGCTTCCACTTTGGAGAAGATCCGCGTGTTCGAGAATCAAGGGTTTCTTCGAGTAAGGCGAAGAATTCTGCCCCTGCTGGTGCTGCCAAAGCTGCATCCCGCCACCGCCGGCGTGATCGCGCGGGTTGGTCAGCGAGTCGTCATCCGTTGCCGCAGCAGCACCGCCGGCAATACTCGGCTGCGCGAGACGAGGGGTGGCCGTGAGGAG
The DNA here is from genome assembly GCA_019155195.1 of Avicennia marina. NCBI lineage: Eukaryota > Viridiplantae > Streptophyta > Magnoliopsida > Lamiales > Acanthaceae > Avicennia > Avicennia marina. The sequence continues at coordinate 2,236,831 of CM032783.1, read as the reverse complement.
AGGGATCACGCCGACCCCAACGCCAACGCCGATAGCGTTGGACGCGTTAAGCGAGTGATGATCGAAGTTGATCGTGCTCGCCGCGGCAGCAGTGGTGGCCTCCGGGCAGTGGTGCTGGAAAGAAGCCGGCGTGACGAAGAAGAACTCCGGAGGGAGGCCGCAGTTCACGTGCCTGGTGGAGGCGGTGTTGGGCCACATTCCCCCAGCTGGTGGCCCGCTGTTGTTACCTCCGACCGCGTAGGTGGGGCCCCCATTGAAGCCTAACGAGAGGTCCCCCGCTGAGGACGAAGCCACCCAATCCGGAAAGGCGCCAGAATCGGAAGTAAGCCTCCGACTGGAAGCCACAACTGCTGACTCTTACGAATTCGTTCTTCTTGTCCTAATAATCCTCACAGCAAGTACAAGGAAGCTACGTATACGTATAAATACATACAGAATTCATGAACGTCTCTATCTGGGTTGGTAATTAACCAAATCTTGAAAAACCTAGAAGGGAGTCGTTACCACGTGCATTAAACAATAACAAGGTGGGGTCGTCGTCTCTGAAATTCTTTTGAGCAGAAGAAGGTTTCTGAGACAGAGAGATAAAGATGGAGATAGCTGTAGAAAGAGAAACACAGATGTCGTAGCTGTAGAAAGAGAAACACAGATGTCGTAAATGGCAATTACTGCTGCTGCTGGTGCGGTCTTCTCTGTTCAGCTCAGCTTCTAATACTCCCCACTGCAATTTACTGCTGCTGTCCCTTTGGATTTTTTGATGGAAAAAGTTCAGCTGCTGGAAGGCTTTCCATGCCGGTACTCGTCGCAGAACTGCAGGACGGGGGGCGGGGGGGGGGGGGGGGGGGGGGGAGAGAGAGATTGAAGGGTACTAAAAATCCCAAGTTAGCTAGCAGCAACGCCAATAAGGAGAAGAGGAGACTAGACCCCTACCCTACCCACACACACATTCTAGAGAGAGAGAGACTGTTTGTGGAGTATCTTGTGGTGTTGGGATCGTTGTTGCCGACCTTATATCCCTTGATCATCAAGGACTCTAGAGAAAATGAAAATATGAGGTGGGCTCTCCCTCCGTCCTCAACCCTTCGTATAGATTATTGTGGTCTCGTGGATTATTGGAGAGAGAAATCACAAAGCAAAAGCGTGTGTAGGGAGAGAGTTTAAAGACGGGGACTTTATGGATTTCTAGGTTTTGTAGGTTTGGGAAGCCCTAATGTCACATGCCTAACGCTTGTTAATCTTTTTAGTCCTATATTTTTATTTTTATTTCCCAATCGGAATAAAAATTGCTTCTTAAGATTATGGATCCGGTCTAAATAAATCGAGTGCTTTGATTTAAAATATGTTTTGGAATAATTCAAAATGATTTAAAATATGTGTTGAAAATTATATATGTTATGATTTACAAAATGCAATTTATTTGCATTGAATGCATAACTTTAGGGGTGTTAATAAGATCAATTGAACTTGAAAATGTTCTTTAATATAATTGAGTTTGAATTCAAATTTTTAGAATTTCTTATATATTAACTTCTTTATCTGACTCAAACTTTTGATTGAAATTAAATTTTACAAAATTGATGTGAGCAAAATTTGAGTAATTATTAAGTTTGAATTATTATTCGAACTTGATTAGTTATTAACTCTACATCATCACATAGATGTATTATATTATTTAAAAATAACTAAAATGATTATAACATGTATAAAAATTGATGCTTATTATGATTTGAAATATTAGATATATTTTTGTTGAGTGTATAATCTTATGGACCAAATTCCTTGTGCCTAAGTTGAATCAAGCTTTGTTTGTACTTCTGGCAAATTTTTCATATTTTAATTTTACAGAGGGCAACAAAAATTTGCCAATAATGTTGGTGAGTGGATTTACATATAGATAACCAACATGGTAGGGGCAAAAAAGGTCATTCAATTTATAAGAGAGAATAAGAGATCGTTAAGGTGATATATAATATTTAGAATATAATGTGTTATATAAGAGATGATAGGACTTGATGGCAACTTAGTTTTATCACCACCACTTTAATTTTGGTAATTTTTGGTCATTTGGCGTCAAATCACACTTGAAAGTTACATCTATTGAAGAGCTAGCTTAAGAGAATCATACGTGTGTATAATTTCTATATATATAGTTTTTAATGACAAGGCTATATTTTGCATGCCCACCTGATTGGGAACCAATTGTTAGGTTGCCCCAACCTTGTCACTAATGCTTGGACATGTCCATTTTCTTTCAATTAATGGTAGCCAATTTGAACCCTAGAAGTTAATAATAGTTTGCTTGCATGCTTCACTGTTGTAAAAGGGAAGAAAAAAAAATAGACAAAACTAAATGCTTTCCAATTCCACCTGCAATTTGATGACGCCATACGAATATTGCTGTTGTCTCAACCTTTAACCCAAACAAAGCAAACTGAAAGCTGAAATTAAGAGCTAAAAGTTCTAACAAACCTTAGAAAGAAAGAAATCGTTAATGCGAATGAACGATTTTCATTATTCTTTTTATTGACAAATGTAAAAGTCGCTATCGGAAGTTAACTGGAATTGTCTTGTATCAGCAGATGTCCACCGCCCATTTTCTGCAAAGAGTTGACTATATTACACGAAGACGAAGAGAATGAATGAGTTGGTGCACTGCAGCTTTTTAATTTTATTTTTTATTTGTTGCAAAAAATTGTATTCAAACAGACAAAAGAGGTTAAAAGGGGGAATACGAGATAGAAATTAAAAAGAAAATCAAATCCTAACGAATTTTATAGGTTACCCAATCCCGAGAAGGATCACCTAGAGAGGAGTGTTAATCAGCTGTCTGGTTTCAATCATACCTCCATTATTGTTCAGTGCACAACAACACTAAAGTTAAATCCTATTTATTGCACCTTCTAGATACCCATGGGGAGTAATGTAATCAAACTAGGGGCAATGTTTGGGAGTGGGTTTTTGTTGAGGACGAGGTGTGAGAAATGTTATGGGATTAGTAGTGTATTTAAAAATAATTTTTTTAATAAAATAAATAGTATAATTTATTTAAATATATTTAAAAAGATTATATTTGGGAGTAGGTTTTGTTGGGAGATAATGTTTGGTTAATTGTGTTTGAACAAGTATTATGTTTACAAATAATATTTTAATATGATAAACAGTATGCTTTATTTAAATTTATATATTTAAATATGTATAAAATATATAATACTAATTGAATGAAGTGATAATATATAAATATGATGATTATTTTTTAGGATATCTGTATAGACAAATGTGAAAAATAATTAATTAGTTATATGTATGAAAGAGAAAGAATTTGAATTTGAATTTGAAATAAAATTTTATAGTGGAAGATGTTTAGTTGTATGAAGTTGATAGATGAATAAATGTGAAAGATAGCTAACAAATGTAACCAAAATATATTATAATAATTTGATGATGTAATAATAATAAGAATAATAATTGGATTTTAGGGTATAAATAAAGACAAATATGGGTAGGTATGTGATATTTTATGTATTAATTTGAATATAAATATGTGTACTAATTAAAAAATAATTAGTTGATCATATATATAAGAAAAAGAAATTTTGAATTCAAAATCAGATGAAAATTTTGTTAAATAATATGTTTGGTAAAGTAAAGTTTGAAATGGTGCTTTGAAATTGAAAGTTGGTTTCCCAACATAACTTGGGTGATTGGGATTGCATTTTAAATAAAATCCTATGAATTAGAATCATATAATATTCTCCTGAGATAAGGGAATTACGAGGTCCATAGTTTGTTTCAAGTCTTGTATGGATAGATAGTGAAACGTGTTTTTATTAGCTTATTATTTGCTTGGGGTTGATCTAATTAGGTAGTATTACTAATCATAAATTTTTAATGTTATGCACGATATAATGGTGCCTATTTGCTACAACTAACCATCTTAATTAGATACAAATATTTGCTGGCACCGTTCTTACTTTTCCTATCTTTATTCTCCTTTTAGGTGTGTCCCCTTGGTGGTGATTCCTTTTGCTTTGTGAAATGGTACACTCCACTAAACAACTCATTTTCTTAGCAAGAGATCATATATTATATGTAATGAAAAACATAGAGCTGTTCTTTTTATTTGTTTCTTCTCATTCATTGCATACAAAATATAGGACCTCAAACTATTAGTGTATCCCCTAAAAATGAGTTCTTTTTATTATATTATGTCAATAAGTTTCCACTCTATCTTATTAAAATTTTCAACAAAAAGGCAAAATGGAGTAACGAAGCAAAAATATTCATTGAAAAATTCCTTTAAAATATTACTAGTAAAAAATCACATACTCTATGGGTATGCAAATTAAATTATAGATTATAAAATTACGCATTTTAAATTATAGAAATAAAATTATTTAAAAAAAATTAAAATAATTAAAATGATAAAATAAAAAAGATCAAAAGAATTTAAGAAGGAATAAATTTTGGAAAAAAAACAAAAATACGAAAATAATTAGTAAGAAGAAAATAAAGGGTAGAAAAATAAAAAGTTAGATCAATTATGTAATTTTATATTGTATAATCAAAACATCATATTAACTTATGGAATGGTATAGATAGATAAATATAGATATGTTGTATAGAAAATAAGTAATTGTATATTAATATTTATATTTGACTGCATTTTGTCCTCTAATTAAAGGTCAAGTGTGAATTTATTAAGTAAAGGTAGTAATATAACTTTATAATGTGCAACTAAATTTCTTTCAAAAAAAATGCACAACTATATCAGTCTCAAACACTTAATATAATATAATACAGTATAGGTGAAATATAATTAAAATTTCAAAACAATATATATATTTTTCCGAAACCAAGGGGGACTCAAATAAAAACAAAAGTGTTATTGAAATGAAGGAGAATAACAACACTAATGTTTGGCAGTGAATTGTGATGGGTTTAAAACTCATCAAAATTTTAATAGAACAAACAATTAATAATATAAAATTTTATTAAAATTTAAATTCAAATTTATTCTCTAACATTTATACACAGGTATTTAAAATTTAATAATTATACTCATTTACAATCAAGTCTGTTTTTATATACATATAAATACACTAGCATATATATATATATCATAATAATTTTATATATCACCCCATTATTTAATTATTATTATATTTATTTTATGTACATAAATACTTAAATTCAAATAAATTTAAATTTGTGTTCCATCAAAACAAGAAAACAAACGTGGCCCAAATGGCTTACAACTTAAGCGAGACAAATGATGAACCTACCTTGGTAATGAAAGACACTGTCCTGCCTCAAAGTGGAGACAGCCTTAATGGGATATTATAATCCTACTCATAAGGGAGATTATATCTATGATTGTGACCTATATTTTATGCTCACTCCCAATTCTTTCAATTGGTTAGACAGCCTATAATTAATAATCTAAGTAGTTTGTGAAGCTCCCCTAGATTGATGACAATACTGCTAACATGGTTCTTGCACTCCATTTTCCATGAGCACTGAATTAATTGATTAAGTGACATCCCCTCCTGCAGTTCTTCTTAAGCCAAGGGACACCTAATGATTCATTGGAAAAGGTCATCATGTAAAGTAATTAGCATGATCACTTCCGTGGATGCATGTAATAGTTATAATTAATTGTGTGCATAAATAGAGAAAAAAAATGTAATATCTATATTTTTAATGTCACAGATATTAAAAACTAATTAAATACATCATATAATAACCTCAAATCCAAATGCACTCATCCAGATAATTAAATATATATTCTAATAACTCATATCAATCAAAAGTCTTTAAAATTTAGCTTTAGCATTGAAATAACGCTTCATTAACAAATTATAATTAGTTTTTATACTGAAGTGTAGTGTATTGCTAATTCTGATTTTCTTATTGAAAATTCTCCGATGCAGTGGTATCATTGTTGTATTATTTTTGTTTGATTCATAAATCTTATCTGGTTTTTTCTTGATTAACTTTGTGTATTTTCAATATCAACATTAAAAAAATCGATCATTTGTCCTCCAAGTTGACTGAATATTATTTATAATATAATTCTTATTTTGATTTATAAAATGGAAAAAGAGCAAAGCAAAATGAGTGAAAGGGGCGATTATTGGGGGGAAGAAGGTGCAAAGACAAGTGTCCCTTCCCTATATAGGCTTTTGTTTTGTGGCCCATTTCTTCATACATTCTCCTGCTTCAGCATTACAATAATTGGAGGCTGGACTCTAGTGTTTGTTTCGTATAGCATAATAATACTACTACTTAATATTTGGATTTTGAGAAGAAAAAAGTCCATTGATTGAATGGTTAATATATTTTAAATCTTTTGCAGTTCATAATCAAATAATATAAAAGGATACACGGACCCGACAAATTAGGTGCAATGATGACAAATTGAACATAATGATTTAATAACAATTATACTCTATAATAGTTATTATACTTTCTTTGTCCCAGGATTTTATGTCCAATATGATCTGCTAAGAATTTTTTAAGCAGTGTTTGAATTCATGTTAGTTTTATGTATTTTTATATGATGATACTTAAAGCAGTACTTACAACAATATTACTTTAATGATAAGGTACTTTACAAAAAAGAATCAAATATATTAGAAGTGAGTATTTAATTTAGAAGAAAATGTTCCCTGTGAATGTAAATATAACTATTTAGTTAGTCAAGTGAAGAAGTCATTATGTAGATTGACTAATACCCTTTTGTTGCACTACTAGAAATCTGGTTAATTGGAACGGCTTTTCAGCCGTTCCAAAAAATCGTTTCTATCTGGCACAAATTTAGTACGAATTTAGAATATTTATGATATTATACAAAAAGTTCGTTCCAAATCCATTCCAAATTGGAACAGTCTAATAAATTGTTCCAAATCCGTTCCAATTTGGAACGGCTTTACAATGTCGTTCCAAATGTTGGAACGGCTTTATATTGCCGTTCCAAAATTGGAACGGCTTTACATTGCCGTTCCAAATATTGGAACGGCTTTGCATTACCGTTCCAACATTTGGAACGGCTAGCCGTTCCAATTCGGAAATTATGTTGGAACAGATTCTGGAACGGCCTTCTGACTGCCGTTCCAAATTTGACTCAGGAGTTTGGAACGGCTTTCTATTGCCGTTCCAAATTTCAAATTTCAAATTTTAAATTTCAAATTAATGCCGTTCCAAATCCGTTCCAATGTTACAGATAAATTTTCTCCTTGCTGTCGTTGTCATCGTCGCGACGATGGGAGCGCGACGGCGCGCCGTCCTCCCCCCGTCGCGACGACGGAGGACGACGGCGCGTCGTTGTCCTTGCTGTCGCGACGATGGAGGACGACGGTGCGTCCAGAAATTTCTGGAACTGCCGTCCTCCTCCGTCGTCGCGACGATGAAAGCCCGACGGCGCGCCGTCCTCCCCTCGTTGTGACGCCAGTGGCATCGCCGAGTCCTTTTTCGATTTGGAACGGTATTTTTCCACTTAACGTTCCAAATCTGTTCCAAAATGTTTAATATATCTCCAAACAGACCCTCATTTTCATTCAATTCATCGAAGCCGAATCTTGCTAATATTTGGTTCATGGTAAGCTAATATTTTATATACACTACATTTCAAGGTAATATTCTTTCTTATTTTCAGAAATTTGGTTGAGTCTTAAATAGCATTTTTTCAATAATGTACTTGGTTTATGTTTGAGCTAAATTTCATTAAACAAGTGTTGTTATTGTCCATGGTGAATGAAATGCTTAATTGTGCTTTAATGTAATAGCAAAAGCTTTGCTACATAAATTATGGATGATAAGTGTTTGATGAAATGTCTAAATGAAATTCAATTTATTTTTATACCAAATAACATAGAAGAATAGTAGTGGATAATGATATGTATATATTGAGACACTTTACAGTTGATTTGAAGCACATGTGCGTTGAATGTGTTCTCATTGTGCAGCCTTCCGAATTTGTTTGATGTTAACATGTTAAACTATGCCAAATAGCATTTCAACTTCAATGTTGGCTAGTCGTATCTATTATATTTGACATAATTTAGATTGTTATATTTTATACACAACTAATTCAGAGTAAATGTTGTAATCCAGTGCCCAACAAGAAAACACTGTTATGGAAGTAAAAACTACTTCAAACAGAAGAAAAACTGCTTATGGCTGAGGAGAAATGGAAGAGTGTGGAGGAGAGGTTTGAGTAAAATGAAGCACAATTAAATCAATTATTGAATTAGGTTAACGCAAACTACCTTCAAGCTTTCACTCCTGGTAAGCCATCCCGGTCCTCGAATCAAGATGCAAATGATGATGATGATGATGAGAAGCTTGACTAATGTACCATGTCAATTAGAATTTTGAATCTTCCTCTTTATGTCATGTTATTGTTACAATACATTGTATATTTTTTGATTGAATAGTTTGAATTTTATTTTGTAGTAATGGGATAATATAATGATTGTATGCTTTTATATTTTAGTTGACGCAAAAGCAGAGATGAAAAATATTTTTTACAATTATTGCCAAAGAATTTTTGCCAAAAAATACAAAATTCAATTTGAATCTACGTCCAAAACGATCCTTTTCAATTATTATACATTTGTAAAAAATGCATTCTAAAGCCATTCCAAAATAGCTATATCAAAACCATTCTAAAATGAATCGTGCCAAACAAAACCGTTCCAAAATGGTTTTAAAATGAACTGTGCCAAAGCTGTACCAAAAATAACCGTACCAAAGTCGTTCTAAAATAAATCGTGCCAAAACGTTCCAAAGTTCCGTATCAAAACCGTCCCTAAACCGTTCCAATAAAAAAACCGTTCCAAATTTCCGTCCCGAATCCGATCCAATGCAGATCCAATTACTGTGGCCTACGTATGTATTTGGAACGGCTTATTGTAACCGTGCCAAATTTGGAACGGGTTTAAAAAGCTGTTCCAAATTTTTGGAACGGATTTAAAAAGCCGTTCCAAAAAATTTGGAACGTGCCATTTTGGAACGGAGAAAATACCGTTCCAAAATTGTTCCAAATTAAATTTGGAACGGTATTTACAGAGAAGCCGTGCCAAAAAGCAAGATTTCTAGTAGTGTTGGTTTTATAAGTCTTGCATGGAAAAGTGACTCATATGCTTTTGGTAATTTAATTTGTTCGTCTATATGGAAGAGAAAATTGGCACCATGATTTAGTTGACTCTCACTAATTATGCCATTTAAAAGTGTTAGTCTACATGGAAGAGAAAATTGGCACTATGATTTAGTTGACTCTCACTAATTATGCCATTTAGAAATTTCGTATAGAAGATCACCTAACAATTATAAATCTCTAAATTTGTGTATTAAGTGATCAAGCTAAACCGAATTGAGAGAGATAAGATACAAAGGAATATATGGGTCTAATTTGCATGTGGATTGACCAGTGTTTTCAATCATGTGTGTAAGGAACTCAAGTTGATGTTCTCTGTAAAAAGTTGGAGACCGTGTACACAAGGAAGTATGATCTAAACAAAGCCTTCATTTTTAAGAGAACTACTTGTCCCCAATATAAGAAAATGTTAAGTATGTATGAATATTCAAACAATGTTAAGGGTTGATAAATGATTATATTATCTTTAAACTAAATATAAATGACACGGTTTAAGTCCTGTTATTATTTAGTTCGTTACTGAATAATTGAGAGACATTGTTTGTAACAATGGCAAACTTAGTCTCATATGGCAAATTAATCCTTGAATGGCTAAAAATTCCCTACTAAATGTGGGATGAGAAGAAAGGAGTTAGAGCAATGTGTTGAGTCGTAAGTTTTAGTATCAGAAAAACAAGCGTTGATGGGGAGAAATTTAGATTGACGGCCTATGCACAAGAGCGGTAACTTGAGAGAAAGATTGATTAATTGAAGAAAAGTTAAATACTTCCACCATCATAGGAAAGAGTACATCAAAAATCAATACTAAATACTGAAAAAGGAATTGGTCTAAAAAAAAAAAGAATATTGGAAGAAATAAGATTCAAGTGACAGAGAACCTACAATCGCAACATTTGAGGATAATGTTATCATTATAGGAGATGAGTCAATAGATGGTTCAATACAAGATTACAACTAGATGGTAGACATTGGGGCATCCAACCCTGTAATTCCACACAAGGAACAATTTTCGAAGTACTAGCCAGTTAATAGCAGACAAGTTTAAACGAGTGATAATAGGACCTATAATTAATCAAGTAAGAGAAATTACAATAATAACGAATTTGGATGGCAAATCAAGTTGAAGAATATTAAATATGTACTTGACTTAAGGGTGAACGTATTATCCACTAGCAAGTTTGACAACAAAGAATAGTTAGGTCCTTTTCTAAAAGGTGTTTGAAAGCTTGTCAAAAAGAACCTAGTAATGGCATAGGGAAGTAGAAGCAATGCTCGTTACATCACAAAAGTTGAAGTGAACAAGAACAAGAAAAGTAAGGAAAGCAAGGAATTGCCACCAAGGATGAAGAAAAGTATGGTTGATCCAACTAGACAGGTAATGATTGTTGAAAATAGAGCATCTCTTCCAAATGTTTGTCAAGGAGAAGATTGTTGAAAATAGAGCATCTCTTCCAAATGATTATCAAGAGAAAGATTGTTGAAAAGTGACTCACATTTAGATAATATTATTTTAATATTCTTGAAAGCTCATTAAACCCGTTTACTTAAAGGTGATAGATGAGGGAACTTGGTTAACAAAGTTGCACAAGTTCTTGAAGTAGGTATAAGGTAGATGGAGGTTAATGACAATTAATACCAATCATTTGATTAAATAAATCTCTACAGAAAAAATTATAGTAATAATTAGTCTTAGAAAGAATATATGTCCCTTTGTGTTGAGATGATCCAGTAATAGAGTTTAAAGAGGATTTGTGATGTAATTTAGGAGAGCATTGAAATTATCTTGAAGAAGGTGAGAACTTTTGTTGCAATTTTGTCTTCATTCATATTGTATTTAGTTTGAGTAAATAATTCATTGAGTAAAATAGTTCTTTATAAATTATTATATTATTATAATCAGTCCATCCACAATAAATATCAAAATCCTATCACATAAAATTCTCAAAAATTATTTATTTTTAATGTCAATTCCAAGTTAAAAAATTCTTGTACCATTTTATCTTTTAATTTAATGTAATGAAAACAAATTGGGTAATGTAATATTGTAACTATACCAATTGGGTTTTAGATTAGTATTAAAAATATAATTTTGCTTAGTTAGCAATGTCATAAGATGTTTTTAGTGGTTGAAAGTTTTGAATACATGTATTTATTTCGTATAGTGACTGAGATAGAAATGTATGAATATATTTGTATGATGATTATTTAGATTTTCACGATATATTTATATATAAAATTATATCTTTAGAAAAAGAAAAAGGGCTATGAGAAAATTTTGATTCACTTGCTGAAAAGGAATAAAAATAAAGAAAAATATTTAAAATATGAATTATTTATTGAAATAACTTTTTATGGATCGAGTTATCTGTCCAAATTTCCTAAGTCGTTGTCTAGAATAATGAAAATGTATTAATATATAAAAGAAATTTAAAATCAGTCCACCATCAAAACCAACGGAATGTTTTGTCATTTAAAATAATTTCATCTTAGAAAAATGAAATACAAAATATTAAAATAAATTATAATGTTAGAAGTGAAAGGTAGAATGAACTTTCGTGCTGTCTTTCCGAAAGACGAAATGAATTTTTTTATTCTTTAAGTTTGATTTATTTTTTAATGACTGAATAGGATTCTGTCCTTTTTAACGAGTTAAAATTATTTTGGTAAATTTTGTTGAAGGGTTAGTTTGATGATGATTTATTTTTAAATACTATTAAAAAGGTCGAATAAAGAATGTATATTAAATTTTGTGTATGAAAATAATAATATCTCAGTGTAATAAATAAACTTGTAAGATCAAAGACCAAATGTAATGAGTACGTGTTCGGTTTCATTTTTCTATCAAATAATATACACTTAATTATTACAATTTTAATTTTTTTTTAATTTTTTACTTTTACACAAATTTTTTAAAAAATACATATAAAACACATTCTGAAAAATCAAAACAAACATACCCAATAAATTTGTAAGAAAGAAAGGACTCTTCTCGTTTCTCACAATGCACTGCTTCTTTCTCACAATGCACTGCTTCTTACCCTCACAAGACATCTCTGTCACCCTTTATTTATTTATTTATTTTTAGGTACATTGAGCCTTCATTTTCTTATAGGAATTATTAGTTCATATAATGGAATATGATTTTGTTTCCATAACGTTTAACGAAGAAATTTTAATAATTAGATTATAACAGCCTTTCAATCGATACAGTTTTTTGTTTTTTTTTTCTTTCCGTTTTATGAACATAGAAAAAATTACAATGGAGGATCCAAAGCAATTAATCCTGACATCTTTTAATCCTCTTCTCTCTCTCTCTCCCTCACACACTCACACACTATTATATTATTCTTAAATCATCTATTGCTATTTTAATTATTTTCTTAAAATACTCTTCATAACAAATATATACTAACACTATTTTACCAATTACACTCTTATTATCTCAGTTAATTAACTAACAGCAATCAATTCATCATATTTTATTTTCAAATTTGAAATGAAAGTCAACACATTTAATATTTTAATATCATGCTAATTCGTTTTTAATTATATAAATTTTAAGGTTATTTATTTATGTCACGCACATATTATATAATAGACATACAATGTTAGCTGTAGTGTAATTTTTGTATTTGTATTAATAAAAAATCATTATATAGTTGTTTATATTTATACTAAATTTAAATAAATCAAGTTCAATATTTATATATTATTCGTTATAAATTATTATTAAAATTCTATAATATTAATAAATGAACTTCTTAATTAATTTGCATACTCAAAGATATTGTACTGTTACTAATATATGTGTGCTTGTGTGTATACTAGTGAACATAGCACACTCTATACATGGATTAAATGATTTATAAATTATAAAATTATTGTATTTTAAATAGTAAAATTTATCAAAATTTAAAATATAAAGAACATTTGAAATAATAAAAAAATAAAAGATTAAAAGATTTGAAAAGAGAGAAAATTTGAGAGAAAAAGTGCTAAAAATAATATTTTTAAAAGGAAAGAAAAATAAAAAAAATTGAAAGTAAAATTAAAAATGATTGTGCAATTAAAATGTTTCACTTTTGTAATAATATAATTACAAATATATAGTCTATGTTTGTTTCCTTTTTATAAATCATTCATTAGCACTTAAAAATCTTACAAACCAAATATTTTACCATACAAATTTATTCAAATTTAAATTCAAAATTTTACCTCTCTTATTTTTTATAACTAATTAATATTTTTTCAATTATCATACTAATTCATAATCAAATCAAATAATCAATGCATTTTCCTATAATTTTTCTATTCACATCCATATTTTTATTGCCCTATAAATCTATAAACTATCACATCATTCAATCATTATTACATATTAAATATATACAAAAATAATTTTCCTACCTATTCAAATTTTACAAATCGAATATAATTTTCACCACACTCAAATCATTCAATTATTTCTCCTCATTCTAATTAGCAAACAAACATAGCCACAGAGTACCAAAAAAGTACTGATGATATGTTAGCAATTATATTTGAAAGTTCAAGCGTAGTAGCATAAATTTATGACATGAAATTAAAATAGTTCTAAGTTTTTAATAACCATATCTAGTATAGTCATATAAAGGAAGGAAGGTTTACCCTTTGCAGCAGAGTGCCGAGTCGAGGCATCCATGCATGCATGCATGAATCTGCACCCGCGAAGCTGTAAATCGCAACTAGTTGTTAGAGTTCACGGTCCCACCTCTTTCAATTTACCTCTACTCTGTCTGCTGCAGCGCTGCATGCAATTTGTTTTTCCAACAGGGACTTTTATGGCATAATAATGTTCTGTGGATCCAACTCACAGCATATCTTCTTCGAACCCAGAGAGTCGGAATTTGGTAGGGAAGCGCGTGCTGTGACAAAGAGTTGCTTGCGTATGGTCAAAAATCTATGTTAGGATGATGAAGAATTGATCAATATAATATTTTCCAATTAGACTGAAGGATAATATATTAAAACTTACACACACACACACACACACAGAGTCCTGTCGTGACTGCAGAAATCAGATGAAAAGAAAGAGGTGAAAGAGGTGGGACCGTGAACTCGAACAACTAGTTGCGATTTGCAGCGCTGCAGCAAACAATGTGGAGGCTGTGAGCAAGAACGGTTGATGGTTTGTCGTATATGCCACAGCTATATCTGAAAGAACACATGCATGTAAGGGAAGAACACTGATTTACCAGTTCATTGATGACGGCTATGTTTGTTTTCGGGAAGTATTTTTTGATATTTTTATTTTTAAATTTAATAATGTAATTATTGAATACGTTTGTTGGGCTTGCAAAATTTGAGAACAAGATCGTTATGTTTGTAATCCAACTTTTAACCTCAAAATATTATCTTAAATTTTACGATATTAAATATACTTTTCAATAATATTTTCATTCAAATTTAAATTTAAAATTTTTTTCTCTCATCTATATAATTAATTAATTATTTTTTAATTATTATACTTATTTAAAATCAAATCAATATCTGTATATATTATATATATACTAATATTTATTTTTATTTATATTTTAAAATATAATCATTATCTATTAAAATTATTATATCATCTAATTATTATATATTTTATATAAATTATATTATTTATATCATTAAAATATTTTTTTCAAACATACTATTTATTTTAATACAATCTCAATACAATATGTGCCAAACATCATATACAGCAAAAATAGTTTGGTAAACGCTACACTTGGGAGCATTGTTTCTGCAGTATGAGAAAATGTCTTCTCGTTTCATTTGTTATCATTTATTGTTTTCTTCCTTCTTACTATTTTTCTTTACTTTTTCTTTTTTGTTTTTCTGTTTTCTTTTCAGTTTTTTTTTTTATTTTTGTAATTTCTCTTCACTTGTTTAAATGATATCTCAATTTACTCAATCTTTGCAAATTATTTCTTAATGTTTTAGAGTTTAGGTCAAATATTATTTTTTTCATTTTTTCTTCTTTTCATAGACTTTTCTTAACTCTATATATAAACACATATTTTCATATCTAGTTAAAGGAGTGTGATATTTTATTTTTTATTTTTTTCTCATGTTTCATTCTATTTTATTTTTTTTTATGTTTTTGCAATATTATCCACCTTTTCAAATCATTTTAATTTTTTTAAAAATTATTGTTTACCAACCTTAAAAAATGAATAAAATGAAAAATCAATCTTTTGATGTAATTTGAATATATATATATATATATATATATAGTTGGTAAGATCAGTCCACAAATTTAGAGAAAAAAAATCAAAGATAAAACTTAAAAATTAAAAATAAACTAAATATTAAAAAGAAAAAATAAAAAATAAATTTAAGAACTTGGTAAATATGCAAAAACAAAAATGAAACCACATAGATAAATTGAAAAATAATTTGGAAAGTGGAGGAAAATTAAAAACTGAAAATAAAACAAATGAGTCAAACGACAAAATGAAAGGAGAGAGAGTGTGTAAGAAAGGGGAGAGAAAACTTGACAATCTCTTATGCCACACGAGTAGTACTCTCAAATCTAACATCTGCTAAACCCCTCTCTCAAATCTAACGTCTACTAAACCTCTCTTCCAAACACAGCGGATGTGTTTAAGCTAAGAACTCAAGAAAGATTGAGGTCGGGGGGTACCATCAGCCTTCTGATCAGTCCATTTCATACCCCAGCCTTCTGATCAGTCCATTCTCTTACTGTATCAACATGCTCTTCCTATTTTACTTAGTAACCGAAGCAGTAAAAAAGTTCTCCTTGTACTTTTCTTACTAAATTTTTGGCGATATGTTATTTTCATATGAGGTTGTATACTGTATATACTGCTTAGAAAAGCACAAAGTTGCAATCGTCTCTACAACAGTCTCTGTCAGATTTCTATGTTATGTATTATTTGAGACAGAGACAAAACCCCGGTAGGTCTAAGGTACTAGTTTTATTCAGTTTAGACAAGTAACTTCTGTTAGATTTTGGTTCATAAATAGGTTTATGGGGCTGTGTATGTGTCCCTGCATGTTCGGAAAAGCAATAGGGCTGCATTTAATTTGTACTTTCGTCGATGAAGGTGAAGTTCAAAGTTAAGAATATATAAATATGTGTGTGTGTGTGTGTGTGTGTGTATTACAATTATTTATAATGCTGTTAAGTTAATTATTTATCGAAAAATTTCAACTACAAAAAATATGGGGAAAAAATGAATTTCTAACAAATCTTCAAGTAACGTATATGTATTTTTTTTCTATTGAGGTAAATTGGTGGGCGGTTGCTGCTAAATAATGCTGTCCACCAAGCCAGCCTTTGGCCACTGCTCGTGAAGTAGATTTTCGATCATTGTTTTTATTATTTTTATTTTTTAATATTTTTATCATAACTTTCGCATGTTCTATTTGATTTTAATAAAATGGCCCACTAATAATTAAACTATTGTTTTAACATTTTCTTGACAAATGATTTTTGACGTTTTTAATATGTCCCAAGTAAACTCCAAATTTCGGAGTGTCTTTATAATAACATTACATTATTTCGGTATTCTTCAAAAAGTCTTTTCTTGGTTAGCTAACCTTTAAAATTTCTAAAATACGAATTCATTTTTTTGTTTTTTCAGAATAAAAGAAAAGAATGAACAGAGAAATATAGAATTAAATGTGTATAGTAGAAAAGGAAAATAGAAACAAAATGAAGTGGTCCATCTGGAATTCCTAAATGGGTGAGGGAGACGGATTGTTTAGAGATCACCAATGATGAACATGTGTGTACGTGTGTATTAGGTCTTATAGATACTACACCCAATAAAAATGCATTGATCATTCAAGATCGAGACGAATGTCACAATTTTATATTTGAAAAATAAAAATGTAATTAAATAATAATACTATGACATTTGCTACAATTTTTAATAATCAGTGCATTTTCACTAGTACAATGTGAGTGTGTGTGGAGATTTTACACAATATCTTAAAATACATGCATCGAAAAACACACATTCGTGCATTCTTTGAAACATCAATATCATGACCACGAGTGGAGGCATGGACACTGTTTGTCGAGGTGGCTTAGACGAGTAGATGAATAATTATAAAGATAGATGCAACATTAACACTTGCAGCACTAACCAAAATACGCTTTGAAATTTGAGTACAAGTTGGTTTGGTGCCCTAGCTAACTTGTAACGTGCATTCCCTAGCATACAGTACTTTTATTGACGTGATTGATGGATCTTATCAAAAATAATCGCATACTTTTATGATTGTCGAATTTCTCTTTTCTTCATGGCTACATTTTGTTGTTGATTTTAACTTGGGCATAAAAATTATAAAAAAAAATTCATGTTACATTACAAAAAATTATTGGAATTGTAATAGTTGGATTTTTGGACAAAAAAAATAATATAATAGTAATAAAAATAAAAATATTTTTCCATCCACTATGGTGAATAATTATTTATTTATTCGTTTAAATATTTATGGTGGTGTTAAATAGAATATGGGAAGGAGAATGTGCAAAAATTTCACTAGTCAACCTTTACCATAACTTGTGCAAATATTTCACTAGTCAACCCTTACAATAACTTGAGAGATGAGGTGTGGGCAATTTCGATACGATAAATTAAAATCGGAGATGATCGGGGCAGGAATATGGTTGGAATTGCAGGAGTATTATTTTCAAAAATTAAGGGTGTCAAAATTTTCATAATTAAATTACTTAGTCGTAAGTATAAATACACCATTAAACCTAGAATTTTGAAAGAAAATTCCCCCACCACCAAGCCAGCAGCCACAGAGAGAAGGATTTTCTTGTACAATTTGACGTAACTTTCTCGTCCAAATCTTGCAATTTCAATATATGTTCATAGAAATTTAATATTTCCACACTATAGACAAATTAAGCATGAATTTTTAGGCTTAAGTGTAGTTTAATTAGACAATATGTGAATAATGAAATTAAACTAGCACGAGTTATGTGCAAATATTTTGATGAGACACGGTGTAGGCAAAATAAATTTTAACTCGTAGTTTCTCGCAAAATTCTTGTTCTCTTGTGAACTTATAAATTTTTATGCTTAAGATTCATAAAAGGACTCCTTAAAACTTGTAGAAAGCATGGTTATCAAAAAAGAGATACCTAAAATTACATAAAGCATGAATAATAACCCAAACAGGCCCTTATGTGGAGGCAAACTGTGCTCCGCAATCGCAAAGCCACCCCTTGTGGTTGTAGTGCACCATCTCATAAGCTCAAGTCAAAATGTGTGCATTGCGAGTGTTGCTGCGGTCACAAAGCCATGCTTCATGGTTGTGACAAGACTCCTCACGATCATGAGGCCTAGCTACAATCTAAACAAAACACACCAAGGCTAAGGGCACAATCATGAATCCTCGATTTAAGGTGACGAGGTCCAAATGTAGCAGTGTCTAGTACGTGCTATAGTTTGTCTCACTGGCGTAGATTCTTTTTTTATGGTCACGAGCAACGTTTTCATGATTGTAAGACCTAAAAAGCTGACAAAAACACATTAAAGAGTATTTAATACATAATTTTACAATTTTTAAGGGTAAATTGCATTGCAATAATTAAATTAGAGCCTTACAAGATAGAACTCCAAATATGTGAACCAAGATAAATAAATCCCTTCAATCGCTAAATTATAATATGGGACTCGTGGGAAATGGCACAAAATCTATAGGAAAGATTGGACTCCTAATCTAAACACTAAGTTGTATCGAAAAACATGTAGGAAGAATTTCTGTTAATTTGGAATTAAATTGGGAATTATTCTAATAGAATAAGAAAACAAGAAACCGAAACTAATAAGTCCCAAGAACTGTGAATAAGTACCCAATAAGTGGGTTTATCTTACAATTGTTAGTATGCCTTTTTAAATAAAATATTTTTCTAAAGAATTATATGTTTTTATCAAATTTTCAATCATAATTTCCAAAGGACTTTTCCTCGTTAACCACCATTATACTATCTTCAATAAATAAACTAGCATGATTTAAGTTCTAATTATTTTATCCTTGAAAATACTTTGGATGTAAACTAGTACCAAATGTTATATTGAATAATTAAAAATTATTGTGATATGATGCTCATGAAAATCAACAATAGTGTAAAACTAATTCCATCCACCTAATTGGGATTATAGGTTGACTTATATGATTCTCTCAATTAGGATTATAGATTAAACAAAGTGACCCATTCAACCAGAGTTATAAGTTGAGATGCATTACCCTTTCAATTGTATTCATAAATTGAGACAACTGTAAGATTGTATATAACACTCCTTAGCTAGGATCATAGATTAAAACCCTGATCAGTGGGTATGGTATACAACCTATCTAAATCCCTGGGCATACCAATGGATTATACAAGTGGATATGATTATGGGTCATAGTACACATGTTAATCTTCTTATTTTTCCATGGATTCTCAACGAGCATATGTGATTTTTGTCAGAGTTTTACTATATTCAAATCTCAAGAAGGTTGACAAATCTCTAACTAGGTGATTAATTACATTTTTGAAAACTCTTTGCAGAAAGTACAGGCAAAAACTAGCATAGGACTGGTAAAGTGTTGAGGGAAAGCTGAAATTATTAGCTATAGCCATCCAACAAATGAGAATAAATGATATAATAAAATAGCTTTCATTTTATTTCCACTACTTGATGTAATAGATGTATTACTCGAAATAAATGCAATTCCTAGGGTTTTGAATGTTTTGATAATTGAATTTTAATGTTAGTTGAGATAATCGTCTCGCTGGTATTACTACCTCGCAATCTTGGTTCAGGGGAATGGCAAGAATAAAAATCACTTTTTATTTGAACTTTTATATTATTTATACATGCAATCATTTATAATTGAATAATTTAGTAATATATGAAAAATGATTAATTTTGAAGACATATTATATAAAAATGTGAGCATGTATATATAAGCATTAATTTAAATGTGAATAAATATAATAAACAAATTTTGAATATTTATTTATGTGTGCATATACAAGTGGGAGATTTCAAAAAAGAGGCCACAATGAGGAATTCCAAAATGTCACAGAAGCTCAAAGTGCAAGAGCCTAGTAACGGGATTAAATGTAGAGAATACGAAGGATACGATTACATTTAGTCAAAATGTGTTAATACAAATAAAAAGTAAAGAAAGTCCCTCACGACCACCTAAAAGTGATGAAGGGTGCAGAGATAATTTAGCTGTACATATAATTAATAAATTTACATTATTACATTTAATTGAAGCGGCCAAACATACTCAAATATAATTGTTAATATACAATTTCTTCTTTTCGTACTGTATTATTGTTGAAATAAGATTTTTTTGAATTCATAACATGAAATTACACAAGTACTTTTATTTTTAACTCTTTTATTCTTTTTATAGTTTGCATTCTTCCTTTCCTTTTAAATTCTTATTTTCATATTTGTTGTGTCTCCAATTTTACCTGTTTTAATTTTTTTTATCATTCTTTTTTTTATATTAAATATTATTACACATAACACTATATGTGCGTAAAAGGTTAAATATTATATGAAGTGTAAACTTGCAAGTTGCTAGGAACTGCAAAAAACACAAACCATACAAATGAAGACCCCTCTGGACCAACGTTGACTGTGCATCAAAGTCTCTATAGACTAAGACACAAAGAGAGAGCCTACGCCCGTCAAGAAAGCAGCAGTTCTTGATTTTACATTTACGGGTCTCGCCCTACGTCTGCACCTCAAAATCATCACCATCTTCTCGTCTTCCGCCGCCCCCTTTTTGTCTTTATATAATTGCACGGGGCACAAGAAATATAATCCCACGTCATTCCGCAGCCCGTTTACAACGTTCCTCTGCACCAACTGAGAAGAAGTCTTCCCCAAAAGCAAGAAAACAAAGGAGATTTTATCTAGAGTTGTTGGCCGGAATTCGACGAGATGCTGCACTTATTCCTTGCGGTGGCATTTTCTGCAGTCCCATTGACTCTTTACATCCCTCCGATTAGAAGCTTGAATATGTTTGTGGAAAGGATGGAGGGGATGTGGAAGGACTCGAGTGCCGATGCCGTTCGATTATATCCTCGTTTGAGGTACGCTTGTTCCAGGATCTTGAACTCTGTGCTCTGCAATACCATCGTGTGATCAGATTGCTTGGACTTTTCTCCCAAAGTTGAGAGCTTGGATTGTCCATAGAGCAGATTGCCTATTTTTCTTTTTCTTTTTTATTTTTTGGTGGGTCGATTTGATTGTGTTCTGGGATTTGAAAAGAAGGGTGGTGGCGGTGGTGACGTTTGGGAGGGTTTCTTGCGGGATTTTGTTTACCTGAAAGTCGGGGTATATTTACGGAATAAATGAGAAAGAAACGTGGTTAGTGTTGTTGGTTGATTGATTGATTGATCTCCTCCTGTGTAAAATTTTAATTTGGGTTTATTTGTTTTCTTTTCTCCCGTCATATGTTTTCTTCTGTGTGGATGTTTCTCCTTCTGGTAATCCCTATGTGAAAAGGGATGAGGTGCCTGCGGCATGATCAAGAGACAAGATAGATCCCCGTAGTTGGAATCCTTCCAAGATTTCTTGCACTTGCAAGTTCTGGGATTTCAGAATCGGGGGATTGTATTGAAGAGTTGGGCAATGACGCCAATTGCAAAGGCTTTTCTTGAATAACTTGTGGATAATGTAAGAAAACGGCGACCAGAGAAGTCTCAAAATGCAAGCATCCGTTCATTAATATTTGTGAAAGTTGATTGGCTACAAGCCTCTATCTCGCTTTCCTGTGCGATCGTTTAGGCTTTGTGTGGCTTATATTTTTTCAGCCTCAAAACGCTCATAAGGAGAAATAAACTCTCAGGCATATGATATTTTCAATATATATATATATATATATATCCTATTGACACACGCCCGCGAATTTTTAAAATTAAATTGGCACGCTCATTTAAAATCAAAATATTAACATTGTACGAATACTCGTTTTCGTATTTTAAAAATAATTATTACTTTTTACATGCTGTAACATCTATTATTATATGATATTATATATAAGAATAAACAAAAACAACAAATTGAATACATATTTATAGTTTTTATACTCTTTATAAATGATCCCGGAAGAAAATGTCAGCGATCGTACTCATTGCTTGTGCAACAATAATTGAAACATATTCATATATGCGAATACACATATTAGAATATATAAAAGGAGAACAAGAAACACACAATAATTATAAAATTAGACGCTCATTTTTTCACAATTTGGGGAATATAACAAAACAATAATAAAATTCGAAAGAAAAAAAGGCAATTATTTCGTTGATGGTCAACATTCTGCTAAGCATAATTAACAGTGATTATCACCCCTCACATCTTTTCTAGAGAAGAGAGGAAATTATTTAATTATATTCTTGCAATGTATGTTGTAGTTGAGGATTGAAGAAAGGGAGATATTGATATTTAATGTTGGCATTCAAGATTCAAGAATGAGAGATACGGGTTGAAAATTAGTAGTTAAGTTCTGTGACTTGGTTTCTTTTTAAACATGATATTCTTACCAATCAGTCCCTTTTCTCTAGTGTTTGGTATAAAGTGACTGGTCTAATTTTTTGGAATTGTACTTAAGACTACAAAATTAGTTTCTCTGGTACTTGGAGCCTTAATTAAATAGTATAGGTATGTTATATTTGTTTTGATTTTTAAATATAATTTTAAAAAATTTTATAAGAATAAAAAAATTATAGACGGAACAGTATACTTTTTTTTTTTTTTTTGTTGCTTGAAAATGAGTTGAAAAAAAAGCTATAATTATGTTTGTTTTCATGTTTCGCACTCTAAAAATACATGTTTAATCACAATATTTTTAAAATTTTATCTTTTTCTTATATTGTTACATAATTTTTAAGACAAAAATATTTAAAAATATACACTAAAATTTAAAACCAAACGCCACCATTAACAGGCATTCTAAAATGGCACCTGGTTTACACATGGTAATTACACATGATAATAACTGTAGAGCATACTTTTTTTAAGTATTCTTAGCGTTTGGCTAATATAGTAAAAAAATAGCTTCAAAAATTGAAAGATTTAGAAAGCTAGGGATAGAAAAACTGATAGATAGATAAATGAATAGATAGATGGAACCAGTTTGTTCCAACAATACAAGAATATTTTCTTATATAGATGATGGAAGGATTAAAAAAAAAAAAATACAAATATCCAAATACAAACCTCACACTTACCAAACAGATAAAGGAGAATCTTCTAAAAATTTTCAGAGACATCCAAACTTAAAAAAAAAAAAGTAAAAATGACTTTGACTAAAGTAAAGCTATAATACACAAATTAACAAAGCAAAAGTAAATAATATCCAATTGAAGGTAGACATGACTCACTGAAATGGATTCCCACCAAAAGTAACTGAAAGTAGTCTTGATACTTTATTATGAGGTATCCAGATTTGCTTCAGGGTTGGTTCATCTGAATTGTATGAGTATGAAGTCCATCTAGTCCTTTTCCATTATTTTGTGATCCACTCTAAGTCATCATCAAGATTTTGAGAATCTTGAAATAATGAGTTACTTGGACAACAGTTATTCTCTCACTTAGACCCTCTTTTGAATTAATGTTCATTCCTTTACTTGGGTCTTCTTTTGGACTTATTTCCTTTTCAATAATTTGAATATGTTTATTTAAAAGTCTTCTTTCTTTTGAAAGAACTTGGGTTGGTTTCCAATTTATCTTTCTTCTAGATATTTTTTTGAAGGCTTAACAATTTTTATAGTGCAGCAGGCTGGGCAACCAAAGGGGATAGTGTGTTTTGAGAAGGAAACATAAATTCCTATAGTTTTGAATGGAATTCTATTGGTAGGGATTTTAACTGAATCATATAATGTTTTGCAACTCCTTCTCCTGAGAATGGAAAGTCCTAGAATTTTGGATTAATGCCAAAATTTTATTATGTAGTTTGTCTATATGTTTTTTAACAGCTATAATTGGATTGACAATTGAGGATTTTTGGACAAGAATCTTTTTTTTTAATCCTCCTTAGTATTCTATATATTATTTGATTGATTTTTTTTCAAATGTAATTGAATTAAAAATATTTCAAGTCCAGTTTATGGTGCTTTACAAATTGCGTTCAAACTAAAAATCTGAGTCATCAATCCCTTGAAAAAAACCCAAGAACCTAACCCCGGCCAGGGTACATTTATAGTAAATTTCCAGAGTCATTTTCAACCATCAAAGTTACATTAAAAAAGGGATCAAGGACGAACGCAGTATCCATCATCGATTTGCATCAAAGATGAAATAAAACTTAGGATTCAAATTCTTGTTCTGCTCCGGAAATGTAGATTGGCTTCATCTTACTCAATCATATGGGAAACCTAAACTACATTTTAAAACAAACATTAGAGATAAAGAAGTTAATAGGACTGGAATGAGGCTATCAGCAAAAAGCTATGTTTGATTTGCTGCTTCACTCCAGGATAAAATGGCACACAATAAGCCAACGAAACATTCAATGCCAACCGGAGTTCACCACAACAAAAATTTACATCTAACAGAAAACAAGAAGGCTGCACTTTATATTTTAGCTCAAGAGCAACGCCCTTTAGCTGCAACTATTTGGTAAAATAGAACATAAGGTGAAGCCTGGAACCTGCTAGTATGATCTAAGTCCTAAAACTCTGCTCTTGAGCAAATTACCTGCATAATTTACTGCAGCCAATTTATGCATGTCACTTTCAAAACTCTAAATACTACCACAATGCCCAACATGATTTGGCCGCCTGCGATATTGAACATAATAAAGATAAGAGATTAGAAAGCACCACACTTTGCATCTGATTCCATTTGTCAATAGGCTTTTACAGACAACCAAGGCAGAGTTCTCAATGAGATAGCAGGCAGCAGCTTCTCTGAACATTCTTTGTTTACTTCAAACACCATGTCCCTATTCCACTTCACATACTGATTATCCCAGTTCCCTAGTAAGAGTCCCATATTCACGGTACTCTGCAATCATTTCGATAGTCACATAAGATCAATTCTTTATAAAATTTGTTAAAATTCAAAATAATTCCAGGATTGCATCAAAAAGATCAATAGTTGGATGACTATTTCATTTATCTCAAATTACACATACTTCTTGTCATGTACATACTTGTCAATTACTGGGTCAATATAGACTCAATGAGTTAACAAGTATGCAAACACGACCTCACAAGAACAAAAATGTAATAGAAATATTTTGAAGTATAAGAAACAAATAAACTTACCTTAATCTATTTCACTTTCCTCAGGTTTTATTCACAATAATTATTGACAATTTAAGGGAAGATTCATGTTACCAGGACCTGCAACCATTTCCATCCACAATAATCAACCAACTTACTTTCTTGATCTCGTATCAAATTGGACATTGCAAATCGTGGCCGGGATTGATTTTTCCACTCATATCTCGGTTATATAAATGGGATCAATCTCCTTCCATCTAATCATAATATTATCATGCTTTCCAGCATCAGTTTTGCAACTTGCCATGAATTTCCCGCATCAACAGACTCGAGTTGTCAACAAGAAGTTTGCTTTCACACACTATGCAACGAAACAACTCATGCTTATGAGCAGGCCTGAATGAGCTTAATTCAATAAGTGGATTAGTGATCACTGATCTACTGCATATCTCTTTTGCAGGTTGGACATGCTTCCACCAGAAATCAGACAATGCTATCTTCAAGATATTCCAATATTCCGCACTGCGATATAACCTAAACAAACTGCTGCCATTAATAGTCCAGACATACATGTCCATCCAATCTCGGTCAAGTATTTCCATCAAGCCTTGAGCTTGGGGAATATATCGCAGTGGCACTCGTTTCCACGGGAAGGCTCTACTCATATCACCGCCAAAATATGGGCATTTAATTTCAAGAACCCCATGGGTAGGCAAGCCATAGATAAAGTTGTCAACGGCTCCATCAGGGGAGGCTCCGAGCCAACTATCTTCAGGATTTCTCTTCCCATAGACCTGGAATTCAGGGTATGATATTGTATTTCCAGTTATGAGCTTATATCTTTCAAGAGCTTCTTCTTCCTTAATGTTGCTCCAACACGTAGCTAAGTTACCAGAGAATGGTTCAAGTGCTCCAAGCTTCTCTAGCCATAATCTGGCACGTCTGTGTGGCCAAAAACCAACTGCCCAACCAAAAGTACTGGCTGTTAGTTTATTTTTCCTCAAGTGTTGCCAATTCTTGAACCAATGCTGAAGCCCACTAGATTGAAGAATAGGATGACTTTCGCCAGAAATGATTCCAGGAGAAAGAACACCGGAAGTGCTACTGTACCTCCTGCAGCCGCCATAGAATGGAGAGATTATTGCCTTCTTAAAGTTGTTGATAGGCTTGCTAAATTTCAAATATGCAACCGAAGAAATAGATTTATTCCAGTTCATCACTGCACAAGATAGATTCAAAGGACATAATTATTGAATGCTCTGTCGAACAACTTACCATAATGCTTCCCAAAAAAAAGAAAGTTGAAATATTAAGGAATATAACTAGCAAAGAATGATGACTTTTTTCATGAAAAAAAGCCTACTAGTTTTATTTATCTAAAAACAATATCTCTATTATGATACTTCTGATTTCAAGAGAACTAAAATTTAATCAGCTATGCTGTTGTTAACAAGGGGACAAACAATAAAGGTCATCAAGAGTGCAGAAAAGCTTACTCAAATGGGCACCAATGTCAAAAGAGGTTGATGAAGGCTCGCCCAAACACTCACTAGATGCTGCCAAAATATTGAGAATTTTTTAATAAATTTTAAGAACAAATCTTGAGAGAAATCAAATAATGTGGACTTTGGGAATTCAATTGTATAGAAATGGAGACTCTGATGATAAAAACTCATATAATCCAAGTATGGTATACGTACACAAGAATAATTAAAAAGCATTTCCATTTCCTCAATAATACTTTTACTTTGAGGTGAAATGTTCAGTAAATGTATTTTTCTTATTTCGTCTAATACTAGAATTATAATCCATAGTAGTAATTGTGTCAAAATTATATACAAGCATTAATAAAATATCATCTATATTAAAAAATAAAATCCTAACAATTTTATAAATATCATTAAGTATAACAATAAAAATAATATAACGATGAAAATAATATATTTTAATATAAAATTGCTAAAAACATAATATATCTAAAAACAATACTAAAATAAGCCATATAATATAATTACCAGAGTATTTTTTAAAATTCATATTTTACCTGCAATCTTCAAACACAAATGTCATCAGTTTCCTTTTTCAGCCAAAATTGTGAGAACAGGAAACAATGCCAACATTTCAATGAATAATTGAAATTGAAAATTCTTTAAATTGACCTTTGTTTCAGAAAAATGTGTGGCCAGGGTCTGTGGTGTACAGAAAGAGCAGAACCATCTTGCAATAAAATTTAAATAAAGGTGAAAACATAAAGTCACATTATTAAACTATACCAGTTCCAGAACAGCTTCATCCTGGTGGATATCTTTTCTGGGCAGGACTTTTAACTGCATTTACTTTTCATTTTTTTATAAGATGCGTTCAGAGTTTGCTCCTTTCTCAGAAATATGTTTACTTTTGACTCTAGAGGAGTCTTATTTCAAGAAGCACTACTGTTTATAAACTTTGCATCTTGTTCAAACGAGAGCTTTTGGTTATGCTTGTTTCACTTAAACCAAAAGTACAAACCAAATATACAACATTCAAAAACATTCAAAATCATATTGTTATCTGTTTTTAAATACATACATTCAGACAGACACACACACTCCAGTATTCTATATTCAAATACTATCTTTATTTAAAAATCACATTATTACTATTATGTATACAAACTCACAGCATATATATAGAATTAGAATTAAATAATCCAATAGTTATATAATATCACAAATACGTATAGATAAAACTCCCTATAACAAGATATTATTTGAAATCTACCATCATTTCTATCCTTAAAAGTACTTAAAAAACAATCCAAACATATTTTTCGTTATCCATGCACTATTTTTAAAAACATATAAACCAAAAAATGCATATACAAAAACAACCAAAAATAGAACTAAAGAAAGCCAAAGACTTCTTCACAAAGATAAAATAGAGGAAATTTAAAGTCTCGTGATCCTATATGAAGGAAATAACCAAATAATTGATTTTGAAATTCTACATTTTTTGAATATGCAATTAATAACTTCATTTGCTAATCTAAAATGTGTTAAAAACCAACAAATTGAGCATTCCATTAAAAAAAAAAAAATACTTTATAATCCATCTATATTTTTTACTTAAGAGAATTGTAAAATTGCATAACTAAAAATAAATGCACCCCTTTTTTGGCAAATGAACTTATTTAATGAAAGGAAATTAAGCATTTTCAGGGCATTCTGAAACATACCACTCCATTCTGTATGACAAAAATAAAATTGTATCTTTAATGGCCAAAAAATAAGAAACGCATATTCAACTTGCATTTATTGGTTTACACAAATGCACCAAAAACAAAAAAGCTATGATAATAATATCTCCTAGAATTTAGCCACTGGACTTTATTCTAATAACTTTTCATGCCTCCAACAATTTTCACACAAGCAATTAAACAAATAGGTCTCACGACAGATTATATTACCTAATATCTATGTTTATAATTCGAAAATTTTTAAGCACATGTCAAATCCAATTATGTGAGTTCATTCTAACAAGTTTTTCTTTGCTTGCTTTTCAGAGTCAAACAAATTTACTTTAGTACGTTTATAGCCAAATAAAATAAAATCTGGAACCAAATAGTCCTTTAAAATGGTAAAAACACATTGATTTAATTGAAATTGGAAAAAAAATATAAAAAGATACGTATAAATGCAGACCATAAAAATGGTAACTATCTCACAATTCTTAAGAAATTAAAAATGTTTATATAAATATCATGAATTTTAATAAAAGCATATACATTACGAAAACTAAAGAGGAGGCAAAAAGAATTAAAAACAAGTAATAAATAATTGACGAATTAAAAAATAAAATACAGTATCTTGGCTTCCTGAGGGATTGAGTATTTTGCATATCTGTGCATACACACATTACACACGTACATGTAATATTAAGGAGTAATAATAATAATGATAATAATAGTGATAATAATGATGATAATGTCTATAATAATAACAACAATAATATAAACAAGTATTATAAATTATAAATATATTAACATATACCTAACAATAATATAGTAATGAAATATAATGAAAATATATAATATCTAGTAAAAATAATGAAAAAAATCCTAAAGCAAAACTAAGAGTCGTCGTTCTCATCGATTAATAGTTTCTTCACAAGACTAACCCGAGTTTAAAAATTTTTGAACTATAAACAAGGTTTGACATGTGTTTAAAAATTTTTGAACTATAAACATAGTTATTAGGTAATATGGTCTTTTGCAAAGATGTATTGTGAAAATTTTGTGCAAATGTGAAAATTATTAGAGGCATTAAAAATTATTAGAATCAAGCCTTGTGCGTAAATTCAAGGATATCTTATTATCATATATTTTCCGTCTTAAGCACATTTGTATGAATTGATAAATGCAAGTTTAATATACATTTCTTATTTTTTGGCAATTAAAGATACAATTATATTTTTGTTATGCGCAATGGAGTGGTATGTTTCAGAACGCCCTAAAAATACTTAATTTCTTTCATTAATTAAGTTCAATTGCTAAAAAATAAGGGCATTTATTCTCAATTTTTTATGCAATTTTACAATTCTCGAGTAAAAAATATAGACGAATTACAAAGTAATTTTTTTCATAGAATGCTCAATTCGTTGGTTTTTAACACATTTTAGATTAGAAAAAGAAGCAAATGAAGTTATTTATTGCACATTCAAAGAATGTAAAATTTCAAAATCAATTATTTGATTATTTTCCCCATCCAAGATTACGTGACATTAAATTCTCCCTATTTCATCTTTGTGAAGAAGTCTTTGACTTTCTTTGGTTCGAATCTTCATTTGTTTTTTTATTATACATTTTCTGGTTTATATGTTTTTATAAATAGTGCATGAATAATGAAAAATATATTTAGCTTGTTTTTAAAGTGCTTTTGAGGATAGAAATGATGGTAGATTTCAAATAATGTCTTATTATAGGGAATTTTATGTGTATGTATATGTGAGATTATATAACTAATGAGTTATTTGATTTTAATTCTATATATGTGTTGTGAGTCTTTATACATACTGGTAATAATGTGTTTTTAAATAAAAATAGTATTTGAATTTCAAACATTGGAAGGTGTGTGTCTGTCTAAATAAATGTATTTAAAAATAGAGAACAATATAATTTAGAGTGCTTTTTAATATTTTATATTTGGTTTGTGCTTTTGATTTAAGTGAAAATAGCCTAGCATGTGAAACAAGTATAGCTAAGAGCTCTTGTTTGAACAAGATGTAAAGTTTATAAATAGCGGTGTTACTTGAAATAAGGCTTCTCCACTTTCTCAAAGTCAAAAGTAAACATATTTCAGAAAAGAGAACAAACTCTAAACACATCTTATAAAAAAAAATGAAAAATAAATGCACATACATAAAAATATAATTAACTATAAAATAAAAATAATAACATACAAAAGCTTCACATATTTAATAAAACTAATAGTCAAAGATGGACTCATTTTATATATTTTATAATATATTGTTATAAGAATAGTAATCTTTGTATAAATAATATATTTTAATTTAAAATTTTAGTTTATCACAAAACTTATAGTCACATATTCACCTGATTTAAGCATCTATAACATATATGAAATTTATTTATTTAATCAAAATTGTAGCTTTATTTACACTGTTATTTTGTCTTTCATATGTTAATTTAATTAATATTTATAATTATATAATTTCAATGCATTGGAAGAACGTTGCCAAAGGACAGCGCAAGATAGTGCATAGTTTGATGTATTGCCATACAATTAAACGTTTTAAGGAAAGACGACTACAATAAAAGAAAGATTATACCTCTCTGGTGTAAGATAACAGGTCAATCCATTTTAAAAACTAATTTTACATGGCATCTTGTTTGAAATGAATAATAATCAAGTTAAAGCAACATTGATGGAATCAAGAATTAAAGCTTGCAAATTATTCCCAACCACACACATAGAATAAAGCATGAAATATAAATAGACACAAAATTACTTGGTTTAGTCTGATGACCTACGATGTCAAGGCGTTGATGTTTTTGTATATATGTTTTATGTAAGAGTTCCTCACTGTTCGCTGTCGCACAATGGAAGCAGTTAGGAGCGAGCGTTGGCACAGCTAGCTAAAAGTGAGCTGCCATGTCATAGTCGGTTAGCGTAAAAACATTACAAAAAATTACAGAGAAGTGACCGACGGGAAAACCACTGGCAACACCTTGGTCGCTAGGAAGAAAGAAGGAATATAAACGACAGAAGGGAACAGACGATGGCAAGAGGAGAAGTGAGGGTTTTTATTTTAAGTGTCATTTCCTTAATGTCAAATGTACGCTCGACCCTAGCCCTTTCTTTCCAATTTTACCCTCTTAACTTCGTAAATTCACAAAACTACCAACCGCTAGAAACTTCCACCTCGTGGGTCGGACTTTGAGCCTTATGGTTTGGGCCTCAGAATAGAAAAGCAGCCCAAACATTTGACCCGATTTCACAGACTACATCATTGGCCCAAATTCTTACATAACACTAGTCATCTGATCTGACATCTGTTAGCTTGTATTCCTGTTAGTTTTACTTAGTAAGGCAGTTATCTATATCATGAATAGGCCCTGCAGCTATATTAGAGGAACTTTCATCAAAGTATATTTAGAGTTTTCCTTGTAGAAGCAATGCAGTTCATAAAGTTTTCAATCATCTTTCATGGCTGCTACTTCCATTTGTAATAATTTAAAAAAGACATAAAATCATTAAAAACTTAAAATTAAAAAATTATAATTTTAAAAAATAATAATAAAGAAATTGATAAAAGAAATAGAAATGGTTGAATTTTTGGAGAAATAAGAGTTAAATTTCCCTTGTTGTACAACATTTTCCTTCTAATGTTCTTTTTCTGTAGAGTTTTTCTTATTAACCAAACTATCAAAAGTATTTTCTTTAACATTTCCTTTTTTTTTATCCCTAAATTCCTAGAGCCAAACTTAGGGTAAAATTTAAATAAACAAGTAACACTAGAACAAATAGTAAAGCAAAATTAGCCTCCCTACATTGGAAATACTTCCCTTGAAACAAAAGTAACAAGAACTTCCATTGTTTGTTTTTCTTTTTGGAAATGTGTTGATTGCCCCTTCAGAGGATGATAAAGTATCTTAATTAACTTCATAGGTTATCAACTTATATTTATTTTAATTGTTTTTATATTCAGATTTGCTTTTTTTTTCCTTAAATTTAATTTGATTTAATTTTTGCGCTATGCTCTCCACCTTCTTATCTCTCATTTCAAAAATCTTAAGGCACACCATTGTGTTTACTGCACCCTCTTTCTCTTGTTCTGTATCAGCACTTTTTGCCATCAAAAAATTAACCATCCTTGAGCTTCGCTGTGATGCTTTTTAGCATATATGTGTGTGTGTGTTATTTTTAAAAAATTATCCTTTTATACGATGAACGTACTTGTCCATTCAAGTAAAACACCTTTAATAAATACACGATATGGACATTTTATCTTTTCTAAATTTAATTTGAATGGATAGAAAAACAAGGGCATCTAAAGTATATGTTAGCATCCCATTCTACAAGGTGTATCGGGATAATAAGAAATCTTGAACAAAAATAGGATTGTTCATTCCCTAAAAGTTTTTGCAATTGGGGAGTGATAACATGACTTTAAGCCTTTTCTTTTTTTTTTGCCATTATCAATGTTGTCCTGTCTTAAAAGATGACAATGAGAACTTGTATGCGTACTAAAAACTCCATTAATGATCAAGAAAAAGCTTTAGTACTTACGGCTTGAAGAAAAAATGTAAAGAAGTTCTCAGGTTTAAAAGAATGATAGTTAACTAACTCTTTAAGCTACCTGCTAGCATATGTTAACTTCCACCGACCAAAACTTGCTATAACTACCAAAGTTAACTACTATAACACATGTGATGACACATTAGAAGTCTACTAATACAATCACATACAGATTAGCTCCTATATCAGCTGAGGATATTAAGAAAACCAACGGAACAGTAACCCTTATGTTGCATGCAGTTGTCCAGTGTTCTTCCCTTTAGTTTTGTAGCTTGTTCCATCTTGTTTAACACCCTCCTCTCAAGATGAGAATGGAGGTTTTTTAGGCTCATCTTAGCTTCCAATCTATTGAATTACCTTGAAGTTAAAGCCTTAGTCAGCAAAGCTGCAATCAAATCATAAGTTCTGATGTACTCAACCTTGATAATTTCATCCTTCGCTCTCTCTCTTACAAAGCATATATCAAGGTCAAAGTGCTTCATTTGTTCATGATGAGTAGGATTTCTTGCAATCTATAATGTACTTAAATTGTCATAGTAAATGGTTGTTGGATTATTACACCTTTTTCCAAAGTCCCTCAACATATATACTAACCATATAACCTCATACGTGCAAGAAGCTAAAACTCTACATTCTGCCTTAGTGGAGCTCCTTGCAACCGTATTTTGCTTCTTTGATTTCCAACTCACAATATTACTTCCAAAAAAGATAAAATAGCTTGACAACAACCTCCTTATATTAAGGCAAGCTCCCTAATCATTATCTGTATATGCAATTGGGTTTGCACTACTGTTCTTGGTTAGGAAAATTCCTTGTTTTGAGGTGAGCTTCAAGTATCTCAACACTCTCATTACTGCTTCAAGGTGACTTTTCCTAAGCATGCTCATAAATTGTGATAAGACCTAAATAGTATAACAAATGTCAAAGCATGCGAAAGTCAGATAGATTAACTTTCCTATGAGTTTTTTTGTAATGCGTCACATCTTCTAGGGCATGATCATCTCTTCTGCTAAGCTTGTGATTCATCTCCATAAATGTGTTTACAATCCTTGCTCCTAACATTCCATACTCTTCTGAAAGATCAAAGGTATACTTCCTTTGGCACATAATCACTCCCTTACTTGATCTTGCTATTTCTATTAAGTATCTTAGAATAGCTAAGTTCCTCACTTTGAGTTTGGATTGGATGAATTCCACTGCTGTATCAATCTCCCTTTGATCTTTACAACTGATGATCAAGTTATCTACATACGACAACAATGCTTAAATGTTTCCCTTTTTTATAATCTCTTTGTGAATAATGAATAGTTTGTCTTAGATTGCCTAAAGCCATACTCTCCAAAAATGTTTGTAAATGTCTCAATCCACTACTTGGAAGCTTGCTTCAAACTATACAATGTCCTTTCTTTATTTCACACCATTCTTCCTTCACTGTAGGGCTTTGATCCCTTCAATTTCATATCTCTGTGGCGTTTGCATGAACACATTCTCTTTTAAATGTCCATTTAGGAATGCATTGTGCACATCTAGCTATTGCAACTTCCATTCTCTCATCACAACTAATGAAAAAAACATTCTAACTATTTCTTGCTTCACAATAGGATTGAAAGTTTCATGAAAATCAAAACCTTCTATTTGGCTATACCTTTGCCACAAGTCTAGCCTTGTATCTCTCTATTGTGCCATTTGCCCTCACCTTTGTTTTGAACACCCACTTGACCCTATTACAAGTTGTCCCTTTGGAAGCTAAACCACATCTAAGGTTTTATTTTCTTCCAACTCCTCTAACTCCACGGTCATGAGACTTGGTTGCGAACCCTATGCATGTTACATTTAAGTAACTTAAGTTGAATTATTCCAATTTTGAGACCAAATTAGACATGAACCAACTGTGTATGGTATAGTAGAATATAAGAAATACTAATTGGAAGGATCTAAGTAAACACAAACACGTGAGACACATATGAAGCATTAATAAGCATAGATTATTGATTTAGTCAAGTGTTAAATGAGAATTATGCATATAATTGATTAAGAAACCAAGAGATGATAGTCGGGGATCCTGAGATCTAGTGAAAATAAGCAACAAATAAATAGTTGTCTGTAGGTTTTACAATTGCCTCTTTACATAAATTATTTCCTTGAAAATTTCATCTATTGCTGAGATATGTTTCTAAAATTATTAAATTTGTTTGGAAATTGTTTGAAATATTTCCCAAGGAATTTTTCCTGATCTACTTATTAGAATTGGCAATGTGCTCTTTTAAAACACTTTATCCTGGAATATATTTTAGATGTGGACGAATATCCTGTAAGCTAAATTTTATATTATTTCAAACATGTTATTACACACATAAATTATTGTAAAGCACGTTGGGGACTAACGGGAATAGTATAAGAAACTAGTTCTACTCTCTCACAAGGTAATAGGCAAGATAAGACTCGCTCAACTGAGGTTAAAGGTGAGACAAGTCCCACTCGATCAAAGTTAAATGTAAGACAAAGCTCACTCATTGAGGGTTAAAGATGAGATAAGATACTTCCAATTAGAGTTAAAGGTTGGACAAAGACCTGACTTAACTGGAATGAAAGGTTGGAATATGACCCTTCTTAGCAGGGAAAATTGACTAAGGTCCTGATCAGGATAATGGTGCCAGAACTACTTATTTCCCCTAGTGTACAAAAGAATGAGCCAGTAACATGAATGTCTGGCACTTGTGCATAAATTTTCAATTGTTAGTTTTCTTGAAATTTTTACATAAATGTTTGAATATTATCAAATGCTTTATTATGCTCACATCCTAATAAAAAGATAGATGACCATTTACTAGGCAATTTATCACTCACCATCACTAGGTAACATTTTACAGAGGAAGTGAATTATCGTAGACAGACCTAAGGATGGTTGACCAAGAATGAGGGTGAATATTTGGTGTTGGCTCTATCTTTCATTCGTTCATGGTGTTCAATAAAATCATTCAGATGTAATAGTTAGTTATTTATTTTCGTTGCGTATTGGACTTCAGGTGTTTTGTTATTTCTTTAGATAATTGTAATTGATATTTATGGATATCGAACAGACATGATTGTCATGGATATCATGTTATTTTATAGGATGGTTGGTGAATTTCATTATTGGATCTAGTCACTCTATTTACATGTTGGTTTTTGTGTTCACTGAGTTATAACACTTCTCCTTCAAATGTCATTTTTTCCTCAGTGAGAACAGATTTTTTCTTATCTCTTTTCTTTCTACTCTACCATTGACATCAGGGCTAAAGCACCATTCCATGAATGATTTGATGTTCTTGCAGCCCTTTGCGCTTCCTCAACCCCTATAGCATTTATAGGCTTCATTTAAGGTTATGAATGGTTTCTACCCCAAGAGTTGAGATCTGTTGGCTAAGAAAGTATCATTCAAGCCATTTAGGAATTTATAAACCTTGTCCTTCTCCTCTAGCTCCCGAAATTTCTAAAATTTCTAAAAGTGCTTTTGATGATTGTTATAATGTGGTGGAGGCCTGTACAGCCTTAAAATCTCCCAGAAGGTTATTAATTTCATGTAATATACATCCACAGACTTTCCTCCTTGGCTTAAAGTCTAAAGCTCACTTTGCATCCTACACACTTGGTTGTCATCACACTGTGAAAACCTTGTTGATAGCTCATTCCATATTTGGTGTGCATACTTGATGTAAAAGATAGTTAAAGCCAATGATGGAGTCATTGATTTTAGCAACCATGTAATGATCAGATCATTGCAACGACTCCAAGCATGATGCAAGGGATGATCCCTCGATAGCTCACCGATTTCACCATTTGCAAAGTGTGGCTTGTTCCTGCTTGACAATACCAAAGTGGAGGACCTACTCTATGTTGCATAATTCTGTCCTGTAAGCTCTAGCTATGTTATGATTGTGTTGTGATTGCTTGCAGGGTATATCAAGGAAGGTGAATTGGGATCTTCAAGTGGAAAGAGATTAGGTGATTAGCTGCTTTGGCGAACAAAGTTTGATGATGAAGCCCTGACGGATAGCATTAGTCAAGAAATTGATTAGGAAATGAAACTAATAGCCAGTGTTATCAATAATGAGACGAAGAGGACATTGAACCAACTAAGCTCTGGTACCATGTTAAAAGATAACAATGAGAGCTTATATGAGTACTGAAACCTCCATTAACGATTAAGAAAACTTTCAGTTTCGGTACATATGGACTGAAGAAAAAAAGTAAAGAAGTTCTCAGGTTTAGAAGAATAACAGTTAACTAACTCCGTAAGCTACCTACCAACATATATTAACAACTACCAAGGTTAATTTCTATGACACATATGATGACACATCAAGAGTTTACTAATACAGTCAGCCACAGATCAGCTCCTATATTAGCTCAGAATTTTAGAAAAACTAGTGGAACAGTAACCTTTCTACTACATGCAGTTATCCAATGTGCTTCCCTTTCGTTTTGTAGCTGGATCCATCTTGTTTAACACCTTGAGAAATACAAGATGCACAATTTTGTTTACTTGGAATGCTAGTCGTATGTGTGCGCTAGCACTTGCAAACAACAAATTAGTTTTGTTTATAGATATCAACGACACAAACATAGGCATTTTTTAGCCAACCAAGTATATCTCGCAGTGTCCATTTCTTTCTTCTCTTTGTTGCCTTTTGGTCTGCTAACATGGGTTGTACATAATATAGCAAATCTAAATCCAACTTAATTTCTTTTATTTTTGTTCTAGATGGACTCATTTAACCAAGGAGGTTGGAAGCTAAAACAATTTCATTACACACTTAGAACTATTTAGTACCCAATTCGTTTGAATATAAAAAACATGTTATTTACGTTTTTGGACTTGAACCCCCCCCCCCAAAGATCATTTATGGTGATCATTTTCTATCTTCATGTTCATGTTAACATCCTCTATATAATCATGTTGAGTGATACAAAATTGCATTAGCTAACGTTTGAAGTACAAAGAGATCTCACATCCTATAAGTTTAAGAGTTCTCATGATTTCGCATTCACTTATTGTCAGAAATAAAGAACTATAATTATAAACATGAAATTGGAAATCGACTTAGATATTTATTTTGTTCTTTGAAATTGTTGTATCTATGGATGAGGAAGAATTTAGTATGGAGAAGAACGAGCCTAGACGAGAATACTAAACTCTCTACTCACCCACATAGGCTCAAGAAAGTGGCGCTTTGGTAGACGGCCAACTGGCTATAGGATATCACACCATGTCTCTCGTTCCACCATTTAGATAAATGATATTATTGACCCTAAATTATTTGAAGCAACCTTCCATCTTATTGAGGCAATTTTGGTTGGCTTGGAAAATCAAAGACCACTTCTATCTTGTTTTGAAATTTTGAAGTGATTGATCCCATAGGACTATTTCTAAAATTATTTGTGAAGATTTCACCTTTTTCTTTTGTGTGGTTGTGTTAAATTTACCCTCCAAATTGTGGCCCATTGTTGAGTGCAATGATATATTTTGAGTCTATATGCTTGCTTAGTTTTCAGTTTCTAGGTCTAATTGCTTAGTTTGGGAAGAATTTTGGCTGCTCAAAAATCGATAATTGAATAATATTTGCTGCATATATACTCAAGTAGTTTGTTTTCTTCTCAGCTATCTTGCCACTAAGATAATTGCACGCATAATTACCACCTTGATCAAGTTATAAATCTTAGTTTCTTAGTTTCACAACCTACCAAGGAGTGCGATAGCTTGTCTTTTAAGTTTTATTCATTAGGCTTGCTTCATGAGATAACATAGCCAAGTAATCTCTTTTAGATAATGTCTATTTCTTGCAAGATTTGCGGGATTTATCTTTACTGGACTTTCAGACGTGTCACATGGCGAAGCAAAGTAGAACTAATTACGTATTTTCTTTACCTCCGTGCCTTAATTTCAATAGACGTATGTGTCGATGGAGTTAGACTTCACAAAAAGAGAATTAGTTGGACATTTCATGTTCCATTGAATACAATAGAAAGACAACGATGATGGTCAAGGCCGTTCACGAAGTGCAATACATGCGATGTATGACAAGTACAAACACTCCATTGAAAATCTTCCATAATCACCCATTCACGCCATGATAGATAGTTTGGTTTGGTTTCACTTTGTTGGTGCCTCTTAGCTTCTTACAAAATGGTCAAATGACCTCAAAGCTCGCAGAAGTTGTCATTTTTAGAATGGTACCTATGCCTCTTGAGTTGTCTATTTACTATCTCACTCACTTTGTGATGATCCTTCAAGGGAGTTGCGCTTTGTTTGTTGGGACTACAGTTACTGAACCACCCCCTGGGCCCACCCTTTTTTTATTTCTCCATGAAGGGTTGTCGCTGGGTATCTTCTTTCCTGATAAAAACAGTTCCATCTTCCATATCTTTCCCACCTGATGTCAGTGACTTTTGCATACCCCAGCTGTTTGTTAAGGTAAACCAGAGGCTCTCAAATTTGGCATCAATTGAATTAGAAAGAGCAGGTTGGCACACTTAGCCTGAGGACTCTGTAATTCTCAAGTTTTTCTCTATTTTCTTCCTTCCTTTAAGAAAAAGCGTCAGTCTTTGCCTCCTAACTAATAGGGACGCGTAAAAGTCCCAAATTGTTCATAACTATTAATTCTGCTTGTTTCTTTTCACATTTTACATAAATGGAAATATAGTTTACCTACTGATGCCTTTTCCTTTCACATTAATATTCTAGATTACCTGTCCAAACAAGGTAATAAATGTGGCATATAAGGAAGCAAAATCAAAAAACAGTCGGATTAGGATGACTTTTTGAGACGGCAAATGAAATATGTATTAGATTTTCTCAAATCTTTTTGGCAATGTTAAGAAATTTGTGTAGAGTTGAATGACATGTATTCTTCAAAAATTTAAGTTGTAATTTGTTATATGCGTACATTCTCGAATTAAATTATAAAGTTTGTTAAGTATAATTGGTAGTCTTGAATGTATGGCCTTGTATGTTTGTTGTAGTAAAAAATGTTGAGACACATTAGTTCATAAATGTATAACAAAAACCTTCTTGAGCATCATGGATTAACTAAGAAGTTTGAGAATTAGGTCAAATGAATTTGTAGAGTGAACTCGTTAGTAGTGTGATTTCATGAATGGCAATAGGATTGGGAATCCCTGTTCTCAATGCAAGAACAATAGGTTTCTACATCTTAATGTGATGAAGGTACACTTATTCAAGAAGAGATTAATAAATAACAATTATAATTGAACTAGTTATAGTGAGATCGAGTACTTTAACAGTGTAGTGGGGAGTGATAGTGATGATAAGCTTGCATGGAGCAATATGGGCAATGATAATGACTAAAAAATTCTGTGGGATTAGTGAATGGTGTATGATGCAATTGGAGACATTTATTAATGAAGTAAGTTCAAGTAACGCAGTAGGACTCGATGATGAAGACGCTTGTCCTAATGGGAGAGAGTGATAATGAAAACCATGTGGAACAATTGTCAAAAAGACTTTTAGAAGTGTTACATGCGAGCGACCAACCTCTATATGATTGATGTGAAAATTCTTTCCAACTGTCAACTGTTGCGCGATTGGTAAGTATAAATGTAGAGCATGGGTTGTTATAGGGTTGCTATGATAGCATCTCAAGATTAATTTGTGAGGTATTCCCGCCAGTCACTTCTATGTAATTTTCCATAATATTTTTACGCCAACTGACTATGACTTGGCAGCTCACTTTTAGCCAGCTGTGTCAACGCTCGCTCCTAACTGCTTCCATTGTGCGACGGTGAATAGTGAGGAACTCTTACATAAAACATATATACAAAAACATCAACGCCTTGACATCGTAGGTCATCAGACTAAACCAAGTAATTATGTGTCTATTTATATTTCATGCTTTATTCTATATGTGTGGTTGGAAATAATTTGCAAGCTTTAATTCTTGATTGCATCAATGTTGCTTTAACTTGATTATTATTCATTTCAAACAAGATGCCATGTAAAATTAGTTTTACAAATGGATTGACCTGTTGTCTTACACCAGAGAGGTATAATCTTTCTTTTATTGTAGTTGTCTTTCCTTAAAATGTTTAGTTGTGTGGTAATACACCAAACTATGCACTATCTTGCGCTGTCCTTTGGCAACGTTCTTCCAATGCATTGAAATTATATAATTATAAATATTAATTAAATTAACATATGAAAGACAAAATAACAGTGTAAATAAAGCTACAATTTTGATTAAATAAATAAATTTCATATATGTTATAAATGCTTACTGATGGGGGAGTTGGCTTGACAAAGCGGTAGCAGCCCATATACACAGTTAGACAAGCTGTCAAAATGACATTTAAGTTTGGGTTTACCTTCACAACAAGTGGGGCTAGGGTCAAACCTGTAGTCAATGATAAAGCATTGGGTCACGGTGTTCTAAGGCAAAGAAAGAGATGCAAAACCATAAATTATATCCAACTTCTGTATTTTGCAATGTCCTCCACTCACAAGTCATACAGTCAGATATGAGCAAGAATTTTCAGATGAAACATGTAAATTTTTAAATTTTTTCACAAGTCCAATCATCCACAACTACAAGTATGATAAACACTTCTTGATTGATCAAAACTGAAATGTTAACTTAAGAAAAGCATTTTTCTAGTAATATTTTAATAAATACGGCATCAAGACTTCAGACAGGCAAAAATTTGGAATACTTGATGAGGACAAAGTATATCAAGCATTGACTTGTTCAGATCAGTGAATAATCATTCCAGATTCCAGACAACCAGAAAAATCAGTAATCACAACAGATGTAAATTAAGTTTTGGTTTCCCAAGAACTAAGCAACTGAACAATAGTAAATTGGAAAATGCGTCTCTTACATAATCCCAAAAAAATTATAGCTGCAATTTGCTAGTGCACAACAGCAGAAAGAACAAAGCTATAGTGTCCTGAAATCAAACCAACTCCATTAAGCATTAGAAGCCATACCTGCCAGAGCCAAATTTGCGAGACACTCGCTATTCTTCATTCTAAATCTTCAAAAAGTCTGAGCTGTCCTTGATTTTCTTCCAGAGAAACTACAGAACTACAAACTTGATTAAAGATACATACTGACGAATATCGAAAAAGACAGCAAATTGTCATCTTTCCACGATTCTTCACATGAAGAAAGCAAGATTATGAGGGGCAACAGCATTAAGAGGCAATCATACAGTAACTTTTCTACATTTCTTCCCTTTGGCAAGGCGCATATACTCTGAACCAAGATTGCCTTGACATAGTAATGAAGGGGCAACAAAGTTGAAAAGAAAGCATCTTTTAAATCATGTAATTATGTATGTTTTTTCTTTATCCAGTGTCTGGACATATAAATCCCAACGAATCAACTGATTAAATCTCAAGATCATGTCTAAACATAAGAACCATATGACAGAAATCCCCTCCAATTAATATTGAATCGTATCAACAAAAAAATTCTAGAAATCAACAGAGACGCACACCTTTTATTCTTCTACAAAAATTCATATAATTTGCACAAATTAACGGAGAGAATATTCATAGGCATATGCACCTACATATACATGTGCACGTACACATAGACAAGGAAATGAATAAATACAAAATAAAGAGAGAATTGAGAAAAGAAACCTTCAAACAGGAAGAAACTGACTGCGATTTCTTCCTCTCTCCCTGAAAACTCAAATCTTCAGTTTCGATCTGAGGTCACCCTCAATTTCACACACCCACATACAGAGAGGGAAAAGGGTTTTTGGTTTTTCCTTTTTTAAACACAGAAGAAGAAAAGGGGAGAAATTTTCTTTCTTTTTTTAAATCAACAAATATCCTCGAATTGCATGTCTTTGTTGTACGTTTAGACTTTAGACTTACGTACAATCGCTTCACAGCGTGTTTGGCGACGGCGGCACAAGTCATGCAATGCCCGGCGGAGCCACGTCCCGGGAGTGGCTCTGGACCAATCAAAAGATGCCACGTCATACTGACAATTCAAAAAATATCTTGGGTATTTATGGTTTTTCCCTTGAAACTAGTGGGGAAAATTTTCAATGCTCTGACTCTTGGGCTATATTTTTCTTTTCATACGACTCAAAAACATATACTATTGACTTTTCATTATTTTCCTTTCTAGTATCATGAATAATTTTGTTTATTAAACAAAGTAATAATTATTAACTAATTCTTAAATAAAATGGCTAGACAATATCGACTATAAAAAAATATATAAATTAAATAAAAATTAAAATATATAATAATTGTAGTGTGTATTTCTTTGTGTTATGAATTAAAACAAACATTCTCAATTTAACCTTAGTTAATTATTATGGATTTACTATTGTCTTATCATTAAATTACATTATTGTATTATTTATCTATATTATATATTATGTGTTGTGTTATATTTATATTATATAGAAGTGGGAGGAATGGATAGTAACAGCCTTTTCTCTTGAAATTACTTTACAAAATGTCTTTTCTAAGATTTATTTTTCTTTCACTCTTTGAGCATTTTCTCTTCTCATTTTTTTACTTGTTAGTTTTTCATGTCTTCAATTTTTTTTCTCTCTTTTGATAACTTATTTTTATTGTTACAATTTTTAAAAAATCAATAGATTTAAGTCTAATTATCATGATTTTTAATTTTGACAATTCACTTTTATTATTCATTTATAATAAAGTGATTAATTTAATTTTATCATCATTAAATAAAAAATCATGCACATGTGCACGTACCACTTTATATGCCAACTCCTCTTTTCCAACATTAACTAAAGCTTTTTCAAGTGCAAATCCTGATGGGATATCCTTTTGATTCAGGGAGAGACAAAGGCCCAGTTAAGTCTTTGGTTGTTGGACGCCCAATATTGCTTGCATTTGAAGATATAGATGGGGGCCCATCCTTCCTGGAGAAAGCTCTTCGGTTTCTTGAGAAGCATGGTAAGCTTTTGGTTGTGGTTTGGGATTACTGGCGGCGAGGCATAGTTTCTTTCCTCCAGTGTTGTCATCCTGTGTTCTCCTGTCCCGATTATCTGGTTTCATCTTAACTGGTTGGTCTATCTATGAATCAGCTTTGGCAACTTTTTCATCACTTATGAAAGATTTTCAAGGCCCACAGCATTATTATTCTTGAGCTTTAATTACAAGAAAAACATAGGTTCTTTTTTTCTTTTGGTCAAATGTTGAAAATTTTAAATGTCTAAATTTTTGCTGATTCCTTAGATCTTCAACCTGACCATTTTTGATTCCATGATCATGGAAATATGTCCTGATGTCAATATCCTATTTTTTTGTTTTCAATAACAATCAAATCACCAACTTTGTGTTATCTGACAAACAATGAGGTGGCATGTTTACCATGTTCTTATAAGCCATGCTAAGTTAGGTCCATATTGTGATGTTAAAACTATGATCTCATCAAAGCAACAAAATAATGATGCAAAAGCTTTTCATTGCAGTCATCAGGGCAAATTCTGACTAAAGGCTACAATGTTTAAACAGGAATTAAAATAGAAGGAATTTTGCGGCA
Source organism: Avicennia marina (assembly GCA_019155195.1). NCBI lineage: Eukaryota > Viridiplantae > Streptophyta > Magnoliopsida > Lamiales > Acanthaceae > Avicennia > Avicennia marina. Next base: position 2,192,080 of record CM032783.1, on the reverse strand, counting down.
GTCTGCAGATGTTGAGGAAGTTGAACGAGGAGTTCAAGAATATGAACAAGGTTATTTGCTTTATTCAAGTCCATGTGCTTGAATTCTGTCATTGTTGATACGACGGCACTTGATTATGATCCTAAATAATTATTTCAGTATAATATTAATCAAATCATGTAAAAAAAAAAAGATCTTTCTTGACCTTTTACGTGGACAATTCAGATGTTGAATTGATTTTTTTTTCTCTAGAAACCTACTTTCACTAGGTCAAAGCAGAACATTATTTTCAATGTTCTATCTTTTAAAACTACTGTGTAGTTGGAAACCAAACAAATCTCTAGGTTTCATTTTAGTTTTGATATCTTCTCAACATAGTTTTAATGAAGGGAAACACAATTTTTCTTAAGTGGCAAATTAGAAATTGTATGGTAACATGGATGAAATCAATAAATCAATATTAGAATAAACCCATGGCTGCATATCTTATGTCGAGAACATGTTTCTTATTTGAAATGCTTATATTGAATCATGCAGCTACTTTCCTGCCCAAAAAAATATCAGTGCTTGCGTAGGATTGGGCTAATGACTGCCTTTCTTAGTTTTACCTTTGTTGGTGGCACATGTGAAGATTTCTTGTGGTTTTTTGAGTATGAAAATGTACATCAAAGACCCAGCCAGCTGTTCTATCCTTTACATACTCTGGCACTTATGTTTGAAATTGAATGTCAACTTTTCTTTACATACCCCTTGTCCTGTATTTTCACAATCCCAGGAAGACTCATCAATTAATGTCTAGCGCTAAATGGATCGCTCATGCTTTCCCTGCCTTACCTTTCCCAATGTGATTCTTGGCTTTTGAAATTCTCATGTTTTAATTATTTCATCTATAGTCTTGCCATCCTGAGATTGGAGGTTGAAAAGAATGATTTGTGTCACAGGATTGCAAAAGAGGTAATTATTGACTTTTGTGGAGTTGTGGAGGGCCCGTGGTGTATTGTATTAGTTTGACAATAGGATTTGAATGTTCATCATAGGCAAGAGGAAATGCAATTTTACAAGCTAGCAAGCTAGTTTGGAGAGGAGGAAGCAAGCTTTGCATGAGCGGCGCTTAGCACTTGAACAAGATGTAAGTGTTTGTTTTGTAAAGTTAGGTAACATTAATATTTTTTTTATCCGATATTGAGTTTTGAGAGATGTTAAGCCCATTAGGTGTTGTTTTGGCTCATTCCTCATTTTTCTTTGCCTATTGACAGCCCGTGTGCCTTCAATACTGAATGTTGTCAGGCTGGTTGAAGAGGTTTTTCCATCACCCAAGGGGGGATGATAATGCCTTCTCCAGAAGTTGCAACCAAATATTTCAGTTTAATACTTTTTAGTGAAACAAGTTGCTTTACGTTTACGTTCCACACATTTTCCTTACTACCATTCTTTCACCTCCTACTTTTTCCGTAAATTTCTTACGATACAACAGTTTTCTCGTGTAATATAAGTGGATAAATAGACAGATTAAGTGGCAAAGATAATCAAACTTTTGGTAGAAACTCAATAGAGTTCATTGGAATTTTACATTATGTACCATGACGCTTATTTATTTGAAAAAGTTAGCTGCGTCATTCACATTTAGGCTCGTGAATCTTCTCCTTCTCTATTCTGCATATATCTTTTTCCGGCATTTGCAGTGACTTTCCATTTTGTCTTTTATAGGTAGCAAGACTGCAAGAACAATTGCAAGCTAAGAGAGATTTGCAAGCTGCTCTCGAAATTGGCTTGAGCACGTCTTCTGGACAATTTCCGGGCTCTCATGTCATGGACTCCAAGGTATGTATCAATCCCCTTTCTCCTAATCAATCTAAACTGTCTTGCTTGGATTCTGAAATGTATCGTTTACGTTGAAGATGAGGGCTGAGCTTGAGGAGATAGCTCTTGCTGAGGCAGATGTAGCCAGATTGAAGCAAAAAGTTGCTGAACTTCATCATCAGCTAAATCAGCAGCGTCAGCATCAGTATGGCTGTCTTTCTGAAGCTAGTAATAGACACCAACATGCTGCAAATCCACAAAAGTGAGTCAAATACTTTCAAATTAGAAGTTGTCACCTCGTATGCTCAGGAATTTCCTTTTCGACTAAGGATTGTATTCTTATCAAACTAAGATTACTGTCAGTGATTCAGTGTAAAATATCTAGGAGCTAATGCCTGCAAGGTAAAAAAATTCTAGATGTACGCCCAATATTGTTGGCACCTTCAAGCTAATTTACTCTTGTGAAGGATGACCTGCAGCATCGAATATGATCTGCTTGCTTGTTAATATATTTTTCCTGTCCATGTAGTTCTGCAGTCATAATTTACTACTTTGGGCAGATCCAAAGGTGATTCGATTCACATTTTTGTATACTCAGTTGGGGACCACGCTGTTGTTTTTTGATGCCACTTGCATGCTAAGTAACGTAAAGTTTCTTTTTTATTTCAACACAATGTGCATACCTGCATGAAAACTATTGATACAGAAGGAAACATGGACAATTTTTACAGTTCTTTTTTAATTGGCATCAAGGTCATACCATTTCATTGGCCCTTGAATGTTTGTTGGTTTCTGTACAATTTGCTGAAGTACCTTAATTCAACATGCAGGAAATATATCCAGCAAGATTTTGATATGACACTTGCTGTTTGTAATCATGAAAGAAAACAAAGAACGGAGGTAAGGTTGCTTCTGTGCTTGTGTAATACTAGTTGGGTACTTCACATTAACTTTATTTAATTCTTATGTTCTCCTTTCAATTTTTGCTCGCTTGCCTCATCTTTGCTTGTTTTGAATTATTTTGTACCCTTCAGGATCACTTATTTTGTTCTGTGTTTTCACCCTCTAGGTCTATCCACAGTTTCAATGTTATGGATGGAATGTCGAAAATTTACCATCTTTGTCATGCTTCATCTCATTGCCTACTTGTACTCATAATGGTTGCTGGAGTTGAAGGGGGCAGATCTGAGAAATCTGAAAGGATCACTATCGTCATCTGGAAACAGTGTTAGGCTGCCTTCAAGGAAGCAGTTCATTGAACCAACTAGCTCAAGTGATTCTAGAAGTACAGAGGCATCCACAAGTTTATCCATGGACAAAATTGGTGCCGTGGATTCTGCATCATTACCTTCTACTTCAAGAGCAGCCGAGGTATGGCTTAAATTGTTTTGGCAGTTTCTTGCCTAGCCATAAACAAAAAGTTAGAATTGGAAGTTAGCATTGCATTTCCAATACCATAGAGTCTAGGGAAACCATCTCTGCACTGCACTAGGTATTTCATGTGTGAAGCATGGTTATTATGGATTACATGAAGCGTTGACCCCTTTCTATATGACATGATGATCTTATAATGATATCTGTGCATGATTCCCATCCTTCTCATCCTACACCTATGCGGCACTTGCCATTAATTATGCCAGCCAGCATTGTCCACCATTCGAAATTATGATCATCACAAGTTACCATGTATGACATGAATGTATGATTAATTTAGGCCTGTGACTAGAGTTTGCATTTTGAAGAAAATATTCCTGTTTCCATTAACTTTGACATATGTTGCTTGCAAGCCTTTTCTATCCTAATCTCTAATCTATCCATGTGTACTAGATTGTGAGCTTTACTCCTAAATACTAATGACCCTTGTTTGGTTAACATTTTGTGATTAAGTTATTACTTATAATTATATTTGCTTTTATTCATAGAAAAGAATTGCTGTGTTTGACAACAGGTGACTGACTATCCTTGGCACCCGTCAGCAGCATCCTCAACTTTGGTAGAATTGACAACACGTCTCGACTTCTTCAAGGAAAGGAGATCTCAGTTGATGGAACAACTTCACAAACTTCCTCAACTTCACACCTCAAGATTCTGTATACAAACCCTCATCTCCTCCATGGGACTAACTACTTGTCCTGATGATGTGTTTAAAAGTAAACACTGACTTCATTCCGTTGTATGTATATTCTCCGCCGAATCTTATTTAGATGCCAGTTGCTTGAAGCAGCCTCATCTTTTTTTGGGTTTCTGATGTTTTCTAGTCTGTGGAGATTGTAGTTAGCCTGTGGGCTATGGAATTCATGTTGATATAAAAATTTTACTGCACAGTGCCGTTTAAGAGATTAATAAAACTAACTTATAATTTGTATGCAAACTGATGGATGATGAGGAGATTAAACAATAGTCAAGGCATGTTTAATGTTTTGTTGACTATTCTTATGTCCTATTTTATGTCATGCATGGAATGTGTGTAATTTCCCGGACATGCTTAATGCGTGCAGCCATCAGCCCTCAGAGGGGGAAATATCCATCAGACTTCTCCAGCCACGGCATCTAAAGGATATGATTTCTTGCAAGTGTTCTGAAACCATCGTCTGGTTCTCACTAAGTATGTTTACAGAAGGGAATTCTATCCCGGGATGCACTTCTGGGACATTTCCATCAAGATTAGAAAATTTTTGGTAGAGGACACGGTTTCAGAAGCAGCCTCAGGTGTTGGAAAATGACATTAAGAGGAAACTGGAACTAGAATTAGTTCGCAGAAACAAATGTACAGTAACAGTAACCATGTATTGGTGGGACTGCCGCGGGCAAATATACAGGCCTTTCCAAATCCCACATACTACTGTTTTATTCATGAAGGAACGGAAACACTCCGAGCTCGCTCGAGATTCTGCAAACCAAGCAGAATTACGTGCGACCCAACCTCGCCAAGTGATGCTAATGCTTTGCAGCAGCAGCCTTGTCAGCAGCTTCACGCTTCAAAGCCCTTTTTGCACGCCGGCCAACTGTTTCTTTCGCTGCAGTCTCTTTCTGCTTAGGCTGACGAGATGGGCCAGCACCTGAATCCTGGAAGTTTGGACGATAAACTGGCCTAGCTTCCTGTCTTCCTCCTCTTACATATCCATTGTCCCCCCATCTTCTGTTTCCTATGCGGATACTTGAGGAACGACCAAAGTAAACCTCATCTAGGTCTTCTTCATCCCCATAGCAGTAGTCCTCTATTTCCTCATACACCTCTTCTCGTTCCACCACAACCAACGGCTTAAACCATGAAGCTCTCAGAAGAAGGCAGACACTCTCCTCGAACATGTAATCATGAATGCTGTTCACAGAGTACCATTTTTGTAAGAAATGTAGACTAAATCTGAAAACTTAAAAATTTGGCATGACAAGTGGATTACTTTATTCCATGGAAGTTGGTCATTTTGGGCTAAACAATAGAAAGAGATGATTCATTGTTTCAGTTAACATTTAAAAGAGATCGAGAGATCAAATGCGTCATTTTACTCGGTCATCAATTTCACATATAACCTAGCATTCCGTGCATTCAGACGAAAATACAAACACGCCTTAATGCATTACTCAGAAGGCTATACACATTTTCGCACCAGTTAAAATACGGACCACAGGAGGACAATCTTCAAGAAAGATCTAACATACCTTCCATCAAGTGCCCGATGAATATCGAGGAACTCGAACGGATTTTTACACTGAGGGCATGTTGGTTCCTTTTTGTATGAGGCCCAACGCAAGACGCACATCACACTAAACCACAAAAAAAATAACCAATTAATAAGAACAAAGCAACGCTGCGTTATTCCCACAAGACGATTCAAGGCATGCTACCACTTTCAAACCAAGAACTCAGCTATCCACATCTTAGCAGTGTTAAAGGTCAATAATTCACAGATAACCATATCTTAGCAAGCCAATGCATGGCATTCCTCGATACACAAATTGCTAATTTATACAACAGAAACTAACATCAGCGATCCATTCCTTCCTGCCCTCTAATTCATACTTCATCACCACTTCCAAGAGTGCTGAGCGCACAAAGTAGAGACTACATTAAGAACCTCACAAAGAGTAATTGATTAATAGAGATTCAGACAAACCAGTAGGCATGCTCGCAACCTTTTACCAGAGCAGTATCTTGCAGCACAATCTTATCCAAACATATAGCGCAGAATCCATTATGATTGGCGCTGCTGTTAGTGCCGTCAGCTTCACAACCTAGTGGGTTAAATTCCTTCGCTACTTCTGTACAATTCCCCTTCATTTTATCCTGAAATCCGAAGACTCGACTGAGTCCACAAAACGGTAACACATTCTTCAAGGCAAAGAAAGAAACCAAAGGAATATCTATATCCACTTTCTGCACATTTCAAAGGGAAAGAACTAATCTCGGATGTCAACACAGATCTCATCAAATCAAATCCGCTAAAATCTCCATTCACCAGCGAAATGAATTAAAAATCACACCGATCCATAACAAATTAACAACGGACCATCATTACGGATACAGTTCTCTTCATTTCCTTCGAAAATAGGACCCAAAAAAAAACGAGAACGAATTTAACAAAAGCAAGAAAGGAGCAGCAAACAGCTCAAAAACCTGATCCTGGACAGCCTACCATTCTACCTAGTAAAAAAATGAAAAATAAATTAAATATAAAACAAGAAAAAAAATGGAAAAGAAGAGAGAGAGAGAGAGAGAGCATAATTCCAAATTCAGAAAGAGAAGGCAAAGAAAAGGGGGCCAGGAAGGGGACAAGATGCGAAATCCGCAGGGGCGTGGCGATGAAAAGGATCGCGTATATTCCCAAGCCTAGAATATGTCTCCTTTTTCTTTTTCTTTGTCTTTTTTTCGTTCAACGACGTGGAAAATTTGCAGCCGCTGAAGCGTATGTACATTTGGCCACAATTCCCTAATTTCAGTTCAGCAGATTGTTTTAAAACTAAAAAAAATTAAAAAAAAGAACATTTCATGTATTTAGCATTCAGTACGGAAATTGAGTTCCACGGGGTCCCTACAAGTAATTGGAAATTTTCAGTTAAATAATTACAATGTTGTGTCTATGTGGCTACTGTTTCTTGTTCTTGCAATTACCGCAATAACAGATATTTTTATCACCAACCTACAACTGTATATTTGTTCATCGCTTTTCCACGATGGTAGATGTCATTGTGTTGTGACTGTTTTTGTCTACGGATGTGCAATTTTCCATTTTGTTGAATATTCTTGCATGGATAATATTTTAATTTATATTCATAAAATTAATTTGTAAAAAATATGTAGGTATTATTTTTGAAAGAAAATTGCTTGCTGAATTCATCAAATTGAAAAATATATTTTGTTGGAATAGCTTGTATTACTTGTTAATTTTGAATATCGGTCATATTTATGTTAAAATGTTGTCAATGTGGAATCAGGATTGCAAAATCCAGAAGTTTATCATATATGTGTTACCCATGTTGGCATATTTAATATAATGTTCATGCTCACGCTCACGTATCCATCGTTCATGGTTATGATTATTGGGATATCTAATCTCATTCGCTCCCCTGGCTTTCATCTCTCGATGTCAGTATCGGCTCAGTAAAGTGCTTTTGCCATTAGCGTTCTTTCTGATCTCCATGCATTTCACCACTCCACCGGAAATTCCCTCCACCGTAGTCCAATGGGTGTGTTTAATTAAGAAAATTACTTACTTGAAATTAAGGAATTTATAATGACTAAATTTGCTTTTGGATATAAATAAAGTTAGAAATTCTACTTCAAATAGATACTTTGAACAGCTAATATATTAACAATTAATATATATCAAATAATTACCCAATATCAACAACCAAACCATCCCTCCGATTTTTAATAATTAACGTGTCTATTTCTCCGAGGACTTCAGCTACAATTTCCTATTAGTCTTTCAACTTCTAATTAACTTTAAGTGAGTAATGATATATGTATATTCCCTTTCTTTGCAATGAAAATTTTTGTTCAAAATTTATTTGGACATTCCAATTCCGTACAGGAAACCAGTAATTTCAATTCTATGAATTCACTTCACGGAATGTGTATTTTTTATTTTTGGTTTTAAACCAATTTCATGGATTGAAATCATAAAATTGCAATTCACGTAATTAAAGTCATTTTCATAAAGAGATTCCAAATTGGGGTATTTTGTTAAACAGTTGAAAAAAGGAGGGTACACAGTGAAAAAAAAAAACCCTAAGTGCAAAGAAATAAAGGAAAACAAATAAAAAATAAATTGAGATACGACTATATTAAAAAAATCAACATGTGGCAACAAAATTAAAAATTGGGCCTCTGCTGAGGTGTGGCCCCACAACTGAGCCCTCTTACATGACCAAAACCCAATATTAAAGCCCATCAAGGGCTCATAAACATCTTGATGGAAGTGAACGATAGTCTCATAAATTACACAATAAATGGTTCATCTAAAGTATATATACACATATGTATGTACGTATGTATGTATTTGATTGTAGCTAGTTATTGTATTAAGTATTAATAATTTGGTCTAAATCATATATTTTTTCTGACAAGAATCTCTTCTTTACATGTTGAAAAAAATCTTGTTTCTTCAACTCATTCGTCTTTATCTATTACCAAAAAATAAACTGCTCGAAGTCAAATAATTATATATATATTGTCAAGAATAGTGCTTTGACAAAATCAACAAATTAGGGATTCAATTTTTCTATTAGTCAATTTGTTTGATTGTAAACTTGTCAAGAATAGTGCTTTGACAAAATAAACAAATTAGGGATTCAATTTTTCTATTAGTCAATTTGTTTGATTGTAAACATTGTAGATAAATTGAAGAGAAATTCGAGCAACTAACATAACGAAATCCATTACCGCAACAAATGTTGGTTTGTTAAATAAATAAATAAATAAATCACGAAGGATTGAATATTGACATTCCACAAAGAGGTATCAAAACCCTATTTTGATTAAGCTTGGACAATTGATAAACTTCCCCCTAAAATAATGATAAAATGGTGTAGCATTTTATTTAATTGAGATACAATTACATTATCCAAATTATGGCGGAAATATTAAACAAAATAGATCGTAAATCTTCCAAAACTCCCATCACTCAAAACACAAAACTATTTGTTTGGTTTGGCCTTTTTGTTTCTAGCTTTTCCTTTATATCAATTATACAAATTGACCTATCCATCCCCATTTATTGTTTTATTACACACACACATATTCAATAGTTAGTCACTGAACAAGTTTAGGCTCGGTTTGGGAGAGGGGTTTTGTTCGGATAGAATTATGTAGAAGTATTAATTAATTTTTAAGGTATAAATACATAAATATGAATATATATGTGTGTATATAAGTATTAATTTGAATATTAATAAATATAATTATTAAAAAAATAATTATATATATATATGTATGTGTGTAAAAGAAAGAAAATTTAAATTTAAATGTGCATGAAAATTTTATTGAGTGACATGTTTGGTTACGTGAAACCTGATCGAATATTTGGTGATAAAATTGGTGTAATAAATATTGATTGTAACTAAACATATAATTTTAATTGTCCACTGTCAGTATTGATAACAGAGAGCTTTTACATTTCTGGCATACATGCCCTTGTCTTGATCAATCCCATGTATAATAAACATATTTAGAATCAAATTTTTTTGCCCCAGAGTAGAATATTAATTCTTGCAAGATACAAATATATCAAAACCCTAATCCCAATCACTATTTTTTCCACTTTCTACTATGAAATATGTTAACACACTCTGCTGATAAAAATTAACTCAAGCCAAAAGAACAATAATGATCCTCAAACATCGCCCATTGTATTCAATTAAAAAAAAAAAAAAACAAAACGAAACGAAATGAAAATTAATAATAATCAACAAGATGCCATGAAAAAGCAGTGTCAGCATCACTTGAATCTGAGAACAGAAATGCAAAGTTTCCGGAGAAACGCAGGGCCCAACTTGGCTTTTTTTTACCACTGCAGCTCCACAAGTTGCATGCCCAGCCACACATGCACACATCATGGCAGACATTGAAGCTACACTTTTCACTGCCTCCATCATCAGGCAAACACACACAAAATACAAAAGTTAAAAAGCAGCAGCAGGAGGAGCAGCAGCATTTATCCCTTCAAGATCATCTAGTATAAAATGGATAAACTAATCTTAAGTTACATGCATGTCTCCCCTTTGCATTGAGAACACTGTCAGTCAGTCCACATCCCTAATGGGTTAGGTACACAAGAAAATTGTTTAAATAAATAACCCTAAACCCTAAACGCCTTTCATATGTCCACCTACAGTCTAGGGAGGGACCTAATTGATTGAGGGCACTTCAAGATCATTTCATTGTGACACCTACAGCCAGCAATGAAAGTATGCATAAACATATGCATATATGCATGAATAATGGGATGCATGTGCCAAAACAATTATGGCACATAAATCAGCAGCAACGTGCCTATTGGTTTACGCAACGGCTACTCAAGACCAACATAAAGACACAACTGCTTATACTAAATCCAAGTGATGACCAGACAAGTATAGTAAATGAGAAATATTGAAACGCCCCAAAGTAGTTTTATAGCCATAAGCCCTGTACTTTCAATATCTACAAATGGGTTAAACATTTGAATGGGCTCCCCACAGCAGATGCCGTAGAACCAGGTCCTAAACTTATAAAAGAACGGATGATAATCCTTTCGAGAGGGATCTCAAGAAAGTCACAAACATAAAAGAAATGAGAGAATACAACTGTTTCTGTCAATGAAGTTTTTTTTCACCTCCATCAGCACAGACCAGAAGCACATTAAGGTAATAAAGGCCAAGTAATGAAAACTCGTGTGTGTGTGTGTAACATGTTGACGACTTAACTAGTCTCATACAACAAAACAACCATTTTTCCCCACTATAAAAATGCCTGAATTCAAACGTTTGGATCATCTCTATATGTGCTACCGGAATTCACTGACAACGCCAAGTCCAACACGTCACATGACCATGAAATTTAATACTCCACAAGCGACCTTGATCAGGACGTAAATGTGAAAGTTTATGCGTAAAGACAAGATTATGCTTAGTATTTCACGCCGAAAGACGGGTGACAGGTGCTACATTGAGAAAGCATAGATGAATTGTTCAAAATGAAAAGTGTGGATAGGGTACAAGTGACTTCCAGCGAGTGTTTCCGAATGAGATGACATGATGCATTACAAACTGAGATCATGATAACAAATTATATGATATCCAAAAGCAGACAGCACATGAGAGCACACGACGGAAAGTTAATCGCAGCCATTAAAAATCAGATTTAATCATAACTTTTTGGATGATAAGAACATTGTTTAATCCTCAGGAATCAGCAATGCTGCATAATTCTTGCACACAATCTTCTCTCTTTCCATGTTCAAGAAGCCCTGTCCAGAAGAACTTTGTCCCGTATAACAACAAAACTAAGAAAATATAAAATAATAAGGGAGCGAAAACCAATACAAACCAGACACGCTCTAATTGCTCGACTCTCATGTACAAAACACGCATTTAATTCACACCAAGTAAAGCTTTGTCTAGAATAGCTGTCAACCTAGCTAGTTGTCCATTAACATCTTCCTTAAGTGTTCAGAGCCAATGTTGCTGCTAGAATGCAGCAATCTTCAAACAAAAGTTTCAACAGGCAAATAATGAAGTTTAACTGGAAAAGACTGCACCCATAAATTCAAGACACAATAAGTAAACCATTAATGTCAGTACAACGCAATTATCAATCAGCACTAAAGGTAGCCGAAAGTGAAATATATTCACTGCTCTTGCTTATTCAGTGAAGCATATGATGGTGACATTACAACAACTGAATTCTACATAAGTAAAATAATAATTGTTCCCTGCTTAGATCCCCCCATGAATATGACCATTATGCACACTTCCAAAGTGAAGCCACGTAAGATAATGGACTCAGCTATATTATGTAAATTATGATCATCAAAGATCAAAACCCTATTAAACATTCAATAAGGAATTAAGCACAGAAATAGTGAAAGCGAACCGAAAAAGGTACGAAGATTAGAGGTAGTGTGCTTAGAAAGACATCTCAATTCTAGAAATGTATGATGCAATAGGACAAGAATCAGATTCATAGTCTGATCGAAATAAACTACGCTACATTGACAACTGACAATATAAACAATACTTGATGGATCAAGTCATACAAATTTTTTCAGACCATAACATATGCACACTTGCTCACATTATACTTGCAAATGTGTCCTTACAACATGCATATAGACAACATCTAGACTGATTACTGTAACAAATCTGTCTTTTTCTCTCCGCAAATGGTTATATACTCTTCCAGGAATGGCGTAGGCATTTAGGGCTAATGCCTAGAGGCAAGAGCAGAAACCAAGAAAAGGGCTAAAAATGAAATAAAAAAAGAAGATCACGAAGGAGAATTATTGAGATTATTACCAACAGTGGAAAGGGATACAAGTAATTAGAGAAAATGTCGCTCTGTTCAGACCTCTGATACTGGAAAATCAATTTATTGGGTTACCATAACTTGATCCTCCAAGCAAACCGCCACCCGAGGCGGCGTATATATCAGACGGATCAAGAACAGGCGATGAAGAGGAAGCCCCATTTCTCCCAGCACCATTACCCCCGCCGACGCCGACGCTGCCACTGCTACCCCCCAAATGCAGTTCCGACATATTTGGAAGCTCATCGCTTCCTTCAATCCCTTGGTCGTAGAGAAAACCTTTGAACACACGGCCGCCTATTCTCACCACTGCCTGATACGCGTACTCGTCCTCCCCGTCGTCAAGCGCAGTTACTCTCACGCACTTGAAAATTGCCGGAGCATTCACTTGGCCTGGCAACGAATCCTTACAACTTGCATCTGCACGCATAGCAAACGATACAAAGATTATACGGAAAGAGCACAGTCTAATGTGGAGAATGGTATATCTTCCTGTTCTCTTTCTGGAGCATGGATTTTTAGTCCTAAGGTGGAACGAGTGCGTGAAAGATCGTACCTTGATGGCTGGAACTGGTGTCGAAGCTTCTAGGCGGGGTGTTATTAGAAGTCGAAGTATGAGAAGTAGTTGTGGTGGTTTGAGATGCGCCGCCGATTCTAGGTTTCTTGGTACCGGAGGTAGACTGCGAAGATCCCGCAGTGGCAGCATTAGAGGCCATGAGTTGACGCTCGCGGCGGCGAGCCGCCGGAACCCATGTGCTCTTCACGTGCGTAGGACAGTCATAGCCCCTACTTTTACAACAAGTTCTACATCTGCGGTGCGAACAGTCTTTCTTGGCTTGGTTTCCGCAATCCTGACAAGTTGTTGCTCCCATGGAGGAAGCCCCTCCGATCCCTCCACCACCGCACGCGCCGCTTCCACTTTGGAGAAGATCCGCATGTTCGAGAATCAAGGGTTTCTTCGAGTAAGGCGAAGAATTCTGCCCCTGCTGGTGCTGCCAAAGCTGCATCCCGCCACAGCCGGCGCGATCGCGCGGGTTGGTCAGCGAGTCGTCATCCGTTGCCGCAGCAGCACCGCCGGCAATACTCGGCTGCGCGAGACGAGGGGTGGCCGTGAGGAGAGGGATCACGCCGACCCCAACGCCAACGCCGATAGCGTTGGACGCGTTAAGCGAGTGATGATCGAAGTTGATCGTGCTCGCCGCGGCAGCAGTGGTGGCCTCCGGGCAGTGGTGCTGGAAAGAAGCCGGCGTGACGAAGAAGAACTCCGGAGGGAGGCCGCAGTTCACGTGCCTGGTGGAGGCGGTGTTGGGCCACATTCCCCCAGCGGGTGGCCCGCTGTTGTTACCTCCGACCGCGTAGGTGGGGCCCCCATTGAAGCCTAACGAGAGGTCCCCCGCTGAGGACGAAGCCACCCAATCCGGAAAGGCGCCAGAATCGGAAGTAAGCCTCCGACTGGAAGCCACAACTGCTGACTCTTACGAATTCGTTCTTCTTGTCCTAATAACCCTCACAGCAAGTACAAGGAAGCTACGTATACGTATAAATACATACAGAATTCATGAACGTCTCTATCTGGGTTGGTAATTAACCAAATCTTGAAAAACCTAGAAGGGAGTCGTTACCACGTGAATTAAACAATAACAAGGTGGGGTCGTCGTCTCTGAAATTCTTTTGAGCAGAAGAAGGTTTCTGAGACAGAGAGATAAAGATGGAGATAGCTGTAGAAAGAGAAACACAGATGTCGTAAATGGCAATTACTGCTGCTGCTGGTGCGGTCTTCTCTGTTCAGCTCAGCTTCTAATACTCCCCACTGCAATTTACTGCTGCTGTCCCTTTGGATTTTTTGATGGAAAAAGTTCAGCTGCTGGAAGGCTTTCCATGCCAGTACTCGTCGCAGACCTGCAGGACAGGGGCGGGGGGGGGGGGGGGGAGAGAGAGAGAGAGATTGAAGGGTACGAAAAAGCCCAAGTTAGCTAGCAGCAACACCAATAGGGAGAAGAAGAGACTAGACCCCTACCCTACCCACACACACATTCTAGAGAGAGAGAGACTGTTTGTGGAGTATCTTGTGGTGTTGGGATCGTTGTTGCCGACCTTATATCCCTCGATCATCTAGTACTCTAGAGAAAATGAAAATATGAGGTGGGCTCACCCTTCATCCTCAACCCTTCGTATAGATTATTGTGGTCTCGTGGATTATTGGAGAGAGAATTCACAAAGCAAAAGCGTGTGTAGGGAGAGAGTTTAAAGATGGGGACTTTATGGATTTCTAGGTTTTGTAGGTTTTGGAAGCCCTAATGTCACATGCCTAACGCTTGTTAATCTTGTTAGTCCTATCTTTTTATTTTTATTTCCCAATTGGAATAAAAATTGCTTCTTAAGATTATGGATCCGGTCTAAATAAATCGAGTGCTTTGATTTAAAATATGTTTTGAAATATTTCAAAATGATTAATTATAATTATGATATGTGTTGAAAATTATATATGTTATGATTTTCAAAATGCAATTTATTTGCATTGAATGCATAATGCATAACTTTAGGGGTGTTAATAAGATCAACTGAACTTGAAAATGTTCTTTAATTATAATTGAGTTTGAATTCAAATATTTAGAATTTCTTATATATTAACTTCTTTATCTGACTCAAACTTTTGATTGAAATTAAACTTTACAAAATTGATGTATGCAAAATTTGAGTAATTATTAAGTTGGAATTATTATTCGAACTTGATTAGTTAATATCTCTACATCATTACATAGATGTATTATATTATTTAAAAATAACTAATATGATTATAACATGTATAAAAATTGATGCTTAATATGATTTGAAATATTAGATATATTTTTGTTGAGTGTATAATCTTATGGACCAAATTCCCTGTGCCTAAGTTGAATCAAGCTTTGTTTGTACTTCTGGCAAATTTTTCATATTTTAATTTTACAGAGGGCAACAAAAATTTGCCAATAATGTTGGTGAGTGGATTTACATATAGATAACCAACATGGTAGGGGCAAAAAAGGTCATTCAGTTTATAAGAGAGAATAAGAGATCGTTAAGGTGATATATAATATTTAGAATAAAATGTGTTATGAGAGATGATAGGACTTGATGGCAATTGAGTTTTATCACCACCACTTTAATTTTGGTCATTTTTGGTCATTTGGGGTCAAATCACACCTGAAAGTTACATCTATTGAAGAGCTAGCTTAAGAGAATCATACGTGTGTATAATTTCTATATATATAGTTTTTAATGACAAGGCTATATTTTGCATGCCCACCTGATTGGGAACCAATCGTTAGGTTGTCCCAACCTTGTCACTAATGCCTGGACATGTCCATTTTCTTTCAATTAATGGTAGCCAATTTGAACCCTAGACGTTAATAATAGTTTGCTTGCATGCTTCAATGTTGTAAAAGGGAAGAAAAAAAAATAGACAAAACTAACTGCTTTCCAATTCCATCTGCAATTTGATGACGCCATACGAATATTGCTGTTGTCTCAACCTTTAAGCCAAACAAAGCAAACTGAAAACTGAAATTGAGAGCTAAAACTTCTAAAAAACCTAAGAAAGAAAGAAATCGTTAATGCGACTGAACGATTTTCATTATTCTTTTTATTGACAAATGTAAAAGTCGCAATCGGAAGTTAACTGGAATTGTCTTGTATCGGCAGATGTCCACCGCCCATTTTCTGCAAAGAGTTGACTATATTACACGAAGACGAAGAGAATGAATGAGTTGGTGCACTGCAGCTTTTTAATTTTATTTGTTATTTGTTGCAAAAAATTGTATTCAAACAGACAAAAGAGGTTAAAAGGGAAAATACGAAATAGAAATTAAAAAGAAAATCAAATCCCAACAAATTTTATAGGTTACCCAATCCCGAGAAGGATCACCTAGAGAGGAGTGTTAATCAGCTGTCTGGTTTCAATCATACCTCTATTATTGTTCAGTGCACAACACCACTAAAGTTAAATCCTATTTATTGCACCTTCTGGATACCCATGGCGAGTAATGTAATCAAACTAGGGGCAATGTTTGGGAGAGGGTTTTTGTTGAGGACGAGGTGTGAGATGTTATGGGATTGATAGTGTATTTAAAAATAAAATTTTTAATGAAATAAATAGTATAATTTATTTAAATATATATAAAAAAATTATATTTGGGAGAAGGTTTTGTTGGGAGATAATGTTTGGTTAATTGTGTTTGAACAAGTATTATGTTTAGAAATAATATTTTTATGTGATAAATAGTGTGCTTTATTTTAATTTATATATTTAAATATGTATAAAATATATAATATTGATTGAATGATGTGATAATATATAGGTATAATAATTATTTTTTAGGATATATATATATATAAATGAGAAAAATAATTAATTAGTTATATGTATGAAGAAGAAACAATTTGAATTTGAATTTGAGATAAAATTTTGTAGTGTAAGATGTTTAGTTGTATGAAGTTGATAGATGAATAAATATGAAAGATAGCTAACAAATGTAACCAAAATATATTATAATAATTTGATGATGTAATAATAATAAGAATAATAATTGGATTTTAAGGTATAAATAAAGACAAATATGGGTATATATGTGATATTTTATGTATTGATTATGAATATGTGTACTAATTAAAAAATAAATATATAAGAAAAAGAAATTTTGAATAGTAAACTTGGGTGGTGCTTTAAATAATATGTTTGGTAAAGTAAAGTTTGAAATGGTGCTTTGAAATTGAAAGTTGGTTTCCAAACATAACTTGGGTGATTAGGATTGCATTTTAAATAAAATCCTATGAATTAGAATCATATAATATTCTCCTGAGATAAGGGAATTACGAGGTCCATAGTTTGTTTCAAGTCTTGTCTGGATAGATTGTGAAACGTGTTTTTATTAGCTCATTATTTGCTTGGGGTTGATCTAAATAGGTAGTATTAGTAATAATAAATTTTTAATGTTATGCACGATATAATGGTGCCTATTTGCTACAACTAACCATCTTAATTAATTACAAATGTTTGCTCGTACCCTTTTTGCTTTTCCTATCTTTATTCTCCTTTTAGGTGTGTCCCCTTGGTGGTGATTCCTTTTTCTTTGTGAAATGATACACTTCACTAAACAACTCATTTTCTTAGCAAGAGATCATATATTACATAACATAGAGGCTGTTCTTTTCATTTGTTTCTTCTCATTCATTGCATACAAAATATAGGACCTCAAACTATCAGTGTGTCCCCTAAAAATGAGTTCTTTTTATTATATTATGTCAATAAGTTTCCACTCTACCTTACTAAAATTTTCAATAAAAAGGCAAAATGGAGTAACGAAGCAAAAATTTTCATTGAAAAATTCCTTTAAAATATTACTAGTAAAAAATACACACTCTGTGTGTATGCAAATTAAATTATAAATTATAAAATCATGCATTTTAAATTATAAAAATAAAATTATTTTAAAAAATTAAAAATAATTAAAATGATAAAATAAAAAAGATCAAAAGAATTTAAGAAGGGATAAATTTTGGAAAAAAACAAAAATACGACAATAATTAGTAAGAAGAAATAAAGGGTAGAAAAATAAAAAGTTAGATCAATTATGTAATTTTATATTGTATAATCAAAACATCCTATTGACTTATGGAATGGTATAGATAGATAAATATAGATATGTTGTATAGAAAATAAGTAATTGTATATTAATATTTATATTTGACTGCATTTTGTCCGCTAATTAAAGGTCAAGTGTGAATTTATTAAGTAAAGGTAGTGATATAAATTTATAATGTACTACTAAATTTCTTTCAAAAAAAATGCACAACTATATCAGTCTTAAACACTTAATATAATATAGTATAGTATAGGTGAAATAAAATTAAAATTTCAAAACAAAAAATATATATATATTT
This sequence comes from Avicennia marina, assembly GCA_019155195.1. Lineage (NCBI taxonomy): Eukaryota > Viridiplantae > Streptophyta > Magnoliopsida > Lamiales > Acanthaceae > Avicennia > Avicennia marina. Next base: position 2,173,878 of record CM032783.1, on the reverse strand, counting down.
CCGAAACCAAGGGGCACTCAAATAAAGTGAAACAAAAGTGTTAATGAAATGAAGGAGAATACCTACACTAATGTTTGGCAGTGAAATGTGATGGGTTTAAAACTCATCAAAATTTTAATAAAACAAACTATTAATAATATAAAATTTTATTTAATTTTAAATTCAAATTTTATTCTCTAACATTTATAGACAGGTATTTAAAATTCAATAATTGTACTCATTTGCTATCAAGTCGTTTTTTATATACATATAAATGCACTCCCATTTATATATATATCATAATAATTTTATATATCATCCCATTATTTAATTATTATATTATATTTATTTTATGTACATAAATCCTTAAATTCAAATAAATGTAAATTTGTATTCCATCAGAACAAAAAAACAAACGTGGCCCAAATGGTTTACAACTTAAGCGAGACAAATGATGAAACCTACTTTGGTGATGAAAGACACTGTCCTGCCTCAAAGCTCTATAAGCAAGGACACTATCCCCTCATCAGCATGTGGAGACAGCCTTAATGGGATATTATAATCCTACTCATAAGGGAGATTATATCTATGATTGTGACCTATATTTTATGCTCACTCCCAATTCTTTCAATTGGTTAGACAGCCAATAATTAATAATCTTAGTAGTTAGTGAAGCTCCCCTAGATTGATGATAATACTGCTAACATGGTTGTTGCACTCCATTTTCCATGAGCACTGAATTAATTGATTAAGTGACATCCCCTCCTGCAGTTCTTTTTAAGCCAAGGGACATCTAATGATTCATTGGAAAAGGTCATCATGTAAAGTAATTAGCATGATCACTTCCGTGGATGCATGTAATAGTTATAATTAATTATGTGCATAAATAGAGAAAAAAAATGCAATATCTATATTTTTAATGTCACAGATATTAGAGACTAATTACATACATCATATAATAACCACAAATCCAAATGCACCCATCCAGATAATTAATTAAATATATATTCTAATAACTCATATCAATCAAAAGTCTTTAAAATTCAGCTTTAGCATTGAAACAACGCTTCATTAACAAATTATAATTAGTTTTTATACTTAAGTGTAGTGTATTGCTAATTCTGATTTTCTTATTGAAAATTCTCCGATGCAATGGTATAATTGTTGTATTATTTTTGTTTGATTCATAAATCTTATCTGTTTTTTTTCTTGATTAACTTTGTGTATTTTCAATATCAACATTAGAAAAATCGATCATTTGTCCTCCGAGTTGACTGAATATTATTTGTAATATAATTCTTATTTTGATTTATAAAATGGAAAAAGAGCAAAGCAAAATGAGTGAAAGGGGCAATTATTGGGGGGAAGAAGGTGCAAAGACAAGTGTCCCTTCCCTATATAGGCTTTTGTTTTGTGGCCCATTTCGTCATACATTCTCCTGCTCCAGCATTACATTAATTGGAAGGCTGGACTCTAGTGTCTGTTTCCTATAGCACAATAATAATACTACTTAATATTTGGATTTTGAGAAGAAAAAAATCTATTGATTGAATGGTTAATATATTTTAAATCTTTTGCAGTTCATAATCAAATAATATAAAAGGATACACGGACCGGACTAATTAGGTGCAATGATGACAAATTGAGCATAATGATTTAATAACAATTATACTCTATAATAGTTTTTATACTCTCTTTGTCCCAGGATTTTATGTACAGTATGATCTGCTAAGAATTTTTTAAGCAGTGTTTGAATTCATGTTAGTTTTATGTATTTTTATATGATGATACTAAAAGCAGTACTTACAACAATATTAGTTTAATGATAAGGTACTTTACAAAAAGAATCAAATATATTAGAAGTGAGTATTTAATTCAGAAGAAAATGTTCCCTGTGAGTGTAAGTATAACTAATTAGTTAGTCAAGTGAAGAAGTCATTATGTAGATTAACTAATACCCTTTTGTTGGTTTTATAAGTCCTCCATGGAAAAATGACTCATATGCTTCTGGTAATTTTAATGTGTTAGTCTAAATGGAAAAGAAAATCGGCATTATGATTCAGTTGACTCTTACTAATTATGCCATTTAGAAGTTTCGTATGGAAGATCACCTAATAATTATAAATCTCTAGGTTCGTGTATCAAGTGATCAAACTAAACTAGGTTGAGAGAGATAAGATACAAAGGAAGATATGGGTCTAATCTGCACGTGGATTGACCGGTGTTTTCAATCATGTATGCAAAGAAACTCGAGTTGATGTTCTCTGCAAAAAGTTGGAGACCATGTACGCAAAGAAGTGTGGTCTAAACAAAGCTTTCATTTTTAAAAGAACTACTTGTCCCAAATACAAGAAAAGGTTAAGTATGTATGAACATTTAATAGTGTTAAGGGTTAATAAATGATTATATTATTTTCAAACTAAATATAAATGACACGGTTTAAGTCCTATTATTGTTTAACTTTTTATTGAATAGTTGAGAAACATTGTTTGTAACAATGGCAAACTCAGTCTCATATGGCAAATTAATCCTTGAATGGCTAAAAAATCACTACTAAATGTGGAATGAGAAGGAAAGAATTAGAGCAATGTGTTGAGTTGCAAGTTTTACTATCAAAAAAATTAACGTTAATGGGGAGAAATTTAGATTGATGGCCTATGCATAAGAGAAGTAACTTGAAAGGAAGATTGATTAATTGAATAAAAGTTAAATACTTCCACCATCGTAGGAAAGGATACATCAAAAGTCAATACTAAGTACTGAAAACGGAATTGATCTAAAAAAAAAAGAATATTGGAAGAAATAAGATTCAAGTGAAAGAGAACCTACAACCGCTACCTTTGAGGATAATGTTATCATTATAGGAGATGAATTAATACATGGTTCAACACAAGATTGCAATTGGATGGTAGACATTGACACATCCTACCCCGTAATTCCACACAAGAAACACCTTTTGAAGTACTAGCCAGTTAATAGCAGACAAGTTCAAACGAGTGATGATAGGACCTATAATTCATCAAGTAAGAGAAATTACAATAATAATGACTTTGGATGGCAAATCAAGTTGAAGAATGTTAAATATGTACTTGACTTAAGGGTGAACATATTATCCACTGACAAATTTGACAACAAAGAACAGTCAAGTCCTTTTCTAAAAGGTGTTTGAAAGCTTGTCAAAAAGAACCTAATAATGGCGTAGGGAAGTAGATATAATGCTTATTACATCACAAAAGTTGAAGTCAATAAGAACAAGTAAGGAAAGCAAGGAATTGCCACCAAGGATGAAGAAAAGTATGGTTTGATCCAACTAGGGAGGTAATGATTGTTGAAAATAGAGCATCTCTTCCAAATGTTTGTCAAGGAGAAGATTGTTGAAAATAGAGCATTTCTTCTAAATGATTATCACGAGAAAGATTGTTGAAAAGTGATTCAAATTTAGATAATATTATTTTAGTTTTCTTGAAAGCCCATTAAACCCGTTTACTTAAAGGTGATAGATGAGGAAACCTGGTTAACAAAGTTGCACAAGTTTTTGGAGTAAGTATAAGGTAGATGGAGGTTAATAACAATTAATACCAATCATTTGATTAAATAAATCTCCACAAAGGAAATTAAAGTAATAATTCTCTACGTGAGTCTTAGAGAGAATATATGTTCTTTGTGTTGAGATGATCCGATAATAAAGTTTAGAGAGGATTTATGATGTAATTTAAGAGAGTATTGAAATTATCTTGAAGAAGGTGAGAACTTTTGTTGCAATTTTGTCTTCATTCATATTGTATTTAGTTTGAGTAAAATAGTTCTTTATAAATTATTATATTATTATAATCAGTCCATCCACAATAAATATCAAAATCCTATCAAATAAATTTCTCAAAAATTATTTATTTTTAATGTCAATTCTTTTAATTCTTCTACCAAGTTAAAAAATTCTTGTACCATTTTTATCTTTTAATTTAATGTAATGAAAACAAATTGGGTAATGTAATGTTGTAACTATATCAATTGGGTTTTAGATTAGTATTAAAAATATAATTTTGCCTTGTTAGCAATGTCATAAGATGTTTTTAGTGGTTGAAAGTTCTGAATACATGTATTTATTTTGTATAGTGATTGAGATAGACATGTATGAATATATTTGTATGATGATTATTTAGATTTTCACGATATATTTATGTATAAAATTCTATCTTTAGAAAAAGAAAAAGGGCTATGAGAAAATTTTGATTCACTTGCTGAAAAGGAATAAAAATAAAGAAAAATATTTAAAATATGAATTATTTATTGAAATAACTTTTATGGACCGAGTTATTTGTCCAAATTTCCTAAGTCTTCGTCTAGACTCTAAAATGATGAAATTGTATTCATATATAAAAGAAATTTAAAATCAGTCCACCATCAAAACCAACGGAATGTTTTGTCATTTAAAATAATTTCATCTTAGAAAAATGAAATATAAAATATTAAAATAAATTATAATGTTAGAAGTGAAAGGTAGAATGAACTTTCGTCCTGTCTTTCCGAAAGAGGAAATGAATTTTTTTATTCTTTAAGTTTGATTTATTTTTTAATGACAGAATAGGATTCTGTCCTTTTTAACGAGTTAAAATTATTTTGGTAAATTTTGTTGAAGGGTTAGTTTGATGATGATTTATTTTCAATTACTTAATTAAAAAGGTCAAATAAAGAATGTATATTAAATTTTGTGAACGTAGAAAAAATTTGACCCACTTTGTAAATCCGTAGGTATTCATATTCAATCTCAGGAGCTATTATTACAATACAGTGGGGGATCCAAAGCAATTAATCCTGACATCTCTCTCTCTCTCTCTCTCTCTCTCTCTCTCTCTCTCTCTCTCTCTCTCTCTCTCTCTCTCTCTCTCTCTCTCTCACACACACACACACACACTATTATATTATTCTTAAATCATCTATTGCTATTTTAATTGTTTTCTTAAAATAACAAATATATACTAACAATATTTTACCAATTACACTCTTATTATCTCAGTTAATTAACTAACAGCAATCAATTCATCATATTTTATTTGCAAATTTGAAATGAAAGTCAACACATTTAATATTTTAATATCATGCTAATTTGTTTTTAATTATATAAATTTTAAGGTTATTTATTTATATCACACACATATTATATAATAGACATACAATGTTAGCTGTAGTGTAATTTTTGTATTTGTATTAATGAAAAATCATTATATAATTGTTTATATTTATACTAAATTTAAATAAATCAAGTTCAATATTTATATATTATTCGTTATAAATTATTATTAAAATTATATTATATTAATAAATGAACTTAATTAATTGCATACTAAAAGATATTGTACTGTTACTAATATATGTATGTGTGTGTGTGTATACTAGTGAGAACATAGCACACTCTATACATGGGTACAATGATTTATAAATTATAAAATTATTGTATTTTAAATAGTAAAATTTATCAAAATTTAAAATATAAAGAACATTTGAAACAATAAAAAAATTAAAGATTAAAAGAATTGAAAAGAAAGAAAATTTGAGAGAAAAAGTGATGAAAATAATATTTTTAAAAGGAAGGAAAAATAAAAAATGACAGTAAAATTAAAAATGATTGTGTAATTAAAATGTTTCACTTTTGTAATAATATAATTACAAATACATAGTCTATGTTTGTTTCCTTTTTATAAATCATTCATTAGTACTTAAAAATCTTACAAACCAAACATCTTACTATACAAATTTTATTCAAATTTAAATTCAAAATTTTATCTCTCTTATCTTCTATAACTAATTAATATTTTTTCAATTATCATACTGATTCATAATCAAATCAAATAATCAATGCATTTTCCTATAATTTTTCTACTCACATCCATATTTTCATTGCCCTATAAACCTATAAACTATCACATCATTCAATTATTATTACATATTAAATATATATAAAAATAATTTTCCTAACAATTCAAATTTTACAAATCAAATATAATTTTCATCAGACTCAAACCATTCAATTATTTCTCCTCATTCTAATTAGCAAACAAACATAGCCATAGAGTACAAAAAAATACTAATAATATGTTAGCAATTATATTTGAAAGTTCAAGTGCAGTAGCATAAATTTATAACATGAAATTAAAATAGTTCGAAATTTTTAATAACCATATATAGTATAGTTATATAGAGGAAGGCAGGTTTACCCTTTGCAGCAGAGTACCGAGTCGAGGCATGCATGCATGAATCTGCACCCTCGAAGCTGTAAATCGCAACTAGTTGTTAGAGTTCACGGTCCCACCTCTTTCAATTTACCTCTACTCTGTTTGCTGCAGCGCTGCATGCAATCTGTTTTTCCAACAGGGACTTTTAAGACCTAATAATGTTTTGTGGATCCAACTTACAGCATATCTTCTTCGAACCCAGAGAGTCGGAATTTGGTAGGGAAGCGCGTGCAGTGACAAAGAGTTGCTTGCGTATGGTCAAAACTCTATGTTAGGACGATGAAGAATTGATCAATATAATATTATCCAGTTAGTGATGGGCTCGAGAGAGAGAGAGAGAGTCGACGAGCGATGGGCTCGAGGGAATCCTGTCGTGACTGTAGAAATCAGATGAAAAGAAAGAGGTGGGACCGTGAACTCGAACAACTAGTTGCGATTTGCAGCAAACAATGTGGAGGCTGTAAATAAGAACGGTTGATGGTTTGTCGTATATGCCACAGCTATATCTGAAAGAACACATGCATGTAAGGGAAGAACACTGATTTACCAGTTCATTGATGACGGCTACGTTTGTTTTCGGTAAGCATTTTTGGATATTTTTATTTTTAAATTTGATAATGTAATTATTGAACACGTTTGTTGGGCTTGCAAAATTTGAGAACAAGGTTATTGAATACGTTTGTTGGGCTTGCAAAATTTGAGAACAAGGTGGCTATGTTTGTAATCCAACTTTTAACCTCAAAATATTACCTCAAATTTTACGGTATTAAAAATATATTTTAATAACAATTTTATCTAAATTTAAATTTAAATTTTTTTCTTTCGTATATATAATTAATTAATTATTATACTTGAATCAAATCAATATTTGTATATATTATACATATATTAACATTTATTTTATTTATATTTTAAAATATAATCATTATCTATTAAAATTATTACATCATCTAATTATTATATATTTTATACATTTATTTATATAAATTATATTATTTATCTCATTAAAATATTTTTTCTAAACATATTATTCATTTCAATACTGTGCTAAACATCTTATCCAACAAAAATAATTTGGTAAACACTACACTTTGAGAGCATTATTTCTACAGTATGAGAAAATGTCTTCTCCTTTCATTTATTATCATTTATTGTTTTCTTCCTTCTTACTATTTTTCTTTATTTTTTTCTTTTTTGTTGTTTTGTTTTCTTTTCAGTTTTTTTTTTTTTTTTTTTTTTTTTTTGTAATTTCTCTTCACTTGTTTAAATTATATCTCAATTTACTCAATCTTTGCAAATTATTTATTAATGTTTTAGAGTTTAGGTCAAATATATATATTTTTTTATTTTTTTTCTTCTTTTCATAGGCTTTTCTGAACTCTATATATAAACACATATTTTCATATCTAGTTAAAAGGAGTGTGATATTTTAGCTTTTTATTTTTTTCTCATGTTTCATTCTATTTTATTTTATTTTATGTTTTTGCAATTTTATCCACCTTTTCGAATCATTTTAATTTTTTTAAAAATTATTGTTTACCAGCCTTTAAAAAATGAGTAAAATGAAAAATCAATATTTTGATGTAATTTGAATATATATATATATATATATAGTTAGTAAGAGTCCACAAATTTAGAGAAAAAAATCAAAGATAAAACTTAAAAATTAAAAATAATCTAAATATTAAAAAGGAAAAATAAAAATAATTTTAAGAACATGGCAAATATGCAAAAACAAAAATAAAACCACATAGATAAATTGAAAAATAATTTGAAAGTGGAGGAAAATTAAAAACTGAAAATAAAACAAATGAGTCAAACGACAAAATGAAAGAAGAGAGAGAGCGTAAGAAAGGGGAGAGAAAACTTGACAATCTCTGACAATCTCTTATACTACACGAGTAGTACTCTCAAATCTAACATCTGCTAAACCTCTCTTCCAAACACAGCGGATGTGTTTAAGCTAAGAATTCAAGAAAGATTGAGGTCGGGGGGTACCATCAGCCTTCTGATCAGTCCATTCATACCCCAGTAAGTCAGAGAGTAAAACTTGACTTACGGATAGAAATTGAGAGAGCAGCAATACGACCAGAACTGAGAACTCAAGGTAATAGCCACATGTTGTTTTTCAGGAAATATACAGTGACGATGATGAGTTAAACGTATGCTGTATTGGGCCACACCTTCGTATATCTCTCAAATCAGCTTTCCATACGTGGGCTAATGAAGTTATTCTGAAAATTTGATCTTTGAGATAGCTGCGTGGCATTATTACGCAATATTATTGGTGGTGTTAGGGTGCACCTTGCTGTGAATGTTACTGCAAACAGAATCCTTCAACTGCCACCGGCATGCAGAAAACTCCGACGTGCAAGCTAGCTAAAACTAATACAACGTCTCCGCCAACAAAACTTATCATGTTGCTGTATATTTGTAGTGGCTTCTTGCTTTCTTACATAGCTGATTCAACAACACATCATAGGTAATTAAATATGGTACAAGACACCATTTTAGCAGTTTGGTTTACCAAGTCGAAGGGCATGTCAAAATTTCCCTCCTTTATAAAAGTGAAGCAACTAAGAAAACCTCCTCTGGACTTCATGATCATCTTCTTTGAAGTTCGCATGCTTTTCCCAGATAAACCATGGCTGCATGTGCCCTTGATGTAAGAGAATTGCAAATAACAATGCTGGGCTCAATTTCTTTATCAATCATCCCACTCCACCATTTAGATGCATCGTACATGTCAAAACAACCATCGGGAAATCCATTCATTAGTGTCTCGTGAGTGATATATATTTAGGATGTGCAATTTAGAAATCATGCAATTCCTCGACACTCTGGCTCTTTCCACTTCACCTGCTATGCCAAATCCATAATCAACTAATCAAGGTGCATTGTGTGTAATCATTTCAGGACTCAGATTTGTTTGGAGCATTGAATCAAATAATTCCTGTGCTTCGTCTTTCACTCTTGCAGTATCCATTCATCAGAGCTCCTCAAGTGCAAAAATCAGGGAACACAATCCCTTCAACCATCTCGTTACAAGTCACGTGTCACGTACCTTTGAACTTCGTGTCCTTATGATAAGCCGCCATCCATTCAAGTTCCCCAGATTTCCGACGATTAAACTATAATTAACGAAATCTGCGATAAGACCATGACCGAACATTACATCCGAATCACCCTCAGCATCGGCCATCATCAGTCAGAACTCCGTCAATGCTTCCTTCACGACAATAAAGCACTGATCGAAGTATTATCCATCACTAATATCAGCAAAGATCCCTCTTTTCTCCGTTTCCCCACACGCCTCTCTCGCCAAATTATCCCAGTCGATTCGACCAACTCCGACGGCGTCCAATCAAACATTGAACCGTCAAAAATCGAGCATTTGTTGAAGATTTTAGCGCTTCCAGTATCGTTCCAGCGAGATGGGCGAAGTTAGGCAGCGCTTGGCTGAGAAAGAAAATAATAGTAGTGCACAGGCGAACAAAAATTACATAAAAAAATACGTTTATCAATACAATAAGATTGTAATACTGATTTATGATAAATAATGCATTCATGTCAAACTTAATTTATTCAAATTTTAGTATAAATATAAAAATTTACATCATGATTTTTATAATTGCAAATTGAAAAGTTACAATATAATTAACATTTTTTTTTTATTATATGATATATGCGTAAATTTGAGTGACAATGATAAATAATTTTATTTTATTTTTGATTAAAAATGAATTGGCGTCATATTAAACAAGAAAATGTTATTAACTATCAATTCGAATTTGTGGATACCCCAATGACTTTTTTATCCGACATTTCAAGTTTGAGGTATTGAATTTCAATATATTAGAAATTTGTATGAATGGGATGGATGTGTAAATGTTAAAATGAACTAAATAAAGTCAAATTTAAAAAAAAAAAAAACAAAAGATGAGTTAATTGATGTAGATTAATTAATTGAAATAATAGGAGTAGAGTTGATAAAATATTAAAATATCAAATTAATTTTATAGGAACTAGTAAAAGTGACACAGACTAGACTATGTATGTATATAATTAAAACATTTTAAAGAAATAAAATAAATTAAATATAAAAAAGAAGAAAATAAATATATAGAAGAGAGGAGCATTTTAGTCGATTAATATTTAACTGCACAAAGGTTACACTTCTCTTTTATTGCTAGTTTCAATGACGTATTCATTGCATGTGCATATTAGTCATTTTAATTAAAAAATATAACATTTTATCACTGACCAAATTCTATTTTAATTGTATAAATATATTAAAATCTTTACATACAGATGTTCTTTTATAATTTATTATTTAGCAAAAATTATTTACTCTGTACATGTACATGATTTTTTATTTAATGATGATCAATTAAATTAATCACTTTATTATAAATGAATAATAAAAATGAATTGTCAAAATTAAAAATGATGATAATAAGACTTAAATCTATTGATTTTTAAAAAATTGTAACAATAAAAATAAGTTATCAAAACGAAAAGTTATATTAGATATCTTTATAACATGAGAGAGAGAAAAAAAAATTCGAGTTGATGAAAAATTAACAAGTAAAAAAATAAGAAGAGAAAATGCTCAAAGAGTGAAAGAAAAATAAATCTTAAAAAAGACATTTTTGTAAATTAATTTCAAGAGAAAAGGCTGTTACTATCCATTCCTCCCACTTCTATATAATATAAATATAACACAATACATAATATATAATATAGATAAATGATATAATAGTGTAATTTAATGATAGGACAATAGTATAGTCCATAATATTTAACTAATATTGTCTAGCCATTTTATTTAAGAATTAGTTAACAATTATTACTTTGTTTAATAAACAAAATTATTAATGACACTAGAAAGGAAAATAATGGAAAGTCAAGGTTATGTTTGTTTATGTTATTAAGTGTGTTTTTTTAATATATTTTTTTTAAAAATATATATATATATAATTAAAATAAATAATAATGATAGTATATATTTTTGAGTTGCCTAAAAAAAAATACAGCCCAGAAGCCAGAGCATTGAAAATTTTTCCCACTACTTTCAAGGGAAAAACCATAAATACCCAAGATATATTTTGAATTGTCAGCGTGACGGGGCATCTTTTGATTGGTCTAGAGCCACTCCCGGGACGTGGCTTTGCCGGGCATTGCGTGACTTGTGCTGCCGTCGCCAAACACGCTTTGAAGCGATTGTACGTAACTCTAAAGTCAAACGTACAACAAAGAGATGCAGTTACGAGGATATTTGTTGATTTAGAAAAAGAAAGAAAATTTCTCCCCTTTTCTTCTTCTGTGTTAAAAAAAGGAAAAACCAAACCCCTTTTCTCTCTCTGTATGTGGGTGTGTGAAGTTGAAGGTGACCCCAGATCGAAACTGAAGATTTGAGTTTTCAGGGAGAGAGGAAGAAATCGCAGTCAGTTTCTTCTTGTTTGAAGGTTTCTTTTCGCAATTCGCTCTTTATTTTGTATTTATTCATTTCCTTGTCTATGTGTACGTGCACATGTATATGTAGGTGCATATGCCTATGAATATTCTCTCCGTTAATTTGTGCAAATTAGATGAATTTTAGTAGAAGAATAAACGGTGTGCGTCTCTGTTGATTTCTAGAATTTTTTTTGTTGATACGATTCAATATTAAATGGAGGAGATTTCTGTCATATGGTTCTTTTGTTTAGACATGATCTTGAGATTTAATCAGTTGATTCGTTGGGATTTATATGTCCAGACACTGGATAAAGAAAAAACATACAGAATTACATGATTTAAAAGATGCTTTTTCTTTTCAACTTTGTTGCCCCTTCATTACTATGTCACGGTAATCTTGGTTCAGAGTATATGCTTCTTGCCAAAGGGAAGAAATGTAGAAAAGTTACTGTTTGATTGCCTCTTAATGCTGTTGCCCCTCATAATCTTGCTTTCTTCATGTGAAGAATAGTGGAAAGATTACAATTTGCTGTCTTTTTTGATATTTGTCAGTATGCATCTTTATTCGGGTTTGTAATTCTGTAGTTTCTCTGGAAGAAAATCAAGAACAGCTCAGACTTTTTGAAGATTTAGAATGAAGAATAGCGAGCGTCTCGCAAATTTGGCTCTGGCAGGTATGGCTTCTAATGTTTAATGGAGTTGGTTTGATTTCAGGACACTATAGCTTTGCTCTTTCTGCTGTTGTGCACTAGCAAATTGAAGCTCTAATTATTTTGGGATTATGTAAGAGACGCATTTTCCAATTTGCTATTGTTCAGTTGCTTAGTTCTTGGGAAACTAAAACTTAATTTACATCTGTTGTGATTACTGATTTTTCTGGTTGTCTGGAATCTGGAATGATTATTCACTGATCTGAACAAGTCAATCCTTGATATACTTTGTCCTCATCAAGTATTCCAAATTTTTTCCTGTCTGAAGTCTTGATGCCGTATTTATTAAAATATAACTAGAAAAATGCTTTTCTTAAGTTAACATTTCAGTTTTGATCAATCAAGAAGTGTTTATCATACTTGTAGTTGTGGATGATTGGACTTGTGAAAAAATTTAAAAATTTACATGTTTCATCTGAAAATTCTTGCTCATATCTGACTGTATGACTTGTGAGTGGAGGACATTGCAAAATACAGAAGTTGGATATAATTTGTGGTTTTGCATCTCTTTCTTTGCCTTAGAACACCGTGACCCAATGCTTTATCATTGACTACAGGTTTGACCCTAGCCCCACTTGTTGTGAAGGTAAACCCAAACTTAAATGTCATTTTGACAGCTTGTCTAACTGTGTATGTGGGTTGCTACCGCTCTGTCAAGCCAACTCCCCCATCAGTAAGTTGACCTCCTCAATGCATTTCCAATGATTAAATTTTGTGTAATTAAGGCCTATCTTGAACTTTTCTTTTTCGTGTTGAATTAAACTTTCAGGAGTCAATGTCGAAAGAACATGCCATGCGGTTTCCATTGGTGGGGAGTGCAATGTTGCTTTCACTGTTTTTGCTTTTCAAATTTCTATCGAAAGACTTGGTCAATGCTGTATTAACGTGCTATTTTTTCATACTTGGGATTGCTGCTCTTTCGTATGTCTTCCATATGAGCTATTCTGATTTTTTTTAATTTGATTAATTTGTTATGGATTTATTAGGGAAATATAGACTTTTTCTATTAATTTAGTTTATTTTTCGTGGACTTTGTAGGGCAACATTGCTTCCCGCAATTAAACGATTCCTGCCCGATGAATGGAATGATAATCCCATTATATGGCGTTTTCCATATTTCCGGTGTATGGATCCACCAATTACTCTAACTCTTCTGTGCTGTTCAATGTGTTGATAACAGATGTTACTTATTGATGCATCCAATTGGATTTCTCTTGGTTGCTACTGTTCAATTAACACTATAATATATTCTATTAAGATTCATTTTCTCTACCTGGAGCGCAAGGTAGCAGAATGCCCTCACAGCTTCAGAAGCAAATGCTTGAATTTTACTTGAAACATATCACCGGCCTAAAATGGAGGAGAAGTTGTCATTTGAAGTTTGGAGTGCTTATTGGTTTCGTGAATGTGTTCTTTTTGTTAGCTTTTATTGGTAAAACTCTGATGGATATATGAGAAAATGTGTATTTGAAAAGGAAAGTGAACTTATTTTTGTTAATATGTATATATTTTCGCTTTACCTCTTCTCAATTTTCTCGCACAAGAGCACTTAATTAATGATATAATGCATATGGATTTCTTTATCTTTTTGATATTTTTATGAAATGCTTCTTTACTTGTAAAATTCCTATGTAAGAGAAGTGTAGCTGATCAGTTTTCTTATTTTATTCTGTTAGTTTGGATGCCAAATTTGATATTCTGACAAAGGAACTTTAAGCATTCTGAAGAATGAACAGACAGACTGTTTTACCGTTTAATGTTGCCTATTAATGTCCTTTAAGTACTTTTTTACTTTAAAATTGAGGTTTACATTCAAAGCTTTCTGTTCAATCTTCTTGAACCATATGATATTTTTGTTTAGATGTTTATTGCTGTTTAATGTTGCGTATTATGTCCTGTAAGAACTCTTTTACTTCAAAGTTTAGGTTTTAAGTACTCTTTTACTTCAAAGTTTAGGTTTTAATTCAAAGCTCTCTGTTCGATCTTCTTGACCTTGTTGCTTACAATGTGCTGTATGATTTTTTTTCTTTACATGGTTATTGCACAGCTTTGGAGGTTGAGTTTACTAAATCACAGATCGTTGCTTCTATTCCTGGAACCTTCTTCTGCGTATGGTATGCTTCAAAGAAGCATTGGCTAGCTAACAATATATTAGGGCTCGCATTCTGCATTCAGGTTTGATGGCACAAAAAACTTTATGTTCTTGTACGGATGTTGCAAATACATGAAGTTGAACTCGTAGACCTTGAAAACTTTTGAGGGGTGGTTCCCTCAAAAATAAAAATTAATTTTTCTTTTCTTACACACACACACACACAAATATTTGAAATTTAAATTTATTTAAAATCAAATCTTTGCCTATGTACACGCTCAAGCATAAAAACAAGCAAAGCAAATGTGCATACGTATCGTTGCAAACATTTACCAATAATACACATTATTTTTTACCCCGAAAAAATGCAAGCCACACAAAAGCTGAAGGTTTGTTAGCAATGAGTCATTATATATTTTTATTGGTTATTTTTTAAGTGTAAAGCCTTTGCTGACGTTTTGTCTGTGTGCATTTTCTACTTCGAAAACAATCTCAGGGAATTGAAATGCTTTCACTTGGCTCATTTAAGACTGGCGCAATTCTCTTGGTAAGGATTGAATATTTAATCCTGTCTCGACAGAGTTTAAAGTTTCTTAAAACTTGTTACTTCATCAATGTGGATTCTGAAAGTGTGGGTTTACTTAATGATTAGTACTACTTTATTCAAATATAATTGTTCTTTATTTATCATGTGTTTTTGCATATTGCAGGCTGGGCTTTTTGTGTATGACATATTCTGGGTCTTTTTTACCCCAGTTATGGTTAGCGTGGCTAAATCTTTTGATGCTCCAATAAAGGTCAGTACTTCAAGCTTATAATATGTCTACCTCGCATGGTACAATGACTTTTCTGAATTCCTGCATTATTTTAAATGTATCTAACATACTCATGCTTCATTTGTGCAGCTTTTGTTCCCCACATCAGATTCTGTACGTCCATTTTCAATGTTAGGACTTGGCGATATAGTGATTCCTGGTATGAATTCATATCTTCTTTGTTTGAGTCGTAAAATTCTGTCCTGCTACGGAGCAATGAAATGAGTAATTTGGATAATGTCTGTTTGGGAGAAAATTCTTATTCGTAATTTTTTTTTTCAGTTTGTATATACAAACATATGTAAAGGAGGCGTTGGCCTACAGCTGTGTCCTTTCTACTTTTATGCAGTTTCCTGGATGCACTATTCGTACATCATACGTTTTAATCTGTTACTGAATAAATTATTTATTTTTAAATTTTATCTTTCAGGAATATTTGTAGCATTGGCTCTAAGATTTGATGTTTTCAGAGGGAAAGAGAGCCAATATTTCAAGAGCGCTTTTTTAGGCTATATAGTAGGTTTGATCCTCACAATTGTAGTAATGAACTGGTTTCAGGCTGCACAGGTGAGTGCAGTAATTACATCTCAACCAATCGGGTTTCCGAAGATAACCTTAATTTACATATTGTCCTGATATCCTAATCCACCGGACTATTGGTTCTCTATCTTGTTACAGCCTGCACTGTTGTATATCGTCCCTGGTGTTATTGGGTTTTTGGCTGCACATTGCATATGGAATGGAGATGTGAAACCCGTGAGTCGTTTGCTGTTCTCATATTTCTTTCGTCATAATATACCAAGTAACTGTGATTGATGTCTTCCATTGGTTGTTGCCTTCCCATGCAGATGCTGGCATTTGATGAGTCTAAAACAGCAGCTAGCTCTGAAGAAACTGATGCAGATTCGAACAAGAAGGCAGACTGAGATTGGTTGGTTTGTTGATTGGATGGATGGATGAAGGTGAAGAATTCCAATTTACTTGCAAGAATGTTGAGGACATATGATCGACAAGGCTCTTAGTAGTCTACTTAACTTATTGCCTACAGATTTTGATAATCAGCAAAAGCCCCTTTACCTGTCCCCTAAGATTTTCCTGAAACTGAATCTATAATCCGATACTTACGATGGTTACAAGTTTTGTTTCTTAAATTTTTTTAGATTTCAGATAAAGTTTATTTATTTGTTTATCGGCTATTTTTCATCCATCTAAACCACATATTGTCTCAAAAGAGAGAGAGAGAGAGAGAGAGAGAGAGAGAGAGAGAAGAAAAAACGGATTCACATCAATTTTCATCGCTGCATGTATGTTTTATTTTTTAAAAAATTAATTCATCTAATTATATATCTTAAATAAATTTTGTTTTTCAATGAATTTTTTTGCTTTTCTTGTTTGAAAATGAAGTTTTTGTAAAGTAGTAGTAAATTGAAGTCGGTTTCGTGGTATTTTTATTGATGTTGGGCGAATCACCTGTGTGGATTCGGCCAATAATTGGCTATTAAGAAATTTGAGAATTAAGGCTGTGTTTGGTTGGGATGTTATTTTAAAAAAATGTGCTTTGCAATATTGGATAATGAAAATTGGTTCATTTGCTTAGTTTTCCAAGAAAGGCTACAAAAAGAAAATTACAATATGTTTTTGTCTTAGTCACTCCCTCTCTATTTCCTTCATATGCTAGTGACATCTTATTCAATCTATGTATCACTTTATTTTTGTAATACATTACATTAACAATGTTCTAGTTGACTATTGATCACGTTATTTTTGTAAACATACAATCATTGTCACATCAACACTTTTTCAGTTTTCCTACAAAAACATTATAATTATATTTCTTTCATAAAATTTATCCAATCAACAAAATTATTTCACTCCATTCAACAAAAATGAGCAAGAAAATTTCTCTTCCTCGAATTAATTTTAAGAAAAGGATACTTAACGTACAAGAAAAATAAATGAACAGGGACAAGAAAGGCCAATCACCTGTCTCTGTCTCTGGCACAACTAAGATGTTTCCTACAAATGTTGCAGCTCTAAAACTTCTTGAAACTACAAATTTCCAGCTCCTCTGTCCCAATCTGAAGCAGAAAGATGCTAACTGATTGTGATCCAATCCACTGCTTAATCCACCGAAGAACTTGGTTCTGTACTCTCTTTGTTGTCACCGAAATTAGATGACATCTCCATTGCAGACCTAAAGCCTAGAAAAGTTCGTGCAACATTGGCAGAGAAAAACAGAAAGAGGCACCGCTGGAGTTTTTTGTCCCAACCGGCAACACACAGAACACATAAAAAGAAGGCAGGTTCGTTGCTTCTTCTCCAATGGCCAGAATCTTTTATCTTCCTGGCATTTGCATTGGTCTCCATTACCGTATGCATGCCTATTATGGTGGCGTGGGATATCAGTGCATCTACGCCAGTGTCTTAGGACCTTTGTTTTTACCTCACCAGCTTCAGGGATGTGTTTGGTTTTAATTAGACTCGACAAAGTTGGTCTCTCCAATTTCAAGGTTAGGTAACTTTTTTGTTTTTCTCAACTTCTTCTTGATTAGTACTCCTTGTTTCTTTTTTGCTTCCTAATACTTTTTCCTAGTTATTTATCTACAGGTTGGGGACTTGCCTAACCCCCTCACCCATAATGGTGTTTTTGTTCACAAAAAAAAGTACACACAAAGTCTTCTCATAAAATATGAGCGCCCATGATCAGAGAAATCTGTGATGTTGCCCTCCTAATAAATTTCAAGCAATTATATGGACAAACATCAATATTCAGCAATTGTTTGGTGCTAACATTTCAGGACACACCTCATGACAGGATAGGCCCGTGGTAGGTTATCCAACAGTGATGATGTTTGCTGGATTTTTCTGGATTTGCTGCTGAGGAAACTCTTCCCTCGTTCTAGTCGGAACCTACAGATAAGATAATAAATAGAGAAAAGAATTTGTTGACAGTCCTTTCGTGAAATACCATAAAACTATTAATGGCTGATGCAGCACAAAACTTACAATCAAATCATGTTGAAGAGAATCTTGACTCGATTTTCATCTACTGTCCTCTTATAAGGGTACATGTTGCCTTCCTGCATATGTAATCATCAAAGCATATAATATCACTGCTGGAGACACAGATAGCAAAACTTATAGGTTGGTAGATGAAAGTTGATATTAAACCTTACTGTATCGTCTGGACAAAGCCTTTTCCCCAGACTTGTGATGTTTCATTTAGTTCGTGGCCAAATTCGAATATTCATTCTCAATATTTTCTCTGCAGGCAACCTTTCTGTCCACATCATCATTCTTGTGAAACCATGACTCTTCTTGTCCCTCTCTTATTTTTACACAATAAGGCTGCAGGCGAGGATGGCTTGGAACAGAATCTGTTTCAGTAACCTTGGGCTTCATTTCATGTTCATTCCAACTCTCGCTACCATGTGTATGTCTACCAGAACCTTCAGGCAGTTGTACTGAAGAATTGCTCCTGGGATAACATGCACCACCATTGGACAAAGAAGTCTTAGGGCTATACTTATGATGAGTGTAGCCATCAGGAGTATCACATTTGCTTCTCATTTTAAAACATGTTCTATCATCCTTAAGAGTTACAATAAAGCCAATCTGGAAGTGTATTCATATCCCTGTACGGATTGAGATAAAAATAAAATTCAATAAACATGCCTAAAACATAATGCACTCAAAAATCGAGTAAGATAAATAACCATGACATTAGGTCAGAAGCAGAGCACGCTAGTGTGAATGAAACGGGCGTGACTATAAAGTCAGGTAAGATTCACCATCCAAATTTCCTGGAAGACAGAACCATAACTGATATTGCAGAACTATCAAACGCAACCATACATTCACATTTAACCCTCAAATATAATGCCAAAAGACATCTTGCTATGTGGGGATTTCAGCAGACACCCGAAGATACTGAAATTCGCTCCCAACTTATAAAACTTCATAATAATCAGATCGCTCTTGCAAATTTCCAACAGGGATATTATTGTGCCAGCCAAAGTTGGACCACCAGTGTGGCCACCATATATGATTAAGGAACCAGGTAGAAAGCCAAAGGTCTTGAAAGAATTTAAAGCAGAACAATGTAATAGCAAAGGGGAAAGCAAATAATGTTGACAAATTGAGTGTTCTGCAATGGAAAGGTCACAATTCAGATTATGGTGATTTATGCAGCAGTGACAAGAAGCAGTTTTCAAAATTAGGAGTGAGGGGAGCAATGGACTTTCTTAAAAACAGTTTGACTTTAGACGAATAGTTGGTTGAGTTAAGAAACTCCAATACATCAACTCCTTTATGAGGGCAAGAATCTAGGATTGGACCTTGATTACCATGTCCACTAGCACATAACTGAAAAACTCCTTTCAAATTGAACTCTGAAATAGGGCAATTCAAATATCTTAAGGATGGATATCGAGCTTCTTCTTCACGGATGGATTCTATAACAGGTAAAGGCAGTACTTCCCCTAGGATGTGATTATTTATTTCCTACTGTACAAGGAGAGATTGAGAAATTTGAAGTACATCAAATCAAAATGATAAGTACATGAAATAGAAAATTATCCAGCTTAACAATGACTTTTTGACATAAAAGCCAAACAGATACATCTGTTGAAGATGCTCCACGAAATTAAGCGCATGCATGCTGATGCAAGCTCATGAAACTAATGAAACTCTTAACATTCATTTTTTGTTTTTTGGTTGTCCTCATGTGTTTTAGCAATGGTAAATTAAGTGTGATAAATGGACACTTCATTACATCCTTATAGATATAAATTTTGCAGATCCAAGTTTAACAGAAACTCCAGCACGACACATGGCTAGATGTTTCGCCATTTAATTCAAGAAAACCAACAACTGGAAAAAACAAAAGGCAATGATCAAAAGATCACTCACCTTACGAAACTTGGCATTCTGGTAAATTTTTGTAACATCAGCTGAGGCAGGGAGAATAGCTTCTCCATTATAGCAAGCTTCTGACAGGAATTCACGTTAGAAACAAACAACAATCAGAATGATGAACAAGCCTAAACTCCATTCTGCTATTAACATTTTGATTGAGCAAACTATTAAGATTAATTTGGAAAAATTATAATCAAGAAAAATGTTGGACCAACAAAGTGCAACATATTTGTAAAATGCATAAAGAGTCAAAATATGGCTACCGTAACACACCTTCAACTGTGTCCTGCATTAAGGACTCAAATGCACCAGGAGGAAGTGGGTCATATTCCACACCAAGTGGAGGGCCATCCCCTCGATAATGCTTTCCCAGCTGCCTCTTGACTGCTGTTATTGCAGCATTCTCAACCTGACCCTTCACTTTTAAATAACCTGATGGGCCAGGCCTAGTTTTTGAACCCTTCACATCTGATTGACATTTTGGTATCATGTACCTCAAAGTTGCTGCATCAAAAGGATCCCAGTTCTGATGGTTAGACACATTTCGTAATGAATAACTGCCTCCTGAAGATGGATCATCAGTATGATTGTAGTTTTCAGTGTAGCAACTGCCATGCTCATATGTGAGGTCTGCAGCAGAGAGTTCTTTTGGAGTCAACTGTCCACTTTCAACTGCCTTTGTATTGAAATTCCTATCATCTCCCAGTTTTGTGCTGCCACAAGAATCTTGCCTGTGCCCACTGCCATGATCTTGTACGACTTCATTTAAACTATCTTGCCTTCCAGTGGCATAAGTTTCCTCATTCATTAACCTCTTGTCTTTCAACCTCCTGTGGCAAAACCACCCAGAAACTTGCTTCTCTGTCAAACCTATTGACTTGGCAAGCCATAGTTTCATTGTTTCTGTAGGGTACTTGTGCTCTGGGAAAAATTAAGTAACAAGTTTTATTTGACAATTGCATCATAGGAATATGATAAAATGCGAGATACAACATAACAAGACTAGTAAGCTACCATTGTAAAATTTCTCCAATGCTTGAACTTGAGCATGTGTCTTCACAGTCCTTTTCTTGTTCTTCTCCAGAAGGGCCTTACCATCATCCGAATGCATCTCAAATGGCTCTAAATCATTAAGAATGGAAAACATCGCAATGGAAGATCAGCTAAAATGGGCATGAAAAATCAATTCAAACTCCAAATTCCCAATTGTTGCTTGGATCCACAAACATCCCATCTTAATAACCTACAAGCTGTGAAGATAGATTGAGCTTATGCAACACTCTAATATCATTCTCAATATACTATCCATATTTTCTGGGATTTAACTACTTCAATATTCACTTCAAAACCTTTGTCTCAAGCTTGTTTGACTGGACTTTCCCTTATATAATGAAAAAAACATTATTGTGCTACATCACAGAAATCTGAGGCAATACCTTGTATCTTATTAAAGTAAAATATCTCAACTTTTACAAGTTTCCAAAACATAACAATTTCAATGCACATCCACATCCATCACGAAGATGTACATTTAAAATTTTGTATATAGCTGAAAAAATATATTGACACAAGTGGATTGTGTAACCAATCTACATGAAGGGATTGTTGTAAATACTGTGAGAATGTTTGTTTTTGTTTTTAGCTATTTTTCTTGGGAATTATGTAAAAGTAAAAGAGAGAAGAAATTTTAAAATGTGCAATGATTGTAGTGTGTGTTTTTTGGATATGAAAAATGAAAACAAACATTGCCTAAATTTGTCCCAGTTTCACACAATTCAACTATAAATGCATCACAACCTCAAATGGGAAATAAGGTGTTTGGCATCATGGCATCTTGATCTAAAAGTAATTAAATAAATTTGCCAAATGTCATTATGTCTGTTTCATTCAATTCATATGAGCAATACATCATTTAAATTTCATTATCTCATGAATAAGCAAGGTCTAGAATTAATGTAATTTTATCTTTTCACACCCATCCTACACTCTTAGCGGAGAAAAGGAGCTGACCACTAAATTCTTCACTGGCAGTACTAAGTAATGGAATTCCTTAGCAATGAAAAGCTTGCCCAAGAAAAGACAGACAAAGCCGTAGAATCTTTTAAGTGCGACCAGCCACTTACTTTCCAAGCAATAGACTCTTCTAAGCATGACCTACTGCTAATATATATATATATATATAGGCAAAGTGGGAGCACTTAGTAAAGCAGACAAAGTTCTGTGACTACTCATAATTGCTAAGAACCCTCCACGGGACTTGGTTCATGGTAATTGTGTTCCATATAGCTTGAATGCCTTGCATATTCAGCTAACACTTGCATTGCTCAATCCTCACTCCATTGATTGTCTTGTTTTCTATTCTTCTTCATGAGACATATGAATCAAAATATTAGCATCTGAATGATCTGAAACTCATATAAACCTCAGAATTCCAAATGATAATTTCTCAACGTTCTGGAAGATGACAATGCAGGGCAAAGGTAGTCCTACCCCAAAGATAAGAATATCTCTTGCTCTTATAGAGCAGTTTTACATCACTGTTTTCATATAAACCACACGATAGCCCATGAAGAAAATATTAATTAGCATCATTTAGATGAATTGTCTATTTATCTAAAACAAAATGAAGCTTAAAGAAACACAGTTTGGACAATTAAACGATAAATTTGCAAACAAAAATGCCCGAATTAAACTACAGAAACCAACTCCCCCCACCCCCAAAACCCTGAATGTCGTCAAATCCAAGTCAATCATGATCTGATACCTTCACCGAAAAAATAGATAAATAATAAATAAAATTCATACCTTTTTCCGTGGTTCTTCTGGTCTAACTTCCCCTGGTGTAAATTCTCCTGGGGTTTCTGATTTGATTACTATTTTCTAAGCCTTTCTCTGTTTGCCCCTCTATGGACCCATCAAAAATATTTCATCCCCACTCAACTTGACGGAGACTACAATAAATTCCAGGCAGAGAGAGGGAATCTTTATCAGCTACATCAGATGTGAAGTTGATGTACCCTGAGGGGGGGGGGGGGGGGGGTTTGGTTTTGCTGGTTGGAGAACTGAAGTCCCCTCTTCATAAGCTATTATTATTCTTTCTTGTTGACAAATTTTTCATTCTTTTAGCTTTAATTTGCATGCCCTCCCCTATTGGTACATTTTGATTATTCTGTTTCTGCTTTCTTCTCAGGCATCGTCATTTATATCGACTTGTTTGCTGGCTTTTGCATTTACTCCTAATACTGTAACCTTCTTTCCTTTAATATCCTAATTAATAGGCACCAGATCTGTTGATTTCTGCTGAGAATTTCAGGTTCTTTTTATTAAATTATTGCTGTGAATAAATTGCTTCAGACACTTGTTGCAAATTACATAAACAACCAAAACGGTTCCTTCCTTCAATCTTATCATCAAATATAAACTAAAAAAATCACAACTTGTGAGAACAATCTAGCGTCGTTTTCCTTATTTTCACCGACTTCTCTTGATGGGTTGTTGATCCCATAACCGAAAAAGAAACGGATACAATGAAACCATATACGCATTACATATATCTATGAATAGTGTCTGACCAGAAGAGAGCATAACTCCACAAACGTAGGTCAAGAAAAACAGGTTGACGTCCACCAGTTTACTTCTTCTGTCTTCTTCTTCATTTCTTCATAATAATGACATGATCAGAACAGCATTCACTACCCATCGGTACAGCATATTAGGCGCAGTTATTATTGTTTAATTTGTTTTATTGAATACTTGTATCATGCATTGTCATACACTCGTGACCCACAAGCTCCTGACAGCTATTATACCTCCTCCATTACCCACTGATGTACAGTGATAGGTCTTCTGTCTCCATGCCTGATTGTACCGCGATTGTTGAGGCTGTAATAAATGTGGTTATTTGAGACTTGAAAAAATTCTTTTGGTTGCCGATTTATTTGTAGTATTTTGTTTTCCTTCATTTTGGGCTCAATTGGGCCTTAAAGGAAAGATTTTGGGCCTGTGGATGATCAAATGGACGCTTTTGAACTGGGCCAAGCTGTCAATCTTTCGGGACCTTTTGTCCAGTTAATTTGTTTGTTCGTAGATGAAGTTTAAATTTAAGATTCAAAAGATAAATTATTATCATATTCAAATGTTTATTTTCATTTTAAAAATATTTTTGAGATTTTTGATATGTGTTTTGTTTTTGTAATTTGTAATCTAACAAAAATCACACACTACAAAATTATGTATAATTATCAAATATTATGTAATTATGTATACATAATCATCAAATATGTATAATTTTATTGATGTAATGAAGTGCAATATTATGTTAATAGAGATACGAGAAATAAACAGCACAAAAAAAAAATGAGTAAGATTAATATAATCAGATTGAAATTATTATTTTTGTAATAATAATTATTACTACAAAAGTTATAAAAAAATGTATCAAAAAATTATTAAAATAAAAGAAAAATAAATAAGTTAGAAATGATTAAAAAAATACAAAAATTAAATTAAGCAATTAAAAGTGGATAAAAAATACAAAGGAGAGTGGGTTTATTTTAGTGAATAAATTTTGTGACCAAAAATGGTTTCTATGGGGCCCTTGTACTTAATAATATAGCTGCGTACAACTGCATGTTCAATGTGTCTACATCTTAATTTGAAAAAATATATATATACATCTATATAAATATATATATATTAGTTTATTTTATTATTTAGCAAAAAATATTTATTTTACATGTGTACATATTGTTTTATTAATGATGATAAAGTATAGTTTGATCATGTTTTAAAATTTTTAATGATAAAAGTGAACTATTAAAATAAAAATTATGTTAATAAAAGATAAGTTTGTTATATTTTTTAAAAAATAAAAAATAAGTCATTAAAAATGAAAATTGTATAAAAATGAAAGAGTAAAGATGAGGAGACATTAAAATAATAAATAAAAATATAAAATTAGAATTTTTTAGTAAATTAACTTTGAAAACCTAAAGTGGTTACTATCTATTCATTACTCTTTCTAAACACAATGATATGTGTAGGTGTGTGTGTGTGAAAACCCTATCTATACTACTATTATGGAAGAAATCTTTAGAAAAACTTAGTTTTTAAAGTAGAATCCCAAAAATAACCTCATCTTTTTGGTGAAAAAATAAACAAGAAAGCTAATTAAATAAAAATGTCTTTCTCATAGGCTGTGGTTGTGTCTATTTTTATTGTTAAATTTTTATAAATCTCATAAATGAAAAGAACAGTGAATGGGAAATGCACTGTCAACTGCACAATTGGAATATGATTTTTGTTATTCACTTTAATAATTATATACTAGTTTTTTTTTTATAATTAATAAATTTATTCTTAATTTATTAACTTTTTTGCACACGCCTAATTGTTAGTGTATATTAGTGATTAATGCATATTCATCTACATTTATATAAAGAAATACTTTTTTTTTTTCAAAATGTAAAGGTTATGTCATTTATAAAATAAGAAATGATACGGGGTTCGAAAGAAAATCAAAGAGAATTAATATAAGGGTACGACAAGAAAAAAAGTTGAGAGGAAAAATAAAATAAAAAATATATAAGAAATTTAAGGATGGTCTAGTAATTATATTTTTTGCAATTTAAATCAAGCTTTTAACATTAATATATTATGTATACATATAGTAAAATGTCTGTTTGATGAAATTTCAATTCTAATCCTTCCTCAAAAAAGTAAAAATTAAAAAATAAGGATGCATGCATGCACACACATAGCAAGTCATTTTAATTGCTCGTGATCATTTTTAGACAATTTTAATAGTCGCAAGTTCAAGAACGAAATGCATTTAATATATTTGTAATTATAGAATATATAATGAAGAATTACTATTTAATTTTGAATCATACACTCAAAATATAAATTAACAGCAAGATAAAATAGAAAAGTACCAAATTTATGTCTCCTTACCTACGTTCATGAAGGGATACAGAGTGGTGTTTTATTAATATGGAGTAGTAAAATTTGCACGCAGATTTGTTTATAAATTATAAATTTAAAAAAATCTAATTAATAAAAATAAAATATTTCATATTAAAATGTGTAAAAATATTTAAAATAATAAAATAAAAATATCAAGAAAATTCTGAAAGAAAATACAAATAAAAAAGTTAAAAGAAAATTAAAATTAAAAATGACAATTATGTGGTTTTTAGATTTTACAAAAATATTTAAACTAAAAAAATGATGAAAGACTAAACGAATTTAAAAAATGATAAAATTTGATATAACATATAAATATAAATTATATATTGGATCAAAGGAGAGAAGAAAATAATAAAAAAGAATAAAAATATTTGATATAAAGTTATTTATATAAATTTATTTTGTATAACTATAAATTTTTATTAAAATAATAATATAGTATAGGTGAGTACGTTACAAGGGATTCTTCCTTCTTCGATCAACACAATGTGGCTGTGTTCGAAAACTCCCTTTTCAATCTTTATTTGTTTGATCAAAATTTATATTATCTAATATATTATTTACTTTAAAATCAATTATTCTTTTTTCTCTTAAATATCTAATTATTTAATTATTCTTTTATCATTATATCTTTTCACAATCAAATCAATACCTACATATATAAACACATACACTTATATTTATATATATTTATATTTTAAAAATTAATTATTACACTTGTATACTATAATATTATTCTATTATTATTATATATTTCATACTTTTATAAATACATAAATTTAAATAAATAATACTATTACTCCCATCAAAAAAATATTATCCTAACATAATTTTCATCAAATATCGTGTCTCGAACTCTCTTCCAAACATAGTCTATTGGTCTTAGCTTCCTTTTTAGTAACTAACCCATGTGCCCTTTTTGCATATTTCCACTTTCTCACTGTTCAATATTCATTACATTGAGTAACTTCCTTCCCGCTTCTATTACTATCTTACCCTTTGCTACTTCCAAATATTGGCCACCTCTTCCCTTAATTAATGTCAAGATCCTAATGGGTTGTTAGCCTTTAAAGGCTCACTAGCAAGTAACAAAATGTGGCATAAAATGTGTATTATTATATTCTTTGTCATAATGAGATGTTAATTACATCTACACGCAAATAAAACTATCAAAAGTATCTTATAATCATGAATTTGGTCACCACCAATACAAGAACAAAATTCGTGTTTCAAACTTATCGATTATAGTTTTTCATTGTGATTATTCAATAATTTAATCTAAAGAAAAAAAATCTAAAATTATCCCGTGAAATACTTGAGAACACCATGAAGCTAAAAAAAAATTAAAAAGGAAAATCAATGAAAGGGGGAAATATTATTTTACACTATAGTGTGAATTGAATGAAGTATGAAAGAAATAATGTAAAGGAACTTTGGCAAGCGTTTGGAACTTTGTTTTTTATGTGGCAATGTTGCATGTGATTACAACATTAAAGTGAGGAAAAATAAAAGAGTGTGGGACCAATTTGATGAGAGGATCAAAGGGACAATGATTTTGATTCATGCCTAATTCTTTCTTTTTCAAAGAAAAGTTAAGAGGCTTGTGATTGTTTTACTGTTTAATCATTATCATTTTACTTGTGTTGGCCCCATTGATGTCTGTCCTTTTTTCAGTGTTATAATAGCTTTGTTGGAAATGCAAAAAAGAAGATGTTTCTTCAATTTTTATGTTTGATTTCTTTTTGTTTTTTTGAGGTTTTTTTGGTGTTATTATTTGGCCTAAGTCCTTTGATAAATAATTTTTCTATTGTTAGTAGCTATGAACTTGGAACTTAGTGTGTACACACCCATATACATAGATAAATTAATATTTTATCCTAAAAAATAATTTTATAAAAAAGAAAAGACGAAGCTTGCTAAGTAAATAATTTTATAAAAAAGAAAAGACGAAGCTTGCTAAGTATTTTACACTCGTCAAATCATACAAATTCAAGTTAATTTTGCTTTTGAGATTGCGATTCACAATCATGGATTATATATAATTAAATTATTTATCTTTATGTACGAAATTCATATTATGTGATAATTAACCTAAATATCTATATAAATGGAAAAATAGGCTCAAACGATGGTAATCTATTGAGTTGGGACCCCTTACATATGGATAGGTATTGTTTGATGAATAAAAATAGTTAATCGATGATATTTATAAATTTTTGGTATGTATGGTTCATTTTTACTCATGTAAAATGGGATAAGGGTTATGAAAAATATTATAAATGATTATTTTTATCATATCCATTAGTTTGCATTACTTATTCAATATTTTAATTATTTCATATTGAATTTCTATTTTATCCGTAATTTTTTATCTTTTAGAAAATATAACACGCTATTAATTTAAATATAATATTTTATTTAATCCAATTTTTAAAGTGGATGCAACCTCACTATAGAAAAATCGCTGATTGAGGAATATATATGTCTGTGTATTATATTATTTGGGCTATGATACATTGATAATTTGTAAAGTTTCAAATAAAAAAAATAAAATGAACAAACAAGAAAACTTTCGAAATCAAAAGATGCTCAAATAATGTCAAAAACTAAACAAAGGAAGAGCCAATCATCTCTCTTGAACATTATAGGCTTCGTTTGAAAGTCAATTTTTTTCATTATTTTTCAAATGAAATATTTTTGAAAAAAAACACTACTTTTGAGTGTATAATTTCATGAATTTCCATGTTCCTATTATGTTGTAATGTTTTTAGTTTTTCAACATTTTTGGATGATCTTTTTATTTATTTAATTAATTAATAGCAAATAAGGATGTTAGTTCCAAATCTATAATTGTGTGGTTTGAATTTGAAGATTTAAGAATTACTAAAATCTCATACAAAATAGGATTATAATTAAAATTGCTACCATTTTAAGTTAGCTCTAGCGAATCTTCTTTCTTGGTTTATCCCAAATTATCATTTTTTATTAATTAATTAAAAATGAGAATATTAATTTCAAATTGATATTTGTACTGTTGAAGTTTTAAGGTTTGAAAATTGCTAAAATATTATGCAAAACATGGTTACAATTAACATTGTTACTGTCTTGAAGTTGCTCAAAAGATTTATCTTAAATTACCATTTTTTATTTGTTTTATTGAGGCTATATTTGTTTTCACTTTATTTAACATCATGTATGCATTTTAATCATTATAATTTTTTAAATGTTACCAAATTTCCTCTTCATTTTTTATAATTTTTTTAAAAAAATTATGCATAAAAATACATTCTTAAAAAATCTTAAACTACCAACCTAAATGTTCTTTTCACTCAATAGCTTAACTTCAACTATATTCATGTAAATTATTCTGGTCCATCATTCCATCATTCAAAGAGGAAAGTGGGATTAATTTTTCAGCCTTTAGGGGATGGAAAATTTTGGTAACAAATGTTTTAGACATTTTATTTTATTAGTAATAAAAATGCACACTTCGTGCATAATTTTATTAAAAATTAATATTTTCAATACACATTTCAATTTACTTATAAATAATAAAAATATAAAGAAACTTGATAATGAGATAGACTAGATTAAAATTAAGAGAAAGAACTTAAAAATATAACAAACTAAATTTAAAAAATAAAATTAAAAAATAGATAGAGGGAGAAAATAGATAACTTATCAATAATAAAATAGAAAATACTAATATTTTTTATTGCTTTTACAGATAATTGCTCCAAAGGTCAAAGGTCAAATGTTGCTAGGGTGTAGGACAAGTTGAGATTATTCATGAATTTGACGAGTCAATTTTAGCTTGAATTTGACTTAACTAACATTCTTTGTAAGTTGAGTTTGAATTTAATTATCTATGTTGCAAAACTCGTAATTAAACTCTTAAGCTTTTTTATTATTAAATATTTTTTAATTTTTATAAAATGTGTTATCTATTCAAATGTGGTTATAATAATTAAATTAATAATTGAAACATAACATATAACACATTGATTTTAAAAACTTATATAATTGTAATTATGGGATATATTTACCAAACTGATATATGAAATATACACACATACGAGTAACGTGCATGTTTTGCGACCCTCTCTTCCTCATCTATAAAATTGTTTAATATAATATTTATAATATAATCTTAAATTTAATCTGTAACTCAATCTTTACAGTTCTTTGGTATAATATTATGCGCGTTTCCCCTTATAGATCAACCTTAAACAGTATTTTTATATTTATTTAATAAATTATTTATATATTATACAATTATTATTAACTTTTTATATAATTTAATTCAAAAGATTTTTTTAAAAATATAAGATGGCATTATAAAATTAAATTGATATATGCGTAGTTATACTAAAATATTAGTTTAATTAGTAAATATTTACATAACTCAAATGCACATATTTTTAATTTTATTCAAAATGTGTCAATATTTTCTAATTAATATTAATTTTATAATTTTAAATATTAAATTGAATTAATACTAGAACATAATTCACGCTTTATATATATATATATATATTTAAATTTGTTAGTTAATTTTTAATATTTTTTAAAGTTAAAAACTAATCAACTCGAAGATTGTCTCCACTTAAATTTAAATTCAAATTCAAACAATTTTTTTTAGAATTTCTAACTCGAAATGGGCTTGAACTTATACAAGTCAAGTTTAAATATAAAAATTTTTCTCTACTCAATTCAAATTCAACTAATTTATATCTCATGTGTAATGGTTATGTTTGAAACTTAATTTTCAAATTCAAAATATTCTTTCAAATTTTAACTATTAAACATACTATTTAAAAATATCTACATCTAAGTTCAAATTTAAAATTTTTATCTCTCATATATATATATATAACTAATTAATTATTTTTTAATTATTACATGTATTTATAATCAAATTAATATTTATATATACACGCATATATATTACATAATTATTCAAATTTATTTTTATTTATACTCTAAAATAATCATTATCTTTATAAATTATTACATCATTCATTCATCATTATATTATATTATATATATATATATATATATATATAAATTGTAATATTTATTTTGTTCAAACGTAACTTTCAAACACACCTCACAAAACTCCTGCCCAAAAATTCCCTCAACCCAACGTAGCCAATAATGTCAAATACTGAAAATCTAATAATAATAATACCGAAGAAGTCCAACCCATTTCCTATGTGCGTGTATCTTCATGTCCGTCACAAGCTACGCAATACCAACTTCTGCTCCTTACAACTGGTAATCATCGGATCAACACTCCGTTGTATTCGTACATGCTTTCACCTTTCTGGTTTTGTTAATCACCCACAGACACGCGCCTCGAGCTCGTCGCATATTTCAACTCTCCTTGGAACCATCACTGTACTTCCTCCCGTTGCATTCCGTTTTCAGTGTTGTCACGGTACTCCTTCGCTCTGACCCTGTTGAAGAATCAAGCTTACGGGCTAATTAAGAAGTTCTACAGTTGCAGTTCGGGCCAATTCGGGCGGTTCCTCTGGCCGCGGGCAATGTAGTTTTTTTTGTTTTTTTGTAGGCAAACAACGAGTATTGGATGAGCGTCGAAGGTGAATGGGGGAGTTTTCGTTTAGGGTTTGTTTGGGAAAGTGGGAATTCTTCATCTGATGTCTTGGAACGGCGATAGGATGAGTAACCCTGATGTCAGCAGAGCTGGTGGGCCTGTCGAGAGAGACGTAGAGCAGGTGAATTTTTTTGCATACATGTATGTGTGTGTGTATGTATGTAGTATTTGTGACATGTAACATGTTGACTTCAAAGTCATGGGATTGAGCGTGATCAGTTGATTCGATCATTCCCGTTTGTTAATAGATTTTATTTGGGCCGTGCTTCTGAAAAAATTGATATAATCTAGTGAAAAATATGTTCCATAAGGAGAGCCATTTTATTTTTTTGTCAAAGTTGTAATGCTATAGCCTGGTTATCGCAGTAGCCCAATTCTTTCGTAATATTTCCAGGCATACTAGCATAGTTTCCAAGTACGTTGGCCTCTCCCAACAGAAGTTCTCTGGTTGTACCAATACCTGCACGGTTTACTGAGGTTTAATTTGTGCTTATGTAAATGCTTACACATTGCAAATATGTGAACGACGGGTGAATTAGCTGCTTGTTGGAAAATAAGGTTGTGATTTACGACTCCTTGCAAAACTAGCCTAAATATTTGCCGTAAAATATTTATTAGGTTGCCTTGTGCACTTCACTGAGTCATTTCAGGAGTTCTAATTTTGATTTTTTATCATTTCGTATCCATTACTAATGGGTGTGTTACTGCATCAATTTTCCTTGGCCTCTATATTTTTGGCATTTCTAATTCTGGCAGCTAAGATTAAAAATTGATTAAATAATTGCGTAAGCAAATTAACAGATTCATTTTATGAGAAGGAATTTTTTTATTCTTTCATATAATTTGATATTTGTATTTTCATTGACACTGTAGCCAATATTCTTATTTTCAGCATAATTTTTGCAACTCTTAGTTTTAGTTTGGCCCATGGCTGATTTTGTCACATTGAGCTTTCTATTGTCTTGGCTGGATTTTCTGCAAAACATGGTATCCCTTGTTTAATGTAGATGCTGTTTACCAACGTGTCCATCCTTGTAATTGGAATAATTAAATATTAAATTTACCATTCTTAAGCTTTTGAACGAAATGGTCATTCAACGTCGTATCAATGCTATGCCAAATAAGAGGTATTGAGTTTGAACCTCAGAGTCACCTACTTATAAGAAAAAAACGATTTTTATGTGCTAGCTTTCACAAAAAAGAATACCTTCTGCATTTGCGTGTGAAGGGTGTATTACAGTAATTAAATATTAAATGATGCACCTCTGTATCAAGAAAAAGAATCCCACTTGCATGCAGGTGAAGGTTGTATTAGAGTAATTATAAGTTAAACGATACACCTCTGTATCAAGTTTAAATTTTCAGATCAGGTAGTCATTCAACGCTTGTTTTCTCCTTTTCTATTGTGGGCCTTGATATATGTACATTTACTGTTCTTTAATAGTTGAAGTGAGCTAGTTTTCTCCCTTTATGAGCTTGGAGTGTAGTTAAAGCTTGTTCACTGCTGAAAATGTCCCTCGATTATGTAGCTTAAATGCTTTTGTCTGTGTACCTGTGAAGGATTTTAGCTTCATGGTTGAAATCATTTCACAGATGTTCTTCCTTTTTATGTAATTTGAGCACAGAGAAATGTTTTTCAGTGAATCGTTAAGCACTACCTTTCAACTTTGCGCATATTATTTACTGAAAATACTTTTCATGTATTTTTTCTTGTTTCAGATTTTTTTTCCCAGTTGTTTCTTTGCCAATCATATTCATGGTGTTTAATATGGGTATTGGTTGCCTTTTACAACAGGCTATTACTGCACTTAAGAAAGGTGCACACTTGATCAAATATGGAAGGAGGGGAAAGCCAAAATTTTGTCCATTTCGCCTGGCAAACGTAAGGCCTAGAATATTATTGATATTTTGCTTTTTGGGCTCTTATTTGTTGTTCTACCTGCGTGTTGTAAATGGAGCATGGATCATGAATGAAGTTTCATTTGCTCAAGCCATATCCTTCTGTCTGAAGTGGAAAGGAATAATGAAATGCCCTCTGTAGTTGTTAATTACACATGTTATTCTGTGAGGTATCTTGATGTCTGCAGCGAGCGAATGCTGAATACGAGCACATACTATGATTATCTGCTTATCATTGCAACAATTAATACTGATAGTTACCTATTTGTCCCCAATAAGAATAGACAAGAGGATATGGACAAAAGCTTTCGTGGAATCAAGTTCCTCAACAATTTTAAAACATTATAGTTTGAATCAATTGCTTATAGTTTTCTGAAGCCGTGTCCATGGTTATCATAATGTAGTATTTTTTATAATGAATTTTTGGCTGTTTTATAGCCTTATGTTTGGAGGATTGATCCCAAGGTCTTTTCCAGCTTACCATTAGTGGGATTCATCAGTTAACTCTAAGCAAATACATAAATTACTCTGCAAGATAAATGATGCATGACGTACCACTACTAACAAAGCTATTAATTTCTGCCAAGTAGCAAGGGAGCAGACAAGCTTAATTTGGGATTAAGTCTTGGCTGAGTTGAGATGAGGACTGGTTGGCCCATAATTTGAAAACAGAAGAAAAAAATTAGAAATTTCAATTGGCTCCTGAATCAGTTGGTTCTCTCTGGCCCATTTCTAACAGGAGGTCCAATCAGTTCCCTTGCATTTCTCCAAGAAGTATGTTTTTATGTCCATCTGAAAGGTGCAATGCCTACTCAACTCTCAACTAGAATTATGGATCACATAGTAGTTCATGAACCTTGGCAGCATTTTCATGTGTTAAATTCATAAAGTTAGCATCTATTCTGTTGCTTATTGGAGATTACTTTCTGTCTCTTTCTTCCAAGTAAAAGCCTGAGAACACTGGAAACATCTAATGATTTGATGCACTTGATTTCAGGATGAGTCTGTTCTGATATGGTTCTCAGGTAAAGAAGAGAAACGCCTTAAACTTAGTCATGTATCCAGGATTATATCTGGTCAGCGGACTGTAAGTCTCTCATTTTCCTTCGCATCATTTTTCCATCCCAAAATGGATTCTTGTATACTTTTCTGAAATTTGCAAATAGTGATTAACATTGTTTACACAATTGGTTGTTAGCTAATCCCCGCTTAAAAGAAAAACTTTCTGCCATAATCACTCTGCGCCTTATCTGGTGAGATAATACCAGGGTGCTTCTCTGCTGATCGGAGAATTTCTTTGTCGATCTTACTGTTATAATATGTAATTGGCGTGATTTAATCATTACACACTGCTTCCTAAGTTATGGTTTTAGTGCACAGACTAGCATCCTGATAGGTAATAGGTGATTGAAAAATGGGAAATTCGCAGGGAAGACTTGGATGCTGAAAATTTGGCTATTTTGATTAGATATTATCCTTGCTACTTTCTCATGAGTTTGCAAGCATGTCGATAAATGTTCTAAAATGTTAAGATCGATACTTGGTTGCCACTGTTGTGCTGCCAAATGAGGTTCTTTATGGCTAGGTTTACCATAATCTTGTAGTGATTGAAAGTTTCCTTTAATGAAACCTTTAATCACTCTTTGCTGGGCTCTACTTAAGATTTCTTGCTTGATTGGCTTCAAAGATGAAATGGCAGTTGTGACGTTAAACTTTAGCTGAGATTTCTGTTAAGTGAGAAGGCACTTTTCTAAGTACGTCTCCTCATCTGCAAGAATGTCAATGCTCAAATTCTCATGAATCTCAAAGTACAATTCTCGTTAACTCTAAATTATCCTTTTATGCTCTGAATTCATGTCATTCTATTTCTTTTTCCTTCCAGCCAATTTTTCAAAGGTACCCACGACCTGAGAAGGAATACCAGTCTTTTTCTCTTATATATGATGGCAGATCACTGGATCTGGTGAGTGTCCTTTTGTCTTCTCAAAGTTCCTTGGGAAACAATTGTGGCCACTGTTGGTTCTTGCTACAATGTTGTTCTTCAAATTGATGGTAACTATCCTTGTCATCTGGTAGATATGCAAGGACAAGGAAGAAACAGAGGTATGGTTTACTGGGCTTAAGGCATTGATTTCCCGTTGTCATCAACATAAGTGGGGAACAGAATCAAGGAGTGATGAAATTTCATCTGGAGCTAATAGTCCCAGACCATACACC
This sequence comes from Avicennia marina, assembly GCA_019155195.1. Classification (NCBI taxonomy): domain Eukaryota; kingdom Viridiplantae; phylum Streptophyta; class Magnoliopsida; order Lamiales; family Acanthaceae; genus Avicennia; species Avicennia marina. Next base: position 2,137,978 of record CM032783.1, on the reverse strand, counting down.
AGAAATTCTCCCCTGAATTCCTCTTTTGAAAGTGGTAATAGCTTGCAGAAGGTGAGCTGTTCATGCTTGCTCTTTTCATGTGTTTTCCTCTTGTCAGATCTGCAAGCTGGAACATGCTTAAGAAAGATTTTCTTCTTATATTGATGACTACAATCTCATTTCACCAAAGCAGGATGGTACTGGTCAATGCTGCCTCCACAGTCCTTGTGATAGTCCTCAAGAAAATGGTCTAAATGTGGCTTGTTCAGATAGTATGTTGTATGTTGTACTACCCAAAGGTTTCTTCCCTTCAGATTCTGTTAGTGGTTCTGTTCATTCCCCTTCTTCTGGAGGTTCAGATGGCATGCATGGTCACATGAAAGGAATGGGAGTGGATGCCTTCAGAGTCAGCCTTTCCAGTTCTGTAAGTTCATCAAGTCTAGGTTCTGGTAATGATGATGGTGATGCCCTTGGGGACGCTTTCCTTTGGGGGGAAGGAACAGGTGATACTGTTATGGGTGGTGTCAAGATGGATTCAGCACTGCCCAAGGCACTGGAATCTACAGTTGTATTAGATGTTCAGAACATAGCTTGTGGTGGACGACATGCTGTCCTAGTTACCAAACAAGGAGAAATATTTTCTTGGGGTGAGGAATTGGGAGGTAGGCTTGGACATGGTGTAGATTCTGATGTCTTGCATCCAAAGCTAATTGACTCCCTCAGCAGTACTAACATTGAACTTGTTGCATGTGGTGAATACCATAATTGTGCTGTGACGTTTTCTGGAGATTTGTACACTTGGGGTGACGGTCATTTTGGTCTTCTAGGGCATGGGAATGAAGTGAATCATTGGGTGCCCAAAAGGGTTAATGGACCACTGGAGGGGATTCATGTATCTCAAGTTTCATGTGGGGTTTGGCATACTGCTGTTGCGACATCTGCAGGGCAGTTATTCACTTTTGGTAATGGAACTTTCGGGGTTCTTGGTCATGGAAATCGGGAAAGTGTTCCAAAGCCTAGAGAAGTAGAATCCCTGAAGGGTCTCCGCACTGTGCGAGTGGCATGTGGCATTTGGCATACTGCTGCTGTTGTCGAAGTCATGGTTGGAAGCTCCTGTTTCAGTAATTGTTCTTCAGGAAAACTTTTCACCTGGGGAGATGGTGACAAATATCGACTGGGACATGGTGACGAAGAATCAAAACTTGTTCCAACCTGTGTTGCTGCTCTCATAGAACTGAACTTTTGCCAGGTTGCTTGTGGGCATAGTCTGACAGTTGCTCTTACAACCTCTGGCCATGCATACAGCATGGGCAGTCCAGTTTATGGGCAGCTAGGGATCCCTCATGCTGATGGGAAGCTCCCTTCTCGTGTTGAAGGAAAACTTGCTAAGAGTTTCATTGAGGAGATTGCTTGTGGTGCATATCATGTGGTTGCCGTGACTTCGAAAACGGAAGTTTATACATGGGGGAAGGGAGCAAGTGGTAGATTGGGTCATGGGGACACAGATGACAGAAATTCTCCAACTTTAGTTGAAGCTTTAAAGGACAAGCAAGTAAAGAGCATTGCTTGTGGTACTAATTTTACTGCAGCTATCTGCCTACATAAGTGGGTCTCAGGGGATGATCAGTCCATGTGTTCTGGTTGCCACCTGCCCTTTAATTTCAAAAGAAAACGCCACAACTGTTATAACTGTGGACTTGTTTTTTGTCATTCATGCAGCAGCAAGAAGTCACTGAGGGCTTCTATGGCACCAAATCCCAATAAACCCTTCCGTGTTTGTGATATTTGTTTCAGTAAATTGAAAAAAGCTATTGAAACTGACACATCATCTCATCCCTCAGTGAGAAGACGAGGAAGTATGAATCAAGGCATAAATGATGTTATGGACAAAGATGAGAGCTTGGGCACAAGATCTCGTCCTCCTCAACTAGCTCAGTACATGGAATCCTTGAAACAAGGGGATCCTCACACCTCTGAGAGAGGCGAAAAACTGGAATTCAATAGCAATCACATGTCGCCAATCCCAAATCGAAGCTCTCAATGGGGGGAAAGTAATATCTCCAAGTCTTTGAATCCAGTAATTGCACCATCCAAAAAATTTTTCTCAGCTTCAGTTCCTGGATCTAGAATTGTTTCTCGAGCAACATCACCAATATCAAGACGAGCCAGTTTGCCTCGTTCTACCACTCCAACTCCTACTTTACAAGGACTAACACCACCTAAGTTTGTTTTGGGCAATGTGAAAATGGCAAATGATAGGCTTAGCCAGGAGGTTATAAAATTAAGAGCACAGGTACCTCATTCCATTCAACTAGTCTGACATTTGCTTGCTCTGCAGTTTTATTAATTTTCTCCATCCTTCACCCAATTTTATCTCTTTTCAAGTTTAATGTTATGGGAGAGGGAAGTAGAGATAGGTTAGAAGTGGTGAAAACACTTTTTCATGATCAACAATAACTTCACAGGGAACTGCCTTGTTCTCCCTGGTTCTTTTAAACAAGTGGCAACTTTGAAAGGAATTTAACTGGGAGTCGAGTTCTGTCAGTTTTGTGTTTTCTCAAAAAAGAGAAATTTGCATAGAAGAGGGACTAAACATCCTTGTTTGTTGCAATCACCTTTCTGTTGTTGCCTGTACAGATAGTATATGGTAAATGATGTTACAAAAATGTTGCTCTTTCATTTATATTTAAAATACTTTCATCTTACTTGGAAAACATGGGACATGAGGTCATGGGGTGCAAGCTTGTTTTGCTATAGTTATTTTAATTTTTGTGACCAAAAAAGATGATGATCTATCCACATCTCTAATGCACACTGAAGAGGGCCTTGCGGTGTTTATTTCAATTGTGGTCCTATAGACGGATGGATTTACTTTTAGACCTCCTAACCTTGCTCTCTTGTACAAAAGGAACAGAGTCCAGAATTGCTCCTAGGGCAAATTTAGCTTTGATGCCATGTTCAAAATTGAAAGGATTAAATCGTAGGTGAAGAGAGACTATGAAGTTCATGAAAGCAATTATGTGGTTTGGCCATTTACGCTTATATTTAGAGACAAATGCTCAAAGGGCACAAATAAATTCATTCTCTCTTGATTCTCTCTTACACATTCATTATAATGACCACCTATTTATAAGTGAAACATAGAGTATAATAATGGGAAGAAATCAACAGAATCATATCATACCAAATATTCCTAATCTTACAGCTAATGTAAACTATTCCTATAATTTGGAGTTCGATTTGGAACTTTTCAAGCATGTACTTTGCTAGATTTTCCCTATTCTGTTCCTCTACCTTCTGTTTTTCTCTAAGTTGAGTGGGGTAAGCATGCCTTGGTCATTGATGCTTTGGATGGTAGGTGTAATGGGGCTTGAGCACTTTATTTTGCTCAAAGGCTTTAACTTGATTTATATCATGTTTTACTCAATCTATGGTTAATGGATATAAATGCATTTCAATATTATGACTCTGGCCTGATGAGAGTATTGGAATTGTCAATATCTGATTCTCTTTTATACAGGTGGAAAGTCTTACTCAGAAGGCTAAACTACAGGAGACAGAGCTAGAAAAGACAACTAAACAGCTGAAGGAGGCAATAGCAGTTGCAGGAGAAAAGAATGCCAAATGCAAAGCGGCAAAAGAAGTGATTCGGTCGCTTACCACACAAGTAAGACAAAGTACTTGGGTCATTTATTTTATGAATGGCAAGTTATGTGGTCGCTTGCATGCGTTTTCTTGAACAAAAATTATGCATTGCATCTTTAAGAGCATTAGTGCAATACATACATTTACTATATATTGCAACACGAGTTCATCACATACCATGCACCCCCAAACTTTATTGTCTTCATCCAAAAAACGTATGTTTCTTATTTTATGATGCCACTTCTGTTGATTGCATATCACCTTCATGAGATCAAAGCTTAAATGGCATGAAAGACAGGATGAAACCTATGAGAAATGGGACTAGGTGTATGTTGTGCATTTCTAAGATTTTCATATGCATATATGTTGTAGATATATATTAGATTAGTATTTTGTGATAAGTATATGATGTTTGTCTTAACGTGCTTAAAATATTTTTTGGCTTGTTCTAAATTTGAAGCAACACAATATATTAAGAGCATTTCATATTTGTAAAATATCCGGTTAGCTGCTTGAACGAACAATTTCTGGTCAGTTGCTTGTAGGGTATCAACTATGGAATCTGACCATTACTTTATTGTACTATATTTTATCAATTAAAATACTTTACATTGTGAAGTATGACAATGGAAGCTATAAATTTTATTCCCTTATTAGGCAATATTTCCAAGTCCAATTGAGGTCTTATGGTCTTATCTCATCTCTTCTATGTTGGAGTATTTGCAACTATTTCATTTGACACTTCAAGTATTTTGTTACCTAGTTTGTGTCTAGGGTATTTTGTTTCCTATTTCATAAGGTGTTATATTTGGTTTCTTGTCCTAGCTTCATGCTAAAAATTTGGGCTATTCTTAAATAATATAGTAGGTTACAATTCTTCTAATTATGCTAAGGTAGTATCAGAGTAGATTTGTTACCAAAATACTTAATTTGGTCGAAGCCATTCTTCAATCCCACTGTCACTGCCACGCACCACCATCAATTCACCATTAGGCGTTGCAGCAACACTTCAATCAATAAAAAAGATTTGTTTTAATCAGTTTTTTACACCTTAGTTATTGGTGCAAGCACCATTATGTTTTGTCATGAATTATCGTGATTCACTTTTGTCTGTTGCTGTTAAGTGTTGCTGTTAAGCGTGATCTCTGTTACAGTTTTTTGCTGTTAAGCGCAACCACTATCATTTCTACTGTGTTAAGTGCAATTTCTACTTTACTATCTGTCATGAACAACTAGGATTTTTGATGTTGCCCACCTTACTGGCTTTTTTCTTAGTGTAACATACCTCACTGGCTACTTGGTGTTGTCTATCTCACCAACTACACTACACTGATTGTCTTCTACTGTCTATTGGTTTTAATGTGGTTTTGCAAGTTTAACAGTTTAGCACAATCATACGGTCAACTTGAAGAAGAGTGTTAACAGTATTTTAGAATATTTGTTAAAGTATTTGAAAATATTTAGTTTCATATTTTAAATATTTTGTTATTTAGTGTAGGTTTAGAATATTTTTGTTTTCCTATATCATAAGGTGTTATATTTGGTACTAATCCTATACTATAGATTGGAACCATTCTTGAGTAATGGAGTACACTAAAATTCTTCTAATCACTTTGACCTCTTCAATTAGAGAAATGTGTCTTTAAAATTTGTATAGCAGAGCACCATTCAAACATCATGCAGTCCTCTGCTTGCTCGTATTGTTTGTCTTCCTTGGAAGCCATACATGTACTGGCAAGTGGAGATTATGTCTGAAATTGTATCTGAAGATGTGAAATATAAAAATTTGTTAATGCCGATATCTAAACTGAAAGAAAGCTACTTAACTGTAAAATGAAAACATCTCATAAAATTTCTTATAAATTTATTATGAATTGATCAACAGTGGTAAAGAAAATTTGTTTTCAAGGAGGAGCTGTTGGTTGCCTTTCTGTATAGCCTTAAGTTTTACTCTTTTATTAGTTGTCTCATTGTAAAATTGGTGTTTTGGGTGAGGCCAACCCCATCAAGATCAACATCTTTTATCAGTTACATTATGTTAAAACAAAAAATAAACATCATATTGCCATCTAAACTAATTACTTCATTTCATTACACTTTTGAATCAAATAGAATGATTGACCTATACAAAATTCTTATCAGAATAATGATGTCAGGTTGATAAGAAAGAATTGAAGAAGCCATTTACTTCCAAATGCAAGTATATATTCATGTTCAAACTTTACACAGCTGTTTGAAACTGAAATCTCAAAAAAAAGTATACCACAAGTTTAAAACCTTTTGGTTGTCGTGCTGAGCATTTAAATATCTTGTACTGATTAAGAGGTTTGTTCGTTCTCTTAAATTAACCTGGTGTAATCTATAGTAAATTTTGTTTTCTGGTCCTTTTTTGAATTAAAGGTCGGTGCTGCCATTCTCAGAGATTATTTATAAGAGTGAAGTCATGAGCATTTTTATCTGTATCCTAGTCATGTAATCTTAACTTGGACATGTCATTGATGGATAACCAAGTACATTTGTGTTGTATTGATGAACTTAAAAGAATGGAATTTGTCCCTAGTGTTGATGTAAAATGTTTTTGTCATTTCCTTTCATGAAAGAATTTTGGCATCAAATTATTGTATAGGTCAAATCTAGATGTAATTTCACCAAGGCTTTTTGCCAAAACTTATGGTTTTCAAATTATAGCAGCTGGCCTATTGTAATATTTTGTTTGAGCAATATCATATGATATTTCAGAGGCATGTCAGGAAACAGAGTTGGAAGCAGGAGACTTTTGACTTCTGGTATTGTGATTGATTATTGTGGGATGAAAAAAAAATTCATTAATTCATCAAAATTATAACAAATAAACAATGAGGTTTTTAATGGAAATTCCTTAACTTATCAAATTGGAGGTAAAGTAAAAGGCAAGCAGTCATATGCTTAAATAATTTAATCTAAAAATCCTGTTTAGGTAAGTAGAATTTGACTTTTTGTTTTTTTCATCTATACTCTTTCTATTGACAAGTGAGGATCACACACTCTGTGTGCAAAATTATTTATAAATTCCATAATTTTATTATTATAATTAATTATAAAGTCATTATATTTTTATTAATTGAATAAAATTTTTTAAAACAGAAAATTAAAAGTAATTGAAAAGAGAAAAAACTTGAGAAAAAGTGCATAGGAAAAAATTTCAAAAAGAAAAAAGAGAAGTACAAGGTTAAAAAAAAGATATTAAAATAGTTGTGAGAGTAATTAAGCATTTGAGGACCAAAGTGAGGCCCTTGGTCTTGACAAGTATGGATTATACTTATTTTGCACTTCCATTTTGTTATAATTAATAAATATGTGGCAATGCTAGTTTAATAATTCTTCATTGAGGCACCCTGTATTTTAGGACTTGTTTGTGGGTGGCTAATGGTCAATCGCTTCAGATCTATCTGATGTAATTTCTTTTTTCTTTTTGTGTACAAGAGACCAGCCTACAGATTGCTGCGTTAGCAAAGATACTTCCCCTTGCATAGAATGCATTAATGATTGTGTGATTTCTATTGTAGCTGAAGGAAATGGCTGAAAAGCTTCCCTTGGGTTCTGCTAGAAGCATCAATTCTCCACCATTCTCTCCGCTTTTGTCCAACGATGTTTCTGATTCATCTGTTGGTTGGGTGAATGGTCAAATAAATGGCCCTGAACTGGAATCATCTGAAACATTTGGATCCTGCACTGCCAGTAATAGCAGTTTGGTTAACACTGGACAAGGTCAGATGGAAGCAATTAAGAGCAATGGAAATAGAACAAAAGAAGATGATTCTCATAATGATAATGAATGGGTTGAGCAAGACGAGCCTGGTGTTTATATTACTCTTACTGCCCTACCCAGAGGGCTCAAAGATTTGAAGCGAGTTCGTTTCAGGTATGTTGCATTGATCATTGGCCTGGGTTTTTTATGAATTCCTTAATATATCACAGTTTATATTTAACTCTGTTGGGATATGCTTGATATGGTAGATTCTCTCAGGGGTTAGACTGAATCGCAATTCAGTAAATTTGTGTGTTATAGAAAAGTCAATGATCTCCAGGCCCATTATTTTAGGATATGAAAAATCCTTTTGACTGTGTCTGATAAATCTTCAGCTATCAACCTTTTTTATTAACTAAAATTTAGTTGGTTGATTTTAGTTACTATTTGTGGTGTAATTTTACTGACCACAGCACGAGTACATCTATAAACTAGTATTCCTGTGTAGTTTAAGTGAGCTCAACAGAGATCTACATAGATTATTGAATTTCTTTTTATCTGTCCATGCGCACACGTTATATTGATAATTTTTGTGTCCAATCTCATAAATTACTGTTTTTCTTGATGCTTTTGCTGATAAGTAATAATTGAAAAAGGCAAGGCATCAGAATTGTGGTGTGTGAGAGTACTTATTGTCACAATTATTTTGTGCAAAAGTGAAGATCTGTGGAAATGGTTGAATGCAGTCGGAAGCGATTTAATGAGAAGCAAGCAGAACAATGGTGGGCAGAGAATCAGGCAAGAGTATATGAACAGTACAATGTACGAATGGTTGACAAATCATGTGTTGGTGTAGGAAGTGAGGACTTGGCAAATTGAATAAAATCTATGGTCTTTCTTTTAACCTGATACCATGGCTGCTTGAGCCACAGAGAATATCATATAAAGCAAGTCGGCAGCATTTATGTTCCCGTGGTCTGAAGCGTGGATTGCCATTCAAATACAGAGTAGAGGTGCTAGACGCTTTTCCTCTTAGATTTTCTAATCTTTTCTTTTCCTCTTTTTGGTATTTTAACCAACTCTCTCTTATTCTTGTGGTTAGCTTGGCTATGCCTTTTTCCATTTTTTGTCCCCAACATTCACCTTGTGTGGGGGGATTTAGGGTGAGACATGTAAATTCTTGCTGGTGTGCTGCTTCTAGTTGTGAGTAGCTTTCCTTGTAAGTTCCATAAGCAAGTTGTTCATCTCTTACTGCTTTTCCATTAAATTTCCTATCTGCTGCTTTTAAGTTGTTCATGAATGACGCTACTGTCCATTCTTCTATTGCTAGTCTCCATTGATGCATAGAATGTGTGATTCAGATTCAGTATACCCCTCTCTAGCCCTTTTTTCCAGTTTGTATCTTGGGCCTGCTTTTCTTGGACAAATTGCACACGCATGCAGTCATTCAATAAAATTTAACCGCATTTTAGAGGATGTTCTGTTTTCATTTTTTTAACGTTAGAATATTATTCATAAAAGTTGATATGAATAGTTATCCTGATGAAGTTGAATAGCAGTTAGTATCAGATGAAAATTATGCTAATATCAGCCAGATTGAGGAACCTAATCCTAGTTTTGTGCTCTTTAGTGAAATGAAACGGGTCAAATAGATCCACCCGGAAAAAGTCAGACCCGAATTGCCAAGTCCGAGTTGGATCCAAGCCAGCTTGCAATAAATCCCATAATAATAACCTGGTTTTGGATCATATGGATGCATGTAAAGGTTTTGGACACAAAAGGTCCATTGAACAACACTTGAAGAAATAAAGAGCCAGAAGAACAGGGGATTGTGCAATTTTTACAGTATGACCATATGACAAGGAAAATAGTTATTACAGATCATATCCTGGAAGGAATCAAGGGAGTGGTGTTCTGTAAGAACGTAGCAGCAGCCCCAACCCCACTGCCCAGCTTCACCGGATATCCGACGTCCTTAAGCACCATCTCCACTCCAGCAAGGCAGCCCAGGAGTTGCAACTGCATCGATTGCATCAATAATCTTATCACATCTGACAAAGTCATAATATGGATGAAGGAATTGATCATGCACATGTCTGTACCATACTGCCATTATTACCCAAGATTTTGATGAATTATAGGACTATACAATGTGATTTGGAGCCTAAGAAAACAGAAGTCAGTGAAAGGACAATTAGAACTTGAAAATGGTGTTCTCTTTCTCAGGATGGTTAGCATTTTAGGGCTCAACTGCTATTACAAGATTGGATGTGATATTGTGAACTAAATTGCTGCAGGCTGGTTTCAGGGATCATATACTTGGTGAAAGCAAGAGAAGATACCTCATTCAGGTTTCCAAGATGCCCTATTCGGAATGCCTTCCCAGCTACCTTGTTGAGTCCAAGGCCTAAGCTTAAGTTGTATCTCTTCCATGCCCTTCTAACAATTTCTGAGCTGTCAATGTATGATGGAACAAGCACAGCAGTGACTGTGTCACTGTACCATTCCTCCTTCTGTGTGCAGTTCTTCAAGCCCCATGCATCCACTGCAAGCCTGCATTTTTAAGGCAAACATAGTATAACCAAAAGGGATGAAATACGAAGAAGCCAACTCTCGTAAAATCATGACTTTTGCCTGAGAATACATGAGCACGATAACGTAGGGAAAATGGAGTACCTTGTTGCTTTAGCAAGGCGGGTGTGCCTTGCAATTACATTCTCAAGTCCTTCCTCAAAAATGAGATCAAGAGCTGCTTTAAGCCCATAAAGAAGCTGAATGGAGGGGGTGTAGGGCCAATATGTTCCCATCTTGTAGAACTTCAGGTAGTCATTCCAATCAAAGAAGACTCTGACTGATTTTGCAGTCTTAGTGGCTTCAAGAGCCTTAGGACTTGCACACACAATCCCCATCCCAGTGGGAAGAGACAGAGCCTTCTGTGAACCAGTAAGAGCCACATCCACTCCCCACTCATCCATCCGGAAATCTAGTGCACAGATGGAGGACACTCCATCAACCAGTAAGAGTGCTGGATGCTGATAATGATCTGCTTTCAAATTTCACAATGTCATCCATCACATGAAAGGATGAACCTAATACCTTTGGTAAATCAAAGAGGATTGACACTTACCAAGTATTTTTCTCACAGTCGCCAAGTTGTTGGTGACTCCTGTTGCTGTCTCATTGTGCACAATGCATATGGCCTTAATGGTGTGTGCTCTATCTTCTGCTAACTTTGAGGCCAACACATCAAGATTGGCACCTTGACCCCATTCACTTTCAACAACGTCAACATTGAAGTTCAGACGCTTTTGCTGATCAATCCAGAGCAAGCTGAACTGGCCAATCAGGAATGAAACAATTCTATCACCAGGGGATAAGGTGTTAGTCAGTGCACTTTCCCACGCACCGGTCCCTGTCCCAGACAAAAACTTTATTAAGCAAAATCAACACCGTGTCAACAGAATCTAAACTTCACTTTCAGTGCTGATGAAAACCACTTGAGAGAAAACCACTTCAGAGAAGAAGCAGTGACCTGCATAATTATAAGCCAAAAGCTTTATTGGATGCAGTACCTGTGGTTGGAATGAGAAAAGGAGTTCCAGAAGTGGTCTTAAAGATCTTCTTCACATCCTCCAGCAGGGTTTTTGTAAGAGCTGGAATGGCCGGGGAGCGGTAGTCCTCGTTGTTTCTGTTCATGGCACGAATAACCTGTTCCGGGATATTGACAGGCCCCGGAACAAAGAGGTGGTTCCTTCCTGGTCCATAGACATAGTCCATCTTCCCTGCTTGAAATTTGAGAAGATAACACAAACTCAAATAACTCCCAAAAACATTTGCACGAAATTAATTATTTAGGTTCAGGGAATAAAAAAACACCTGAAAAGGCAATAGACTTTAAATTTATGAGTTGAAACCTAAAATACGGCATCATCAGGACCAGTTAGGAATTTACTTTGAGGTCCTCTGGTCCAATTTTCCATTTGACTAACTCTATTCATATATTTTATTAGAATTGTTGAGCAAAACTTCCTTTTATAACTGGCTACAAGTATTTGAACAGAAACAGGCTTTCCACTTAGAACAAACTACCCAAAGGTGCAGAAATCTCAAGAACCTGCCAGGAAGGCACCTTCTTCCAGACAAAGTTTAATTTCAAGAATTCTTGACATTTAACAATATGGTTTCTAAGAATACGTTCAGTGATACAAAGTAGAACAAGAGAATATCACAAATCCGATGGCCAAGATGATCGGTGATGCAGAGACAACATGTCATGCACACAATCATTTTCACACCAAATTTCTTCACTTAATCTTTAAAATCTCCATCCCCACCGCCCCCTCCACCAACCCACTTGACAAGAAACAGTCGCAAGAAAACAACGCATCGAGCATGCATGCATTAATGCCAAACACACGTACCCTTTCAAGAACAGATAAATTCAAGAAAGACAAGAGCTGACGTTGAGAAAGAACAGATAGCAGGCGTACCTCACTGGAAGCAGAAGTTTTCCGCCGCCTTTGCTTTTCCGTATGCTGGGGAGAAAATTAGAAAATGAAAACTGGGGGAGAGGATGAAAAGGCCAAAGGTAGTCTCTGCAAATTTTTATAAGAGCGGCGGATACCATTCATGGCTCCGTGTGGGCCCCACCCCGGAGTTCTGGCGTGGCAGATAAGAGGGTGCACCAACGTCAATCCTGCGGCTGAGGATGAATGACGTCATCAGTAGACAACTAAAGAGACCAAACAAGAGGGTTCCGAGTTATCTTTCCACAATGGCAATACCCCTTAGAATTGTAATGAATGGAGTTTTTGCAGTTATGTCCTTGGTTTCCATTTAAATTTCAATTTGGACCACATAACTTTCGCTTACGCTTAACCCTCTCGAGGAGCTAGTGGTGGTTTATTAAACCCCAAGCCCAACGAAGGTGTTGATCATTAACTTGCAGGCTTTTAAAGTCAGGTCATGTTGAGAAGAAACACGAGAATTAGCATAACAACTGTAAAACTTCATCAAAAGCATTGAACATTAATCTATCTTTTTATGGTCTTTGATATCTACCTACCTCTTAACTTATGATGTTGTCTTCAAGTGCAGCCCCCAGGGCATGAGTGAAATACTTGGACCGTTCCACAACTCTAATGATAATAGATCCAGCTTAATCTGCAAATACAGAAAAGTATGAGGGGCAAAATAAACTAGAAAATACACACCATAGAACGAGTTTGAAGAGCTTGAGGTGGAGATCAAATATCCGAAGGATAACGCGATGAAGGGCTTTCAACCACACCATCCTCAATGGAAACACAAGCCACACAACAAATCTTTCAGATATGTTTTTATCTTTTCCAAACCCCCGTTTTTATCTCTGGTGTGAGGCCATTAGACAAACAAATTCTTTGTCACACCTGTCTGCGTGTGTGAAAGAAACCAACCTCAGGACGCATCTTCAAGTGTATGGTGTTTCAATATTCAATAGCTTAGAGTCCATTTAATCTCCGGACTTCGGTAAATATTCCGAGCCTATACTCATTTGCTTTCCCCAAAGTAAAATGTTGGTTTGCACTAACTGAAACTGGCAAAATAACTACAAGAAGCTGTTAATTTCTCTGAAAGAAACATTCAGGTTTCAACGCCATCAAATTATAACTGGTGAGGGCTACTTAGAAATTATGACAAATATTCCAACTGGTGATTCTGCAAAAGCGAAACCCACTGCTAAGGGATAGCCAAAATATAACGTACAAGATTCATCATATTGCAGTACATTCAAATTGCTCTGTAGAGTAACACATAATAATCCACAGTGGAGACACAATCATAAGCAGCCGCTAAAGCTCCATCAATTTTGTCCAGTTCCTGAACGGAAGGCCGTATAGCCGTCAGATTACAACACAATTCAGCATCTCATCTAGATTAGAAATTTAGCGATGCACACACAAAGATGTCCAGAGCCGGGCACAGAAAGAAATACTGAAGTACCAAATGAATGCAAATTTTGCGATTGCATTTATAAGATTCTAGTAGCCAATAAAGCAAAATTGGGTCATTTACACTTCATAACGCCATTATATTATACATACAAAAATGTCCCGGTGGTGTCATCACAGATGACCATTGCATCCCTTTTACCTATCCACTATGTTCATTAAGAAATTCTATGACTAAATTAATATATGAAGAAACAAAAGCAAAAAGAATTGTCATAGAGGATCCCCAGATAAATCCTTCTTCAAGTCAACCTACTGCCATCAGGCGGTCTCCAGGATTTTCTGCATCCACCAGGTCGCAACAGTTGCAGTCAGGTACTTTAAGCAGCTTCAGATCAACTACAACCCTGAAAAGCTTTCAGCAAAACTGGTATTCTCATGCTCTAAAATCATAAGAATACAATCACCAGAGCGGCTGAGGCCATTGACGTAGAGCCTGCAGGCTTTGCACTACAGTTGGACGGTCCATGGCCATTCACAGAGGTCCCACAGAGCTACTTTATGCCTGATGAAAACCCTTGTTTAGGAGGAAAGCTGCCCTGTTGCGTCCTGTAAGGCCTCCCATTATGGAATTGTCTGCCATCAGATGGGGGTGGTCCAAGAATACCAGAGGAATGTGGGTCTGGTAACCACGTCCCATTACTTGACGGTCTATGATACGGATACTGAGTGTGTGAAGCATCAGCCTCTGATCTTTTTCTTCGTTTCCAGGCTTCAAATTTACCAATATCAAGATCCCTATGCATAAATGCTGCCGTTTGATGTCCAGGAGCAGAACCATTGAGGTGGGATGGTCCTACACCAGCAACCTGTTGCTCCTGTTTAAGCTTAGAATAAATTTGTTGAAGTCTCTCTCCAGACAAATTTGAAAAGGTAGATACATAATTCCATAATCTTGTGGTCATTCCTGCAAAATGAAATATTAATATAAACAATTTTGCACAAACATTAAGGCCTCTAAAACAACAGAAACCCGTTCATCCATAATTTTTTGTCTAATAGACAACACAACCACACATAATGGAATCCCACTCCTTCCCTTGAACTAACCTACACGGGTGAAACCATCCAGTTCTTGAAAGAAATAGTGACAGGCACCACAGAAAAATAGATACATACATATATATATATATATATATATTCAGGAAAAGACACGTACTTTCTTGTCTATATGACTCCTGATTATATTCTGAAACAATTTGGTCAATCCTTCGTCCAATAAGCTGCAAGTAATTCCGAATTTTGGAAAGTACCTAACAATGTAGCAAAATTTAGGATCAATATTCAGAAGTACACAGACAACAAATTGGCAGTTAATACTGGGTACTCGAACATACCTTTTCCTTTGGAAGATCTGCACTAGTAGACTGTAGTTTTTGAAGACGTTTCAGAGTCCTCTCCTCATCTATCATGACATCTTCACACCACTCCATCCACTTTACTTCCCTGAACTGCTCATATACTTCCTCATTATCTGACATTTCACCTTCCTCTTTAACTAAAGGCTCAATCTTCTGGGATTTAGTAGCTCTTCTTTTGTTCATTTGAATGCTTGGAGAGGCAGGTTTCCCTTGTCTGCCCTTCCCTCGAGATGATATAGAAGTTTCTTTCTCTCTCTTTGCATTCTTGCGGCCAAGTTTTACATTAGGATTCGTTCCACCAACTGCTATGACTTCCTGAGAACAGATTTTGCAGAAACATATTGAGCAAACAAATTTGTAGAAACAGATACAGCCAGTGGAGCACAAACTAGTGTTATCTTCGTAACAATAACTACATTGTCTTCAATAGACATTGAGAGCTACTTGAAAATCAAGGGAGAACCAAGTGACAAAAAAAGGTAAAACGTTACATTTAATTACACAATTGAAGAATAATAACTAATACAGTAAAAATCTAACATACGAGCAGACAGATTTACAGAAACAGATTGAGCCACTGAATCCACATCATCTTCAATAGGCATCAAAAACTGCACGATAATCCATGGTAAACCACTGACAAAAAGATACAAAATGGGAACTAATGCAGCCACCATACCATAAAATAATTAAAAGGACATCATTTACCTAAAATTTCGGGCTCAACCCACAGCCAGGGAAATTTAAACAGATATTCACATTATTTCCATAAAAAATTAATACTGTGCTGCCAAGCAATCTGGAAACCATGTTCCCAAAGAAGTAGTTCACACATGTACTAATTATTGAAACCTCATATTAGATAGTGTGATGCTATCTTTCTTAGAAGAGGAAATTAAAAATCCTGATTTTCAGGAAAGCCACAGAAACAGATTTTGTCACCAAAGTATCAGTCCTGATGAACTCCCAATCCATCAAAGCACATTTTAAATTATGAGCCATAAGACAAGAGTTTAAATAAACTTCATGGGGTGAGGTTGGTCAGCCAAGAATGTCATTCAGCTTACCATTTCCAAAAGTTGTGATGCTCGTTCTTTCAGTTGGGGAGCTCGAGGTAAGAAAGTTTCATGATGTTGAAGTTCCACCGGCGCAATCTTCTTAGTAAGACCAAGGGTTTCATCTAACCTTATCTTTTCCCAATTGCCAAATCCATGATAGTGAATTCCAAGCAGCAGCCTGGCATCATCCTCTGATTGTATACCAAGAGGAAAAAGTTACATCAGAATACAGCATAGTTATAAAATGCATCCAAACATTTCTAAAAGACCAACTAGAAACATAGGCAACAGGCAGGGAAAAATGGATGCACGTACAAGCAAAAAAATTAGCACTTACTCTGATTCCACCCGCAACCTTTAGACCACGTAGATGGTTTCAGATATGCAAGTGCTCTGAATTGAGAGATGGGATCTTCATATCTGCTAATCCGTTTGGCAAGGAGCTGAAGTTCTTCTACACGGCTTAACACTTCATCAGCCTTTACAGGTACGCCAAAGAAATCCAAAAGTGGACCCTGAAGGAATAGTATAACAAGTTTAAGCTGGCATGCATGGACATTTTTCAACTCTGCTATGTATAGGTAATTGATTGACAAACCTTTGGATCAACACTCCCTCCTTTAACTGCTTCTTTACAACCATCAATTAAAGCATCATAAAGTTCAACTTGAGCTTCAATTGGAGCAGCTTCAACTGTCCCACCAACTTCGGCAGCTATTAAGCTGATTTGGCTATCATTTCCAAACTTCTTAACCTAGTTTAAGCCAGCATCAGTAAGATAAAGGTCCCCTTAAAGATTCAAACAACAAAAAATTGAAAATTTTAAAGAGGGAAACTTAAAATAGTTTCAACTCAAAAGAAAACTGAGTCTGGTTTCAAAACATGAGTCCATCACCATAGACAGTTCAGATGACAAAAGTAAAGCAAGTTACTAAAGATCAGGGTAAAAGCCTAAGGCCAGTCCTGGGTAAGAACTTCATTATATTCTATATATGAACTCAGTTTCTTATTGAAAGAAAAAAAACAATGTACACTTCTTTTTGTGGTGGTTATTTTAGGGTAGGGGGAGTTGAGGGTGGGCTGGGTGTATTTTTCCTCTTCTGTCTTTTCCCTTCTCTTACTTACAGTACTAAGGAAATTTTTACTACAACTCAAGAACAGTATTTTTTCTTCATTTCATATATAAAAAAAGGCACCCAATTCACTGCCCAACTGCAAGCAACCAAAGAAAGCCTAGATAAACAGAATTCATCTCAGGCACTTTTCACAGTCACATAAATCTCAACATAGGATCAAAGCCAAAATGATGCTCCAACAGCATCCAGATATAGAATATGCATTAACATCTTCCAATTCATGTCATGTCATCCAGAACATTGCTTGCACTTAGCTGATTAAAATGCCAAAAAGGCCTTGTCCTCAAATATTCTAGAAGAATGCACTATCTAATGATAATTCATAATGGTACTTCTGTCGTGTTAAAATATCTGAAAAATGCCCTTATTTTGATGGTATAATTCTGCAGAACAGAACCCTTCAGATAATTGGAACTCTCTACAAACTAAAACATGCCAAAATTCATATATTCTAGCACAGAAGTTTCTCTTTTGGAGTGTTAATATCTTAGTTTTAGTAATTTAGTATTTTAGTTTACCAGTTATGCTGTCCACAAAAGCCTGCTAAATTACACAGGATGAAACTGTTGCTTTTCTAGTCCACATATAATGGGGAAAATGAATTCCAGGAGAGTTGTTTAAAAGAAAAAGTGTATTCTTATTCCTTTTGTTTCAGGCTTTGAGCTATTAAGAAATCCATTTGAAAGATATAAAATACAGAGACAATTTTCTTCCCATTCCTCTTATTTGTGCTACATAAATAAGACCATTCATACTAAAATGCCATGTCCAGACTGAAGATTGAAGCAACTTTACCGTACGAAAAAAACGGGTTGCGTCTCTCTTTGGCAAGTTCCCATAAGACCATCCTCTCACTTGAGCAGTAGCACCCTCAAGCATGGGAGGAGAGTAACTAGAATCGGCTTTCCGTCGTTTGGACAATCTTTCCTGGAATTCAGCTCCCTTCTTTTTCCTTTTACTAATCCTTGGAGGTGGTACAGCCTCTGCATAACTTTTGATATTTCGTGCTGCTCTGGGAGCTAAAGCATTCTAGAAGATAAAAGGCAAACCAAAAAGAGAGATAATTAAAATAAATTATTATAAAAGATAACAGGCACCCATCGAGGTAAATTGCCTACTTCAGCTTGTGCAACAGCTTCTGGCTTTATCATTCGGCTCCAAAAAGTTCCATCATCTTCAGCACTACAGAAATTGGCAACCTACAAGGGAATTTCACAGAGGCAATAATTAGAAATAAAATACAGTAAGCAACATTAAATAATGAAGAACCACTAAATTTATAATGAAGAGATTAGCAGCATGCCTCTAAAGGATAATGAGAGGCCACTAGCCAACATTATTGTAAAGAAATTTACAACCAAAAACTGGAAAAGAAAATATCTACAGTAGAGCATTGATATGGCAACCTTAAAAGCACTCAATAATTCATGTCCTTCCTCTTCAGTTACTTTGTCTTCAACCTTCTCTGCCCGTTCAAGAATTTCATCAATATCCATACTGAGAAGCCTTGTCTTGCTTTCCTCATCATTTTTGTCTTCTTTAAAAAGTTCTTCTGCCCCAAACCTTAGAATTGCTGAAAGCTCATTCTGCATAACAAAAACATAAATGTACAAAAAAGAACAACAGCTTACAAAACAGCATATCCCATCTGATTTAGTACAGAAAAGTCCAAATATAAGAGCACACATGAACGCAACAGTTAAAATCATCAAACCAACCAGTCATAGTTTACTTTGTAAACTTACTTTATCGAAAGAGCTTCCTTTTTTGGCTTCCTTTTTCTCCAGTCTGCCCTCAGCATTCAGTTTTTGAATAACTAAATGGTCTAGTACCTAAAAAGAAGCAATCATTAAGTTATGTGAGAATTTCAACATGGCTATCCAACACATTCAGATAAAAACCACTCCATAATCTAAATAAGAAGCTGCGTTAATACAAATAACAACTTTTACAGATTTCATTAACATGGAAAACCATTTTGCGTAATTGACAAAAGAAAAATGCAAACGAAAAATCAGGGGAAAAAACATAAAAGTGGAAAAGCTTTGAAGAATAGCACACCATCTTCTTCTTAGCCCGCTCCAAGATATCCTCCTCAACACTCTTGCTGGTAACAAACCGGTAAATGTTAACTACTTCTTGCTGTCCAATTCTATGAGCTCGGCTCATTGCCTTATTTAACAATAAGAAAAAGTGTAACTAGTAAGAATATAAACAATAACATAATGCAAACAATATGGAATTTATATGACTATGAAAAAGCGTGCAATGAAAATCATTTACCACAAACCTGTAAATCATTTTGTGGATTCCAATCTGAATCAAAAATGATAACTGTGTCTGCGGTTGCAAGATTGATACCCAAGCCACCGGCACGGGTGGAAAGAAGAAAACAGAAATCCTCACTTCCAGGAGCATTAAAATGATCCATAGCTTGATGACGTAGCTCCGCCTTTGTACTACCATCAAGTCTCTGAAATTGGAATCCTTTGAGAGACAGATAGTCTGCCAGTATATCCAACATCCTAACCATCTGTGGTCAAATAAGAAAGGTCGCTTTCACAGTGCTCATATATTAAGCAAGGAAACAAAGGCAGGAATAGAGAATAGTTGAGAAGTAAGACTTGCGGCCCTTTCCCTTTATTCTTCTTCCAAATTCCCATTCCTATTTCAACAGCTTTCAAGGGAAAGGAAATAGACCTTCCCAGCAAATATGGGAACATTGAAATAAAGCTAAGACAACAAGAGAAGACTTATGTAAAGTTGACAAGAGTGAGGAGTGGTCACCCTACACAGGAACTTGGGCTCTCAAGGTTTAAATGTTTGTCTCCGTCATGGAAAATTATGGGCAGGGATAAGTGAAATATACAGACTGAAACTTTGCTAACACTGCAAAGAATAAATTTAATTTCAAAATACAAGTAGTCTATATGGAAGAGAGATCTTCACTATTCACTGCACAGGCACAAACACTTGATCCACCTTGAAAAGTCAATAAAAAACCAACTTCACGCGTAACTATGAGATATCTAGGGGTGCCACACACACACAAACACATATATATAAAGGATTAACTATACTAAATGGAACCAGAAATGGGGGTTTAATCAATTTAAGTTTGACTAGAAACCCAAACTCAGCAATTATTCAAACTAGACTTGACTAAATTTCTTAGAGCTTGAACTCAAGTTCAAATTGAGTCAAGTAACAAGCTCCAGCTCAGTTAGATTCAAAATGTTTTCGAGCATCATATAGCTCGAGTCAATTAACTTGGTCCATCAACACCCCGACTCATTTCCATTCAGGAAAATAGCTGAAATCATAAAATTTTGGGAGCTAACCCTATAAACTGTCCGTCTCAAGTTCCTATTAGCAAGTAACACAAGATATATATCTTAAATTCTTGTAAGTAATACAAGATAAGCATGGCACAAATATACCAGCAATTCAAGATAGAAGTTGCTGCATCAAACCACTACAGCAGATAAAATGTAGCAAACCTGAGAAAATATCAACACGCGGTGATTTGTCTCATGCAATCTAGTGAGCAGCTTATCAAGTAAGACCAGCTTTCCACTACTTAAAATTATCCTTTCAAGCTTAGTGCTACCTAGGAAATTTGTATCACCGCCATAACCATGGTCTGCACTTTCAAACAAAAATGGATGATTGCAGCACTTCTTCAACTCCACTACGATATTTAAAAGTGAAACCTGCATAATTTTGGGGAGATAACAAAGCATGTCATGACTTCTTCACAAAAATAAAAAGTTCACAAATAAGCAAGTAAAATATTAATCAAAGCTATGAGGAATGTACACTCTAAGAATAAATTCCCACGGGTGAGGAAATGAGCTAGTTTACCAGCCAGATCATGGTGTACAGAGTAAGAAAAATTGAGAATAGGCAGTTTAGGTTCTATCCATCCACAAGACCTCAAAAAAAAAAAAAATGAACATTAACCTGATTCCCACGAACACCTTTGTTCAAATCATGGAAGTTGCGTTCCAGAATCCACTTATAGTACCTGGAAGAAGTTCATTAGACACAGTATTAAAGAAGTGAATTTGATAACAACTCAAATCAAAAAATTCATTTTAGTTAAAAAGCACGCACTGTTTCTGGAGTGGTGACATCTCAACCCTCAATATGCGCTCAATCTTAGGAGGCAAAGACTTCTCTACATCTTTTATAACTCTTCTAAGAATATGAGGTCTCAATTCCATGTGAAGATTAGCAAGCTACAGCAAAGCGAGAAGTCTCAAATTCATTACTAACTACCAAAAACAAATAGATCAAGGGAAATGGCTGAGGTGGAGACCCAGGGGTAAAAAAGGAACAGGTACCTCCATTTCATTAAAGGAACTAAGATTCTTGTACTTCTGAACAAAGTCATCCTTACTCCTAAATTTGTCACGATCAAGAAAATGAAGCAAAGCCCTGCAATTTGTATAGAACATAAATACATGTCCATGTTTATTACACATAAACTAAAATACAACAATATCTACAACAATTAAGCTGTAAATAAACTCAAGCAAGAAGCCACTGAAGGAAAATCCACGAAACAAGTTACACAACTATCAGAATTGTTTAGTACAATCACTAACATCAATTCAGCAGCGTCAAAAATAAGTTAAACACAGCGATTGATTCTCATTGTTCTCATTGAACAGTTTAAAAAAAAGGTTCCTTAGCTAGGAGGAAGATAAATTCTCCCAAAATTTAAATTTCCATTCAAATTTGAGATCAAGAGATAATCAACATCTAATCAGGGGAACACTGTGATGAGACAAAAATATCACCATAGCTCTTCAACACTGTTTTGTAGTGGGGTGCCAGTAATCAGCAACTTGTTCTTCGTGCTAAACTCCTGAAAACAGGGAGTGAGTACTCAGTATGCAAGCAACTTAGAAGCACAACTGAACAAAGCAGTAGCACAACTGAAAACATAATACCGATAATGTCGTGTACAGTGAAGCCTCACTGTTCTTTAACCTATGTGCTTCATCAACCATGAGATAGTTCCACTTAATTTTAGACAGGACAGCCTTATCCTTCAATAATACCTCATATGTAGTTAAAAGAGTATCGAACTTTATACTCCTGCTAGATCTTTTATCATTGTAAAACTCGTATTGTTGGCAAACCTGCAATCAGATGCATACATAATCTAGAAGAAAGCCCCTTCACAAAGCATTATAAGTCAGCTAAGTGCAGATTGTCCTTCAGTAAAAATTCCAAAGAACAGACCGTCTGTGATTTATGATAAATGGAACATTTCAAAGGGCACTGGCAAAGGATGGTGCAGTTAACTTGAAATATAACATGTCATATTGGCATCCGCAAAACTCTGGTCCAACACTCTCCCATAGTAGTTTGCAATGATTAATGATTAGATTTCCAACTCACATTTTGAGAAAGCACATGTAGGAGTGACTATCCTATGAGAAATTACCAGACACGACGCTCACAGCAGATGTTTATTCCAGTATATATAGAATTTAAAAAATGCAAACATTTAACATAAACAAATCTGGTAGAATTAACTATATTTTTTGTAGAAGATATTGGGAAAAAAATATTTATCACAAAAGATTGCTCAGGTCAAGGCCAGAAAAGATTATAGTGGATACTTTAAAGGGCAACGAAACAGATGTTACAGAATCAAGTTGGAGCCATGAACTTCATTAATGCCTGTCAACAAAATGGCAAAAAGAAAACCCAGAAAAATGGAAAACAAAATCATCATCTACTACTTAGCGCCAGAATGCAATACTAGTAATCTTAAGTGCTCAAAATCCAACAAGAGTCAAAACATACCCAAATGCAAAAAAATGTAAGAAAATGCACATACCTCGCGGCTGGCACGAGTCCCAACGTAAATAATGACATTCATGTCAGGTAACCACTTTCTGAATTCTTTGGCCCAATTTGACAGGGTAGATAAGGGAACAACAACAAGAAATGGTCCATAGATTTGTTGAGCATTCTGTAGAAATGATAATGAATGAGTAGCTATCCAACATAGAAAAAACTTTCAAAGTTAACTGGCAACATAAAGTACCTGCAAGAAACCAAGCATTGACACTGACTGAACAGTTTTACCAAGGCCCATTTCATCAGCCAAAATGACATTTGTATCATTTCTCCAGCTGCACTGCAAAAGATTCATTGATCAGCACAAGCTTTCAACGTAGAAACTGATAGATGAAAAAACTAAGACGAAACTTGCTTAAAAGAGACCCAACTAGAACCAAGTCCGCACCTGTTAACTAAAAAGTTCAGACCTTCAAGCTGATAATCTCTAAGTTTACCCCCTTTCAACCACTCAGGCTGCTCATCAAGCCTCCTGAGACTTCCTGAGAGAGTGAAGCAATTCATTATTACATGGACACATGGTTAAGAACCTTCAATACAATTTGTGACAATGTTCAATAAGAAACCAAATTAGAAAAATCAAAGACCAAAATGAGGAGATTTTCAGCCTAGGTTTTTCAACATGCACCTGCCTGCTTTCATGAAGCTTACAGAGATTCCAATATAATAAATGCATAAAAACCACAGAAAATTTGGATACATCTGAGCAGAAATGATAGCACATGGTGGAATTAGAAACCTTTGCTCTTCTTCCGCTGGACATCAACAGTCTTCCCTTGAACCATTAGTGCAGCCTCTCGAGCCTGTTTCCCAAGGTGAAAATGTGGATAAACTAATGCAACCTTAAACCATTAAGCAAAATAAATCTACCACAAAAGCAAGTGAAAGGTCCAATGCTTGTGAGGTATATAAAGTGGCAAAACCAATTAAAACAACCAGAATCGGATTGTGTTCATGCCTTCTAAAAAATGATGGAAGCTAAAATGTTATTAAAAACTTCAATTTCATAATGAAAATCCCTCCCCAATCAAGCTTATTTGGACTGCCTTACTTTCGAGAAAAAATACCAGCCTTCATTTGCTAAAAGATTCCTAGTTATGAGTCAATTTCATAGGTTATAATATAACACCTGAGGAAGAAAGAAGTATAACTGTAATCTCACATTCTGCAATCATCAGTAACCAAGACAAAAATTGCAATTCTGTAGTAGGGATTACTATAAGCTTTTATAAATTGCCTGCCACACACATGTACTTAAATTTATAAGCATTCATATGTGTGTGAATCTAGATATTTTTAATTAGGATAAAAAGCAAACAACCTCAACCTACTTTGTCCCCAACCTTGGCAAATATGTGGGACAGCCAACCGTACAGTCGTTGCACTTCGCACGCTGATTTTCAAAATTGTGCATTTACCTAAACACCTAAAAATAAACATGCAGCATTTGTTGTTCTAACATAGACAAGGATTAGCAAGGTGATGAGAATTGGATAAAAATTGATAGCAAAAGAGATGGATCTTAGTGATAATATCATCTCATCTGCTATAAATTCGAGCAAAAATAACTTTCAATTATCTTTTGCACATAACACTTGGAAGGACAGTTGTTTTAAGTCTGTTTATATAAGTTTGAATCATTCCGCACATTTTGAAGGTTGGGAGAAGTGCTACTTTAAGAGGCAAGTCGAAGTTTGCTTTTAACCCTTTTGTTGATTCGTTGCACAAATTTTCATTTATTGAAAAAAAAAATGTGTCATTTGGAGTTCTAACATGAACGAGGGTTAGAAAGGTGATGCAAATTGGATAAATGTTCAGATCAAAAAAGGTAGATCTTAGTACTAGTATCATCCCATCTATTCTAAATTCAAACAAAAATAGCTTTCAATTATCTCTTGCACATAGCACTTGGGAGGGCAGTTATCTGAGTCCGTTTAACTAAGGATGAATCATTCTGTACATTTTTGAAGGTTGGGAGAAGTGCTACTTTTAGAGGCAAGTCAAAGTTTGCTTTTAACCCTTTTGATAATTTGTCACACAAAGTCCCATTTGAGTTCAAAGTTTGATATTCTGCTGCGTGTAATAGAAATTTGTTCAATAAGATATAAGATAAACCACGATCGAACCAGCCCTATTTGCTAAAGTACAGCTTCTCTCCCCAAAAATATCCCAATCAAACTCCTATCCTCAAAACTAACACTTATATAATTAGATCAATTGCTGCTCTGGGAAGCCAAATCCGTACTAAACACATTTCTATATTTACTGAGAATTTTTAAATTCATAAAATTCTTTCAATTTTCTTGCTTAATATAAAGTAGTGACAATAAACTAAGTTACTCAAGTTCGATACCGCTCAAAATGTTTTTGCATCTTATCGAGCTCAATCTCAAATTTTAAAAATTATTTCGAGTTCAATCTTGCCACAGGACTCAAAATTGAGCTTGACTTCTAATTCTACAAAATTGAGTTGACCATGTTCTAGTTGTCATCGAATTTAAGTTGCTACTTGAACTCAACATGTTAACACTCACATTAGAGTATTGAAGCTACACTATAAAGAATTATTTTACTATGTCAAGTCTTCAAGAAAAAGTTCACACATGATTTAATAACAAAAATGGACAGCAGCAATGGAAAGGTACCAAAAAAGAGGATTAGTTTAAATATGAGAAAAACTACCATAAAAGAGGATTTTCCATGAACTTTCAACTTGCAAACAATTTAGAAAACACAATTTATTCAAGGTGAAGTACATAATCAAAATAAAACATAAAAAATAACGCCAAAAATATTGTCAAGCAAGCTCAGATAAGAAATAGATTTCACTAGAAAACAATACCTTATGCTCATCAATTGCATCTTGGGCAAATGAAATATCTATGTCCTTCTCCCTACAAGACCCAATAAAATCCACCTTAAACTCTTACTAGCATATTGGAAAAAAACATTGTCCATAAATAAGATTCAAATTTCAACCAATGGACAAGCACCATGGAAAGGTACAATGCATCAAAAATTTAAAGAGTTTATCCCAATGCACCCAATCCATTCATACCAGAAACAGTGAAGCAAACAAAAGTAAATTTGAACCATATATTAGGATTACCATGTAGCTTCAGCATAAGACAATCCTTGCCACTTGACCAAATATTCGGGCCCTACATCACCAGAACTATCTTTAACAAGCCTGTCTGCAATCACTCTCTCCACCTGAGTATGCATTACCACCCCACTCAGAAGGTTAAATTAATATGAAGTTAAATGGTAAAGAAACCCAAAACCATTTGAGGAACCCAAGGTAACAGACCTGATTGTTTTGTTTAATGATATCCAGGTCCATTTCCTTGCTAACATCATTTACCTCAATCTAGTCCACACATGAGAAGTGAGAAGATTAGGAACGAATAACACAATTGATAAATCCACAACAGAAAGAGAGATAGAGATCTCTCAGGGCTTTATTCAGAGAAAAAGAAACTAGACAATATGGACTTGACGAGAGGAAAAACATGCAAATTCCCCTTAGCAAGCATACATGATGATGATAAAACAAAATCTATTCCTATGCCACAATCAATACTCTTAGTTAAAATAACAAAATGGTTCATCAAATAGATATTCTATCTTCTCAAGCAAAAGAAAAGCATATGTCCCAGTTATAGTCAAGCTTAAAATCACAACTTCTACTATGAAACACATATTCACAAAAGTCAAATATATTTCTCAACAGATTATATTCCTGCCACAAGACTCAAGGGAAAAATACAGGTTGACCAGTACAGATAACATTCTAACTTCACAGCAAGGAACAAGAAAATTTCTTAGGCCACGTGCACATTTCATATGCTGGAATGATCACGCAAAGGTCCATTGTCATCAGATACAAAGACAAAATATTAGAATCCATTTTCAAGTAAGATCTTGAAGATGCAGAAGTAAATGAGGGCTTTCGTAGAATAGCTAAATTAACTAATATCTTATTACTCAATTTTCAAAGGAAATAAATTCAAAATCAGCAAGAATTCCACAACGAATTTTTTCACCAAATTAACAAGCCTCAGTATCTTCAAAAAATATCCACTTCTAATTGAGACAAGAGCTTCATGTTTCCCTGCTATGCTATCAATCAGAATATATGCGACAGACATGGGACACTCAAGCTTGCATTAACGAAGGGGCTTAATTATAGCCCCATACTAAGCGCACCACAAGCTTAACCTTAGATTTGGCAATCTCAACTCGCTAATCAAATTAGAAATTTGTCTTTTATTGAGCAACTTCAGAGCATGTATAGCATAAGCAAGCTGCTCTTAATACAAATTCAAAAGTCAGGCACATCCTCATAAGTCCTCAGGCATTATTTTTATTTTTGCACAGATTGCATCTATAACACCCACATAAGTATTTTTCTTGTTCATGTTAAGCCCCGGCTATTACATACACAGGCATGCATGAAGTAAAAATAAGAAGCAAAAAACTAGAATTTCAAGGATAGTTTTGAAGACGATAAGCATTAAGACATTACCTCCTCCCGAGATACCATCTTCCGATACTTTACATCTTCCATCACCTTTTTGGTATAATTCAAAACCTTCTTAAAACCACTGAGCTGAAAAATCACACAGAATATCAGGTTTCCTTTAGCCACAGGAGGAAAAATGATGAAAGTCTACAGAAGTGCAGTAAGCATAGACATCCATTAAATCTGTGACTTTATGCCAGTGATAGGCTCCGATATGCAGGACTTACATTCTGTAACTCAGAAAATGGTTTCCATTTACAGTGTAAATGTGACTGACCCTTCCATTTTATTAAAAATTCCATCTCATTCCAATCTGGTTCCGAGTCAAATAAATAGCTCAACAGCACAGGCTCGGTGGATTTATTATTCCTTAAAGCTTCTTCAGCAGTGCCCTTAGGTTGATGCCATAATACCTTCTCAATTGTGTCACCGTCGTCTTCTTCAATCTCTTCCTTCTTAACAAAAATAGTAGCAAACAATTCAACACAGGGAAGAGCTTAATCATAAAAAAGGGCCGCAATAATTGCTTACATGTAAATTTCAAAAGAGACTAAAGAACCAACAAAATAAAACCTGCATGGTGATTGGGGAGAATATGACAGACAACAAAATGCATGTAAAGTCCCCCCCCCAACCCCTCAATAACGATTCCCCACATGCAATCAAATTTGCAATAGCTTTTCAATTCCTTCAACTGATTGTGCAACTATAGAAGCCAGAATAAAATCATGAAAACACACCAGAGAAAGGTAAGGAAACAAGTTGCATGGTATGATAAGTTCCTTCAATTTAAATGGTGAAACTAAAAAATCTCAAAAATTTAAACCAGAAAATCAACCCCCCAAAAATTCAAGAAAAAATGTGACTAATTTAAATTATAATCACATAAAACCTACACAACTGGGCAAAATAAGAATCCATTGATGAAAACCAACATTCTCGGGCAAAAAATAATAAAGAATCCAACAACAACAATACTGACAAACCTTTTGGTTCTTTTTTTTGCCTTCTTCAAAATCTTCACTTTCATCACTCTCAACATATGATACTCTTCGCACAGAACGTCCTGAAGTTCGTGGTTCATTGCTCCTGCTAGAAACCTTAATTGAAGCAGATCGACCACCATTCTTCCGGTAGCCTGGGGCTCCACTCTTTTTACTTCTAAAATCCTCATCACTACCATTTTCCAAGTCTTCGGATGATGATGATTCTTCATATTCCTCAAAAGAAGTTCTGCCTTTCTTTTTCCGAGTTGATAATGCAATTGATTTAAGTTCCCTAGTAGACTTCAAATTACGACCACTCCTGCCAGATTGCCTGGCCCTATTTTTCTGAAAGTAGACGTCATCTTCATCCGAGATATCCAGATCATCATCAGCATTATCCTCCTCATCAGATTCTTCAGCATCCCAATCTTCATCTTTATCCTGCATATGGGCAAACGAACTAGTCTACCAGTTCATAGCATGAAAAAATAATTGCACTTGTTGAGCATCCTCACCACAATAACTCATAAGAAACCAGATATCAATTCACCCACTAACCACAAACAACACAAAATAACAAGAAAATATCATTTCACTCACTACACATGAACAGGAAGAAAGAAAAATATTGAATGATAATTAGATGAAATGTTTTAACTAAGTAAACATACTGATTAAGAAGCAGTCTTTCTTCCATTAAGCATACCATATCTAAATTTGAGGTAAGGGTTTATGCCCATAAGATTGTTTCCTAGATTTCCAAGGTACTAGAAAATTCACTTTTTTGAGCAGAAGGCTTACTGAGAGCAGTCTATTAAAACCCATTTCAGAAAGAGAAAAAAAAAAAAAACTGTACAATATATTCATGGAAAAAATTGTTGTCCTAGCATCAAGCTAATCACAAAAATGCGACCATGCCAACCCCTACATTCTGGTAACAAGGATAAATGTTCGCTAAAATCAACTCAATGGAAACTGAGTGCAAACCATGCAACAATTTATTATAGTCATGCCAACTATGCACCGACTAGAGTATTGGATCATAAAGAACCTTCATTCCCCTCCGCCTGCTCGTTGCCGCATAATCAGGATTGAAATCAGCATCATCAGGGTCATCTTCTGCAGGCAAGTAAACATGACAAATTTTATTATGAACCAAAAGGACCAAAGGCATGAATGCCATAAGCCAATAAATTGAACAAATCATACGATACAAAAAAAGGACCAAAGCAATAGTTACCATCATCGTCGTCGTCATCCTCATTTTCCTCATAGTCAAAATCTTCATCATCATACTTTTTGGTTTTGAACCCCTTTGATTTCCTGGAGATACCTTTGGCAGCAGCACTGTGGCCTGGCGGCTTCAAACTAAAACCACCCGAGTGGTTAACTGCTCTGTGATGATTCAGAGACTCACTCTGATCATTACCGTCCTGCTCATAATACTCATCAGACAACATGTCATCAGCTGGAACACTCCGATGTCCCTTTCTCGCCACTTCATTTTCAGATGCCATTGTATCCTCTGCTTCATCAGACTCCACCCCTTCGGACCCTTTATATTCTGACCCACTCTTAGAGTCCTCCCCCGATCCAGGGGACCTTCTTGCAGGCTGGCAATCCTTCCAAAAAGTTGAACCCCACTCTCCTCCCATGCTCGATCCCCTCATAGGAGGCTGTGTGTTTCCTACCCTGATGTCGCTGCCACTATCTTCTCCAGCAACTTGACTTGGTGTAGGCTCGAGGATTTCCTCGTTGGTTTCTACATTCTCACGAAGTTTACTGTTACTCATGGTAGGCCGCTGAGAATGGCTTCTCTCGCTAATTGAAATCCGTTCTATTGCTTCATTTGAAAAATTTTTGAAAAATGCCATGCTCTGTTCTTCACATGGAATTGCTTGTACAGTCCCAGAAATGGAAAGCAACCAACCAAATGACGGCAAGGAATGTGTATTACTTTCCAGAGTAGCTCCCTCCAAAACACTCTGGTACAAACATCAAATTCCACAACAGAGTAAGTCGGATAGCCAAAAAAAATACGAAACCAACTCAGCAGATTCAAACGACAGACCATCAACACTTCGGAATATTCGATTAACTAAACAAACAATAAATTTAGAATTAATAGTTTACGACCTTATAGCAGAAAACGTGGATCGGTAACTCAGCACTCAAAATCCGTTGAGACGACTAGAAGAGAGCAAGTATTTCTCAACAACGTAATCAATTTTAAAAAACCCTAAATCCACATTGGAGAAAACCCTAATCCAACTCAAGATTGCCTATGGGGTCGGAACAGAGAAGCTGATTGTTCAATTCGTTTTCAAGCAACTAACCCCTGCGCACACAAAAACAAAAGCGATGGGAAAATCGCACAATTCTGTCAAGGGTATTTTCGTAAATCCAATGTGGCGGGGAGGTTCAAGCTCCCGGGACACCTGATACTGGCTGCGGGCCACCACAGTGAAGCCGGCGGCGGGAAAGATAGGTTTGAAAAACGATACCGTTTGACAGGTTTGTGTGCGAGATTTGGCTCGGGTTGAAAAGCGCAAATTTGCCCTCCCCACAGGCAAAAACGGGCTGAGGATGGCAAAATCAACGAATTCGATTGGATTTGTTATAGCAGATGTTGTTCGATGATGTCCAGAACAACAGGGGAGGAAAATACTTCTTAGAGAGAGAAAATCTTGAGAGAGGGGCGCGTGTATGTGCTGTATTCTCGAGTTTATTTTTAGAGAGAGAAGAAACCGATAATCAGAGAGGAAATTTGGATTTGTGAGAGGTTATTGTTTTCCCCTTGGCCAGAGTCATATATAGAAATAGTAATACGGATAGCCGAGGTTAAAATTCGTAATGTCAGGGAGCTTTCGGAATTTCCAGATGAAGGTACCAGCGTTCATGCACGATATACAACTTTCTCAGTGGTCCGTTAGCTCGCCTGCTCGTGGATTTTACCTCTAGCACGCTTTTAATCTTAATGGCCGAAAACGTACGAGTATTCGCTCTAGAAGGTGCGATTTCAATTTATTAAGACGTTTTTCGAAAAGCCATCGGGAACAATGATGCATTACGATGGGTGTAGGTTTTTGCTATTTACTTAGTAAAGCTAGACGCTGTCATGGATAAGTTTATTTTGCAATTATGAATAAAAAATATATATTTAATTATTATTCTTGTCCTCTTTATTCCTCTTCCTTTAATATAATTGTTAAGATAAAAATATTTAAAAATACATACCAATATTTATAAACAAACAAAGCCCATATTTTTAACAAAATTGACAATTTTTGAACAATTTCTATAGAAAGATAATTTATGTTCGTTTGCGGAATTTGCATAATTGAACCTTCTTTTCAACATCATAGGTATAATATTTTTTTATTTACATACAAATATTCCTCACTCTTATGCATAGAAAAATTTATGAACGAATATAAAATTAATAAATCTGTAAGTGATTTGATTATTATTATTTTTTTTACATATATAAATTTATAAGAATTGAGTAATGTGAAAAAATATATAAATAAAAATTAATTTTTAAAATATAAAATATACTGCTGAAAAATTTTTTGAACTTAAAAAATGTGTTGAAACTAAACATATAACAAATTAAAATGTTTTTTTATATCTCATATACATACACGTTTTTAAATTACAATTATTGCCTCTACCAATACATATGTCGTTAAATAAATTTCCACATACATTTGCATTTATATATATATGCTATATTATTAAATTAATTAGATTTTTTAGTCATACAGTATGAAATTATATATTTTTTTATTTATTTCTTTCTTTCTTTCTTTTATTTTAACTTTTAAATTTTGTTTATGTTTCCTTTCAAATTTTTTTTAAAAATTTTTAAAGTTTATTTTATTATTATTTTTATACTTTTAATTTAAATTAATTTTTATTTAAAATATAAAAATTTTATAATTTATAAATAAATTTAACCACATTTACTGGGATCCATTATGCATAGAACGTGGCAGGCTTTCGTGGCCACCAAAGTTTGGCAGTAATTCTATTACCACGTGAATTAGGTGAGATATTTATGGTAACTATCGCTTGATATTAAATTGTAAAGAAGCGAAACTATCCAAAAAAATTTTGTTTACTTACTTCTCATTTTTGTATTTATTTTATTTTTTTATCATTTACAACTGAAGTTTGTTTAATATATTTATTCTTACATTGTTTTTTCACTAAGGTTCTTTATTTTAATCTCGCTTTATATAAAAAAATTTAATACAATTTTAAAATTTAATTCATTTATTTATATTGATAAAATATATTTAAAAAATATAATTTATATTTTATCATCACGAATATGCAATGTTGGATAACTATATACATATATATGTGTGTGTGTGTGTGTATGTGGAGAGAGAGAGTGAAGACTTTTGTTGCACCATAAATCATAAAATAAAATATACATGCAACATAATTTAAAATTTTTATATAATATAAATAAAATTTTATGTACTCACGTGATGCTTTAAATTTTAAATTTATATGTACATGCATCCAATGTGCATCAATCACTAAACCATACTATAAAAATATTTATTCCACTTATATATTATAACATTATCAAATCATCTTACGATATTAGATATATATATGTACATGTGTGTGTGTGTATGTATATAACACCATTTATTACTTTTCAAAATTCATTAAGCATTCACACAAAAATCAGACACGTTTCAAAATAATTAAAAACACTATTTAAACATGACCTACTTTTTTATTGTTGTTTTCATTTATTAAAACCAGTTTATACATTTTTTGAGGTGTTTTACGTTTTAAAAATTACTTTTTTATACTTTTTCCACTTTTATTTCGTACCCCGTAGGCTATTTGCAATTAAGGTGGTTTTGGAATAAAATTTTGATTCTACTAAGCTACATCATCGTGCTCCTTAACTTTTTGG
Organism: Avicennia marina; assembly: GCA_019155195.1. Classification (NCBI taxonomy): domain Eukaryota; kingdom Viridiplantae; phylum Streptophyta; class Magnoliopsida; order Lamiales; family Acanthaceae; genus Avicennia; species Avicennia marina. The sequence continues at coordinate 2,104,749 of CM032783.1, read as the reverse complement.
TTGATTTAGTTTATTAAATAAATTGAAAGTTCGTACTACGACTTAAATATTTAACTTGCAATACTATGTGTATTATTTGAATAAATCGTTATAAGTACGACACATATATATACAGGCATGTATGTATATGTGTATATATAATAAAAGGCTTGATCAGGACACCATGTCCAATATCCATTTTCATTAAGTCAAACAAATCGCTAAAATAGTGGAGAGCCTTACTTGTCGTGTTTATCCTCGTTCAAACTTTGAAATCATGGTTAATCTTGAAAAAAAAAAACATATTTTGTAACCTGGTTTGTTATTGCCTTTTTCAGACCATACATTTTTAGTTTCCCAACTCATGATCGCAATAATTCAGCATAATCAACCCTTGCTATAACTTTCAATCATTATTTTCCATAGGATCATACTATGTTTAAAATTGAATAAATGAATAAATATCAAAAGAAAATTTACGAACAAATCCAATGATTTGAGGAAGTTTAATTGCTCAAGTTCAGAACTTGTCATTTGAAAGGAGTACAATCTAATAGTCTATTTGGTTCAACACATGCAATGTGTAGATTTTTTATCTAATAAATATAAGTTGGGGTTTGTTACACATGTTAGTTCGAGAACTACAAATATAAGAAATTTTAAATTTTAACATTAACAAGTACAAAGTGAAAAAAAATAAACAATTAAAAGTAAAATTTGCATGCATAAATTATTTATAAATTTTATATTTTTTATTAATTATAATATATTATAAACTTGTAATATGCTAAATACTACAAATGAAATTTTTCATATTTAATTAACATTAGAAAACAAAAATAAATAACAAAATGAGTTGAAAGAAAAAAAAAATATCACAAATAAATAAATGTGTATTGATTCAAAAAGAAAAAAAATATAAAAATGAGTAGTCTAAAACCCTCTAGCATAATGTGGTAATTTTGATATTTGAAAAGCAAAATACATTAAAAAGAAGAGAAAAAAAGTTTTATTTTGAAAATAAAACTAATTTAGTGATTTTACATTTGTGTAAGTAAAAAAAAATCCATAATCTTTAATTATATATATATATATAGAATCTTTAATTATATATATATAGAGAGAGAGAGAGAGAGAGAGGGAGAGAGCGTGCGTGCGTGCGTGTGTGTGTTAGCTACAAGTTAAATTAATGGGATGTAAATGTTTTAAACGAGGCATTAAAAAGCGGAAATCAAACATGGGTTTTGTTAAAGTCTTCCAACTTTTTAAAATTTAATAAATCCAAAATTTTTAGATAAAAATCTCAAATATTAATTTTCATAGTAGTAATTCAGACAAGATTCATTCTAATTTTTAATATTAAGATGCTCTTACCAATCATCTCCTGACATGAAATACATTTATGAATTTAAAATAGGTTCGCTAGGCTAGCTGCCCATATGAAAGGTTAAAGGGTTTGGCCCTGTGGACTGTGAGAAAAGGGCCCAGAGTGACTCTTTCGTGAGAATCTTATTTTATTTTATTTTTTTCTGAAAATTGCTAATCGCAATCTCCGTGCTTCTTTCTCCACCATGTAAGCTATCACGGCAACATTTTGACCAATTTTATTTTATTTTTTATTATCTCTCACGATATCCCCTTCCTCGCACTTTCTCATAATAAGAGTAGTAATACTAACAACAATAATAATTACAATAATAATAATAATAATAATAACAATAATAGTAATAATAATAATAATATTTTACTTCATTTACATATTAAATCATTCATTTTAATAAATACAATTATTTATTACATCAATTTCTGATCATCATTGCATCTATAAAACATCATCATTATATTTTTTTCATAAATTTCATCTAACCATATACAACTCACTACTATTTATTTTGAAAAACTCGTCATCCCAGACCTTACAGAACCATACTTTAAAAGCGAAGGTGTCATTCTATTGCGGATTTAGTTGAGTTGCTCAATTTGTTGAATGTTGAGTAGCTTGGATAAAAAATTAAGCATGCCCTATACTCACTAAGCTGAGCATACAACAATTCTAGTAATTTGTTGAAAAAAAAAATAATGTTTAGTTGGTATCCACTTTGAAAAACAAAGGCTATCCAAGGAAGGGGTGTCGGCGGAAAAGATGTTTGGTGAGAATTATATTGAAATAAGTAATGTGTTTAAAAATGAAGTTTAATAAGAGAAGTAGTATTATTTATTTGAATTTATTTATTTATAAATATACAAAATATATAATAATAATAAAATGAAGTAATATTACATGAGGTAATAATTAATTTATAGATTATAAATACATATGAATGTTAGTATATATTTGTGTGTATATAAATATTAATTTAATTATAAATTAGTGTAATAATTAAAAAATAATTAGTCAATAGTATATAAGAGAAAAAAAAATTAAATTTACATAAAATTTTTTTTAGCATAGGATGCTTAGTTGCGTGAGTTCTGAAGAAATGTTTTGAGATAGAAAATGGTGTTCCTGATATAGCCAAAGTTGTTCATAATCATTCAAGCTTTAGTTAAAATATTAAAACTTATTTTCAAATTTAAATTTAAATGATATTTGAAGTTCAAACACAAAAGCTACGTTTGAAATCGATTTCTCAATCTCCACTAATCTTACCAAATTTTACATTAGAAAATATACTGTTTAATAAAAAAATTATTTAAATTTAAATTTAAAATTTACTTCTCTTATAAATATAATTATTTAATAATATATTAATAATAACACTTATTTATAATTAAATTAATACATCTATATATATATTTATATTTATTTATATTATAAACATCTAATAATTATTCTTATATATTATTATATTATTTAATTATTTTTATATATTTTATACATATATTTAAATAAATTAAAATTTTTAAATTTGTAATTAAATATAGTGTTCATCTTAATTTTTCTTGTACGAAATAATAATAATAATAATAGGGAGCCACCACAGACCTCAACTCAAATCATTATCACTCATGCTCCAATCACGAGCCTCCACCCGATCATGCGCACCGTCTGCATAAAAATAGTGACAAGTGTCGAGATCCTGTGTTTTTATATTGTTCCTAATTTGAAAAATAGACTTTTCATAATAATAGAAAAAGAAAAGACAGTTAAACGATATTAATTAAAGTTTTTGAAATGATATTAAATCAATTCAAAAATTCTAATCGAATTTAAATCTAATTAACTAGAGTTAATTAACCAATTAATTGATTTCTTTAATAAGTAGAGTTAATTAATTCAAAAACTTTAACCAATGCTCAAAGTTACTCCATTTAAAAACTTTAGGTAAATTTAAAGATAATAAAGTGAAGCTAATTAACCACGAACCTTAATTAAATTTCGGTCAACCATTTTTCTTTATTTATCCACATAATTATTTCACTGTATTATCTTGAAAAGTTTATCTTAAAAAATTCAAAAAACTTAATTAAATTCATATTTAATTAAATAAAATCCATTAATTTAAAAATCTAACTTTTAATAATTAGAGTTGACTAACTTAAATCCCTAATTAAATTTTATTTAACTATTTTTTGGTACTATTTTAAAAAGTTCATTTTTAAAAATTTATAATAATAATATAAAATCTGAAATCTTAAAACGTGTAAAGAACAGATCCAATTAAGGATAATTCTAATTGAGAAGACATTGTGTGGCGGTTCTTAAACCCCGTGGATATGTTTAGAACCCTATTTTCAACGTCAAAATATATTCACAAATCAAACATAAAATTTAATGATATTTTTATTAAAATTAAAATTATATTAATACATAATTAATTATTTATTTTTTAATTATTATACATATTTATAATTAAATTAAAATTTATTTATATCACACATATATTTTTATTTATTTTTTATGTATAATTTAAAATATAATTATTATATTTATAAATTATTATACTATATAATTATTTTTATATTATATATATATACACTAATAAATTTACTATTTATATTTTAAATTTTTTTTTATACATACGTTTTGCGAGTCCCATAAAATGCCATATCCAATGAAAATCTCCCTCCCAAAAGTAAACGTAAGCGAATTCCGGGAGTGAATTTTTTCGTCTCAATTTCCAGAGTCGCATTCTCCATTTTCCCAAAGTCGGTAGTCGCCAGAAGTCGCACGTCATCTACAATCTCTTTTTCTGAGTGTGTCTGCGCGCACCGGACAACCAGACTCAGCGTGCCGTGCTCGATGCTTGATCAATGGAATCTTGTCCGTACAGTATTTCCTCACCGAGAGTTGTCTCAACTCTGAATAAGCTTCCCTTGAAAACCAGCAGTACAATTGCCCTTACGTCCAGTACAGTTACGAGCAAAAGATGCTGCAGTATTGCCAGGACGATGAGGCCCTCCATGGTTGAAGCAGCCCCTGCTTTTTCTTACAAAAAATTTGTTAACTTTGCTTTGGAAGAAACTCAAAAACACACTAATTTAGTCCCTTCTCCGCTGCAGGTAGGAGTTCATTTTCATAAAGACTGCATGAGTTGTGTTGATTTTGCGGTCTATGATTTTTAACGAGAATTCGTCATGTTTTTTTTTTCTGTTAAAAGTTTACTTTTTTGGCACCTCGGAATTTTAAATATCAGATTTCTGTTGGTTTGAGTCTATGAAGTAAGAAATATGTGGTTTCTGAGTTCTGCAATCTGAAACTGGGGGGAATTGGATGTGGTCGATGACCGACACTCAAACCATGATTTTGCTGTTCTTTGAAAATTTTGAAAAGTTTATAGTTTTTGGAAACAGTTTTTATTTATTTGTTCGTTTATTTTGTGATTGTCTGTGTGCATCTCGCAAATATCAATGGAGACGATTATCATAATACAGTACAACTACGACACATTTATTTTCTGCAGGAGAAGTTCAATTTCTTGACGGCCATTGATGGGAAAGCCGAGCTTCAGATGCATTCTTTTGAATCATCTAAGATTAGACTGCTCCGAAGTTTGACTGTCGAAGGGAGTGATAGAATGCAGGTCTGTTCTTATGCCCATTAGCATACTAACCTTTCTCAAAATACTTCAAAGCTGATACTACGACCACTTTTGGTTTATTGGTAGCACAGGGAGCGTATTTACCAACTGGCATTGTTAAAATATTGGAAAACAAGTTGCTTCTTTGTTCCTTGTTGTGTATACTTGTGTTAGCACTCCTTTTCTCAGTAGCTGTGGCTTCAAGTTTATTGCCTTGCATTTTTGCACCTTCTGCAGTCTAATGAAAGCAAAGAGCTGTTAAGGGACGATGGGGGAGTGGGGTGGGGGGAGAAAGAGAGACTAAACAGACGGTTTATATATGCTCATCATCACATTTGGAATTAGAGTTTTGGTAGAAGATTCCAGTTCTGTTGATAATGTATTAAAAATAATGAAAATAGCATGGTGAATTACTTTCCTTATATGTGCATCTTCTTGTTTTCATCATAATAATTCTTGTTCGCAACCTTTCTTGCAGGTGTTGGATTTTGCCATCTTCCCCAGACCAGAGTTTGATCTTCCAATCTTTTGTGCCAACTTTTTCACCACTGCAGTCATGAATATAGCTGTGTTGTAAGCTGCCTTATTCTCGTTTTACTAGATTTTGACTATTGCATTTGTCCAGTATATTTATTATTATTATTATTATGCACAATACAATGCAATCACCTTATTCATTGATTGAAATTAAAATAAATATTTAAAAAGTGTATCATGGTTTGTTGCTGTGCCCACATAGCATCAATCAGAAATTTTCTATACTCACAAGATAGTAACATTCGGTAGTAGTTAGCACAGATTGCTTCTGTCCTTTACAGACAAACATGAAGGTTTGGAAAATTTTATTGTTTATTAAAATGAATTCTGTTTTATCAGCAGATCTAGCATTTGCAATAATTGCGTTATCTACAACTATAATGTGTTAATATCTACGTTAAACAAGATGCAAGCACTGCATTTATTTCTGTGAATTCACCTTGCTACAGAACAGGAGAGCATTTATTCTTTGATAATGCTCCTCTTGAAACCTCTTCTCAATATTACTGTTGTACAGCTAGAGGAAGCTGAGATTCTTTTGATTGTTACATTATGTTTCTGCAATATAATCATGTCAGAATCCCTGAATATTTGGTTGACGCCACACATCTTTTCTTAGATTGAGCTATTTGAAGTGTGTGATTCTTCTATTCTTGCACATTGATCTTCTGACAGCCTATTGCTTATCCATAGACGAAATAATTCATGGAGATTATTGACCTTTATCTTGGCATCATGTCATTGGCAATCTAGTTTATTAATCTTATTTTGGGTTGCTTATTAGTAAATTATTTAACATTTCCAGGGACCTCAACCCATTACATGATGTCATTAATCTAGAGAATTACAAGGAAAAGTACTATAAACACTTAATTCCTCTTGGACTTAAGTATGCTGAGGTGAGCAGTACATGCTAGGCTTATTATTCTCGTATAGCTTATCTTGCAACAATCTAAAATGAGATATGGTAATTTAACACAGATTTCATGCAGCTTTTACCATGGGGAGGAAAGATTACCACTGAGTCTATGAAATTTTTCTCACCGATCATAATATGGACCAAGTATCCTCCTGACTGGCAGAAGCAGCATGCACTGTATTCTGCTTTCCAGGATTATCTCAAGGTACGTATGGATTTAGACAATGCTCAAGGTAACTAGATGTACTGGCATAGTATGCTGAACGTGGATATCTAGGTTGATGCCTAACATGCTTTCGGTTCATTACCCCTTAAGCTAGAATGTCATCCCGTTCATGTATATTTGAAAAATCTTTGAGGTGCTTTATTTCCATCTTACTCTTGCAGTCATGGCTTGAGCTTATGGACCAGGCATCAGGGGAAACCGATTTGTCTCAGACTATGTGTAATCTTGAATCACAGCATAGGTATCTCACATGGAGAGCAGAAAAGGTACGTGCAGCACTCCTTTCTCCTGTTACATTTGTTTTGCTCTGGCTGTCATTGTGGAATCAACATGGTTGACATGTGTTTGACAGTGCACCTTTTTCAATTAATCTGTTTGGTTACAGGGCAAGACTGCAATTGAAAATAAACTGCAATGCCCTCATAGTCATGCGAAAATCAGTAATTTTTCAATAAAATTAACTTTTAGACCACATTAAGATCTTAGACATCAATCCTATTAAGTGGCGTCCAAAAGAATACTTGCATATATCGCCAGCTGTATGTCAAAATCAACACACTGTCAGCTTGTTAAGCTATGACAATAAGTTACCCGTTGACAACGAGAAAATATGAATGCAAGGTATCCTCCGTTTTATCAAGGAATATAACTTTTAAGCAGGTACAACTGGTCAAAAAAGAGTACTAACTTGAATGATCTTAGCGTTGTCAGGACTATAGTTCTCTTATATCAATCTTTAGATTGGAAGCAAATATTTCCGAAAGGAATATGTTAAGAGAATTGGAAGGTCATTTTTAAAGTGCAAGATTTTTATATTCATATGTATGGGAGAACCTTGAATTTGGCAATCCTTGCAGTTTTATCATTGAAAGTTTCTAATCAGAATAGTGGGAAAATCAGGATCCAGGACATGCAGTTCTGAGAAGATTGATTGGGGACAAATTTGCAAAGGTACCAATATATGACAAGTGGTACTCTTTTCTCGCCTTCCTTTTACCACAAAACAGGCATGTTTACTGTTTAATTATTTTACAGGATATAATTAGCAAATTTCTCTTTAATGGAGTTGATGGCCTAGGAAAAAAATCGTTCATTGATTACTTTCCAGAGTACAAGACTGATGATGGAACTATAAATCAAAAGCGCAGTATGATTGGGAAATCATTTGAAAGTCGACCTTGGGATAAAAGAGGGGAATTCATTGGCAATATCTCAAGATAGAGATATGGAGTACCATTTCCCTTGCATTTCAACCAATTTTCTCTTCTTGTGCATGTCATCTCATCTTCCACCCGAACAGAAACTTTTGTAGGTTTATGTATAGATTATTAACTTGTTGAAGTATTTTACTATGGATTCTTGACTGGCTGGCAGTGGCAATGGCACAAATTTTGAATGGTTAATTGGAGCAGGGATCACTTGGTCTGGTCTTGTAATGTAAGGCATTCCTCTTGATATCAGACTTTAAAAAGCATGTTGGGGAAAAGGCTGTTATAGCATGTTACCCTTCCAAACTCTTTTATTGCCTGAGCAAGGAAAACCAAAAGGAGTCAAAGCACCAAAATTTAGAATTTCTTGTTAATGGATGAATGTCTTTTATTCATTCATTTCCTCTTTCAGGAACAATAATAATTGTGTATTTGTGATAAGGAGTTTGAAACTATTTCATCAATACAGCAAGTGGACAGGAGCGCTAAAACCGTGAATTTCCATTTATGTTTGGTAACAGCAAAGGATGATGGCCCAGTTTCCGTTTTCTAATTTGGGTAGCCAATGCACAGAGCTAAGTGATTATGAAATGAATCTCTTTAAAGAAAAGGCTTATGCAAAAAATTTGAGGAGCCATTACAATATTGATGCTCAGCCTATGTGCAAGCTAGCCCCTAAGGAGATGCTAATGTAAATGAAAAAAAAAAAAAAGAAAGAAAAAGGAAGAAGAAGAAGATTATGAAGAACCACAAAAGAAAATTCTGTGCTTAAGCTATTTGCATGGAAGAGCCCTCATTGAAACTCTTGGTTTGCAAAAGAAGGTTTAGGGAAAAAGAAAAGGCAATGAAAAAACAGATAATAGCAGTACATATTCCAAGTAAATTAATAAAAAAAAATATTAGTTTAAAATATCTCAACAAGATGAATAGTTTGCACATTTACTAGAGTGACTAATCTCAAGGTTGATGTTCGAACAAGCACATATTTTTTCACTCAAAACCATGCACACCTTGTGTGTATGTTAGGATTCCTATGTGTTGGCTCACCGCAAATAAGAGGGTTAAAGGTTTTGTGATTCATAAGCCTCCTTTACAAGTCATTCACATGTATATAATTTTGTTTTTGAGTCACTTACATGAGAGATATTATTAAATAAGATATTAGCACATTGATTAAACTAAGATAGCATAAATATCACAAGGTTCAATTCATCTTTAAAATACTAGTACATAAGAAGGTTCTTTGGAAGCTTTGTAGATTCTTGATTTTGCTTGAAGTGCTCTCCTCATAGGTTTTGTTGGATTTAGGTTGAACATGATTATCTGTTTTTCCTCATATTTCTTCAAATTTGTAGGTGAGAGAAGGGACTAGAGCTTAATATATTTCATGGCTAGAAAATTTTATTTGCATTGTTTTTGGATGGATGTTTGTTTGAAGGTCTTTGGGCATACAGCAAGAGAGAAAAATCTGAATTTGTAAGAATTTTTTGCAATTCCATGATTAAAGGCAGATGGCACATTGTTTGGTTTTGTTAGAACCTATTGGAGGGTAGTGAAGGGTCAAAGAATATTGAAGACTTCGGGCAACCGTTGGTTCCTTTTCCACCTTGTGCCATAGCAAGTATGCAACAAAATTAGAAGTCATCTAATATTCTATACACACACATATTTCCACACACACACTAGGGCAAATTGTGATGATGCAATTAGAGAACCAAAATATTTGATTCTAAAAAACTTTTTAAAAGGATTAAAATCATTTGAAGATGATACTAATATTTGCATTTTTGACATCAAAATGATTTAATTTTCATACTTTATCATTTTCCACACACACACACACATGTATATCTCCATAATTTGAAGGGTTTTGATAGTACACCATAAACATTTATAACCCAAAGAAAGAAAAACCCTTAATCATGAGTGTAATAAACAAAGAGAAATAAGATTGTTTGACACGCTTTAAAAGACCAATTGCATAGTTTTCTTGCTTTGTCAAACTCTTAAGGCAAATATCAAGAATTACCTAAACTTTTGTGTTCAATATAAGGATTGTGGGAGACAACTTTGGATAGTATGCAAGCCATTCGCATATATGGGTCAAGATAATACATTAGGTCACCAAACAAGTATAGGAATTTCAATTCTCACGTAATTCTATCTTGAAGGACAAGCTTGTTAATGTTGCTAAAGATTACTGCTTTCTTCTCCAATTGTGGAGATGGTAACAAGTGATACCCTAGACAAAGAATAAGAACAAATTTGAATGTAATATGGCTTTTAGCCTTTTATGGAGAACTGAAGTTGAAGTACAAAGTGGGCACAGGTAACTCCTTTTACATGCCTATGACTTAGCCTTTCAACAAATTCCTCAATTAATCTTGTAACTCTCACCTTTGAATTAAACCAAATGACTTACTCCCTTTACAAATCTCTCTATTTCAAGAAGAAAATCGAGATGAAAGCTTGAGCCGTCTACTTTTCTAAAAACTTCAAAAAATCCATCTTGCACTAAATGGGTAGTGATTCTTAATTGAGTTTCTTGGGATGCTTGATTTAGGAATTGTTTAACGGGAACATGTCATTTACTTGAATTCCATTTAATCTGAATCTATAGATAAAGAAGGGTGAAAAGACTCCTTCTATCGTCGATTTGTAGAAACTTTTTGTTGGTACAAATGTTTCAAGAAGATAGGTCATCTTCTATTATGCCATTGGCACCTGATTTCATGCCATCACATCCATGGCTGAAGGATCTAAAGCTTGAAGAGAGTGTTTATGTTAAATCCATCAGTTAGTCAACTAAAGAAATCGCAGGGGTTGTCTCCTAAGGTTATGGTGGAGATACAGCAAGATTCTAACCATAATGGCAAGAACTTAAAGGAGAGGTTGTTAGGGTTCTTGCACTTTTATTCTACATTTTTGATTGTTTGGAGTATGCTTTGTTGAGAGAATCTTTGCAAGGATTGAAGATGGAGAAAATGTTATTGGGAGAGGAGATCAAGAACATCAAAGCAGGTGAGGGAGTAGAGAAGGAAGAAAGACATGAAAAGCTTGAAAAGTGGAGCTAAAGACTAGACCTTTAACAAACGCTCCACTGTGTTACTATGCTGTGTTGCAAGCAAAGAGATTACTACAACATTGTAATTGTGATGGCTATAATACCAAAGAGGAGAATGATTGTGTGGTCATTTTCTGGCAAGATCAACCCCTTTTTTTGGGTGCGATTAGCATGAAGATGTAGGAGGTGAAATCTTACTGGTTCACCTTATAATTCTTCCTTTGTTTCTTCTACTTAATATGCTAGTTTGTAGAGGAAAACTTGCACCTGTTTGATGGAGAGATTACTTGATTCATAAATCACTTCTTTCTTTTTTATAAATCTTAGATACATGGTCGATGAGAGAGTTATTGCTATGTGATATGGTATTACATCACTGTAACTGATAATCTGTACAATTTATTTGACAATTCTAACAAGTAGGTGGGGCGATAGAATCATAGGATGGGTGACAAACTTAATATGATGAAATATAGGTAAAGTAACTAAACTAATAAATAAGGCGGCAATCACAAGGTTAATGTAGTAATCACATGAAAGTTGTATAATGGTCATGTGATAAACTGAACTAAGCATTATATGTGCTAATCAAAGAAGAACCCACACCGTTGTGAAGGGGAAAAAGCAAAAATTCTTGCTTTCATCCATAGTAACACATTGAAACCTTGGTTTCAATTTCAATCATATATAACGCTTACACTACTTACACACATTCTGTATGATATTAGAATATCTCATTATTCAGGTTCATCATCTTGGGCAGCAATACTTCAATCTTGGTTGTTTGTTGAGAATATTTGGTATAAACCAAATAATGAGTATTCAAGGATTGGCTTAGTCGTCGCATTTTGTTTGCGGATCTATTGGATTGGAATAGAGAATCTAGAAATGATAAAATTATGGAACTGCAAGGGCTTGTTCTCTTAATAGAATTAAGTTTGATATATTATTTTATCAAGTTTAATTCAATGTTCACTTATAATGATGAGGGCTATAATAAAACATTTACATGATTTTATTTGTCAAAATTTTAAATAAAATTATTTAACCCCTCTAGGACATGTGCATTTTATTTGATAGGATTAAGGTTCTAAAGATTATTTCGAGTCATAAATTAACCATAGGATAATTTAATGATATGTTTACTAAATTAGATTGTTTAACGTGACTATTTTTATTTTCTTAAAATACTCTTACTTCAAATTTTTCAAAAAACTATATATTTTTTGTTTATTTCTTACACTTCCTCACAAATAAATGTAGTAATATAAACTATATAATTCTATTTAATATTTATTCAAAAAAAACGAAATTATTGTTAGTTATATTTATTTTTCAATATTTATTAATGTCACAAAATGTTACTTAATTTTAATTTTTACGAAAAAAATATTTGGATAATCATATTAAGAGACAAAAATGTCTTTTAATAGAATATTAAATGGGCTAACTAATTTAGATTATTCTACTGCACCTAGTGGGATGAATTATTTATATAGGATTTTGATAATTTAGTACTTGATACATGATTTATCATGGTCCTTTATCCTTTTAAGTGAACGCTGTGTTAGTATTGATAAATTAATTAATCAGCCCAATCGCACCAAGTGAACAAGTGCTAGGTGTAATAAAATAGTCCAATCAAATGATTCATTTAATATTTTATTCAAAAGACATTTTTGTTCATCAGTTGTTAATTAAATTATTTATACTAACCTTCTCAAATACATCTTACTTTTCTAGAATTTGCAATAAAAAAGGGAATTGATAATCAGATAAAATCTATTCATTTAATTATTATTTAAATTTATATAAGTTTTTTTATTAAATTTACTTGCTTACAACTAATGAAAATTTTTAGTTTTTGTATTGCAATTCTTTACTATGATCATCACTAACATTTTTTTATAACATTTAAATTAAATATAATTTTTTTATATTAACTAGTGTAAAAAGAATTAACTATTATTTACAATAATTTAATTTTGTTGAATGAATATCAAATAAAATTGTACCGCAGATATTATGATATTTATATGTTCAGAGGGTCGTAAGTAGTAAATAAAACTACATAGTTTTTTTTAAAAAAAATTAAAGGGTATTTTGAAAAAATAAGAATAGTCTAACTAAACAACTCGACTTACTGAATACATCATTTAATTATTTTATATTTTAATCTATGTCAGTGAACTTAATATTCAATTGTTTTAGAACTAGTTTTTCCTTCAAAATAATTCTAAAACCTTAATTCCATCTTACAAAGTGAACAAGACCTAAGTATATTCATTCTTGAACCCCCACACAAACACTGCCTTATAAGTTTCCCTTGGACAAATCTTACCTGACTTTTTCTTGTGAATTGTTTCTAAAAATAAATTTAAAAGGTAATTTTTTAATCCCATAAAACAAGCAAATCGGATAATCAATCCAACTACAGACAAATCAGGTGCACTATGAAGAGATGAATCGAAACAACAAATTCTATTTTATTTTATTTTTTTTTAAGAATTCTTCTCTGTATCTTTCTCTCATTTAAAAATCTTGTATAATCTTAAAATTCAACAGCACAGTTTTGATTTTTCCTTTCAATTTGGGCCCACATCACTTCTCTTTCCCAAATTTTGGGCTCCGAGTTCAATAGGAAAAAGTCCAAGTGAAGACCATTAAACAATGACTAAGCCCATAAAATGTTGTTCCATAATTGGGCCGAATTGGGCTTCTTGAGTGCTGCCCTATAGCCCCAAGGAATTTTCTAGGGCACTATCTTCCTAGGTTTTGTCAACTTAATTATTAAATGGTAATAAATAAGATTGCTGCAATTAAAGGGAACTAATTACTGCATTTATAATACCATTTGAATTGGAGTTAAATATATTTATTTAGAAAAATACAACTGTTACTTGTCTTATTTGGAAAACAATAAAACAATAAAAAACTTGCTCAAAATCATGTCCTATGGAAAGGGAGGAAGAACTTTACATATGTACATGTATAAAGTATTGATTGAGTAAATTAAATTTTAAGATCCCTCTCTTAACCTAAATTTTTAAGAACAAATGTATATTTAATGTTCAAGACACACTGAGACTAATGAATCCACACTATATATTAAATAATTCGATTTCAACTAATAAGAACAATAGCCAATGCTTGTAAGTAATTGGAGCAATCATATTACATTAATTTTTTTGCAAATTAAGATTGCTGCAATAAATATATTAAAAATTTTAACAAGAATAGTTGAGAGATGAAAAGAAAGAGTGAGATCAATTTTTTTTTAAAAAAATAGAAAACAAAAGAGTTAAAGTGAAGAATAAATAAAAAAAGATGACAACAATAAAAGTATTATAGTAATTTAACTTTTTAAAATACAAAATTTTTTATCTAAATTTAAATTCAAGATTATCATCTTTTACAATACACATAACTATGAAAAATTTAATTATTACATATTTTATAATTAAATTAATATCTATATATATTAACACACACTCACGTATATACACACACTATAAATATTATGTGTCACATTATCAAATTATTTTATATATGTATAAATATTTTATAACAAATTAAAATTTTTCTCCTTATTACTTTATCATGATTTTGTTGTACTTTTTGCATAGATATGGACAGATACTTGCATTTAAGGAAATGCTATCTCTATTGAAAAAAAGGTGATTCTCTATCTCAATGCTTTTACATTCTCTCTTTTTTCTTCTTTATGGATTTTGATGTTTGACTATGACAGCTTGCAATTTGTCCTATTCTACCTATGGCTAGGTTTGGTTGTAAATTTACATTAATTTCTTTTTACTAAAATTTACTCTTGTAAATATATTATCTAATAAACTAACTTTTTTTGGTTCATTTCTTTCTCCTAATTTTAAGCTGATACTAAACTTTTGAGTTAACTTTTTACTCAATCATAATTGACATCCAAACATGCTATATTTTTTCATCCATATTTAAATGAAAGCTAGACATAAATTACATAATTGAAAAAAAAAAAATTTGAAGAGTACTATACTCTAGAAAAAAATAATAATGAAATGCAACAAATCATTAAAAACTAGACTTGAGAAGAGAAAAATCCATTAAAGAGATTTCAATGGCACTTTGTATTCATAAATGCAGCCCATATTTATTTAGGAAACCAAACACGGTGGGGATTATTTTTAAATTTCTTGATTTGCACTTTCCCTGTATTTTAAAATAATGGGTTTGTATTTTCCTTTCTTGACTTTTTTTAGATGTTTGGTGGCATTTTGGACATTTCCATTTAAAAGATGTCCTCTTCTGTTTGCTCTCTTCAGTTATATTTGGTTAATCCATTTATTATACTAAAATTTTTGCAACAAAGAGCTTGGATTAGTGATAAGTATTTCCATCACCATAATTTTCATATAAAAAAGGTTATATGTTCATAATTTCACGTGTTTTTGAAAATAGATAATTATATAACAAAAATAAAGAATTTTTGGTAGTCATTAAGTGCCCTAGTAAAAAAATAAAAAAAAATTAAAATAAACACACAATAGTTTAAAACTCAATATCCCAAGTTATGAATTATTGAGTTCAAATTATATGGAGTGTTAGTGAAAATATGTAAAAACTCGCACACAAACAACAGATTATCGTAATCTTATTACATTATTTTTTTTTTGCAATTTTTTTTGATGAGTATCATTTATGATCACCAAAATAATAATAATAATAATAAATGAAAAAAAGTTGGACTACTTTCAAAATATACAAAACATTATTAAAAAAAAGACAATTCAAAAGACAACATATTATGTTACAAGAAGCCAAATATACAATACAACATTATAAATTAATTTGCTGACAAAAACAAAAAATCTCTTTCAAGAGAATATTAATGCAATTTTCCAATTTTTCAGTATGGAGAATTTAAGTGTACCAGAGAACATTTATAAAAAAAGACAAAACATGTAAATTCATGCAATGGGTGTTTATTTTTCCTCTTCTTGAAGATGATTTTTTTATTAATTTTTTAATTATTTTTTGTTGGGTTGCATTTTAGCTTCTTAAACATGGCAATGCACAATTTGATTTATCCTCTTTCAATTATATATTGTATATTATAAAAAGTAGTCAAAGTAATTTTTTCTGTACTTCAGAAATTAAATGACATCCCCTTTTCTTTTTTCTGGCAATCATAAATGCTACTCATAAAATTTTTTTAAAGTAAATCAATGTAACGTGATTGCTACAATCAGACGACACCATGTTTTCAGTCACGGGTGAAAAAAGGAAAAAGGCTAAGAATGCATACAAATATTATATAATTCAATTGTTATATATTTTAAAATTTATTTATTATTTAATTTTATATTAATTTTAAAAATATAAAAATACATATCTAAAAATTAAAAAAACCTCAATTTTTAGGTGAAAAGGGCCAACTCTCATTGGATTAATTTTCTTTTTTTTTTTTTATTTAAAAACTTCAAAACCCATATTTTGTTAAGTGTTGAAGGAAAAATAAAGTACAAAAAAATCAAGAACGCATTAAAAAATAAATAAAAAAATGCAAGTGTAGTAGTTCAAAACTCAATATTTTACACTCAAAATTAAATTTAAAGTCACATTATGTGTACTGTAAGGGGGCTAGTGATAGATTTTATGAGAATCAAAATAAAGGGATTACAATAATCTTATTACTATAATAATTTTTAATTTTTCCTGACGAGTAGCATTCATGAATACTAGAAAAATTAAAAGAAATAACCTTTATAATTTTCATAGTGCGATAAATGAATCAATCCATAGTTGGCTATTTTTCACGTTATTTAAAAAAAGGGACAAACAAAAGATAAATCATTAAATGAGGCAAAAACTGAAAAAGCCAAAAAAATACAATCCCAACATTTAAATTTCGTTGCTGTAATTCTCATCCCTATTTTCCTCTTTTCTGGTTCTCAATAAATGCAATCCACCCCCCCCAAAAAAATAAATATAATTCGTAATAAAATTATTGTAATCCACGTCAGCAAAGTCAAACTCCGTTTCCTCCCAAAAGAGGAAAAGCAACTAACGGCAGGACTCCTATTTCTTTTCCCTGTTTACCAAACACCCCGCATGCGCACTCAACATTGTACCTCCGCCACCGATAGTTGTACCTCAACGTCTCTATCCACAGGCTGTGGGAAATCAGTTCTGTCCCTTTCCACGCACGTTCCGGAATTCCAGCTCAGAAGAGTAGGACCTTGTGCTTCCAACGTTGTACCCGAGGAAGCCACTGAAATCTAGCGAACACGTGGAGAATGCAGGCATGTTTGTCTTTGTGTGGGAAGTGTCCCCACTGTGACGCCATCAGCACCGAACAGATATCTTCCGTTTTGGCTTTATAGAGCGAGAAACGGATGGCTTCTCAGCCAATTTATTTTTCTCCCCACTCGAAGATAATTTTTAGCGTTTCTCTTTTCGTTTCCATTTGATTCTTTAACTTGTTTCCCAATTTTGATCTTTGAGAGTGTGTGGGGAGAAGTGTGAAGGAGGAGTTCCGAGGGCGTGGCACATTCTTTGGTTCGCTGAAAGCGCACTGACTGGACGCTGGGTTTTTTGAGATTGTGTGTGGTGACGGAGATTCCGAGGGATCGAACATTTCGGAAGTTACTCCGTTCATGATGTCTTCTGAGCAACCACCACAGCCGCATTCTTTGGAGTTTTCTGTCAGAGGTGGAAGCCAGCCTAAAAAGCGGTGCCGCATTATTGATGAAGGTATGGGTGATGATAATATGTTAATTGGTACTGGCAGTTCTGGGATTAAGGTAGCTTGGCGGGGGAATTCCGGGGAGTTTGATTTGAATGTAGACGACGGAGGACATGATTGGAACGATGATGGTGATCATGGGGGTAATTTGGGTAAGTTGCATGGTTTCGATTTGAACGAGGGGGTGAATTTTGTGTTGCATGAGGGGTTGGATTTGAATAGAGGGATTGTAGAGGAGAGTTCGGGTGCAAAAAGGGAAATGTTTGATCTGAATTTGGATATTAACCAAGAGTCTGAAAATGTGAACGGTGAGGGGAAAGGGATATACTTTGATTTGAATTTGAAGTTAACAGAGGATGATAGTAATTTGAATGATTGCGACTGGAAACTAAGGGCAAATGGAAGGGCTAGAACTGAAGGAGGTAAGCAGATGAGGGAAGCATTGCCTATTGGTGATTATGAAAATTTGGTGAATGCAGATGGTGAGAAGGGGATTACGATTCTAGATGGGAAGAAAGATCAAAGCCAATTATCGAACTATGCCACTGGAGTTGCTTACGGAAAGGTTGAGCCAGTAAGTGAATTGAGAAAGATAGTGGGTAGGAGAGGAAAAGAGCTTTTGGTTCATCAACTTGAATCAAAGGCTCCTGAGGCATTTGTAGAATATGTAGAAACTGGGAACTTGAATTTGAAATTGGTAAATAAAGAAGAAACTCCATTTAAAAAGGCTACTGATTCAGTTGATTATGATCATGGAGTATCAGGAAGTGCCCAGAGAGGGAGAAGAGGTAGGAAGAGAAGAGAGTCCTTGGATGAGAAAGGTAAGATGGGACTGAGGAGGAGACATTGCAGACTTTCTGGTCGAGATTGTACTTTAAATGCAGGAGGAATCAACAATCAGTTGTCTTCTCTTGCAGTTAGTACTGTGTCTGATGAAATGATTAACATGTCAGGTCATGAGAAATATCAAGAGCCCATTCTTCCTTCAAAGGTGGAGTTGCCACCTTCTTCTGGAAGTTTGGATCTTGATGGAGTTTCTATGTCCGATTTTGTTTCTGTTTATGCATTTTTGAGGTCATTTAGTACGTTATTGTTTTTAAGTCCCTTCGAACTGGATGATTTTGCAAGATGCATGAAATGTACTGACTCAACATCATTGTTTGACTCTATTCATGTTTCCATTTTGAAAACGCTGTGGATACATTTGGAGTCTCTTTCCGATGAAGGTTATACGTCAGCATCTAATTGCCTCAGGTATCAAGTCTACCCTTTATGGAAAGTTAACCTGCGGTCCATATTTTGGTACTTATTTTTTTCCATATTGAAATTTCATTTAGGTCTTTTAACTGGGATTTTCTGGACTTGATTACATGGCCCGTGTTTGTGGTCGGGTATCTATTATTGCACAGTCCAAGATATATACCTGGTTTGGATATCCGTCATTTTGAGCCTTTCCAGCTTAACTACTATGAAATGCCGGTATCAGCAAAAGTTGAGATACTACGGCATCTTTGTGACGATGTTATTGAAACAAAAGCCTTCAGGTTAGAGTTGAACAGGAGGACATTGGAAAGTAAGGGACTAGCAAAATCGGATCGGGGTATGAAATCTGACAGTTCCAGAAGAAAAGAGGCATTGATGGGCATTGCTAGCAATTCTACAATTACAGAAGAGAATGCTGGTGAACCTGCAGATTGGAATGGTGATGAATGCTGTCTCTGTAAGATGGATGGGAATTTAATATGTTGTGATGGTTGCCCTGCAGCATTTCATTCAAGATGTGTGGGGGTCAATAGCAGCCTGCTGCCAGAGGGGGACTGGTATTGCCCTGAATGTGTAATTGACAAGGATAACCCTTCGATCAAAATGGGCAATTCAATTCAAGGTGTAATTGACAAGGATAGCCCTTGGATCAAAACGGGTATGCCAATTCGAGGTGGAGAATTGTTAGGAATTGATCCTCATGGTAGACTATACTATAGCAGCTGTGGTTGCCTATTGGTGTAAGTTCTTTCCCATAAATTTAGCTCTGATTTTTTTTAACTGTAACAATGGTTAGTAGTTTTAAACCCACATAATAAATCATCCACACGTTTGTACAATAAACTTATCTCCATTCCTACCTTATTTAATTGATTCACTAGCTCATTTAACTTGCCTGCCCTCAGAAACAAACAGTCTGCAGAAGGTAAATTTCATACTTGACACACATTGACACTTATAAGTGATTTTGAAATGTTGATTCCAGACCCTGTCATGTATCCTTTATATATGGGAAAGTGTTTTACATTACTTGCAAGAACTAAAGTTCAATAATTACTTTTACAGGGCTTTTTTGTTTATTATATGTTTATAGCTTTTCAATTATTAATGTTCAAATCATATTCTTCCAATTATTCATTATGTAATTACACTTTGGAGTTGAAGTTACCCAAAGATCAGGGTATGAGATTTGAATTTTAACAAGGTGTGGTGGTTAGTTTCTTCTGGGCAATAATGTTGAAGTGTTGCTTGTTTTTTGTCATTCCGTCCTCTGTACTGCGATCAGCACAATGAAGGCGTATAGTCTGAAAGTTAGGTTAGCTCCAGCGATTATGTTTCATTTTCCTCGCCATTAATCCCAGGGAGGTTATGCATCACCATTTGACACTCTTTAATATATAGATGTAAATAATTACTATGTCGCGTCTATGAGTATATACTATTGATGGGATCTCACTGAAAACCTTGGTCACTTCTCTTTGGCATGACATTCTAGGCTTAATTATCACATTTCTGTCATAATGACTGCCTTCTCTTATTCTAAAAAATGCTGCTCTACTTCTGGTTTAGCTCACAGATTGAATGCGCAAAACTTTTCTAGTATTGATGGGTGCCTACTCCAATAATTCTGCCTATTCTTTTCCTTAAAAACCTTTTCTTTTGAGAGTTTGGAAGATTTTTAGTACTTTTCTTTGAATAAATTTTACTCCAGATGATATATTTTGCTAATTATGAATAATTTTTGATCAAATAAATATATGAACATAAAATCAAGTGTGCCAAAGTAACTAGTTGGAATCGTTAATTATATAGTTTCCTGCATACTTCCTTACACTTGTGAAAGCATTTTTGCAGTTAAATGTGATTTTCGCCATCAAAACTTAGTTTGTACTTTTGCACGTGAATTCCAATAGCAATTCTTGAATAAAAAAGTTACAGACTATTAATATAAATAACATAGGGTAAGTTTGGTTTCAATCTCCACCAGAAAATCCACATACTTCTATCATTACATTTTAAAATTTTCTCTCCATTTTTTCGTACTTTTACACAATTTTAAAAAAAATGTCTAAAAACGCACACTAAAATTCCAAAACAAACATATTCCTTGTATTCATTATTCTTGAAGTGAAAAATCTCCATCACTGCGATGGTGTTATTGTAATTCTCATACTACTTCTACTTGACACTTTTTTTATGCATCCGAAAGCTCAAGGGCTTCCAATAATCAAAGAGTTAAGATCTTATATTACCTTGCACATTACTTTATTTTCTTCTTTATAGCCTCAATTGGGCAATATGAAGACTACTTATAGAGAAAAATGAGGAAGAATAAGTCCCTATATATATGCAGAAACTAGTTCATAAATTGAAATAGTTTAGAATTGAGAGAAACTCGAAAACTGGGACATGGTACTATAAACAAATTTGCTCATGTCGCTATCTTATAGCATGAAATGGAATAGTTTATGTAATCCTGGTTAAAAATGTAAAGTTTTCATGTCAAAAGTGTCCAAGTGGATATAGAATGAGAAAAGACTTGAGAATATATACTCAAAAACCTCAATCTTGATATAAAAAAAATAAGATTGATTAGCATATAAAGTAAATGGACTAAGCCGACCTACATTCCAACGATAAACAACTATAAGATAGGAAAAGATAAGCAAGCATGTTTCCTATCACATTTTAACTCAACCCATCAAGTTAGAGCATATATGTCAACCGTGTTCGACTTGTGTACAATTTTAAATTATTTTACCCTTAAAGCATACATGCCATACGTATTGAAGATGGCAAAAGTGGCCCTCATTTTTTTGTTCCTTAGAACTTCATTCATGAAGTGGCAATAAACTTATATATACTTAGTTCTCTAATGAAAGAACAAATTACTAGATTACTAGAAATATGAATGGCGATCAATGTCTACAATTTTCTTAGACCTACCTAAATTGGCTGGCCGTCATCTTGCTTAATGCATTTATAACTATTGTTTTAAAAGGTGTTTGGCATTGGCAGAGATGTTCCCATGTCTTGGGACATGGTGTAAGCCGTCAGGCAGAGGACTTATGTTGCATGAAGTTTTGCATTTAATATATTTTTTAAAACAATTATGTATAATTAAAAGCATAAGGCAATAATTAGAAAAATTTGTAGGAAAATGATTGCAAAATAAAGATTGAGTACCAAAGGCATAATATGCTACTATAAATGCATGGTCAATTTGCGCAAAAACAAAATTACGATTAAAATATATAATTAATCAACATGCATTTATACTAAATCATCTTCCAAGTAAATAATTAAACTGTTATTCTTACCTCTTTGTAATGAATTTGGCTGATGACAGAGGTCATCACACGTCAATTCTTGGGATAGCTCCAAAAATTTATGAAGCATGAAAATACCCGTTAGCCTTGAATATTGAGTAGATGTGGGTGTTGAATCAATTTATTTAGCATTTTAAGTTGAAGAAAAGGGGCTTAAGAGGTGCATGCCGATAGTTTTGTGCGAGGAATTCACCATTGCAATTTTGGTGGTCTTGTTACAAGTTTTGTTGTTTTTTTCATTTTGATGTAGGAGGGCAAACAAGTCGAGTTCAGGTTGAGTTGGTTTTCTTGATTAAGCTCCACTTTTATTAAATCGAGTTGAACTCAAGTCACAGCTTTGGAAAAAAGCTTAATTGAGCTTTAGCTCAAACTTGAACTCATTAAATGTTTATTTTTAATAAATTTACTATCTTATTTGAAAAATTTTACAAGAAGTGGAACATATTGTGGTACTAAAACCTTGTAGTTTGTAAATACTAATAACTTTCAAATAATTT
This sequence comes from Avicennia marina, assembly GCA_019155195.1. Classification (NCBI taxonomy): domain Eukaryota; kingdom Viridiplantae; phylum Streptophyta; class Magnoliopsida; order Lamiales; family Acanthaceae; genus Avicennia; species Avicennia marina. The sequence goes on along the minus strand of CM032783.1, from coordinate 2,081,967 downwards.
TAAAACATATAAATTTTGTGAATATTTACTAGTTAACATTATAATTTAGTCTAATTATATATGTACTAACTAATAAAATGAATAAATATACAAGTTTTAATTTGATTTATTATGTCATTTGTATATTTAAGTGGATCAAAAGGTATTTTTATTCAAATGAAATTATATAAGATGTTAATAGTAATTGCGTATATGCATGAATATTTTCCTAATCAGATATGAAGCTGATATTAGTTCACACAATATTGCAAAAAATATACTATTATGACTATTACATAATCAAGTATTTACTTCATATAATTTTAATACGTTCTACGTTATTTATTATATATTAATTTCATGGTTATAAAGTATTTTTAAAAGTAAAAAAATATATGTTAAATAAAAAAATATGAACACATTTGGAAACAAACGAACTTTTGAACAAAGAAAATTAAGCTCAAGCTCAAGCTCAAGCTCAACTTAATAGAGACTTGAGTCAAGATCAAGTTAAAGCTATAGACTCAAAATAATTTGTGTTCAAGTCGAGCTCACAAGCCATTTTGGTTCATCTTGCACGCCTGCACCTCTACTTTCATTTTCTTGACTTTTCCAATCAAATTACATTTTGATGGCTGGTCAGGCGTGGCTAAGCGTCTTTAAAACTGGCATATTTTCTCCTATCTTTGTTTGCTGTTGTTAAACATAGTATCCTTTTGATTTATATATTTATGATAGTGCGATCAGCCTCACACTACTAAACAAATGGAGCAGATTTAGTGGATTGCAATTTGCTGAGAGTGGTCAGATTTTTTTAATAGGAATATTTTGTTTTTATTAACTTTGTTAATTCTAGATGCTTAATTAATCTGCATCCATCTCATGTTTGTTCTATCCTACTACCTTTTTCCCAATTAGTAATTTGATGATGATTTTTCTAAATGACAAAATTGAATTCTGGATTAAATTTATATATCATTAATGGTGTTCAAAATTGGTGCATACTCCTTTTAAGTTGATTCTACTCCTCTGGCACTAATTAATATGGGAATTCTTCCATTGTATTAAATTGGTCATTGTCTCTCAGTACAAAGTTGCTAAGAATATAAGTTTCATTAAATCTTCTCCTCCTCGCCAGTGATGTCATTGTTAATCCTTTTGAGTTGTTTTATATGCTAACATTTTGCAATCTATGATTTGTTAAGATCTATATAAATTTGCTGCTGGCATTTCCATTAGATCACTTACCATATTTCATTTAGTGATTTTACTTTGCTTAAGGTTTCTCTTGAAGAATATCAGTAGAGTAGATAACTTCTCCAAGGTTTGGTGCTTTTCAAAATTTATCATTCTCTACAATTAATGCTATAGCCAATGTATCTAAATATATGTTGATCCCTACAATGCTTATTTCTAGGTTGGAGTCATGTAATGACGAATACTCGTCGTGGTTCTACAAGAGAAATGATATACTTACCCTTGTTGAAGCTCTAGCGTCATCACCATATCTCTACGATGAAATAATAAGTGCTATATGTAAGCATTGGAATGTAATTCATGGAGTTGACAGGATGAGAAAGGATTTAGGTTCTCAGTCCCATTCTATACAGTTGACCTTTGCAGAGAATATGGTGCTTTCCATTAGGCATCCAGCATCCTCTGAAGCTATTAACAAGGATAAAGGGATTGCTGGAAAAAGGTCTGGTGAGAAATCTGTGCGTACCAACCCTTCTTTTAATATGGAATTTGAAACTTCTGACCATGCTAATGTAATGGTGGAGGCTGAACTAGATGGAGGAAAGATGGAAAATCAGTTGGCAAGTTCTGAAGGATCAGTGGAAGTCTCTCAAGCATTCACAAAGACAGATATCTTGAAGGAAGGTGGGTTGGATTGTTCAAAAAGATGCCCTGAGGTTCCACATAATTCTCATATTCCAGGAAATCTTGTGAACTCCAGAGATTGTCGTATAACATCTACAATGTTGAAAATTGAACAAGGAAATATTCTAAGATCTGCCGATTATGGTAACTCATTGACCATGAACTCTAAAAGAATTACATCTGAAGTGTTTCTTGGGATCCATTATATCAACTTTTATGAATTTGCTCGAACTGCATCATCAGTCGTTTTGCAAGAATTGACATCTAAACCATCTGATAAGGGCTCTGAAGATGCAACTATATCAGCAGAAAAAATTATTGCAGGCCAGCTGAAGGTTGCATCAAATAGATCTGCTAAATTTTCGTGGTCAAACATACAAAATACAAATCTGAAATCCAGGAAAGAAAAATGTGGGTGGTGTTTACATTGCAAAGTCCCTGAAGATGGAAGGGACTGCTTATTCATCATGAATGATTGTACTCCAGCGGTTGAAAATTTTACAAGTGAAGTTTTAGGTATTCAGCCTAGAAAGGATAGGAAAAACCATCTGACTGATGTCATATGTCATATGATATGTATTGAGCATCATCTGCAGGGTCTTCTGTTGGGCCCATGGTTAAACCCGCGTTATTCCAAGCTATGGCGTGAAGGTGTCATTGGAGCAACTGGCCTTGCTTCAACAAAAGATTTGCTCCTTGAGGTTTGTATGTTTCCTTATAACATAGAGAAGTATTTATATGCTGAATCCGTAGATCAACATCTTGTTTGCATATAATTGTACATTGGTTTATGCTTTTGAGTAAAGAGTGATTCTCTCAAAATCAATATTTTATATATGAAATGTTTAAAATAATGTGACATTGCGCATCAGTCTGTTGTACCAAATAACCCATTATTTTGTATCCACTGTTGGGCCATGTTGATTATCACAGAAAAGATGGCCTACGATGTGCTTAACAAATTTAGTCGCACTCAGGAAATACATTTCACCAGACATGAGAAGTATCGAGTCACCTTGCTCTGGCAACCTAATTAGTTGTGGGTACAAGTCACCTTGGAGCAGAGTTTGGGAACAAAAGATCCTCCGAAAAACATTGAATCACATTTTTCAAAGAGAAATATGAAGCAATTTCTCACTTGCTTCTGTAGTGAGAGGAAAATGGTTTTGGCTGCTTGACTTTGTCTGATTTCTAGTCTGAAATTGCTTTTGAATAGCAAGGATATTTTCATACCATGGCATGTGGCACGCAACATCTTTTGACTTTTTCTGTACAAACAGCCTAATTTTAGAGATGGAATGGAACATCAATAGGAACTCAGATAAACCTTATTGTGATCTGAATTTTATCTTATCTACTGTTTTCTGTTCTTTTCCCCTTGCAACTCTCATCAGTCCTGAAACTTTAACATTTGAATTCTTTCACTAAACTTTGAGTAGTTATCTGACTAGCTATGACTTTTGGCGCCAGCTAGAGCTGAATTTGCATCATCTGGCACTTTCTGCTGCTTGGAGAAAACCTGTGGATTCTGTTTCTACAATGGGTTCTGCCTCTCATATTGTGAAAATTTCTACTCGTGTAACTTCAAAACATGGAGCTGATGGGAAGAGAGCCAAGTTTTCAAAGCTGGAGATATCTGCACCTTCAAAGGCCGTGGCTGGGGTGCGTTTATTTTGGTGGAGGGGTGGAAAGGCTTCACGCAAGCTCTTCAATTGGAAGGTTTTGCCCCACTCCTTAGCTTCCAAAGCTGGCCGACAAGGTTAGGTGTTTCGATTATATTTCCTCTATTTCTTAGTGATCCTTGTTACCTGATCATTATATTAATATGCTTGAAGTTTGAACTTCTGCAGGTGGGTGTACGAAGATATTAGGTGTACATTACCCTGAAAGTGGAGAATGTGCCAAGAGGATAAAATATGCTGCTTGGAGAGCTGCTGTTGAAATGTCAAGAAGTGTTGAGCAGCTAGCACTCCAGGCATGTCTCTTTTATATTCTGTATACTTCATCCATGCTGTTCAGGCTACTTCCACCAGCTAGGCTAATGGAGTGCAATATGTGGTCTGCTCGAACAAGGATGTGGACAACAATACCCTACTTATATTATCCATGCGTCTTAAGTTACTCTGTACTAGGATTTGGTCTAATTGACTATGGTATTGAACTTGTGGCAGCTGCATTTTTCAGATTATGGTTTTAATGGGGAAATATACAATGAACAGTCCCTTTCCAATCTGAAAGAGAAATTCGATGGAGAGATTGCAGTGATATGCGTTATACATAATGAAATGTTCATGAACATTTTCATACTGCAGGTTAGGGAGCTTGATGCAAACATCAGATGGGATGATATGGGGAACACTGGTCTTCGCTCAAAGATGGACAAGGAATCCAACAAACCCATCAGATCATTTAAAAAGGTTATAATTCGTACAAAGTGCCATGAGGGAAAAGTGGTCAAATATCTTCTAGATTTTGGCAAAAGAAGATTTATCCCAGATATTGTTTTGAAGCATGGATTCTTGCTCAAGGATTTGTCAAGTGATAGGAAGAAATACTGGCTGGAAGAGTCACATGTTCCATTGCCTCTCTTGAAAGATTTTGAAGAAAAAAGAATTGTTCGTAACTCCGAAAAGGTTAGTAACACAGAACTTCATGAGAGCAGCAAATTAATGAGGAAATCCTTCAAGAAAAAAGGGTTTCCATACCTTTTCTCAAGAGCTGAGAGATCAGAGAATTATCAATGTGGACACTGCAACAAAGATGTCCTAATCAGGTATTCTAGGACTTAGAATATTAATATAAGTATATTCTAGGTCTTAAAAATTGGTATTGATGTATATTTTGGATTAATAAATTTACGGAAACTTTATGGAAGGAAATTATGAGACTACCTAAAATTTTGGTTTTGATTTTAAAAAAATGATGAAATTGATAGATATAATTGAAAATTTTAAATGAAACTTTGGGTATTTTAGTCTAACTTTATTGTGCATCATTTAAACTAAAAAGATTTAACTTTTCTAATTAGCAATTTCAATTAATTGGTATGATTAAAATGTGTTGTGGAGAAGTTAGGAATAGTAAACATTACAACTAAATAATTTCATTAAAATAAATTGCTTGCAATATTCATTCAAAACCATGTGAAGTTTCTAGGATGATTTAATTTATTATCACTAATGCTTCTCCCAACCTCACTTTCATATTTTGGTTCTATTATCATTTATTCAAAGATTTTAAATAAGAAGCATGTTTCAAAACTTGCACAGCCAAAATTTTAGCCAATGGTTACATTCTTAAAGGAAAACACTCAAATCTTACTCAAAGAGAAAAAAAATCCTAATGAATCAGGTGGCAGTTTATATTCTGGATTTCATGGATAAATTAATAAATGTAATGTATCATATTTCATAGAAAAGATCTCTTTTGATGAAACAGTCAGTTGAATGACTGTAACATGACTGTTTGTGCTTGCACCAATTTTCTCCTTGATATGAAAATGATTGTTGCTTCAATGCACATTAAAAAATCTGTAGGTTTTTATTTTCATTTAAATCCTTTTTGAAAAATGTGAATATTTTTTTCACATTTGAATTCGCATTGTTGATGACCACCTCACTTCTGCTGATTTGCAGGGAAGCAGTTACCTGCCAGTTTTGCAAAGGTAAAATGCTCCAAGTTTGTTATGATTTCTTGAGCAGTTTCATACTCCTGTTGTCCCAAATTTTAAGTGATATTTGTTCCTTTGTACGATGTTAAAATACTATCATTTCCTAATCATGGAAAATTTCAACACGAGAGTACCGTCTCAATTGCATAATAATGCCACTGCAGTATCTCCCCAGTCTCAACTGTTAAAGCATAAAAATACTAAAATTTTTACTCTTGGAACTTCATAAATTTTGTGCCAATTCCCAATGGCACATTGGAATTGGGCTGGAGAAATGATTTTTATATGTGCCTGTTCTTTTTGTTTTTTTTTTTTTTTCTAAATGTTGATGTGTTGGTCATTGTGGATGGCCAAGAAGCTGATTTTGAATTGATTTTGTTGTTTGACTTGGTTGAAAAGTTCAAGCAAGCTTTGAAGATGCTTTTGCTAGAGTTGTATGCAGTTATATGTAACCTGGAAGTTGCAAAATCCACCTACTGTAAATGGTTTTTGGTGTTCTCAATTGAGTTACCTCAATCTAGTGAGCCAATGTGGGTCATCCAACTGATTCATTCTCATAAAAATTGTATTTGACATAATTCAGAAATAGATCATTGAACTCTTACAGAACAATCAAAACACTAGCTTATCCATCTCCTTCCCTAAAAATGAATAATGTAAAGTCTTTTCTTTAGTTTGATTGTTCTGGACAAGGAGCAGAACCTACATTCCTACAGTTCTCTTCTATGTTGCTCATTTTATTACTTTTTATGCACTTCATTATGGGAACTCTGCTGCACATGGACATGATATAATACTGAGTTATGCTATGGAATTTAGTTAGGCTTTGTTTTAATAATGGTATAACATGAAATTTGGTTATGTAGAAGTTAGTTGTGCTGCTGATAAGTTGTCTCCAGGTTCCATGCCATAATAGCACATTGTTTTCTACCAACGCATAAAATTAACTGGTTTCTTCCAGTTGACAGTTGGCATAGGAGGCAAGTTATGTATGACCTGGTATGATTCTGTGTCTATGTCCTTGCATTGATGTGCATTTTGGACCATAGTGTTAGTGTAATCAAATATTAAATGATACATCTTTTTAACAGTTTTAAATGAAACTTTAAATGAGATGATCATTCAACATGGTCGTAAGTTAAACTAAATAAGGGGCCCTAAGTTTGAATCTGCAAACGTGTTACATGTGTAAGGCTTCACACAAAAGAAAACTGTGTGTACGTGAGGGGGTCTGTTAGAGTAATTAAAAATTAAATGATACATCATTCTAACGGTTTAAGCTTTTAGAATACTGCCATACTATGCTGAACCTTACTTTTTTGAATTATAACTGCAAGAACTTTCTTTATTTCATTCATTCGGAGACTATTAACATCAAAATTTGCAGGTATTCAATCAGAACCAGCACCTGAGTGTTTTATATGACTTTTCCAGAGACAAAACGTTTAATCTGTAATATATATGTTAAGGGGGAGATCCTCATGAAAACTAACTTTCGGTGGTCAAATGCACATTGACTAAAATACCCTCTAATTTTTGTTCATTTTTTCTTTCTCCTTTTATATTTTTATTTATTTTATTGGTTCTATATTTTTCTAGTCAATCTTCTTACTTTCTCTCTCATTTTATGTAATTTTTTAAATACATTTTTAATTATCATAATTATTAAAAATATAATATTTATATTTTAATATGATTAATAAAATTCTCTGTCTCTCTCTCTCTCTCAATATATATATATATATATATGTACACACATAGAGTGTACTAGTTAGACTAACGGTTTTTGGTCAATGTAGACTAATCTTGACATGGTTGAAAAGTTAACATCATCCTTCCAGTTATTTGCTATTCTATTTTAATGTTTACTTCCTTAAAATACTTACTTTCTCACCAACCAAAAGATTGTTATTATGATATGGGAAATGACATTTCCAGTTGGAACTTCATCTTTCAATTTCCATCATGTAGCTCATTTGATACATGAATTGATATTCAGGCTTTTTCCATGAAAGACATGCTCAGAAATCTTCTGGATCTGTCACTAATGAGTGCACATATACTTGCCCAAAATGTGAGGACAAGAAGCTCTTGCTAATTAATGCAAGGAAGGGGAAAACTGTGCTGGAATCAAAGAAGGCATTGAAAGCAGCGAAACCATCGTGCTCTAGGAAAGGCGAAAAAATGCGGAAAGATAAGCAACAAGTGCAGTCTAAGAAAAGAAGAGATCCCTCGGTTGTACCGCTGCGACAGTCTGCTAGGAATGCTGAATGCATTTCAAAGCTGTCTCTGCAGAATATGAAAGAGTTGAAAAAACAAAAGCGGAAAGAACAAGCTAAACCAAAAAAGGATGTGTTGAAGAAGTTAAACAACATTAGTTGGCATAAATGGCATAAGAGAAGGACACCAGTAAAGAGTAGTTACTGGTTGAATGGCCTAAGATTGTCCAGAAGGAGAAATGATGAAAGATTAATGCATTCTAGGAGTAAGTTGCTTCTAGTGCCATCTGGAGAGGAGACTTTCATTAGTGATAAGCCAAAATGCAGTCTCTGTGATGAACTGGAGTATGCACCTGAGTTGAATTATGTGGCTTGTGAAATTTGTAGAGGTAATTACATTTGACCTCAATTTATGCCTACTTCATGACATCTTTCCCCCGATATATGCAATCTAATGTGATGTGGAAATTGAGTGCTCCATCTCTGAATTTACTGTTGAGGAAACTGATTTTAAAGAATGTTAAGCGCCTGGTTTCTAGCTGTTAGTTCATGAAATGGCTATTAATTTTACACCATGGATGTAAAATAAATGATAATGCAAAACACATTGTTTCTACAACTTGCATTAACAGTGCTGCACAAGGATTGTCTTAATTGTATTGTTTTCTTGTAGTCTTAAACTTCTTCCTAGATGATTTATTTTCCTTGTGCCACCGCTTGCAGTTTGGTTCCATGGAGATGCTTTCCATCTTGGAGCTGATAAAATAGACAACATCATTGGCTTTAAGTGCTACCATTGTCTCAATAAGAGGCCTCCTGTCTGCCCTCATCATTGTTGACTTGAATGCAACAATGTAGAAGTTGTTTTGGAAATAACACCAAGACCAAAGCAGTGTGGAAGATTTTAATGGTTGTACTCACCCTAACGATAGGTCAGTGGATAGGAAATCCCATTCAAATAGTGAACCCAAGGGTATATTTTTGACTGAAGCTTTCATCACAAGTGATGCCTAAGTTGGATCAGAGACACAGAGACTTGGAGCCTAAGAAGATCTTGCTGGAAACAATTCTGTTGAACCAGGAGGTAGACAAGGAATGGTCAACTTCTGTAGACACCGAATCTCCAATTTCTGAGTATGACGAGTTAGGTAAAGAAGCTGAACCTGTAACCTTGTAAGTGATTTGACAGAAAAGTACAGTAGTTCCTGAATCTGTAGCATATAGAGCTTTTTCTGACAGTTTGAGTTGTCCCCTTCAGCAATTTAGATGTCAGGTGATATTATATATAGTGGGAGGAGAAAATGTAGATTAGATTTGTAATTTATAGTTTTTCCCTGGCAAGACATTGAGCTAATATTGTAATGTTAAAGCCTTTTCAAAACTAGAAATATTAGCCCCGTTTGAAAAGTTAATAAACATGATCAAGCATGGAATTTTGCTTTCTATGTGGAAAGTAGCTGCTTGCTTCTACATACAGTGTGTGCTCCAGAAAGGATCGGTATTTTATCAACTTTCAACTAACAATATTTTATTATTTGCTTGTTTTTGAATTCTGAACTTTTAGTTTTAGAAATTTTTTCACAAATCTCATTTTCTTAATATCAAAGAGTGTATCATTTTTTTTTGGTTTCAGCAAATTCAGGGTTGTTTTTTCTGTGACAACTCTAGTGCTTGCATAATTTCTTCTTTTATATTCTGAATCATTCTGTTGAGCAATATATCTTGGTCTATTTGCTAAAATCTTTGTATGAGGGATCAGTAATTGGGTTCTATATATGCTTATAACTTACTCCACTAGGAAGTCTTCATATTTTAATGGTCATCGTCTTCTGCTATCAGTTAAGCTTATAAATTATTCTGCTTTATGTTAACTTCTACTGTTATCGCTGATATTCTCTGAATTTCTGAAATATTTTTACTTGGATGCCAACACATTTGCATAATTATTACTCCTAACAAATATTTTATGCCTACATCTGACGAGTTGAGATAGTGATTAACTCAGCACATTTAAGTGGTTGCTCTCTAAATTATCATAGCCTGTTTGCAAAACAATGGGCTTGACTATGTGCATTGAATTGATAGGGATATTATATGAACTACCTAAATAAACTGCTATCTGACTCTGTGAATGGTGATTGACTTATTTGCTATTTGTTTATTGTTAATTGGTGTTTTAATTATATCCCCAGCAATTTTGTGAGGTTATAATCCTGTCATGTAGTTGTTAGGAATTCAAGATGTTGCTGGAAATACAAAGGTGGCATGGAAAAGGCTGGAGTGCAATCTGGTGTTGGTCAAAGTTAAACCTGCATCTTGCTATCTTCTTGTGGTGGTGAGGATTGTTTCTTTTCTATTTCCTCAAAAACTTGTTTATCATCGTGTTTTAGATGATTTGAAGACGAACTTAACTCCATTAATGTAAAATCACAAGCTGTCATCCTTACCCAAAATAAGAAAAACCCAAAAAAGAAAGCCAGCTTTCACTATTGCATAAACCTTTTATGGAGATAATAAGTTACCAAATATCATTGTCTTTTATATTACCAAATTATGTTTCACTTTATGTCCCAAATGTTTTGGACATTGTCTCAAGGCTCCACCGTGTAAGTATTCGGGGGGGGGGGGGGGCGAGGTTAAATGGCTGTCAGCTATGGTTCCTAGTTATAATTTATCCTCTTGTTAGCTAGAGTTTACTCTGCCACTTTCTGTTTTCGTGCAGCATTTTGAAATTTGTCTGTAGGGATGTTTGGGCCTAAAAAATTGGATTGTATTCAGGGGGAAAAGATTGTTTAGATGGGGTCTTTTAAGAAGGTGGAATAAACAACTAAAGAACAGAAAAGGACAAGCACATGAGAACTATATTGGTGAAGACAAATTACACTAGCATTTACTATACTCGTGCAGACCTGTTTGGCATAGACATGAAAAATTGTTTTATTTGTATTGACGACTGGTGAAGACAAATTACGTCAGCACTAAAGACTATCTCGTATGCTTGTTTCCATGTCATGGAGGTAACCATTTCTTTCCTGTTAGCCTGCTTCAACATTATATTTGCTCCTATGTTTCATTTCCAATGCAAACCTAAAAATAGGAGTGACTGAAGTTGATGTGTGCTTTTCCTTCTATGTTTCAGGGGATGGCATCTTAGGTGCACCCTTGGAGACACTTCCTTTCAGCTCACTGTAAATGTAAGGTATGCTTGGTATTCTTGGGAACATTGTGATGATGGTATACGAAGAAATAGTAACTTCAGCCACAGAAAAAAAACAAGCAAGATTTAAAAAATTATCTTTAGCCTTAAAGGTTTTACTTAAGATGATTGTCAAGAATTGCTTGAATGCATGTCTGTTCTTCTTGACTTAATCCATAGTGCTGATTGTTCCACCTAGTTGGTGGACAGCCAGCTGCATCGTGGTTGCAAGTATTGGAAGAATTATTAACATAGTTATTATGATACCGATTTTAGGGATGCATCTCATGTGAATAAGTATCAGAACCAGAAGAATTGATGCGCCATTAAGCCTCAACAAGTTTTTCATTCTCAGCTTTCTGTTTGTCTGAATATCCTGTTTAAGTGCGTAATTATATGAAAAAATGAGCAGTATTTTGCTCGCTTCTATTTCTTGGGTACCTTCTTCTCCATGAGTTCTGAATTTGCTGCAGCTGTACCGAAGTGTTGGGCAGTTTTTATGTCTTGATATAAAGGCCTAACAACTGCTATAGAATTTTCCTGTCAGAAGTGGTGTATGAAAGGAAAAACATAGCCCAGAGAAACATATTACTAACGTTCTAGGATTTGGTTGTGGGACTTAAGGATTTGAAGAAAGACTGTTTTGTTTAGTATGTGTGAATTAAATATATGGTCTTGGATAAGGAATTTCTTGTAAGGAAAAAAAAAGGAAAAAACACTTATCCATTTAATAAATAGAAAATTTGGAATAAACAAGTTGTTGCAATTGATTGGCGTAGGCACATTCACGGTTTCCTATGACGGTCAGCATAATTAAGAAGCCACCTCTTGAACTAAAATTGCTATTTAAAAGAAAAAAATTCTTCCGACAGTAGAAGTGATCTTCAACGTATATCGCTGTTTATAAAATCATGATGTCAGTTCTGAAATGGAAATACAATAAGACGTTTAACAGATAACACACGATCAATCTTTCACATTTTTAAGAGGCAACAGCGCATTTCTTCAGTAATGACCATTTTGCTGTGGCGCTTTGTACATCAAATTCCTCTGTTGTTGTCCGTTGTCCAGAATCACTAAATAAAGATTGATGAAATCGTGATCTCGATTCCAGGGACGGGGCCATGTTGTCCGTTGTCCAGAATCACTAAATAAAGGTCGATGAAATCGTGATCTTGATTCCAGGGACGGGGCTGTTGGCGTGTCCCCATCAAATGACGACATAGAGAACTTACAGTTTTTGGATATATTTATTTTTATGCTGAACATTGGGGCCCTCCAAGAGACACAGCCATAAGATGGCCAAGTGCCACATGGCACCATGAAATGTATCAACCTTTATAAAATAATATTTCAATTATTTACAATTAAATAAAACTAAAGCTAAAACGAGACCAGTGGGTGCTCAAGCTTAAGCTCAGCGCAGGAAGCCAACACTAAAACTATTCTCTCTCTAAATTGAGATGGCTGATTACTTCTTGCCGGGCCTGGAAAGCCTCAAGCGGCCTTTTTCTTTGCCAGAGAGTGATCCAAATGTTGAATTCACGAGCCACTTCTCAGGGACGAATCCAGGCGATCCACAGCCAAGTAGCTTAAACATCCACAGCTGGATGGAATTTTCCCTGGAAAATCCTTTTCCTCATTTCCCTGATGCCCCTGGAAACTCAGAAACTTTTCCAGGATTATTTAACCACGAGGATGACTGTATTGTGCCTCCTCTCGCTGAGCAGGTTTCTTCCAATGATAAAGGCCGCGTAGACAGGAAGAGAAAACCAATAGAAATCAGCACTCCAGCAAACAGTCCTGCAAATTCATCTCCCCAATGTTCAGACAATGGGATCAGAAGGAAAAACGTAACCTTCTGATGGTTAAATTCTAAATTTCTTTTTCTTTACGAAAATTTGTATTTAACTTGCATCATTTTGGGGTCTTGATCGGATTACAGAGTTCAGGAAGAGGAAAGAGAGTGAAAGGTAATGAAAAGGAGAAAAAGCTGAAGGAAGTTGTTCATGTTAGAGCCAAGAGAGGCCAAGCCACCGATAGTCACAGCTTAGCAGAGAGGGTAAGTTCATGTGTGCTTGAGATAAATGCACCATCGAATTTGAAGTGCTCTTCACCCTGATTCTTTTCTTTTTCTACCATATGAAGACACTACGATTATATAAAATGCTACTTACTGTCATCTGTTACTGTTATCAGGTCAGAAGAGAAAAAATTAATGAGAGGATAAGATGCTTACAAGACCTTGTTCCAGGATGCTATAAGGTGGCTACTGATGTTTCTTCATTTTTCAATTTTATTTTTAATCATGATTACATACTTATCCAAATGAACAGAGCATGGGAATGGCAGTAATGTTGGATGAGATCATCAATTATGTCCAGTCCTTGCAAAACCAAGTGGAGGTGAGTAATTCAGTGGAACCATATCCCCTAATGAAATAACACACACTTCAGTCTCTGAAATGGTCAAAACCTGACAGACTTCTGTTGTATTTTCAATTGAGTTTCTATCAATGAGACTCACTGCAGCAAGCACCTTTTATGACTACAATTCAGAGACAGATGCGTTGGAGGCACTGAAGGTGAGTTCTATAGCTCAGATAAACAGAACAAGGCTCCTATTTGTGTATGTGTGTGTGCGTTATTTTTTTTTTTCCTTGTGCGTGTGTGCGTGCGTTAGTTTTTTTTTCCTTGTGTGTGTTTTCCATGTAAAACAGGCAACTACTGGTCTAGTTTTCTCATCTTCCTTGTACTTTACAAAGATTTTTACAGGATCTTTGATGTTTTATGTTGCAGAGAGCAAAGGGACTTGAAGCATTAAAGAATCAGAATGGAGCAAGTCCTGGACTACCTTCTGCTCAATTTGCTCCTTTAGACCTCAACTTTGGATATTATCCTCAGTTGTCACGCAACAGCTGAATTCCTAAAGTTTCCCTGTTTTTGTCTTAATTTAAATTGTACTATCCAGGGCCGGTCAAGGAAAAGACCAGAAACAGAGAGTCTAAAAGGCATATACTTGATATTATCCATTCATACAGATGTTTGGAACTTATGAATTTTTTATAATCAAGTGTATAATCTAGTGATTATAATTGATTGCAACATTCCTTGCGTGCTGGATGCAAACATTACAATAATATCTACACAAATCTCACATTTAATTAATATTAGACGTATGATGAAATACGTTCATCAGATAAATTGTTGCTTATAAAAACAGACAGCAGCAAATTGTGTGCTTGTGCCTTCCAACTTCTCTTCTAAATGTCCGACCGAATTTCGCAAAGCATGTTCTCTCAGTCATTATCGTCTCTTTGTTGCTGTTGGAAGAACCTGTTCTGGTTTTCTCTCCATTTTCTTTAGGTCATTTCCTTGAGTGGATATCTTGTGTCTGTCTTGTCTTGGCTTGGCCAGTGTTGTTATCTGCGGGAGCAACCACTAAATAGACAATTCCCATTAATATCTCTAAAGTAGGGCCATCTACAACCTTGCCATTAACATCGGTCATGTTTACTTTGATTAGTTAAGGTAGATTACTTTATTTATAAAATCATGTGTTCTTTAATAGATTCAGATATGAATAATCTTACTTCAAGATCGACATAAAATAAACAAAGTATTCAGAGCTTTGTTAAACATCATTCGAAAGGACAATTTTAATATTATATTGTTAATTGAATTATTTGTATATTAAAATAGTAATAGAAAAATAAATATAATCAACCCATAAAATTGAGCTTACTAAACATAATTATACAGGATTCTTTATTTCATGCTATTTTTTTTCTAATTACAATCTCATTCAATAAAAGTGAACATATTTTTCGAAGTGATGTCTATGAAGTTGAAATGTTAATTGATCTGACGCTTCCATCTTGGCATCCAAACCCCTTTTTTTAAAACTAGTGCAAACTCAATGTTATCAAATCTTTTGTTCTTTACGCCACGGATTGAGCTAGGGAAGCACAGAAAATTCTTAACATGGCTAATACTTTCTAATGAGGCCACACTTCTTGATATGAGCAGCAATAATGTTAAGGAGAAATGTATCAATTACATTTCAAGTCTACAAGGTGATTGATATGAAATTAGCCAAACGACGTTTAAAATGAGAGCAGGTGTAAAAAAAAAAAAAAAAAATTATTGGGATGGGTAGGATTCATTGCCACAATTTTTTTTGAGACATTCCCTCATGCTGAATATCATTGTGCTATTCTTATCTTCTACCTTACACATGCCGTCATAATTAGTGTACCTATTTCCAACTATTAGGCTATTATTCAATGGCAACTACACACTTCAACCATGTAGACTGTCTTCACTCTTTATCTCCTTAATTTTATTTAAAAGAGAAATATGTGAAAATTAGGGATTCGAGGAACTAACGGATCTTTCCAACAAACATCAATTTCAACAGACACAAGTGGTACCTACAAAACAATTCACGCACCCAATCTCACGGATGTTGCCAATTCATTAGACGAATGATTGACAAGGGTTTGTAATGCATCTCTTGAATAATAAAATAATGAAACCTGTGTCATAGGGAGGATAACGAGGCAGATGCATTGCACCCAACAGAAGACAGCTTATGATGGGCCAGAGGCTGCCTTAAAGAGGATGAACAATGTGGGATCTCCAATTTCTGTGATGATAAGACTTCATCGACTTTAAGGCCACTGTTGTGCCTGTTTTCAACTCAACCTTTCTAATTGACTTCCTTTAGTGCAATTTCTTTGCCACTTTCTAGGAGCACATGCATGCACGAGGAGGAACCAGGGATAATTGGGTCCCACACCAAAAGATTGGATGGATCATACTACCAGTGTGGATTAGAGGTCACGTATGAAAAAGCATCAGGTGGAAAGATGGGGACGGGCTGTTGTGGGCAAGTTCAAGAATCCAAGTAATGATAGTCTAATCCACCTCTAAAGGTAGATGCAGGAGCCTGTCAAATTAGATGCTGCCAGATACACTCCTCGATCAGTCCAGAAATTTCTTACCGACATCAGAGGGGATAATGTCTTCATCTTCATTATCTGGTGTGGAACACCACAAATACTGTAGATTAATTATATTTGTTGGATAACACGGCGCGTATAAGTACATTTTGGAGTGCTTTTTTGCTGTCTCAAATTCATTTGTTCCTAGTGATTAGTAAAAGTCGTATGGTTTGGTACCTGAACACTTCAGCCTGCATGGATTTGGGCTGACTTTTGATCACCTGAAGCCACTCCGCCAAAGCAAATAATCCAATTAATATGGCCATTCTTCAATGCTCATACAAGAAAAATCAATACTGCAAATCAACTTCCAGTGACTTCCAATTTCAACATTGGAATGGTACTTTAGCTACCAATCTCGGATTCCCATTTGACCATCAAGACTATATGCCATATAAGATCCTGGGTATTGAATGCAGTACTGATTAGTAAAATTTGACCGGACAAGTGAATAAAGTAACAGGGCGAAGTAAACAAGAAATGCACAGGTTGAAAAAGCCAGAAGATTTTGATAAGTGAGTGTGACGGAGTTGATACAAGTCTAATTGAATTCTGAGCTGCAGGTTTTCTGTCTCTGGAGGGGAGGCACATCCTATAAAAACCTATTTCAGAAACAAAAATGCTTAGAATATTACAAAAGATAGTTACTGATGACATTAGAAGTGCAAAATTAAGCCAGTCAAAAAATTGACTGTAAAAAACAATACAGTGACACAAAGTAATCCATGCATTGTTAGGCAACAGAGACAAGATAGATCTCATATGGCCATGCATGGAAAATTTTCATAGATAAATGATGTAGAGATGGAGAAAGAAATACCGCACAGGACCACATTGTGTTGCAAAATTGTAAGTATCAAGTCCATCCCCAATAAAAAATAAAAAGAATTCCTTAATCTGAAGATCAATAGTATTCTTTTGGTAAGCAATTCTGCTTGGTTTTGGCGCTTCACAATAGTGTTAATGATTTAAGGCTTTTTGGAAGAAAATGAGTTGTAACATCAGTAATTTGGTTGTAAAGTGTTTTTTTCTGACATTCTTTGCACCTTCTTGTCCAGGGTCCAAAATCTTACAAGTAGGATGCCATGCATTACTTAGCTGCACTAGAATTAACTCCACTACTGTCTAATACAAGCCTCAATTAACAGTAACAGGAGATTCTTGAGAGTTATTGAGTATTATTCTCTCATGCTAGATGAATTATATTATATTTATGTGTCAAAGTTATCATAACACCATGATAATCATCTAGCCATCCCATTAACATGTTCATAAATTTATTCTTTGAAAATACAGGTAAAAGATAAATGAGCTTTTTTCACCATTCAAAGAATTCAATGAATTTTAATAGAGACCTAAAGAGTTCACAAAAGTTCTACTTTGGGACTTCATAGTTTCACAAATGCTCAATCCTCATAAGTAGCCGCATAAGGTAATTTATATTAACGAAGAATGGACTTTGAACTTGGTTTTAAGTAATTTATATATTTGGAATAAACTTCACATGAAAACAGGAAATTTGCAAAAATATTCAATGAATATAACATAATCACTACCAATAAAAGGAAAGAGTGCATTAAAGGATTCCATTTTCTAAAGGATGATCCCTACTAACCTAAGGCATGAGACTTGAAAGAAAAGAAGAAACTTTAACAAGAGGCTCAAGAATTTCAGGCATTCTAGACAACATCTTAGATCCTCAACTTGAAAATTAATAACTTCAAATCTTCCCCAATTAGGGTCCCTTAGGGACACCCCAATGGCTTGAATCTCAACATTTCAATATAGAGATGTTGGATTCAAACCCATTTGGGAGTGTGGGTGTGTGCATGAGTTAAAAAAAAAAGGGAATCTTTATCAATTAAGTGATTTTGTTTCATAACGCCTACATACCAATTAAACTGCAACATATGATATATTTATTGTGAAATCCACTGCCTCAGCTTATGCAAAAGAATTTTAAAGAACTTGCTTACATGTCTGTTATTCTCTTCTTCTTATCAGAACACATATAAGGATATAATTCCTCAATGGTCATGCTGCCAAAACTACCACCTGGATTTTTGCTTTAATAAATTACAGTCAAAAGTCTGAAGTTGCTGGTACATTTTTTAGCCGCTCCTTCACATGTTCCATAAAGATGAAACCTGCAAATATGCTGAATATGAGAAACATTTTGAATATAGCAATAGCCAAAATTGCAATGACTAAAACCAAAATAACTGAGAAAGATATATCTAAATTAAAAAATGCAAGGTAAATTGTGACCTAAAGAAAGGCAAAATACATCTTGACCCAGAAGAAATGACTAAACAGAAACATGCTTATTAGGTAAAAATTTAAACCACAAGTCACATAGGCCATCTGTTAACTACTAATGATTTGCTAGCCAACACCTCATGCTTGAGGTATTGGGTTCTAATTCATTTGGACAAGTATGTGAGAGACGTAAAACATTACAAAAAACTGTTGATGAGGTTCAAATCTAATATTTTGACTAGGAATTTTCATATGATGAAGTTGTTTTCCCCTGCTTTGCTCATGGCACACTAACGTGCAAAGGCTCCCCCAGACCATACTGCATGGTCATCAGCGTGGTGTGTGCTTTATTAAAGTATATACAAAATTATATAAATAAATAAAACATAGTTATACTATTAAATAAAAAATTATATAAATAAATAAAACATACTTATACTATTAAATTATTTCTACAAAAGTAATATACATACAAATCACACAAAATAAATAAGAAATACAAATATTTTTTTAATTTCTAATTTTATGGGAATACATAAATAAGATATTAGTTTTCATTAATATAAAGTAAAAAGTGAATATATAAAAAAATCCCACATGTACTTTGACAGTACTGATGTTTAAAAAATTTGAGCCATAAACATTAAGAAAAATAATATTATCTGATAGAGTTTCCACTTTTATGAAATTACATATATTTTCAGATAATCGTGATATTAAATAAAGCAGCAGAAAATTGTAAAAAAAAAAATAGGAGACTTATTAGGAGAAAAAAGGGGAAAAATGAAAGAAAACCTCAAACAATATTTTACCTACAATTAGAGAAAACAATAGAGAATAACAAGAAAGGAAAATACCAAAAACAAAAAAACCTACCAATAACTTAAATAAAAATAAGAGGATATCATAAGACAGATTTTTACGTCCTTTATTTTCTTGAATTAATAGATCACAATGCAAGAACCACAAAGGCGTGCAAGGTGCTTGCCTTGCACCTAGGCAAAAGGCACTCAGGGCACATGCCTTAGGAAAGCCCAGTGCCACACTATAAGAACAGCAATGAGCTTGCACCATAGTCATGGTGCACGCCACTATGCCTTTGCTACATTCTGACTCTATTTGGTGTTATGTAAAAAAATTGTGCCCACAGTTTCATGAAAAAGGTAATTCTGTACCTCAGTGTTTCTAGCTCATCATTTCAAGCCAAGCATATGGTTCATATTTTGAAAATTTTCTTCTCTTATAAGTACGGGAAAGAAATCCATGGGTAATTCCAAAACTAAAGCCTCAATTAACTTTAAAATTTATCAAAATTACGAAATAATTACATTGCTGGAAGTTCCAACATAAACCATGCTTTCCTGCAAATATGAAATTATATACTCACATATAAGTGAAGGATTTGTTCATGCCTGACCAAACAACCAGTCCCAGGCATATATCCAAACACTTCCATTTGTTTGTCACTCTCAAACTTATTGTGGAGACAAATCTTTCAGGAATGTTTGAACAAATATAAATCCCTCTGAGCACAATGTGCTAACACGTTGGGCACAAAAAAACTGGCTTTCACAAGGTTTGGCAAATCAAATTACACCAATATTGAGAAACGGCAAATGATAAAACAAGAGAGTACCAAAGCTGTAAACACGTTGATTTTATACTCATGAGTCATGACATAGTTGATTAAATTAACCTCACATTCTAATCATAGAAAAAGACCATATATTCATTCTGTTCTTTATTAAGCAAGAGTTTTCAGTTTATTATGTTAAGTCCTTTGGAACCTCAGTGCTTGATTAGACAAATTCCAAGCTATTGTGGGAGGATTGACCATCATAAGCTGTGTTCCAACCTCTCTTGTTGGAAACACTGAAAATTACCCAAAGCCAAAAGCACCCAACAAAAAATCACAGCAGAACCAACAAAAAGGAAAAGGAAGGGCAGCATTGAGGATTCCTCGGAACGCCATTGAATGTTCTTCACCTTCTTCAAAATAGAAAATCAACGGTAAACTACATCTATTTCAGTTGATTGAAGGAACCTATAGCAGAAGCTGGAACTATATTGTGTAGTCCAATCTGATGAACCCAAAATATATCATATCAATATTTCTTTTTCATGGAAGCACTAGCATTTTAGCACTGATCATGAAATACATCTATAAAAAATATAACACTTCAAACAATAATAGCGTGAAATATTTTTATTTTTCAACTTGGAACAAAATATTATAAATATGATATGCCAGCTTTACAAACAAAAGAATTACGTAACATCAAAGTGAACAACAAATAACAACATACCGAGGGCACGAAGCATTTTTAAGTCGAATTTCTTCGCCAAGCTTTCGCGACCGATCTTCTTGGCCTGCATGTTCAACATATTTTTCAGTCCCATCAACAAATCCTAATGAACAAAAGTAACATCACTTATACCACATACGTTCACACAGGAAATTCGGCAAGAAAAGATTTTTTTTTTTTTTTATATATATAAGCTACGAGCCGAAATATTGAACTTAAAATCTAAACTTACCGGTTCAGACTCGGTTAAAGAACAAATCCTAATGGAAAAAAATAACATCACTTATACCACATACGTTCCCACAATAAATTCGGCAAGAAAAGCCTTTTTTTATTTAAGCAACGAGCCGAAATATTGAACATAAAATCTAAACTTACAAGTTCAGACTCGGTTAAAGAACAGAGCCAGCGGACATCATCAATGTCGTTATAGCCCAGCACGCTTTTTTCATCCATTAGCCCAATCACTAAACTCTCCTACGTTCGCCTTTATATACCTCCAATATAGGCGAAATAGCAACAAGAAAAAAACTCCTGATGGAAACGACCGAGTGTGTATTTATGCGAAAGAGACAACAGTCAGGGACGCCGCTTCGGCACACAACGCGAGCGGCGGCGGTGACGGCAATGGGCCGGTGCCCGGAGAAGGGAGACTGGATATTCAACGGAAGGGGCATGGTCACGACACAACAGAATTTCTATTTATTTAGGCCTGGTTTGTATAAATATGCGTGTTTTTTTGATAAATTAATTTATTTTAACAAAACGGAGTGACCCATTGGGCCCTTTCTTTCTAGATCGAACTGGCCCACAGCCCAAAGTTAGCCCGACTCTCAGGATAAACCCCAGCACTGCGTCTTCTCTAGTGCAGTTTCTCAATGGCGTCTGAGAACAAATCGAAGCCAAGCAACTCCAACAAAAATATCAAGAAAAGAAAGCATTACCTTCCTTACAATGTAACTCCTGCTTTGCTCTCGCCGCCTTTTTGCATGCAGATTTCTTCTTATATTTGAAGTATTGCTCCTGACTCTGTCTTGCTTTATTACCGTGGATTTTTGTTTGGGTTTTTCAGAAGCCAGTGAAGAAGGGTGCTTACCCTTTACGTCCAGGAGTTGAGGGTTTCTTCATAACGTGTGATGGTGGGAGGGAACGCCAAGCTTCTCACGAAGCCATCAATGTTATCGACTCTGTAAGTGCGGATCCTTCCATCTGAAAATATACGAAAAAAAGAAAAAGTAGGTTCTTTGTAAAGATTGAGCCTTTGGTTGGGTGCTCGTTAATAATCTCTCTGGGTCTTTTGATTTTATACTTAGCCAATTAAAAATAAATTGGGGCTAATTTTATCTTGTTGAGTTGGTGAATTAAATGATTTAATTATTGAAATTTTGGTTTTTATTAGTGCCTATGTTTAGTTAGTGGTAAACGTATTCTTGGAAGTTGGACTGAGTTTGATTTGTGTAGGTTGATTAGTTCATTATTTGATGATCAATTCTTCTTCATCTTTGCTTTGGAGCTTGAAGGAAGTTATAGTCAATTTCGAAAAAAAGAAAAAAATATTATTGTCAGTTTCTAAGTGATCTTTTCTGTTTGATAGTTTTATGAAGAGCTTGTGGAGGATAAAGAGTCAAAAGTTGAACAGGCAGAAGTACCTAAGAAGCCCTTGAACAAAATAACCAAATTCACCTACTCTGATTCTTCCAGCAGTGGTGATGATAGTGACGACGACGACGAAGATTCCAATTCAGTTCGTCCAAAAGATAACAGCGATGTGCAGACGAGGGAGGACAAAAATGGGAATGCTAATGCAACCAGTGGTGATACAGGTGATGTGTCAGGAGTAGAAATTAAGGATGGTGTATTGTTTGAGAAGCAAAATCTAGAAAATGAAGAGAAATCTGAGAATCAAGAAGCTGAGGCTGTGGAGCCACCACTTAAGAAACAGTGCGTGGAAGCAGATGCACTGAATTGTGGAAACTTGTCCAAAAAGGCGGAGGATAAATCTGTTGATAAGCTAATTGAAGAGGAATTAGCAGAACTGGGAGATAGGAGCAAGGTCAGTCCTATATTATCTATTGGGTTTTTCCTGTCTTTTGAAAAAATATAGTTTCTTTATTGAAATGATATATTGAATATCTTATAATGTACTGGGAATTCTGATGATTGACTGCTGACATATGAGAAGGCTCTAGTAGATGCTTCTATTACAATATCAAAGCCTCACACCTCTTTGATTGTTGAACGCGGGTGTATATATATGTATATATGTATGCATTTTGTAACTGGAGCGAAGAAGTCAATGAATGCTAGCATCAAAACGTATCTCTTTAATGCATGTTGATTACTTGAATTATCATCTAGTGATTTCGAAACTTGAAAATCTGCTGTTATGTACCATCTTTCATTGCTTTTTTGGTGATATATTTCTCTCTTTATTTGAGCAGAGGCGCTTCAGTAAACTTGATTCAGGTTGTAACGGTGTTCTCTTTATACAAATGCGAAAGAGAGATGGAGATCCCAGCCCAAAAGATATTGCCCAACACATGATGACTTCGGTTGCATCAACCAGGAAGCATGTATCAAGGTGCACGACTGATAAATTAATTTTTTTCCCAATGGCTGTCAGTGAAGTGGTTCTGAATAGTCTTAAGTCCTGATACACAGCACATTGTATTCACTAATGAGTCCAACATTTGACATTGGCTGAGAGCATGATGATTTTCACCAGGTTCCTGTTAAGAGTGCTTCCAATTGAGGTAACATGCTACACGTCAGAGGATGAAATCAAACTTGCCATCAAACCTCTCATTGAAAAGTATTTTCCTGTTGAAACTCAGGTGCCACGTAAGGTAAATATGGTAGTTCTTTATAAATATTCTCTTTTTCTCAAAAGAATAAATAGGACAGCAAATTTTGGTCAACAAGGTTAACTTTCTGTGTCTGTAGATCAACTTCACAGTGACATTGCTGATATCTATCCATCCTTAACCTAAACTGAAGTTTGCATGGATTTTTGGCATCTTTTAAACCCTAGAGACAGTTCTTTCTTTTATGGAAAGAGAGAGAAAAGGGAAATAGAGGGGAGAGATTATTTGAAGTTGGTTGATACTTTGTTGTTCTCTAGTATAAAGTTGATTTTATTTGACATTGGTATTTCCGTGGCATCAAATGCAAATCTCTTATAGCAGAGGAATGATTTATAAAGAAAGTGATAAAAACAAATCTCACTCAGTCGTTATTTTATTTCAGTTTGCAGTTTCATACGATGCTCGTGCAAATACTGGCATTGATAGAACAAAAGTTATTGATGCGGTTGCCAAATCTGTTCCGTCTATCCACAAAGTTGATCTGGCCAATCCTGATATAAATATAATGGTCCAAATTGTCAAGGTAAGGAAAATTTTGAAACCCAGAGATACGTGCTTTGATTTTATGTGGCTGTTGGCACATCCATGAGCCTTGAAGATTGTTTTGGTTCGACATTCCACCTTGTCATTAATACCACCATTGTACTTAACAGACCTAAATAAATGAGAAAGAAATTGTTACCACATTTCTTGCCAACTTACCGGTTTTGCCATTAATATCCCCCTTGTGCTTCAACATTTGTTTCTGTTGAATCCGTATGGTCAGTTACCATAAACTGTCACTCCATGCACAACCCTACAGGAACCTTGCAAATTGAATCTGTCTGAAATTGGAGATACATTGTGAAGTAAACCTTAAATTTATTGTGTACGGTCACCCAAAACCCACTCAGTATCATTCAGCACATTGCCTTTGACACTCAACCATTGCCACCCTGTCATGCTAGAAGTGGTCAGCAGGTGAAGTGAGTAGTCGGATTTCACCTGTTCAAGGAACTCATTTCTTTATGCAGGTTCCCCATTTCAAAGTTGAAGCTGGAAGTTGACCATAGATTATGGGCAAGGGTTGGTTGGTTGGTTGGATTGGTTTAAAATTTTTAACTAAATGTATTTAACTTTTAATTTTTATTTTATTTTATTATATATTAACATATATTAGTTAATTAGTATTGTAAAATATTGGGATATATAATACTATATAGCATATTATATACATATATATATTATATTTAGTTTTTAATTTTTATTTTATTTTATTATATATTAATGTGTGTATATATATGTATATATTAATATGTATTTTTTAATTTTTTTTGGATCGGAAGCAAAATCTGAATTGGTTCTATTTTTTGAAAAATGGAACCAGAACTGTTATTCACAGTTGTTGGATGGTTTTGGTTCCATGATTTTAGTTCCAGTTCCGCTACGGATCAATCCGACCCATCTGGCTTCTAGCTCTAATTAGCACCATGAACATGCCTAGGTTGGATGATGGCATGGCCGTCTTGGGAAATTAAATCATGATGTTAGACATGCTAGTTTGACTTGCGTTTGTGCATGTGCATGCGTATATTGCCTTGCTTCCTTTCGTACTGATATTGTTGCATGGACACACTTAATTTTCAGACCGTTTGCTTGATTGGAGTTGTAGAGAAATACAAGGAATTAGCCAAGTACAACTTGAGGCAGCTCACCTCCTCATAAAAACATTAACGACTGTTCTGGAGCAGTGGTGATATGGTATCAATGTTTTTTCCCCTTCTCTTTCAACTTTCCATGTTTGACAGTTTCTGCAGCAGGGCCAGTTAATGACGTCTTGCATTTGCATTCAAGTTTTGGCTATTAGTTAGTGATGCTTGATGACACAATGATGGCAATATTATTATTGGAAATTTGTGATCCAGTTTTAGTATAGTCGCGCCAGGAGCCTGATTTAAGGAATAAATCAGCGAAAATCATTGGTGTCCTTTCCATCGCGTGAAATTTAAGACAATATAATGCCTAGAAATTTCCCGGCTTGAGGCTTTGGAAGTATTATTTTTTCCCCATGTTAAATATTTTTTTCTCCCAACAGGAGCAAATTTCAAACTTATCTTCGTGGAATTGGTTTGTTTATTTCTCCACCTATCTTGCTACACCGGTTCGTTCATATTTGCAATGTTCATTGAACAGTTCTTAAGAAAACACTCAAAAGGTGGCAATGGGCGAGTGTTTGGCTCTGCAAAAACTGTAGTTCCAGAGATACGAAAATCTTGATGATAAAATGGCAACGAACAAACAAATTACACAAAATCACCTCCCAGCAAAATTTGAATGGACTGCAGGATTGTCCACGAATTATATGCAGATGACCACATAGCCTGCGAAAATAGTTGAGCCTGGTGAAATTAGGTACATTAGTGCCTCCGGATAGTTCTTTCTTGTTGCCCTTGGACTTCGATGAAATCCTCTTTCCTTCCTATTTCAGCTTACGTCTCTCTGTCTCATTTATACATAAACTATTTCACACACAATTTTGTATCATGTGACAGTTATATGTCTGCACTGTAAAGGTACAAATATTGGGAGAGAACGGGACAGAAGCTGTGATCTACTTTGGATGATACATTGAAACATGTCATGGCACCACGTTTATCGTACAAAATATGAGTATGCTGAGAGAGTTGCACTTGAGATTACACAATGTATATTATAGGTGCTATATTGAATTGTGTATATGTGTGTGTGTGTGAAACGTACATGCAATCTATATTTAATTTTTGCATATATTATTATATCAAAACAATGTAACCTTGTGATGAAATTTTGATGCTTTACGTTGAAGCAATCTATATAATTTAATAGCTAGTATTAGTATTTATTTTTTGAAATTTTTTTTTAATAATTTATGACCAATTTTGTTTAATGCCCAAACTTTTGCCCTTAAATGTGGGCTTTAAAAAAGTATGTTACTTACAGCACAAGTGTGTCCTATTCATACTTATCGCCCGTGGCTTTATTCTTCACTGCAAAACTTTAAAAAGTATATTCATTTGTAGTGGCAAAAGTGAAAGCAGCAAGATATACGATCTACCCTTCTACTCTTAACCCTAGGCTTTTGGAATTAAATACCCACGCTGTGCGCCAACAAAGGGTAGGCAAAAATATAATAATCACAAAATTTATCTTATAGTGGCATGCGAATATGTATGATATTCGACATAATAAAATTTGCCATTAAAAATTAATTTAATTTTTTTTGTGATATATATAATTTCATGTTTACTTATTTAAAATTTTAAAATCAGTGGTAGATATGACTCTTTTGTCGTATGAATTAATTACAATATTCACCTTTTTTTGAGGAAATTACAAATTTTAATCAGCATTTGCTTTCTCTTCACTCAAACTATATAATTGATATTTATTGATGATAAATATGTAAAGGTTACCAACGTCGGAACAAGAGAAAAAAATAACAAACTACTAATATTTTGTGTCTGTTACCTTTACTGGAAAGTTTTTTTAAAAAAAAACTGCGGCAAAATTATTATATGAAATGATTAACTAAAAGGTTTATTGTAATTTTTTTAAAATATAGAAACTAGGATTGCTAACATTACTCTTCGAATTTATAAGTATGTTCGGTTGGAAACTGTGTTGGGAGATAAACATGCATAAAATTTTGGTGGTGTGAAAATATTAATTTATTTGAATTTTTGTATTCATATAAATATATATAAAATTATATATAATATTACTTAGGTGATGTAAGATTGTATAGTGATAATAATTACTTTTTAAGGTGTAACTATATATGAAAGTGAGTGTATATGTGTGTATGTATAAGTATTGATTTAATTATAAATAAGTGTAATATTAAATTATAAATATTTTTTTTATATAAAAGAAAAGAACTTGTATTTGAACCTTAAATAAAAATATTATTTGATATAATGTTTGGATTGCATAAATTTTGTTAGGATAAAAAATGAAGAAAATATGTAAATAAGCATCAGCCATTATGTGAAATGACCATATTCTCCTGAAAATGAGATGCATTTATTATTCCTCGTCCTTTTCCTTTGTAATCCATTCGAGGTTGAGAGAGAGGGGACATTGAACTAAATGCGAAAGAGTGTGTCTCCTAATCGTCACTGTAATGTAACAACTTACTTAAAAATCAATGCCTTGAAAATGTCAAAAACTCGTTTCAGTCTTCTTCTACAAAATACATTTAGAATATTGTACAAATCAAGAGAATTAATTTATTCACAATCGGAAAGTTTACATGTAAAGAGGAGATAACTTCTCACTTCATCAAAAAAATGATAGGATTAGTAGGTTCAGAAATTGAATAAATATGAACTTTGTTTAATTTTATTATGTCATTTTTATGTTTAAGTGATCAAAAAATATTTCCATTTGAAAGAAATTAAATGAGATGTTAATAATATATGTGCATGAATGTTTTTTCTAATTAGATATGAAGCTTATATTAGTTTACATAATATTACTAAAAATATCCCATTATAACTATTACATAATTAAGTATTTAGGGCATATGATTTGATTGTGTTATACATTATTTATCAAATTAATATAAAAGTTAAAAAGAATATTTAATTGTTTTAAATAATTGATAAATAAAAATATAAATTATTAAATAAAACAAAAACACTCACGATCCAACTCATGAAAAAAAAAAAAGTTTAAATTTAATTTAATAGATATTTGAATCGAGTTCAAACGCTAATCAATAATATAATTTAAATTTGAGTCAAACTTTTACTGTGAACCCCATAAGTCATTCAACCCATCTTATACTCTTAGCTGTCAAGAACATAAGATCAAGATAACTTGACGGGGTAATGAATGAGAGGCATTCCATCAAAGGCACCGTGTTCTTGACGGCTGACTGTTGGAACATTATGTTGACAAAGACCGTGTCTCAGAGGTGTCTCAATCTTACTTCTCCTAATATATATTATAAAATATTGTATGAATTAGGATTGCAAAATCAAGATACATATTATTTATATTGAACTGCACTTACGAAGTAAAAATTTTAGCAGATCAAAAAGAATGGACGTTGTATAAAATTATTGTCAGAATTGTCTAGACTTCCCAAAACATTATAAATATATAGAGCTGATGTTTCTATTTTGTGCACAAAGAACTATTAACTTATTTTAATTCCAAGACATCTCCATGACTCTGTGAAATGAACTTAAGTTTACTTAAATTTTTTTGCCCATACAATAAGATGCATTTTATCTTCTTCTTCTTCCTTTTCTCGCACGTGGTACATAATTCATTAGTGGTTTAGAGTAAAAAATCATCAACGTAAGCATCAAGTAGTTGTATTCGTCCTTTTAGTTAACTAGAAAGTTAAGACCCTTGGCGTGGAACAAGTGATTTGCGCCATGACCCAGACTGAAGGTGATGGCAGGTGGGTCTTCTTTACACAAAATTTCTTCTTTTATGCTTTCAAGGAATTTGGGGCCTTCAGTGTGGAAAAATTGACACCATGACCAATCTAATCAAAATTGTCCACAACAGTTCTTTTCGCATTTTTTCTTACTCGCTGTTTTTGTCATGACAGACGAGTCTAATGATAAAACGAGCACATCTTTCTTCCTATCATAATTATTGTGTGAAATGATCATAACAAGTCTTGGGCTTTGAATGCAAATTTTGAAGGTAGAGATTTTGGCATAAAAACTTAAAAATAATGTAAAATTAAGAGATATAAATAGATAAAAAGTGCTATTTTGATGTGTGATATGTTTATCATGAAGCTCACGGGTCATTCTGCCCATCTTATACTCTTAACCGTTATGAATATAAGATCAAGATAACTTGATTGAATAATGAATGAGATGCATTCCATCAAAGGTGCCGCGTTCTCGACGGTTGGCTATTGGAACATTATGTTGACGAAGACCGTGCCCCAGAGGCGTCTTAATCTTACTTCCCCTAATATATATTATAAAATATTGTATGAATTAGGATTGCAAAATTAATATACATATTATTTATCTCAAACTACATTTACGAAGAATAAATTTCAGCAGATCAAAAAGAATGGATGATATATAAAATTATTGTCTAAACTTCCCGAAACATTATAAATATGTAGAGCTGAGCTGATATTTCTATTTTGTGCACAAAGAACTATTAACTTATTTTAATTCCAAGGCTTCTCCATGATCATGTGAAATGACTTTAAGTTCACTTAAATTTTTTTACCCATATAATAAGATGTATTTTATTTTCTTCTTCTTCCATTTCTCGTGCGTGGCACATAATTCATTAATGATTGCAACAAAAACCAATGGCATGTGAATCAAGTTGCCATATATGTCCTATTATCGACCGTATAGTTGCAGCTCAGTATGATATATTCTCAATATATCACAATGGAAAGCTTTCAAAAATATATATTGTGATTTCTAAAACATATTTTTAAAAATGTTTAATAAACAATATTTTATTTGTACTTGAAAATTGAATTTCAATTTTTTTTCTTTTACTAATATAATATACGAGCCATATCGAAAAAGAACAAAGGATAGTCTTAGGGAAAGGAGGGAGAACTTTTATTGGTTTCCGTCAAAGACTGTATATTTGCTCCCACTGATTGTTCCTTTCCAGCAGAATATGTCGCTGATATTCCGTCATCACAACCAGCTGACTGAAATGAAATTCTTTCTCAATTGGCTCAAAGTAGAAGCTTAATTAAGCGGGTGTTTTGCTAAACTTATTTTCAATAGCTAATAACTTGTAAGATATTTTTAGAATTTATAACTTCGTAAGTCTTATTTTAAAAATAAGATAAAAGAGTGTTTGATAAGAGTATCTTACGAGATTTTGTTGAAATTTATAATTATAATTGATTATAATTTTTTTGATATAATAATAATAAAAACAACTTAAATAAATATTAATACAATGTAATTTAAGAATTTTTATATTAATTTTAATATATAAAATGAAGTAGTTTATAAGATATTTGAAAGAAGATGTGAAAAGCTAACTTATTTTGAAAGAGTTTATAAACTTTGAACATCTTATTCTTAGAGCGAGCACTTTTATAAAAAAAATTACCAAACACTCAATAAGAGTTTATAAATTTCTAAATAATGTTCTTAAGAGCCCAACCAAATACCCTCCAATAAGAAAAACAGTTTCGATGGAGATGATAAAAAGTGAAACTGAAATATGATGAATAAAAAGGAAGTGCAATTTGAGTACATAAAATCAAAACAAGAAAAGGAATATAATAGTATAACATTCCCAAGTCATGGACGGAAGACACGCTTGAGGAGAAACCAGACGGTCCAATTAAATAGCAAGTTTGAGTGTCGCATCTCACAGCTGTCTGCCCAGCAAGTTTTGGCCATTAGTTTGTGATGATTGATGAAACAATGATGGCAATATTATTATTGGAAATTTGTGATCCAGTTTTAGTATAGTCGTGCCAGGAGCCTGATTTATTTGAATAAATCAGCGAAAATCGTTGGTGTCATTGAAATTTAAGACAATATAATGCCTAGAAATTTCCCGGCTTGAGGCTTTGGAAGTATTATTTTTTCCCCATGTTAAATTTTTTTTTCTCCCAACAGGAGCAAATTTCAAACTTATCTTCGTGGAATTGGTTTGTTTATTTCTCCACCTATCTTGCTACACCGGTTCGTTCATATTTACAATGTTCATTGAACAGTTCTTAAGAAAACACTCAAAAGGTGGCAATGGGCGAGTGTTTGGCTCTGCAAAAACTGTAGTTCCAGAGATACGAAAATCTTGATGATAAAATGGCAACGAACAAACAAATTACACAAAATCACCTCGCAGCAAAACTTGAATGGACTGCAAGATTGTCCTCGAATTATATGCAGATGACCACATAGCCTGCGAAAATAGTTGAGCCTGGTGAAATTAGGTACATTAGTGCCTCCGGATTGTTCTTTCTTGTTGCCCTTGGACTTCGATGAAATCCTCTTTCCTTCCTATTTCAGCTTACGTCTCTCTGTCTCATTTATACATAAACTATTTCACACACAATTTTGTATCATGTGACAGTTATATGTCTGCACTGTAAAGGTACAAATATTGGGAGAGAACGGGACAGAAGCTGTGATCTACTTTGGATGATACATTGAAACATGTCATGGCACCACGTTTATCGTACAAAATATGAGTATGCTGAGAGAGTTGCACTTGAGATTACACAATGTATATTATAGGTGCTATATTGAATTGTGTATATGTGTGTGTGTGTGAAACGTACATGCAATATATATTTAATTTTTGCATATATTATTATATCAAAACAATGTAACCTTGTGATGAAATTTTGATGCTTTACGTTGGAGCAATCTATATAATTTAATAGCTAGTATTAGTATTTATTTTTTGAAATTTTTTTTTAATAATTTATGACCAATTTTGTTTAATGCCCAAACTTTTGCCCTTAAATGTGGGCTTTAAAAAAGTATATTACTTACAGCACAAGTGTGTCCTATTCATACTTATCGCCCGTGGCTTTATTCTTCACTGCAAAACTTTAAAAAGTATAATCATTTGTAGTGGCAAAAGTGAAAGCAGCAAGATATACGATCTACCCTTCTACTCTTAACCCTAGGCTTTTGGAATTAAATACCCACGCTGTGCGCCAACAAAGGGTAGGCAAAAATATAATAATCACATAATTTATCTTATAGTGGCATGCGAATATGTATGATATTCGACATAATAAAATTTGCCATTAAAAATTAATTTAATTTTTTTTTTGTGATATATATAATTTCATGTTTACTTATTTAAAATTTTAAAATCAGTGGTAGATATGACTCTTTTGTCGTATGAATTAATTACAATATTCACCTTTTTTTGAGGAAATTACAAATTTTAATCAGCATTTGCTTTCTCTTCACTCAAACTCTATAATTGATATTTATTGATGATAAATATGTAAAGGTTACCAACGTCGGAACAAGAGAAAAAAAATAACAAACTACTAATATTTTGTGTCTGTTACCTTTACTGGAAAGTTTTTTTTAAAAAAAAACTGCGGCAAAATTATTATATGAAATGATTAACTAAAAGGTTTATTGTAATTTTTTTAAAATATAGAAACTAGGATTGCTAACATTACTCTTCGAATTTATAAGTATGTTCGGTTGGAAACTGTGTTGGGAGATAAACATGCATAAAATTTTGGTGGTGTGAAAATATTAATTTATTTGAATTTTTGTATTTATATAAATATATATAAAATTATATATAATATTACTTAGGTGATGTAAGATTGTATAGTGATAATAATTACTTTTTAAGGTGTAACTATATATGAAAGTGAGTGTATATGTGTGTATGTATAAGTATTGATTTAATTATAAATAAGTGTAATATTAAATTATAAATATTTTTTTTATATAAAAGAAAAGAAATTGTATTTGAACCTTAAATAAAAATATTATTTGATATAATGTTTGGATTGCATAAATTTTGTTAGGATAAAAAATGAAGAAAATATGTAAATAAGCATCAGCCATTATGTGAAATGACCATATTCTCCTGAAAATGAGATGCATTTATTATTCCTCGTCCTTTTCCTTTGTAATCCATTCGAGGTTGAGAGAGAGGGGACATTGAACTAAATGCGAAAGAGTGTGTCTCCTAATCGTCACTGTAATGTAACAACTTACTTAAAAATCAATGCCTTGAAAATGTCAAAAACTCGTTTCAGTCTTCTTCTACAAAATACATTTAGAATATTGTACAAATCAAGAGAATTAATTTATTCACAATCGCAAAATTTACATGTAAAGAGGAGATAACTTCTCACTTCATCAAAAAAATGATAGGATTAGTAGGTTCAGAAATTGAAAAGCAAAAGCACTTCTAATGTTCAAAAGAATGCTTGAAAGTAAGTAATATTAGCACAACACTAAAAGAAGTAGTTGTGAATTGTATTCGTGAACATTGAGATTGTTTTCGTATTTGTCGTAGTGGTGCAAACAAATCGAGTTAACTTAAAACTTTTGAGCTAGAGCTTGATCTTGGAAAAAAAAAAAAAAGAAGCTCAATTGAGTTCGACTTCAAAAGTTTTTGAACCTAAATCAAGTTGAGTTTTAATTTAAATTTGAGCTCATTAATTTTTTTATTTTTAAAATAAAATATACGTTTTTAAAAAATTTACTAGTTTAAATTTTAGAGAAAGTGAAACATATTGTGCTACTAATTAACCTTGGTTTGCAGATTTTAAAAAATGTTCAAATGATATTAAAATATATAAATGATTTGAATACTTATTAATTAATACAATGATGTGGTCTAATTACATAAGTATTAATTTATAAAATGAATAAATATGAACTTTGTTTAATTTTATTATGTCATTTTTATGTTTAAGTGATCAAAAAATATTTCCATTTGAAAGAAATTAAATGAGATGTTAATAATATATGTGCATGAATGTTTTTTCTAATTAGATATGAAGCTTATATTAGTTTACATAATATTACTAAAAATATCCCATTATAACTATTACATAATTAAGTATTTAGGGCATATGATTTGATCGTGTTATACATTATTTATCAAATTATTATAAAAGTTAAAAAGAATATTTAATTGTTTTAAATAATTGATAAATAAAAATATAGATTATTAAATAAAACAAAAACACTCACCATCCAACTCATGAAAAGAAATTGAGTTTAAATTTGACTTAATAGGTATTTGAGTTGAGTTCAAATACTAATCAAATTTGAAATAATTTGAATTTGAATCAAACTTTTATCGTGAAGCTCACGAGTCATTCTGCCCACTTTATACTCTTAGCCGTCAAGAAGATAAGATCAAGATAACTTGATGGGATAATGAATGAGAGGCATTCCATCAAAGGTGCCGTGTTCTCGATGGCTGGCTATTAGAACATTATGTTGACGAAGACTGTGCCCTAGAGACGTCCCAATCATACTCCCCTAATATATATTATAAAATATTGTATGAACTAGGATTGCAAGATCAAGATATATATTATTTATGTCGAACTGCACTTACGAAGTAAAAATTTCAGCAAATCAGAAAGAATGAACGATGTATAAAATTATTGTCAAAATTGTCTAGACTTCCCGAAACATCATAAATATATAAGGCTGATGTTTCTATTTTGTGCACAAAGAACTATTAATTTATTTTAATTCCAAGACTTCTCCTTGACTCTGTGAAATGACTTCAAGTTCACTTCAAATTTTTTGTCCATACAATAAGATGAATTTTATCTTCTTCTTCTTCCTTTGCTCACGCGTGGCACATAATTTATCAGTGGTTTAGAGCAAAAAATCATCAGCGTGAGCGTCAAGTAGTTGTGTTCGTCCTTTTAGTTGACTGGAAAGTTAAGACCCTCGGCGTGGAACAAGTGATTTGTGCCATGACCCAGATTGAAGGAGATGGCAGGTGGGTCTTCTTTACACAAAATTTCTTCCTTTCTGCTTTCAAGGAATCTGGGGCCTCCAGTGTGGAAAAATTGACACCATGACCAATCTAATCAAAATTGTCCACAACAGTTCTTTTCACGTTTTTTCTTCCTCGCCATTTATGTCATGGTAGATGAGTCTAATGATAAAAGGAGCACATCTTTCTTCTTGTCATAATTATTGTGTGAAACGATCATTACAAGTCTTGGGCTTTGAATGCAAATTTTTTGAAGGTAGAGATTTTTGCATAAAAACTTAAAAGTAATGTTAAAGTAAAAGATAGAAATAGATAAAAAATACTATTTTGATGTGTGATATGTTTAAAAGAATTAATTTTGATGATGCAAAATTTGCATCCCAACATAGCCTTGACATTCTTATAAGGTGCTTTTAATTTTCTTCTTCTTCTTTTTAAGTAATGCTTTATTGGATGGGAGTTGTAATATTAAACACAATTCAAATGGATGTCAAGTTACTCAACAACATGCTGATGCTACTTATTGCCTTGAGTGTGGACATAGTAATATCATGATTAAGAGGGTGTTTGGATGAGCTGATGTTTGAAGAGTATATAAGCTTTTCAAAAGTGGGTGTTAAATTTTTTTTAATGAAAGAACTTATAAACTCTCAAAATAAGATATATAGAGCTTATAAGTTTCTTAAAAATAAGTTGGATAAATTGACTTTTTTTCAACTTATTTTTAAATATCTTACAAGTTCTTCTCTATATAAACTAAAAAATGCATATATATATATATATATATATTGAATTACATTATATTAATGATATTTAATTTATGCTTATCATTATTAGATCAAAAATTATAATTAACTATAATTATTAATTTATACAAAATCTTATAAGATGTCTCAATCTAAATACTTTATTTATTTACTTTAAAAATAAGATATATGAGTTTATAAATTCTAAAAACATCTTATAAGTATCATAATCGTATAAACTATTTAAAATAAGCTTAACCAAACACCCTCTAGTCTAAAATTCATTCACATCTTCTTTCCCCACAACATATCACATAGAATATTAGAAACTAAAATCAAGATTACACTTTTAATATTTAATAGTTACAAGGTTTATCAAGATTACATAATATTAGAAAATAATATATGCTTCATGGAGTTTTTTTTTTTTGCAATTAGTGAATCTGTTCTCTTGGGATTTTGAAGTTAATTGTTGCAAGCGAGAAGCAATGTTTTTGAAACTAGACCGGTCATCGAACTGGATAACCAACTAGGTGATTAGTTCGACTGGTTCAACCGTTTTTAAAAAATTGTTTATTTTTTATTCTATGTAATTTTATATACACACATAATAATATTAAATCATTTTACAAAATAAATTTAAGTTCGTTTATTAATATGCTAAATGATAAGTTTTAGATAAAAAATTGAAATTTAAAAATTCAATAAAAATAAAAATATTATAAAAATATGGAAGAAACTAAATTAAATTCAAAGTCAATAACATAATTAAATTCAAATTCAAAAAGATAAATGTTGAAAATTTTAGTTTGGTAAAAAAACATATTAATATGAGAAAATTTGATTGTAAGATTCAAACTTTACACTATCAAACATATTATTCAACATTGTCATTCAAATTTAAATTTAAAATCTCTCTCTCTCTCTCTCTCTCTCTCTCTCTCTCTCTCACACACACACACACACACTCACACACATACACATATATAGCTAACTAATTATTTTTCAATTATTACACTTAAGACCTTATAACATAATTATTATCTTTATGAACTATCACATCATCTCATCATTACTATAAATTATATTTACATTCAAATAAATTAAATGATTTATCTTATTAAAAAATTCTTTTTAAATATACTATTCATATCAACATAGTTCTCACCAAACATCATATCAAATAAAAATTCCTCTTGCAAACATAGCCAATAAGAAATGAATATTAATCGATGAGAAAAAAAGTGTTGGAAATCATATTAGATTTGATTAGTCTTGATTTAATCAGATTTATTATAGAATTATATCCATAAGCTTATAATTAGATCCATATCTTGACTCCAATCAGCCATTGTGTAAAATGGTTGTAAGTAGGTGTAAATTTTTTTTTTCACCAGATAATGAGATTCATTTTTACCGTTTTCCTTAGGATAATTCATTGTTGATTGGGATAAAAACTAATAGCGTATGCAGCAAGTTGCCATATATCTCCTAAAAGTCAATCAATGTTGGTCTTTTTCACAAATTTTTCTTCTTTTCTGTATACGTTATGACAGACAAATAGAATAATAGAAAGAACTAATCTCTCGTGTATCCCAACAATTACTATATTTCAATTCTGAGGCTTGGCAAATGATATATCGTTTAGAGCCAACCTTTGCAAGTTTGTTTTTCAAACTAAACGCAAAAAATGTTTTATACCCTTTTGATGATTTTGTCTTTTATTTTGTTTTAATTGACAAAAATATCTGTAATTTCAAAAATTTTGATAATTTGAGGATACTGAATTCTAAAATCACTAGAAACTGTCATATATCGTGCACATACCATCGAAAATTGAGAGATTCTGGTGACATTAAGATGATGGATCCCATTCACAAAACACAAAATGCCGACACGGAAAAATCAACAGAAAATTAGAAGAGAATAGAAAACAATAAGAAAAGCCAAAAATTTGAAAATATAATTTTATACTTTCAAAAAAATAAATAGTTTAAAATTATTAATTTTATAGAATAATAATTTAAAATTTAAAATTAATATTTTATATTTCATTAAATATTATATTTTATTTAAATATACGTATAATAAATAAGATATATATTTTTTGATATTTTTGAGATGATATAATTGAGACTGAAATTTATATTTTTTGGTTTATGAATGTTACATATACAAATATTTCATATTTTTTTGGTTTATATGTTGTGAGATATAAATATTTATTTTTATAATTTTATAATAACATTTAAAAAATATTGTACATATTTTAGAAAATATATTGCAATATTGTTCTTGGATGATATTTTGAATTAATATTTTTAAATTTTATGAAGTTTTAATTTTTTTTATTTTAATATACGTATAATACATAATTTAATTTTTTTTCTTATTTTTCAGATGATATATTTGGAATAAGAAATTGATATTAGTGGGTTAGCAAATTCATTCAGCCTTCTGCTGTTGTGGTTCATTTAAATTTTTATTAGCTTAACTGCACTTAATTTCTTAGGTGTGCACGCAACATGACCAACACTAATTTGGTTTTGAGTGTTGCGTCCTACAGCCTACAGCCGAGTGAGTGCCCACAATTGGAATGTCCATCCATCCATCCATCCATCCATATTCTATAAGTTGATCCTGAAAGCATTGTGGAAACATTGACCCCGTGATCCAGACTAATCCAAAGTCACCTCACGCTGCTCTTCTCTCCACAACCTTGCACATCACTCTAATTATAAAAAGAGGCCATCCCTCCTGTTAAGCCACCAACAAATTTATTTCAATTCCAAGGCTTTGCCAATCATGAATTCCTTTAACCCGTCTTTTGCACCTTTGTTTTTCTTACTTGTTTTCCTCAAATTTAGCCACGCAATTGGAAACGATACCGTTGTTTGCCCAAAAATTGAAGAACAAGCGCTTCTGAATTTCAAGCAGTCTTTGAAGAATTCATCCAGTCTATCGTCCTCGTGGATTGGGGAAGTTAATTGTTGCAGATGGGAAGGCGTGGTCTGCAATAACCTGACTGGTCATGTTGAGGAGCTCCGTCTTGGAGGTTGTGGTTTAAGTGGCAAATTGAAGTCCTCTTTGCTTAATCTGACACATCTGAGGCATCTTGATCTGAGTTCCAATGACTTTCAAGGGACAATTCCTTTCTTTATTGGGTCGTTGTCAAGCCTGGAGTATTTGGATTTATCTTATGTTAGATTTTATGGCAAATTGAAGTCTTCTTTGCTTAATCTGACACATCTGAGGCATCTTAACCTGAGTTACAATGACTTTAGAGGGAAAATTCCTCCCTTCCTTGGGTCGTTGTCAAGCCTGGAGTATTTGGATTTATCTGGTGCTGGATTTGATGGGACTATTCCTTATACCATTGGGAATCTTTCAAATTTGCATACTTTAAATTTGGAATCACAACAACACGAGGTTGATAACCTTGAATGGTTGTCGGGCCTTTCTCGTTTGGAGCACCTCAACATGCAATTTGTGGATCTTAGCAACGCCATTGACTGGGTACAGGTGATCAACAATCTCCCTTCTTTAGCAAACTTGAGTTTTTCAAATTGTGGCCTTAATTTCACTGCCCCATTGAATGGTGCGAACATTTCTACTTCTCTAACCTTCCTTGATCTTTCTGGAAATAAATTAGAGGAGCCTCTTGTCGTCCCAAGTTGGATTTTTCAAATCAGTAGCCTCATTTCACTTGATCTAGCTAACAACTATTTCCGAGGCCCAATTCCAAGTACTAGCAACACCACCAATCTCCGACGCCTTGATCTCTCTTACAATAAATTCAACTCCACCATTCCAGATTGGCTCTGCTTTTGTAAATTTTGCGAATACCTTGATTTATCTCTCAATGAGCTCTCAGGAAAAATACCAAGAGAAATTGGATACTTGTCTAAATTGTGGGAGCTAGACTTAAGTATTAATAATCTACAAGGCAAAATACCAGATTCCATAGGAAATATGTCAAATTTGCAAATCCTAGAACTCAGCGGCAATCGACTTTCTGGTGCAATCCCAACCAATTTAGGAAAGCTATCATCATTGGTTGAGATAGATGTAGAGGATAACATGTTGACTGGAAATCTTCCGGAGAGTTTGGGACAACTTTTTCACTTGGAGTATTTTTGTATCACAGACAACAAGTTGGAAGGGGTTGTGACTGAAAAGCACTTTGCCAATTTGACCAAACTAGTGTACCTTTATGGCTCTAGAAACAACTTGACCTTCAAGGTACATCCAAATTGGGTTCCACCGTTTAAACTAAAGGCACTTCAAGTGGGGTCGTGGAACTTGAGTGCAGGCACCCCGATTCCCTCATGGATACATGCGCAGTACTCCATTAGGGAACTTGATTTGTCTAACACTGGGATTTGTGGTACCATTCCTAAATGGTTTTGGAAGGTAGATTTTTTGGACATCTCCCATAACCAACTCTTTGGGAAGATTCCAAATATAATTCCTGATGAAAATGGCACGGGTGTAAAATACCTACACTTAAGCTCCAATCGATTTCATGGTACATTGCCTCGAGTAGCTACAACTGTAGAAGAGTTAGATTTATCTGATAACTCATTTTCTGGAGACATATCTCACTTTCTCTGTGACACGGCAAATGCAACTTATAAGACGACGATCCTTCGTCTAGGTGGCAATAAGTTGAGCGGGGAATTACCAAATTGCTTGACAAATTGGCCATCATTGGAAATGTTGCATTTTGAAAACAACAACATATCTGGAAGTATCCCAAATTCATTAGGATTTCTTCAAAATTTGGTGTCTTTGGATCTACACGGCAACAACATTTCTGGTCAAATACCTCTTTCAATTCTGAAATGTACTCAGTTAGCAAAGATTGACCTTTCTCACAATGAGCTTGACGGAAACATACCCAGTGGGATGGGAACAAGTCTATCCAATTTGGTGATCCTCATTTTACGCTCGAACAAGTTGAGTGGTAAAATCTCCTCAGATATCTGCCACTTAAATTTTCTCAAAATCTTAGATCTTTCGAGCAACAATTTTTTTGGAGTCATACCCAGGTGTGTCGACAATTTTACTGCAATGGCAACAAAAATAAATTTTGATTGGCTACAATATTATTTACACCTTCAGCTCTCACCACTAGGTATATCTTTCCCCTCAAACAAAACACGTATCAACAAAACAAGAGGAATATCTACGGAAAGTGTATCTATCTCCACAAAAGGAACAATATTGGTATACAACGTCACTCTTGCATTGGTCACCAATATTGATCTTTCAGAGAACAATTTTGTTGGAGATATCCCAACGGAGTTCACGAGCCTAGCGGAGTTGAGATCACTCAACTTATCAGGGAATCACCTGACAGGATTCATCCCCAGTAGCATTGGAGACATGAGGCAATTAGAATCACTTGATCTGTCAAGGAACTCGCTTTCTGGTGGAATTCCTAATAGCTTCGCAACTATGTCGTTTTTAAATTATCTCAACCTCTCATACAACAATTTGAAGGGGAGAATACCCGAAAGCACCCAGCTGTGTAGCCTGGACCCTTCAAGCTTTATGGGTAACAATCTTCACGGCCCTCCACTGACAAGTAATTGTGGCCACGATCATGATCGAGTTTCAAGACCAACAATCCAAGATGACAGTGAAGGTGAAAATTCTAAAGTTGAATGGTTGTATGTATCCTTGTCTTTGGGATATGCAGTGGGGTTTTCAGCTGTGTGCGCTGCATTGGTCTTGAAGAAGTCATGGAGGGATGCCTATTTTGGGTTCCTAGGAGAGGTGGGGGACAAGATTTATTTGTTTTTCTGTGTGCAGTGGAGAAGGCTCGTGAGAGCATGGCATCCAAGTCCGTGAGGTGTGCTGGGAAACTTTGTTTCAACCTCCGTCCAGTTTTAGCTTTGTTTGGTTTCATGTTGTTTTCTGATTTCTATGTTATAGAAATCCTAAATGTGTGTTTTTATCGATTCTCGTCATTGTAATGCCTATCATATTAAGTGCATGTATTTTGTCAATTTCTATGATTCCACATCCTTCCACAAATTTAAAGTTAATTACTATCTAAAGAATATTTTGGTTTTTATTTTATTCATATAAGAAGTGCACAATCATTTTTATATATATGCGAATATAATTGTATAATTATTATGGCAAACTAT
Source organism: Avicennia marina (assembly GCA_019155195.1). Classification (NCBI taxonomy): domain Eukaryota; kingdom Viridiplantae; phylum Streptophyta; class Magnoliopsida; order Lamiales; family Acanthaceae; genus Avicennia; species Avicennia marina. The sequence continues at coordinate 2,040,239 of CM032783.1, read as the reverse complement.
ATAGTCTAACATATAAAAAATTCTATCACAAAAATTAATTTTATAGTTTAAATGATAAGTATATCTTCATTTTTATTCGCGTAAAATTTTAAAATCAATAGTAAATATAAATCTCTTACCTTATATAAATATGATAAAAAATTTATTATACATTTTCTTTTTTTTCACTTGGACTATATAATTGATTACGGATGATAAAGGAAAATACTTTCAATTTTCATCTTTTAATTTTGTCGTGGGTGGCATTTTTTAACTTCAACTATCATAAGAGGCAAGCAAAAGGGAAAAAAAATTGCTAACCGTTATAATTTTGGCAACCCAAATTCGGACAAAATTTGTCACGTCCCATGCACGTTCGATAAAATTTGGGAATTTTAATGAATTTGTCCATGTTGGCATGTTTGAGCAACCATGTTGGCATTATGTCGTGTCTAATTTAGAAATTATAAAAAATAACAAAAAATTTAAAAATTTATAATTTTTTAAAAAATACAATTGAAAAAAAATCATATTTTAAAATTTTTAAAAATGTTTTCCACACCCTAAAATATAAAATATAGAATATCAAACTAAAAACTGAAAAATTCTAACAACAAAGAAAAACGATCATTATTTGATAAAAAAATATATAAAAAAAAAGGCATTGTTGGTTGTTGGCCTGGAAAAATTTATAAAAATAAAAACGATCTAAATAATATTTCCTATTCTTACTATGTGCTAATATATTGTCTAAATGGTTCGGCAATATTGTGCTTTAAAAATACAACTAACTTGGAAGCCACATCAATTCTGATTGAAAATGATGTCATTTATTGCTTGTTGGCCTGGACAAATTTATAAAACTTGTACGATTTTAAGTTCAGTTTCTAAAATAATTTAAATTTAAATTTATCCATTTTTAGACTTTATTGTTATAAATTTATATTTTATAAAATATTAATTTTTAATTTATATATTTTATTTACATTATATACGCATATGAAAATATACTTTCCATATATTTTAGAGAATGTGACCTGACAATATTGTATGCAAGTTTTACATTTTTATATATTTTAAGAAATTTTTAGAATATACTGCTTGGAAGAAATTTGGCAAAACGTTGCATATTTGCCAAATTTTAAAATTTATTTAAGAATTTTGTTTTTTTAAAATTATATTTTATATCTTTCTAGAGGATTAGATATATGATATCCTTTTTAAACTTCTGTTTTATTTTTTTTTTTGGGTGAAAATTTACTTTAAGTTTATATTTTATGTTTTATATTTTATATTTTATATTTTAGGAAATATATTTAAATTTCTATATTCAAATTTATGATGTAAAAGATATATTTTCATATTTTCAGTGAATATACTTTTATATTTAATTTTCACTTTTAGAATATATATATAAAATTTTTTTTGTTGAAAATGTAATTATCTATTTTTAGAAAATATAGGTATAATATCCTGCTCTGAGAATACTTGAGTTTTTACTTTTAATTGTTTGAAATTCTTATTTATTGTTTTAGAACTTATATTTTTATATGATTTTAGAGAATATTTCTAAAAAGTATTTTTTATTTTTTATTGCACGTGGTGATAATATCCTGCTCTATATGGCACGTGGTGATTCCACCAAATTAGGATTTTATCCTAAAATTGTCAAAAATTTCTTTACTTAATGTCCTTAAAGTCAATAAGGGATGAAAATTACACTTTTGCAAATGATAAATTTCTAAAAGGAACCAGCTTAAAAGGAAACCAAATAACAAGCTACTAATATTTAGTGTCTGTAACTTCTACTGCAGAGAATAAAACCAAAACTAACACCCAAATTATTGTGTGAAATGATCATTAATTAAAATGATTCTCCCAAGTCGTTTATCTGAAGAATAATCTATACCATGTCCATGATAGAGATTCATTTGCCCTTTTTGTTCATATATATATATATATATATATATATATCACATATATACTCATATTTATTTTTATTTATATCTTGTCAAGATATTGCCCAATGCATGATGACTTTAGTTGCGTCAACCAGGAAGCATGTATCAAGGTTCATTACTGATTAATTATTTGTTTTCCAAATGGCTCTCTCAGTTAAGTGGTTCTAAATAGTATTAAGTCCTGAAAAACAATGCATTGTATTCACTTATAAGTCCAACATTTGGCATCGGCTAAGAGCATGATGATTTACATTAGGTTCCTGTTAAGTGTGCTTCCAAGTATTTTCCTGCTCTTCTATTCACTTCTTTGTAACTATTCTATTTCTCTTAAAAGAATAAATAGGACTACAAATTTTGATCAACGGGGTAAACTTTCTGTGTCTGTAGATCAACTTCGCAGTATCATTGCTTCTATCTATCCATCCTTAACAAAAACTGAAGTTTGCATGGATTTTTGGCATCATTTAAACCCTATAGACAGTTATTCCTTTTACGGAAAGTGAATAAAAGGAAAATAGAAGCGATAGATTATTTGAAGTTGGTTGATACTTTATGTTGATCTTTAGTATAATGTTGATTTTAGTTGCGTTGGTATTACCGTGACATCAAATGCAAATTGCTTATAGCAGAACAATTTATAAAGAAAGAGACAAAAACAAATCTCACTCAACCGTTGTCACCCTGTTATGGTTGAAGTCGTCAGCAGGTGAAGTGAATAGCCGGTGTCCATCTGGTCTAGAAGCCCATTTCTTTATGGATGTAGTAGACAGTGATAGGCTATTGTTTTATTTTCGTGGGATGTTATATTTTCCACTGCAATAGACTTTCAACATTAAATTACTTTGGTGATTGAGATGAATATATTTGGTTTAGTATTGGTCTATGATACGTTTGGCTTTAATATTTGCAGAGTTGGTTTGCGAATATTACGTGTCATGAACTCGGGTTTTGAGGCGTGACTTATATAGTAAATTAATGCATTAAAAATATAAATAAATATCTAAAATGTGCATTTCTTGTAGAAATAAACTAAAATTTTAAAAATAAATAAATCTTATTTAATAATCAAAAAGGAATAAATACTTATTTGGTTGGATATTTTGGCATACCAAATTTTAATTTAAAAATAAAAATAAAAATAAAAATGAACAGTTTGGTATGGTATAAAAATGAACAGTTTGGTATGGTATAAAAAAATAAGATAATAGTATGAAATTATTAAAAATTAAATATAAAAAGCAGAATATTAAAAATTCTAAGGAAAAATAAGCGAAAATATGATAAATATTTAAAAATAAAAATAAAATTTGAAATTTGGTTTGGTATGGTATATCAAGCTTTAATACTAAAACCAAACCGAAAATCAAAATTTAAATATTGTCATATTGAATACCAAACTAAAATTTAGATTTGGCATTCGGTACATACCAAAATTTTGATTTCAATTTAGTTTGATTGGTTTAAAAAATTGTGAACACTTCTATAACATGGAAATCACACTTGAAAAGGGCAAACAAAAATGTATATGTGGCAATTATTGAAACCCCTGAATTTATTAAATAGTGATTACTATCTCAAAGAAAAAGCTATATATTCTTATGTAATGATTATAAAAGATTTTTTTATCTTTAAAAAATATTATGAAGTTTGTATATAATCGTGCAATATCAAAATTAAAAGAAAAATTAGATGGCTATGAATTCATTTTAATCAAATATCATTAGTTTGATCATTTTATTTTTAAGGTGAATTTTATAAACATGAATATACTTCAAAATGCAAGAGATATTGAATTTTAAAAACATATTTTAGATCTCAAGATTTTTATAGTAAATATATTCACATTTTTTTTGTATAAGTCAAAAATTAGATAAAGTTTTATTAGTCAATTTTTTTAACTTTACGCAATGGATTAAGACAAATATATATAATTATAAAAATTATAATATAAATGAATTATTTTTAATCATTATTTTTACTTAATTAAAAGATAGTACTGAAAATTAATGTATTATTAAAACTCGTGAGGTCAAAATTTAAATTTTCTGAGCATTAGGGCCGCTACCAGCTTGAACACTGACATGCACCAAGGCCCAATATGACTACTTGTAAAATCAAACCACAAAGTGGTAAGTGCAGGACATGAAGAATAAGTTGTTGAATCAGATATGAATAGTACAAATAAATCTTAACTCTAAAATATAATCTCCAACTAAAATATGTAGAAGTTCCACTTCAATCGACATCATGAGATGATCTCTTATTTATATATTGAAATACTAAATTATATTTTATATTTTATGTGCTCTTACGTAGAGTGTGCATTCAGTGCTAATACATAATTGATTTAGGTTATTTCGGATTCAGTAGTATTCAATATAGTGGTTTGAGGCTAGTTGTATGTAATTATATTTCTATACAAAGAATTTTATGGTTATGAAATTTAACATAAAACCCAAAAAATTATAATAAATTTGAATATAAATAAAAATATAATTTAAATAGAATTGATGAATTTGCACCTAAGTGAAAGAGTAGTCCTTTTGTATAAAATAAGTAATAAATTTTTTTACATTCAATTGTGCTAATATGCGTAACACGTTCTGGAAAAAGTTAATCTGTAACATCAAATAGTAAATTCTTGTTCACCAAATTTTTTATAGCAGAGAAAGTTTCTTTCTTATTTATCTATACTATGTTATTATTTTAATAAGGAATCTTAGTTAATTTACACAACTATGGTTATGTTAAATATTTGATATTACTTTATTTGATCTATTCTGTAAACTTTATAACATCAAGTAATTTTATTGTTACTAATTGAAATATAATAATTTTATAACTTTAATATTATCCTACAAGATTTTTAATGTATTGTAATATTAATTTTATTAACAATTGAGAGCGGAATTGGAAGAAAGGCAGACGGGCCGGGTGTGGAGAGAAAGACTGGCGTAAGCCGTAAGGCCTGGTTGGGGTGCCGGGCTGAAACTGGAAGGCGGGGAGCAGGTGGAGTGTGGTGGAAGGTCGCCGCCTTCAAGTTTGAGCTTCGGCTTCAATAAAACGGGGCCCAGTACTCGTGAATTTGGGTCTTTGAAAAAAAATATATTCAATTTTTGGGCATTCAACATTCGAATGCTTCCGCCCATATTGAACTTGTTTGTTTCAGGGTCATTTGAAAAGGACAAGCCCAACATCCTTTTTATATAACTAATGTTTTCATTTGCCTTACTTACAACTATCTAATTTATGTTGCCCAACACTTAATTTTAACATATTTTAATGATTATATATATATATTGAGTGCGACAATTTTTTCTTTTAATATGAAAAAAACATGTATATAATTATATATTTATCCATACATTATCATATCACAAGCATGGTTATATTAATATGGCATTTGATAGAATATATTTATGATTTAAAAATTAATTTTGATATTTTGCATGACGTATAGATTTTAATATGATGCTCGTGCAAAAACTGGCATTGATAGAGCAAAAGTTATTGAGGTGGTTGCCAAATCTGTTCCGTCCATCCACAAAGTTGATCTGGGCAATCCTGATATAAATATAATGGATCAAATTGTCAAGGTAAGGAAAATTTTGAAACCCAGAGATACGTGCTTTGATTTTATGTGGCTGTTGGCACATCCGTGAGCCTTGAAGATTGTTTGGGTTCGACATTCCACCTTGTCATTAATACCACCATAGTACTTAACAGACCTAAATAAATGAGAAAGAAATTGTTACCACATTTCTTGCCAATTTACCGGTTTTGCCATTAATATCCCCCTTGTGCTCCAACAGTTGTTTCTTTTGAATCCGTATGGTCTGTTGCCATAAACTGTCACCCCATGCACAACCCTACAGGAACCTTGCAAATTGAATCTGTCTGAAATTGGAGATACATTGTGAAGTAAACCTGAAATCTATTGTGTACCGTCACCCAAAACCCACTCAGTATCATTCAGCACATTGCCTCTGACACTCAACCATTGCCACCCTGTCAAGCTTGAAGGGGTCAGCAGGTGAAGTGAGTAGTCGGATTTCATCTGTTCAAGGAGCCCATTTCTTTATGCACGTTCCCCGTTTCAAAGTTGAAGCTGGAAGTTCACCATAGATTATGGGCAAGGGTTGGTTGGTTGGATTGGTTTAAAATTTTTTATTAAATGTATTTTATTATATATTAACATATATTAGTTAATTAGTATTGTAAAATATTAGGATATATAATACTATATAGCATATTATATATATATATATATATATTATATTTAGTTTTTAATTTTTATTTTATTTTATTATATATTAATGTGTGTATATATATGTATATATTAATATGCATTTTTTAATTTTTTTTGGATCGGAAGCAAAATCTGAATTGGTTCTATTTTTTGAAAAATGGAACCAGAACTGTTATTCACAGTTGTTGGATGGTTTTGGTTCCATGATTTTAGTTCCAGTTCCGCTACGGATCAATCCGACCCATCTGGCTTCTAGCTCTAATTAGCACCATGAACATGCCTAGGTTGGATGATGGCATGGCCGTCTTGGGAAATTAAATCATGATGTTAGACATGCTAGTTTGACTTGCGTTTGTGCATGTGTATGCGTATATTACCTCGCATGGACACACTGAATTTCAGACCGGCAGCTCACCTCCTCATCAAAGCATTAACGACTGTTCTGGAGCAGTGGCGATGTAGTATGTTTTTTCCCCTTCTCTTGCAACTTTCGATGTTTGACAGTTCCTGGAGCAGGGCTAATTAATGACGTCTTGCATTTGCATTCAAGTTTTGGCTATTAGTTAGTGATGATTGATGAATATTATTATTGGAAATTTGTGATCCAGTTTTAGTATAGTCGTGCCAGGAGCCTGATTTATTTGAATAAATCAGCGAAAATCGTTGGTGTCATTGAAATTTAAGACAATATAATGCCTAAAAATTTCTCAGCTTGAGGCTTTGGAAGTATTATTTTTTTCCCATGTTAAATTTTTTTTCTCCCAACAGGAGCAAATTCCAAACCTCTCTTTTATGGAATTGGTTTGTGTATTTCTCCACCTATCTTGCTACACTGGTTCGTTCGTATTTACAATGTTCATTGAACAGTTCTTAAGAAAAGACTCAAACGAATTGATTAAAATATTCAACTTTTTTTTTTTTGAGAAAATTACAAATTTTAATCAGCATCCACTTTCCTTGTTCACTCGAACTATATAATTGATATTTATTGATGATAAATATCTAAAGGTAATCAACGTCCGAACAAGAGAAAAAAATAACAAACTATTAATTTTTTGTGTCTGTTACTTTTATAAATTGAATAAATATAAACATTGATTAATTTTATTATGCCATTTTTATGTTTATGTGGTCAAAAGATATTTATATTCGAATGAAAACATATATTCGAATGAAAACATATGAGAAGTTAATAATATATGTGCATCAATGTTTTTTCTAATTAGATATGAAGCTTATATTAGTTTACATAATATTACTAAAAATATCCCATTATAACTATTATATAATTAAGTATTTAGGACATATGATTTGATTGTGTTATACATTATTTATCAAATTAATATAAAAGGTAGAAAGAATATTTAAATATTTTAAATAATTGATAAATAAAAATAAAAATTATTAAATAAAACAAAAACACTCACTATCCAACTCATGAAAAGAAATTGAGTTTAAATTTGACTTAATAGATATTTGAGTTGAGTTCAAATACTAATCAAATTTAAAATAATTTGAATTTGAATCAAACTTTTATCGTGAAACTCACAAGTCATTCTGCCCATCTTATACTCTTAACCATAAAGAATATAAGATTAAGATAACTTGACGGGATAATGAATGAGAGGCATTCCATCAAAGGTGCAGTGTTCTCGATGGCTGGCTGTTGGAACATTATGTTGATGAAGACTGTACCCTAGAGACGTTCCAATCATACTTTCCTAAATATATATTATAAAATATTGTATGAACCAGGATTGCAAAATTAAGATATATATTATTTATATCGAACTGCACTTACGAAGTAAAAATTTCAGCAGATCAGAAAGAATGGACGATGTATAAAATTATTGTCAAAATTGTCTAGACTTTCCAAAACATTACAAATATATAGAGCTGATGTTTCTATTTTGTACACAAAGAACTATTAACTTATTTTAATTCCAAGACTTCTCCATTCCTCTATGAAATGACCTTAAGTTCACTTATATTTTTTTGCCCGTACAATAAGATGCATTTTATCTTCTTCTTCTTCCTTTTCTCACACGTGGCACATAATTCATTGGTGGTTTAGAGCAAAAAATCATCAGCGTGAGCATCAAGTAGTTGTGTTTGTCCTTTTAGTTGACTAGAAAGTTAAGATCCTCAACGTGGAACAAGTGATTTGCGCCATAATCCAGACTGAAGGTGATGGGAGGTAGGTCTTCTTTACACAAAATTTCTTCCTTTCTGCTTTCAAGGAATTTGGGGACTTCCGTGTGGAAAAATTGATATCATGACAAATCTAATTAAAATTGTCCACAACAGTTCTTTTCACATTTTTTCTTCCTCGCTGTTTATGTCATGGCAGACGAGTCTAATGATAAAACATGCACATCTTTCTTCCTGTCATAATTATTGTGTGAAATGATCATAACAAGTCTTGGGCTTTGAATGAAAATATTGAAGGTAGAGATTTTGGCATAAAAACTTAAAAATAATGTAAAAATAAGAGATAGAAATAAATAAAAAGTACTATTTTGATGTGTGATGTGTTTGTCTTGAAGTTCATGAGTCATTTTGCCCATCTTATACTCTTAACCATCAAGAATATAAGATCAAGGTAACTTGACGGGATAATGAATGAGAGGCATTCCATCAAAGGTGCCGGGTTCTCGACGGTTGACTATTGGAACATTATGTCAACGAAGACCGTGCCCTAGAGGTGTCTTAATCTTACTTCCCCCAATATATATTATAAAATATTGTATAAATCAGGATTGCAAAATCAAGATACATATTATTTACGTCGAATTGTACTTACGAATTAAAAATTTCAACTGATTAAAAAGAATAGACGATGTTTAAAATTATTATCTAGACTTCCCGAAACATTATAAATATATAGAGCTGATGTTTCTATTTTGTGCACAAAGAACTATTAACTTATTTTAATTCCAAGACTTCTCCATGGTTATGTGAAATAATCTTAAGTTCACTTAAATTTTTTTACCCATATAATAAGATGTTTTTTACCTTCTTCTTCTTCCATTTCTTGTGCGTGGCACATAATTCATTAATGATTGCAACAAAAACCAACGGCATGTGAATCAAGTTGCCATATATGTCCTGTTATTGACCATATAGTTGCGACTCAGTATGATATATTCTCAATATATCACAATGGAAATTTTTCAAAAATATATTTTGTGATTTCTAAAACATATTTTTTAAAATGTTTTATAAACAATATTTTATTTGTACTTGAACGTTGAATTTCAATTTTTTTTCTTTTACTAATATAATTTACAAGCAATATTGAACAAGAATGCCTAAGGTCTTTAACAAAGATAGTCTTAGGGAAAGAAGGGAGAACTTTTATTGGTTTCCATCAAAGACTGCATATTTGCTCCCACTGATTGTTCCTTTCCAGCAGAATATGTCGCTGATATTCCGTCATCACAACCAGCTGATGAAATGAAATTCTTTCTCAATTGGCTCAAAGTAGAAGCTTAATTAAGCGGGTGTTTTGCTAAACTTATTTTCAATGGCTAATAAAATCATAAAACTTGTAAAATATTTTTAGAACTTATAACTTCATAAGTCTTATTTTAAAAATAAGATAAAAAAGTGTTTGGTAAGATTATTTATAAAAAAAATTACCAAATACTCAATAAGAGTTTATAAGTTTCTAAATAATGTTGTTAAGAGCCCACCCAAACACCCTCCAATAAGAAAAAAAGCTTCGATGGAGATGATAAAAAGTGAAACTGAAATATGATGAATATAAAGCAGAAAGTGCAATTTGAGTACATAAAATCAAAACAAGAAAAGAAAAATAATAGTATAACATTCCCAAGTCATGGACGGAAGACACGTTTGAGGAGAAACCAGACGGTCCAATTAAATTGCAAGTTTGAGTGTTGCATCTCGCAGCTGCCTGCCCGGCGAGTGCATACAATTAGAGCATGTTCGGGTGCAGTTGCCACACATACATGTCCGATAAGTAGACCAGAAAGTCGAGACCCTCGTGTGGAAAAATTGAACGTAGGTCATCTTTCCACAGCTTTTTTCTCCCGTTCTCTTCACGTTATGGCTGATGAGCCTATTTATAAAAAGAGGCGATCTCCCCTTTTTAACCAGCAACAAATTTATTTCAAATCCAAGACTTTGCAAATGATGAATTCCTTTAAGCCATCTTTTGCAGCTTCGTTTTTCTTACTTGTTTTCCTCTCCTTTAGCCACAGTATTGGACACAATGTCGTTGGGTGTCCAAAAATTGAAAAACAAGCACTTCAAAACTTCAAACAGTCACTGGAAGATTCCTCTAATCTGTCCTCCTCGTGGATTGGGGAAGTTAATTGTTGCAAGTGGGAAGGCGTGGTCTGCAACAACCTGACTGGCCATGTTGAGGAGCTCCGTCTTGGAAGTCGTGATTTAAGTGGCAAATTAAACTCTTCTTTGCTTAATCTGACACGTTTGAAGCATCTCGACCTGAGTCAAAATAACTTTAAAGGGACAATTCCTTCCTTCATTGGGTTGTTCCAAAGGCTGAAGTATTTGGATTTGTCTTATGCTGGATTCCATGGGACTATTCCTTGTACCATTGGAAATCTTTCAAATTTGCACACTTTAAATTTGGCCTCGTACTCTTCACAGCACGCAACTGACAACCTTGAATGGTTGTCAAGCCTTTTTCATCTAGAGCTTCTCATCATGGATTTTGTGGATCTTGGCAAAGCAACAGATTGGCTACAGGTGATCAACAAACTCCCTTCTTTAGTAGAGTTGAGTTTTTCATCTTGCAGACTTGATTTCACTGCTCCATTGAATGATGCCAACATTACAACTACTCTAACTTTTCTTAATCTTTCTGGTAATATGGAGTTTGTTGTCCCAAGTTGGGTTTTTCAAATCAGCAGTCTAATTTTTCTTGATTTAAGTAATAACAATTTCCAGGGCTCAATTCCAAGGATTAGCAACACCACCAATCTCCGATTTCTTAGACTGTCTTCTAATAATTTCAACTCCATTCCAGATTGGCTCTACTTCTGCAAAGACCTTGAGTATGTCTCTTTCTATAACAACTCCCTGCATGGTGAAATTTCCAATGCCATAGCAAATCTCACCTCTCTCCTATTCCTCAATTTAAATGCAAATGAGCTCACAGGAAAAATACAAAGAGAAATTGGACTCTTGTCCAAATTGCAGGATTTACGCTTAGGAAATAATTTCCTGCGAGGAGAAGTAACAGATTCAATTGGAAATATGTCAAATTTGCAGAACCTAAATCTACGCGGGAATCAACTTTCTGGTGCAATTCCAACCAATTTAGGAAAGCTATTGTCACTAAGTGGGATAAGACTAGATGATAACAAATTGATTGGAAATCTTCCAGAGAGTTTGGGACAACTTTTTAACTTGGAAGTTTTTTACTTTAAGGATAACATGTTGGAAGGGGTTGTGACCGATATACATTTTGCCAATCTCACCAAATTGAATGTCATTTCTGCATCTAGAAACCACTTGACTTTGAAGGTAAATCCAAATTGGGTTCCACCCTTCAAACTTGAGACACTTTACTTGGGATCTTGGAACTTGGGTGAAGGCACCCTGATTCCCTCGTGGATACAGATGCAGAAGTACTCCATTACGAAACTTGATTTGTCTAATACTGGGATTTCTGGTACTGTTCCTACTTGGTTCTGGAAGTTAGATGTTTTGGATCTCTCCCATAACCAACTCTACGGGAAGATTCCAAATATACTTCCCACATTCCTGTTCTTAAGCTCCAATCGATTTAATGGTACACTGCCTCCAGTAGCTGCAACTGTAATAGCATCAGATCTCTCCAATAACTCATTTTCCGGAGGCATGTCTCACTTTCTCTGTAACATGGCAAATGTAACTTCTAGCATGCAAATCCTTCATCTAGGTGACAATCAATTGAGTGGAGAATTACCGGATTGCTTAATGAATTGGGGTTCATTGAAAATGTTGAACTTGGGGAACAACAAAATATCTGGAAGTATCCCAAATTCATTAGGATTTCTTCAACATTTGGAGACTTTGAATCTATCCGGCAACAAAATTTTTGGTCAAATACCTCTTTCCATTCTAAATTGCACCAACTTAGAGAGGATTGACCTTTCGCTCAATGAGCTCGACGGAAACATACCCACAGGGATGGGAACAAGCCTAGCCAAATTAACGATCCTCATTTTACGCTCAAACAAGTTGAGTGGTGAAATCTCCTCAAATATCTGCCACCTAAATGCGCTCCAAATCTTGGATCTCTCAAGCAACAATTTTTTTGGGGTCATACCAAGGTGCGTCAACAATTTTACTGCAATGGCAACAAAAAGAAGTTCCAATTTGAGCGACAGGAAAGAGATTTCCGATCATTTAATACCATGGCGGTTTACAGAAAGTGCATTTATCTCCACAAAAGGAAGAGAATTTATATACAACAAAACTCTTGACTTGGTTATCAATATTGACCTTTCGGAGAACAATTTTTCTGGAGATATCCCAACTGAGTTCACGAGCCTCACGGAGTTGAGATCGTTCAACTTATCGGGTAATCACTTGACAGGATTGATCCCAGATCGCATTGGAGACATGAAGCAATTGGAATCTCTTGATTTGTCAAGGAACTCGCTTTTTGGAGAAATTCCCAATAGCTTCACAATTATGACGTTTTTAAATTATCTTAACCTCTCACACAACAACTTGAGTGGGAGAATACCCGAAAGCACCCAACTCTGTGGGCTAGACCCTTCAGGCTTTATGGGGAACAATCTTTATGGCCCTCCATTAACAAGTACTTGCAGCTATGACCATGATCGAGTTCCAAGACCAACAAACAAAGATGACAAAGAAGGTGGGAAATCTAAGATAGAATGGTTTGACGTCTTCTTGTCGTCGGGATATGCAGTGGGAGTTTCAGCTGTGTGTGCTGTATTGGTCTTGAAGAAGTTATGGAGGGATGCCTATTTCAGGTTCCTAGAAGAGGTGTGGGACAAGATTTATGTGTTTTCTTGTCTTAACTGGACAAGGGTCATGAGAGCATGGCGTCCAAGTCCGTGAGGTGTGCTGAGGAGCTTTGTTTCAGCCTCTTTCAGGTTTTAGCTTTGTTTGGTAGGTTTCACGTTGTTGAAATCTCTCAACTGTGTGTTTTATATTGATTCTCGTAAATGTAAAGCGTGTGATATTTAATGCTTGTATTTTGTCGATTTATAAGATTCCACGTCCATCCACAAATTTAAAGTTATTAACTAATGTCTAAACTTTATTCTGGTTTTTATTTTTTTCATATAAGAATTGCAGAATCATTTTTATTTCAATTTAATTTAAATGAAGATCCGTAAAGCAAATAATCGTACCCCCACGATTCATTGCATCGTAGTGATGTTCAAGCCTAACCATTTTTGGACCTGGTGTTGTTCTTACATTGGATACTGGTTGAACAAAATTTCTTGGTTAAATAAATTGGCATTATCCCTTAAACTTCGAAGCAAAAACTTTACTTGTGTAAGCTTCGCACAGTTAGGACTGTGGGTAAATGTCGAAAAATAAATATAAAAAATTAAAGTGAGACAAATGAAAAACTTTAGAGACCAACAACAATATTAACCCACTAAACCATGAGGTGGTAGGTTGGTAGGAACATGGATGGAGTATGGAGAAATGGAGAGTGGAGAAATGGGGGTCCACTATAACCAAAACCCACTCAATATGATTCAGCACATTTGCCTCTGATAATTAGCCATTGCCGCCCTGTCATGCTTGAAGTGGTCAGCAGGTGAAGTGGGTAGTCGGAGTTCGTCAGATCAAAAAGCCCTTTTTTTTTTATGCATGTTCCTCATTTCAAAATCGAACTTGGAAGTTAACCATAGATAATGGGAGGAAAGGATGGGTTGGTTGGATTAGGGGTGGCCAAGGTTCCAGAACTTCCGGTTCGGTTTCAAGAAAACCAAGAACTAGAATTGCGCCTTGTGGTTGTGGATTCGATTCCAATTCTTGAAAGATTCCCATTCTAGTTCTTAAGCCATCTCAATCCTAGTTGTTAAACGGTTTCAGTTACTGTTTTTTACGGTTTTGATTCTATATAATTATATTTAATTACTCATTTTTATAAATTTTAATATAAAAATAATATGGAAATACATTTAAAATTTTTGACTAAATATAAAATGCAAAAATTTGGAAAGACATTATTTAGTTTTTAATTTTTATTATATGTTAACGTATATATTAATGTGTATATATATTAATATATATTTTTTATTTTTTATGGATCAGAAGCAAAACTGGAACTGATTTTATTTTTTGAAATTCAGAATCGGAACGTTATTCACAATTCTTGTACGGTTTCGGTCCCATAATCTCAATTCCAATACCACTACCGCTTCGGATTGACCCAATCTGATTCCCGTTCCAATTAGAACCTAACCACGCCTAGGTTGGATGATGGCAGGGCCGTCTAGGGAAGTTAAATCATGATGTTAGACATGCCGGTTTGAATATTTTTTTATTTTTTGAATTAAATGTATGGTTTTAAAAAAATTACTATTTTAAATTTTAAAAAAGTGAAACACACTGTGCTACGAATTGACCTTCGTTTACAAATTTTAAAACGTTCGAATGATATTAAACATATAAATGATGTGAATACTTATTAATTAACACATGATATGGTCTAATTACATAAGTATTAATTTATAAAATGAAGAAATATAAACATTGATTAATTTGATTATGCTATTTTTATGTTTATGTGATCAAAAGATATTTATATTCATATGAAAACATATGAGAAGTTAATAATATATGTGTATGAACGTTTTTTTCTAATTAGATATGAAGCTTATATTAGTTTACATAATATTACTAAAAATATCCCATTATAACTATTACATAATTAAGTATTTATGACATATGATTTGATTATATTATACATTATTTTATCAAATTAATTTAAAAGTTATAAAGAATATTTAAATGTTTTAAATAATTGATAAATAAAATTATAAATTATTAAATAAAATAAAAACATTCATGATCCGACTCAAACTTAATTTAATAAATATTTTAGTCAAATTCAAATACAAATCAAATTTAAAGTAATTTGAATTTGAGTCAAACTTGTACAGTGAGTCATTCTACCCATCTTATACTGTAATTGTCAACATTATAAGATGACTTTGATGGGATAATGAATGAGAGGCATTCCATCAAAGGTGCTGTGTTCTCGACGCTGGCTGTTGGAAGCGGAACATTATGTCGACAAAGACCCTGTCCCAGAGGCGTTCTTGTCTTGCTTCTCCTAATATATATTATAAAATATTGTATGAATCAGGATTGCAAAATTAAGATATATATTACTTATGTCGAACTATACTTACGAAATAAAAATTTTAGCAGATCAAAAAGAATAGATGAAATATAAAATTATTGTCAAAATTCTCTAGACTTGCCGAAGCATTATAAATATATAGAGCTGATGTTTCTATTTTGTGCACAAAGAATTATTAACTTATTTTAATTCCAAGACTTATCCATGACTCTGTGAAATAATCTTAAGTTCACTTAAATTTTTTTACCCATATAATAAGATGCATTTTATCTTCTTCTTCTTCCTTTTCTCGCGCGTGGCATATAATTCATTAATGGTTTAGAGCAAAAAATCATCAGCGTAAGCGTCAAGTAGTTGTATTCGTCTTTTTAGTTGACTGGAAAGTTAAGACCCTCGACGTGGAACAAGTGATTAGGGCCATGACCCAAACTAAAGGTGATGGCAGGTGGGTCTTCTTTACACAAAATTTTTTCCTTTCTACTTTCAAGGAATTTGGGGTCTTCAGTGTGGAAAAATTGATACCATGACCAATCTAATTAAAATTGTTCACAATAGTTCTTTTCATATTTTTTCTTTCTCGCTGTTTTTGTCATGGCAGACGAGTCTAATGATAAAAGGAGCACATCTTTCTTCTTGTCATAATTATTGTGTGAAATGATCATAACAAGTCTTGGGCTTTGAATGCAAATTTTGAAGGTAGAGATTTTGGCATAAAAACTTAAAAATAATGTAAAAGTAAGAGATAAAAATAGATAAAAAATGTTGTTTTGACATATGATATGTTTAAAAGAATTTATTTTGATGATGCAAAATTTGCATCCCAACATAGCCTTGGCATTCTTTTAAGGTGCTTTTAATTTTCTTTTAATTTTCCAAAATATAAATGTTGAAAATTTTAGTTAGGTAAAAAAACATAATTAATATGAGAAAATTTGATTGTAAGATTCAATATTTAATATTTCAATAACTCCATTAGAATAATATTTAGTTAAAGGATAATTAAATACTACTAGAAATCAAAACTAGATAGTGAAAATTTTACATAAAAATAAATTTTTATGGGAATTTTTTTATAAAACATAAAAATTGTTTTACCTATTTTTTTATAATAAATAGGGAGATTTTTTAATTTTTCATTAATTAAAAACACAAAATCAGTTTTTTGGTAGGTTTGACTAGGTTTGACCGAATTCGGCGTGTCAAATGGAGTTCTGATTTTGTGAAACACTTGGACCAAAAAACCAATTGATTCCCAACCGAACTAATCAAACTAGCCAATCCTATCCAGTCCAGGTTTAATAACCTTGGCAAGAAGGTGTGCTTTGAGGATTGCGACAAGGAGATTGGTCGCGTTCATGAACTCCATCTATTAAATAAATTAATTGTTTAAAATTCTATAAATTTGAGTCTTATTTTAAGATCTTATAAACAACTATCACAAGTACGTATTACAAGATTTCATAATCGTAAAATGTATATAATATATAAATATTATGAAAAGTTGACATGAATCCACATTCTTCTACAGATAATGAGATTCCTCCCTTTTCTTGGCAATGCGTGGTGGCATTTCAGAACGGGGCATGCGTAGAATTGTCACGCCCTACCAGACGACCAGAAATTTGGTTGTCCCAAGCCCAACGTGTACTCAATTATACAAGGACTAATCAGGCTCCTCCTATCCTCTTTTATCATTGTGATTGACCAAGAAAACAATATTAATCAATGGGGAAAAATGTGTTGGAAATTAAATTAGATCTGATTACTCTTGATTTAATTAGATTTTAGCATAGAATTATGTCGATAGTCAGTCATCGAGTGAAATGGTCGTAAGTTAGCGTGAAGGTTTTTTTACCAGATACTGAGATTCATTTTATCTTTTTTCTTGGGGTAATTCATAGGTGATTGGGACAAAAACCAATAGCGTATGCATCAAGTTGCCATATATTTCCTAAAACTAAAAGTCAATCAATGTTGGTCTTTTTCACATATTTTTCTTCTTCTGCATACGTTGGGGACAGACAAATTTAATAGTAAGAAGAAGGGCTGATCTCTCTTACATCCCAACAATAACTTTATTTCAATTCCATTGTTTGGCGAATGATATATTGTTTGGATCCAACTTTTGCAAGTTTGTTTGTTTGGATTAAACGCAAAATATGTCTTTCTTATTTGATGATTTTGTCCTTTATTTTTTAAAACTGGTAAAAATGTTTGTAATTTTAAAAATTTTTGTAATTTGAGGATACTAAATCCTAAATCGCCAAAAACTGTCACGTGTCATGAACATACGATTAAAATTGGGGGTTCCGGCTACATTTATACAATAGATCCCATTTACACACCATGAAATGCTGACGTGGAAAATCGGTAGAAAATAGAAAAAAATAAGAAAATTCAAAAATTTGAAATATAATTTTATATTTTCAAAAAAAAGTTTAAAATTATAAATTTTACAGAATAAATTTTTAAATTTTAAATTAACATTTTTAAATTTCATTAAAATTCAGATTTTATTTTAATATGCATATAATAAATAAGTTATCTATTTTTACTTTTTTGAGATAATATATTTGGAAAAAAATAATTGAAATTGAAATTTATATAATTTCTTATTTTTTGCTTTATAAATATTACATAATTGATATTTCATATATTTTTGGTTTATATGTTGTAAAATACAAATATTCATTTTTATAATTTTATAATAACGTTTTTAAAATATTTTACATATTTTAGAAAATATATTGCAACATTGTTCTTGGTTGATATTTTGAATTAATATTTTTAAATTTTATGAAATTTTAATTTTTTTATTTTAATACATGTATAATACATAAGATATATTTGTTTATATTTTTGAGATGATATAATTGAGATTGAAATTTATATTTTTTTGGTTTATAAATATTACTTATATAAATAAATAATTGATAATTGATATTTCATATTTCATATTTTAGAAAGTATATTGCAATATTTTTCTTGGATGATTTTTTGAATTAATATTTTTAAATTTTATGAAATTTAATTTTTTATTTTAATATATGTACAGTACATAATTTAATTTTTTTTTCATATTTTTCAGATGATATTGTAAGCAAGTGAAGTTTTTGACCAATTAAATATCACCACGTGGCATCTTATCGTAATGAAATGTCAATTACTAATTTATCCTGCCCCGTTTCATTTACCTACAGAATAACGTATGACGGAATATATGTTAACAGGACAAAAAGAACGTAGGTATACAGTGGCGACTATCGGCGGCAATAAAAGAATAAAAACATTCACATTGATCAAACTTTAAATGGTCAACTGCCGAGTAGCAGCTACATGAGAAATACAAGCAACCAAATTATTACAAACAAATGAAACGCCAGTATTAGTCCTCACAGATTAATCGTGTTTATAAAAAATTTCTGTTCAATTGTCAAGACAAAAATTTGGCAATGTTTGTTTTCAAATTATAGACTCCAAAATCACACATTTATTTATTACATTTTTTAAATTTTATTTCTTCTTCTCTAACTTTTACATAATTCTTGAAACAAAAATACTTCAAAATACGTCAAAATTTTAAAAATAAACAAACAACACCAAAGTTTTGAAGGACTTTACGTAAACCTCCAGAGAGGAACATATGGGGCTGCATCATGATGTGGGCTAGTTCAGAATGATGGACCTGGGTCCAATGAACCGGACATAAGAAATCCAATAAATTATATACAACATGATCCTGAACGGGGGCCTTGGGCCTGCGTCACAGGCTGGTCAAATTAATAAATGACAATTGATGATAAAGGCAGAAGATATTTTCATCCCTTAACTATGGGCAAAGGGCATTTTTTGACATCAACTATTGTTAGTGGGAGAGCACACGAAAACTAACTATCAAAATTTTAAAGGTATATAAAAATAAACTTTCATATTTTAAAAATTTTACAAATATAATTTGCAAAATGTTAAATATAAAATATATACTATAAAGTTAAAAATTGAAATATTCTAAAATCATAAAAAATGATGACTAATATTTTAGAAAAAAAGAAAAAAACCAAAAAATTGCTATATTTTTAAACATAATTTTTAAAGACCTGTAAAAAAATGTTTTTTTAAATTAGGAAATATGAAAATTAAAAACTCGATATATTTTCTTCTTTCAATTTTCAAGGTAAGCATCAAGTACTAGTCTTCGTTATTTTAGTTGACTGAAAAGTTGAGACCTTCGTCGAACCAGAGATTTGCACTGTGACCCAGACTGAAAGTGAGGCAAGTCGCTCTTCTTTACCCCATTTTTAATCATGTATTAGTCCATTTTGAGACGCCAGTATTAGCCCACACAGATTAATCATGTTTATAAAAAATTTCCATTCACGTTGACTGGAAAGTTGAGACCCTCGCCGTGGAAGCTGAGATTTGCACTGTGACCCAGACTGAAGGCGATGGCAAGTGGTTCTTCTTTACCCCATTTTTAATTTCTTTCTGCTTTCTTAGAAATTCATTGCTGATTGAGACAAAAACCATCGGCGAGGCAACAAGTTGTCATATCTGTCCTATTAGTTGACCAGAATCTGAGGCCTTCAGTGTGCAGAAATTGACCCATGCCCAGTCTAATTAAAGTTGTTCACTTTTTCACATTTTTTTCTTACTTATAAATATAGATCTTTTCACATTTCACGTTAAAGTTGGCCTTCAGTTTAAATTTTTACATTAATATACATATAAATATTTTTTTTTTTTGTATTTTTGAGATGAAATATTTGGAATAAAAAATTGATATTAGTGGCTAGCAGATTCATTCACCCTTCTGCGAGACGAATTGTTGCCGGCTTTCTTTATTATTTTTTCTTCTCAAAATTGTTATAAAATTAAGTCTTGCCTCAAGTCTTCGTCAGCATTAAAAACTGGTATTTAAAGCACAGTCCTTGTCAAATTATATATTATTCAAATAATTACAATGGAGTTGGTGATGCTTTTCTGCTTCGTTTAAATTTTTATTAGCTTAACTGCACTTAATTTCTTAAGTGTGCAAGCGGAAGTGCACGCAACATGCTTTTCTGGCCGTTGGAATATTATGTCGATAAAAATCGTGTCTCAAAGCATCTCAATTTTACTTATCCTAATATATTATAAAATATTATATGAATTAAGATTACAAAATTAAGATACATATTATTTATGTCAAATTATACTTACCAAACAAAAATTTCACCAGATTAGAATGAATGGTTAGAATGAATGAATGATGTATAAAATTATGGTCAAAATTGTTTAAACTTATCAAAACATTATAAATATATAGAGTTGATGTTTCTATTTTGTGCACAAAGAACTATTAACTTATTTTAATTCCAAAATTTCTCCATCACTCTATGAAATAACTTTAAGTTCACTTAAATTTTTTTGCCCATACAATAAGATGCATTTTATCTTCTTCTTCTTCCTTTTCTCGCACTGGCACATAATTCATAAATGGTTTAAAGCAAAAAATCATCAACGTGAGCGTCAAGTAGTTGTGTTCGTCCTTTTAGTTGACTGGAAAGTTAAGATCCTCGACGTGGAACAAGTGATTTGCGCCATGACCAAGACTGAAGGTGATGCAGGTGGGTCTTCTTTACACAAAATTTCTTCCTTTCTGCTTTCAATGAATTTGGGGCCTTCAGTGTGGAAAAATTGACACAATGACCAATCTAATTATAATTGTCCATATCTTTCTTCTTGTCATAATTATTGTGTGAAATGATCATAACAAGTCTTGGGCTTTGAATACAAATTTTGAAGGTAGACATTTTGGCATAAAAACTTAAAAATAATGTAAACATAAGAGATAGGAATAGATAAAAAGTGCTATTTTGATGTGTGATATGTTTAAAAGAATTGATTTTGATTATGCAAAATTTGCATCCAAACATAGCCTTGGCATTCTTTTAAGGTGCTTTTAATTTTCTTCTTCTTCTTTTTGGGTAATGCTTTAGTGGATGGGAGTTGTAATATTAAACCCAATTCAAATGGGTGTCAAGTTACTCAACAACATGCTGATGCTACTTATTACCTTGAGTGTGGACATAGTAATACCATGATTAAGAGGGTGTTTAGATGAGCTGATGTTTGAAGAGTATATAAGCTTTTCAGAAGCATGTGGTAAATTTTTTTTAGTAAAAGAGCTTATAAACTCTTAAAATAAAATATATGGAGCTTATAAATTTCTTAAAAATAAGTCGGATAAATTGGCTTTTTTTCAACTTATTTTTAAACATTTTACAAGTTCTTTTTTATATAAACTAAAAAATGCATATATAGAGATATATATATATATATATTGAATTACATTATATTAATGATATTTAATTTATGTTTATCATTATTAGATCAAAAATTATAATTAACTATAATTATTAATTTATACAAAATCTTATAAAATGCCTCAATCTAAATACTTCATTTATTTATTTTAAAAATACGATATATGGTTTATAAGTTTTAAAAATATCTTATAAGTATCATAATCGTATACATTATTTAAAATAAGTTTAACCAAACACCCTCTAATCTAAAATTCATTTCCTTCTTCTTTCCCCACAACGTCTCACATAGAATATTAGAAACTAAAATCAAGATTACACTTTTAATAGTTACATGGTTTATCAAGATTACAGAATATAGAAAATAATATATGCTTCATGGAGTTTTTTTGCAATCAGTTAATCTGTTCTCTTAGGATTTTGAAGTTAATTGTTGCAAGCGGGAAGCAATATTTTTGAAATCAAATCGGTCATCGAACCAGATAACCAACTGAGTCATTAGTCTGACTGATTCAACCGTTTTTAAAAAATTGTTTATTTTTTATTCTATGTAATTTTATATATACACATAATAATATAAAATCAATTTACAAAAAAAATTTAAGTCCGTTTATTAATATGCTAAATGATAAGTTTTAGATATAAAATTAAAATTTAAAAATTCAATAAAAATAAAAATATTATAAAAATATGGAAGAAACTAAATTAAATTCAAAGTCAAAAACATAATGGAATTCAAATTCAAAAATATAAATGTTGAAAATTTTAGTTTGGTAAAAAAACATATTAATATAAGAAAATTTGATTGTAAGATTCAAAATTCACACTATCAAACATATTATTCAACATTGTCATTCAAATTCAAACTCAAAATTTCACTCTATTTCTCTGTTTCTCTCTCTCTCACACACACAGATATATATATATATAATTAAATAATTATTTTTCAATCATTACATTTAAGACCTTATAGCATAATTATTATCTCTATGAACTATCACATCATCTCATCATTATTATAAAATATATATATATATTCAAATAAATTATATAGTTCATCTTAAAACATTTTCTTTAAATATACTATTCATATGAACACAGTTCACACCAAACATCATATTAAATAAAAATCCCTCTCCCAAACATAGCCAACAAGAAAAGAACATTAATCAATGGGCAAAAAAGTGTTGGAAATCATATCAAAATTGATTAGTCTTGATTTAATCAGATTTATTATAGAATTATACCCGTAAGCTTATAATTAGATCCATATCTTTACTCAAATTGTCTAAAGTGGTCGTAAGTTGGCGTATTTTTTTTGGCCGGATAATGAGATTCATTTTTACCTTTTTCTTTAGGGTAATTCATTGTTGATTGGGATAAAAACCAATAGCGTATGCAGCAAGTTGCCATATATCTGCTAAAAGTCGATCAATTGGTCTTTTCCACAAATTTTTATTCCTTTCAGTATACGTTATAACAAACAAATATAATAATAGAAGGAACTAATCTCTCCTGCGTCCCAACAATTACTATATTTCAATTCTGAGGCTTGGCAAGTGATATATTGTTTAGAGCCAACCTTTGCAAGTTTGTTTTTTGAGTTAAATGCAAAATATGTCCCTTATCTTTTTGACGATTTTGTCTTTTATTTTTTTTAATTGACAAAAATATCTGCAATTTCAAAAAATTTGGTAATTTGAGGATAGTGAATTCTAAAATCGCTAGAAACTGTCATATATCATGCACATACCATCGAGAATTGAGAGATTCTGGCCACATTGAGATGATGGATCCCATTCACATAACATGAAATGTTGACATGGAAAAATCAGCAGAAAATTAGCCGAGAATAGAAAAAAAACAAGAAAAGCCAAAAATTTGAAAATATAATTTTATACTTTCAAAAAAATAAATAGTTTAAAATTATAAATTTTATAGAATAATAATTTAAAATTTAAAATTTAAAATTAATATTCTATATTTCATTAAATATTAGATTTTATTTTAATATACGTATAATACATAAGATATATATATATATTTTTATATTATTGAGATGATATAATTGAGATTGAAATTTATATTTTTTGGTTTTTAAATTTTACAGATATAAATAAATAATTGATAATTGATATGTCATATTTCATATTTTAGAAAATATATTGCAATATTGTTCTTGGATGATATTTTGAATTAATATTTTTAAATTTTATGAAATTTTAATTTTTTATTTTAAGGTACGTATAATACATAATTTAATTTTTTCATATTTTTAGATGATATTGTAAGCAAGTAAAGTTTTTGGCCAATTAAATATCGCCATGTGGCATCTTCAAGTAATGAAATATCAATTACTAATTTATCCTGCCCCGTTTCATTTACCTGCAGAAAAACGTATGAAGGAATATATATGTTAATAAGACAAAAAGAACGTAGGAATACAGTGGCAACTATCGGCGGCAATAAAAGAATAAAAACATATTCACATTGATCAAACTTTAAATGTTCAAGGGCTGAATAGCAGCTACATGAGAAATACAAGCAACCAAATTATTACAAACAAATGAAACGCCAGTATTAGTCCTCACAGATTAATCGTGTTTATAAAAAATTTCCGTTCAATTGTCAAGACAAAATTTGGCTATGTTTGGTTTCAAATTATAAACTCTAAAATCACACGTTCAATTATTATATTTTTTAATTTTATTTATTTTTCTCTAACTTTTACTCAATTATTGAGATAAAAATACTTAAAAATATATCAAAACAAACAACACCAAAGTTCTGGCAATTAGTTTGTGATGATTGACGACACAATGATGGCAATATTATTATTGGAAATTTGTGATCCAGTTTAGTATAGTCGTGCCAGGAGCCTGATTTATTTGAATAAATCAGCGAAAATCGTTGGTTTCATTTCCAAATAACATAATGCCTAAAAATTTCTTAGCCTGCGGCTCTGGAAGTACTATTTTTTCCCCATGTCAAAATTTTTTCTCCCAACAGGAGCAAATTCCAAACCTCTCTTTATGGAATTGGTTTGTGTATTTCTCCAAACTGTTCATTGAACAGTTCTTAAGAAAAGACTCAAGAGGTGCCAATGGGCGAGCCTGGAATAGCATTACAACAGGGGACGGGCATCGGAAGGTTCGATGTGCAGCCTTGCGGCTTTGGGAAACCCAAAGCAAGCAAGGGCGACCGGAAAGCACTCTGCCTTTACCAAAGCAGAGGGCTCGAAGGCGCGCCATCCTGAGAGGAGGCGACTCCCCGTAAGCTATGAAAGGATCCTGACCTGTAGCGAACTGGTTCCTGCAAGCGAACGTCCGTTCTGTTGCTAATCGATCTCAGAAATGGGAATAAAGAAGTTTATCAGAACTTACACTCAGAGTTATTGTTTTTTTTTTTTAAATACAGAAACTAAGATTGCTAACATTACTTTTCGAAATAAACGTATGTTCAGTTGGAAACTGTGTTGGTAGATAAACATGTATAAAATTTTGATGGTTTGAAAATATTAATTTATTTGAATTTTTGTATTTATATAAATATATATATATATATATATATAATTATATGCAATATTGACTAGGCGATGTGAGACTGTATAGTGATGCTAATTAATTTTAGTGGTGTAATTATATATGAAAGTGAGTGTATGTGTATATTGTAAATAAGTGTAAAATTAAATTTTAAATATTTGTGTGTATATATATATAAAGAAATAACTTGTATTTGAACCTTAAACAAAATTTTAATTGATATAATGTTTGGATTGCACAAATCTTGTAAGGATAAAAAATGATGAAAATAAGTAAATATGCATCAGCCATTATGTGGAATGACCATATTCCCTTGAAAATGAGATGCATTAATTGTTCCTCGTCCTTTCCCTTTGGAGTGCATTACTGGTTCAGAGTTGACATTGAACTAAATGCAAAAGAGGCTGTATCTCCTGATCATCACCGTAATGGTACAACTTAATTACTTAAACAGTCGTTTCAGTCTTCTTCTACAAAATATATTTTAGGATACTGTACAAATGAAGAGAATAAATTTTATCACAATCTTAAACTTTACATGTAAAGAGGAGGTACTTCTCGCTTCATCCAAAAAATGATAGGATTAGTAGGTTCAGAAATTGGAAAGCAAATGTACTTCAAATGCTCAATAGAATGCTTGAAAATAAGTAATATTAACACAACACTAAAACAAGTAGTGGTGCTTAATTGCATTCACAAACATTAAGATTGCTTTTTTGTTTGTGCAAATAAGTCGAGTTGACCCAAAAATTTTAGGCTAGAGCTTGAAATTTAAAGAAAAAAGCTCAATTGAATTCAAATTCTAAAGTTTTTGAGCTTAAATCAAGTTGAGTTCTAGTTTAAATTTGAGCTCATTATTTTTTTATTTTTAAAATTAAATGTATGGTTTTAAAAAATTTACAATTTAAAAAAAAGTGAAACACATTGTGCTATTAATTGACCTTTGTTGGCAAGTTTTAAAATGTTCAAACGATATTAAACATATAAATGATGTGAATACTTATTAATTAACACAAGGATATGGTCTAATTACATAAGTATTAATTTATAAATTGAATATATATAAACATTGATTAATTTTATTATGCCATTTTTATGTTTATGTGATCAAAAGATATTTACATTCGAATGAAAACATATAAGAAGTTAATAATATATGTGCATGAATGTTTTTTCTAATTAGATATGAAGCTTATATTAGTTTACATAATATTACTAAAAATATCCCATTATAACTATTACATAATTAAGTATTTAGGACATATGATTTGATCATGTTATACAATATTTATCAAATTAATATAAAAGTTAGAAAGAATATTTAAATATTTTAAATAATTGAAAAATAAAAATATAAATTATTAAATAAAACAAAAACACTCACCATCCAACTCATGAAAAGAAATTGAGTTTAAATTTGACTTAATAGGTATTTGAGTTGAGTTCAAATACTAATCAAATTTGAAATAATTTGAATTTGAATCAAACTTTTATCGTGAAGCTCACGAGTCATTCTGCCCACTTTATACTCTTAGCCGTCAAGAATATAAGATCAAGATAACTTGATGGGATAATGAATGAGAGGCATTCCATCAAAGGTGCCGTGTTCTCGATGGCTGGCTATTAGAACATTATGTTGACGAAGACCGTGCCCTAGAGACGTCCCAATCATACTCCCCTAATATATATTATAAAATATTGTATGAACTAGGATTGCAAAATCAAGATATATATTATTTATGTCGAACTGCACTTACGAAGTAAAAATTTCAGCAAATCAGAAAGAATGGACGATGTATAAAATTATTGTCAAAATTGTCTAGACTTCCCGAAACATCATAAATATATAAGGCTGATGTTTCTATTTTGTGCACAAAGAACTATTAATTTATTTTAATTCCAAGACTTCTCCTTGACTCTGTGAAATGACTTCAAGTTCACTTCAAATTTTTTGTCCATACAATAAGATGAATTTTATCTTCTTCTTCTTCCTTTGCTCACGCGTGGCACATAATTTATCAGTGGTTTAGAGTAAAAAATCATCAGCGTGAGCGTCAAGTAGTTGTGTTCGTCCTTTTAGTTGACTGGAAAGTTAAGACCCTCGGCGTAGAACAAGTGATTTGTGCCATGACCCAGACTGAAGGAGATGGCAGGTGGGTCTTCTTTACACAAAATTTCTTCCTTTCTGCTTTCTAGGAATCTGGGGCCTCCAGTGCGGAAACATTGACACCATGACCAATCTAATCAAAATTGTCCACAACAGTTCTTTTCACATTTTTTCTTCCTCGCCATTTATGTCATGGTAGATGAGTCTAATGATAAAAGGAGCACATCTTTCTTCTTGTCATAATTATTGTGTGAAACGATCATTACAAGTCTTGGGCTTTGAATGCAAATTTTTTGAAGGTAGAGATTTTTACATAAAAACTTAAAAATAATGTAAAAGTAAAAGATAGAAATAGATAAAAAATACTATTTTGATGTGTGATATGTTTAAAAGAATTAATTTTGATGATGCAAAATTTGCATCCCAACATAGCCTTGACATTCTTATAAGGTGCTTTTAATTTTCTTCTTCTTCTTTTTAAGTAATGCTTTATTGGATGGGAGTTGTAATATTAAACACAATTCAAATGGATGTCAAGTTACTCAACAACATGCTGATGCTACTTATTGCCTTGAGTGTGGACATAGTAATATCATGATTAAGAGGGTGTTTGGATGAGCTGATGTTTGAAGAGTATATAAGCTTTTCAAAAGTGGGTGGTGAATTTTTTTTAATGAAAGAACTTATAAACTCTCAAAATAAGATATATAGAGCTTATAAGTTTCTTAAAAATAAGTTGGATAAATTGACTTTTTTTCAACTTATTTTTAAATATCTTACAAGTTCTTCTCTATATAAACTAAAAAATGCATATATATATATATATATTGAATTACATTATATTAATGATATTTAATTTATGCTTATCATTATTAGATCAAAAATTATAATTAACTATAATTATTAATTTATACAAAATCTTATAAGATGTCTCAATCTAAATACTTTATTTATTTACTTTAAAAATAAGATATATGAGTTTATAAATTCTAAAAACATCTTATAAGTATCATAATCGTATAAACTATTTAAAATAAGCTTAACCAAACACCCTCTAGTCTAAAATTCATTCACATCTTCTTTCCCCACAACATATCACATAGAATATTAGAAACTAAAATCAAGATTACACTTTTAATATTTAATAGTTACAAGGTTTATCAAGATTACAGAATATTAGAAAATAATATATGCTTCATGGAGTTTTTTTTTTTTTTTTTGCAATTAGTGAATCTGTTCTCTTGGGATTTTGAAGTTAATTGTTGCAAGCGAGAAGCAATGTTTTTGAAACTAGACCGGTCATCGAACTGGATAACCAACTAGGTGATTAGTTCGACTGGTTCAACCGTTTTTAAAAAATTGTTTATTTTTTATTCTATGTAATTTTATATACACACATAATAATATTAAATCATTTACAAAATAAATTTAAGTTCGTTTATTAATATGCTAAATGATAAGTTTTAGATAAAAAATTGAAATCTAAAAATTCAATAAAAATAAAAATATTATAAAAATATGGAAGAAACTAAATTAAATTCAAAGTCAATAACATAATTAAATTCAAATTCAAAAAGATAAATGTTGAAAATTTTAGTTTGGTAAAAAAACATATTAATATGAGAAAATTTGATTGTAAGATTCAAACTTTACACTATCAAACATATTATTCAACATTGTCATTCAAATTTAAATTTAAAATCTCTCTCTCTCTCTCTCTCTCTCTCTCTCTCTCTCTCACACACACACACACACACTCACACACATACACATATATAGCTAACTAATTATTTTTCAATTATTACACTTAAGACCTTATAACATAATTATTATCTTTATGAACTATCACATCATCTCATCATTACTATAAATTATATTTACATTCAAATAAATTAAATGATTTATCTTATTAAAAAATTCTTTTTAAATATACTATTCATATCAACACAGTTCTCACCAAACATCATATCAAATAAAAATTCCTCTTGCAAACATAGCCAATAAGAAATGAATATTAATCAATGAGCAAAAAAGTGTTGGAAATCATATTAGACTTGATTAGTCTTGATTTAATCAGATTTATTATAGAATTATATCCATAAGCTTATAATTAGATCCATATCTTGACTCCAATCAGCCATTGTGTAAAATGGTTGTAAGTAGGTGTAAATTTTTTTTTTCACCAGATAATGAGATTCATCTTTACCTTTTTCCTTAGGATAATTCATTGTTGATTGGGATAAAAACTAATAGCGTATGCAGCAAGTTGCCATATATCTCCTAAAAGTCGATCAATGTTGGTCTTTTTCACAAATTTTTCTTCTTTTCTGTATACGTTATGACAGACAAATAGAATAATAGAAAGAACTAATCTCTCGTGTATCCCAACAATTACTATATTTCAATTCTGAGGCTTGGCAAATGATATATCGTTTAGAGCCAACCTTTGCAAGTTTGTTTTTCAAACTAAACGCAAAAAATGTTTTTTACCCTTTTGATGATTTTGTCTTTTATTTTGTTTTAATTGACAAAAATATCTGTAATTTCAAAAAATTTGATAGTTTGAAGATACTGAATTCTAAAATTGCTAGAAACTGTCATATATCATGCACATACCATCGAAAATTGAGAGATTTTGGCCACATTAAGATGATGGATCCCATTCACACAACACGAAATGCCGGAAAAATTAACAGAAAATTAGAAGAGAATAGAAAAAAATAAGAAAAGCCAAAAATTTGAAAATATAATTTTATACTTTCAAAAAAATAAATAGTTTAAAATTATTAATTTTATAGAAAAATAATTTAAAATTTAAAATTAATATTTTATATTTCATTAAATATTAGACTTTATTTTAATATACGTATAATACATAAGATATATATTTTTTCATATTTTTGAGATGATATAATTGAGACTGAAATTTATATTTTTTGGTTTATGAATATTACATATATAAATATTTCATATTTTTTTGGTTTATATGTTGTGAGATATAAATATTTATTTTTATAATTTTATAATAACATTTAAAAAATATTGTACATATTTTAGAAAATATATTGCAATATTGTTCTTGGATGATATTTTGAATTAATATTTTTAAATTTTATTAAGTTTTAATTTTTTTTATTTTAATATACGTATAATATATAATTTAATTTTTTTTCTTATTTTTCAGATGATATATTTGGAATAAGAAATTGATATTAGTGGGTTAGCAAATTCATTCAGCCTTCTGCTGTTGTGGTTCATTTAAATTTTTATTAGCTTAACTGCACTTAATTTCTTAAGTGTGCACGCAACATGACCAACACTAATTTGGTTTTGAGTGTTGCGAGTGAGTGCCCACAATTGGAATGTCCATCCATCCATCCATCCATATCCTATAAGTTGATCCTGAAAGCATTGTGGAAACATTGCCTGAGAGGATCCATCCCAAGGAGCATTGGAGACATGAAGCAATTAGAATCTCTTGATTTGTCCAGGAACTTGCTTTCTGGCGGAATTCCTGATAGCTTCTCAATTATGTCTTCTTTAAGTTGTCTGAACCTCTCATACAACAATTTGAAGGGGAGAATACCCGAAAGCACCCAGTTGTGTAGCCTGGGCCCTTCAAGCTTTATGGGGAACAATCTTGATGGCCCTCCATTGACAAGTAATTGCGGCAACGGTCATGATCGAGCTCCAATACCAACAATCAAAGATGACAATGAAGGTGAGAAATCTAAGATTGAATGGTTATATGTATTCATTTCTTTGGGATATGCAGTTGGGGTTTCAGCTGTGTGCGCTGCATTGGTCTTGAAGAAGTCATGGAGGGATGCCTATTTCGGGTTCCTAGGGGAGGTGAGGGACAAGATTTATGTGTTTTTCTGTGTGAAGTGGAGAAGACTCACGAGAGCATGGCATCCAAGTCCGTGAGGTGTGCTGGGAAACTTTGTTTCAACCACTGTCCAGTTTTAGCTTTGTTTGGTTTCATGTTGTTTTCTGATTTCTATGTTATAGTATCCCAGATGTGTGTTTTATCTGTCATATTAAGTGCATGTGTTCTGTCAATTTCTATGATTCCACATCCGTCCACAAATTTAAAGTTAATTAATATCTAAAGAGTATTGTGGTTTTTGTTTTGTTCATGTGAGAAGTGCAGAATCATTTTTATATATATGCGAATATAATTGTATAATCATTATGGCAAACTATATATAAATATGTATGGCATCCGGCACATAGAGAAAAAATTCTAAGCGTTATAATTTTGGCAACCCAAATTTGGCCTAAAATTGTCTCGTCCCATGCATGTTCGGTAAAAGTTGGGAATTTTAATGAATTTGTCCATGTTGGCATGTTTAAGCAACCATGTTGGCGTTATGTCGTGTCTAATTTAAAAATTATAAAAAAATAACAAAAATTTAATAAAATTATAATTTTTTTAAAAATATATAAATGAAAAAAAATTACATTTTAAAAATTTTAGAAATGTTTTCCACACCATAAAATATAAAATATCAAACTAAAAACCCAAAAATTCTAACAACAAAGTAAAACGATCTTTATTTGATTAAAAATATAAAATGATCATTATTGGTTGTTGGCCTGGACAAATTTATAAAAATGTTACTATTTTAATTTCAGTTTTTAAATATGAATTATATTTTTATATTTTATAAAATAATAATTTCAATTTATATATTTTATTTATATTAAATATGCATATGAAAATATACTTTCCATATATTTTAGAAAATGTGTTTTGAAAATATTGCATGCAAGTTTTACATTTTTAAATATTTTAAGAAATTTTTAGAATATACTGCTTCGAAGATATTCCATTGTATGCATTGCATATTTTCCAAATTTTTAAATTTATTTAAGAATTTTATATTTTAGAAATATCTTTAATATCTTTTTAGAGGATAAGATAATATGATATTTCTTTTAAACATTTGTTTTCTTATGAAAATTTAACGCTTTAATTTTGTGTTTTATATTTTAGAAAATATATTTAAATTTCGATATTAAAATTTTTGATGTACAAGATATATTTTTTTATTTTTTCATTGAATATAATTTTATATTTTAATTTTCAATTTTAGAATATATATTTGTAAAATGAAAATATCTATTTTTAAAAAGTATAGTTATAATATCCTGCCTTGAGAATTCTAGAGTTTTTACTTTTAATTGTTTGAAATTCTTATTTATTGTTTCAGAACTTATATTTTTATATGATTTAATGAATATTTCTAAAAAATATTTTTTATTTTTTTGAAATATAATTTTTTTATGTTTTTAGAATATTTTGATTTTCAATTTTTTATTTTTTATTTTATAACTTGGTAATTATATTCTTTAATTTTTTACAATATAAATTTATTTCTTTTTTAGAAAATTATCAAATTTTTATTTTAGACAATTTGCAAGTTTGACCCGATTTTTGCTAGAAAATTATATTCTTTAGTGTCATGTGCGTGGCATGTGGTGATTTCCACCAAATTAGGATTTTATCCTAAAATTGTCCAAATTTCTTTACTTAATGTCCTTAAAGTCAGAAAAACTGCATTTGCCTACAGTTAAAGGATGAAAATTGCAGTTTTGCTGATAATAAATTTCTAAAAGGAACTAACTTAAAAGGAAACCAAATAACAAGCAACTAATAGTAGTGTTTGTGACTCCTATTGTTGAGAATAAAAACAAAACCGAATGAAAACAAAACTAACACCCAAATTACTGTATGCAATGATTATTAATTTAAAGGAGTGCTAGTCGTTTATCTTTTAATATGTAGAGTTTATTACAATTAAATATTTTTAAAATTTATTTTTTTAAAAAAGCATAAAATAAATATTATTTATTCATTGCCCCAGTTAATTAAAAGGCATGATGGTCATTTAAATAAAATATGGAAATTAAGATTTATCACATTGGTTGTCAAGATTGTATTGTGTGAAAAGATCATAAGAAAGCTTGACGTTCTTTTGTGGATAATGATATGCATTTAATCATCTTCCTTTTTCTCGCTATTTAATCAAGTGGTTGGAGTTGAGACAATAAACCAAATTCAAACGGGTGTCAAGTTGCCCTGTGTAGAAATGTGACGAATAGTTGATTCTCCCAAGTCCTTTATCTGAAGAATAATCTATACCATGTCCATGATAGAGATTCATTTGCCCTTTTTGTTCATGATTCTTCTTCTGTTTTTTTTTTTTCCATTCATCCTTTCATAGTTGTGACAGATGCAGAATATACAAATAGGCTGTGACGACTCAGGACCGAATAGGCAAGTAATACAAAGAGATAAAAAGACGAGAAGTCAACACAAAATTCATGCTATTTTTTATCCTTCAATCTAACCTTTGAATTACAGTCAACAAAATAAACATGGCTAAATGAAGAAATCAAATTTTCCTAATTGATAGATATGGAATAGATGCGCTAATTGAAATAACACATCCATTACAGTGTCCAAAATTTAAAAAGAAAAAAGAAAAAAAAAAACCACAAAAGAAAGAGTTGTACAAGTTCAATATAATCAAATCTTTTGTTTCTTCATGCCATGGATTGGCTATCTTCGAGCCATGGAAGCACAGAAAATTCTTAACATGGCAAATTTAGTCTCATGAGTTTGAGTTAGCCACAAATCTTGATGTGCACAGCAATAAAGTTAAGGAGAATTTAACTATGAAATTAGCCAAATGAAATTTAAATAGAGGACACGAGAAAAACTATTGGAATGGGTAAGATATCCAAAGATTTATAGCCACAAATTTATTTTTGAGACATTCCCTCGTGCTCAATGTCATTATGCTATTTATATCTTCTACCTTACACATGCCATCATCATTAGTGTCCGTATTCCCAACAATTAGGCTATTAATCAATGGCAAATACACACTTCAATCATGTAGACTGTATTCACTCTTTATCTCTTTAATTTTATTTAGAAGAAAAAGATGTGAAAAATTGGGATTGGAGGAACAAACAGATCTTTCCAACAAACAGCAACGTCGACAGAAATAAGTGGTACCTACAAAATAATTCACACACTAAATCTCATGGATGTTGCCAATTCATCAGACGAATGATTGAAAAGGTTGTGATGTATTTCTTGAATAAAAAAATAATGAAACCTGTGCCATAGGGAGGAGAATGAGAATGAGGCAGATGCCTTGCACCCAATAGAAGACAGCTTATGATGGGCCAGAGGCTGCCTTAAAGAAGATGAACAATGTGGGATTTCCAATTTAAGGCCACTGTTGTTCCTGTTTTCAAGTCAATCTTTCTCCTTGACTTGCTTTGGGCCTACTTCTTTGCCAGTTTCCTGAAGCATATGCATGCAGGAGCAGGAACCAGGGCCAATTGGGTCCCATATAATGAGACACATTTAATGTTCTCCTTCCACATTTTTTCTTGGTAATTACACAGATCAAATCGTATGCAGCAAGTTGCCGTACTTGTTATGTCAGTTGACCAGAAAGTCGAGACACTCAACGTAGAAAAATTGACGCCATGACCAGGACTAATTCAAAGTCTTCTGAGGTGAATCTTCTTTCGACAAATTTTTTCTTGCGTTCTCTTTACGTTATGGCAAATGAGTCTAATAATAAAAAGAGGCGATCTCTCTCGTTAAATCAACAATCAATTTGTTTCAATTCCAAGGCTTTGCGCATATGAATTCCCCAAAGCCATCTTTAGCTGCTTTGTTTTTCCTACTTGTTTTCTTCAAATTCTGCTCCTTTTGTATTGGAAACAATGTCGTTGTCTGTCCAGAAATTGAAAAACAAGCACTTCTAAACTTCAGGCAATCTTTAGAAAAATTTTCCAATCTGTTGTCCTCATGGAGCGGTGAAGTTAATTGTTGCAACTGGAATGGTGTGGTCTGCAACAATTTGACTGGCCATGTGCATGAACTCCGCCTTCGAAATCAAGTATTAAGGGGAAAAGTAAATCCTTCTTTGCTCAATTTGAAACATTTGAGATATCTGGACTTGAGTGGAAATGACTTTGAAGGAGCAATTCCTTCCTTCATTGGGTCATTCTCAAGCTTGGAGTATTTGAATCTATCTACTTCTGGATTACATGGAACCATCCCCCCCACAATCGGAAATCTTTCGAATTTGCACACTTTGGACTTGGAACATTATGGTAGTGTTGACAGCCTTGAATGGTTGTCAGGCCTTTCACAGATGGAGCACATGGAGAACCTCAACATGAATTCTGTGAACCTTAGCAAAGCAGGCAACTGGGTCCAGGTTATCAACAAACTCCCTTCTTTGGTACAGTTGCGACTCAAATCTTGCAGTCTTGATTTCATTGCTCCCTTGAATGATGTTAATTTCACTTCTCTAACCATACTTGATCTCTCCGGTAACAATTTTCGGTCATTTGTTCCAAAATGGATTTTTCAACTTCGGAAGCTTGTTTATCTTGATCTAAGCGGTGCCAATTTCCATGGTCCAATTCCGAGTATTAGCCATGCCACCAAACTACAACACATTGACCTATCTTCCAACCAATTCAATTCCTCCATTCCAGATAGTTTCTACTCTTGCAAAGACCTTAAACACATTGATCTCTCTTTCAATAATTTCAGCTCCACCATTCCAGATTGGCTCTACTTTTGCAAAAACCTTGAGTATGTCTCTTTCAAAAACAACTCCCTGCGTGGTGAAATTTCCAATGCCATTGCAAATCACAGCTCTCTTGTATTCCTCGATTTATCTTCCAATGAGCTTTCGGGAAAAATACCAAGAGAAATTGGCATCTTGAGCAAAATACAGACATTATACTTATATGATAATAGATTGCAAGGAGAAATACCAGATTTATTCGGAAATATGACAAATTTGGAAGTGTTAGATTTCAGTGGCAATAGACTTTCTGGTGCAATTCCAACTAGTCTAGGAAACTCAACGTCACTAGAAGTCATAAGACTACAAGATAACACATTGACCGGTAATCTTCCAGGGAGTCTGGGGCAACTCTTCAACTTGAGGTCTGTTTTTATTGAACATAATATGTTGGAAGGGGTTGTGAATGAAAGGCACTTCGAGAATCTCACGTCATTAGTTATCTTATCTGCTTCTGGAAACCACCTCAGTTTGAAGGTAAATCCAAATTGGGTTCCGCCCTTCCAACTTCAGAATTTGGAAATGGGATCGTGGAATTTGTGCTCTCCGATTCCCTCATGGATACAAACGCAAGAGTATATTTCGAGGGTTGATTTATCTAACACTGGAATCTTTGGTACTGTTCCTAATTGGATTTGGTTTGTGAATACATTGGATCTCTCACATAACCAACTTTATGGCACGATTCCAGATATAATTGAAAATGAAAATTTCACTCGAGCCACGTACGTGTACTTAAGCTCCAATCGATTTAATGGCTCGTTGCCTCGAGTAGCTGAAGGTGTCAAAGAGTTAGATCTCTCCAATAATTCATTATCAGGAGATATATCTCACTTTCTCTGTGACATGGCATCTGGAATCGCTATCCTTCATCTAGGTGGCAATCAGTTGAGTGGAAAATTGCCAGATTGCTGGAGGAATTGGGAATCATTGGTCGTGTTGAATCTAGGAAAAAACAACATATCTGGAAGTATCCCATCTTCTTTGGCATTTCTTCCAAATTTGCAGTCTTTGAATCTAAACAACAATAAAATTTCTGGTCAAATACCTTCTTCAATGCTAAACTGCACCCAGTTGCGGAAGATCGACCTTTCTCATAATGACCTTGATGGAAACATACCCGTGGGGTTGGGAAAAAGCCTAGCCAATTTGGTGATTCTCATTTTGCATTCAAACAAGTTGAGTGGTGAACTTTCCTCAGATATATGCCGTCTCAGCTCTCTTCAAGTCTTGTATCTCTCTGGTAACAATTTCTTTGGGAAAATACCTAAATGTGTCAAAAATTTTACTGCAATGGCTACACCAAGAAGCTTGTTCAAAGATTGGGGCTCTTATCCTTTTGCCCGGTGGTTCAACTACTTTGGTGAAAGTGCATCTGTCTCCACAAAAGGAAGAGAACTACATTATGATGCCACTCTTTCATTGGTCACCAATATTGACCTTTCAGAGAACAATTTTTCTGGAAATATCCCGAAAGGGCTGACTAGTCTTTCGGAGTTGAGGTCACTTAACTTGTCAGGAAACCACTTAACAGGATTCATCCCAGACAGCATTGGAGACATGAAGCAATTGGAATCTCTTGATTTATCAAGAAACTCTCTTTCTGGTGGAATCCCTAATGGTTTCACCCTTATGTCGTCTTTGAATTATCTGAACTTGTCTTACAATAACTTAACTGGCAGAATACCAGAAAGCACCCAACTTTGCGGCTTGGACCCTTCAAGCTTCATAGGGAACAATCTTGATGGCCCTCCATTAACAAGTAATTGCGGCTATGATCATGTTCGAGTCCCAACACCTACAGACAAAGAGGACAATGAAGGTGATAAATCTAAGGTGGAGTGGTATTATGTATCCTTGTCTTTGGGATATGCAATGGGATTTTGTATCGTGTGCTCTGTGATGGTCTTGAAGAAGTCATGGAGGGATGCCTATTTTGGGTTCCTAGAAGAGATGTGGGACAAGGTTTATGTGTTTTTCTGTGTTAAGTGGAATGTGCTTGCTAGAGCATGGAGCCCAAGTCCATGAGCTGTGCCAAGAAATTCCAGTTCAACTCTCAGGTTTTATCTTTGCGTGGTTTATATGCAGCGTTTGGATTTCTACTATGTAGACTTGTATTTTTGTGTTCCGTTTGTTCACTACTTAACCCGTTCAATAATAGAATAATTATTGTGCAGTTGAAGTTAATATAGATTTAATTACCTGTTTGGATTTTTTTTGTTTCCAATTTTCGCACAACCTCAACAGAATTCTGTATGACAACACACTCTTATTGGTCATCGACAGTGATCTTTTGAAGAAGAGTTTTTCTGGAGATATGCAGAAGGAGTTGACAAGTCTACTTGAATTGAGATCCCTCATCTTGTAGGGAATCACTTGATGGGATTAATCTCTGATAGCATAGGAGACATGAAACAACTGGAATCACTTGATTTCTCAAGAAACTCTCTTTTCGCTGGAATTTCTAATGGTTTCTTTTTCATATTTTCTTTGAATCATCTAATCCTGTTTCGTAATAATGTAACAGGGTGAATACCAAAAAGCACCCAAATCCCAAGCCAAGAGCCTTCGAGCTTTACAGGGAGTGACATTGTCTTTGGTCGTCTGTTAACAAGTAATAGCAGCTACAATCATGATCGAGTTTGTTGGCACTTATGTAGTATACATGCGGCAATCTAATTTAGCAAAATCATTGTTATATGAAAGAAAAGTTGTAATATTAATTTTCAAACATTTGTTTATGAAAATATGGGAAGAAGTTGATCAAATATTTGAAGAAGATTGCCATCTTTCAATAGAGAAGAGACTGACCACTTCTAGCCAGGAAATCTATAAATAACATGTCTGGAAAATTAATGAAAGATTGAGGATTGAATTGTTAAAATTAAAAGATTGAGAATCTTATATTGGAAGGAAAGTTAACATGTGTTGTTGCAACAAACAGCTAATAGATTATGGTAATTGTAGAGTTAAACAAATTAAGGAGATTTTGGTGTATCTAGATGATTTCAAACTTCATGGAAAGCTGTTGAACGATAATCTATCTATGCACATGATGCAAGAAGTGATAGTTTAAACCTTGAGAGTCAGTATGCTGAATTTGCCTAAGTGTCGAAGAGAGTCGATTGACTAACTTGGCTTCCTTCAGTGAAATTTCCATATATTTTTAAAACAATCGAGTTCCTTGGATAAGGCTTTTGTGATAGAGTCCAAGAGTCATGCTCCTCATTGGTGTTGCTCACTTTGACGGAAAGGTGGAGATCTTTAGTGTGAGGTCTTTATTCTATCAAGTGTGAAACATAGAATATCACATAATCATGAACCCAGTCGTGTGAGAAAGTGAAGCTGTTAGAATGAGGTTTAAATTGCGTTGTGTAAAGCGTACAAACTCTTAATTTTAGTAGATTCATTTTCTACTGGTGAGGCCTCACAGATATAAGCATGGTTGACACCTAACTGCATGAAAAATTCTTTGTGTTTCTCTTGCAAGTTTCATCATTGAATAAGTGTTAATATTTTAGTAAGGTAGAGTGAATACAAATACAAGTTTAGAACAAGGACTTGTTAAAATTATTGCACTCACGTCTAGTTGTTAGTTATTTATTCTAACACTAAACTAACAACAAGTGTTGATATCACCTACCCACTTTTACAAAGTGGCACTAGAGCCACGTCACCAATTCCGACTTGCTAAATCAAGTATTAGGGCCGAGTTCGAGTCGAACTCGAGTAGTAGTATACTCGAACTTGACTTGATAACAAAAATTGGAGCTCGAGCTCGAGTCAAGCAGATGAGCTCAGCTTAAGGATGAAAAAGAAAGCTCGAGTTCGAGCTTGAGAAACTTAAATTCAGAATTTGAACTTCCCAAACTTGAGTAATTGAGCTCGAGCTCGTGAAATTCGAATCCAGAATTTGACTTCACGAGCTCGAGCTCATGAAACTGGAACTCAGAAATCCTTAATTTGAGGTTGCCGACCTCGTTCATCATTTATGCCCAATCGTCTAAGTTTTTCTCATCCTTGGTTTTCCATTCAATTTAGTGAGCAACGTGTCCTCGTTAATCTTAATGGAATACTACTGGTCCAAAGGTAGGGGTCTGAAATCATGGAAATAGGCTTGAAAATGGTTGAGGACTATATTGTGAGCTTCCCACGGTTGGGTTCCACAGTCGCAAATTAGTGACTCGCGGATGCGCGCCTCAACAACATGGTCACAGAGACATTCCGTGGACCTTACAAGAAATTCCGCGATCCCTCAATCGCGGTCGCGGTTCTTGCAATCACAGTTGTTGTCACTAATGTCGCAACCGCGAGTTTGTCTGCAGATTCCATTAATGACAGATTTTTAAATGCCAACACAAACGCTGGCGACAGATTTTCTGGTTCAACTCTGTTCGATCATTTGGCTCGTTTTTCCCATTTTCCTAGTTTGGCTAAGTATACGAGTTTTAGATTAAGTTTAAATGTGATTTTGATGTTTTTCATACCATACTCTTATGTTCCTCGTGTTTGGTTTCGTAAATCCTAGTCGTTTACTTGATTATTGCCAAATGTAAATCAAAACTCACCCGAAATGAAAGTCGAGAGAGGTAGATTGGTTTACCTCAATGTAATTGACGAGGGTGGATGACTCCCTTATGTTGAACGACGGCATGAAAGTCCCTTATGAGTGTTCTTACCTTGGTGAGCCCCGGAAAGCATCTTCTCTTCTTTTCCTGCACTGGCCATCTCCACAACCACCCCTTCTCTCTCTTTTCTCTCCTCCTCTTGCCAACCAGCGGCCTAGAAATTTGGCTCCGAAGTTTTGGTTGACTTTCCTTGCGGATGGTCCAATCATCCCATTATCCTTGCTCATCAATTGCTTACCTAGATCCTTGGCCTTGGGCCAGCCCGCCACCCCTTCCTTCCAATTTTTTGGTCCTTTTTATGTTTTGTGAAGTTTGGACTTGGGCCGTGCCTCTACTCATGGGCTGCCAGAAGATAAAACCTTGGGTCATCATATGTTGGATATATAAATGGCAAATATATTAATATTTGGATGAATTTACACAACATTTACCTTGAAATATTTAAATTATTTAATATATTGCAAGTACTATTTTCGTTTTGCATATATGAAATATATTAATATATGCATATATTATTATATAATTATTATGAATAAAAGTATATGAATACATATGGTTTTTGACATATAGTGAATTATATCTCTACACACACACACACACACACACACACACATTCATTTGTATTCTTGCAAAATTTTGAAATCAATAGCAAAATATAAATATCTTCCTATGTATAAATCTGATACAAAATTAAACATTTACTTTCTCTATCAGTTAACTAAATAATTGACTATTGATGATAAAGGCAAAAAATATTTTCATCCTTTAACTGTGGGCAAATGGCATTTTTGACATCAACTGCTGTGAGTGGGAAAACACACACTTACTATTAAAATTTTAACAATTTCAAGACTAAAACACTAATTTGACAAGTAATTATCACATGCCATACACGTGACATTAAAAATCAGTGTTTTCCAGTGAATCTGTTCACTTTGGCATGATAGCCATCCACCCTAAAAATTATATTTTCTTAAAGGTATATAAATATAAAATTTCATATTTTAAAAGTTTTGCAAATATAATTTTCAAAATGTAAAATATATACTATAAAGTTAAAAATTGAAATATTCTAAAATCATAAAAAATGATTTTTAATATTTTTGAATAAAAATTAAAATTTAAAAATTTGCTATATTTTAAAAATGTAATCTTTAGAGACTTGTAAAAAAATATAATTTTTTTTAAATTCGGAAATATGAAAATTAAATATAAGTTAAAAATATTGAATATTTAAATTTAAATTTAAATTTTTCGAAGGAGGATATTATAATAGTATTTCGTAAAAAAATAAAAGTTTTAAATCTAAGAAGTATAATAATAAAGAACTATATTTTGGAAAATTTTATTTTTAAAATAAAGAAGATTAAGAACATAAAATTATTTCAAAGTAAATATCCTCTAAATATTAAAAAATAAATTTTCTAGTTTATAAAATATAAAATAAAACTTAAAGTTTAAGTTTTCTAAGAAGTCATACAAAATAAAGGCTTACAATTTCAAAAGAAATATGAAAAAAAATCATCAACATATGCGTCAAGTGTCAAGTAGTTGTGTTCGTCCATTTCGTCCATATGATGATTGATGACACAATGATGGCGATATTATTATTGAAAATTTGTGATCCAGTTTTAGTATAGTCGTGCCAGGAGCCTGATTTATTTGAATAAATCAGCGAAAATCGTTGGTGTCATTGAAATTTAAGACAATACAATGCCTAGAAATTTCTCGGCTTGAGGCGTTGGAAGTATTATTTTTTCCCCATGTTAAATTTTTTTTCCCAACAGGAGCAAATTTCAAACCTATCTTCGTGGAATTGGTTTGTTTATTTCTCCACCTACCGGTTCGTTCATATTTACAATGTTCATTGAACAGTTCTTAAGAAAACACTCAAAAGGTGGCAATGGGCGAGTGTTTGGCTCTGCAAAAACTGTAGTTCCAGAGATACGAAAATCTTGATGATAAAATGGCAACGAACAAACAAATTACACAAAATCACCTCCCAGCAAAACTTGAATGGACTGCAGGATTGTCCTCGAATTATATGCAGATGACCACATAGCCTGCGAAAATAGTTGAGCCTGGTGAAATTAGGTACATTAGTGCCTCCGGATAGTTCTTTCTTGTTGCCCTTGGACTTCGATGAAATCCTCTTTCCTTCCTATTTCAGCTTACGTCTCTCTGTCTCATTTATACATAAACTATTTCACACACAATTTTGTATCATGTGACAGTTATATGTCTGCACTGTAAAGGTAAAAATATTGGGAGAGAACGGGACAGAAGCTGTGATCTACTTTGGATGATACATTGAAACATGTCATGGTACCACGTTTATCGTACAAATTATGAGTATGCTGAGAGAGTTGGACTTGAGATTACATAATGTATATTATAGGTGCTATATTGAATTGTGTATATATATATATATAACATACATGCAATATATATTTAATTTTTGCATATATTATTATATCAAAACAATGTAACATTGTGATGAAATTTTGATGCTTTACGTTGGAGCAATCTATATAATTTAATAGCTAGTATTAGTATTTATTTTTTGAAATTTTTTTTAATAATTTATGACCAATTTTGTTTAATGACCAAACTTTTGCCCTTAAATGTGGGATTTAAAAAAGTATATTACTTACAGCACAAGTGTGTCCTATTCATACTTATCGCCCGTGGCTTTATTCTTCACTGCAAAACTTTAAAAAGTATAATCATTTGTAGTGGCAAAAGTGAAAGCAGCAAGATATACGATCTACCTACTCTTAACTCTTTATAATTTTTATATTATTTTTAATATAAAAAATGAAATAGTTTATAAGATATTTAAAAGAAGATGTAAAAAGCTAACTCATTTTGAAAGAGTTTATAAATTGTGAACATCTTATTCTTAGAGCGATCACTTTTATAAAAAAAAATTACCAAATACTCAATAAGAGTTTATAAGTTTCTAAATATCTCATTGAGATAAAGATGTTCTTAAGAGCCCACTCAAACACCCTCCAAGAAGAAAAAAAGCTTCGATGGAGATGATAAAAAGTGAAACTGAAATATGATGAATAAAAAGCAGAAAGTGCAATTTGAGTACATAAAATCAAAACAAGAAAAGGAAAATAATAGTATAACATTCCCAAGTCATGGACGGAAGACACGCTTGAGGAGAAACCAGACGGTCCAATTAAATAGCAAGTTTGAGTGTTGCATCTCACAGCTGACTGCCCAGCAAGTTTTGGCAATTAGTTTGTGATGATTGATGACACAATGATGGCAATATTATTATTGGAAATTTGTGATCCAGTTTGGTATAGTCGTGCCAGGAGCCTGATTTATTTGAATAAATCAGCGAAAATCGTTGGTTTCATTTCCAAATAATATAATGCCTAAAAATTTCTTAGCCTGCGGCTCTGGAAGTACTATTTTTTCCCCATGTCAAAATTTTTTCTCCCAACAGGAGCAAATTCCAAACCTATCTTTATGGAATCGGTTTGTGTATTTCTCCACCTATCTTGCTACACTGGTTCGTTCATATTTGCAATGTTCATTGAACAGTTCTTAAGAAAAGACTCAAGAGGTGCCAATGGGCGAGCCTGGAATAGCATTACAACAGGGGACAAGCATCGGAAGGTTCGATGTGCAGCCTTGCGGCTTTGGGAAACCCAAAGCAAGCAAGGGCGACCGGAAAGCACTCTGCCTTTACCAAAGCAGAGGGGCT
Source organism: Avicennia marina (assembly GCA_019155195.1). NCBI lineage: Eukaryota > Viridiplantae > Streptophyta > Magnoliopsida > Lamiales > Acanthaceae > Avicennia > Avicennia marina. The sequence goes on along the minus strand of CM032783.1, from coordinate 1,995,774 downwards.
TGAAGGCGCGCCATCCTGAGAGGAGGCGACTCCCCGTAAGCTATGAAAGGATCCTGACCTGTAGCGAACTGGTTCCTGCAAGCGAACGTCCGTTCTGTTGCTAATCGATCTCAGAAATGGGAATAAAGAAGTTTATCAGAACTTACACTCAGAGTTTTTGTATTTTTTTTTTAAATACAGAAACTAAGATTGCTAACATTACTCTTCGAAATTAAACGTATGTTCGGTTGGAAACTGTGTTGGTAGATAAACATGTATAAAATTTTCATGGTGTGAAAATATTAATTTATTTGAATTTTTGTATTTATATAAATATATATAAAAAATTATATGCAATATTGACTAGGTGATGTGAGACTGTATAGTGATGCTAATTAATTTTAGTGGTGTAATTATATATGAAAGTGAGTGTATGTATATATTGTAAATAAGTGTAAAATTAAATTTTAAATATTTGTGTATATATATATAAAGAAATAACTTGTATTTGAACCTTAAACAAAATTTTAATTGATATAATGTTTGGATTGCATAAATCTTGTTAGGATAAAAAATGATGAAAATAAGTAAATAAGCATCAGCCATTACGTGAAATAACCATATTCTCTTGAAAATGAGATGCATTTATTATTCCTCGTCCTTTTCCTTTGTAGTGCATTACTGATTCCTAAATGCAAAAGAGGCTGTGTCTCCTGATCATCACCGTAGTGGTACAACTTAATTACTTAAACAGTCGTTTCAGTCTTCTTCTACAAAATATATTTTAGGATACTGTACAAATGAAGAGAATAAATTTTATCACAATCTTAAAATTTACATGTAAAGAGGAGGTACTTCTCGCTTCATCCAAAAAATGATAGGATTAGTAGGTTCAGAAATTGGAAAGCAAATGCACTTCAAATGCTCAATAGAATGCTTGAAAATAAGTAATATTAACACAATACTAAAAGAAGTAGCGGTGCTTAATTGCATTCACAAACATTAAGATTGCTTTTGTGTTTGTTGTAACGGTGCAAATAAGTCGAGCTGACCCAAAAAATTTTAGGCTAGAGCTTGAAATCTGAAGAAAAAGCTCAATTGAATTCAAATTCAAAAGTTTTTGAGCTTAAATCAAGTTGAGTTCTAATTTAAATTTCAGCTCATTAATTTTTTATTTTTAAAATTAAATGTATGCTTTTAAAAAAATTACTATTTAAAAAATGTGAAACATATTGTGCTACTAATTAACCTTGGTTTGCAAATTTTAAAAAAAGTTCAAATGATATTAAAATATATAAATGATTTGAATACTTATTAATTAATACAATGATGTGGTCTAATTACATAAGTATTAACTTATAAGATGAATAAATATAAACTTTGATTAATTTTATTATGTCATTTTTATGTTTATGTGATCAAAAAATATTTCCATTTGAAAGAAATTATATGAGATGTTAATAATATATGTGCATCAATGTTTTTTCTAATTAGATATGAAGCTTATATTAGTTTACATAATATTACTAAAAAATCCCATTATAACTATTACATAATTAAGTATTTAGGGCATATGATTTGATTGTGTTATACATTATTTATCAAATTAATATAAAAGTAAAAAAGAATATTTAATTGTTTTAAATAATTGATAAATAAAAATATAAATTATTAAATAAAACAAAAACACTCACGATCCAACTCATGAAAAAAAAAATAAGTTTAAATTTAATTTAATAGATATTTGAGTCGAGTTCAAACGTTAAGCAAATTTAATATAATTTAAATTTGAGTCAAACTTTTATTGTGAACCTCATAATTTTAACCTGACTGGTCATGTTGAGGAGCTCCGTCTTGGAGGTTGTGGTTTAAGTGGCAAATTGAAGTCTTCTTTGCTTAATCTGACAAATCTGAGGTATCTTGATCTGAATTTTAATGACTTTAAAGGGACAATTCCTTCCTTTATTGGGTCGTTCTCAAGCCTAGAGCATTTGGATTTATCTTATGCTGGATTTCATGGCAAATTGAAGTATTCTTTGCTTAATCTGACACATTTGAGGTATCTTAATCTCAATTCCAATGACTTTAAAGGGACAATTCCTTCCTTTATTGGGTTGTTCTCAAGCTTGGAGCATTTGGATTTATCTGATGTTAGATTTCATGGCAAATTGAAGTCTTCTTTACTTAATCTGACACATCTGAGGCATCTTGACCTGAGTTTCAATGACTTTAAAGGGACAATTCCTTCCTTTATTAGGTCATTTGCAAGCTTGGAGTATTTGGATTTATCCGATGCTGGATTTGATGGGACTATTCCCTATACTATTAGAAATCTTTCAAATTTGTACACTTTAAATTTGGAATCGCAGTATTCACAACAACACAGGGTTGATAACCTTGAATGGTTGTTGGGCCTTTCTCGTTTTGGGCACCTCAACATGCAATCTGTGGATCTTAGCAACGCCACTGACCGGGTACAGGTGATCAACAATCTCCCTTCTTTAGCAAAGTTGAGTTTTTCAAATTGTGGCCTTAATTTCACTGCCCCATTGAATGGTGCCAACATTTCTACTTCTCTAACCTTGCTTCATCTTTCTGAAAATAACTTAGAGGAGCCTCTTGTCGTCCCAAATTGGATTTTTCAAATCAGTAGCCCCCTTTTACTTGATCTAGCTCACAACAATTTCCAAGGCCCGATTCCAAGTATTAGCAACACCACCAATCTCCGACACCTTGATCTCTCTTCCAATAATTTCAACTCCACCATTCCAGATTGGCTCTACTTTTGTAAATTTTGCGAATCCCTTGATTTATCTTTCAATAAGCTCTCAGGAAAAATACCAAGAGAAATTGAATACTTGTCTAAATTGAGGGAGCTAGACTTAAGTGTTAATAATCTACAAGGCGAAATACCAGATTCCATATGAAATATGTCAAATTTGCAAATCCTAGAACTCAGCGTCAATCAACTTTCTGGTGCAATCCCAACCAATTTAGGAAAGCTGTCATCATTGGTTGAGATAGATGCAGAGGATAACATGTTGATTGGAAATCTTCCAGAAAGTTTCGGACAACTTTTTCACTTGGAGTATTCTGGTATAGCGGACAACATGTTGGAAGGGGTTGTGACTGAAAAGCACTTTGCCAATACGACCAAACTAGTGTTCCTTTATGCCTCCAGAAACAACTTGACCTTGAAGGTACATCCAAATTGGGTTCCACCGTTTAAACTAGGGTCACTTGAGGTGGGGTTGTGGAACTTGGGTGCAGGTACCCCGATTCCCTCGTGGATACATGCGCAGAAGTACTCCATTAGGGAACTTGATTTGTCTAACACTGGGATTTCTGGTACCATTCCTAAATGGTTTTGGAAGGTAAATTTTTTGGACCTCTCCCATAACCAACTCTTTGGGAAGATTCCAAATATAATTCCTGATGAAAATTGCATGGGTGTCCAACACATATACTTAAGCTCCAATCGATTTCATGGTACATTGCCTCAAGTAGCTACATCTGTAGCAGAGTTAGATTTATCAGATAACTCATTTTCTGGAGACATATCTCACTTTCTCTGTGACACGGCAAATGCAATTTATAGGACGAGGATCCTTCTTCTAGGTGGCAATCAGTTGAGCGGGGAATTACCAAATTGCTTGATAAATTGGTCATCATTGGCAATGTTGCATTTTGAAAACAACAACATATCTGGAAGTATCCCAAATTCATTAGGATTTCTTCAAAATTTGGAGTCTTTGGATCTACATGGCAACAACATTTCTGGTCAAATACCTCTTTCAATTCTGAACTGTATTGGGTTAGCAAAGATTGACCTTTCTCACAATGAGCTTGACGGAAACATACCCACTGGGATGGGAACAAGTCTATCCAATTTGACGATCCTCGTTTTACGCTCGAACAAGTTGAGTGGTAAAATCTCCTCAGATATCTGCCACCTAAATAATCTCAAAATCTTGGATCTTTCGAGCAACAATTTTTTTGGAGTCATACCCAGGTGTGTCGACAATTTTACTGCAATGGCAACAAAAATAAATTTTGATTGGCTACAATATCCTTTAGACATTAGGCTATCTTTCCCCACAAACGAAACACATATCCACAAAACAAGAGGAAGATATATGGAAAGTGTATCTATCTCCACAAAAGGAAGAATATTGGTATACAACGTCACTCTTGCATTGGTCACCAATATTGACCTTTCAGAGAACAATTTTGTAGGAGATATCCCAACGGAGTTCACGAGCCTAGCGGAGTTGAGATCACTCAACTTATCAGGGAATCACCTGACAGAATTCATCCCCAGTAGCATTGGAGACATGAAGCAATTAGAATCACTTGATCTGTCAAGGAACTCGCTTTCTGGTGGAATTCCTAATAGCTTCGCAATTATGTCGTTTTTAAATTATCTCAACCTCTCATACAACAATTTGAAGGGGAGAATACCCGAAAGCACCCAGCTGTGTAGCCTGGACCCTTCAAGCTTCATGGGGAACAATCTTCACGGCCCTCCACTGACAAGTAATTGTAGCCACGATCATGATCGAGTTTCAAGACCAACAATCCAAGATGACGGTGAAGGTGAAAATTCTAAAGTTGAATGGTTATATGTGTTCTTGTCTTTGGGATATGCGGTGGGGTTTTCAGCTGTGTGCGCTGCATTGGTCTTGAAGAAGTCATGGAGGGATGCCTATTTTGGGTTCCTAGGAGAGGTGGGGGACAAGATTTATTTGTTTTTCTGTGTGCAGTGGAGAAGGTTCGTGAGAGCATGGCATCCAAGTCCGTGAGGTGTGCTGGGAAACTTTGTTTCAACCTCTGTCCAGTTTTAGCTTCGTTTGGTTTCATGTTGTTTTCTGATTTCTATGTTATAGAATCCTAAATGTGTGTTTTTATCGATTCTCGTCATTGTAATGCCTATCATATTAAGTGCATGTATTTTGTCAATTTCTATGATTCCACATCCTTCCACAAATTTAAAGTTAATTACTATCTAAAGAATATTTTGGTTTTTATTTTATTCATATAAGAAGTGCACAATCATTTTTATATATATGCGAATATAATTGTATAATTATTATGGCAAACCATATAGTCTAACATATAAAAAATTCTATCACAAAAATTAATTTTATAGTTTAAATGATAAGTATATCTTCATTTTTATTCGCGTAAAATTTTTAAAATCAATAGTAAATATAAATCTCTTACCTTATATAAATATGGTACAAAATTTATTATACATTTTCTTAACAAATATCATTAGTTTGATGGCTATGAATTCATTTTAATTAGATGGCTATGAATTCATTTTAAAAGAAAAATTAGATGGCTATGAATTCATTTTAATCAAATATCATTAGTTTGATCATTTTATTTTTAAGGTGAATTTTGTAAACATGAATGTACTTCAAAATGCAAGAGATATTGAATTTTAAAAACATATTTTAGATCTCTAGATTTTCATAGTAAATATATTCACATTTGTTTTGTATAAGTCAAAAATTAGATAAAGTTTTATTGGTCAATTTTTAACTTTACGCAATGGATTTAAGACAAATATATATAATTATGAAAATTATAATATAAATGAATTATTTTTAATCATTATTTTTACTTAATTAAAAGATAGTACTGAAAATTAACGTATTATTAAAACTCGTGATGCCAAAATTTAAATTTTCTGAGCATTGGGGCCGCTACCAGCTTGAACACTGACTTGGTCTTCATGCACCAAGGCCCAATATAAGTAGTTGAATCAGACATGAATAGTACAAATAAATCTTAACTCAAAAATATAATCTCCAAGTAAAATATGTAGAAGTTCCACAGTGGTAGTTCAATTTTGAATTTTGAATTTTGAATATATAAAAATAGGAGTACAATATTCCCAAGTCATGGATCAAAGAAATGCGTAGGGGTGTGAGCTGTTTGTGTTGAAACTAGAGGATACACGTTCATTTCACGTAACAACTGATAAAAAGTAAAACTGAAATTTGACAAAGAAAAAGCAAAGTCCAATTTGAGTACACATATAAAATCTAAACAAGAAAAGGACATGGATGGAAGTCAGAGTCAAATTAAATGGCAATTTCGAGCGGAGCGAGTGCAGTTGCCATCCATGCATGTCCTATATGAGAACTTGTTTACTTCGATTAAAAGTTTATAGGATAATTATTTTAAAAAATAAATTAATTATATGATAATTTAATATTGTGTTTACTAATATGAATTAGAATATAAGATAAATGATGATTAGTATATTAAATTTGGATATTTTATCCAAAATTTTATTAAATTAATACTGAATTTATATTTTATTATAGATTTTTATCGTCAAAAATAAATATCTAATTAATCTTGTTAAATTAATTCATCAAACTACTTACTTAAAAGTCAACGTGTTTAGGTTAATCAAGATGGTTGGGACCCTCATTGTGGAAAAATTGACACCATGACCAAGACTAATTAAAAGTCCTCTCACGCCTTTTTTTTTTTTTTTTTTTCCTTGCTTTCCTTCACGTTCTGGCAAATGAGTCTAACTATAAAAAGAGGCGATCCCTGCTGTTAAACCAGCCACAAATTTATTTCAATTCCAACGCCTTGCAAATGATGTATTTCTCGATGCCATCTTATGCAGCTTTGATTTTCTTACTTGGTTTCCTCAAATTTAGCCACGGTATCAATGTCTGTCCAAAACTTGAAAAACAAGCACTTCTAACCTTCAAACAGTCTCTGGAGAATTCTTCCAATCTGTGGTGGATTGGTGAAGTTAATTGTTGCAAGTGGGAAGGTGTTGTTTGCAACCATTTTACCGGCCATGTTGAGGAGCTCCACCTTCAAATTCTTGATTTAAGTGGCAAATTGACATTTTCTTTGCTTAATTTGACACATTTGAGGTATCTCGACTTGAGTCACAATGACTTTCAAGGGGCAATTCCTTTCTTCATTGGGTCGTTCTCAAGTCTGGAGTATCTGGATTTATCTTTTGCTGGATTCCACGGGATTGTTCCCTATACTATTGGAAATCTTTCAAATTTGCACACTTTAAATTTGGCCTCGAATTCTTCACAACAACATAAGGTTGACAGCCTTGAATGGTTATCTGGTCTTTCTCATTTGGAGCACCTCAACATGAGTGGTGTGGATCTTAGCAAAGCAAAAGACTGGGTACAGGTGATCAACGAACTCCCTTCTTTATTAAAGCTGAGTTTTTCATCTTGCGACCTTGATTTCACTGCTCCATTTAATGATGCTAACATTTCTACTTCTATAACGTTCCTTGATCTTTCTTATAGTAGTCATGAGCATAAGCCTCTTGCCATCCCAAGTTGGGTTTTTCAAATCAGCAGCCTTATTTTACTTGATTTAGGTCATAACTATTTGCAAGGTCCAATTTCAGAGATTAGCAACACTACCAATCTCCGACACCTTGATCTCTCTTGGAATTATTTCAACTCCATTCCAAATTGGCTTTACTTGTGCAAATACCTTAAGTTTGTCACTTTCAAGGGCAACTCTCTACACAATACAATTTCCAGTGCCATAGCAAATTTAAGCTCTCTCACGTCCCTCGATCTATCTTTCAATGAGCTCTCAGGAAAAATACCAACAGAAATTGGATACTTGTCCAAATTGAGGACATTAGACTTACATTTTAATAATCTACAAGGAGAAATACCAGATTCAATAGGAAATATGTCGGATCTGCACATCCTAAGCCTAAACATAAATCAACTTTCTGGTGCAATTCCAACCAATTTAGGAAAGCTATCATCACTGCGTGTGATAAGTTTCGGGGCAAACAGATTGTCTAAAAATCTTCCAGAGAATTTGGGACAACTTTTAAACTTGGAGTATCTTAGCATCGCGGGTAACATGTTGGAAGGGGTTGTGACAGAAAAGCACCTTGTCAATCTCACGAGTTTACTGAGCCTTTATGCCTTTGGAAACCACTTGACCTTGAAGGTAAATCCAAATTGGGTTCCACCGTTCAAACTTGAGGCACTTTTTCTGGGGTCGTGGAACTTGGGTGCAGACACCCCGATTCCCTCATGGATACAGGTGCAGAAGTACTCCATTAGGGGACTTGATTTGTCTGACGCTGGTATTGTTGATACTATTCCTAATTGGCTTTGGAATTTAACTTTTTTGGACCTCTCCCATAACCAATTCCATGGGAAGATTCCAAATATAATTACAGGTGTCCCATCCCTGTACTTAAGCTCCAATCGATTTAATGGTACGTTACCTCAAGTAGCTACTACTGTAACAGAGTTAGATCTCTCCAATAACTCATTTTCTGGAGACATATCTCAATTTCTCTGTGGCACGGCAAATGCAACTTATGACATGACGATCCTTAATCTAGGCGGCAATCAGTTGAGTGGAAAATTAACAAATTGCTTGATGAGTTGGCCTTCATTGACAGTGTTGCATTTAGAAAACAACAACATTTCTGGAAGTATCCCAAATTCATTAGGATTTCTTAAACATTTGAAGTCTTTGAATCTATATGGCAATAAAATTTTTGGTCAAATACCTCTTTCAATCCTAAACTGCACCGAGTTAAGGAAGATCGACCTCTCTCACAATGAGCTAGATGGGAACATACCCACAGGGATGGGAACAAAGCTACACAAATTGAGGATTCTCATTTTACGCTCAAATAAGTTGAGTGGTGAAATCTCTTTAGATATCTGCCACCTAAACGCTCTTCAAATCTTGGATCTCTCAAGCAATAGATTTTTTGGTGTCATACCTAACTGCATTGACAACTTTACTGCAATGGCAACAACGGAAAAAGATTTGTTTCATCCTTGGACAGGGAACCTCATAGAAAGTGCATTTATCTCCACAAAAGGAAGAGAACTGCTGTATGACGTCACTCTTCGGTTTGTCACCCATATTGACCTTTCGAAGAATAACTTTTCTGGAGATATCCCAATGGAGTTAACGAGACTGGTGGAGTTGAGATCACTCAACTTATCAGGGAATCACCTGACAGGATTCATCCCAGACAGCATTGGAGACATGAAGCAATTAGAATCTCTTGATTTGTCGAGGAACTCGCTTTCTGGCAGAATTCCTAATAGCTTCACAATTATGTCATCTTTAAATTATCTTAACCTCTCATACAACAACTTGAGTGGGAGAATACCCGAAAGCACCCAACTCTGTGGACTGAACCCTTCAAGCTTTATGGGGAACAATCTTGATGGCCCTCCATTGACAAGTAATTGCGGCTACGGTCATGATCGAGCTCCAAGACCAACAATCAAAGATGACAATGAAGGTGAGAAATCTAAGATTGAATGGTTATATGTATTCATTTCTTTGGGATATGCAGTAGGGGTTTCAGCTGTGTGCGCTGCATTGGTCTTGAAGAAGTCATGGAGGGATGCCTATTTCGGGTTCCTGGGAGAGGTGGGGGACAAGATTTATGTGTTTTTCTGTGTGAAGTGGAGAAGGCTCATGAGAGCATGGCATCCAAGTCCGTGAGGTGTGCTGAGAAACTTTGTTTCAACCTCTCTCCGGTTTTAGCCTCGTTTGGTTGTCTTTCGATTTCTATTTTGTAAAATTCTTAAATCTGTGTTTTATCAATCCTGGTCAGTGTGACGCCTGTTGTATTTATAGTACACTGTATTTTCTCAATTTGTAAGATTCCACGTCCATCCACAGATTTAAAGTTAAATGGTATCTAAACGTTGTGGTGGTTTTTAGTTGATTCATATACGAAGTGCAGAATCATTATTAGTTCAATTTAATTTGAATGAAGATCTGTAAAGCAAATAACCCCACCCCATGTTTCATGGCATGGTGGAGACGTTCAAGCCTAATGATTTCTGGACTGGGTGTTGTTCTCACATTGGGTACTGCAGGTGAAATTAAAAAAAAAAAAAAAAATTGGTTATACAAATAGACATATTTCCTTAAACTTTGAAGGCAAGAATTTATGTGTGTAAACTTTGCACAGTTGGGTTTAAGTAGTTTAGTATCTTACCAAGTGTTTATTTACTACTAATTCTTGAAACACTTAACAAACTGATGTATCAGATGCGTTGGAATGCTTAAAAAACTGGTTTGTTACAAAATTTAACTAAAAAAATAACCTCATGTCTTTAAAATAATATATAAATAAATTTATGTACTATGTACAGAATCTTTCAAGATTTGGCGTCTGTCAAAGTGCAAGCCTACTTTTTTCTTTTGGTTTTAAAAGAAATATTAATCGACAGCATGTGATGATCTCTTATTTATATATTGAAATACTAAATTATATTTTATATTTTATGTGCTCATAGGTAGAGTGTGCAGTCAGTGCTGATGCCTACATATACAGATACATATACAATTGTTTACTTATTATGGCTAATAATATATGAATATGTATGGTTTCAATGATATGTATATTTTCATTTTACTCGTGTAGAATTTTAAAATCAATAGTAAATATAAATCTCTTCCCTTACCTTAATATGATACAAAATTTATTATACATTTTCTTTTTTTTTTTAACTTAGACTAACATTGTGACTTTTAAATTTTAGTCCTCTTGCAGGATACTAGAGAAATTGGGTTTCCAGTAATCCAATTTCCAAGTTTATTAAAAAAAAATTATGAAGTTGAGATCTCAAATTCTAACGTCATTAATTGAATAAAAATATAAAACGACAGAATAAAAATAAAATAAAATTGGGGTGTTGAATGAGTAAAACAAATAAAAAACATAATTTAGGTATGGTTTGTGCACGATCGTGCATGTGTACTGTGGTTTTGTAGTGATTATGTGTATTGATTTACGTTTTTTTTTTCGGATTCAGTCGTTTAAAGTATTCAATATAGTGGTATGAGGCTAGTTATATGTAATTATATTTCTATAGAAAGAATTTTATGGTTCTGAAATTTAACATAAAATCCAAAAAATCATAATAAATTTGAATATAAATAAAACTATAATTTAAATAAAATTGTTGAATTTGCACCTAAGTGAAAGAGTAGTCCTTTTATATAAAAAAGTAATGCATTTTTTTACATTCAGTTGTGCTAACATGTGTAGCACGTCCTGGGAAAAGTTAATCTGTAAATGTAATAACATTAAATAATAAATTCTTGTTCACCAAATTTTTTATAGGAGAGAAAATTTCTTTCCTATTTATCTATACTATATTATTATTTTAATAAGGTATCTTAGTTAATTTACAAAACTATAGTTATGTTAAATATTTGATATTACTTTATTTGATCTATTCTGTAAACTTTATAACATTAAGTAATTTTATTGTTGTTAATTGAAATATAATAATTTTATAATTTTAATATGATCCAACAAGATTTAGAATGAATTGTAATATTAATTTTATTAATAATTGAGAGCGGAATTGGAAGGAAGGCTGACGGGCTGGGTGTGGCGAGAGCCGTAAGGCCTGGTTGGAGTGCCGGGTTGAAACTGGTAGGTGCTTGAACTCAGGCGCCGGCTTCAAGTTTGAGCTTTCCTCATTCTCGGCTTCAAAAAACCAGGGCCCAGTACTCATGAATTTGGGTCTTTGAAAAAAAATTTATTGAATATTTGGGCATTCAACATTCGAATGCTTCGGCCCATATTGAACTTGTTTGTTTCAGGGTCATTTGAAAAGGACAAGCCCGAACTACTTCCTTTTTATATAACTAATGTTTTCATTTGCCTTACTTACAACTATCTAATTCATGTTGCCCAACACTTAATTTTAACATATTTTAATGATATAATATCTATATTGAGTACAATTTTTTCTTTTAATATGAAAAAAACATATATATAATTATATATTTTTCCATACATTATTATATCACAACCATGGTTATATTAATATGGCATTTGATAGAATATATTTATGATTTAAAAATTAATTTTGATATTTTGCATGACGTATAGATTTTAATGCATTCATATGAAATTTTAAATTGAATATTATATATAAATTTCTTTCTCAAAGCCCATGCCCACTTTTGCAGCTTTGTTTTTCTTGCTTGTTTTCTTCAAATTCTGCTCTAGCATTGGAGACAATACCATTTTCTTTTCAAAAATTGAAAGATAAGTATTTATAAACTTCGAGTAGTATTTTGAAGGTTCGTTGAGTCTCTCGTCTTAGGATTGCAAACTACACCAATGCTTGCCCAGAAATTGGGAAAAATGTACTTCTAAGCTTCAAATAGTCTTTGGAAGATGTCTACAATATGTTGTGCTCATGGAATGGTGAAGTTAATTGTTGCAAGTTGAATGGTGTCGTTTGTAACAACTGGACTAGCCGTGTTCATGAGCTTGATCTTCAAAGTTAAGTGGCAAGATGAATTCTTCTCTGCATAATTTGAAACATCTCAGGTATCTAAACTTAAGTTACAATCACTTTGAAGGTACAATTCCTTCATTCATTGGGTAATTCGCAAGCTTGGAGTATTTGGATTTAATTGATGTGAGATTTCATGGAATCATTCCCTATAATCTTTCAAATTTGTACATTTTAAGTTTTGAAAGTTTGTACTTCCATGGGATTAAGATTTTATAGGAAATCATTCCCTTTTCAAATCTACACACTTTAAGATTTTATGGAATCATTCCCTATATCAATGGCAATCTTTCAAATTTTTCAATAATACTTTTATATAAATTATTAAATAAAACAAAAACACTCGCGATCTGACTCACAAAAAGAAATTAAGTTTAAACTTGCTTTAACAGATATTTGAATAGAGTTTAAATTCAAAACAAATTTAAAATAATTTAAATTTGAATCAAACTTTTATCAAGAAACTCATCTTATACTCTAACCATCAAGAATATAAGATCAAGATGACTTTAAACTATTCCAATTAAGAATTCCAATGGTCTATCCTTCTAGTGGATTGAGGAAGTTAACTGTTGTAGGTGACCTAATTGGCCATGCTGAGGAGCTCCGTCTTAAAAGTCATGATTTAAGTGGTAAATTAAACTATTCTTTACTTAATCTGACACATCTCAGGTATCTCGACCTAAGTCTTAATGACTTTAAAGAGACAATTCCTTCCTTCATTAGGTCGTTGTCAAGCTTGGAACATTTGGATTTATTTGATCCTGGATTTCATAGGACTTTTTCCTATATCATTAGAAATCTTTCACATTTGCGCACTTTAAATCTGGGCTTGGACTCTTCACAACAACTAAGGGTTGACAACCTTGAATGGTTATCAGGCCTTTCTCATCTGAAGTGCCTCGGCATGGATTTCGTGGATCTTAGCAAAGCCATTAACTCGGTATAGGTGAGCCATGAACTCCCTGCATTTTTCACAATTTAGCCTTAATTTCACTATCCCGCTGAATGGTGCTAACATTTCTACTTCTCTATCCTTCCTTGATCTTTCTCAGAATGACTTCAAGCCTCTTGTCGTTCCAAGTTGGGTTTTTCAAATCAACAGCCTCATTTTACTTGATCTACATGATAACAATTTCCAAGGCCCAATTCCGAGTATTATTAACACTACCAATCTCTGACACCTTGATCTCACTACCAATAATCTCAACTCCACCATTCCAGATTGGCTCTACTTTTGCAAATACCTTGAGTTTGTCTCTTTTACAGGCAACCATCTACATAATACAGTTTCCACTGCCATAACCAATCTCAGCTCTCTTGTGTCCCTCTATTTATCTTACAATGAGTTCTTAAGAAAAACACCAAGAAAAATTGGTTGCTTATCTAAATTGGGAAAGCTAGACTTAAGTGATAATAATCTACAAGGAGAAATATTAGATTCAATAGGAAATATGTCAAATTTGCAAGTCCTAGAACTCAGCGGCAACAACTTTCTGGTGCAATTCCAACTAATTTAGGAAAGCTATCATCATTGGTTGAGATGGGTGTAATGAATAACAAATTGACTGGAAATTATGGCTCCTTTATGCCTCTGCAAACCACTTGACCTTGAAGGTAAATCCAAATTCGGTTTCACCGTTCAAACTTAAGGCACTTTATTTGGGGTCGTGGAACTTAGGTGCAGGCAGCCTGATTTCCTCATGGATATAAGTGCAGAAGTACTCCATTACTTGATTTGTCTAACACCAGAATTTTTGGGACTATTCCTAAATGGCTTTGGAAGGTAAATTTTTTGGACCTCTCCCATAACAAACTCCATGGGACGATTCCAAATATAATTCTTGATGAAAATGGCACAGGTATCCAATACCTATACTTAAGCTCCAATCGATTTAATGGTACATTGCCTGGAGTAGCTAGAACTGTAAGAGAGTTAGATCTCTCCCATAACTTATTTTCTGGAGACATATCTCACTTACTCTGTGACATGGCAAATGCAACTTATGACAAGACGATCCTTCATCTAGGTGGCAATCAGTTGAGTGGAGAATTTCCGGATTGTTGGATAAATTGGCCATCATTAACAGCGTTGCATTTAGAAAACCACAACATATCTGAAAGTATCCTAAATTCATTAGGATTTCTTCAAGGTTTGAGGTCTTTGAATCTATATTGTCACAAAATTTTTGGTCAAACACCTCTGTGTTAACGAAGATTGATCTTTCTCACAATGAGCTTGACGGAAGCATAACCACTGAGATGGGAACAAGCCTTGCCAAATTGACGATCCTTGTTTTACGCTCGAACAAGTTGAGTGGTAAAAACTCCTCAGATATCTGCCACCTAACAATCTCCAAATCTTGGATCTTTCAAGCAACAATTTTTTTGGAGTCATAACAAGGTGTGCCGACAATTTTACTCAATGGCAACAAAAAGAAAGTTTGATCTATTTGACAGGATACAGGATTCCTTTTCTTTTTACAGTTTGGTCTTCATAGAAAGTGTTTGTGTCTCCACAAAAGGAAGAGAATTGCTATACAACATCACTCTTGCATTGATCACCAATATTGACCTTTCAGAGAACAATTTTTTTGGAGATATCCTAGCGGAGTTGAGATCACTCAACTTATCAGGGAATCACCTGACAGGATCATCCCAAGTAACAATGGAGACATGAAGCAATTAGAATCTCTTGATTTGTCAAGGAACTTGCTTTCTGGCGGGATTCCTAATAGCTTCACAATTATGTCCTATTTAAATTTTCTTAACCTCTCAGACAACAATTTGACAGGGAGAATACCCGAAAGCACCCAACTGTGTAGCCTGGACCCTTCAAGCTTTACGGGGAATAGTCTTTACGGCCCTCCATTAACAAGTAATTGTGGCTACGATCATGACCGAGTTCCAAGACCCACAATCAAAGATGATAATGAAGGTGAAAATTCTAATATTGAATGGTTATATGTATCCTTGTCTTTGGGATATGCAGTGGGGTTTTCAGCTGTGTGCGCTGCATTGGTCTTGAAGAAGTCATGGAGGGATGCCTATTTCGGGTTCCTAGGAGAGGTATGGGACAAGATTTATGTGTTTTTCTGTGTGAAGTGGAGAAGGCTCATGAGAGCATGGCATCCAAGTCCGTGAGGTGTGCTGAGAAACTTTGTTTCAACCTCTTTCCAGTTTTAGCTTTGTTTGGCTTCATGTTGTCTTCTGATTTCTATGTTATAGAAATCCTAAACGTGTGTTTTATCGATTCTCGTAAATGTAATGAGTGCATGTATTTTGTCAATTTCTATGATTCCCCATCCATCCACAAATTTAAAGTTAGTTAATTTCTAAAGTTGGTTAAAAATTTATAATTTTTAAAAAATTCAAATGAAAAAAATTACATTTTAAAAATTTTAGAAATGTTTTCCACACCATAAAATATAAAATATAGAATATCAAACTAAAAACTGAAATATTCTAACAACAGAGGAAAACGATCTTTTTTTGGTAAAAAATAAAAAGAAAAGCATTGTTGGTTGTTGGCCTGGAAAAATTTATAAACTATTTTAAGTTCAATTTTCAAAATTATTTAATTTTTATTTTATCTATTTTTATACTTTATAGTTGTGAATTATATTTTATATTTTGTAAAATATTAATTTTTACTTCAAACATCGAAAGTTGAAGAGAGGGGAAAAAAACATCATTAATGCTTTGACGAGGAGGTGAGCTGACTCAAGTTGTACTAGGCCAATTCCTTGAATTTCTCTACAACTCCAACCAAGCAAACGGTCTGAAAATTAAGTGTGTCCGTGCAACTGTATCAGTATGAAACACACGCGCAAGTCAAACCATCATGATTTAATTTCCCAAGACGCCCCTGCCATCATCCAACCTAGACAGTTCTGGAACAGGGCTAAAATCGCAACGGACAGGGAAGCCTGCATGGACTGAGCCTGGAATAGCATCACAACAGGGAACAAGCATTGGACCGACCAAAGTGAAACTCATTGTGCTACTAATTGACCTTTGTTTCCAAGTTTTAAAACGTTCAAATGACATTAAATATATAAATGACGTGAATACTTAATAATTAATACAAGAATATGATCTAATTGCATAAGTATTAATTTATAAAATGAATAAAGATAAACATTGATTAATTTTATTATGTCATTTTTATGTTTATGTGATCAAAAGATATTTATGTTCGAATGAAAACATATGAGAAATTAATAATGTATGTGCATCAATGTTTTTTCTAATTAGATATGAATCTTATATTAGTTTACATAATATTACTAAAAAGATCCCATTATAACTATTACATAATTAAGTATTTAGGACGTATGATTTGATTATGTTATACATTATTTATCTAAGTAATTTAAAAGTTATAAAGAATATTTAAATGTTTTAAATAATTGATAAATAAAAATATAAATTATTAAATAAAACAAAAACGTTAACGACCCGACTCACAAAAAGAAATTAAGTTTAAGCTTAACTTAATAGATATTTGAATCGAACTCGCATGCAAATCAAATTCAAAATAATTTGAATTTGAGTCAAACTTTTATGTGAAGCTCCCGAATCATTCTACCCATTTCATACTCTAATTGTCAAGATTATAAGATGACTCGACGAGATAATGAATAAGAGGCATTCCATCAAAGGTGCCGTGTTTTCGATAGCTGACTGTTGGAACATTATGTCAACAAAGACTGTGCCTCAAAGGCGTCTCAATTTTACTTATCCTAATATATTATAAAATATTATATGAACCAGGATTGCAAAATCAAGATATATATTATTTATGTCAAACTATACTTACGAAATAAAAATTTAGCAGATTAGAAAGAATAAATAATGTATAAAATTATTGTCAAAATTATCTAGACTTCTCGAAACATTGTAATATAAAGAGCTGATGTTTCTATTTTGTGCACAAAAAACTATTAACTTATTTTAATTCCAAAACTTCTCTATGACTTTGTGAAATGACCTTAAGTTCACTTTAATTTTTTACCCATATAATAAGATGCATTTTATATTCTTCTTCTTTGTTTTCTCACGCGTGGCACATAATTCATTAGTGGTTTAGAGCAAAAAATCATCAACGTAAGCGTCAAGTAGTAGTGTTCGTCTTTTTAGTTGATTGGAAAGTTAAAATCCTCAACGTGAAACAAGTGATTTGCGCCATGACCCAGATTGAAAGTGATGGCAAGTGGGTGAAATGATCATAACAACTATTGAGCTTTGAATGCAATTTTTGAAGGTAGAGATTTTGACATAAAAACTTCAAAATAATATAAAAGTAAGAGATAAAAATAGATAAAAAGTGTTATTTTAATGTGTGATATGTTTAAAAGAATTGATTTTGACGATTCAAAATTTGCATCCAAACATAGCCTTGGCATTCTTTTAAGGTGCATTTAATTTGCTTCTTCTTCTTTTTGGAGTGTGGACAAAGTAATACCATG
Source organism: Avicennia marina (assembly GCA_019155195.1). Taxonomy (NCBI): domain Eukaryota; kingdom Viridiplantae; phylum Streptophyta; class Magnoliopsida; order Lamiales; family Acanthaceae; genus Avicennia; species Avicennia marina. Next base: position 1,977,986 of record CM032783.1, on the reverse strand, counting down.
ATTAAAATATATGGAGTTTATAAGTTTCTTAAAAATAAATTGAATAAGTTGGTTTTTTTTCAATTTCTTTTCAAACAAGTTTTTCTTTATATAAACTAAAAAATGCATATATATTTATTTATTTTAAAAATAATATATATGAGTTTATAAGTTTTAAAAACATTTTATAAGTTTCATAATCTTATAAATTATTTAAAATAAGCTTAACCAAACACCCTCCAGTCTAAAATTCATTTCTGTCTTCTTTCCCCCACATCGTATCACATAGAATATCAGAAACTAAAATCAAGATTACACTTTTAATAATTACAAGATTTATCAAGATTACAAAATATTAGAAAATAATAAATGCTTCATGCAATTTTTTTGCATTCAATTAATCTGTTCTCTTAGAATTTTGAAGTTAATTGTTGCAAGCTGGAAACAACGTTTTTGAAACAAGGTCGGTCATCGAATTGGATAACTAACTGAGTCACTGTTTCAATCGTTTTCAAAAAATTGATTATTTTTATTTTATATAATTTTATACGTGCACATAATAATATTAAATCATTTTACAAAATAAATTTAAGTCCATTTATTAATATGCTAAATGATAAGTTTTAGATATAAAATTGAAATTTAAAAATTCAATAAAAATAGAAGTATTATAAAAATATGAATGTTGAAAATTTTAGTTTTGGTAAAAAAATATAATTAATATAAGAAAATTTGAATGTAAGATTCAATATTTAATATTTCAATAACTCCATCAGAATAATATATAGTTAAAAGATAATTAAATAATACTATAAATCAAAACTAGTTAGTGAAAATTATACATAAAAATAATTTTTATAGGAATTTTTTTATAAAACATAAAAAATGTTTTACCTATTTTTTATTTTAAATAGGGAGATTTTTTAATTTTTAATTAATTAAAAACACAAAATAAGTTTTTTGGTAGATTTGACTAGGTTTGAACGGATTCGACAGGTCAAATGGAGTTCCAATTTTGTGAAATACTAAGACCAAAAAACCAATTGATTCCCGGCCGAATTGGAGGGTTCCGGTCACATTGATACAATAGATCACATTTACATGGCATGAAATACTAATGTGAAAAATTGGTAGAAAATAGAAAAAAAATAAGAAAATTTAGAAATTTGAAATATAGTTTTATATTTTCAAAAAAAATAAATAGTTTAAAATTATAAATTTTACAGAATAATATTTTTAAATTTCATTAAATTTCAGATTTTATTTTAATATAAATATAATAAATAAGTTATCTATTTTTATTTTTTCGAGATGATATATTTGGAAAAAATAATTGAGATTGAAATTTATATAATTTCTTATTTTTTGCTTTATAAATATTAAATAATTGATATTTCATATTTTTTTGGTTTATATGTTGTAAAATATAAATATTTATTTTTATAATTTTATAATAACGTTTTTAAAATATTGTACATGTTTTAGAAAATATATTGCAATATTGTTCTTGGATGATATTTTGAATTAATATTTTTAAATTTTATGAAATTTTAATTTTTTTATTTTAATATTCGTATAATACATAAGATACATTTTTTTTTTATTTTTGAGTTGATATAATTGAGATTGAAATTTATATTTTTTGGTTTATAAATATTACATATATAAATAAATAATTGAAAATTGATATTTCATATTTTAGGAAATATATTGCAATATTGTTCTTGGATGATATTTTGAATTAATATTTTTAAATTTTAGGAAATTTTATTTTTTTTATTTTAATATATGTATAATACATAATTTAATTTTTTTTCATATTTTTCAGATGATATTGTAAGCAAGTAATGTTTTGGGCCAATTAAATTTCACCATGTGACATCTTCTTGCAATGAAATATTAATTACTAATTTATCCTGCCCCGTTTCATTTACCGTTTCATTTAAAAATAAACAAACACCACCGAAGTTTTGAAGGATTTTACGCAAACCTCCAAAGAGGAGCATGTGGGGCTGCAGCATCATGATGTCGGCTAGTTCGGAATGATGGACCTGGGTCAAAAGAACCGGACATAAGCAATCCAATAAATTAGAACAATAAACATGATCCTGAAACAGGGCCTTGGGCCTGCGTCACAGGCTGGTCAACTCTAACGGGCCAAGACCATGATGAAGTGTGGTCAAATTAATTAATGTCTATTGATGAGAAAGGCAGAAGATATTTTCATCCCTCGACTATGGGCAAATGGCATTTCTTGACATCAACTTTTGTGAGCGGGAGAACACACGCTAACTATCAAAATTTTAAAGGTATATAAATATAAACTTTCATATTTTAAAAATTTTACAAATATAATTAGCAAAATGTAAAATATAAAATATATACTATAAACTTAAAATTTGAAAAATTCTAAAATCATAAAAAATGATGACTAATATTTTTGAAAAAAGTAAAAAGCAAAAAATTGCTATATTTTAAAAACATAATCTTTAAAGACATGTAAAAAAAAATGTTTTTTAAAATTAGGAAATATGAAAATTAAAAACTCGATATATTTTCTTCTTTTACTATGAAGTACTAGTATTCGTCCTTTTAGTTGACTGAAAAGTCGAGACCTTCCTTGAACCAGAGATTTGCACTGTGACCCAGACCGAAAGTGAGGCAAGTGAAAGTGATGGCAAGTGGCTCTTCTTTACCCCATTTTTAATCATGTATTAGTCCATTTTGAGACGCCAGTATTAGTCCACACAGATTAATCATGTTTATAAAAAATTTCCATTCACGTTGACTGGAAAGTTGAGACCCTCGCCGTGGAAGCTGAGATTTGCACTGTGACCCAGACTGAAGGCGATGGCAAGTGGTTCTTCTTTACCCCATTTTTAATTTCTTTCTGCTTTCGTAGAAATTCATTGCTGATTGAGACAAAAACCATCGGCGAGGCAACAAGTTGTCATATCTGTCCTATTAGTTGACCAGAATCTGAGGCCTTCAGTGTGCAGAAATTGACCCATGCCCAGTCTAATTAAAGTTGTCCACTTTTTCACATTTTTTTCTTACTTATAAATATAGATCTTTTCACATTTCACGTTAAAGTTGGCCTTCAGTTTAATTTTTTATATTAATATACATATAAATATTTTATTTTTTTGTATTTTTGAGATGAAATATTTGGAATAAAAAATTGATATTAGTGGCTAGCAGATTCGTTCACCCTTCTGCGAGACGAATTGTTGCCGGCTTTCTTTATTATTTTTTCTTCTAAAAAATGTTATAAAATTAAGTCTTGTCTCAAGTCTTCGTCAACGTTAAAAACTGGCATTTAAAGCACAGTCCTTGTCAAATTATATATTATTCAAATAATTAGAATGGAGTTGGTGATGCTTTTCTGCTTCATTTAAATTTTTATTAGCTTAACTGCACTTAATTTCTTAAGTGTGCAAGCGGAAGTGCACGCAACATGACCAACACCAATTTGGTTTTGAGTGTTGCGTCCTACAGCCTACAGCCGAGTGAGTGCCCACAATTGGAATGTCCATCCATCCATATCCTATAAGTTGATCCTGAAAGCACTGTGGAATTATTGACCCCGTGATCCAGACAAATCCAAAGTCACCTCACGCTGCTCTTCTTTCCACAACCCTGCACATCAGCCTAATTATAAAAAGAGGCGATCCCTCCTGTTAAACCACCAACAAATTTATTTCAATTCCAAGGCCTTGCAAATCATGAATTCCTTTAACTCATTTTTGGCACCCTTGTTTTTCTTACTTGTTTTCCTCAAATTTATCCACGCTTTTGAAAACGATATCGTTGTCTGTCCAAAAATTGAAAAACAAGCACTTGTGAGTTTCAAACAATCTTTGGAGGATTCCTCCAGTCTGTCGTCCTCGTGGATTGGGGAAGTTAATTGTTGTAGGTGGGAAGGCGTAGTCTGCAACAACCTAACTGGCCATGTTGAGGAACTCCGTCTTGGAAGTTTTGATTTAAGTGGTAAATTAAGTTATTCTTTACTTAATCTGACACATTTGAGGTATCTTAATCTCAGTTTCAATAACTTTAAAGGGACAATTCCTTCATTTATTGGGTCGTTCTCATGCCTGGAGCATTTGGATTTATTTGATGCTGGATTTGATGGGACTATTCCCTATACCATTGGGAATCTTTCAAATTTGCACACTTTAAATTTGAAATCGTACTCTACTCAACGTAGGGTTAACAACCTTGAATGGTTGTTGGGCCTTTCTCGTTTGGAACGCCTCAACATGCAATTTGTGGATCTTAGCGAAGCTACTGACTGGGAACAGGTGATTAACGAACTCCCTTCTTTAGTCGAGTTATGTTTTTCAAGTTGTAGACTTAATTTCACTACCCCATTGAATGGTGCTAACATTTCTACTTCTCTAACCTTGCTTTATCTTTCTAATAATGACTGTGAGTCTCTTGTCGTCCCAAGTTGGATTTTTCAAATCAGTAGCCTCATTTTACTTGATCTAGCTGGAAACAATTTCCAAGGCCCAATTCCAAGTACTAGTAACACCACCAATCTCCGATACCTTGATCTCTCTTTTAATAATTTCAACTCCACCATTCCAGATTGGCTCTACTCTTGTAAATTTTGCGAATACCTTGATTTATCTAACAATGAATTCTCAGGAACAATACTAAGAGAAATTGGATACTTGTCTAAATTGAGGGAACTAAACTTAAGTTTTAATAATCTACAAGGCGAAATAACAAATTCAATAGGAAATATGTCAAATTTGCAAATCCTAAAACTCCGCGCCAATCAACTTTCTGGTGCAATCCCAACCAATATAGGAAAGCTATCATCATTGGTTGAGATAGATTTAGAGGATAACATGTTGACTGGAAATCTTCCAGAAAGTTTCGGACAACTTTTTCACTTGAAGTATTCTGGTATCTCGGACAACATGTTGGAAGGGGTTGTGACTGAGAAGCACTTTGCCAATTTGACCAAACTAGTGTTCCTTTATGCCTCTAGAAACAACTTGACCTTGAAGGTACATCCAAATTGGGTTCCACCGTTTAAACTAGAGTCACTTGAAGTGGGGTCGTGGAACTTGGGTGCAGGCACCCCAATTCCCTCATGGATACATGCGCAGAAGTACTCCATTATGGAACTTGATTTGTCCAACACTGGGATTTTTGGTACCATTCCTAAATGGTTTTGGAAGGTAGATTTTTTGGACCTCTCCCGTAACCAACTCTTTGGGAAGATTCCAAGTATAATTCCTGATGAAAATGGCACCGGTGTCCAATACCTGTACTTAAGCTCCAATCGATTTCATGGTACATTGCCTCGAGTAGCTACAACTGTAAAAGAGTTAGATTTATCTGATAACTCATTTTCTGGAGACATATCTCACTTTCTCTGTGACACGACAAATGCAACTTATCAGACGAGGATCCTTCGTCTGGGTGGCAATCAGTTGAGCGGGGAATTACCAAATTGCTTGATAAATTGGCCATCATTGGCAATGTTGCATTTTGGAAACAACAACATATCTGGAAGTATCCCAAATTCATTAGGATTTCTTCAAAATTTGTTGTCTTTGGATCTACACGACAACAACATTTCTGGTCAAATACCTCTTTTGATTCTGAATTGCACTGGGTTACAAAAGATTGACCTTTCTCACAATGAGCTTGACGGAAACATACCCAGTGGGATGGGAACAAGTCTAACCTATTTGGAAATCCTCGTTTTACGCTCGAACAAGTTGAGTGGTAAAATCTCCTCAGATATCTGCCACCTAGACTCTCTCCGAATCTTGGATCTCTCAAGCAACAATTTTTTTGGACTCATACCAAGGTGTGTTGATAATTTTACTGCAATGGCAATAAAAAGAAATTTTGATCCACATGCCCGGACACAATATTACTATTCTCGTTACAGACGGGTCTTTACAGAAAGTGCATCTGTCGCCACAAAAGGAAGAAAATTGCAATACAACGTCACTCTTGAATTGGTCACCAATATTGACCTTTCGGAGAACAATTTTTTTGGAGATATCCCAGTGGAGTTCACCAGCCTAGTGGGGTTGGTATCACTCAACTTATCAGGGAATCACCTGACAGGATCCATCCCAAGGAGCATTGGAGACATGAAGCAATTAGAATCTCTTGATTTGTCAAGGAACTCGCTTTCTGGCGGAATTCCTGATAGCTTCACAATTATGTCGTCTTTAAGTTGTCTGAACCTCTCATACAACAATTTGAAGGGGAGAATACCCGAAAGCACCCAGTTGTGTAGCCTGGACCCTTCAAGCTTTATGGGGAACAATCTTGATGGCCCTCCATTGACAAGTAATTGCGGCAACGGTCATGATCGAGCTCCAAGACCAACAATCAAAGATGACAATGAAGGTGAGAAATCTAAGATTGAATGGTTATATGTATTCATTTCTTTGGGATATGCAGTAGGGGTTTCAGCTGTGTGCGCTGCATTGGTCTTGAAGAAGTCATGGAGGGATGCCTATTTCGGGTTCCTAGGAGAGGTGGGGGACCAGATTTATGTGTTTTTCTGTGTGAAGTGGAGAAGGCTCATGAGAGCATGGCATCCAAGTCCGTGAGGTGTGCTGAGAAACTTTGTTTCAACCTCTTTACAGTTTTAGCTTTGTTTGGTTTCATGTTGTTTTCTGATTTCTATGTTATAGGAATCCTAAATTTGTGTTTTATCGTTCTCGTAAATGTAATGCCTATCATATTAAGTGCATGTATTTTGTCAATTTCTATGATTCCACATCAGTCCACAAATTTAAATTTAATTAATATCTAAAGTGTATTGTGGTTTTTGTTTTATTCATGTAAGAAGTGCAGAATCATTATTATATATATGCGAATATAATTGTATAATTATTATGGCAAACTATATATAAGTATGTTTGGTATCCGACATATAGAGAAAAAATGCTAAGCGTTATAATTTTGCGTGGATGGCATTTTTCAACTTCAACTATCATAAGAGGCAAGCAAAAGAGAAAAAAAAAATGCTAAGCGTTATAATTTTGGCAACCCAAATTTGGCCTAAAGTTGTCTCGTCCCATGCATGTTCGATAAAAGTTGGGAATTTTAATGAATTTGTCCATGTTGGCATGTTTAAGCAACCATGTTGGCATTATGTCGTGTCTAATTTTAAAATTATAAAAAATAACAAAAACTTAATAAAATTATAATTTTTAAAAAATACAAATGAAAAAAATTACATTTTAAAAATTTTAGAAATGTTTTCCACACCATAAAATATAAAATATCAAACTAAAAACCGAAAAATTCTAACAACAAAGTTAAAACGATCTTTATTTGATTACAAATATAAAAATGATCATTATTGGTTGTTAGCCTAGACAAATTTATAAAAATGGTACTATTTTAATATCAGTTTTTAAAATTATTTAATTTTTAATTTATCTATTTTTAGACTTTATAGTTATGAATTATATTTTATATTTTATAAAATATTAATTTTAATTTATATATTGTATTTATATTAAATATGCATATGAAAATATACTTTCGATATATTTTAGAAAATGTGTTTTGAAAATATTGCATGCAAGTTTTGCATTTTTAAATATTTTAAGAAATTTTTAGAATATACCGCTTCGAAGATATTCCATTGTATGCATTGCATATTTTCCAAAATTTTAAATTTATTTAAGAATTTTATATTTTAGAAATATCTTTAATATCTTTTCAGAGGATAAGATAATATGATATTTCTTTTAAACATTTGTTATCTTATGAAAATTTAACGCTTTAAGTTTACATGTTATGTTTTGTATTTTATATTTTAGAAAATATATTTAAATTTAGATACTAAAATTTTGATGTACAGGATATATTTTTTTATTTTTTCAACGAATATAATTTTATATTTTAATTTTCAATTTTAGAATATATATTTGTAAAATGAAAATATCTATTTTTAGAAAGTATAGTTATAATATCTTGCCATGAGAATTCTAGAGTTTTTACTTTTAATTGTTAGAAATTCTTATTTATTATTTCAGAACTTATATTTTTATATGATTTAATGAATATTTTATCCAATAAAGGTGGAGAAAAATCAAACACAAGAAAAAATGAAGCCTACAACTTCCTCTCCATCAACTCTACAATCAAGTTCGCAGTTAGAATCAAGTTCAAGATATTCCACATCATTAGACGATGAAGATACTATTGGACCACAAGAAATGAGAACTTGTGATGAAATCTATCAACTTAGCCAAAATCATAACTTATTTTATTTTTTGCAGATTCTAAACCAGTCAATTATGAAGAAGCATCAAAAGACAAAAAGTAGAGAAAGGCTGTAGATGAAGAAATTGAAGCTATAAAGAAGAATAACACATGAGAGTTGACCACTTTGCAAACAGGACATAAGCCCATTGGTGTGAAATGGGTTTACAAAATTAAGAAAAATGTAAAAGGAAAAATAGAGAGATATAAGGCAAAGCTTGTAGTAAAAGGATACAAGTAAAGAGTTGGAATCGATTATGATGAGGTATTTGCTCCAGTAGCCCGACTTGAAATTATAAAATTCTTGTTACGTTGGCAGCTCAAATGAAGTGAAAGATTCACCAAATGGACGTAAAGTTTGCCTTTTTGAATATATTTCTTGAAGAAGAGGTGTATATTGAACAACCTAAAGGCTATGTTGTTCGAGTGCATGAAAATAAAATTTTTAAATTAAAGAAGACACTTTATGATTTTAAGCAAGCACCAAGGATATAGAACAACCGGATTAATCAATACCTTCAAAAGAATGGATTCAAAAAGTGCCCTCATGAACATACTCTCTATTTCAGTATAAATAAGAATGGTGATATATTAATCATTTGTCTTTATATTGATGACTTGATATTTACAGGTAGAAACACCAAGATGATTGATAATTTTAAAAAGACAATGACTAAAGAGTTTGAGATAACTGACGTTGGATTGATGGCTTACTACCTGGGAATTGAGGTAAAACAACAAGATGATAGCATCTTTATCTCTCAAGAGAATTATGCCAAAAAAATACTAAAAAAATTCAAAATGGAATATTGCAAGTCCATTAGCACTCCAGTAGAAGCTAGAATGAAACTGTCAAAACATGTTAATAGAAATCGAGTAAATTCCACATTATTCAAAAGTTTGATTGGAAGCTTAAGGTACTTGACATGCATAAGGCCTGATATCCTTTATGCAGTTGGCCTTGTTAGTCGCTACATGGAGATTCTAACAAGTTATCACCTTCAAGCTGTGAAAAGGATAATTCGATATATCAAAGAAACCATTGAATATGGTATATTCTATCTTGCAACTAGAGACATAAAATTGAAAGGATACAGTGATAGTAATTGGGTTGGTGATCTCGACGATAGAAAAAATACAAATGGATTTATATTTTATTTTAGAGATACAATATTCACTTAGATGTCAAAAAATAATCAATTGTGACTTTATCAACGTGTGAAGTTGAGTATGTTGTGGCAACAGTAAGTGTTTGCCATGCATTGTAGTTAAGAAGTTTATTTAAAAAACTTCACCTTAATGTGAAAGATGGGACTACAATATATATCGATAGCAAATTAGCGATTGCTTTAGTGAAAAATCCTGTGTTCTATGATCAAAGTAAACATATTGACACACGCTTTCACTTCGTAAGAGAATACATTGCAAGAAAAGAAATGCAAGTGAAATATGTGAAGACTGATGAGCAAATTGCTGACATCTTTACTAAGCCCCTAAAAAAAGAAATCTTAGAAACGTTACGGCATCAGCTCGGGATGAGAAAATCAAATTTAAGGGGGCGTGTTAGAAATTAAGCTTAATTTTCTAGCATTTCTATCAAAATAAATTAGTTTTGTATTGAAAATTATTTCCTCTATGATGTGTATGTATGAAAATTGAAATAATATCTAGATACATAGAATTGGTAATGTATTTAGATAACATGTGTGTCCATATTTATAAGGTTGGTAAGTTAGGTGGGGATAGGAAAATAGTTAAGTGGTGATTAATTTGAACTGTTAGATCTTCTTAATCATCACCATCCGTTCTTGATAAAAAATAGTATAAATAGGAGAGTCTTGCAAGTCATTTGTAATTTAAGAGAAGAGGAAAGAAAGAAAAATATAGAGTTGATAGAGTTGTAGAAGAGAGAGTTTATAAAGTGTTAATTGAGTTGATAAATATAAATTCTTGAGTGTTCTCCTCTCCATTTTCTTTTCTTCTAATTTTTATTCTTCTAAATTGTTTTGTAAGCTCACCACACAACACCAAGGTGATCCATCCCCATGATTCCTGACCTGGAAGCTGATCTTGATATCTGCATTACCATAATCTGTTATGTACGTGAGCTTGAAATGTGTCACTTTAGCCCATTCGCCGGTAGCAACTTCGATGGGGTTGCATCCTGGAGGGAATGAATAGGTGAGGTTTGTCTTAGTATCGGGCCATTTGGGCTCGCCTGGGAAGAAAGTGTAGGGGCTGCGACAGATTATTGACTGTTTGGGCGTCCAATATTCCGGTCACACATCTGCTTGGTTGTTCAAGTCGTTGTTATTCTATATGTAGCCTAGGTTTGAAAGGTGTTTCCTGAGTTCAGAAAGGCCTTCCGCCTCGAGCCCTTTCCGAGAATCAATGAGATTGTTGAGGAAAGAAAGGGGTGATGAGTTTTGTGCATTTGATTGGAGTAGACGCGCGTGAGGATGCAAGAAATACTCGAACAGGAACAGGAAAATGCAAGTTGGAGTCATTCCTATTGGAGTTGATTGAAAGCTGAAATGATTGGTTTGCAATTGTTTGACAACTTACACGAATTTAATATACGGTTTGATGGTTAACGTCACCGATTAAAGCTTGGTTCAGAATTAGTAGTAAATTTCATTTAATAATTGGATGGGTGCAGTGACTTGACATAATCCTCATGTTGGATATTGGCAATATATTTGCCTATGTTTTGAAGTTAAACAGTTTATAGGATTGTGGATATTGATAATTTATTTGCCTCGCTTTAAAGGTAAACAGATTATAGATATAGACATTGGGTAAGTAGGCTCTAATGATGGCAGATTATAGATATAGACTTTTATTTATTAGCCTTTAACAATGGCAGATTATAGACATAGACATTGGTAATTTAGGCTCTAATGATGATGTTCAGTTGGTTTGATAGTTATCTTGCAAATTTTATTGGAACAATTAGTGCAACTAACACTGCAAAAAATCAGAGGCTTCTTCAAATTATGTCTTCGACTCGCTTTGACCATCTAGAACTTGCCTATCTAATCAAGCTTTAAGATAGAAACAAGCTCTAAAGAAATCTAGTTGATTTTGTTCAGAATACTCGAATTTGTCACTTACCACGTTGGGACAGCTCATGCAACAAATTCAGGGTTCCATTCTTTCCACAACTCTCAAGCCAGTGAAAAATATTTCCTAAACTATAGGATTAGATTATTAACATCAAATCTTTCCCTAAAAGCCTTATATGCTGGGGATAAGGTATGGTCAACCCAAATCTTCTTCATTTCTTTATGGATGAAGTAAGTGATATCTTATTCAAATTAACAGAATAAAATCTCCATAAAATCAACAATCAAAACTAAAAATCTCTTTAGTTACAGAAAGAAAAATCCTCCTGAAATCAATAATCCAAATATTGAAAATTCCAGCATTGATCTTGTCACGACATCCATTGCAACAAATTACCTTATTTTCAAAATTTCCATAAAATAAAATCTTACATTATGTCTTGTTTGAGTTTTGGCAAGCCCCAAAAGTTCTTGGGGAGCCTAAAGACTGAGCCCAAGCGTGAACGAAGGTCACAGAATCTCTGATGAAAGGCCATTTTCAATCGCGGTGGAAGGGGAGCATAATAAATTATTAGGAATTATTATTTCTGACAAGTGATCATAATAAAACCCACTACCAAAATTACATATTTAGGGGCAGGGGCTTCATCGTCGTGGCCGCAGTCGCTAATGGCGGTCCACAAATGGTAAGACTGTTTCTAGTATAGCTCGAAGCATCAAAGCCCACAAGTTGGGTTCTTTGTGGCAGTAACCAAGCTAAGCTATGGATGTTAGCAATCCTTGGTAAAGCTATTACTAAATAGAATCTTGGATGCCACAATAGGCAAGAACTGATGCTGCGTGGACGTGGAGGCAGACGTTGTCAGCCTACATCCAAGCCAGTTCCAGAAGCAGATCCTGATTATTTACCATAATTTCCTCCAGCTATATCATCCTTCCAAGGTGAGCTGACATGGCGACATGCATAGACAATGCTCATGTGTTTGTTCCCTCCACGTACAAAAGATGGTGTGGTTATGCAGCTGACCAAGGATGCCCAACGACAATGGGCCAATGATCAATGCAAAACAATTCTAGCAAAATTATGATCAGTGTGATTATAGAGATCAACTTTCTGGTTATGGATCGTGTTTTTGGCACACGCTTTTTTTATCAATTAAAAAATTATTGAGAAAGTCAAATATGAGTTATCGAACGTCAAAAAAATATAAAAATAGTGAGTAATACATAACTCATAATAAATACACTATTCTTTAAATGTTGCTCACAAATGTTGATTGGAAGAATTTTGGATCCATGTTGACAGTCCAATTGATTTTAATCTGTATGTGTTGAGTGGATAGCCCCCCAAAATTTTAGTTGTATGTCTGATTAGGCCCCCAAGAAATTTGGGTTAACATATACTGGGCCCCTTAAAATTAATATATTTTGGTAGACATCTGTTTCTTGGGGGCCTTATTTGGGTTTGTATCTTTTAAAATGAGTCATTTTCTTAACTAATGCATAGAAATAATGGCCAACCAAACTAGGTTACATAGTTTAGACAAAATAAAAAAAAAAAACTATATATGATAAAGGTGGTTAACAGGATTTTTGCTTTCTAATTGACTTCTTCAAACAATATTCAACAAGAGTTGCATTGATAATTTTTTTTACTTCTTCCATTTGAATATATGGTGTACATGTCATCCAAATAATGTTAAAAATAATTTTTATATGTTCTGACATGTGTGTTTATTTTTTTTTAGTTTTTAATGAGAAAGTGGAATAAATTGATTGCATCCTTGATATTATACTCCATATTATGAGTGATTTTTTTAAAAATTTAATTTGATCGTTCACTTGATTATGAGATTTATTTTTATCATTGAAACTATTAAATTTTTATTAATATTTCGCAAAGCTAATAGAATTATGATAATTTCACCACAAGAATGCCTAAGTTGCCCCATTAAAATATATAATTTTTAATCTTAAACTTAAAAAATTATTAGTTGCCCATTTATTTAATTATTTTGTCATGTATTGAGGATTTGAATGATAAATTTATTCTGGATAAATTACTTTTTATTAAATTTTGTAAAAGAATGATAAAACTTGATATGCATCTTTTATATTCATTTTTATTTTGAATTTTATATAATAGGTAACAAAGGATGGGAAAAAAATCAACTACAATTGAATTTTATTTAATATTTAAAAAGGTATGAAAGTATGTTTCTTCAATTACAATAGCCTCCCCTCCCAACACTGAAGTTATGGATCTGTACAGTTTGATCGAACGAAGTGCTCTTATTTGAGTTTGTGATTGGATCTCTTGCTCCCAACAATTAATTTATGATTATATAACATTTATTCCACATATAATATCAATTATAATCACCTCATGTCATAATTTCTTTTATAAATTTGAGACGTGAAATATGTGCACCATTAAAAATATATATTATACTCGAATAAATAAAATCTCATTCATTTCATCTAATCACTGGAATTAAGATCACATAATTTATATTTCATCCTTTGTCATCTCTTTTCTTTCTTCCATTTTTGCTTCTTCCATTCTTCAGGATTTAATCATTTTCTTTTCTAATTTGTCATTCTTTCACCCGACCGCCATATAACCGCCGCACAGCACCGCCGGCGCCACCTTGCTTTTATCTTTCTTCCCCTTTTCATTTTGCTTCCCCTTTCCCATTTTTCTTTATCTTCCATTGTATTATTAAGTGAACGTACGATTGAGGCAACGGGATATTCCGAGAAACCCTAAATCTTGTTTTCATACGTAAACCTATTATACCATGTTTAGGCAAACACAAGATAGGCAGAGCTTCAGGTTTATCAGTTAAACCACCATATTGATTTCGCATTATTGCTGTTTTAGGGCGAAATGGAACGTAGACTGATGTAAATCCTCAGGGAATTCTTGGGTACTGGGAAGGGCCAATGTATCCTGAAGTAGTCTATTCAGTAAAATGGGCTTTGAAGATAATTAGAGGCTTCGAGTGAAATAGCAAATGGAGGAATAATTTACATAAGCATCATGAGTTTATTTATTCATCAATAATCTATCATCATGAGGAAATCGTTTATTCATCAATAGTACATGACACAGAATAGAAGAAACTTTTTTCTCCTAGAGATGATACTGAGCTTTGATTCCATTAATAGCATCCTGCCCCAAACCCTTTCTCACTCCAGACGCAAAAGTTGGATACATTATAGCATTTCCATCAGTGCTGTGCACCAGTCCAAGAACATGCCCCAGCTCATGCAACCCTATGGACTGCAAATAAAATTGTCCTGCCCGCACGCCATTGACCCACTTCTCATCTTCATCGTAGTGAAGTCTTCCATCAGTTGGTGCAAAAGCATACGCCAAAATCCCCAAAGGTCCGTCAAAGGCGCCCCATCCCCATGATCCCAGAACTGGAAGCTGATCTTGACGTCTGCATGATCGTAATCTGGGATGTATAATTTGCAATTTGACACTCTAGCCCATTCGCCGGTAACATTTTGGATGGGATGATTAATATCGGTACGTGTCCCTTGAGGGTATGCAAATGCTAAGCTCGTCTTGGTCCATTTGGGCTCGCCTGGAAAGAAACTGTAGTGCCCCGGAATTGGCTTCCATTTCTCTGGAAATGGTCTGCCACCCCACATCTTGGCTGCGAAGAATGTTGTTCTTAGTTGAAGTCAAAAACATCGTCGTCGTCGTCTGCCTGTCCTTGGTTGAAGTCAATGTTGTTCTCCATGTACCCTTGGTTTGAAAGGTGTTTCTTGAGTTGAGAAAGGCCTTTTGCCTTGTGCCCTTTTCGGGCTCCGACGTGATTGCTGAGGAAAGAAAGGGGTGATGTATTTCCTGCATTTGATTGTGGTGGATTATCTGTATCACAGGGCAAGGAAGAGTGGAGCAGCAAGAAGATGAAGATGCGTGAGAGCTGCAAGTTCATAAACTTTGGTGTCATTCTCACACTGAGCTTTTTTGATGTATAAGGTGAAAGGAATAGGGTTGCAATTGTTTGGCAAGTCGCATGCATTTTATGCCCAGTTTGATGGTAAAGTCCGTCTTGAGATACTGAATGAGCCTAATTGAGTTTGCATGGTTATAGGCACAGTAAATTTCATTAAATATTTTTACCCAAAGTGGAATTTCTGAAGTGGGAAAGAACTTAATTGTAACCTGCCATTAATAGCAAAGTCAGTTGTGTCAAATTAAATATCGGTTGAATAAAATTTGCTTTTTGCTTAGATTTTGAAGGTAAAAAAATTATATTGGTTAATCTATATTATTTAGAGCTATGAGATCACTTTTTGATCTTTTAATAGATTTTCTTATATAGTTTTTTTTAATAAATCCAATTACAACAAGCTACTTCTATTTATCATCATATAAAAATAAAATGGGGATTTTTATCGCCCTTCTTTGAAATTTGAGATATGTATAACAACGTGAATGAGGTTAACTAAGGAGAGATTCCTGCAATTTTTCATATCTCAAAAAAACTTACTGTATATGCCCTAAACCATGACGGAGAACAATGTAATTGTCCCAAATAAAATAGAAGATCTATTTACAAAAATATGCCCTCTCGTTAATTAAAAAGATTATATAATATTAGCAATTAATTTTGGTGCACACTAAAGCTTTGAATTTATATACAATAATCCAAGTTCTTTTCTAAAAAACAGATTCTTTCATGATTGAGAGTAAAATGGCGAGTTTAGCAAATGCATGTGAAGTTGAGGGGATTAGTGGATGTTTCATTTACTAATTTAATTCTTTTATAGATTATTTCACTTTTATAATTGAATTAAGTGACCAAAATTAATTTTTATGGGTTCTCATGCGTTCAAAAATAATATAAATATAGTAACTACTTTAATCATTTAATGGATTATTTAAAATACCCGTTTTAATAAATTCAATTATTATCATCACTCTTCCCTATTCTTCAATGTAAAAATAAATAAAATAGAAGGTTAATCAAAATATGTCCTCTCCTTCACTGGAAATTATCATTTTAAACTTATATTTAATAGCTTAGTTTTTTACTTTTATTTTTTTTAAATCTCTGTCAACATAATGAAATTATATAAATAATATCAAATTCTATATTTTATTCAAATAATTTATTTAGAAAATATGTTGTATTGCCTGTGCAGCGAATGTGCCAAAACAATAGTCACACTTATCGATGGAAGAAGTCTCCAATCATGTTTTATGAATATCAGTCGCTCGAAAATGTTTAATACAGCCTAAGAATATAATAATGTTGCATGGATATGGAGGCCATAGGGTAAGCTAACCCTTGTTCAAGAATCGAATTTTGTGTTACAGACATAATGAGATACACAAACAAGTATACCCCATACTAAGCTGCTTTTACTAGTTGTATTAATAAATAAATAAATCTTACTTACAGTGCTACTTATCTAATAATACTAGATTTATTTGATAAAATACAATATCCCACTCTTTCGTAGAGTTGCTATGCTCTCATATGTATGAGCATTATTTAGAACTTTCAAATCTTATTATTTATTATATGATTTATATTATAAAAATTGAAACACTCGTTCAAAAACTATGTTTGGAACACACATTTCACCTTCCTAATTTCTCTTCTACGTTACACAACATACTACTCAACAAGCTTTTTATCTTAATGCAAATTCAAATATTTAACATTTAGCATATAACTAATTAATTATTTTTCAATATTTACTTTTATTTATAATTAAATTAATAACTATATATACACATATATTAATATCTAGATATATTTATATTTTATAAACTAATTATTATTCTTATATATTATCATATTATTAAATTATTAATATATATTTTTTATATATATTCAAATAAATTAAAAATTTTAAAATATCAAAATCTTTACTACCAAACATACTTTACATTTCGACACGATTCATATCAAATATCATAATTCAATAAAACCCCACTCCAAACACGATTCATATCAAATACCATCATTCAATAAAACCCCACTCCAAAAGATACACGTCATATCCCAACAAGGAAAATGACAAATCGAAAAGAAAAAATGCATAAATGAAAAATAAAAAGGAAGAAATTCATAACTGCTGCAAAGGCCATTTCTTAGTCAACAAGGTAATACATACAACACCGCAGCTCCCATAACAAGTAATCGGTCGTACAGATGTTGCATCCAACGGAAATGAATCAGGTGAGGATAAAATTGTGACAATGTCGCAATCTTAACATTTAATGAATTATTTACATTCATTAATGCAATATTATGACAAATGTTAAGCATCCAATACAAAATACATTAGCAGCATATTCAAATAGACACCAATACACGTCACATTACATTCAATAAATAAATGAAAAAATACAGTAGAATTCGGTGGTCGAAGCCATAGCGACAGTATCCCTATTAATAGAGACAGGAGAGCAATGCGATTCAACAATTCCATGGCCTCTCAAGAATTTCTAACATATAATTGGGAAAATTGAAACCTGTAAGCTCAACCCCTACTATATGACACATACGCACAACCCTTCCCTTAAAAGATTATGGATATGGACATAATATTACAAATTTACAGGAGCTATATATCTATAAGATTCGTGTGGCTATAGCAAGCAACTGTACCCTTTACACAGTGGAGGAAGAGGAGGCCGAGTGAGATGCCGCTAGCAGCGCTGCTCCAATACCCGATCCATCTTCGGTCACCATAATGATGACATGAGGAGCGACATCCTCGCCTAATATTTCTCCAATTGCTTCATTTAGATACTCTCTAAACATTGTGTATTTTGTGTATAAACCCCCCTCAACAGCCACCACCGCTCTCCTCGTCTTACTCTGGTTTCCAGTTTTGGTTTTCGCACTCACAATTCCACCACTCCCATCCCAGCCAATCTTCTTCAGTATTCCCACAATACCAGCAGCTGCCAATCTGGCTGCTCTGCGGGTCACAACATCACATATTTTCACAACAAGCTTCCGAACATTAAGAGGAACGTCAGGGATCTGAAAGGCAAAGCCAAGAGGAGATGGAAATAAGAACAGTTATTTGACCCTTGACAGGGATTTCAACTGAATTTGAAGTGCAAAGACTAGACTGGAATAGAATAGCTCCACCTCCAGGGTATCTTTTAATATTCTGGCAACCTCGCTCAAGTTAGGGGAATCATCTTCATGCATAGCAGCCATCAACGAAGTCCTGAAAATGCCATGATAAATCCACGTGCAAATTATTTTCATTATATAGAAAAGTAACACAAATGTCTTAAACAGCTATGGCAAGTCATATTTTAGAAACTACAGCAATTTCATTATCTTGTTGAATATCACTTAATAGTGTTATATAGCTAAAACTACAGCAAGTAATTTCTTGTTGAATACTAAAAATAAGAACCTTACTAATCAGAAAACAGAAGCATTAGGTATGTTTCTTTCTCCAATCCAGTTCAAACAGTTTTCAACGAGGCATAGGCAGTGCTTAACAGCATAGAGTCAAACCATTACTGTTATACAAAGTAGACTATGCAAAAAGAAAATATAGAAAAGCATATAGAGTAGAAAGAGAAAAGTGATGGAAAATCCTAGCTAACATGCTACAACTGGAATTTTCAAGTTAGTTGAATACTTTAGAAGACAACTCTAGAGCTTAATACAGCATGCCCAATAGAACTATCCTTAAAATTTGCAGAAAATGTATGTTTGAGCAAAGTCCATATTCCTATATCAACCATACTTCTTGTACAATCCCACTCCTTAAAAAAATTGCAGAAAAAAGTTAATAGATTTTTCAGGCAACCATGACTTATTATGACCACTTGATAGAGTGAAAACAATTAACAGATGTTCCATTAAACTGATTTTAAAAAAATATATATGCATTAAACAAATTCAAAGTTAAAAACTCATTCAACCCCTCTTCTAAAATCTTCTTGTCATAGATGAAGAGCACCCGATACACAGAATCAGAAATATTCTGAGACAATAAGGCAAGTAGAAATGTACGCGATGGATTCCCCTCTAGGTTTCCAGCATCACAAACATTAATAAGATGAGTGAGCACACCAATCAGCAGGATAAGCTCGCATGATCATAATGTGCTTCTCCACATGCTAGCATGAATGGAAAGAGAAAATTTAAGTATGAGATTACACCTCAAGCTGAAAGGCGCATGTAATTTGGATGAAACAGGTCCAAATACATCCGACTCCAGTGAAATCTGCAGAATTACTCTTCGTACAATGTCTCCTAGATACATTCCCGATATCATTTTCTCAAAAACCTGCAGTATGATCCTCATCAATCAGCCCCCATCACAAAATGTAAACCCATTATTGTGGTAAAGAAAAAAAGGGAGAATAAGAAATATAACCTACAAAAAACCCAACCCTACCTGATCATTTGGATTAGGACTATCAGCATCCAGGTCGATATCACATGATGTCCTTGGCAAATGAGAAGACCAAAAATTTCCCCATTCC
Organism: Avicennia marina; assembly: GCA_019155195.1. Taxonomy (NCBI): domain Eukaryota; kingdom Viridiplantae; phylum Streptophyta; class Magnoliopsida; order Lamiales; family Acanthaceae; genus Avicennia; species Avicennia marina. The sequence continues at coordinate 1,958,183 of CM032783.1, read as the reverse complement.
ATGTTAACTACCTTATCACATTTAAGTATTATTAAGCTTAGAACTACCAACACAACTTTGCAAATAGGCAGTATTCATAAATATCACTTAATCCGCACACTAAAAGTATACCATTCCTCCTGAAGTTGTAACTAGACCTTGGTATTTAATGATGGCGTCTGCACGCTCCAAATAGCAGGCATTTGTACCAGTACCAAAAATCACAGCAGCAACTGTGTCTTCATCATGATAATGACCAAAAGCCAAAGTCCCCACAGTATCATTTATCTGCTTAACAAAAAAATAAGTATCAAACCCCGTAATTGCGGATGCTATAACTTATTTTAACAAAAGAGAACCAGAAAACCTATATCTGTTAATATTAGCATAAAGACCACATGAATCATAACCAGAATAATACATAATGTTTATAGCATAAATATACACAAAAGAAAAGAATAAATATTTCCACCTGGACAAGCAAATCTAAAAGTTATCCAACTAAAGATATCCTAAAAAATGATTCTTCATGAAGATTTCTAGCATGTTAACTCTCGGATTTTCTTTCGACAACAGATATTACACCTAAAGTCAGTAATACAACAGCTACATCCAATAGCATCCAATCAGACGGAAAGGGCAACAACTAGTTACCAATATGAACTACCTAACAAATGTTACAACTTCAACGAGTAAAAGATGATAAAAGATATCCACCTAAAGATAATTATAGGTCAAAAGATATCAGATAAACTAAATCTAAATATCTCTGATTAGCACGAAATGGACATGATAAAGGGCATGGAAATTGCATTGGGGCAGAAAAAGGGAATCAGGAATCAGTAATTTAAAATATCCCAAACATAATATCATGAGAAAATAACTTTGATTCTATGTCCTTTGTGCAATGCATGAGCAGCTATAATAACCAAAGCCCATATTCACTCCCTCATTAACCAGTTATAACACAATTGAAATCATATAGCTGGCACCATATCCAATATAACAATGACTTCATCCACTCTAAATAACCATATAATATTCAAAATTTACAAATGAAATAAAGTGCTTACAAGAACAGCCACTCGCATATCCAGGCCTTTTTGAGATATTGCTTGCTGTAAGCACTCAGAAACATCTCTTCCAACCTACAAACAAGTGAACCATGCTACATAAGTTCTACTCCTTCACTCATTGTGTTTATTCTGCATCAGTAAATTAGTTCAAATTCAATAGTAACAGCTAGATCACAAGTAGAGGACCAATGTAAACAAAACATAATGTGACTGACCATGTCTTCAACAGAGAATCCTTTCGCCCAGTTAATTAGATGTCCTGACGAAGAAGAAGTTTGTTTCACTGGAAATGAAAATGTGAAGCCAAGTTCCCTTCTTCCCTGTTGTGAACTCACAGAAAATTTTTCTTCGTTTTCAACAAAGTCCTTTAACAATGTTGCTATAAAATCAAAAAGCTCCTGTAATGGGGAAAAAAGAGAACAGTATCAGTGTTTCAAGTCTCCAAAACCAAATATTTTATGAATGCCCAAAAACACTTTTCAGCCACCTTGCTTGTGCTCGTCATCTGATCTTGTGGAATGGGTTGTCGCTTCAGAACATGTTGAATGATAGCAGATCTCTGGCCTGCTAACTCAACACGCAACATGCAAAAATTTGCTTCACCAAGATCTAGTGCATAGTATGTTCCTTTTTCATTCCTGGAAATAAGTTCTGATTAGTTGTGGAAGATGATGCTAGCTTACAGAGAAACCAAGAAGTTGCAATCCGAGATTAAATTACACAACTTCAAGAGTTTATTCACTAGTAACAATAGTAGCTAGTTTGCATTGATTGCTGTCTATCAACCTAGTAATCACCTCAATTTTGAAGCAACAGAGGTAATAAGAAGAAAATTGAATTGTTCTCCTAATAATAACAAAGATATATGAAAGTTCCTAATGGACAAAGGCTCATTATCTAAAGCAAGAATCGATAAGCTAATTCTAGATTATCTTATAAAGTAGATATAGATTACAAATAAGATACAACCCTAGGAGAAATGAAAATGGTGAATGGTCATACTAAGTGACGGAGCCATAGGGGCCAAAAAGTCAAAACACGATCTATATAAGCTTATAATTTATATATAAATTTCAAAGCCCAATATTTTGCCACGAAAAAAAAAGGATAAATTTGCCTTTCATGTGGCTGAAAATATCTATTCACCAACGTTAAAAGTCTATCCCTCGTTCTACTATTAAATAATTTGTTTAAACCAACACTGTGAAGAATCTCAGAGATAAAATAAGAAAGAAGATTTCATAACCTTGCCAGTAAATCTTCAATAAATCAATCGGCTAATTTGGATGATAAACGCACAAAACTTAGGACAAAAACATAATAAGTGTTGACAGCATTGACATCACACTTCTGTTGGCAAGTAATAAGAAACCAACAAATAGATTCTACAAGTAAATGCTTTCACAGTTATCTTAATTATCTAATAAAACAAATTGCAACCAACGAAAACAACCAATTGACAAATAACGAATTTACTTTTTGAATTGATGAATTACAAGACAGCATACAAACATATGAAATCTAAAAACAGATACAGACGCACAATTCGATAGCCGATTGCTCACGCTCACCATAAACAAATAATAACTCTACAAGAGAAAAAAGAAGACGTAAAATGATTCGAAAAAGTAAATGATAGAGCAGGAAAGAAAATTCAGAATGTTAACCCCTCTATAAAAATGGAAAAAAGGTAAATCTTTAATAATGCAACAGAGGCAGCAGAATACGACAATAACCCTAAAATCGGAAAGACAGAACTTTTATCCCCCCATTCACCATGTGAAATCAATGCCCCATAAAAAAAACCCGCACTTGCAATCACATAATGGCTTATTCGAGTGCCAAACTGGGCAAAACCAACAAGAAGTCCACTGACAGACGCATGCAACAGATGCGCACACACATACTCAAATGTACATAACAAAGACACACTGGCATAAGGACACAAAAGTACGTGAGCTATATACCCAGTGGGGAGGTTGTGAACGTAGGTGAGGAGCATCTTAAGCTTAGAACCACCCTCAGATGCGAGGCCAGCGTGCATCTCAACCGCCATAGCATCGACAACCTGCCGCAGCCGCCCAACGGGGGTGGCGCAGCCTTCCTCCAGCACTTCCAGCACCCTCACCGCCCTCGTCCAGGCCCTCCTTCGCATCACACTCCTCCCCACGACAACCGACGCCACCAAGCAGGCCGCCACAGCACATCCCGCCGCCGCCGCCGCCGCCACCTTCCCCATATAATATGCACTTCGCCGCCCAAGCCCTTTATTTGTATTCACCACAACTCAAAAACGAAATCAAAATCAATCAACCATATTCACCAGAAACAATACAAAAACTCTTCCTCCAAGTGATCGAGACACGGTGACGTCCCGACGACCGGATTTTACCAAGAACTCTCGTCGGAGCTTAAAACGACGGCGTGTCAGCATCCAACTGAATGAAAAATGAAACGACAGCTTATGCAAGCCGTCTGGGATCCAACCTGCGTCCCCTGGTAGATTTTTCTCCGTTTGCGACTGTGGAGAAAACGAAGGATGCCCGGAATAGAAAACTTCCACAGAGAGAGAGAGAGAGTAACGGTGAGAGTATTTTGGAAAGCGAACCAAGGCGAACTTAAGCGAGTTGAAGTGACGGAATTGGCCCTGCAGAATGAAAAAAAAATCCCAGATTTATGAGGTGGCACAATGGTTTGACGGGCGGGCTTAGAAATTTGCCGCATGAGATTGATCCCTCTTGCCTTCGTGAATTCCCCAGAGGCAAAATTACATTTTTGCCACTGGATCTTGGTGTCGGGACGGCGTTTGGTTGGCTGGCTTCTAGAAACCCTATTTAAAGGTGTGAGTTTGATTAATAGACCGGGGCTACGAGACATGGACCCTCTTGAAAGGATTTTGACTAGGTTTTGATTTTTGTTTTGATTCCACGAGTTATAGATAATTTATCGTACATATTAAGGCATTTTCATTAAATTACATGGATATGAACCCATTTTATTTTTATTAAAATACGCGCGCGCGCGCATATCAAAATATAAATATTTGTTGCATTTTTTCGTAAACCTATGCAAGAAAATTAAAATATGCTCTTACACACTATTTAAACCTCAAATTCAAGTATTCATACTTGCCTAATCTCAAAGTTTAGAGCTTAATTTTTCATATATGATTTCTTAGGTTCCAATCTTTTAATTAGGTGAAAGCGTGTGAATGAGTGGTGTTTGTGTATACATGTAAAAAAAAATTCAAGTGATGCAAAATAGTTTTTGAAGAGTAGGACTGTTGGAAGCAAATCACTCTTAGGTGTAGATGTGTGAGTGGGTGGGGTGTGTGTGTGTGTGTGTTTTTTTAAAAAAATCTCAAGTGATACTTAATGGCTCTTGAAGGGTGATTATTGGAAGCAAATCACTCTTAATTGTAGGGAGTTCACAATTTGTCACAAAAAACTTGTCTAAAAGTAGGGCTCTTAAAAGTAAATCACTCCAAATCTTGTGAGTTTTCAGAGATTTACCTTACTTAGAACCTTCTAATTATCACTCTAAGTTCTTCATGAATGATTTTATTTTTTTTTTTAGTTTCTTCATTTTTGGTGGTTTTTTTGTAATTTATCCCGACAACGCACCTCCTAAAGGGCTAAGGGTAAAAATAGACATATTCTCCGTTTGATCCCTGCAGAAACGTGCTTCCTTCGTATATATTATTTAGTTACAGTTACGGACAAGTGCTGAAAGAAGAAAATAACACCGGGGACTAAGGACAGGGCCCAAGGGGCAAAGCGGCGACGGAGTAGCTGCGTATTCCGCTGCAGCGCCCGTACATGGTGCCAGCTGTGGTCCGCTAATTCCAGCTGTTCATCAGAGAAAAGCAATTGCTCCAACCTATCGCCATAAATTTTCCTGTGTGCCTCCTTCCATACAAGATTTTTTCTGTGGACCAACAATGATTTGGCTGTGTGGAAAAAGTGAAGAAGAGATTTGACGTGAACAAAAGGTGGATTCCCAGATTGCTTCACATCTTATTCTGAAATGGCCTTTCTTGACAAAAATTATTATGTCTTAAATTTCTTATTTTTATTTTTCATAAGTATATCAAAATAATTTTTATTTCTAAAGTAATATCTTATATTATCCGTCTGGTCTGATTATTAATATAACAAAAATATCCTTTCAAATGAGGCTGACCAGGCATGCAAGCCGGGCAATCATAATTATTGAAGCTGAATGGAGGTCGCACCACAATAGAATGAGGGCGCCAGCATGCAATCTTTATCCGATATCAAAGCGCATTTGGATTCTCGGCGGCTGATTAATCAGGATTCGCTACAGTGCGGTAGTCGCATTGCTTTGATTTGAGAGGGTAACTGGAGAGCCCTTCGATGGATGGAATGTTATTTTCATGGAAAAAATCCAAGTCGTTAATCTTACGCTTTATCTCTTGCCTACGTGGGCCCTCAACAATAAATCAGGTATTCAAAGTCGCTTTAACCACGTGCACAACAGTAGCAGCTTTTGTTGTTTATTTTAATATTTTAAAAAGTAATGATGATTGTAACTTAGAATTAAGATTCTACGTTAAAAAAAATTGAGTGATTTAAATATAAATTAAAATTATATTTAATATTAAATTGTAAAAGATAAAAAAAATTTAAATTATATATATTTAATATGTAATAATAATTGAATATTGTGATAAGGAGTTAAAATATAAAAATGTGTATATGATAATTATAAGTATATGTATTAATTTGATGTAAATAAGTTCAATAATTAAAAAATAATTAATTAGTAATAAAAGATATAAAAAAAATTGTAATGTAATATGTTTAGTGTGTAAATTTTTTTATTAAGATGACCAATGATTAAATAGGAACCAAATATAGCTAGAGTGCTTTTTGTTGATGGGGTGACATAATTATAATTTGTAATATAAAAATAGAGTGGCTATGTTTGTTTTTTTTTTAAATACTATTTATAATTACTTAAAAATTTTACAAACCAAATATATTACTATACAGTTTTTTTTAAAATTCAAATTAAAAATTATCTTTTTCTTATCTTTTGTAACTAACTAATAATTTTTTAATTATTATATTTATTTACAATCGAACCAACATCTCTTCTTGTAATTTTTCTACTCTTATTTTTTTATTAACCTGTAAACATATATACTATTACATTATTCAATTATTATTACATATTAAATATATATAAAAAATAATTTTTCTACCTACTCAAATCTTATAAATTAAGTATAATAACATGCAAGTCATTGTTTTATTGCAAGTCAAAATATAATTAATTATTTTTATAAGTAAATGATACATGACATCACGCTTTAACACCAAATGCAAATGAAAATGAAAGAAATTTTATTAGATATAAAAATTATATTTGGTTATAAAATTTTGATGGCATGAAAGTTTGGATTTTTTTTGAATTTTTATATTTATATGTATATAATATATTTTTTATATATAAAAATGATTAAATAATTTAATAACATATAGAAATAATAATTAATTTATAAAGTATAAATATATGTATATATATATCATTTACACACATATATATATTAGAATTAATTTGATTGTTAATATATGTAATGTTTAAATATTAAATATTATAGTGTATATATAAAAGAGTGAATAATATAAATATAAATTTAAATTTAAATTTTATTAAATAATATTTTTATATTATGTAAAATTAAGTAAGTGTAAAAATCCATCACAATCTTGAAACAATCATACCCACGGGTGTGTGGCTTGGATTTAGGTTCCTTGTGAAAGTGGTGGTGAAATTAAAACACTCTAATTATCATCTGCAGTCACAATTAATGCCCATAAATTATATGTTGTATGCCTATGTATGATATTTTGGTTCTTGCCAACTTTTCAGAAGGTGGATGAGTAGTTAACGTTAATATTTACTACACAATTAGGGGTCACAAACTCCCTCCACAGTTGACTTTGATCACAAGGATAACGAAACCCTAGCAATGTTTTTAACATTATGGGACCTTCATCGGTTGGTGACTACACTGAAGGTTTAAGATGATTTAAGCCCATGTGAAAAAATGGAAATTGTAAATAAAAAAAAAAACACTTAGTTTTTAATTAACAAACACTTAGTTTGTTAATTATGGTACGTTTTTAATTAACAAACACTTAGTTTGAAGCAACAACATTCAGCAAAAGAAACAAACAGAGACAGAAGCTTTGTTTTATGTGCTGAATGTAGTGTGTTTTTTTCTTGATACTAAACAACAATAAAAAACTGTAACAATACTTGGCAGATAAGAATATCGTCATGATTTGTTGTAATTTTTGTTTTGTTTGCACATAGGTTTGTTATTGTTAATCATTGTTTGGCTCCATTCAGAACCTATGGGAACTTCACTTGACACCAAATCATGGATCCTAGTTAGGTTTGGTGTACTTGCAATGACTCGTAAGTAGAATATTTAATTATGTAAAAAGAAAAGAAAAGAAAAACAGAAGACCCATCATCATATTTATTAAAAAATAATTAAATTTTGGTTTAAAAAATTTGTATGTATGTCATGTATTAACATAGCATGCATACATGCCTTAAAAAAATAGAAGAACTTTGTAATTGTAAACAAGATATATTATATTCATTTGAAAAACCTTTGAATTAAATTTTTGTTTTAAATATTCAAATACTAAATAAATTATACCATGTAAGCAGTCCCATGAGGGTTTGTTAAATGGCAAATTAAAGTTTCCAATTTGATGGCTTTTGTGTGTGTGCCCCTAAAGGAATATTTTCTTGTTCCAACATGGAACAAAAACGGTAATAAACTAAATAGTACAATTAGCCCTCCCTAAAAAGATTAAAAAGGATAAAGAGTGCAGAGTCAACAATACATAAACATGACCAAACAGGGAATAAAAGACAGACAAAAAGAGCATTAGTAAAGAATGATTCTCAAATTTGCCAAAAAATGGACTGAGAAAGTGTTGCATGTCATGTACTTTTTGGTTGAAGACATTTCAATTTGCTCAATGAGTGTAGCCAATCAATCATGAATTTTGTTACAGTATCTTTATCCCACATAAATTAATTAATTACAAAATATTTGAATTTTGAATTTTCCTTTAACATAGTATTCAATATATATTATTTTATTAATTAATGCTTATATTGATGTATGCATATATAATCAAGACTTAGAACACTAAATAGGTGAAAAACATCAACAAGGAGAAAAAGTAAATCTATAAATAAGCATAGGTTAGACGCCACCACCCCAACAAAAGGATAAATTAAAAATTCAGTTTTCTAACATTATTGTTTTAATTTAATAAAATGTAAAATTTCAACAAGAACAACGTAATTAGTTGATGAATTCATACGGGACAAAAAGTTTATACATTCTCGTAATAATTGAAGTGTTAAATAATACAACGGCTTTTAGTTAAGAAATGTTTGCTATGTTGTCCATGGTTGACTATTGAAATATCTAAAAAACTAATTAAACTTTTAAATGGAGAAAGGATGAAGTTTACTTGGATTGCAGGACTGAGGTTTAACAATTATTTAAAAAAATAAAAAATTTACAACAATTATTGGGACAACCCACGATTCCACCCATGCATGCATATTATAATACAACTAAGTACTAACAATTTATGACTGATAATTACTATTACAAAGTAAAGAAAGATATTCACCTTTGTGGGATTCAATCTCAAGAACTTATTTTCTAAGATCTTGCATCTTCGGAGACTTCAACTTAGTATTAAAACGAGTATCATCCAAAAAATATTTCTTTTATTAAAGAGGTAAAACACCGTAACAGAATAAGGTTTCGAGCAACATAATTGAGTTTATATAGTTAATTTTCATGGAATGATATGTATAAAATTTGATCTAAGCCCCAGCTGTCTGCATTTGCAAAGACAAAAATTAGAGGTGGTGAAGATTAATGCGACAGCTTCTTAGATTAATTGTTTATATATATATTGTAATATATGTATAAGTGCATGCTATATTGTTAATGTGTGTGTGTTGGTGTGTTATATATAACAGTATATTATGCACTAATTACAACATTTATTAAGACTAAGGGTGATCAACATGTGAGGCATCATCATTGCGGTTCATCTCTGATTCTAGGGTCCATTAAATCCTCTCAAAGATTTCCATCATTTGCAACTACACGTTTTTCATCACTAATGCTTGACTGTGATCTCATGTCAAATTACAATTTAACCCTTCTGCTTAATTTAAGACAGACATCCCTACTTGCTAGTTTTCTATAAGTAATTATATTATTTAATGCATTAAAATGTCGTAGGCTACAACTAAAATAAATGAATCATCGCAAAATTTGAACTATTCTAATAATAAAATTAAAAACCTTGTGTAAGGAAGGCTAGATTTAATACTCTTCTTGAGAACGTGTAAGGTCGGTCAAGTTGGTCATTTTAAATAATTGAATGCCAATAATTCTGTGAAATAAATTAAATAAATACATAATGGTTAAAAAGGCATGCAAGTTGGTTTTAGCTGTGACCCACTGCGGCATAATATTATTTGAAGCACGTTGTCCAAACATGGCATTGGGCGAAGAGTCCGCTGCGTCGGTGTCGGCATGAGACGTGGTCCCAGCACCTCCTCTGCTCGGCACGTGTCCCGTTCCCCCATTCGACAGCTCAGTGCAGGGTGGAGTTTTGTTTTGACGGTTTTACCCCTGGATTCTGCACTGCCCCATTCTCCGCGTAGCATTAATCGTCACTTTTATCACGTGATGCCCGACACGTCATCCGCTGCATCACCCTTCAATCGGGCCCCACCCATCCCCTACATTCTAAGCCTCATGTGCCTTAATGATAAAAAAATCTAACATCCAAGCCAAGAAAAGCGGGCTTTGTTCGTTGCGATATTATTCCAGATTAAAACAACTAGTTAAATTGTTAGAGCTTTGTTTGGACGTAACTTTTATTGGAAATGAAAAATAGTGCGAAATTTTAAAAATAATGTAAAATGGGAGAGAATGATAAATAAAAAGTTTTTTTGATGGAGAATTTATTAAAAGTGCGCATTATGACGAGACAATATTTTACGAAACAAGCATCCAAACACGGCCGCAATTTTATATTTTCTCCTTTTTAATTTTGCACTTTTACACAATTCCCATATAAATACAACTCAAAATTAGAGAAGAAAAAATTAATTAAAAAATAAAAGAATGGTGGGTGAGTTTTCTTTGCTTTTCTACGATTACATCATCAGAATTATTAATATTATAATCTTTATTCTTATGCACATAACAAATAAAATAAAAGACCCGTGAAGTCGACATGTCCTTTTACTTTATTTTGTAAAATACTTGCGTTGACCTTTGCTTTTTCGACAAGAATAGGTGAAAATATATTTTTTGTTACTTTCTTTTGCTTTTTACATGTGAAGATTTTGACGTATGCATGCTGCTTTCTTCAATGGTCTGTAACTTGGTTTTGTGGGGAGGTGCACCAGAACCTAGAATTCGAAGGGCATTGTCATGGCCACTGTGCCAGCTAATAGATTTGGTGAAGCTCATTGACCACAACTGCCCTGCAAAAAAGTTGAAAATACTTTGGCAAACTTGACAACGACTAAACGACAAAAATTATTGTTACAGAATTTTGAATGAAAGATTAAAATAATATCCAACAAGATTTAGAGAGCATGATAGTGATACTGATTTAGTAACTTTTCTCTAGTCGATGCAAGATGGAAGTCAGATTCTTCCTCCTCAAAGTCACACATAGATAAACTCGTTCTAACATTACAAATGTCACAAATTTCATTTTCAAACACGAGTTTGTCCCAAGGACTTTTCTCTAGTCTAAAAGTCTTGCTGCCTATTGTTGAACAACCACTCTCCATCCCATCTATTGTTTAACAGTGGATCATAAGAAGAATGCTACAAATTGCCAATGAACCCCAATTAGCACTTTTTTCTTTTTTCTTTTTAATTTCCACAATAACATAAACGTGAAGAAAAAGCATATTGACAGTTGTGATTAAATAACATAAAAGCCCAAAGGGGGAGCAAAATTCACCTCAGAGGATGGAGGGACGAGCAACTCATGACCAACAAGAAGCTCCAAAGGAAAATGCAAGCTTTTGTGCAATTTAGTACTTCCTTGGCTTCCATAGCTAAACCGCAACAAGTGCAAAACCATTATGTCAGAAGCTCCAGAATCTTAACATACGTGCTGGCAGTGACCACCTCTGTCTGAGATCATTTAGATCATAATCACATTTGAATGAGCAATCTGAACGGTAAGCTTTTTCATTTTAGTATTGGCTGCTTGTATGAGAACCATAAGGGATACCACAGCAGTACCATCCTTAAACCAATTACTTGCTGCAACGAATTTGCTTGTTTATATGGCATAAAGGACGAATCCAGAACGCAAATGCAGAACAAAAATAAGAGATGAAGTGAAAGAATAAAAGATCCATTATTAAACTATAGGAAAGTGGATTATCACATTCGAAAGAAGAAAAAGAGAAAGGGGATGTTGGATATATAATGTACCTTTCCAGCTGCTGATTGTGGTAGCCTTCAAGTGTTTCTGGTGCAGAGAACAATCGAAGTGTATCTTCTATTGTCCAGACAGGCGCAGGACATATATTAAGGTGGAGTAAGAGAAATGGCTGCAACTCAACGAAACCGGGCAACGGCACTCATCCGTTCAGCCTCAATCTCCAGTCCCGGTGTAATGGATTGCTGGCTTTGTCTTATGTGTATCATCTCATGATTTCACTCATATTTATGCTGGTAGTAATGCCCCAGCTACACATAAGACACATACCTGATCATACATAGTACCTCTAAAACAAAGTAAAAACAGACAACATTGCACTACATACTTTCCAGTTTTTAAACTTCTATAAAGAGCACCTGTTACATTTTTTTCTTGCGTTTTCTTTCCCACAAATAGTGAGGTCATACTTTTCACTAATTGCCAAACCATCTGTCTAAAATTTCCAAACCTGACATAAGTTCAAAGTGGTAGAAAATCTATATTCAGCACAATTACTTTTAATGTTGTAATAAATCAGATTGTAGCTTTATAGTTTATACTAAGCTGATTTGGCCCACTATTTTGACATATCTGGTAGAAAATAGTGATCATGCCTCATGATTCTCCATGTAAAAGCATTGGAATAAAGAACATACAGATAACCAACAGATAATTATTGTTGAAGTATCTGAATGATAGATAAAAAAGGATATTCACAGAGATTGATGTGGTTAGGTGCTCCAAACCCTGACCTACCTCTCACATTAACAACACTCAACTGAACTCCAAAAATGGAACTCAACTTTGAAGGTATGGAACAATGAGTTCTTGTAATAGCAGTTTGGCTCCTTGGGCCAACAGCCTCCCAGTTGTCTGCTAAATTTCATCATCAGTTAACAAGACCAAGGACGCAGGTTTTCCATTTCCATTTGAAACTCACCCATCGAGTTTGAGTAATTCATCCTGCATCTGATGCATGACAAAACTTAGGAACTCCTGAGAACTTATTGCCTGAAAGATATGCAAAATTCCCTAATCAAAATAAGTTACTGTTGAATTCAAATGCATCAATGAACAAATACTTAAAATAGCATATATGGGTTATAATTTTACTAGACGCTTCGAGATACATAACAGGTTTGGGAAAGACTGTGAATCAAATAAGCAATATAAATAATTGAGAAATTGAAGATTTCAAAACTCTAATTTTACTTCCATTTATAATGTAATTGGTGAAGACCTATAAATATTGTTCACATAGGACATTGAGACACTAATTATACTTTTATAATTATTCAGCTTAGCAATGAGAATCCATGTTTGACCACTCAATACTTTACAAAATCATAATATAAAGCAAGAGTTGGGAAAGAACATAACAACTATATTTGAATATTCTATGAAAGCATAGACTATTATGAAATTATGATTTATCTCAGCAAATTTACATTTTTGATTTGAATATCTGCAGTTTTAGTGTTCCCCTGGCAACCATCTACTAATCAATTGATTTACGGCATTCTGTTCCTAGCACATGTGGCCCTTGATGGGGCTATATTAGTGAGTTTGCTCTGACACCTATTACAATGATCTTTCAGAGATATAAATGAAAAGCAATTCCTGGCACAAAAATTTCTCAGCAATTGAACAGGGAAACGTTGAGGGCTTGTAGCAACTTCCATTGGAACCAGCCACTGCTCCCTAATGCTCTGATGGGTCTCCTATATTCCTCCAAAATAACAGGTCCTTTACCAGATGATGAAAAGAAATTTTCTTAAATGAGAATTATCATCAGAAAATGGTCAAGCAAAAATTGCAAAACGAGTGACTGCAATCAAATTGACAACAAAGAATAAGATCAAAAAGAAAATAGAGGCAGTTCCCACGAACCTATGCCTGCCTGATTTGTTATCAGGAATATTTGGAGTGAAACTCTTCAATATGGAGTTAAACATGACAGGCCGCAATGGCCTTCCAGTTTCAAGTATGGTCTTCTCTTTCTTTCACAAACTGAGTCATCAAGCATGTCAAAGTCAGAGATGAATTTAACAAACGCCTGCAATGCTGGGAAACCGATCTACAATGGGCAATAAGACATGCAACAGTCATGAATTGATCTTATGTTAAACTGCGTTTGTATTATATATAGATTCTAAATGCTACCTCTGGTATAACACAATATTTTAGCTCATGCAAGAGTTCAAAAAAAGGAGAACAATATTGTAGTGCCTGGAGAGTTGTGTTGAGAAAGCGTAGGTTCCCCAAGTTGACCAAACCTCAAGGCAAGAAGTTCCTAGGACTGAATTTGCTTGTTTAATGTCTCGGAGATACTCTTGCTGGACTCCACATAGTGAATTATGCTTATGGAATCACCCAAAACAATATCTTCCAAGAAGGAAAAAAATTCACTCAGACTTTGGATAGCTGGCAATTCTGTTGAATTTTTTGAAAATTTACATGCATTAGCAGAACTTACCGATGCGGAGTGTCCTATGTGGCCTGGCTTTAGTTCTTTTACATCACTATCACCATGGTATTGTCCTACTGATGCATCCATGTTCCACCACAGAAACAACTTACAAGTCTGTTGTGATTTCAATGATGCAAGGAAGTCTAAAAGCATTTCCAGTACTAGCTGGCTTTGATAGCTCACACCCTTTAGGTGAACAAAGCTCCGTCACTTAGTACTAAAGACACCAACGAATCTCAAAAGTTTCCAAATCCAAAGAACCAAATTTCTTTTGTGCGTGGCATTGCATGGATCTGATCTCATATTCCATAAATCTTCCAAAAATCAACATCTGAAATAGAAAGAATTACATATGCTCAACATAGGGAACCATTGTTACCCCATTGCACACTTCAAAATTCTCATATTAAAGTATGTAATAGGAGCTTGAGCTCTGCTCACCAGAACTTTCCATTTAGACTTGTTCAAGTTGGGATTTCAGGGCGTTGTTATATATTTAAGGTGATGATTAGAGATTTCAAACACCTTTTTACTAATAAAGCTTCTAGTTTTTCGTTTTTGCCATATTCCATTTTACTTCTTATTTCATAGCAAGCCACAGATCATAGATTGAAAAAAAAAAAAAAAAGAAAAGAAACCAAAAATAAACCAAGGATATTCCCAAGGATCATAGCGGCCTCAGTTTATTTTATGCTGAAGTTTATAGGATTTCCTCATCATCGTCATTAGGATATTCTTTTTCTTCATCGTTACCTGTGCCCAATTCCTGCAATCCGTCCAGACTGATATCTTCATCTTCATCTTCATCATCGACAGCGGCGTCGGCATCGATTTCGTCATCCCAATTAATCTCATCGATGTACAAATCAGGGTTCGGAATAATATCGGATTGTTGGGGAATGGGTAGGCCATGAATCTGGGCAAAGAACCCGCTCTTGGCATTGTGGAATAACTCCTCGGCAGCCGAATCGTTCCATTCGAAGATTTTGGGTGCGAATTCTGTCTGCTTCTTGGCTTCCAAGAAATTCTCCCATTTGAATAACCCGATTTTGTAGCAGAATTCCTTCTCCCATTATGGAATTGCAGGCGCCCAAACCACTGAAGAAAAGGGGGAAAATATTTATTTGTCAAGAATGTAAACTGAATATTGAAAGAAAGCAAAAAATAACACCATTTCGAAATTTTCTGCATTAGCATAAAACCCTACAGTGATAGGAAAAGTAAGCAGCTCCGCCGACACATTTCTTGATTTCATTGTCTTCAATAAAAAAGGAAACTAACTCATAAAAGCGATTTGAGTACATCCACTTATGAGACGCCTGCTTTCTTGGACGCTGCATGCATGCCGATGATCTCTTCCTGTAAACAGACTGACAGTGAAGTAGGCCTTCGCCGCATCTTCCTAACCTCTCCACTGTTTCATGAGCTCGAAATTAACACTCCCGGAAGAACTTTTTTCTTCAACAAGATCATTGAATATGATTTTGTTTTTCTAACACACTCCAATCAGGTTCATTTCCACGCACATGATTGCTTTGGGGGGGGAGGAATGATGAAAAGAACAGATAAATTTGCAGGTGTTGGACATGATATAGGAAAACCATTTTTTCAACCACACCATATTTGCATTACATAGGGACTAAAGGCGACTCACACTTCGATCAAACTATGCCAAAGTAGAAAATCTAACATATTCTTTTATCAAAAAATTCTTCAGTTTTGATTTTTTTAGTTCAATTTACCAAGTAAAACTGAATACCAAAATTTATTAACATTTTTTGAATTCTTTTCGAAAATTTACTTATTTTTCTTATTAATTTTGGTCTAGCATTTTATATATTTAAGAATTGATTTGCTTTGTTCTTCATTAAATTTATATCACTATCTTATATCTATTCAAAAGATATATATTTTAAAAATATATATATATATATATTTTTTTATTATAATTGTATAATTTTTGCTTAAAAATTTCAATTAAAATAAGAATGTTTGATATTAATTTATGAGTTGTTTATTATAAGTTATTCATGAAATCAAAACTGGAAATGAATCACAACCCTAAACCTTACAATCTCTTTATCCCCTTTCAAGAGCATTTTATAGAGTCACGCAGAGCTTCAAATTTCCGGAAAATAACTGAATTTATAGTTTCCAGTCAATGAAGAAACCTTGTAGCTTATGCACAGCCCCACAACTGCAGCTTACAGATCATTACAAACGTACAGACTAGTTACAGTAAACCAGGTTTCTATCCTTGTCCTATGACAAAACTGCTTCTGCCCTTCACTTTTTTGCATCAATCCAGGCCAAAATTTGCACACCTTCATCAAGCTTTGGGGCAGTAAGAAAAGCTAACAACGAACATCCATCCGTTCTCCTTCTAGGAAATGTGTGCGGGCGCCATTAATGTTTATATCCAGCAGAAGATGGAATCATTAGTCCGTTGGCTCTCCATTGTTACCATTTCGTTTAAGGGTCTCAAACCATAAAGCAAGATATATAGCCATCCGGTGATTCTTGGTACGGATATTTGAAGTTTATCTAGGAAAGACATCAGGAAAACCAATAACAGTACTGATTTCCTTCTGACCCTCTGGCTGAGTTTCCACCAAATGATCTCCGAACATCTTGCCAATTTCTCCTACTGCTACTTCTCTCAGATGGATAGAAATGAAAATCTGAATAAATTTTCGAGGTGTTACTGCCATTGCCTCTATTTGGTGCATTTCGCTTGTCTTCTTCCAGGTCATACCACGAGTGCTGCAACCAGAAAGCATTCAGCCAAGAGAATTGACAGTCGCAACAGTTCATTCAAATGTTACGGCTGCTGGGGACACCATAAAAGAACTTTATGCGATGGCATTACTTTCGATTGTTTTTCAGGCAATGGTCTACTATTTCAAAGAAAATGATCATCTCCCCTAAAAAGAATTCTTCTATAGACCACCTAAACATTAAATTTTTCAAGTGAAAAGTGGAGAAACTACATTCGAGTAGTGGGCAATCAAGTTTGAAATGAATTGATACCTTGGTAGCATCTGAAAGCACCGTGTAAGCCTCTCCAATCATTTTGAAGAGCCTGTCTGCATCTTTATGGACCTCTCCTGCTATTTCCTTCCATATAACATCATCGGGATTTTCATTTCTAACAAAACATTGACCAGTCTACACGAAACAAAATTATATTTTAGTTATTCACATAGCTCGTTGATTAGAAGAACAGATCAAAAAGGAATATATATATAACAAAACCTTGTCTGGGTGATACTTTAGTGCAGCTTTGAGATAAGCCTTCTTAATTTCAGAAGCAGCAGAAGTGGGATCAACTCCCCTGGCATTCAAGAAGCGGTAATATACAAAAACTGATTTACTATTCCCAGTGGCTCAACAAATACTTTGTATTCCTAGAAAGGAAAACAAACTCACTTTTCAGATGCGGGGGGGGGGGGGGTTTGGATTAATGCTGTTTAACATGAAAAGCACACATATCAAACCCAAGAACAGATTCAGAATGTGAAAATGGTTTCCAGCAGACCTGCAAATTGAATTGTACCATATATATCTGTCCGTCTTCAAGTACATTAATCTTACAATTTCCATAATAGTCAATTAGACATATCAGCTTAATTTTTGAAGTCAACGAACTAAATACAGTAACTGCAGGAATAAATTATTTGCTTCTTGCTGAAAAATGGATATTGTATATGTGTCATCGTACCACATAATATAGCAAATAGTTGTGACCTTCATAGACAAAGTATGCTACTAAATGGTTGGCATGTGGTCAAAGAAAACTTACAAATGAGATACATATTTAAGGGAATCTCATCTCTAGCTGCCTCTTCCATTTCTGAAAGTTTAAGTTGAACTCGCCTAAACTTATTCACACAATCCGTTTTGTCAGATGTTCCAGGTCGATGTGTCTTCCTCTCTACTTCTTCCGTCAGAAGATGTACAAGTTTCTGAAGATCTGCAACTGCTTGCCCATAATCTCTGATCATCTTGTAAAGCATGGCTCGTCGAGAGACGGCCTGCACAGGTATGAAAACCAATTAGAATAATTTCAATACACCTACTAAAGTAGTTAGAAACATCCAAGCAGCCCAAAATTATATGTAATGCACAAAGCCAACTAAAGTCAGCATGAAATGCAAAACTAGCTGCCAAACCATTTAACGTGAAAAAGAATACCAAAGAGAAGTAACATGTAAAATATGTTAATACCCTAAGCACAATAAGTTTCTTAGTGCCAAAAATCTATTGAATTTTTTCTTTCTATTTTCTTTTTCTGCTATAAGTGCCAGAAGCACAAGTGAACAAGGCACACATGCTCGTGCCATGGCCTAATCTGATGTAAATTATTTTTAAACAATCTGAGGACCATGCATAAAGTCAATATAAATGCCTAATAGCTGACAAACTTGGCATCTAAAATGTACACAGGTAGCAGAAATTCACCCCCATTTCTGCGTCATTTTCGGAAATCAAGCAGACTTCCCTAATGATATAGAACAAATTGCTGATTAAACATGGTTTAGAGTCAAACCTTATAGTAATTTCCATCAAGGGCAATAGCAATGCAGCAATCTGCAATGGCATCTACAATCTGGCCCGTTGACCAATATGCAGCAGCTCAGTTACAAAAACATATCGCTCTGCGTAAGGACGTGATTCCACAGAACATGAAAGCAGCAGTTGTATAATGTTCAACAGTTTCTGTGTGCTTGCCTGACCTGTACGCTTCATTTCCTTCAGTCTAAACAGCACCAATTTGACTGTTATCAAGGAGGTTAATTGATTTGTTGAGTTTAATCTTCAAACAGAGAGGGCAATGGAGGAGACAAAGAGGATTGTCCAAGGGTTACAGCTAAAAAACATTCTCAATTATTTCACACAGGTCAAAACGAGTCAGAGAACATTATGCATCCACTAATAACATCAAGGCCACAGTTCTCACTAACATGAGAAGACTATATGAATATTTGTTATTTTAACCACACGCATCGCGAGAAAAGGTAAGACAGATTTGCCATTTAACATTATAGTCTTCATATTGAAAGAAAAGTTGTAAACTAATCAAAAACATATTATCAGAAGTTCAAAACATATTTTCATGGACCAAAGTTCAATAACAATGAATGATACAAATTGTCATGATAAATGCACATTATTGTCAGATTGGATACATATATCCAGGTCTCTGACAGTACTTATAACCCAAAAACAGCAAATTAAATTTCAGTTATCCACCCCATTCATCTATATAAATGCAAAATAGGTCCAATTCTGGAAATCTTATTATTCAATGGAAATCACAAACAAACTCACATTATGGTGCATCAACTTGTGTATGGTGTCAATCAATGGAATCATGGATTGATGGGTTCTGCTTTCACTCCTGAAAAGTAAAATTGGCAAGAAGAATTTGAAGCCAAGAAAACAATACAATTCTTTGAATGGAAACTAATAGTCTTTCTAAATAAATTGGGTGTTACCATTCCACGGGTGACACTGATTCCTCTTGCTTCTTTAGGAAAACAAGAGCTTCCTCAGGTCTTCCTTGGTAGAAGTAGGACTTAAGGATCAGTGACCAACACCAGATCCTGAAGGAAGGTGCCCTCTTCAAGTCAGAACCACGAAACTCCACTGAATGGCCATCGACACCACATAAATGAAAGTTTGACTCCACCAAACCAAGAATTTGCTCACAGAACTGAATTAACTCTTCATATTTCTTCAGCTGTTATTGATATAAGAGTAGAATACCGTTGGGACAGGCATATCAATAACATAACAAAATGCTAAGTCTATGATTCACAAGTTATCGTCACCACAGAGAAGTATATGTCGAAGTTTCTCTTAATTCTAATCCATACCGTAAGAAGAGCATCCACTTTCATTTGAAGTAATTTGTCAGAAAAAGTGCTTATTCTCAATCCTTCAGAAATCAAATTAACAGCAGAATCTGTCGCTGGATGTTTTTCGGCCCAAAAGTTCTGCAGCCTGCTTCATGCATTCTTCAACTTTCTGAAGCCAATTAAACAAAAAAATAATATCATTTATTTTCTTAAATGTAATTAATATTATAAAAATCAAAGAGAAAAAAATACATAATCAATACTTCAGCAAAAAGATATTGCAAATTCTTAACACCATTAAGAGCATCAATATTACAATTTTTCAAAAACTAAAACTTTTTAAGACTCGCTATAGAAAGTCAAATTTTGCTCTAATGAAAGGGCGACATGTGGCAAAATTTGTATTGAATATCAATTAAAAAGAAAATTTATTATTTATATTTTAGGAATCAAATTAAATACAATTCTTAGAATTAAATAATAAAATAATTTTATATTTTACTATAAATATCATTGACCAATCAAATCATAATAAATGTCGATATTGGCTAATCAAATTGTGACGAGTTGCAACACTGGCCAACTAAATTATGACAAGTGTCAGAGCCGGTAAACCATGTGTCAAATCTTGCCAATTTGGCAACCAAATCAAATCAAAAATCTAAATTATTTTGAACTAAGTTTTGGTTTGATCCCTTTATAAGGTATGCAAGCAGCTTGAAAATTTTTCAAGTTCAGTCATAAAATAATAAGAGGATGCATTTTTGATAGATTACTAAAAATTGAAGAGTATCTCATTAAAAGCAAATGAAAGAATGTTTCATTCAAAAAATGGATGATTACAGTGCTTTAAACACAACAAGAAGGAAGCCTGAACAAATCTAATCAAAAAGCTTCAAATCCCTCAGCTCTTTCTTAGCAGCCTCAACAAGTGCCTTCAAGGACTTTAAGGTTAGCCATATCACCATCTAGCAGAGAAATGTTGATTATGGCATCAACTTCTTCCTCTATCTCTTTAACTCCAGCTGAAACATTTTGAGGAGACTGGATCTATAACTCCAAGGACTTGGATAATTTCTTCAGCTTTTGCTTTAAGGCAGTCCTCAACATTTTTCAATTCTACATTTATTTACTAAATCTCCTCTGCCTCCTTGTTATTCTTGAACTGAGCATCTTGTAGATGATCCTTTGCCTCACCAAGTTGTCGAACAAGAATCTCCTTAGTTGGTCTTTCAAATGCATAGGACCTTGCATCATCATAAGTTGAGACTTTAGCAAACAATGTTTCCAACAAACCCTCCAAATGAAAAATGTTAAATTAGCCAAAACCCTTCATGGATTGAAGTATCAATAAAACATTATCCTTAATGGAGGAGATGGATTCAGCCTGGGTCTTTTCTATCCTTTCACAAAGACCAATCCACAGCTTCTAAGCATAGTTCTTTTCATAGTTATAGAGAAATTTATTATTCTAAAAAATAGAAACTGCTATAGGAGATGAATAGAAGACCAATCCATAGCTTCTAAACATACTTCTTTTAGTTTACCACAATTCCTTCTAGCGACATGGACACCTTAGCTTATGAAGCAATCAGAAAGGCTCCACCTCCTGTGGCAGTCTCCATTTTTTAAGAATAGTATCTTTTCAGAAACTTCCCATTGATGGGGCCGATTCTTAGTCCATCTTCAGCAACCAGCATATATGTGCCATTGGTGTAAACTTCTTTCACCACATAGGAGGCCATCTCATTTTGGTGCAAATTTATTTCTAGTGCAATGGATCGTGGAGATAAGTCTTCTTACTATAAGTATTAAATCACCAACCTAAAAGGATCGAGAGTGCCCCTTCTTGTTGAAAGCCTTTAACAAGCAAGCCTAGTAACACTCTAACTTCTACTACGCCTCTAGCCTGTTCTCATCAAGGACTTTCAATTCTTGGAGTCACAGTTGGACATTATACTCCTCTATTAGTTCCTCTTGTATAACTTTCCTTAAAGATGAGATTTGTTGCTCAAGTAGGACAACCACCTTAACACTATAAACTAAAACACACAGAGTTGCTTGTGTAAGGGTTCTGTAAATGGTTCGATACGCTCACAAAGCCTTTCCAATCCTTTCATGCTAGTCTCTTTTAGACTTAGAGATTATCTTCTTCAACAAACTGCCAAATTGTAAATTGAAAACTTTTATTACTTAAAGCTAAACTTTTGGCACAACTTGTCAATTAGACAACTTGTCAATTAGGCTATTAGAGAATGACTTTCCATTATCAGTGATCATGTACCAATGAATCCATAACGGAAAATGATGTTAAGGCAAATGAAGTCAGCAACACTCTCCTTTTAAACTTCTTTGAGGGGAACCACCTTAACCTAAGAGAAATAATCAATGGCAACCAAGATATAAAGAAATCCGGCAAAGATAAATTGTTGCAACAGATTTAAACATGATCATTTTGAAAAATTTTCCACTGGGATGCATGAAGCTCCATCTAAAATATACACATTATATCTAGCTTAACAGTCAGAGTCATATTCATAGAATTGACAGGTAGGTCAAGCATTGATTCCAATCTATTAGGCTAATCATAAGCAATTCAGCAAACGGGTGGAGAGGTTAAAAAATAAACACACTGTCCTAACCGGGGTTCCATAATTAAAAAGATAGTATAATACACATGCAGATTCAATAACCTTACATTCTCAAGGCCCTCAGAAGCTTCTAGCAAAACCTTCCGTCCACACAGGCATCAGGCCCTGCTTGCAAACACCTCATAAAATTCTCAGTTGCATTTTCAACTTCTCCTAGGGAAAGGTAACAGCTTTGAGACTGAAAAACTAAGTTATAAGGAACAGAAATAATTTTTAATACAATCAACAAAAAGAAATAGCGAGCAAACTGATATTAAAGCAATTGAAGAGCAACTAATATATCAAGTCTATTCTGGCAATTTGTCGGTTGTATTAAATGGTTAAAATTAGAAGGCTTCTGAGCCTGATCAAAGTCATGTTTCACTTAGCTTTGGATTACTTACGGTTGATATGGAAGGCAACTGTGAAACACTCCACAACACTGATGATAGTGGTGTGTTAAAGCAATTGCTCAATGTCAAAATTCTATCCATGTAGTAAAAGCAAGAGAAAATTAAATGCATATCATATATATGAGACAATATCTGCTTGGGCATTCTATATAATGAGAAACAATAAGTCTATATTGTCACAGCTGGCAACTTATATTCTTTGATCAAACTATTTGAATATTTTTAGCCAAAAAGTGATTCATCAAGTGAGTATTAATTAACAAAAATATTGTAATATTAATAGAAAAACATCCTATTCACCAATAATTAAATATGGTACCGCAAATCTCACTCACTCACTCGCTAATTTTTTTTTTGGGGATGAGGGAGGGTGTTTCAGGCTCAAATTTAACTGATGACTGGCTACTATTTTGCACCTTGGAGGCATATCTTTTACTCTCTGTCAAAAGTGGAAACCAATAAGAATGCAAAATAGTATAATGCCGGATAACTGCATAGTTAAGAAGAGACAAGCACATCAACACTTCTCCAAGAAGCAGGGAAAAAGATGGTAATCAAAAGTGAAACGAACATGCCATACCTGGCAGCTCGAACTTGCACCTTAAGGAAATTGGGGTGTATTGCAGAAGCTCTTGTGCAATCTTCTAATGCTTCTCTCAGTCTCCCAAGTGACATACGTGCTGCAGCACAATTGCTATAGCACAACATAAGAGCCCTCAGACGGCTTCTAGATGACTCTTGAGAGATACAACTCACTCCCTGAGTGTAACAATCTTCAGCTTTTGATAAGTCCCCCTTTGCATAGGCTTGATTACCCCTGCATGGAACAGAATCAAAAGCAAGCCCATGGATCAATAAATATGGTAATACGCTTATGGAAACAAACCAACCAAACTGCCAACATATAGGAGTTAAAAAGGGAATAATGTATCCAAACAGCAGTTCCATGAATCTAAATGAAAAAAGAACAGATTCACACCTTAACAGCCATTTTTCACAAGATTCCTGAGCTGCAATGCTGGCAGCTGTATCATAGTCTTGCTTAGCTACCAGCTCTTCAACTTGATAAGACTTATCCATATTTTGGCTTAAAACAGCAGAACGGAGATCTTTCCGACCCTGCTCTGTTGATGACAATGATGATCCAGAACTTGAAATGTGGGTAAATGCAATGATGCCTGTGAAACTTTGACAATCAGAGTGGTGCCAAATGAATCATAACAAAATTTGATTCGCTTTTTCTTCTTCTGGTTGCATATTGATGCGGAGGACTTGGCAAGAGAAGAAGAAGATGCAGCAAAGGTGAAGCTACTCTGCATCCTGTCCGCTGAACTTGTGTCATATTTAAACTGAGTCCCTCCATCACTGTTTTGTTTCTCAATTTGCGAGCAGGGATTTCCTTCAGTCTCTGCCGTAGTAACAAAGAAGGCAGTGCTGTTATCTAACTCATCAATTGCAGACTTGAAGCTTTCAGTCTCAGCCCCTGGAACAGAATCTTCTTCAGGACTCTCAGCCCCAGTACCTTCATTCACGCGACATTTAGATTCTTTCTCTTGCCCTCCATTATCCTTCAAGTCACATTCATTTATATGCAAGCCCTCTGTTGCAGACATTAGAACTTCATCAGCTATGTCATTTGCAACATTTGGGTATGCTTCACTTGAAGAATGATTTTCATCAAGATTAGAAGACTCCTCTGATGCCACAGAAGTCTCCCTTGAAAAACTACTCCTTGACAGTGTTTTCTCATACGGAGAGAATTCCATGGGTGAATATTGTTGAGAAGATTCTGCCTTTTCTTGAAAATTTTCCTGACAAACAAATTCTTGCTGGAACTTCAGGGGAACCTTCACCAGCTTCTTCCACTTCGCCTTCTTTTTCTTTAATCCTCTGTCTCTAGCTGATTCCCTCTTTATCTCAGATTTTCTGTTTATGCCAAAAAATGCGTGTGTTTTTGGATCAGGTGTCTTGAACTCCACATGTTGTGGTGCCACACTGTCCAACTTGCTAGTGAAAACTAAACTCAAATTTCTTGTCAGCTAGGTCTGCGGATGGCATCTGAGGGACACTTCCAACTGCTTTGAAATGACTATTTGCAAACATAGGTGATGATGTTGAACCACTCTCACTTTCGAAGTTCACATAATTATCACGACTCTTGCTATCTAAACCAGCCTGAAAAGTAAATCCCGGACTAGATGATCCATAAATACCATGCAAATTCTGATCACCTGTAGCCCGCATGCCATGCATGGCTTCTGCAACAAAATGCAAGCTTGTTTTGCCGTTGAGGTGATCAGAATTGTTTCCAGCTACATTATTTGTATCCAAGTCCACTGGTTCACTGGCATTTCCGCTGTCTTTGAACATGAATTTATTCTCATCTCCAGAACTAACACCATCAATCTTCTCAATCACAGAAGCGTACAGAGAATCTTTAATATTCAAAGTTTTTGACTTGTTTTGAAGCACAGAATCCGTTCTCCCACCCAAGGACTTCTTATCACTCCTAAAGCAAAAAATCTTTGAGTCGTCCCACTTGCAGTCTTTCACGTCTAAATTCTTCATCCTATTTGGAAGTTCTTCCACGTTGTATAATTTGTCGAGACAATCACGGTTAATGTACAATCTTCTCATCTCATCCGGCAGCTCAGAAACCAAGCTTTCCTCCACATCTTGCAAGCTTTGATCTTTACCACTCAAATCTACATTACCACTACTGGAACTAGCTCAACGGGTACTACCAATCTTCACATCCACACTATTCAAATTCGCCTTCTCTCTCTCAATATTCACTCTCCTCATCTCATCCACAACCTTAGTTCTCTCCACGTTATTCACAACGGCTTCGCTAAATAAGTTACTCTTATCACTACTACTAGTAGTATGACAACCACCATTGGAACCAAACACCAATCCACGACCCACATTCTGTTGGCTCCGTTCAGAAGCGGGTTTAACAGTGTTAAGGCCAGAATCAATACGCGAAGACTCAAAGCCCGAATCTTCCCGACCAAGACGGTGGCCCGTTAACGGCTTCCGGAACTTTGCAAACCGCGGCGGGCGGGAGAGGCCAGCGGCGGGCTTTGAAGGGCCCAAAGACGGAGAACTAAACCCAAAATTCGGATCCATTCGATCTGGAAAACTCCATATCATCGCCGTTGATGTCATGCTATGAATTGAAATGCGAAAGGAATGACCGTTACTACAGGATGGCCGCAACGTAACACATCTAATCCCACGACTGGCGATTGCCGACGAACGGACGTTCGACAATCTGGTACCAAATTAGAATGGCAAAAACCGAAAAAATCGATTCTTTCAACCGTCTTGACATCGACAAAGAGTTTAAGAACAGCAGTTTTTTGCACAATCATTCAGTTTCCATTTTTATTCTTTTATATGTAACATTTAATTTTTGGGAAGAAATGATTCGATTTCCAAAAATTCCAATTGATCAGATTGCTTCAAATTGAAGGAAAAACGGAGGGGATATCCGTCCTTTCACAAGAATCACAAGTCGTACATAATTTGTATTCAGAGTTTTCCTTCCTGTTTCTTGATACTTCTTGATTTCCCTCACTCCGCTCTTTCTTACCCTTTTAGGTTTATATCCTTTTCTCGACAAAGTTCAATTACAATTGAAGCAGAGATAATTGTGGCTATGTTGGCGTGGGCGGTTTGGATGGGAGATGATGTTTGATCGGTCGTGTTGATACGATGTAGATTTATTTAAATTTGTATATTTAAATATATATATATATATAATATAATAATAATTAAATAATATCATAATATATAAATATAATAATTAATTTTTAAAATATAAATATATATAAATACGATAATAAACATATGTATGTATATATATAAATATTAATTTAATTATAAATAAATGTAATAATTAAAAAATAAATAATTAATTATATATATAAAGAAAAAAAATTTAAATAAAAAAAATTGAATTGAATTATAAGATAGTTGATTGGATGAAACCAAGGAGAGAAGAAAGGCAAATCGCAGGAAACAAACATAGCCTGTAGAAATTATAACGTTGTTTCGAGTCTAGTGAGTTATCTCTGGCCCATACTATCAAAATCTAAGTGGGTTTTTACTAAATAATTAAATTATTAAATATATTATCATATTTAGATGTTAATTAATCATAAATTAACAAGAAATGATCTATAACAAATGTAACGTTTGGCAAACATTAGCGAGTTCTTTGAAAGTTAACTCATAAATTTATAGAATTGGATCCTCAACTTCAGTACATGCTGTGGATTTAAGTGATGACGTCATATGATATTCACAACCTAGTTTTAAAGTTGCGTCAACCGCATTAGTTCCTTTATTTGGGGGAGATTTACAAGGGATAATTGGAGTATTAGTGCATACTAATAGAGATTTTCTTCAAGTGTTGCATCATCAATCACTTGATTTCTGTCATTGGTTTCTAGCTATTTCTTACTTTGCATTAAATACATTTTTCTGAAAATTATTTCATATGTCCATGATTTTTATGATTTAATATTGCTCATAAAGATGGATTATTCTCCGGGTATGTTTCATAAGGAGACCCAAAACTTGGTTTTAAGTACTCTTTGGGCCAACATCATTGCCACTGAGTTCCCCTTCTCATTAACGGAAGGAAATTTAAAAAAAAAAAAATAGTGTGAAAATTCATGGAAGCATGAGGCTTTGTTTGAATGCAAATAAAGTTTAGGAGAAAAATTGACACAAGAATTTAGAATAGTTTAAAAATAAAAGAGAAAAAAAATTGTTATCTTAAGTAATATATTTCAAATAAGAATGTTAATAAAATAAATTATTAGGTTCGAACCAGATTCAGTTAGATAATAGTTTTGAAATTTAATCAAACTTGAATTCGAAGTTAAACAAGTTTTTCTAAATTCAATCAAGCTACTTAACTCTAATTCTAGTTGGATTTTGAGTTTTACAAAATTGAGATGAATAAAATTTGAATAGTCGCCTAGTTTGAATAAATTCGGGTAATTGTCCCGCTTGACTCACTAACACCTTTCAATGTATAAATTTTGATAGAAAGAAAATTGTTGATAATTTGCACCCAAACATGGCATGAGAATCTGCAATTTCAATTGCAGCAGCCCTTGAGAATTGTTCTCGGAAATTTATAAGGTATTCTTCAATTTTCATTTTATCAAAGTACGTATTTTTAAATATATTACCCATCAAAAGAATCTTTTTTTATTTGTATTTCTTAATTTCTCACCTTACAATTTTCTGCACCAAGTCTTATTGGACAATAACAAAGTCCAACTGCTCAACAAAAGCAATTTTGATTGGACTTAATGTGGCGAAGCCTGAATAGAGCTGCGGTGAGCCCAACGTCCCAACAAAATCAAAAAACAAAAGCGTTGTCCATAGTTGTTGTGGTTTGGAACTGAGTCCAACTAAATGGGTGAAACAACCTGTTGGGCGTTGAAAGGTGAATCCAGTCGTCTGGTTGACAGAAGCACAGGTTTGCCATAGCCTGAGCGATGGTGAAGCCACCACATGCACTGAACCTGAGAAAGTGGCTTAAGATGCCTTAGACCGAGCCATGCATGGTGGCTCATAGGCTATCTATCCACAATAAAGAATGCAGATTTGAGTGCAGTCATTAGGAAATGAAGCTATTGCAGAACCAGAAGGCATGAAACATTGATTACCAAGGAAGACGCCACCCATGCTTATACATCTTCCTGAAACTTTCTTATAAGATCCAATGTTCCTTGTACGTTAGGTTAGCTGACCTTGGATTTCCAGGATTCAACAAAGATAAAAAAAACAAGAAGAAAATAGGTTGTTCAGAACATACGCCACAGAACTTAGTTGAAGAAGTCTTAACATTTCTAAGGTGGCTGAATTTCAGCCTCAAGAAAGCGATCTTTACATTTTTTCGAAACCCAGTCATCAAGAAAGAATAAAAAAAAATGGATGATGATAGGAGGAATTTGTCCAAATAGGTAAAAACCTACTCACCACGGCCAAGTCTTTTGCCCCGGGCGATCAGTCCCAATTGTGAGATAAAGAGCAGGAAAAAACAACCTAGTCCACGTATAAGAAGTGGAAATTTGCTTCTATTTTCTTCTTTTAGATTGTGTTTGGTTTTAAGAATTTAGAATAGAAAGGAATATTAAATGATAGAGAAAAGAAAAAATTGAAGGAAATTCAAAATTTTGTGTTTGGTTGAAAGAATTTTAATAAAGAAAAGAAAAATTAAAAAAAAAGAAGAAATCAAATCAAACAAGGACTTAAAATTAAAAATTTTTATACTTTGAGAAAAAATAATGCAGAAATAAATAAAAAAAATAGAATTTGTAAAATTTTTTAAGAAAGAATAAGAGTTAAAATAATTTTTTTTTCCTTACCCTTTTGTGAGGAAAATGAAATTTCCTTGTCGAAATTATAGTTTCTCCCTAATTTTCTTTCATATAAATTTCTTTTTTGATCAAACAACTAAAATTATTTTTCTTAACATTTTCTTTTCTTTTTCCCCTAAATTCCAATGAACCAAACACAGGGTTAATGGAAGACTGAATTGGAATTTACACAACAATTCTAATTCCAAGAAAACGAGACCCAAACTTGTGGTGAACTTCTCGAGTAAATTTAAAATTGCAGTTGACCCGGCAATCAAATCCAAGTTGGAGCTTCATGGGGGTGAAGAAGAATAACAAGAAGTCAACTCCTGAAATTGAAACAGCACAGGAATCCTGCTATAAATTTCGGTCTGATGGCTTTTCCAATCACTCATTCTTACAACCTTCATCTCTTCATTCAAAGCCAAGATCCTAATCTTACTAGCTATACCATGTCTACGGAATCTACTCTAGACCGCATGTTCTTCTACTTACTGATCATCCTTGCAGCAGCGTCTTCAGTGATGTGTCAATCCTCCAACCAAGGTAATTATATCAAGAAGTACTTACATCTACATACGTTCTTTTTATTTACTTACGAACAAAAAGACACAAATTAATCCATGCCTGCATGTTACTAATAGTTTCGTTGTGTGTGTGCAGGACTCATTGGAGTGTGCAATGGCCGTCTAGGTTCCAATCTACCATCCGAAGGAGAGGTTGTGGAATTTTACAAATCCAACGGAATCAAAAGGATGCGAATCTACGACCCGAATCAGGCAACTCTCGCAGCCCTCCAAGGATCCGACATAGAACTCATGCTCGGAGTCCCCAACGCAGACCTCGAATCCCTCCAATCTGATGCCACAGATTGGGTCCAAACCAACGTCGTCCCTCACTTTCCGGCCACCAAAATACGGTACATCGCCGTGGGGAACGAAGTAGACCGGGACAACCAGGACACATCTCGCTTCGTCCCCTTAGTCCTCCCTGCCATGCAGAGCATCTACAGAGCTCTCACCACAATCGAATTGCAGGAAAAAATTAAGGTATCCACGGCAACATATTCTGCTGTCCTGATGGACACTTATCCTCCCTCGAAGGCTAGCTTCAAGGATAAGTCCTTCATGGATCCAATCGTCGGTTTCTTGGCACAAACTAGGGCCCCACTTCTTGCCAACATATACCCTTACTTCGGTTACTTGGGAGACACCAAAAACATCCAGCTGCCGTATGCTTTGTTTACTGCTCCAGGCGTAGTAGTCCAGGACGGGGGAAATGGATACCAGAACCTGTTTGATGCAATGCTTGATGCCATGTATTATGCCACGGAAAAAGCCGGAGGGAGCGACGTCGAGATCGTTGTTTCTGAGAGTGGATGGCCGTCTGATGGAGGGCTTGCTGCGACGAAAGAAAATGCAGAAACTTACTATAGGAATTTGGTCAGTCATGTCGAGAAAGGGACCCCGAAGAGGCCGGGGCAGGGGATAGAGACGTACCTGTTCGCCATGTTTGACGAAAACCAGAAGCGTGGAGCCAAGAGCGAGCAGCATTTTGGGCTGTTTTACCCCAATAAGCAGATGAAATACCAAGTCAGCTTCAACAATGCGTAGTGGTGAAGCAAGATTGAGGATCATGATGAAGTCACCAAGACAACGATACAACACCTTGCAACAGAAGTTGAGATTGTTAAATTTAATTGTTGCTATAATTTTTTATAAACTAATTGTACGTCGTTCTAATTAATAAAGGCTGGTATATATGCGACGCCGCAGTGCTAAACTTTTTGAAACAACGTAAAACAATTTTTGTTGCAATAAGGTTTTTTAATTATTATTATGGTTAGTTAAGGTAATAAATGACTAAAAAACATTTATTGTTACCTTTTTGTTACTATTTAATCAAATTTAACCTCATATTGTTACTATTTAATCAAATTTAACCTCATAATAATAACGATAACAGCCTATGAGCCAGGTTGAAGGGACCCATCATCCTACCCAATGAAAGGGACATGTTATTAAGAAGATTACTTTGATGCCCAATATCTCATAGTTGAACTATTATATTTAAATTCATTGAATCGTTGGTGAGATTAGGAAAAACATATCTCCGATCCCCAACAAAAATAAAAAAGGAGAAAAAGAAGAAGAGTTTCATTAATATTTGGTTTATTGAAATGAAATTGGTCAGAAATATATAATTAAACGAGGAATGAAAGGCTATGAGGTGCTTAAAACTCTCATTGCCAACCACCACAGAAGTGCATGATTTACTAACTACTAATGCTAAGTTGGGATTAATTTTTTCAATGATTATTTGGAATGATGCTTCTATTTCAATCTTTATTTTTACAAAACAATGGGTCTCACATAAAAAATTAGCCAAAAAAAAAATTTCACTTCTTTTGCAGGGAAGTAATAACACATAAAATCCTAAAAAAAATAATTATTTTGTTTTCACAAATTTGCAACTCATAAAATAGTAGGATCTATTGCCTAAAACAAAGAATTAATAATTAACAAATTTATGATTTTTTGTGAACATTAATAATTGATTAATATTAACAAAGAATTCATCAGAACCACCAGTTTTAAAAAATGACTAAGCAAATTATTATTATTATTATTAAAAAGAAGCAAAAAATTAAAAAATAAAAAGGAAGGGCAACAAGAACCCACCAAGCAAAAAGGCCAAACTAGAAGTTTTAATATACTTAGTTGGGAAATGTTATTCTTATCACCCTTTTATTCAAGTTCAAATTTAAATTTAACTTATATAAAGTTGATAGTTGATTTCTGTCTGAATTATCAATCTCTTAGTTTAATTCAACTCATTAAAACTGGTGGATCAAACACAAATATTTATTGTTGAGTAAGGTAACTTCGCAAAGGGCTTGAGAGAGATTGAAGTCTTATTTAGGCATGTTTACAGGTTGAAGACCATTCAATTGATGTCAGTCAGCACCCATGTGATCTGAGTGGTCCTTGCCCACCCACCATTAGGTTCTTGGGGCTCTGGCTTAGCCCGTGAACTGTCTTTTTTCTCTTCTTTCTTGTTATCCTTAGTTTAGAGTGAACATATCTTTTAGTATACATGGTGACAATGAGTATTACTTCGGTTGCAACGTTCACCTGTATAGGTTGTTGCGAGTGTTTCAATCGGTGGAATCTGTTCTTCAATTAGTGTTAAAATTTCATCTAACGGTGGTTAGGGGTGTGTATTCAATTTTACAAAATGCCAAAATTATATATCAAATACTGAAAAAAAATTTTCGATTCAGCTCAGTAATTTACTGAATTTTTTTGGTAAATTCGGTTTGGTGTTATGGTATACCAAATTTTAATTCAAAAATTTTTAAAAATAAATAATTTTATATTTAAAATTATAAATTTAATTATATATCTTATAAATAAATATTAAGTATTTTTCTTTTAATATTTTATTATTTAGTTTAGATTTTAAGAATTAAAAATATATCTATTATAATAAACTACTTTTTGTTTGAAAATTACAAGATAATAGTATAAAATTTTTAAAAATTAAATATAAAAATTAGAATATTAAATCACAAATAAAAGAATTTTAAGAAAAAAATAAGTAAAAATATGATAAATATTAAAAAATAAAAATAAAATTTGGTATTCGCTTCAGTATAGTATATTGAACTTAGAATACCGAAATCAAATTGAAAACTGAAATTTTAAAAATTATTATATCGAATATCAAATCAAAATTTTAGTTTGGTATTTAGTACATACCGAAATTTCGATTTTGCCTCGATTCGATTGATTTACTGAACTATGAACACCTCTAACAGTGGCCCTGCTAATGTCGAAGTTCCAATGACACCATTTTTCTTGGTTGCTCCTTTCTTGGTATTCCTTTCATCTTTTCTTGTTCCAAAAGATGGTGAAAATAAAGTCTTTAATGCTGAAATGAGTTATGAATGCACTTGAGAAATACAAGTATAAATAGGGAGAGAGAGAGAGAGAGAGAGAGAGAGAGAGAGAGAGCAACATTAAAAGATATTCTTTAAAGATTTGATCATATTTAGTTTCCATTTTCCCTTGAAATTTTTTTTTTTGACTTGAGAGAATCCTGTAGGCAGTTAAGAGTCCTAAGCAACATTAAAAGTGGATATTCTTTAAAGATTTGATCATATTTAGTTTCCATTTTCCCTTGAAATTTTTTTTTTGCATGCACTCTTAGGGACTGCACCCAAAACGGGCCAATAACTCAACTAGGAAAAGGGACAATTTCAATCTTAACTCCAAAAATTTTTTTAGGTGCAGTGGTTTTGTAAGAATGTATGCTTGTCGAGCTGTTGTTGTAGCATAGTCTATTGTCAATACACTTTCTTCCACAAACTCCTTTGCACTTACTTAAATACTGTAGCACATATTTGGATAGCTTGATATTAGGCTTCCTATCATACTGTAACACTAACTAGTATCAACTGTTGTTCCAGCATCATACTTAGTTTTGTATTGATTGACATTGGTGTTGCAACATATTAAGATGACTTTAGACTAATACACTTTACTAGATTTTTGACATGCTTGCTCTTGCTCACTTTGAACCCTCTCTCCGTCAACTCGACAAATTTGTCAATAACCTACTTTGAGTTGGATCCAAGGACGATGTCAACAACATAGAACTGCATAATGACAATGTTGGTGTCGCAACAACGGATGAACAATGTTCAATCAGCTCCCCTTTCTCTCGTATCATTTTTTTTGTCAAGTACTTTGTAAGCCTTTTGTACATTTTCTAAGTGTTTGTTTTAGACCATAACAAGTTTTCTTAAGTTTATAAACACGGTTACGATACATGGTGTCCTCGGACCCTTTAAGTTATTCTATGCAAACCTCTTTTTTCAACACTCTATTTAATAAAATACATTTTTGAAGCCCATCTAGTATAGCTTGATATTGAGACAGTAGGCGACTGATGTGAGCAAACTAACTTTATTATGTGTTACAACACCACAATTGTCTATCTTGTTCTTAAACACTCATTTGGTTTCTATCACTTTCTCATTTTGTGATTGCTCAACTAGTATTTGAACATCATTGCGAGCAAACTGGTTCCATTCTTTTTGCATTACAGCAATCCAGAACTTGCCTTTCAAGGCCTCGTTCACATTCCTAGATTCAAAGTTGGACAAAGAACAAGTATACCCTGCAAAGTCTCAATAGTTAATCCTTTCTAGATCTCTGGTGTGCCTTGCCCTCATCTACAATTCTAATGATCCCTTCTATAGGATGATACTTACTTATTCTCAAGTTGGGATTGCTAGTTAAAGAAGTAATTTAGGGAATGTCTTTGAAATTTTTGATACTTAAGGAGAGGTTGCTGTATATACTCAAACCTTAGTGGCAAGCAGTAAAATTCCTCTTTTCTTGTCCTTATGTTAGGCAGTTATTGCAGCTTTATTTTATTCCTTTATTTAAAGAGTCAAATAATGATGAACTCTTGTATTTTATTATCGAACTCATTAATGTATCTATATTAATTGTCTACAACAAACTCTTCGATTAATTAATTTAGTTATACACACTACTAGAATCTACTCAATAGATTATTCCACACTAGCGTAGTTTTAGCATGGATTTGTGATGCAAATCTTGCTATACAGTAATTCTGTTCTAAATTTGTTCTAAATCTTTGCTAAAATTTGGAAAGACATCATAACATATTCTAAATTTGGAACGATCTTTGATGTCATCCTAAATTTTGGAACGGCGTTTTGAAAGCTATTCCAAATTCAGTTTTTCCAAATTTAGAACGGGTTCTGATGCCGTTCTAAAAAATTATGCCAATTTGAAACAGTATTGGCAAGAAATTGGGATGTAATTCTTACAATATAGTAAACCCATTTGAAATCCATTAACATTTAAAATTTGGAACAATATTATAATCCCGTTACAAATTTGAAACAGTTATGAAATTTGGAATGGTATTTCATAGTTGTTACAAATTTCAAATCCCCAATTTAGAATGGCAATATGAAGCTGTTCCAAATTTTAAATTTGAAATAACTTTTTGAGACATTCAAATTTGGAACGATTTTTGTGGCATTCAAATTTGGTTTGTTGTTTCTAGTTTCGACTGTGTTGTTCCCTCCTCTCTGAAAGGGGCAACATAAAGCCTCTATGTGATCTTCTTTAAGAATAATCACTGTGTGCGTTCCTTTTTCCCTCTGAAAAGGAATGTATAAAGCCACTGCGTGATCTTCCCCGAAAAAACTTGTAGTGTGCTTGGAAGATTTTGACCATATTTTGAAGTTTGGAGAAGTTGAAAAGAACCAAGGTAACATTGGAGATGTGTGAATGCCTTTTGCCCAGATGATCAACGATGTTGAAGGCCTAAGAAGATTAAAAATAGTAAGCATTTAATTTAATGATAAGCATTTATTATTATTGTTATTAACCGAACAGTTAGTTTATTAAAATTGATATTACTAATTTCAGTATTAAGGTAAGATTATTAAGAATAGTAATCATTAATCTCAATTGCAGAAATTATTAAAAATAATATTTTTGACAGTAATGATAACCATTGAAGGTGATAATATTAAAAATAATATTAATTAGAATATAATTAATATAATTACTAAAAATAATAATTCCACTGCAACAAAAAATAATAATAATATTTAGAACAATTATTTAGAATATGATATTTAGAATATAATAAGAATAATAATAATAATAATTCCACTTTATGAAAACTAAAATGAAAAACTTTAAAAGAATTAATTGAGATGACATATATATATTTTAATTGTAATAAAATATACATCTTCTCACTACAATAAAGAATTGTAGACTATGAAAAAAAAAATCAAATTCATCATTATTTTTTTTACTCAATTCTACTTTTTGTTTTTATTGATTTTTTGTACACTAATTTGAGAACAATTTTATTCACCATTCATAAATCATAATTCATATAACTCTCAAACAATTTAAGATTTATTATTTTGTCTCTTTTATTTTATTGATAAATAAATTCAAAATATTCTATTTAGTTTAGTATTTAACTATTTTGAATTGAATATATTGATCGAATAATAAATTTTTTATTTTATATTGAATGTATATATGGTTTTGCTCTATTTATATGTAATATTTGTATGTAATTATTGTTGAGCCAACTTAGTAGTTTAGAAATTTATAACATTTTGTCAAATCTTTTGTCTTAATACGAAATTCACAACCAAAATATTCTTTTCTTATTAATATTTTGTAAAGTTTTTAAATTTTTGCACATCATTCATACTAATATAACAAATATATAATTCATTGTAATTGATTTAAATAAGTTAATATAATAAATATATTATTTTTATCAATAAAATTAATTAAAATATTGTATTTTAATTAGTTTTTTGAAAAGTAAATGTAATTAAATATTTATCTTTTAAAATAGAATTAAAGTTTTTTTTTTCTTTAATAAGACACTTGTAGAGACGAGATGAAAGTGAAAAAAGTAATTTTAAAGTGGAACGAGCTAGGGATGAGGGAGGCATTCCCTACTTCACCTCCACCTTACTGTGCATCCCTAATGTGATTTGAATGGTCCTCCCCACTCATATCATAGAACCCACAAAACCTACAAAATAAGACAAACAAAGATCATGGCGTAAAAGAACCACCTCTTTCCCCTCAATCTTAAACTCAACCTTTTACTTTCTCTATCTTTAATGTGGTGCGCCTCTGAACTTCTAGGGCTACACCTTATGCACAATAAGATTTCCCTTCACCCTGGGATACATGTAAAGAAAGAGAAAAAGAAATGAAAGTTAAAATCAAGGTAGAAACAGGGGTAAATAAAGGTGGAATCTTCATTCTATCATAAGACTTACCAATAGCCTTTGTTATATATATGTTGTTCTTGTGGTCCACAACACACGCAGCTGCTTAGAGGGTATGAACAAAGAGAAAACCCCACTCCCTAACATCTGTTCATCTGTCCTCTGCAATTTCAATCGACTACTAAATGGTATGGTGTTCATGATGATAATATGCACGAAGAAGTTGATTCAAATTTGGTAATGGAATAATTTCCAAGAAGTTTGGAACAAAAACTTTTTATATTATTGAAGTTTTGGAAGACTAGAACCTACTATTAAAATTGAGCCTTAGGGAGCAAGAACTTACTGAAAAAGACTTCCCATAATGTTAGGATCTTTAAGAGTATTACTAGTTACTAGTTTTCTTAATTATGTTAGTAGGTAGGCTAAGTAATTATCTTATTTGTATTGATTTTGAGTACTATTAATAGGAGATATGTCAGTTGCATTGTATACAAGAAAACAAAGAGAGAATATAGATAGAGAGTGGAAGGTGAGATTGCATCCTTCACCTTTCTTGTAATAACTAGGCTTTGTTTGGTTGACGTTTTAGTTTTTATTAATAAATTTTGTTCTTTTGCCCCATAATTTTTTTTTTAACTTTGATTATTTTCTTGAGATTTCTTATTTTTAGTTTGTTCTTACAAATCCACCACAAAATCTAAACTGCACATCCAAAATGCCAACATGCCAAGATGTCTCATACCGATGATGGCTCAGAGGATTAGACCTGTCAATTGGTAATTAAGTTTTATCCAAACATAAATTAAACTTAGACCTAGATTGAAACCCATTATCAATATTTTTTTTTATCTAAACCCATTAAATAAAATAAATTGAGTCTTGGTTGAGTTTAACCCTACAAAACTCAATGAGTATAGTACTCATAATTTTTTTTGGATTTATATTAAAAAATAAAAAACCCAATCCCATTTCTGTATTTCTTGATTTCCCAATTCCAAAGTTTTATTTTGACACTTCCTAGCAAATTCCTCGAAGAGCAAATTTTTTAAAAATAATTTATTATATAGGGTTAGTTTTTAATTAAAAAAAATTATTAATCGGGTTAAATCTAAACTCAAATCCAATGTATTAGATCTATGAGTTGATCCAAAATTTGGACTCATTGAGTCTTAACTTTAGATTTGAGTTTGGTCTATAATAAAATGATATGAATCTATTCGGTATTCAAGTTTGAATTTGGATTAAAAACCACGCATTGTCAAATCCACATAGGCTGTTGTCCTCAATAGAGAATGCGGATTTGATTGCAGTCATTTAAAAGAGGCAGAACAAGGAAAGCATGAAACATTGATTTGCAAGGAAGATGGCATCTATGTTTCTTTAATTACTGGCACTTTATAATTGGTGGTGCTTCTTATTCTTATGTTAGGCAGTTATTGCAGCCTTATTTTAGTCTTTTAAAGAGTTAGGCAATGTGGAACTCTTGTATATTATCATTGGATTCATTTTGTTTTTCTCTCTTCCTTTCTTCACTTCAAACTAATGTATCCAAGTTAATTGTCTACAAACAGACTATTGAATAAATCAATTCCAACTTTACCTCTTGAAATTTTCTTACAAGACTCGATGTTCCATTTATGTTAGGCTGGCTTACTTTGGATTTCTAGGATTCAACAAATATAGAAAACAAAAGGGAAATACATTGTTCAGAACATCCAAAGATAACCACAAAACTTCGTTCAAGAAGTGTGAGCGTTTCTGGGTCAAGTTTGCAGAATTCCAGCCTCACCGAAAGCGATCTTTTCATTTTTTAGTAACCCAATCATGCAAGAAGGAACAAGATACTCGTCGATGACAGATGGAATTTGTCCAATTTGGTGGAATTAAACCCACACACCACAGCCAATTAAGTGTTTTGCCCCGGGCGATCAACTAGAAAACGTCCAAACTGGGAGACAATGATCAGGAAAAAAATATCCTAGTCCACGCATAAGACGTGGAAATTTGTTTCTCTTTCCTCCTTCTCATGGAAGACTTGAATTTCCACAACAATTCCAAGGAAACGACACTCGCCAATCCATCCACTACGTCAATAACCTCTCAAGTCCACTAAAAGTTAAGCTTGACACGGAAATTAATTCCAAGTTGCAGCCCCTTCTGGGAGAAAAAGTCAAGTCCTGGAATTAATTGAGGCCGTATAGGAATCCTCCATTGATGCTATAAACTTTGGCAAGGTGGCCTTCCCAACCACTGGACTTGGTTCTGACAATCAATTTCTTCTCCTCATTCGTTCTTACAACCTTCATCTCCTCATTCAAAGCCAAGATTTCAACCTCACTAAAGCATGTCGTCCACCGAATCTTCACTAGATTGCGTCGTCTTCTACTTACTGATCATCTTTGCAGCAGTGTCTTCAGTTATGTGTCAGTCGTCTAACCAAGGTAATTACATCAAGAAGTTAAATCGACGTATGTTCTTTTAATTTACTAATGAACAAATGCACGAATCCACGCATGCATGTAACTGATAGTTCCATTGTGTGTCTGCAGCACTCATTGGAGTGTGCAATGGCCGTCTGGGCTCCAATCTACCATCCGAACAAGAAGTTGTGGAATTTTACAAATCCAAAGGAATCAAAAGGATGCGAATCTACGGGCCGAGTCAGGCAACTCTCACAGCCCTCCAAGGATCCGACATAGAACTCGTGCTCGATGTCCCCAACGATAAACTCGAATCCCTCAAATCTGATGCCACAGATTGGGTCCAAACCAACGTCGTCCCTCACTTTCCCGCCACCAAAATACGATACATCGCCGTGGGGAACGAAGTAGACCCCGAGAAGCCGGACAAATCGCGCTTCGTCCCCTTAGTCCTCCCTGCCATGCAGAGCATCTACAAAGCCCTCTCCTCGAAGGGATTGCAAAACCAAATCAAGGTATCAACGGCAACATATTCTGCTGTCCTGATGGACACTTCTCCTCCCTCGAGGGCTAGCTTCAAGGACAAGTCCTTCATGAATCCAATTATCGGTTTCTTGGCACAAACTAAAGCCCCACTTCTTGCCAACATATACCCTTACTTTGGTTACTTGGGAGACACCAAAAACGTCCCGCTGCCGTTTGCTTTGTTTACTGCTCCAGGCGTGGTTGTCCAGGACGGGGGAAATGGATACCAGAACCTATTTGATGCAATGCTTGACAGCATGTATTCCGCCACAGAAAAAGCTGGAGGGAGCGACGTCGAGATTGTTGTTTCTGAGAGTGGATGGCCGTCCGACGGAGGGCCTGCTGCCACAATGGAGAATGCAGGCACTTACTATAGGAATTTGATCGGTCATGTCAAGAAAGGGACCCCAAAGAGGCCAGGGAAGGGGATAGAGACGTACCTGTTCGCCATGTTTGACGAAAACGAGAAGCCTGGAGACCAGAGTGAGCAGCATTTTGGGCTGTTCTACCCCAATAAGCAGGCGAAATACCAAGTCAGCTTCAAAAGTGCGTAATGGCGCGGGAAGATTGAGGATATTTGATCCTGTTTCGGCGGGATGAAGACCTTAAGACGATGATATATTTACCTTGTTACGAAAGTTAAGATTGTTAAAATAAATTGGC
Organism: Avicennia marina; assembly: GCA_019155195.1. NCBI lineage: Eukaryota > Viridiplantae > Streptophyta > Magnoliopsida > Lamiales > Acanthaceae > Avicennia > Avicennia marina. Next base: position 1,917,391 of record CM032783.1, on the reverse strand, counting down.
TATGTTTGGATGCAAATTTGCATCTATTTCCATCTAAAAATAATATTAATAAAAATAATACTTTTTATCTTTTTTCTTTCTCTTACTTTTTAGACTATTTTTAAGTTTTACACCAAATTTTATATCAACAAAATTTGCATCCAAACCAAGCCAAACTGTAACAAAAAATGATGTCATCAATACTGCCTTTTACTACATAAAAAGCGGAGGGCTTACGAAATCTGTCATTTGGTCCCCAAATTTAATTACGTAGATATTCTCTTAATTTTAAAAGAGTACAGGAAAGTAATGAATCAAAATTGTATAAATGGATTTTGAAAAATGGTTATTCATGTAAATTTGGCTAACTTAAAGTCTCCATAATCCTCTCACTAGCAATAGCACAATTAATGCAAAGAGAGAGAAGATATTAAAAATGTGCTACTGCTAAAGTAAAATTACAGCCAATGCAGTATATTTATATTTCCTCCTTAATCTTTACATAAAAGATCCACTGAAAAAATTAAAAAACAAGATCTTTTGGTAATGCAAGAATACTATTATCTATATGAGTGTATAATAATCTCCGAAGTTAAACTGTAATTTTTTTCCTTATTATTTTTCTTGGAGTAAGGAATATTGATATGTGCCCTTTCTTAAACATAAGTATGAAGCAACTTGAAAATAAACTCCACCAATGGGTGATTTTTAATTGCTATAATTAGATAAGATAAGACAATGCATGAAGAAACAGGACATGAAATATAAGACACAGAAAACATGAATGAAGAAAGTAGAAATACCAACAGTATAAAAAACATCTACAAATGTTCAGATTAAAAATTTAGTGAAGAAGAAATAGTCCACTGCTCCAACGGTTGTGATTCTTCTAAACTCAACCAATTCTTTAAATTTTGATAACTCTCTGGACCAATAAGAGAAAAAAAAATAAAAAAAAATCCTTTCAGTAGTACAGAAAATATTAGAATAATCGCACTATGAATTAGGAAAATCTATTAGTCCGATAAATCACAACAGTACAATTAAGAGACTTAATTTCACAATCAAAACTTAAAAAGGAGGCAAAAACAATTAATGACATGTTTGTACAGAAATTTCAATTTCTTGACATGAAGATTAAGGTCAAACCACACTTGAGAGCTTAAATTTTAGTTCATCGTATACCCGTTTGTTAAATATTCACTCATTTTAAATATTTTATAACATATTGTTTTTCATAAGTATATTGATTTCTTATAATGTATTGCTATAACAAAAATTTGATGGTTAATGTTTGGCTTGTTTTAGATGTGTTATAATATATTGCTGTAGCAATAGTATCTCTTTCCTATATGAAATTTATTTATTTATTCTAGATTTTATCTGATCATTACAACTTTATTCATTTTGCTAATTTTTACCATTCATTATTTATTTAATTTATTTGATATATATCTTCAAAAAAATTCATAATATTTCATTTAGTTTCTTTTGGGCAATATAATTACAAAATCAATATTCTTTAACTAATTTGTATTTATTTTTAAAAATTCAATTATGCAATGGTAATTCAATTTGTTGTGAATTTAGGCTTACAATTAGTTTAAACAATTAGGGTTTTGTTAATTTTCTTAAGTTTAATTAATTTATAAATAACTCAAAATTCTATCAGTGTTTCAGTACTAAAAGATTTTTATTTTACATAATTTAAAAATAGCTACATAAGTAGTTTAGATATGCTAGGATTCTATCTATTTTCCACTCCTAAAAGATCTATATTAATTAAAGTTTTATTAGTTTCCTGCTACTAAAAGACATGTATTTTAAATAGAATTTATGTTTACCTAATCAAACATATTTAGTATAATAAATATAGATATTTAATTAAGGATACCTTTATCCTTTTATAATTGACAAAAACACGTGTACATAATTTTTATCTAGAAGGGATTATTTCGATTATTTTAAATCTAATAACTTCTTTTATAAATAATTTTTCATACGTATAGAATCTATGCATCCCAATTTTACTAGTAACTAATAAGGGCCATGACAAACCAGAGGCAACAATGCTAAAGTTATTGAAACAACATTAAACAAATTTTGTTAAAATAAGTTTTTCTATTGTTATTTTGGTCAGTTTACAGAATATCATTATTTAAGTAATAAATTATTAATTGAACAACAAATATTGTGTTAAAAAATGAATATGTTTAACGTCATGATAAGGATGATAATGACCAGAGAGCCAAGTTGAAGGGGACCATTATCATACCCCATGAAAGGGACGAATTATTACGAAAATTAGTTTGATGCGAAATATCTAATATTTGATCTATTGTATTTACATTCATTGAATGGTTGCTGAGTTTAGGGGAAAAAAAAAATCCCCTACTATTTTGTCTTCAAAAGAAGACTTTCACGAATATTATGTTTGTCGACTTGAAATTGGCCAGAAATAAATAATTAAAAGAGGAATGAAAGGACCACGACATGACAACTACCACAGAGGGGCTTAATTATGTTTGTATTTTTCAATGATTTATTAACTACTAGTGCTAGTTTGGGGTTTATTTTTTCAATGATTCTTAAGAATGATGCTTATTCTATTTCAATCTTTACTTTTCCAAAGCAAATGGTTCTCACATAACACATTAACAAAAAAAAATCTTTCACTTATTTAGCGGGGAAATAATGACACATAACATAATTGATTTCTTGCCTAAAACAGAAGCTCAAATCAATAATTTTTGTGAAAATAATGATTAATATTAAGAAAGAGTTAATCTGAACCACAAGTTGAAGACTAAGCAAATTATTATTATTATTATTATTTTTACTAAAAAGAACCGAAAAGAAGGGCAAGAAGCTGAACTCATCGAACAGAAAGGCCAAATCAGAGTCTTAATGAAGTTAAATGGAAAATGTTTTTTTTATCTTGTCCAACTCTGTTAAATCATTAATAGAGTTGACTGGTCCTTCCCCACCTACCTTTAAGGAACCCACAAGAGACAAACAAAGATGTTGGCAGCCATAAAAGAAGAACCTCTTTTTTCTTCAATTCAACATTTTGCTTTGGATATATTTGATGTGGTGCTCCCTCTGAACCTCCAGGGCTGCAGTTTATGCACAGTAAGATTTCCCTTCATCCTTTGATATCTGTAAAGAAAGAGAAAAAAAAAAATTAAAGGAAAAATAAAGCTAGAAACAGGTGGGTAAATAAAGGTGGAATCTTCATTCTGTCATAAGACTTGCTACTAGTCTTAGTTTTATATATATGCTGTTGTTTATTGTGGTCCAGCACGCACGCTCGCACACACACACACACACAAACAGCTGTTGGGAGGACACGTGATGAACAAAGAGAAGCCCCACTCCCTAGTATCAGTTCATCTGTCCTTCACAAATGCATTTTGTATTGTATTGTTTCAACTACTAAATGGTTTGGTGAAGATGGCATCTATGCCTATTTTACTGGCACTTTGTAATGGTGTTTCTTCTTCTTATCTTGGGCAGTTGTTGCAGCTTTATTTTATTCCTTTCAAGAGTTAGGTAATGATGAACTCTTTTATTTTATCATTGGATTTATCTTGCTTTTCTTCCCTCCTTTCTTCGCTTCATACCAGTGTATCTATTTTAATTGTCTACAACCCTTGAGGAATAAAATAATTCCTATTATACTGCATCTCGAAATTTTCTTAAAAGACTTGACGTTTTTTGTACGTTAGGTTGCCTAACTTTGGGTTTCCATTATTCAACAAATATAAAAACCTAAAAGGAAATAGGTTGTTCGGAAGATCCAAATACACCAATCAACTTTGCTCAAGAAGTGTGAACGTTTCTAGGTCAAGTTTGCTGAATTCCATTCTCATCGAAAGCGATCTTTACGTCTTTTAGTAACCCAATCATGCAAGAAGGAATAAAATAATCTTTGATGACAGCAGTAAATTGTCAGCAACCCGTGTAGGACGGGGTCTAACTATTTGAAAGGCCTGACAACTCTTGTAAATAATTAAATTCAACAAAATTTAAAATTCTGTAAAACTTTCATATTCGTTGGATTTAGAGAAATCAACATATTCCCTAACAAGAGTTTGAGTACATAAAAACTTAATTTTAAATAATTATAAATAAATTCGAGCCATGTTGAGTGTAACGGGAATGGAAGACTTGAGCACTAAGATCCCCACACTCCATTCTCTCACACTCAATACCATGAAAGTAAAATTTAAGAATGGAAGATATTTTTGTGTTTGGGAATAAAAAACCGTAGCAACCACGGCACCAAATTTTAGCAGGTAAAGTCCTCTTTTCTGCATTTATTTCGTAAAAATCTAACAGCCCACCCCCCACAGCCAAGCCTTTTGCCCCAGGCGACTAACAAGGTAACGTCCCAATTGGGAGATAAAGACCAGGAAAAATATTCCTAGTTCACACATTGGAAGTGGGAACTTGCTTCTCTTTTATTCTTATGGAAGATCGACTTGGAATTTCCACAATGATTCCAAGAAAACGAGGCCCGCCAATGCATCTACTGCGTCCAAGTTGACACGGCACCCAAACCCGAGTTGCAGCTCCTTGAGGGAGAAGAAGTCAAGTCGTGGAATTAATTGAAACAGTATCGGAATCCTCCAATGGTGCCATTAATTTTGGCCCGATGGCCTTTCCAACTGTACTTGGTTGTGACGTCAATTTCTTATCATTCATTTGGACGGATGTTTTAAAAATCAAAATGGTGACTAAATTGAAAAATTTATTAGTCACTAATCTAATCAATTAAATCGTTGAAAAAATTGATTATTTTAATTATATAATATTATATATATTATTATAAAAATAATTTACAAAATAAATATAATTTAATATAATAATAGACTATAAAATAAGTTTTAAATATAATGTTAAAAATTAAATAATTCAATTAAAATAAAAATTTATTACACAAATTAAAAAATATATTAAATTCAAAATGATTAAAAGTATAAAATTGAAAAAATATTTTTGAAAAATAAACAGATTAATTAATAGGACCCATTTTAATTTTAAGATACAATAATTTAATTTTTAAAATATTAATTAGAAAAATAAAAGGATAAAAATTACTAAAAATAAAAATTATATATTTAATTAATATTAAGGAATTGTAAATGTAATAAAATTTTGAAAAAAATATAAAAATTTATTTTATAATTTTTTCAAAAAAATTACTAATTTTTTTTTAATTTTTTAGATCAAAATCGGGTTTTTTTTTTCGATTTTAACCCGTTCAAATCGATTTTGATCAGTTTTGATTGGTTTTATTTATATTTTATTTTTATATCTTGACTAATCCGAAAAACCAATTAATTCCCTGTTTAATCGGTTGGACTCGCCGTGCGATTCTATTTTTAAAACACTGATTTGTACAACCTTCATCTCCTCGTTCAAAGACAAGATTTCGATCTCACTAAGCCATGTCGTCTGCGGAATCCTCTCTAGATTGCATCGTCTTCTACTGGTTGATCTTCTTTGCAGCAGCATCTTAAGTGATGTGTCAGTCCTCTGACAAAGGTTATTACATCAGCAATTACTTCTACGTATATTCTTTTAATTTGCCACAGAACAAATCCACAAATCCATGCACGAAGATTGAGGATCATTTGTTCCTGTTTCCGCATGACGAAGTCCCTAAGACAACCACATGATTACCTTAGGACAAAAGTTAAGATTGTTAAAATTAATTTTTATTGAAAAAAAAACCTGGCGTTCATCTATAATATATATTATCATTATCATTATTACTATTATTACTATTAAAAAGAAAAGGAGACAGAGTGAAGGGCAACAAGAAGAACCCATTAAACAAAAAGCCAAATTAGGAATTTTAATAAACTTAGTTTGAAATTGTATTTTTTTTTTTATCTTATTCAACTCTAATTTGAACTTTAATTTATTTCAAATTTAATCTCCCTATTTATTGAAATTTATATTTAAATTTAACTTATATAAAATTGACAATTGAGTTGATGGTCATGGTTTCGAAACTTAGTCCCGATTGCAGAAAAACGATAGAATATTTGCTGTTGTTCTTAGTGGTCCAGCACACACGCGCACACACAGAGCTGCTAAGAGGACACATATAATGAACAAAGAGAAACTCCACTGTCTAACATCAGTTCATTTGTCCTCTACAAATACATTTTGTATTGTTTCAACTACTAAATGGTGTGGTGTTCATGATGATAACATCTTTGGAGTCCTTACAGGCCTTTTTTTCTTCTGTTGCTGCTGTGGCTTTGCTATACAGGTGGATGACCTTTTACTTAAGTATGCCACTCAAAACTTCCCGCAAGGTTCGAAACAAAAAAAAGCAATCATCAAAAAGGAAGAATCTAAAGGAGCATTTGTAGTTTTGAGTAAAAGCTTAAAACTAGTGCTCTTACCAGAATGAGCTACAATCCCTGCTTGCAACAATGATCAGCAGTAAGGCCTACATTTCAGCGGCTTCTACCCCGTAAGGAAAAGTAGAAATTTGTTTACATCTTGATATCAGAATTCTTGAACGATGAGGATGCACAGTGTAACTGGCAAAAGCAGTGTTATAGCTTACATGGTCAGTTGAGACTAGTGCGAAGAAGCCATGCTAACAGCATTGTTAGAGGATGTCTTGGCTATGGTTATGAAATCATCAGATGCATCTGAAGCATGGGAGAAAACACGTTCGTTTTCCGTAGGAGAAGCAAAGAGGTTATCAGGAAGGATGTGCTCCAGACTGCTGCATGTCAAAGACAAAAACAATAGGGCCACGGAATTGAACAATAGAACTTTGAAAGGACTACAAGAGCATTCATAGACTCATACTGCGTGCGTTATTACACAAGGATATTCCAAAGTACAGCCTCACTAAAACCCAGAAAACTTTACATTTCAGGCAGATAAGAGTCGGCATTATTTGCATGCTGGTCTTTATAGCCACTACTGTAGTTTCGGTCAGCGGAAGAATCAGGTCCTTCCAAGACCAACTTCTCTTCGTCAGCCATAACAACTGGAGATTTAGATGCTTCTTTGCAATCATCAAACTCTGAAGCAAAGAAAAATACGCATGATAAAAAGGCTATCTAGATGAACCAGATATTCCAATACTACAAATTTCCTCGTGGTTATGATTTAAGCAATATAAGGTGTGTTAGCCTTGCAAGAAATCTTGATTGGCCGCATCTGAAGACGCAACGACACTTTGACTCATCAGCCACTGAGACTGTATTGGAGAGGAAATTGGGACATCAGCATGCAGGGTAGGCAGGAAATTATTATTATAGTGTTGAGTTTTCGGGTCCATCAGCGGTAAATTCATCATCCTTTGACCTTCAAATTCAATGGCATGCTGTAATTCCGACTCCTGATCCAATTTTTTCCTAATAATCTCGTGTATTAAGTAACATTCTAGAGCCTGTGGGAAAAAGAAGAGGAAAGGCAGCTGATACCCTTAAATACTTAATAGTAAACAAACAGCCGTGCCTGCTTACCAATATCAAGATTAAAGAGTTCTCCAGAATCAATTCCAGCAGGACTTGAACTAGCTGCATACTTCCCCATCTCCAAGTGTTGATGTTGCTGCTGCAAATGTTTCCTATGAATGATTTAATTGGCATACAAACACCATTAGCAGGAGAAAAATTGACAAGATCACAAGTAGAGAGCGAAAATGGTACCTGTCTGTGACTTTTCCTTTCTCCTTGTAGGGTTTGACAAGCACGCGAGAATCACACACAAAAATGAGGGTTCCCTTTCACCAAAATGAGTTTTACAGTCTCTGGATAGACCAAAGTAATGAAAGTAAACATTCACTTCTGTTGATACGGAATCCTAACATCTTGCACTGGTCCAAACGTACTTCAAATGGGCAAATAGGAGCGTGATGATCAGTGGACATAATTGTAGGAAGTTTAAGTATCTTACCATCCAACAACTTACCTAAAGTAGTCGGAAACATCCTCTTCCTTGAATGCACTGTCAGCCGGAAATGTCAAGTAAATTTTCCGTGAACTTGAAGGTAGACCTGATCCAATTGGTGAAAGCCCATCCCTGTAAGGACCACATCTATTAAATTAGTGGGATTCATTCCCCATCATCAATGCAGTACCATTCAATCTAACAAACAAACAGCATTTCAAAAGGATGTCACATAAAACTAGTTTCAAACCAACACCTTGAGACTCTGAGACAATAGCCACATTGACTTCACATATCAATCTAACTGGCAAAAGTCTCCGATTTTAATTTGTTTAAAACTACAAGATGCACCATTTTCTTTGTTGATATCACTGAATTGGCACATCACAAACCCTCTAAAGATTAAAAAAACAGAATAAGAATAGAGAAACATCAACCAAAAATAACATTGCTCAAATAGGGATAAGCAAAAGCCTATAGCAGAAAAACAAATAAAAGCCAAAGTAAGTATAAAGTCTCCTTCCATAATACACTCATACAATTGAGCACAAGCAGAATGCCATTGGAAACAGCAACATAATGCAATGCAAACAATCTGCAGAAGCTTATTTCACAAAAAGATTACAACTTCCAAATACAGAATATCTTCATGAAAAGTTAGAAGAGTGCTAGTTCCCGAAAGAGTTACCGCTGGTTGCGAGTCAGAAAGTCGAAGGACTTGTTGTAAGGAAAAGGATGGTGACCTCCGGAAGCCATGAGTGCAAAATTATGCTGCTGAATGGCCGTCGTCCTCATGCACTGATCAAAGCCTGAAACAGCCGCGCCTGGAGACTGCACCTCCATTGTTTCTCCACAACCAATATCACTGTGGATGAACTCGCAAGAAATGCCATTCTTGCAGAACCCTCTCGCAAAATACATGCAAGGGATCACCCAAGTCCACCGCCACCACCCCTTTCTTCAAGATTAGAGAGAAATGCAGCATCATTTAAAGAACAACTTCTCCTGTGAAATGGCCGTGGGTAGGGGGAGGGAATGCTGTTCACACCCTCACTGTAGGGAAAAATGAGAGAGTCACTCCTCCCACTGGGACTCATCATTGAATCCCCCATCGAGTCTCTGTCAAGTGATAACTGATCCGGAACTTGATGCTGCACCCCACCATCATCACCACCACTCAAGAACTCATCACCACCATAAAGATGCAAACTCGTTGAACCAGAACCATTGTTACCAATACTATTGCCAGTAGTACAAGGATTGAGCACAGCAGCATAAGAAATGGGCCTGGTTCTACTTCTTGGAAAAGCAGCAGCGGAGAAGAGGGCTTGCTCAAATTAAACCCATTATTGGGTATCAGGATCTTTGGTGAAGTTTGAGGAACAGAGCTGTTTGGCCTAATGGGATCGGAGAGAGGGGTTGAAGGTTTTGGAGAAGAGCCACTCAAAGAGTGTGCCCAGAATAGCCCTTAGCTTGGTTTATGTAAGCCAGCAATAGGGCCTCAGGGGCAAATGCCAACCTGATCATCTCCTTCTCCCCTGTGTCTTGCATCAGTACATGACACATGATTTTCGAAGCGTTACCTGGATCCTTGTTATCACTATTTTTGTGGCCTCATATGCGTCCATGGAAGTTGTTTTTCTTCCTCTATACTTCTACACTGTGTGTGGACCTTTGCAGAAAGCAACTGACATTAAACAAAACTAAAATCCTATACGACTTCCACCACTAAGTGGGCTTTCATTTTCCCCTGTTGCAGGAGGGATGAGAGAGACGGTGAAGGGCAAGGGTTTTGAGTGGTTTGCAGAAGACCAAAAGCATTTTTGGAGAGAGAAACAGAGTAGAGCGGATATCGCAGAAGTGAGTCCAGTTTGCGTAAATAATTATTTGGGTAATGTCCCCATGATTTAACCAATGTCACAAATGGTAATGATGATTAGCGCTTATTTTTTGGCAAACATCATGGATACACCTCATAACACTGTGAGGAATAGATTGCTCACCAGACATGCAACCAAGAAAAGGCGATTTCAAAGTTTACTCCTTTCCCATTCTGAAGTCGAGAGCGGTTTCGTATCTGCAGAGGGCTTGTCAGAATTCGGCGATGGAAGAGGGCCGGCGAGGCTGAGGAAGGTGAAGGCAAAAACCTCACAAACTAGGCTGTTCTTTGGCCACAGCCCTCCTCGGGAGACTAAAAACTTTTCCTTTGCTCTGGTGGGTCGGTTGTCTTTATCCATTTGGACAAAAAAATCGAGCAGAACAGTTGCAGTAGCCTTTTCTTCCCTTACTATGAACACGCTCGTGAACCTGAGGGATTTTATTTTATCAACCAAATTGGTTTGTAGGCTGACGCGGCACCCGCTCCCCTGTCTTATCTGACTCTCCCACCCTTCAACCAAAAACGGCCGGAGACGGTGCCTTGTTCCCGACCACGTCCACCGAGCGGCGTTCGTGGGTTTGTGCGACGTTTGGGATTGTCACGTTCTCGTTCAAAATTTCGATCTGTAAACTTTTCGATAAGATGAAGACTGTGATGTCAAAACCCATTAAACAACTTGATTAATCCTCAAAGTTGGATCTCCAGAATGGAGATCGTAACTCGAGAATTTCTTCTTAAAACTAATTGCAAATATGTGGACTTTCCATTTCAAGGACATTACAGTCCAAGTTAATTGAGGGTAGGAAGAACAGTTCCGGGCATGGATTTCGAACAAAACTGTGGCCATGTTTCGATGGAAATTTGCCTTAGTTTTCATTTATTAAAATGCATATTTTTAAATATATCACCTATTAAAATAAATTTTTATTTCCTTTTCATTTTTACATTTTTATTATGTTTTGGCACAAAATTTTCCTCGGCTTTCTAGTTATAAGAAATGTCAACTGATGTCACCTTCAACATAAGGATAGTGCATGCAACACAGACAAATAAGACGTCTGATGACTACAATAACGTCGACATATGTGTCGTAATAATAACAATCGAATCTGATTCTGGAACGCCAATATCATTTTTTTTTACGAAATTAAATATTGAATAAATAAGACAGGCTATGTCAGTTTTGATTTTTTGATATATATTTCAAGTGTATTTTTTTCAAAAACTACGTGAAATACTAAAAATCTTGTGCGTTATGTTTTGGAACAGCGTCAAAAGGTAACAAAGTTGTTGGATATTTATGCAACGCTTTCATCTATATTTCATAATACTTTGTAATTATTTATTTTGATTGAATGTACACCTAAATTCAAATTATCACTTTAATATACTTGAAAAATATATGTGATGCTAATATGCAAAATAATAGTGAGGTTAACAGAATATATAGCAAGCGTACAAAGCACTTGTTTGGATTGAAGAATTAGTTATGAGGGTAAAAGCGCAGTCTTGTAATGAACGTTTCCTATTATTGCTATAAGGAAAAAACAGTATTAATAAAATAAATAAATGGATTCCAGCCCTGCACAGTTCTACTCATCTCCTCACCAACAATTAGTCTTTCACACGTTAATACACACACACATACTCACTAGGGTGAGATCGAGTCGAGTCGAGCTCGAGTAGTGGTATACTCGAGCTCAACTCAACAATGTAACAGTGGAGTTCGAACTTGAGCTCGAGTCGAGCAGATGAGCTCAGCTCGAACTCGAGCTCGAAACTAGATCGAGCAGCTCAAGCTCGAGCTCGAGATTAGATCAAGCTCTCGAGTCCGAATAGGTAAAATTAATTAATCGGAAATGTATTTGTAAAATAATAAATGTCCAAAATGCCATGGAATGAAAACTTATTTACAAAATTGTCATCGAGTCGAGTTACTTAAAACTTGTCGAGTCGACACAGAGTCAACTTGAACTCGACTCGATAAGTCACTCGAGTAGCTCGAGCTCGACAATACTCGAGCTCGAACCAAACTTTGAGTCGAGCTACTCGACGAGTTAAGTCGAGTAGCTCGACTAACTCCCAGCTCTAATACTCAATATATTCGAGTAGCTCGAACTCGATAATATTCGAGCTCGAACCAAGCTTTGAGTCGAGCTACTCGACGAGTTAAGTCAAGTAGCTCGACTAACTCTCAGCCCTAATACTCAATATATTTACACTATTACTCTTAACTAAAAGGCAAACTGCATTCAAATAAAATTCCTAATATACTATTGTTTTTTCCATATTATATATATATATATATATATATATATCTATACTTATATTATTATGCAAGTATGGCTTTTTACTAGCTTATTGTAAAATTACATAATTATCCTCAATTATTTATTTATTAATTTTTATTGATTTTTATCTTTCCTTTAAACTTATTAGGTTTATTTGTTTTTCTCTTAATTTTCCTCTCTTTTTAAATTCTTTTTATCATTCTTTATTTTCTTATTTTAAATACTTTTAACCTATATCTATACTATATTATTATGAATTTTAATTATAGATTATAAAATTACACAATTATCATTAATTTTTCTTTTTATTTCTCTATCGTTTTATTTTTCTCTTTTTTTAACTTATCATTTTATTTGGTTTTTCTCAAAATTTCTATCTTGAGAAATTCTTTATATCTTTCTTTTTTTTATTTTAAATGTTCTTCATATTTTATTTTAATAAATTTTTATTATTTAAGATATATTATTTATTAATACATTTACATGCCATTTTTACTAGTGATATATTATTAAGTTAATTTACAAACACATAAAAGCTGTAGTTTTTAATATTTAAATAATGTCATTGATTTCCCAAACCGAAGAAAGAAACTTGGACCGTTTCCAAACATCATCGATCCACACGAATATTCATGCGTTTGTGTGTGTGCTTTTGTGGGCCTTATCTGTACAGAAGCTTTCCGTTAAAACAATGAAAATGGCTGAATGTTTGGAAGGGATTCGACAGGCTCGGTCCACCTTAATTTGGGCTCATACTTTGGACAATGGCTTCAAAACCCCAGCCCGATCCAGGGTTTTGAAATTGTGGAAGAAATTCGAAATGCTTATAAGATCAACCCTCGTTTCGTTGGAGCACTTTTCACATCGCACCGCCACATCTAGCGCTGAAGCGCTGTTGTACTTCGGATAGGCTTCAATGGCGAACGCGGAAGCGGAGGCGGTTGATTTTGAGCCAGAGGACGATGATCTCATGGACGAAGACGTCGGCGATGGCTCCCCCAATCGAAGTATTCCTCGGCTTAAGTCGGCCATCACCGGTGGCTCATCGTCGGCTCCAAAGAAGACCAAGGGTCGCGGATTCCGAGACGAGGCGGCGGCTGAAGACGACCGCAAAGCTCGCATGTCTGCCCGCTTCGACTCTCTCGACTCAGAAGGTGGCCCGGGCCCTGAACGATGTCAGTAGCTAAACCCTATCCATTTTTCATCTTTATTTGTTTTCCCGTTTCTTATATTTGTTGCTTTTTCGTATGTCATTTTTTGGACTTGTTCCTAGGCGTTTCATTTTTACTTATTTATGTTGAGGTTTTGTTAGATCAAGATATATTATGCATTCGTGGATAGAATGCAGAAGATATATGGAGACACTGTTTTGCATCTATTTCGTTAAATACTTTTACACTTTTCGCATGTTTACATATAACAGGCTTAAACATTTGTTAGGTATGCAGAAAGTGGGTCGGTTTTGAGTTTTTTGGGTTTTATATTGGTGAAGAAAGATATAGTGGAGAAGGGAAAGATTCGAGCTGCGATTTTAGTATTTTTCTCTTTCTCTTTGGTCTAGTAATTTTTGTATGGTTTCAAAGGGTTGTTTAATTCACGAAATTACCTCTTAATTTCTTATTCGTGGACTTCATTTTATTGAATGCATATATGTCTGAGTTTCTGATCTCTAGTATTTTGTAAACTGTTTATATTGGTTTTTTCTAATACTGCCATGGTTTCCTCAGAAAAAATCTGTTTCAAAAAGAATTTAGATGCTATGATGCTTGTGTCCATTATTATTCTATTTTTGTGTTGCTTGTCAGTTCCCGACCCTTGTTCAGATGTTAAGGAAAAGAACTGTTAATGTGACTGCAAATACCTTTAATTTTGTTGATCTGTTCATCTTTCACACATAAGTATTAGCAATAAAAAATATGTTTAGTGATGAGAAAGTTGAATCACTAAGCTCTGGAATGAGTAATAAAAGTTATTGTTGAAGCTTTTGGTGCAATAGATTGTGCAGTATATGGGGTTAAAAATTCGTTCTAGTGTTTCGCATTGTTTCCCTTTGCAAAACCTACTTGTAAAGCACTTTGGACTGGATTGCTGGCATTATGGCCGTCCAGTCCACAGAAATCTCAGCTGGGTGTTGGAATAGGCACGGGTTCTAACTGTTGTTGCACCTTTGTAGCTATTGAAGGATGGATTATTCTAGTTACTGGAGTTCACGAAGAGGCACAAGAGGATGATCTACAAAATGCATTTGGTGAATTCGGAGAGATAAAGAATTTACACTTGAATCTTGACCGTCGTACTGGATTTGTCAAGGTACATAAGTTGGTTGTTTTGATGATGCTACAATTTATTCCATTTTAGCACCAGTGAGATTGAAATGAAGAATCCACATCTAAAATCTTATTGTGTTGATATCATCAGCTTATGCTTTAAATCTTTTTGTCCTTCGCATATATGAAATGAACAATAGTTGCAACTTTAGATTTTATGATTTAGTTCACACATTTGCTTCCTTTTTATGTTATCTACACGTAGACAAGAAAAGTTGGTGCATTTCTCTCATGTGATGATGGTGTTTATATAAATTTATTAAATTTTTGGATGCACCACTAATATGTAGGCATGGTTGTCTTGTGCATATATGGAGCATAATACTTTCTTAATGTAACAGTGTTTCTGAAGGCTACTATACTTATTATTTTTGCCTTTTCCTTTTGCCTTTTCTGGGATCTATAGGTGACAATACAGAATGCTTCTCTGTGTCAACACTTGTTATTCAGATGATTCTGTTTTTGGAGTAGGGCATGCTTCTCCGTGTCAACACTTTTTATTCAAATGATTCTGTTTTTTGAGTAAGGACTGGCCACACATTTGAACCTCAGAATGTTTCGATAATGATAACTTTGTGGCCAATAGGCTGAAATCAAAGTTATTCATTTATCTAAGGTGGTTCCTAAACAGTGCATCCCTGTCAATAGAACAATGTTATGGAAGTAAAGGCCTAGGTTTTCCGTTTTTGCTTTTCTCATTTTTCACTCATGTTGAAAACTGTTTCTGTGCACCATGTTGCCTATTGCTTGATCTCAGATGCTTGCATTGTGTTGAGTTGCGTTTCATCTGCTAAATATTGTTGGAGAATATTATAAAATATTATAGGATTTTTGTTTTGATATTTCTATATTTGGTTTGGATATTGATAGGGTTAGAATATTTTGTTTCTTACTTTTTATTGTTATATTTATGTTAGGATATTTTATATTTTTGGTATCTTTATATATATCTCATACTATAAATTGAGATTTCTTTTTAGTGATAAAGTACAGATTAATTCTTTCAATTTTCTTGACATGATAGGTTCTTTCCTAAAATCTTGCTCTTGTTACAATTTTAGTATCAACCCGTTATTGGTGCCGCCGTATGTGGTAGTAGCTCCTCCCATTTTCAAAAAAAAAACAAAAAAAGGCTATTATAATTGTTATCTACTACTGTTGTTTGTTTGTCTATCATTCTATTAGCTTCTACTACTATTGTTGTCTTCTGTGGTAAGCGCAACTTTTCTCTGTCATGAACTTTCATGATTTTTTGGTGTTGCCGACCATACTAGCATTATTTCTCTGGTGTGCCTATTTTAATGGTACTACCACTGCCTAACATCTATCTGCAGTTTTGACCATCTACTAGATGATTATGGTGCTGACTGTTTTTTTGTTGTTTTCTATTACCTTCTACTATTGACTGGCTGTTTATTATTGTTTTCTACTGCCGTTTATTAGGTACTGCCTCACTGTTGGTTAGTTCCAAGTTGAACATTAGAACGGTATCCCATGTTTAACTTGAGGGAGAGTCTTGGAGAATATTATAAACTATTGTGGAATATTTGTTTTGATATATATATATATATATGTGGTTTCATATTAATAGGCTTAGAATATTTTGTTTTTTAATTTTTAGTATTAGATTTATGTTAGGATATTTTATATTTTTGGTATCTTTGTATTTATCCTATACTATAAATTGACACTTTTTTCAGTAATCAAGACGAATTAATTCTTCCAATCTTTTTAACAACTACATTTTTATGCTTTTTTAGGGCTATGCTCTAATTGAATATGAGAAGTATGAGGAGGCACAACAAGCTATAAGTGAAATGGATGGGTCTGAATTGCTCACCCAGACCATAAATGTTGATTGGGCATTCAGCAAAGGTCCATTCAGGAGGAGGAGCATGAGGAGAAGGTATGCATTTAAAATCACGTGTTTCAATGACAATATCAGAATTGCTACTACTGCAAATGTTCAAACTCAAAATCGAGCTAGTTGTAGGACTAGAAAATAGAGGTAATACTGGATATCTTTATGGACCGACATGATTTTTAGTGGAAGAGAGTTTGCAATAATTTGAAAGAACAGATTTTGATCACGTTCCATAATTTGGCAGAGGGTTAATAATGAAACACCGAGATCTTGAAATCTTATTAAAAGGAATTGTGCTGAAACTTCTGGGGGCATCCTTAGTAATTTTGGGATTTCAATCTTCGAAAGGGATATATTATAGACTACATATATGGTAGAAAATGAGCATGGTGAATTTGTGTTTTAGATTGAGAACTGGTAAATACATTAACATGCTAAGAAAGCATGTTAATGTATTTTGAATTGTCTTGTTGGAAGGCAAGTTGGAAGTTAACACCATTAGAACAGTGACCTCCAATGAGTAATTTGGAGGGTAAATAAAGACAAACCCAGCAGATCTATGTATATCTCATTCCTGTCCAGATCTTGATTTTATGCTTTATTTTTAATGGTTTTACCTATTTCCTTTACTTTTCTGCAGATCACCTCGCGGTCGTCGTTCTAGGAGTCCAAGGAGGAGATTTTGATGATGGCATCCTGTGTGAGTTGTGGCTTTAATTCGGGGCAAAGACAGTGATGCAAATATTTGCTAATTGTTGACGATATGTATGATTGTCGATTTGGATGAGAACTTTTATTTTCTTTTCCATCTACATTTCTTCACCTGTACGGATACTTAGGAGGCTTTTTGGTGATGACGTTTGTCAGTTGTGTTGCTCTTTATTTGTATGTCTACTACAATAGTTGAACTCTTTGCGGACTTTCCAATGTTTTATTTTATTGCTGCTGTTTTATCATATGCATTTCAGGATCATCACGTAGCGAGTCATTTTCTCATGAAGAAAAAGAAGTGCATTCGCAGTAATTTTGAATATGGTCGAGTTTAACGATTAGCTTTTATTATTATTTTTTTTCTTCTATCTAAAGTCCCAGGTGCAAAAAATATAGTCTTGTTACAGCTGTTCTGTTCATCTATTATTCAAAGAGCTTTGTTGTATATTTGTTGTTACTCGAGAGGCGCTGTTTTCTTGTGCAGTTTGTCCAATTTCAACTTATAGTCCATTAGCCTCGAATAGATATTTGCAAGGAATGTTATCAGCTCTCACTTTTTCTTCTACAATATTTTTCCTTAGTTAGTAGAAATAATGGATGGACAACGTTTATGACATGTATAACAATTGTAGCTAATCCTCTTCGTTCTTAATTTCAAATAGATCCCAACAACAAAAAGTTTTCAGTATGTTTGAATTTTGCAGTTTATCATCAAAATAGTATTTGGTGCGTCACGCGTGACTTTAGGCAGAAAAATTCTGACGAATGTCATAACGACATATGATTACGGACGTGTAAATGTCTAATTCTTGATATCATTTGATACTGTAGCGTCGACTCACAGAGCACACCAGTTGTTTTTAACCCAAGAGTTCATCATGTAACAGTCGTTCCACTGAATGCATGTTCGATTATATTATGCAAAGATATTTAGAAGGGAAAACAAATCAAATGTGTCAGAGTGATATGCTGTTATCTGTTGTATTAATTATACAGAAGGAAAGTATAATATATTGGGCTGACCCGTGAAAGCCCGTCTAGATGATCAATTGGAAACCCTGAGTAAAACCCTAATTGCCCTCTTTCCCCTCCTTTTCCTCTTCCTCTTTGCGCATCGACAAAATGGCTCCCTGACCTGATGCTACGTCGTAAGACCGTAATTAGAAGATTTAACTTATTCCGGTGCGGAATTTGCGTAGGATACCGATTCACGTTAATGTTTTTTGTACTCAATTGTTGGGCAATACAAGAAAGCAGTTTCCTTGATCTTGCAGGATTAAACGTTGTATAAATGGAGCAGCGATCGGCTAATACGTGGCGGATGACTCTGAATGAGAAGAAATTTATCGAAACAGCTTTGCTTTCTGATCTTAGAATCGATGGGCGTGGGCCTTTTGATTTCCGAAACCTAAACATCCAGTTTGGTAGGTGAGAATTTTTAACGCCATTTAAAAGTATTTGTTTGGGAAGCAGTAATCTTTTGGGGAGTCAAGTTACAGGTCGTATGGCCTTTTTTCTTGGTTGTTTCTCTGAATCATGTTCTTGTGGTTATCTTTTGGGGGTCAAGTTACAGATCGTATGGCCTTTTTTTCCACTTGACTATTGTTAAATGGTCAAATTGTCTCAATGATTATAAGAGTTAACTTGTGTCAATATCAGAGGAAGTTGTGAAGATAGCTTCATTAACTAATGAGATTTGCTGGAGGCTTTGACATGTTTAAACTTATCGACGTCATGTTGCATCACTTCTCCAATATCGAACAATGGCGCATGAAACATTGCATCTCAGCCATTGCTATTGCATGATATTTGATCTTCCATTTTCCAACTTCCCTGATATTTGTATTGAGATGAAGACACAAAGAATTAAACTTATATAGAAGTAGTATAGAATTCTTCCGATGCTGAAAAATTAGATATTTTATGTGATATCTGGATATTCTATGGGTATGTGATATTCTTGCGGGCTTCAATGTTGGTGTCTGCACAGTGAAGATGGTTCATCAGAGGTGCAGCTGGGTCAGACTTGTGTAATGGGATTTGTAACTTCCCAATTGGTACGACCTTATCGGACCCATCCTAACGAAGGAACTCTTGCAATTTTTACAGAGTTCTCTCCCATGGCTGATCCTTCCTTTGAGGTAGGTCGTCCTGGGGAATTTTCTGTGGAGTTGGGACGCATAATAGATCGTGGCTTAAGGTAATGTGTGATGCGGAAGTATCCTGTTCATGTTATATACACCTGTTTCTCAAAAACATTTTGAGCTTTCTAGTACAAATTATTGGAGTTTGAAAGCATTCTACTTAGTTTAAAATATAGTAAATTGTGATAACTTAAATTTGTTGAAGGATTTTATATCATTATAAATCTTGTGTAGAAAGCTTGACAGTTCAGTCTTTCACTTGCTTTATATTGAAATTTAAATTGCGAGAAATATTTTACAGGGAAAGCAGGGCTGTGGACACAGAATCTCTTTGTGTTGTTGCAGGGAAATGGGTGTGGTCTATTCGTATTGATCTCCACATTCTAGACAATGGCGGGTGAGGTGTTGCGTTTACATTTTCTAAATTCCAAATACATATTCATATGCTTCTGTTAGCTTATTATATACGATCTGGTTGTCACCTTTTTCCTCTAAGAACAGAAATCTTGTTGACGCTGCCAATATTGCTGCTGTGGCTGCTCTTTTGACATTCAGAAGGCCAGAGTGCACATTGGGAGGAGAAGATGGTCAGGAAGTTATAATACATCCACCAGACGTCAGTTCTTCTTCTGTAGATGATCTTTAAAGATGCCAAATATGATGTTATTGGATCCAATTTTCCTTGTATTTCTTATGCAATCTGGAAATATTACCTGGTATCGTGAGTTGTCTCTCTGAATAAAGGCTGCCAGACTTGCAACTCTTGCTTTACGATATAAAAAAGCTGCTTTTTTTGTGAACTTCCAATTGAATTCATTTTTGGCCTTTGAAGACTGTAGTCTGTTCTTAAGGGATGAAATAACCTTTTTGGCAATTGAAGGAAATACCTTATTCCACTTGCCAATCTGATGGGTTCTGGTGGCTGTGCTTATTTACTCCTCCAGCATGACTTGTCAGGCAAGTTAAATTTCAAGCTTCAATTTTGCCTTTTGGTGCTATTTCAGGTGAGGGAACCAGTTTCATTGATTGTACACCACCTCCCCATAGCAGTAACCTTTGCATTTATTGGTAATGAGAGCACAGTGGTAAGCACCACATAAACTAGGAGAATATGTTTTTTAGCCTTTTTGATTTTTCATGTTCCTATCTCATCTTCAATGAGTTGCATCTTGTGACACATTTCTTCCGCTTGCAACATGTGCTACTAGGTTATTGACCCATCACACTTTGAAGAAGCTGTTATGGGAGGAAAACTGACTGCTACCCTGAATTCAAGTGGTGATATCTGTGCCATTCAAAAAGCTGGAGGAGAAGGTGTCATGCAGGGTGTCGTCATGCAATGCTTGCGTATTGCATCTGTTAAGGCTGCTGATATAACAGGAAAAATAAAGAAAGCTGTCAGTACTAGTGCATAAGTTTGTTCTGAATAGCTACTTGAACTTGTTTTACTTCCCTCTATGTTGTAATTTACTGAAAAAGAACTATATCACCATATAATCTTTTCCCCCCAAAGAATGATATTCCTTGTTTTTGTAATTTATTTGTGCTCTATATAATGCTTAGGGTATGCCCTTCTGAAACCTAAGTGACTTCGTAGAATGATGCTAAACACAAGACTTGGCTCATTTGGAACTTAGGCTACTTGAAATCAAGATACTCTTTTGCTCTAAGTTATTTTACAAATGAATAATTAGTGTTTTTTTGTTACTTGAGTTCATTATTTTATAGAGACACCAAATATTTTGAATAATAGCATTATCTGTCTGGTAACCTCATGAGAGCAGGTCTAAATCATGTGGTTTGAACTATGCCAAAAGTCATGTATCATGTATGATGAGAATGCAAGTACTCTAATGTATTTTCTTTTGCTTGAAATTTATTTTTGGTCTTCTGCAGGTTGATTTGTTCATCACGGGGAGAGCTTTGAGAAAGATTAAACGACACCCCGATTCTGTTGTTGTAGATGAAGCTGCTTGGAAGAGACTCAATAACATACCAATGGAAATGGACAAACCTAGAATGGAAATAGGGGACAGAAGTCTCAGTCAAAGTGATGACATGGAAATTGAAAACCCCTCATCTAAGAAAGATGGAAGCAGTTTGGGGGATAAGAAACCTAAAACTTTCATTGGTGGACCATCTAGTTGGTAGAGATTGATTTTATCCTAACGTTTCAGACCTTTAATTAGTTTACCATATGTGCATTTGTTGAATTCCCTTTGTGATTTACTTAAATCTTTATCACTGAAGTTGAATGTGGGCATGCAGTCTGTAATGTATGTGTGTGTGTGGCACATATTTATATTCAAATATATGAAGGCAGGCATTTGTAACATCACATGAACTGGAGTGCATGCATATATATGAATTTTACTCTCGTGCTAATCAGCAATTATTGTTGGTGAGAAAATTGGCCTGTGATCATTTGTGGAAGTCTTTGAAATCATGCTTGGTGTAGGTCATACTATAGTAGGTTTTGGATGCTGTCAATCTAGAAGTCCAAAGAGGTATTACAATTGGTGGTACAGCTCATGCTAGTGCTCAGTTTAATGGTGCCAAGTTAGTTACTGGTGTATGGCTGCTAGTTAGGGATCTACAGCTTAACTGGAGAGCTTGTAATATCTTTGTGCCTCAAAAAGATGAGAAGTTTTTGTGCAGTGAGGTTCGGTGAAGTACCAATCCACCACATGCTTTTGATTATTGGTATCAAAATTTTCTTTGCAGGGATCCATATTCCAGAGGTGTCCATGCTGATGAATTGAAGGTGTCTCTGGCTTCACGAGGTTTGTCAATATCATTACAGTGTGTTTGCTGTCTTTGTTCCTTTTACCATGTAGGTGAATTTACTCTAAAAAATGTCCGAATTTCTTTCTAGAAAATTTCATCAGCATTACCTAATTCCTTATTTAGTTCTCAGGCACAACTAGTCGAGATATTGCTTGCAAATTTGGACATTTGTTTGTGGCTTAGGCAACCATATATGCATGTGAAATTTGCCTCAGAACCATTTAAATTTGGGTGCATCTGAACACCTTAATACACCTTAAACGGCCTCAGTAAGTTGTCATTATCCTCATTATTACAAATATAATGGTTTTTGGCACTTCAAATCAGAAACTTGCTTAATCTTTCTGTTCTTGTTGGAGTATTGTCTTTCAGCTTAGATGAATAAATTAGCATACATTGTGCAGCTGCAGCGATCCCCAGCAAGATGGCTATATTACCACCTATAAAGCCACAATTTACTGGAATGGATCAATGGCCTGGAGACACAGATCCACTATCTACATCACAGGAGCCTGCTGGAGCTGGAGTACAAATCAAGGCCACGACATTGAAGGATGCTGTCAAGCCCAAGCACAAAAGGAAAAAGAAGAATTTGTCAAATACTGTTGGAAATTGAAAGTTTTTGGTGTCTAAGACTCTGTATGTTAATTCCTGACGGTGAACTTTCTCTCCCTTCTGATCAAATTTTTATCATCTTTAGTACTACGAGAAGCTGCGAATTCTTTGGGCTTATTCCTCCAAGATCTTCTGTAAACTTACTCTTGAAAAGGTCGTCTGGAAAGTTACACGCTGAAGATTGGCGTAACACAGCTGCTCTTGGCAGGTTTCCCTTTCCTGATACTGAACTGATTACTTTTTCTTTCAGTTTGGCTGATCCCTAGTTCTCTTAGTAGATCAAAACAACAGTCTTAATGACCATTCTCCTGCATATCTAAATATTTTTTCTTGCATTGCAGGCACAGCAAATGACCGCGATACTTGTAAGAGAAGGTTGTCTTGACTTGAAATTTAGTTGATCCATGCAGTCTGGAATTTTCAATAGTTGCATGTCTTGGAAGTGACAATCTCTTCAGATATCTTGCAAATTTAGGGGGATTCTTGTGGTGCTCCGCTGGGATTATCTGGGGAAGTGGGCGAATGAAGTTGGGTTCTAACAGTGTTCCTGCTTGATGCTTGGAGATCAAGCTCTGTGCCATGAGCCATGCAGACGGATGGAACCAAAGCAAGCTCTCATCCCAGAAAACTGAATTTTGCCGGAGGTAATGTTTAGCCATTGCCTTATTGCATGTTGCCTTTGACCATTCCAGGAAACTTCGTTTGATTCACACGATATTTGGACATCATCGGTTTTGTTGAAGCGTGAACTGTAAAGTGTATTGATTCGGAGTGTATTAGATTCAATATAGTTGTTAGCTGTGCAACTGCTTATTCTCAATTCAAGTGTGAGGAAACTTCAATCAAATGTTTCAACTTTTCTAATGTGTCTAGTTTGTGGTTTCCATCAGCCACCTGGTGGACTTGGGAACGCTATTGAAGTTAAGAGGTAATGCCCCAAAAAAGCAGAACCAAAAAGCTACCTTCAACCTGCTTTGAAGTTTGAAATTCCAGGCCTCGTAGGCATATCAAACCCAAAAAGAAAAGATGTTGGAATTGCTTGTAAAAAACGATGGATGCCCCGGCCTTAAATCTAAGCAGACATTTGCATATTTCAGGACATTTACAGGTCTAGGAACACTAGGTGTAAGAAATAAAATATGTATTAATTGCAGAAGCAAATGCTTGAACCAACTATAGTAGCTGAACATTAGCCATGGGAACATTTTAATCGGAGTACAAACAAGAAACATCAACATTGGTGTACTCATGAGTTTGTTGAAAAGGACAATTCAACCTGCTGCCAAATCCTAACCTCTGAAATTTACACAGCTCATGGGCTGCATAGTAGTCTGATGTCTTCTTCCTTTGCGTACCAGCTGGGTACTATGCGCGATGCAAATGGATAGAGATCCTTGTATGAATTGCGTATTGTTCCTTCAGCTACTCCTGTGGCAAGTGATATATCTGCAATTGCGGGAGTTAATATCACCTGATGACAATAGTTATTTGATGCAAGACAAGCTTCGCACCTTTGAGAGGTTTCTTGTCGTCTGAGAGTTGCGTTATTATGTAAATTATTGCAGCAGCTATGGATATAGGGCTTCTCCTGGACAATTTCAATGATAAAAGAAGATAAGTTATTTAAAGAGAATTTAAAATGCATTACATTTGCTGGACTATTATTCTAAAGAACAATGGAGCGCACACTTGAGCTTCGAAAAATTGACAAATCCCAAGAAATACTCGGTACGTTGTATTAAATGGGCACAAAGAAAACTTAATCACAACAGAAGAACCGTAAAATACAAAGACATGCATATTATGTGCTTCAATTGATCATCACCACACAAGTAAAAACAAAGGAAGACATCACAGTTGGCAATTTGACATCCCGGGGGCAATAAATAAGAGAGGGTTTGATAACTGAAGATACAGAAGATAGAAAGGACAGAGCCCAAAACACCTTATATCCAGCTCTTCTGATTTTTGCACGGCTTCTTGAGCAGCTTTTACCGCTTGATTGGCCATACCAAGATTTGAACAAAAACGTCTCTACAGGACAGCCAATTCATGTTTACTCATCCAAGGGGGGAGAGAGAGAGGGTGGGATAGGGGTTGAAATTCCAAACTCACCAGAAAGTCCCCTGCATGGATTGTTCCCATCTCCACAGACTGACCCATTTCCAACTCAAGCTGTTTCACAATGAACTCTTTTGCTCGACCAATCTCCTTTTTGGTTGCTCCATTGGCCACGGAGCAAATTTCTGCTTTGAACCCAAATTCAGACATAGTGATACAAAAAACCAAGACAACAAAAAGTTCTAGAGATATCAAATCATGCCTTTCACTGTGCGCGGCTTGTCCTCTTGCCGACAAGCAATGTACAGGCAAGCAGCCAAAATAGCATCTAGATTTCGCCCTCGAAGAGGCTTCTGATCTTCTACCTTTTTATATATCTCATTTGCTCGATCCTTGAAACCAATATCACCAATATCATGTACACAAGGTTGAGTAATTTAAATCAACAAACTTATAACTTATCAAGAAATACCTACAAACACCAGCTAATCATGCTGGTAGTACCAATATGATACTTTGTATATGTTGGTGTTGTTTAACTTCATTTTATCACATGGTTCACTTTTAATAATTGTGCTACTTTCTTGTGATGCAAAGCTTTGGCATCGCATTTCCAGAGGAAAGCAATGAAGAAAATTAAAATAGCACATATCCAGTGGCCAAAACTTCAAGCAAATGTTCTCAATCAACATAATCAAGTTGCAAAAGCATCATATACTCTCTTTTGTGGAAAGATGCAACAGCAGTATAGCTTTGAATCAACATGATCAAGTTGCAAAAGGCATCATATGCTCTCTTTTGGACAGAGGTGCAACTTTAACATGATATTTTTTGGAGAAAAGCTAAGCAAAAGAACTTTAGTTGCACAGCAACCAGATACAAGAACCATTTATGAAATACAGACAGGTAACTTATCAATGCAGATCTAAAAGAAGTACTAATACAGTTATGCAGAAAGATATACCTTTATGGTTGCGACAAGACCCAACCTGTAAAGCCAAGCATATTTTTGTGTTAGAATTAAAAGAATGAAATGATTCCACTAGGGCACTTGCAATGATATTTGATAAGAACTAGTGGTTGACAATCTGAACAGCAAAAAAGACCTTGCTCAAGTGCAGAGCACAACAGAATTGCATTCCTTCCAATTATTTCAATACAATTTAGCCCATGAGGCCAAAGTGTTGTTTTGAGTCCTGTAAGAGTTATCTCAAAATACTTTCTTATTCATACTGATTTCAAATAAGATCTAAATAATTTTGTTGCTTACTGAACTTGTCTATCTACTTTGAAAAATCACCTACAGAAGCACAATTGCACAACAAACCTCATGTACCAACTCAAAATCCTCCAAACTCAGAAAAAGTGTTACTAAATTAGCATTAATACAATGGCCAGTCCTCCAACCTTAACAACAAACCCACCGTTTAGAAGAGGAAATGAAACTAAAGTCAGAACTGGACCTGACGACGAGAATGTTGTTCACAGTGCAAAAAAACCAGTACCCCTCCCTATTCTGTTCACCGTCACCTTAATTTACCAAAAATAAAACCAACAAAGAGAAACACAAACCCGATTGATGGTACACTTCCCAAGTTTTCCCCTCAACAAACAAATCAATCAGAATTACCCATAAGTCCATGATAAAGCAATGAATTCACAAACCGATCCGCCATGGTGGCCATGGTCTTGAATGCCTGGATGAGTGTCCTATCCGGGTTGGACCCACGGTTCTGCCACCGCCCCAAAGACGAAGACAAGAAGTCACCCGACGAACCATTCGGCTTCGAAATCACGGTGGACAGCCCACCGTCGGCCAGTAATGGGTTCGTGGGCCCGCCCACCCGGGCCGGGTCGCTGTCCCCAGTCTCGTCGGTAAAGGTCCGCCACTCAGACGTCTCGTCGATTGAGTGGGCCTCCAACACGAGCCCACACTCGGAACACACCGTGTCCCCCGCCGAGTGGTCGAACACCACCACCGTCGGCCGCTTGCACTCCGGGCAGTACGCATCCGCCATCCTTTTTCGCTAATCTGTTACAATTCTCCCATGCATGCACCGAATTACCAAATTTTTTTCATGGGATTTTGCCGATAATTTTTTTTTTTCAATTAGATAAGAAAGGAGATTGTCTTATCTGGTTGGATCCATTTATATGCAGTGAAAGCGAAAATGCAGACGTGGGGTCCGAATGTCGTCTGAGGTTGCCAGATGAAGTGGGGCATGTCCCAAAGCGGTTACTATTCAAGGCAAGTTCACTGCTGCCCCAAACTTTTCCTTATTTAAATATTTACCCACGAATATATTAGAAAAGTACATTTGACCCCATTATTTCATCATGCTTCTAAGGTACGGTTTTATATTTGACCCTTGTTTTAACATAAATGTAACTCAGAGACTATGATTCTAATCATAATTAAGGATCAAACAATGAATATCAAAATTCCAGTCATCGTATTCAATTTCTTAAAAACCCGTTGGCACGTAAGTTATATAATTTTATTTTTTATTGGTAAGGATTAATGTTTTTTATCATATAAAAAAACATCAAAGTTACATGCTACAAGAATATTGTATATATAAGAGAAAAATATATGTTATTTTTATCAAAATTAGTTACGTGCACTTAGCATGGTTGGCATGCATCTAACTTTAAGCGTCTGTCTTTTGTGTTGGTTGGCGTTCGTATGATTCCCATGAGTCACAATGCAATTAATATGGCCTATTATCACCTTTTAAAAATTATGTGGTCAGAATTATTCTATTCATGGAGTTCTGTGGACAGTATACTCTGCATTCCTATTTTTTATCTGACCAACTAATTATTTTATAGAATAGGCGGTGGGAGTCATCAATATGTTGTATAGATGTTAACGCGTTACATGATCATGCAGGACGATATTGAACAAGTGCTGTAATGAAAATTAATAAATCCAAATTCCCATCCTTATAATAACAGCACTTAAGACTGAAATTCATCTTTCATTAATAGGCGCAGCTGTAGTTGCATTTGTAGGTAGTGTGAGACCCTGCATGATTATAAATTGGTGCAGCTGTGGTTGCATTTCAAACTCTGCATGTGAAACTTCATATTACTTTGAGTCCAACCGCATACCATTTAGTTTTGGGACCCTTGCATTAAATTCTTTTAGTCCCTTCTCTTCAATCTTGTTGCGCAAAAACTAGCCATGCAATTCCCTACAATTTCAGTTGGAGGCAATTCCAGGTACCAAACTTTAGCACAAAACAACCACCCCCTTGCCCTCTTTATAAGTATGATGAATAGAGAGTGGCAAAGGGCAAGAGTTGGTTTTTTGGGCGGATAAATTTGGCTATTCACTTATTGAGGATACATTAATATTAGTATCCCAATTTCTGAATTTTGGCTTTTTTCATGATGTTGGAAATTGAGGTGGCGGGCGGTGGTGGTATGGTGGGGGGTAGTGGTAGTGGGATGGAGGTTGGTGGAGGTAGTGGCGGTGGATCTGGGGGTGATATAGAGATGGGGCATCCTCGTAAAGGCAGCGAAGCATACCTAGTTTGGCAGGATCTGACGGTGGTTCTGCCAAACTTTGGGCAGGGTTCAATCAAGAAGTTGCTTAAAGGGCTAAGCGGGTATGCTGAACCAGGTAGGATCATGGGTATAATGGGTCCTTCTGGCTCTGGCAAATCCACCCTTCTGGATTCATTAGCAGGTCTTTTACTTTCTCATCTATCTCGAATAACAAATCTTTGTACATTTAATATCTGCAATGACGGGGTTTTTTTTTTTTGTTTTTTTGACTGAAATCTACAATAAGTCTCTTACATCGCCTTAAAGTTGAAATTACTCTTTACTACGTGATCAAGATTAACATATATCCAAGAGAGCCTATTTCTAATAGCTGATATAAATTAGAGATAAAAATAGTGATCTCCTAAAACCACTTAGATGATAGTGGATGACTTCTTTTGGTACTTCTATTGTCTTGACGTTAGAGATATTTAAACACACTCAACAGTTTGCATGTGTTTCTAGAGATTTAGTTTCTGTTGCCACACCTATGACATGGTATGAATGTGTTAGTTTGAACACCCTTGTGAGGATCCATATTGGCAAGATAAGACACTTTCTGTTTCTTGTTCTGGAAAAGAAATGGCCTTGCACCCACACGTAAGTATTTTTATTCAAACCCATAAAAAGTAAAACTAGAATTAAACCTCCCCTTTGAAGAAATTTCCTCTAACCAAAATTAGGGGAAGAGCAAAAAGCGTTCCTTTAGTTATTTCAGTTGAGAAAGTACATGAGCAAAGAATATGATTTATTCAACTGGCAGTGGAAAGTGGTTGGAGAGGACAGTTGAATAAATGGAGAAAAAGATTGATTGTCCCGTGCCAGTTATATTGCTTGCAATGCCTTGCTAAATGGGCAATCCTGAGATATTCATGAAACTTTTTATCTTTAACTGGCATTATCTCACTATCAAGAATCTGTTGAGCATCAGTGATGAGAAACCCTGTTGTTGCTACTGAATTGGAAAAATTAACACTGGTTCAAGTGATGTTTATTTTTCGTTCTTCTCTTTGGCTATCACTTCTGGATGCTCTGAGGGATGTAGAATTACACAATGAATAGATTGCTTCATTTTATCACTTGATAACCTAGCAGCAATACAAATGATAGTATCTTGAAATTACTAAAAATATTTATTTTTTACCATCAGGAAAACGGCAAATAGAACTGCTATAGCTTGGTGGAGAATTAGTTGTGGGCGTGAAGTTCAATTGGGGTTACAAGTCACGAAATTTTTAAGATTAGAACCTCATTATAGCAACGGTTTAATTTACCACCTTTTGATCAATTTAGGAGGAAATGTTGAATATGCTACTCAACTAGAATGGGTTTCGGAATGTCTACTCTTAATTGCATGATGTTTTTATACAGTCAACGAATGTTCTATCATAGTTATATATATTATTAAGATTTTGCGGTGATAGTAACTGTCACGTTACATCATATTTCAAGAATTGAATTAGTGATCAACAAGGAGGTCACTTATCCTCTCTGTTGAATTAACTCATTTAATAAGGTTTAGAGAATATGGGAGAACTTCTCATGAACAGTTCATGCATATGCATACAATGATAATGGAAAGGAATCTACCAAGGATTCTGGAATATTTCGATGGGGCAATATGAATTTTTTTTTCTAATTAACAACATGCATGGGGTGAAAAAGTGACCAAACTTTACATGATATATGCTCCATTCTAGTGAGGGTAATAGCTGAACAATATTTGAGGGTGCTTATATCTAGAAACATCAAGATCTAATAGATTGTTAATATAATGCGAGATCTGTGTGGTAACTGTATAACAGTATATTGTGATTTTAGTAATAGTAAAGTGCTTGCTTCGAGTAGAAAACACTTTTATAGTTGTCTGTTCATTGGTCTCTGATATTTTTGCATTGGCACAGGTAGACCATCAAGAAATGTTGTCATGACAGGAAATATTCTTCTCAACGGAAAGAAGCAAAGGCTGGACTATGGTGGTGTTGTAAATGCCTCAATGAACATGAATCTGGAATTGAATTATGAGCTTTTGATACATTTTTTCCCCTAATGAAATTTGAGAAGATTTTAATTAGTGAATTTCTGATTGACAAGCATACTGTTGAAAAGATTATTAGTGATTAGTATAACTTTTCCTGATAACAATTAAGACCTTTATGTTAAAAAACCTTGATGACTTCTGAACAAGAATGATGTTTGTAGTTATAGGGATCGATATTGGTTTTACACACAAATTGCTCTAACTATAGCAAATCTTTGCAGTCACCTAAAATTTAGGTGTGTTACTAAATGTTGCTTTACTCTTAGCTTTTCCCAGTTAACTGAACTGGACCCAGTTAAGATGACTGAGATGTCAAACCTCATGTTGATGCAAATACTAAACATAATTATGAAACTCTGGTTCATTCTCTCATCCTTAGCATTTGTTTTTTCATCTAAACTACCCTTCCTAAATGTGGTGCCTTAATTGATTCAGGCTTATGTGACACAAGAAGATGTCTTATTGGGGACTCTTACAGTCAGAGAAACTCTAACTTACTCTGCTCATCTAAGGCTGCCAACATCCATGAGTAAAGAACAGGTAAAAGCCATCATAGAAGGAACTATTATGGAAGTGGGGCTCCAAGATTGTGCTGATAGACAGGTAGGGAGTTGGCAGTCAAGGGGTATCAGCGGTGGAGAAAAGAAAAGATTAAATATTGCCCTTGAAATTCTTGTACGACCCCGAATTCTGTTTCTTGATGAACCTACTACTGGACTTGACAGTGCAGCATCCTTCTTTGTGATCCAAGCTATTAAAAATCTTGCTCGGGATGGAAGAACCGTGGTTTCCTCCATCCATCAGCCTAGTAGTGAAGTTTTTACTCTGTTTGATGATCTATTTTTGCTATCAGGAGGTGAAACAGTTTATTTTGGAGAAGCAAAGATGGCAATAAAGGTATCGTTAATTGGATTGTTTTTGTCAAGAAATTCTACATGGAATTTGTGCTTGTGCTCAATGTAAACTCATAAGGCTCATAGAAAATCTTATATTTGCTCCTCCTAAAGCATGTGTACCAATTCTAATTACAGTTACCGCAGTTCTGTTTTTCTCTTTGTTGAACTAATACTGTGTTCATTCAATCTAAGAGGTTTACTATTTTGGTTTTCAGTTCTTTGCTGAAGCAGGATTTCCCTGTCCAAGTAGGAGAAATCCTTCAGACCATTTCCTGCGCTGTATTAACTCTGACTTTGATATCGTGACCGCTACATTGAGAGGTTCAAAGAAACACCATGTAGGAATCCGACAGCAGATTTGATGCTGCATCTACTGTCATTTCATTTAGCCTTTGTTTAGTATAGACTTCTATGCAGTACTAAGATTTTTTGGCTAAAATTATGGGTCATTTTTTTATTAGTTCGATTTTGGAGAAATATTACTTTCATGAAATATGTATCAACACAATGCTATATGTATATTTCATTGTTGGCTCACTTTTCAAAGAGCGGGGGATAAATTTGTATGATGCTTGGATAGCCAAACATATTAACATTTACCGTTAGGCACAGAAGTGAGACTGGTTTTTCACAACTGCATACAAAATTGGAGCATTTTTCTCCTGTTATATCAATGCATGTTAAACAGTCATATCTTTTTGGTGCCCATGCTAGCAAATGTGCTTGTAAGAGATCTCAAAATTTAAATCCTGTTGGGGAAATAGATTTAAAAAAGCTCCTTCTTCTGCCTTTTCAATGACAGGAAACACACATATCATTAGATCCTTTGAAGAATTTGGCAACAGCAAATATAAAAGCAGTGCTTGTTGAAAAATACAAGAGCTCGGAGTATGCAAGAGAGACGAGACTAAGGATTCAAGAACTCTCCACCATTGTAAGTAATTAAAAATTGGCCTTTGGTGATTGACTTTCATGTCTCGGCACTGCCCATAATCGTTGACCTATTCATTGCACACGTTGAGATTTTATTATTTAATGCTTTATTTAATTTATATTAACTGGGAACTAATATTTGTTTTCATGCTCAAACTGTTTCATTTTCATGTTAAGCCTCGTCCGATTATGCATTTAGCACAAATGTACTAAGGACTTTAGATTACTGACACGTTTTATGATTAGAATTAGCCAATTACTTTTAACTTAGTAATTGAATCACATGTTGATAAAGTACGTGGCTTGCATAATCTCATGGAAATCTTTATATGATAAGCCCGTATAAACATGGGCTAGAAATTCGATTTCATAACTTTTATTCCTATAATTCCTTTTATAATCGTGGTTTAGTTCAGTTTTACTAATCTGTTCTACACCATTGGATCTTACTTTAATGAGTTTCATGCGCTGCATCTCCATAAATCGGCCTTCCAATACTTGATGCTCACAAGCTGCATTAGTTCCCTAACTGCATGGAATGCGTTTTAGTTTTTCCACGTTGACATATTCTAGGAACAGATGATATAAGTAATAAATTCTTGAATACACATCTTGTAAATTTAGGTTATTTTATCCTATATTTCTGTATAAAATGTAGAGTAAAATTAAACGTATTAATTCTTGACCTTTTGTGAAGCAACATACACTGGCATGGTATATTATTAAGTTCATGAATTGCAGCAAGGACTTGAGGATGAAACTATCAAAGGAAGCCAAGCAAGGTGGTGGAAACAGCTTTCGACACTGACACAAAGATCGTTCTTGAATATGTCTAGAGATATTGGGTATTACAGGTCTCGAATAGTCATATACACCATTGTTGCAATATGCGTTGGAACGCTATTCTATGATATTGGCACTAGTTATACAGCAATCTTAGCTAGGGGAGCTTGCGGTGGATTCGTAACAGGCTTTATGACTTTCATGTCCATTGGAGGATTTCCATCCTTCATCGAGGAAATGAAGGTAATAAATTTCGCAACTGTTGCACACACGCACACACAAAGAAAAGGATTAAAAACAGTCAGCAGATGAAAGCGAAGTCAATAGATGACAGTCACAGATTTTTTCTCAATTATCTTGACAAACAGGTCTTTTCTAAAGAAAGGCTTAATGGTTATTACGGTGTCACCGTGTTCATGCTGTCAAACTTCCTGTCTTCCTTCCCGTTCTTGGTTGGAGTCTCTGTGATTACTGGGACAATTACATTTTACATGGTGTTTCGGGCTGGATTTTCTCGCTATGTCTTCTTTTGCCTAAATATATTTGGATGCATTGCTATGGTGGAGAGTGTAATGATGATTGTAGCTTCACTGGTTCCTAACTTCTTGATGGGGATCATAACTGGTGCTGGGGTTCTTGTAAGTAATCCAGTCTAGAAGCTTCAAAGATCTCTGTACTTCTTCTTGGATTTGCATCTTCTTATCAACATTTTTAATGTCTGCAGGGGATCATGATGATGACCGCAGGCTTCTTCCGGTTGCTGCCGGATCTTCCCAAGCCGGTTTGGCGCTATCCAATTTCGTTCATTGGATATGGGGCATGGGCACTGCAGGTATTTCCCCAATGCAAAAACAATTTAAGTTCCTCCAAGTCCTATTTCTGGATAATTTAGAAGTTATCAGTCTGTGGAGAGTAATTGTGCTCGCCTATTGCATCGAATGGAAAAAATCAACAAAGACGACCGAAATCAAGGGCTTAAAAGAATGTCAATTGCTAAAAACTTGTAGCTTCATGACTTAGTTCCATGTGTTGATCATGCTCTGTGAAATTAAAAGATTGCTAACAGAAACAGCATGCAGGGAGGATACAAGAATGACATGCTTGGACTCACCTTTGATCCTTTCTATGCTGGCAACCCGAAGCTGACAGGCGAATATGTGTTAAAAGATATGATGGGAATATCATTGGCTCATTCCAAGTGGTTGGATTTGCTTGCAATATATGTCCTTATTGTAGCTTACAGAACCATCTTCTGCATCTTTGTCAAGTTAAAGGAGACCAGAGCCGCTGATTTCATCCATTCACTTTATGCCAAGAGAACTGTACATCGCCTTCGTAGGCAGCCCTCCTTATGAAGCCTACCATCTCTTGCTCGAGGCACCATAGTGTCTGGTCACGATCTCCAGAGAAGGGTCTTCGCTCTGCTATCCTCTTGGAGCATAAATTGGGAAATATACTATATAATTTATCGGGCATGATTTAGCACTCATTGTTACATGGGCAAAACATGGCATTCATTTCCCCGAGGAATGGAAATTACTTGCTCAAAAAGTACTTTTTCACTATGCAATTTATCGACAACCCTCTTTCCAGCTCAACGCTTCTTTGTAGATATATCTCAAGCACCAGCTTTCTAAGGGAAATTGCTGTGTCTGTTGGTTCTTATGTTCTTCAATCCCTTACCCCCTCGTTATGCTTGCTATCCCAGCTCCTTGTCGGACATATAAACCTGGACACTCGACAATGAAGTCCCTTACCTCTTAATATCAGCCAATAGAGAGGTTTATGAACTGTGAAAGCGTGCCAGTCACTTCCGCTGGTGGTTCAGATCTCGTTAATATAGTCACCTTCAACAATGATCAGTTGCCATCCGTTGATTTTATTTGGCACTCTTGTGTTTTATATGAATCTTCAATCTTTTAATTCCGTACTTTATGACGTGGAGAACCCAATTTGTCCTTCCATAAGCTTATATATTTATTTTTTCCTGTCGTCGCCTTGCCATCGCATTCCTTGGGCTTCTACGTATTCTTCTATCCCATGTTAAGTATTAATGATATTGCAAGATTGATAAATTATTTAATCAAGGTTGATTAAATGTTCTTTTTATTTGATTAAAACCTTTAATATATTAATAGCTTGGAATTAACTTACAAAATTATAGATTAGTTAATCTTACTTAGAAGTACTGATAAAATAATAAAGGTGTTATGATTTTTTATAAATAATCCAAATTTCTATTTTAACGACGTAACATCAAAGAATTATCAGCATAACAAAGTTTACAATTAGAATATAAATATAATCAGAAGTTTATTAAATATAACTCTCAAGAATTAATTAATCCATACAAATTTCTTTTATCCTGCAAATAATCCTTTGAATTATAATTTTATTCAACAAAACCTACATGTTTCCAAAACAGTGAAACTAATATATGCTTATTATGTTGCCTCAAAAATCGTTGACCCAAGAAAGGATTTGGCCTTGTTTAATTTGCTCACTGAAGTGTTGGGGTAAAATTGCAAGTGCCTTACTCTTATAATTGCTAAATTGGACGCTTTAACGTTTCGGTCTTCGGAAACTCTTTCCTCCATCAATCTTGGACACGAACATCATTTCCAAGATGACTCATTGTACTTTTCTATTTTCTTTATGTTCACCAGTAAAATTCCTAACCACGGATCCCATTCGGCTCAGAAGAGTGTCCGGTGATAAGAACCACCCATTAAGATGGGGCCAAGATATGTTGCATATTTGCAAGGGAATTACTAATTGGGGATAAACATTTAAGATGGAACATTTTGAAGATGGCCCTAGTAGGGATGGCAATGAATCAAATTGGTGGATTGGCATATTAGGTTAAGATATGATATTACATGCGAGTCGTTAATTCGAATTTGATTCATTTATTTTTATGGGTCTATATTTTTTTATTTGAACTTTACTAGCTAATTTCACAAGTTACTCGATCTTATTCTATCAACTTGTAACCAAAAAAAATATTTTGAGCTGAATAAAGTTAGCAATAAATTTTTGTATAGCGTTTATTTGCTTCTGGTTTCAATACTATAGCTTCAAAAAATACTTCTAAATATATTCAAAATTTAAGATTTTCTACTTTCTTGTTATTTTAAAGTTTACTGAATTAAACTTTAACAATATATACATATATATATAATCATGCAAATAAAAAAAATGTAAGAAAGAAGGAAGAAAAATAATAAAGCAATTCAAACATAGTCATTGAACTTGTTTGGGTGAGAGTGCAGAGCATAGATGATGCTTTGAATTCTGATGTCCAAAATTAAAAAAAAAATTGAGTTTAAAAATGTAGGCTTAGAGTTTAGTTTAACATAGCAATTAGTTTGAGTTTTCACATATTTACTATTTTAGCAATTAACTTTATTTAATTAGTTTTCCACTAATTTGTTTGAGTCTTCACATATTTAAGAAGATTACAAAATAAAAAATAGGTAATAAAAATACTTATTAAATTACTCTAAATGTGTGAGTAGATTCATGGATTAACCTGTTGAGTAACTTGAAATTAGTCCATTTTTCTTTTTTAGTTCATGGGTTCAATCCACATTTGTAAAGAATTCACCCAAACCAGTTAGTTTCAAGTTAGGTTAGGATCATGTTTTTAGGTTGTGTTAAAAATTGCTACTCTTAGATTCAAGTCTCCCAAAATTTGGAAATGCTTCACCATTCTAAAGTTCCTCCTAAAAATTTACTTAAAAAAGATAAATAAAATTGTCTCCCCTCCCATCAGTTAGTGATTCCGTCTCACTTTGATAAAAAATTAGGAATAATTTGCCCTTGATTGCAATGGTTTTGAGATGAAAAATATATGTTTTATATTCGGGACAAATATAGAATGGCCTTTGAATAATTAAAATATAATTCATGATTATGTGGATTTTGAAACATAACAGTTTTACTAAGCCCTTGATTGTAGGAAACTAGAACAAAACTACGACAATCTATTAAATTATGCACCTAATATATTTGTACTGAATGTTTGAAATGATAATATATGTACTAATATTTATTATGAAAAATACTCAATCATATTTTGTTATATATAAGATAATAACACATATAATTATTTAAAACACTTGATACAAATATACTGAGTACATAGTCTCATGAAGTTATGTACCCAAAAGACCAAAGGGCAAATTCCAACTTGTCTGGAATCTGGTGAGTAGAGGATAGGGTTAAATTTTCAACATGGTTCAAGTAATTGTTTGATATTAGGGAGTGCGACCAAACAAGTGGTCATTTCGTGCTCCGAGTGTAGCTTGTCACGATCTGTATTTTCTGTCTTTTTTTATTTTTTTTAATTTTTTAATAATTTCAATGAATTAAATATTTTATTTAAAATTCTATTTTCTTTCTTTTATTTTTCTGTTTTTTAAATTGCTTATTAATTAAAGGTAATCAGATGTTTTAATTAGAAATTCAGTTTTTACTTTATTTTTTATTTTTATTTATTCAGGTTTAGGGTTTATTTTATTTTATTTTCAAATTAGTATTGCTTAATCACTGTATTATTTTTTACTAGTTTTTCTCATGCATTGAATTAAAAATTTTAATTTAATATTTAATTTTTATTAATCATAACTGTTGTATATGTTTTCGGATAAATTTTAAATTTTCTTTAATTTTTTTATAACTTAACAATTGTAATAATACATAAAAAAAACAAATTATAATAAAGTATAAAATACTACAAAAGAATATTAAAATCATGCTTTAGTTTATTTTATTTTTTATTTTTAATTAATTGTAGTTAGTTAGCATCCTTGCACGTAGAAAGAAGTGAAAATTATACGACCCTTATTATATATTTTAATGTATCAAGAAAATAAATTAGTAAAACATAGTACATCAATTAAGAAATACTAAACCACAATTGATAAAAATAAATAGAAAATAGAATTTTAAATTAAAGTATTTAATTAAATATAAATTATAAAAATTTAAAAAACAGAAAAAAAAAAAAAGAAGAAGAAGAAGAAGAAGAAGAAGAAGAAGAAAGAGTCGATCATGACATTTATCAAGATCTGCCGCACCCTGGAACAGTGTTCCCGGTGCACCTTTGATCAAGATGCATGATTCGGAACATAACATGATGACTCAAATATCGAAGACATTTAAATATCGGTTTCTTGTTTCCATTATGGTTGGATATTCTATGAATAATGTATCATACTCTATTTTTCCATTTATGTCAAATTTAAGAAAGATTTATTTTTTTAAAATATTAATTATATAAATAGATAATATATCATAACTTTTTTGGTAAATCCACCCCAGAATATGTATTTGAAATAATTAAATCCGTTTCAAACATTTTCATCTTAAATTCCTCTTAAATCGTTTCAAGTCTACCAAAAAAAGTCCATTTCAAATACTTTTTGTCCGAGTCCATTTCAATTTTTTTCAAGAACATTTCTTACCTTCGCAAATTTGTTTTTAACTATTTCCATCCTAAATGACAGTTTTTCAGACTCATCAAAAGGTTGACCCAAAATAGTCCTTATTTTCAACGCGTGGACGCATTTTGAGATGACACAAATATCATCATGAAGTTGGTTCCAAATATTTGGAAAGGTTGAAAAAAATAAATAAATAAAATAATTTCAAATATACAAACTAAGACCTACAAATACGGATATATTTCCGTCTTAGGACGACTCCTTTTGGACAGTCCGTCCAAATGGCCGGCCATCTTTTTTTCTCTAAGTTTCCGTGTCAACATTGATTATTAGCAATTTATTTACACACTTGCCGTCTCTGTTAAATTTAACATACGATAAAAACAAACATAGATCTAATCACTTGCAGAATACAACCAAGCATACCAAATATGCGTAAAATCAGACTTGATTTGTCTCATAAATCCCCAAGAAATAGCTTCAATCCTCTCAGAAAATGGAGATTCCCAGTGGGCTGTGCAGAGCCCTTCTGATTCTTGCGGTACTCTTCTTCTCCACCTTGTTATTCCTCTCCAACCGTTACCCTAGTTGCTCCCCTTCCGACTTCTTCGCCCCGTGGCTGAAACCCGAGACGACGTCGTCTTCGCGATCGTTGTTCACCGACAACGCTGATTCTCCCGAACCCTCAGATTCTCCCACTCGCCTCAGCCACCTCGTGTTCGGTCTCGTCGGGTCAGAGCAAGCTTGGCATCACAGGAAAGCCTACATAGAATCATGGTGGAGGCCGAAGGTCACCAGGGGATTCGTGTTTTTGGACAAACCCCCGTCGAAGAAGCTCCTCCCTTGGTCCAAGAATTCTCCTCCTTACAGAGTGTCCACCGATCTCACGAAGTTCCTAAACAAATCCGAAGTCACTCCCCAGAGGATCGTGTATGGGATCACAGAGGCCTTCAGGGAGGACCACAGGGATCTCAGGTGGCTGGTCATGGGGGACGATGACTCGATCTTCTTTCTGGAAAACCTGTTGGACCTTCTTTCTAAGTATGATCATACGAAGTATTATTACATCGGGACGCGTTCGGATTTTGTGCTCTCGAATCATCTGTTCTCGTTCAGCCAGGCGTTCGGTGGGGCTGGATTCATTCTGAGTTACCCTCTGGCGAAGGCCCTGGCGGAAGACATGGACAATTGCCTGATAAAGTATAGCCATCTGTATGCAGCCGATCAGACTGCAATGTCTTGTATTGCTGATCTTGGAGTTAGCCTGACGAACTACGACGGACTCCACCAGGTATTTGATTGATTTTGATTATTATTTTGTGTTCATGATCATGCATGAATATTGCTATTGCTTCTATATACACAAGTTGCGTGGAATTAACGAATGCTTTTGATTGACTCACATCTAGGGTTTGATTTACTACGTTGTTAGTCAGAATTAATTACTACAATAATTAACGTTGGATGAAAAAATAATGTAATCTTGAAGGAATCATGCATTGAAATTTTTGTGAAATCTGATCATTCACCACTCGCAGTTATTTGCAGCTTAATTAATTTTCCCAATGTTTTTGGATCAAGTGTGTTAATGCATGTATATGGTAAACTGTTTTGATCATTGCTCTCTTAATTTCATTCAAGAATTTTATAATTTATTGCTTAAATAAGGCAAAATATGATTGGCAATATTACTGATTAATCAATCGTATTGCATGCAGATTGACCTGCGTGGTGACATATCAGGCTTGCTATCGTCCCACCCTAAAGTTCCCCTCGTATCCCTCCACCACTTCGACATGTTGGACCCCATATTCCCCTCCATGGACCGTTTCGATTCCACGCGCCACCTCATGAAGGCGGCCAAGGTCGACCAGTCCCGGATGCTGCAGCAGACCGTCTGCTACCACCGCGAACTCAACTGGTCTTTCTCCGTCTCCTGGGGCTACTCCGCCCACATATACGAGAGGATTATGCCTCGGAGCGTTCTGCAGTACCCCATCGAAACTTTCAAGGAGTGGCTGCAGAGCCCAGGGCCGCCGCACTACATGTTCAACACGCGCCTTCCCTCCGACGATCCCTGCGAGGCCCCCCACGTTTTCTTCTTTGAGTCATTAGAAACTGCGCCGGCCGGTGATGTAATTATCACCAGTTTTGGGCGCGCCAGGGCGCGACAAATGCCGCCTTGTTCCGTCAGCGGGAATCATTCGGCTGATTTTATTTCCAGCATTAAAGTATATTCGCGGGCAGCTAAGCGACTTCAGGTATGGGTTTCAAGTAATATACATATACACGCACATACGTGTATATAATAATTTTTTATTTATATAATCTTTTTAACTATGATAACGTACGACGGAATTACTAAATTTTTAATAATAAAAATCAAATTATTTGAAAATAAAATACATATAATAAATGAAGACAAAAAAACCCTCAAAAATCAAAAATATTAAATGGGAGAGAGAGAGAAAAAAAAATGCATACAAACACAAACAAAAGAAAGAAACGGCAGAAATAGAAATAAAATTAAGATAAAGGAAAGAAATAAAAATAACATTTGCATAATGAAATTGATTTTTCTTAGTATACAATAAAGATATAATATTTGTTGATTTATATACTCAATTTATCCCAAAACAATAGTGTCGTTTGACATGGAAGCTTTCTTTCTTTCTTTCCTTTTTTTTTTCGGAAACGTCCTCTTATTTATAAAATTTGAAAGTTTGTAAGTTTTATATAGTTCTATGTTGCTAATTTGTGAAGTCTTTGGTTCATAGTTTGTAATTAAAAAATTAAAGAATTTAATTTTTATTTATTTATCTATATTTGTTTATTGATACATTGATAGTGATTATTAATAATAAATATATATTTTTAAAGTAAAATAAATATAAGTAATTAATCATTTCTCTAAGAATTCACTTATCACATTATTAATTTTCTAGAAGTAGTTTCTAACGGAGTGAGAATTAATATTGTCTCGTGTCTTTCTCTAACTGAAATTGGATTGTTTCAAAATACAAGTTAAATTATTGTTTTAGAGTTCAAAATAATTACTGATAATATGTTTATATAAATATAATTATACTACATAAAGCACTTTCTCTTGCACGTATGAGGACTATTTAAAAAAATATCAACATTATTTTTCTTATTTATAATTATTATTACGCACAGTTATCGTGAATAAAGGCTATATCACTTCATCTTGTAAATATTACCTCTTGAACATGTCTTGATGATATTATAGTTCTATGAGTACTAGATTATTTTAATATTAATTTATTTGTGTCTGTATTGGATTATAATACACACATAGAGTATAAAATTTTTAATTTAAAATCGTCTCAAAATTGTGACAAAAACATGCTATTTTGAAGCTATCTCTAAATATATTATCTCAAATCAGTCCAAAAATTGGGGATGGGCTGTATATTCCATCACAAATTTTTGAGACATGTCATTGCAAACATCTGCGATGGTAGATGTTAATTGTCACAAATTTTGGAATAGCATCCTGCTAAACCTGCGCAAAGTATCTGCAACAGGGTTATTCAGAATAGATTAAAAACCGTAGCAAAGCCCATTACACAAGGAAATTTCCGTCTGTCCCTATCCACGAACATTCTGGTAGTGCCCAGCAATTTAATGAAGTCAAAACAAATTTAATATAAAATATTATGTAAATAGTGATTCATCGCATAGGTGAGAAAAAAGCTATACTTAATATCAAAATAATTATTTATAAGAAAGAGAGATTCAATGAATAAATTATATATTTAATTCAAAATTTATAAATTAATTAAATTATTCATTATATGGTTTATTTTATCTCTATAATTATGTCGGCTATTGAACATAACAGTTGCTATTATAATCGCTTATAATTCCAATAAATGGGGTGACTGGCTAAGCTACAAATAATTATTCAAAATGACTCAATGTTCATAAAATGTCGTATGAGAAGATAAAATATTTATAGATGAAATATATGGTTCAGTACTTTTAGTATTTTGATATTTCTATTATGTATTTAACAGTCAAATTTTTATGTTACCGAGGTTATTGACTTAGTTTTTGTCGTCACTGTGATTACAGGAGGATAGAAGTGAATGCTGTGACATAGTTGGATTAGATGGAGACAGAGCAGATCTTAAATTTAGAGAGTGCAGAGAGAAGGAATTCATGCATTGATTCCCTTCTTAGGGTTTTACAACTTAATGACTTATGCCAATTGTATGTTGTTGAAATTAATTTTGATTTTTAAGGGCTTTGTTTGTGTGTGTGTCCATTCTAATTATATATGTAGGATATTTGACTTCTTAGATGAATCCAGCCTCGACCAACTTATGAACTTTTGCTTCAATTTGAGGGAGGAGTTTTGGTAGGAATCGACATTGTGCTTACTTAATGGGACA
Source organism: Avicennia marina (assembly GCA_019155195.1). Lineage (NCBI taxonomy): Eukaryota > Viridiplantae > Streptophyta > Magnoliopsida > Lamiales > Acanthaceae > Avicennia > Avicennia marina. The sequence continues at coordinate 1,874,731 of CM032783.1, read as the reverse complement.
AGGTCACTTCTTCATGGCTAAGTGATGCATGGCCACTTTTAAGTCTAAGCTAGATATCTCTTCGTACGACCAAGCAAATGCATCCCTAAATTCCTTCAGCAGTTCCCTGTACATGTCGGCCTCTTTACTTGTTAGCAAAGCACTAATGTAGATGGCGCAAAGGTCATTGTTGTCCTCCAAGTTCGCTTTTTTTTAGTTCATTTACAGTGGATTTAGTTTCTACTTTTATTTGGAGTGGCACAATCTTAGCATCTTTTTTAATGGTTTCTCCTCCTTTGCGTAGAGTAATGTAGTTGGACGAGCCCATACTTTCCCTATCATTGTCTTCTTTAACTTCAATTTTAATAAAGATGATAGTTTGAAACTTGGCTTTAAGGACTCTCACACATGATACCACCAAGTTTGTTTGTCGTCGCATGCAGGTTTAAGCTTCAAAGTTTCTCATCTTATCTTGATGCTTTAGTGATGCCCTCTTTTATCCTCCAATATTTATGTCTTTCGAGTGGGCCAAGTCTTTCGAAGACTGACACCCCTGCTAGCTTTTTCTCAATTCTTGAAAAATAGTCCTTCTCAGCGATGCTGTTAGCGAAAGCTGTTTTTATGGTGATGCAGACTAGACCTTTTAGCTGTTCATACCTAAGCCCTATTCATGGGCTTTGACTCAAGGATTTTTGTGAAAGTTTTTCCAATAGCGATTGCTACTGTGGGTTGTGTGCAGTCTTGATGAGGAGATCATATGCATTTGGACTAAAGTACTTTGCAGTCCTTAGCTCTCAAGCCTCCAAACATTCCTTCACAGCCTTTTTAAGTAGTTGGGTAGGTGCTTCACTATCAATCTAAGTTAGAGGAAGCGTCAAACCTTTTAAGAGCATCATTAATCGTTGGCTTTTTACCTGGGCAACTTTTGGGATACACCTTATCGACTTTATCTTTTTTTGCTAGACCATTCTCTTATTTTTTTCCTTTTCTGAAAAATTGCTGGCTTCGAAAGTTCCAACCTTATTGAAATAATACTTTGCCTCGAATGCCAAGGTTAGTCACATGTTTTCACAATTGAAAGATTCTTCAAAAACATGAACTATTTTTGTTTGAATTTTTTGTGAAGCAAATTGTATGTGCTTTACGTGTAAAAATTTAAAAATAGAATGAAAGAAAGATATAAAATTAAATTTTTTTTAATATTATAAATATTATAATATTACAACATATTATGGATATCACTCATATTTAACTGTATGTGCATTTATTGGTTTGTTTTCTTATACCTTTCATTTGGACAATCATAATGAATTAATGGATTCTGTTTATCTCTCTTTTATTTAAGCTGTTAATCCATATTATTATATTAAACATGAGAGTTTAGACTAACTTATTTCAATCTTCAAATGTAAATTTGCTAAAATGTCATTTTTCGTAATTTTCTTACCTTCCCCTTTTTCATATTAATGTATAATATATCCTTTTTCCACCCATATCTCTTTCTTCTTCAATTTCTTCTTTATTATTTGTTTGATAATGTGGTTTTAATTTTGAAAAGTTTATTTTTTGTTAAATATAATAATTTCGTTCATTGATTCGTAGAGATATTGAAAAGGGGAAGAAAATAAAATTACAAAAAATGACATTTTACTAAACTAACATTTTAAGATAATAATATAGATCCAAAGCTTAAATAAAAGAGAGATGAAAAGAATCCTTACGAAGGAAAGATTAAAAAAAATGGAAGGGAAAAAAAGAATAAAATTACTTGAAAGGATGAGGAAAAATCAACAAAACATTAATAATTCACCAGGCTTCATATAGGTGTTGCAAACTTTATTATTGTATTTAAATCAAAACATTTGTATGGGCTCGTTAAATCATATGTTCCTGATCTAACAATTAAAATTTAATTCATTATGGCTGTCCAAATGAAAGGTTTATAAAAATAAACCAATAAATACACATATTGCTGCATGTAATTTACCAGGCTTCATGTTTTGATTTTTGAGTATGTGTTTTTAGATGAATTTTTATGAAAAATTGTGTAAAAGTAAGAGAGAGATATAAATAAAATTTTAAAAGTATAAATATTGCAATGTATTTTTTTAATTTTTTTTTTGTGTATGAATAAAAACAAACATTGCATAACACTTTATTCCGCACAATGTGAATTATACAATTACTCATATTTTAAATTCTTTTATTTTCTCCATCATTTTTCTACTTTATTCCGCACAATGTGAATTATACAATTACTCATATTTTAAATTCTTTTATTTTCTCCATCATTTTTCTTTCTTCTTGTCTTTTAACTTATTATTTTTATATGTATTTTCTCTCATATTTCCTCTTTCTTCTTTATAATTTTTATTTTAAATACTTTTACTTATATTATTGGAATTAAAATAATTTTATAATTCAAAAATAAATTTTCACGTGCCGAATGTGTGCAATGTATTAATTTTAGATTAGATTCAGCATAAACCCAAAACCTGTTAAATCTAAAGGTTCTAAATTTCTAATGAACCAAAACCAGTGTAATTGAATTCAAGTAAAGCTAGTATTTTGTCTTTAATATTTTTACAAATATTCAGAAAATAAATAAAACATTAGAAAATAAATTAATTTTTTAAAATAATTCAAGTACAGTGTGGGATTTTAATGCATAACAAGTATTAAAATGAATTTAAAAAATTTTCAAACAAATAGATTAAGTATACGTTTTTAAAAAATTTATTTAACATGTCTATAAAATTATTAAGAATTAGCTCCAAATTATCGAATAAACAAATATAAGTAGATATTATGCTACAAAAGAAAAAAAATACATTAAAACAAAGAAATCGTCATTATTAGTTTTGAATATATTTGGAAGACAATTTATTAAAATTTTAGAGAGAAAAAAAATAAGAGACTAAAACATATTTAGAAATTAATCTCCAATTTTATTGACAAATGATTCAATTTAAATATGTACATAAAATTTATAAATCAATACACACGCGCGCGCACAAGTAGAGAATTAAAATTTTATTTTAAATATACAATTTTCTATTTCTTCAATTATTTCCTCTCTATTCATTGCCGTGCTTAAATTTCTATGTACCCTCAATTTGGAACACGAAACAAAACTATCACAAAAAGACATATATTTTTCTCATACAAGTCGTCCAGCATTTCCCTCCTACACTGAAAGCTACACCTGTCAATTGTTCACTGAGGAAGTCTGTCAAAGATGGCCGCCACTGACAGGGGAACTGTTGGGAAACAAATATGAGTTAGAAAAAGTTGCATCCCACATTGGTAGAAAAAAGAGAAAAAGTGACTTGTATATAAAGTGAATACTTGACCCATAACTCACAGCCTTAAGGTTTTGGGTTAATACATGGTGTCAAGCTCACTTATATACGTGTCACGTACAGGCCCGTGAACGGTTCTCCCCGATTTCGTTGGGCTCCGCTCCAGGCCCAACATACGTTGTTCATGGGTGATGCTCCCAATTTGATTGGGCTTCTCCTCTGGCCCAATAAGGTTCAATCAGAGTTTGTAGTCGGGCCCGCCGCACTCCCAACAAGTGGTATCAGAGCTGATGGTTCAGCTTGGGACGAGTATGAAGACGGTTGTGATCACATGGGGGAGGTTCATATCCCATCGAAGGCCCACGGAAGTGATGGGCATGCAAGTGTGCTCGGAGATCTCATGGGAAGCCCATACCCCATGGAAGGAAGGCCCACGGAATTGAAGGGCATTGAGGAGCAACTTGGTGAGACCGTGAGATACTCAAGAAGTTTCTGATTAAGGGGGAGCAAGTGGAAGAAAATTTCTGATTGAGGGGGAGCAAGTGGAAGAAACTCATATTTGAGGGGGAGATTGTTGGGAAACAAATATGAGTTAGAAAAAGTTGCATCCCACATTGGTAGAAAAAGAGAAAAGTGACTTGTATATAAAGTGGATACTTGACCCATAACTCACAGCCTTAAGGTTTTGGGTTAATATATGGTGTCAAGCCCACTTATATACGTGTCCACGTACAGGCCCGTGAACGGTTCCCCCCAATTTCGTTGGGCTCCGCTCCAGGCCCAACATACGTTGTTCATGGGTGATGCTCCCAATTTGATTGGGCTTCTCCTCTAGCCCAATAAAGTTCAATCAGAATTTGTAGTCAGGCCCGCCGCACTCCCAACAGGAACAGCCAGCTACGAGCCTAGCATTTGGAATCACGAATATATTGAGTCACTAAAGAGGGGCTATGGGGTAACGTACTCAGGGAATTAAAAAAGTAGTAAAATTATATACCTATACAGCGTATGTATGTCTTGCTGCTAAAATTGCATACTTAGTTGCAGGAAGAAAGGTTCTTGCAATGAGCCGAGAAGTTGAAAAGTGAAGCCAGAGCATTGCTGGAGAAAACTGAGGATCCAGTTGATCAGCTTGAGCTTGTTGATGTGCTGCAAAGTCTTGGGATATTTTATCACTTCACCCGTTACGTGGACAAGAACTGTCCACGTAGTTGGCACAAACTGTATCAAGATGAACTCAAAGAACTGTCAAGGTAATTAGCAGTTAATCAAGTGTTTACAGGAAACAGCTGAGCCTATTATAAGTTAATATGATTACTGATCACTTGATACCACTGCAGTTGGCACACAAAAACACGTCTGGCAGAAAAGCTGAGGTTTGGAGGGGGCAGATTGGTGGAATGCTTCCTTTGGGCAGCAGGATGCACCTTGGAACCTAAATTTAGATATTGCCGCGTGATTCTAACGAAGCTTGGATTACTGACAACATTGGTGGATGATGTTATGGTGCAAACGAAATATTGGATGAACTGCAGCTGTTCACGAGTGCAGTCGACAGGTTTTTGCTTATAATAATACTTACACAAAAAGAAAAAGAAAAAAAAATTGTACAACCAACCGTGGAAAAAATAAGCCAAAAATTGATGGCAAAAATGTTTTCTTTCAGGTGCGACATCAATGATTTATAAGGACTTCAATAGCTTGACAGTGGAAGTTGACATCAAAGAAAGAAAACATTTTTGCATCAATTTAGGTTTTAGGTTATATCTATATTTAGGTTCGAAGGTTATTCCTGCTGCCCAAAGGAAGCGTTCCACCAATCTGTCCCTTCCAAACCTCAGCTTTTCTGCCAGACGTGTTTTTGTGTGCGAACTACAGTGGTATCAAGTGATCAGTAATCATATTAACTTATAATAGGCTCAGCTGTTTCCTGTGAACACTTGATTAACTGCTAATTACCTTGACAGTTCTTTGAGTTCATCTTGATACAGTTTGTGCCAACTACGTGGACAAGTCAAGGTTCTTTGAGTTCATCTTGATACAGTTTGTGCCAACTACGTGGACAGTTCTTGTCCACGTAACGGGTGAAGTGATAAAATCTGTCCACGTAATGGGTGAAGTGATAAAATATCCCAAGACTTTGCAGCACATCAGCAAGCTCAAGCTGATCAACTGGATCCTCAGTTTTCTCCAGCAATGCTCTGGCTTCACTTTTCAACTTCTCGGCTCCTTGCAAGAACCTTTCTTCCTGCAACTAAGTATGCAATTTGAGCAGCAAGACATACATACGCTATATGGGTATATAATTTTACTACTTTTTTAATTCCCTGAGTACGTTACCCCTTAGCCACTCTTTAGTGACACAATATATTCGTGATTCCAAATGCTAGGCTCGTAGTTGGCTGTTCTCCTCTCAGTGGCGGCCATCTTTGACAGATGAACCATCTTTGACAGACTTCCTCTGTGAGCAATTGGCAGGCATAGCTTTCAGTGTAGGAGGGAAATGCTGGACGACTTGTATATGAAAAATATATCTATCTTTTTGTGATAGTTTTGTGATAATTTTGTTTCCTGTTTCAAATTGAGGGTACATAGAAATTTAAGCATGGCAACGATTAGAGATTTGATTTTCATTTTGATTAACCATGAAAAGATGCATGGAAATTCATGGCACCAACATGCTCAACTTTATTGGGGGTGGCCTACCCTAATGATCGGACGTCTTTTAATTCTCTACTTGTGCGTGTGTATTGATTTATCAATTTTATGTACATATTTAAATTGAATCATTTATCAATAAAATTGGAGATTAATTTTCTAAATATGTTTTAGTCTCTTATTTTTTCTCTCTAAAATTTTAATAAATTGTCTTCCAAATATATTCAAAACTAATAATGACGATTTCTTTGTTTTCATGTATTTTTTTTCTTTTGTAGCATAATATCTACTTATATTTGTTTATTCGATAATTTGGAGCTAATTCTTAATAATTTTATAGACATGTTAAATAATTTTTTTTAAAAACTTATACTTAATCTATTAATTGAAATTTTTTAAAATTCATTTTAATACTTGTTACGCATAAAAATCCCGCACTGTACTTGAATTATTTTAAAAAAAATAATTTATTTTCTAATGTTTTATTTATTTTCTGAATGTTTGAAAAAATATTAAAGACAAAATACTAGCTTTACTTGAATTCAATTACATTTCATTTATTATGAATTAGGCATTAATTTGTAAGCTTCAGGTTCTTATTGTGGACTGATTTTGGTGTTACACTTACTAAAAAATCCTTAGAAATTTAGAACCTTTAGGTTTAATAGGTTTTGGGTTTATGCTGAATCTAATATAAAATTAATATATTGCACACATTCAGCATGTGAAAATTTATTTTTGAATTATAAAATTATTTTAATTCCAATAATATAAGTAAAAGTATTTAAAATAAAAATTATAAAATAATTAAAATAAAAATAAAAATAAAAAAATTGAAGAAAGAGGAAATATGAGAGAAAATACATATAAAAATAATAAGTTAAAAGACAAGAACAAAGAAAAATGATGGAGAAAATAAAAGAATTCAAAATATGAGTAATTGAATATTCACATTGAGCGGGATAAAGTATTATGCAATGTATGTTTTTATTCATACACAGAAAAAAAATACACTGCAATGTTTATACTTCTTAAATTTTATATATATCTCTCTCTTACTTTTACAAAATTTGTTCATAAAAATTCACCTAAAAACACATACTCAAAAATCAAAACATGAAGCCTGGTAAATTACACGCAGCAATATGTGTATTCATTGGTTTATTTTTATAAACCTTTCATTTGGACAGCCATAATGAATTAAATTTTAATTGTTAGATCAAGAAAATATGATTTTAGGAGCCCATACAAATGTTTTGATTTAAATACAATAATAAAGTTTGCAACACCAACATGAAGCCTGGTGAATTATTAATGTTTCGTTGATATTCCCTCATCCTTTCAAGTAATTTTATTCTTTTTTTTCCTTCCATTTTTTTTAATCTCTCCTTCGTAAGGATTCTTTTCATCTCTCTTTTGTTTAAGCTTTGGATCTATATTATTATCTTAAAATGTTAGTTCAGTAAAATGTCATTTTTTGTAATTTTATTTTCTTCCCCTTTTCATATTAGTGTTTAATATATCCTTTTTCCACCCATATCTCTTTCTCCTTCAATTTCTTCTTTATTATTTGTTTGATAATGTGGTTTTAATTTTGAAAAGTTTATTTTTTGTTAAATATAAAAATTTCCTCCACTAATTTCCAAGGTCACTTTGTCCAAACAGGGCAATTGAAACAGTAAATGTTTCTATCAAATAATGCACAAATGAAACGTGACAAGTTGCAAAAATTTAACAGTTTGCACAGTGTCGGTGTGTGCAAATTCTATTTATGGCAATAAGATATATATACTATTATTTTAAGAAAACATAAGAAGAACTATTCATTTAATGAAAGCATAACTTAATATATTGAATTTTATTTGTGCCCACATCGAAAATGTACAAACTGTTAAATTTTTATAATCTGTGTCATTTCATCTGTGCATTATTTGGAAGAAACATTTACCATATTCAGTCAATGGACACGCCAAATTTGCCCTGTGGGCACAGTGAACGTGTGGCTGTAGTTGTTCTGGGAATTGGACAGCCGCCCCCAAAAGCGACCTTGGACATTGAAAAAATCAACGATTCAGTGAATTCGTGTTTATAAATTTTACGATTTTATTAATTATAATATATTATGAAATTATTATATTTAACAAAAAATAAACTTTTCAAAATTGAAATTACATTGTAAAGCAAATAATAAAAAAGAAATTGAAGGAGAAAGAGATAAGCGCGGAAAGAAGATAGATTATATATTAAAATGAGATGGGGAAGATAAGAAAATTACAAAAAAAATGACATTTTAGTAAATTTATATTTGAAAATTAAAATAAGTTAGTCCAAACCCTCATGTTCAATATAATAACATGGATCAAAAGGTTAAACAAAAGAGAGATAAAAAGAATCCGAAAGAAGGAAAGATAGAAAAAATGTAAGAAAAAAATAATAAAATTACTTGAAAAGATGAAGAAAAATCAACAAAAAAATTTAATAAAATTAATAATTCATCAGGCGTCACGTTGGTGTTGTTAATTTTATTATTGTATTAAAATCAAAACATTTCTATATATGGGCTCGTTAAAGTATATTGTCTTCATCATTTTTCCTGACCAAATGAAAGGTATAAGAAAACAAACCAATAAATACACGTATTGTTACACATATACATACGCTTAGTATGTTATAAGAAAAAACGTGACGAGACAATTGACGTTATTGGACAATAATTCAAGACTGAAAATTTGTAGCGGAAATCATCAATTTTATGAATTTCCACACGTCTTGTCGTGTTTAATTAACAGTAATGTCCAATCTCTATCTGTTCCCATGCTTAAATGTCCAAGGTCACTTTTGGTGCCAGCTGTCCAAATAGAGCAATTGAAACAGTCACAAATGAAATGTGACAAGTTACAAAAATTTAACAGTTTGCACACTGTCGTCGGTGTGTGCTCATTTTATTTATGACAATAAGATATACACTATTATTTTAAGAAAACATAAGAAGAACTATTTATTTAATGAAAGCATAACTTTATATATTGAATTTTATTTGTGCACACACCGAAAATGTGCAAACTGTTAAATTTTTATAATTTGTGTCATTTCACAAATAAACGTGGGCTGTAGTTGTTCTGGGAATAGGACAGCCGCCACATTTGGAGATAATTCTTAATAATTTTTTAGACATGTTAAATAATTTTTTTGAAAACTTATAATTAATCTATTTCTTTGAAAATTTTTCAAATTCATTTTAATCTGGTCACGCATAAAAATCCCACACTGTACTTGAATTATTTAAAAAAATTAATTTATTTTCTAACGTATTATTTATTTTTTGAATATTTGAAAAATATTAAAGACAAAATACTAGCTTTATTTGAATCCAAATACACTAGCATTTATTATGAATTAGGCATTAATTTGTAAGCTTAATTAATTAAAACATTACAAAGAAAAAATAATAACGAAAATCATTCAGGTTCTTATTGTGGACTGGTTTTGGTGTTACACTTACTTCAAATTCATTAGAAATTTAGAACCTTTAGGTTTAACAGGTTTTTGGGTTTTTGCTGAATCTAATGTAAAATTAATATATTGCACACATTCGGCAAGTGAAAATTTATTTATGAATTATAAAATTATTTTAATTTCTATAATATAAGTAAAAGTATTTAAAATAAAAATTATAAAATATTTAAATTAAAAATGAAAATAATAAAAAATTGAAGAAAGAGGAAATATGAGAGAAAATACATATAAAAATAATAATAAGTTAAAAGACAAGAAGAAAGAAAAATGATAGAGAAAATAGAAGAATTTAAAACATGAGTAATTGTATATTTCACATTGTGTAGGATAAAGTGTTATGCAATGTTTGTTTTTATTCATATACCCAAAAAACCCACGCTACAATAATTATACTTTTAAAATTTTATCTCTATCTCTCTTTTACTTTTACATATTTTTTCATAAAAATTCACCTAAAAACACATACTCAAAAATCAAAACGTGAAGCCTGGTAAATTACATGCTGCAATATGTTTATTTATTGGTTTATTTTTATAAACCTTTGGACAGTGACGCGATCAGAATCACGTCGAAACAGCAAGACAACAACAGTGTAATTGAACCCGAAGTCGAGAATCCCAGGGATGCAAACCGACCGAAGAACGTCGACCCAACGTAGTAGAATTGAATTGAACTCAATGTAAACAGCTACAATCAACACACCGAACACTGATTGATACATTACGAATCACACGAACCACTTCGCAATGACTCGATTTGAGATTGAAATCCACGAGAAATTGAATGAACAATTCTAGAGAATTTAAAAAGGAATTGTGAACTGATTAAAACTCTGTCTGGCTCAAATGACTGGTGAAAATGAATTTATAAGAGTTTTAACAACCCTAACCTACCTATAGTTGAGCTTACTTCCCTTATTAGGCTTATTGTGACTGGACCTAAAATTAAAATAATTCAGGAAGAAAAAAAATAATAAAAAAATTAAGTTAATCATTTACTCATTTGCCTTCGGGTCTTATGCCCAGCTCAGAATGTTCACCCTGCGCTCCTCTTTGGGTTCCTCAAATTTATGTCCACCTGTGACGTCCTCTCGAATTTCATGCACCAAGGCGTTGATGGCTTCCTTCAGTCTTTTTGCTCGTGCCCTGGTTATTGGTCCCGTTGGAATTGCTAATGGATCTCCTTTATCATGCTAGATATCCACGTCATTCCACTCCTTTTGAAAAGGAATTGACCTCAATTTAGTAGTCGGCTCATCACCTGCATCAAATAAGCTTAAGTCAGAAATATTAAAAGTAGCACTGACTCTGAACTCACCTGGTAGCTCTAATCTGTAAGCGTTATCGTTAATTCTTTCCAGAACTCTGAATGGTCCATCCCCTCGAGGCATTAGTTTAGACTTCCGCTATTTGGAAAACCTCTCCTTTCGCACATGAACCCACACCTAATCTCCGGGCTCAAACACTACCTGCTTTCTGCCCCTATTTGCCTGCTGAGCGTATTGTTAGTTCTTTTTCTCGATATTTTACAGGACATGCTCATGCATCTACGTCACATACCGGCTATATGCGATGCGTCATTAGTCTTATGACATGCAATAAATTGAGCAATCTTAGAAAATCTATCTACGACAACAAAGATGGCATCTCTACGATTTTTAGACCTAGGTAACCCTAAAACAAAATCCATAGATATATCAGTTCAAGGGGCAGTCAGAATAGGTAAAGGGTGATACATACCATGGGGTTGGTTGCGGGATTTTGTTTCTTTACACCGTATGCACCTTTCTACGATCCACACCACATCCCCTTTTAGTCCTAACCAATAGAAGTGTTCCTACAAAATTAGCATAGTCTTGGTGACACTGAAGTGTCCCATTAGCCCTCCATAGTGAGCTTCTCGGATAAGCAATTCTTGTAGAGAGCACTGTGGAATGCATACTCTATTAATATGAAATAGATAGCCCTCATGCCTAAAATATTTGTCATAAGCGCATTTTTCAATAAGCACATAGGCTTGACCGAAGTCAGAGTCGTTTTGATAAAGTTCTTTAATATGCTCAAACCCTAGTAATTTTGTGCTTAGCGTGTTCACCAAATTATACCTACGGATAGCGCATCAGCAATTATATTTTCCATACCTTTCTTGTACTTGATGACCTAAGGGAAGGTGTCAATAAACGACACCCACTTGGCATGCCGTTTGTTAAGCTTGCTCTAGCCCTTTAGATGCTTCAAGGATTTATGGTTAGTATGAATCACAAACTGTTTTCCATTCATCACCCTAATGCATTCTAATTTGATGATACCTACTCTTGAGATCTATTTTAGAAAATATAGTGGCACCATGTAATTCGTCAACTAAATCATCCAAACGGAGTATGGAGTGACGATACTTTACCGTGATACCATTAACAGCTCTACACTCTACGCACATGCGCCTTTGTCTATCTTTCTTCGGCACGAGTAGCACGGGAACGACACACAGACTTATACACTCTCGAACCCAACCTTTACTCATCAAATCCTCCACTTGTCTCTGGATCTCTCGGGTTTCGTTGGGGTTGGTTCGGTATGCTAGCTTATTGGGTATGGATGCCCTTGGGACAAAAATCTATCTGATGTTCTATCCCTCTAACCGGCGGCAACCCCCTAGGGACTTCCTCTAGGAACACGTCAATATATTCCTACAAAATAGAAACTATAACAGAGGGGAGGGAGAATGTGACATCATCAGATATATAGTATGATTCCTTGTACACAACAACACAAGGGAACTCTCAGCACTCAACGCCAACCTCATGTCCCTCATAGTTGCCATTATACACTCTATTTTTTCCTTTCCCTCTCATCCTGCTTTTCTTCCTTCCCTCTTAATCCCTTCTTTCTTTTTTTTCTTTCTTTTCAACTCTAACTCAAACTGCCTCTGTATGTACAATTGATCCCTGTATACTTGCTTCGGAGTCAAGGGAACTAACGTAACCTTCTTTACATGGAATAAGAAGGAGTACCGGTTAGTCAGGCCGTTATATATCACCTACCGATCAAATTGCCACGGCCTGCCAAGTAGGATGAGACAGACCTATATAGGTACTACGTCACATGTCTCCTGATCCTCGTACGAACCTATTTAGAAGCTCAACAATACCTGTTTCACCATCTTAACCTCTCTACTGTTATTAAGCCACTGTAACTTGTACAGTTTAAGATAATCTTTTATAGGCAAGGCCAACCTCTCAACCAACGTCGTGCTCGCCACATTTGTACAGCTTCCTCCATCTACTATCAGGCTACAGGTCTTCCCATTAATCAAGTAGTGAGCATAGAATATATTCTCTCTAAATCTCGTCTATCTTCTCCTTTACTTGAGCGCTAAACACCCTCATTACCACCAAATTAATTCCTCCTTCTTTGTACAGCCCTTATTCATCAGATGACACTTCCTCCAATTGCGGTATTTCTTCACTGCTATCATGCTCCTCATTAGTCACAATATCTCCATTTTCTAATAACAGTATAGTTCTTTTGTTGGGACACTGCGAAACAATGTGTTGCCTTCCCTAACATTTAAAACACAAGATATCTCTGTTTCGTATGCTAGATGATCCAGAAGGAATAGGAGCTGTTACCTTAGGCATTTCCACTTTAGGCGCAATCCTGGCCTTCATAGCACTCGTCATAGATGTCTTATCCTCCTTTCTGAGGAAGGGTCTGCCAGCTGTGTTCGGTTGGGAGGTGAACCTGCCCCTCCTCTTTAGCTGCCTCTCTACCTTAACTGTCTTTTGCACCATCTCTTCTAACTCCATGTAATGTTGCAACTCTACTACGTCAGCTATGTCCTGGTACAACCTACTTAGGAAACGTGCTATAGTAGCCTCTCTATCTTCCACAATATCCACCTGAATCATAGATATCTCGACCTCTTTATAATAATTCTCCACACTCTGATTATCTTGTGTCAATGTCTGCAGTCGCTGATCAAGTCTCGACAGTAATGACTCGGCACAAACCTCTTCCTCAGGGTTGCTTTCAACTATGTCAAAGTATGCACCGGCCCCTCTCCAGCTCTCCTCCTGCTAGTGCATAACTGATCCCACCATATAATCGCATAGTCGGTGAACTCCACTACGGCCAACTTAAACTTTTAGCCCTCTGAATAGCCATGATAGTCGAAAATCAACTCTACCTTCCTTTCCTACTCAAGGTAGGCGTTGGGATCATATCGCCCCTAGAAGGATGGCAGCTGTAACTTCAATCCTTTAGGTACCTCGTCTTCCGCACTGTCCCTCCGTCAATGTCTCCTGGGCTCGTTGTCATATGCATACCAATCCTTATCCTCATTTGACCCATATTCCTCGTCATAGTCATGTCGATCTTACCTCACCGGTCTGACATGATACCCTCGTCTATCCCTAAATTGAGCTCGGCCAAGCACGGGGTTGGCTCTGCGTCCAGCTAGCCTGGACAGTGAACCGTCTCTTTCTAGAGTCGCAGCTTGGGACGCTTTTACACACCCTAACCGGTCACGTATCTCTATCATCCTATCATGCATACCCTCCACACTGCTGGTAAGCTTCCTCAATTCACCAGTGAGAGATTCAAATAAGAATTTAATCTCGTCAGGGCTATTACCCTGGCCTGAATACTGACTGGCCATTCAACGTAACTGAAGCTGCAAGAAAACAACAATAAGAGATAATAATTAACTGTAAAAGTCCTCACCAGTAGTCTCACAAAATTCACTATTCTCAAGTAAAGAGCTCTCTGACACTCGTTTCTAACTTCCACTAGTGTATCACACAAACTCAATTTAATTCTCACAAACTTCAATTTTACACTAGTCCTCCGGAATGACTCGATTTGGGATTAAAATCCACAGGAAATTGAATGAACAATTCCAGAGAATTTGAAAAGGAATTCTAAACTGATTAAAACTCTATCTGGCTTAAATGACCAGAGAAAATGAATTTATAAGAGTTTCAAGAACCCTAGCCCACCTGCAGTTAGGCTTACTTCCCCTATTGGGCTTACTCTGACTGGACCCAGAATTAAAATAATTCAAGAAGAAAAAAAATAATAATAATAATAATTAAGCTAATCCTTTTGCTCATTTACCTACGGGTCTTCTGCCCAGCTCAAAATTCTCACAAACTCAATTTTACACAAGTCCTCCGGAATGACTCGATTTGGGATTAAAATCCACAGGAAATTGAATGAACAATTCCAGAGAATTTGAAAAGGAATTGTGAAATGATTAAAACTCTATCTGGATTAAATGACCAGAGAAAATGAATTTATAAGAGTTTCAACAACCCTAGTCCACCTGCAGTTAGGCTTACTTCCCCTATTGGCTTACTCTGATTGGGCCCAGAATTAAAATAAGTCAGGAAGAAAAAATAATAATAATAATAAAAATTAAGCTAATCCTTTTGCTCCTTTACCTACGGGTCTTCTGCCCAGCTCAAAATGTTCACCCTACGCTCCTCTTTGGGTTCTTCGAATTTATGTCCACATGTAACGTCCTCTCGAATTTCATGCACCAAGGCGTTGATGGCTTCCTTCAGTCTTTTTGCTCATACCCTGGTTATTGGTTCGATTGAAATTGCTAATGAGTCCCCTTTATCATGCTGGACGTCCACATCAGACATCCATAATGAATTAAATTTCAATTGTTAGATCAAGAAAATATGATTTAACGAGTCCACACAAATATTTTGAGTTAAATACAATAACAAAGTTTGCAACACCAACGTGAAGCCTGGTGAATTATTAATGTTTTGTTGATTCATTATGATTATGATTGTCCAAATGAAAGGTATAAGAAAACGAACCAATAAATGCACATACAGTTAAATATTAGTGATATCCATAATATGTTGTAATATTATAATATTTATAATATTAAAAAATTGTTTTTTAATTATATATCTTTCTTTCATTCTATTTTTTAATTTTTACACGTAAAGCACATACAATTTGCTTCATAAAAAATTCAAACAAAAATAGTTCATGTTTTTGAAGAATCTTTCAATTGTGAAAACATGTGACTAACCTTGGCATTCTAAACCAAAAATTCAAAGTTTTGATATTTCTTGACAATTTTCAAGGGTATGAGGTAATTTGTCACACCATTCGTACAATAGATCAACTCGACACATGACACGATTTAGGGATTTGTTAAATTTTATTTTAACATTTATTATTATTATTTTTAACAGTTTATGAATTTTATTAGTAGAAATATCATTTATACAGTTCAAATAGAGAGATTTTGGATATTATGAATTTGAAAGTTATGAAACTACTCAATTTTCTTTGAATTTGAGAATGCACAAATGATTCAACAAGGGTGATTCTTGTGTAAATTGTAACGTATCAATCGATTTCAGCGTATTGATTATGTGGCCGTCTTATCATGCAGTTTATCAGTTTCTAGATTCAATTTTGGTTTCAATACGTTGAGTCGAACATTCTTAATGCACAATTCACGTTCTTGAAATCCAATTTGAGTTCAATCTAACTTTTATTCTTCCGCCATGTTTCTGATTACATTAGTTGGTATTAGAACAAATCATACTCGTTTACATTGGGTTCAATCCAATTCTATCATATTTGGTCGCCCTTTTCGCTTGGTTGGCGTCCCCGAGATTCTCGGATTGGGCTCGATTACAATGCTTGCTATCTTTCGTTTCCGTTGTATTCCTGATTATGTTGGTTGGTATAAGAACAGATTGTTTGAAAACTAATAATGACGATTTCTTTGTTTTATGTATTTTTTTTATTTTGTAGCATAATATCTACTTATATTTGTTTATTCAATAATTTGGAGATAATTCTTAATAATTTTATAGACATGTTAAATAATTTTTTTAAAAACTTATACTTAATCTATTTCTTTGAAATTTTTTTAAATTCATTTTAATAATTGTTACGCATAAAAATCCGACACTGTACTTGAATTATTTAAAAAAATTAATTTATTTAATAATGTTTTATTTATTTTCTGAATGTTTGAAAAAATATTAAAGACAAAATACTAGCTTTACTTGAATTCAATTACACTAGCATTTAATATGAATTAGGCATTAATTTGTAAGCTTCAGGTTCTTATTGTGCACTGGTTTTGGTGTTACACTTACCAAAAATTAATTAGAAATTTAGAACCTTTAGGTTTAACGAGTTTTGGGTTTATGCTGAATCTAATATAAAATTAATATATTGCACACATTCGGTATGTGAAAAATTATTTATGAATTATAAAATTATTTTAATTTCAATAATATAAGTAAAAGTATTTAAAATAAAAATTATAAAATATTTAAAATAAAAATGAAAATAATAAAAAATTGAAGAAAGAGGAAATATGAGCAAAAATACATATAAAAATAATAAGTTAAAAGACAAGAAGAAACAAAAATGATAGAGAAAATAAAAAAATTTAAAACAAGAGTAATTGTATATTTCACATTGTGCAGGATAAAGTGTCATGCAATGTTTGTTTTTATTCATACACACAAAAAACCCATATTGTAATAATTATACTTTTTAAATTTTACCTCTATCTCTCTTTTACTTTTACACATTTTTTCATAAAAATTAACCTAAAAACACATACTCAAAAATCAAAACATGAAGCCTGGTAAATTACATGCTGCAATATGTGTATTTGTTGGTTTATTTTTATTAACCTTTCATTTGGATAGTGACGCGATCAGAATCACGTCGAAACAGCAGGATTGCAACAGTGTAATCGAACCTGAAGTCGAGAATCCCAGGGATGCAAATCGAGCGAAGAACGCCGACCCAACGTGGTAGGATTGGATTGAACTCAATGTAAGAGGCCACAATCAACACACCAAATACTGATTGATATATTACGAATCACACGAACTACTTCAGAATGACTCGATTTGAGATTGAAATCCACGAGAAATTGAATGAACAATTCCAGAGGATTTAAAAAGGAATTGTGAACTGATTAAAACTCTGTCTGGCTCAAATAACTGGTGAAAATGAATATATAAGAGTTTCAACAACCCTAACTCACCTACAGTTGAGCTTACTTCCCCTATTGGGCATATTGTGACTGGACCCAAAATTAAAATAATTCAGGAAGAAAAAAAATTAAGTTAAACCTTTTACTCCTTTGACTCCAGGTCTTATGCCCAACTCATAATGTTCACCCTGTGCTTCTCTTTGGGTTCCTCGAATTTATGTCCAACTGTGACGTCCTCTCGAATTTCATGCACCAAGGCGTTGATGGCTTCCTTCAGTCTTTTTGCTCGTGTCCTGGTTATTGGTCCCATTGGAATTGCTAATGGGTCCCCTTTATCATACTGGATATCCACGTCATTCCACTACTCTTAAGAAGGAATTGACCTCAATTTGGTAGTCGGCTCATCACCCGCATCAAATAAGTTTAGGTCAGAAATATTAAAAGTAACACTGAATCTGAACTCATCTGGTAGCTCTAATTTGTAAGCATTATCATTAATTCTTCCCAGAACTCTGAATGGTCCATCCCCTCGAGACATTAGTTTAAACTTCCACTGTTTGGAAAACCTCTCTTTCGCATATGAACCCACACCCAGTCTCCGGGCTCAAACACTACCTGCTTTCTGCCCCTATTTGCCTGATGAGCGCATTGTTGGTTCTTTTTCTCGATATTTTACAAGACATGCTTATGCATCTACGTCACATACTCGGCTCACTTTCTACGTTCTAAACTAAAATGCTCATTGTTAGGGTTGCTATAGTAGCCTCTCTATCTTCCACAATATCCACTTGAATCATAGCTATCTCGACCTCTTTATAATAATCCTCCACACTCCGATTATCTTGTGTCAATGTCTGCAGTCGCTGATCAAGTCTCGACGGTAATGACTCGGCACAAACCTCTTCCTCAGGGTTGCTTTCAACTCTGTCCAAGTATGCACCGGCCCCTCTCCAGCTCTCCTCCTACTAGTGCATAACTGATCCCATCATATAATCGCATAGTCTGTGAACTCCACTACGGCCAACTTAACCTTTTGGCCCTCTGAATAGCCATGATAGTCGAAAATCAACTCTACCTTCCTTTCCTACTCGAGGTAAGCATCGGGATCAAATCACCTTTGGAAGGATGGCAGCTGTAACTTCAATCCCTTAGGTACCTCGTCTTCCGCACTGTCCCTCCATCAGTGTCTCCTGGGCTCGTTGTCATATGCGTACCAATCCTTATCCTCGTTTGACCTATATTCCTCGTCATAGTCATGTCGATCTTACCTCACCGGTCTGACATGATACCCTCGTCTATCCCTAAACTGAGCTCGGCCTGGCACGGGGTTGGCTCTGTGTCCAGGTGGTTTGGACAGTGAACCGTCTCTTTCTAGAGTCGCAGCTTATGACGCTTCTACACGCCCTAACCGGTCAGGTATGTCTGTCATCCTATCATGCATACCCTCCATATTCTTGGTAAGGTTCCTCAATTCACCAGTGAGAGATTCAAATAAGAATTTATCTCGTCAGGGCTATTACCCTGGCCTGAATACTGACTGGTCATTCAACGTAACTGAAACTGCAAAAAAACAATAATAAAAGATAATAATCAACAGTAAAAGTCCTCACCAGTAGTCTCACAAAATTCACTATTCTCACTTCTCTCAGTTGAAGGGCTCTCTGACACTCGTTTTTTATCTCCGCTAGTGTATCACACAAACTCAATTTAATTCTCACAAACTTCAATTTCTCGTGCCCTTCTCGTGTGATTCCAAAGTAGTCTTAATAATTCAAGCAACTTAATAAACACAAGCGTTCGGTATGACTGATATGAAGTTACAACAAATATGAGGTACACAAGTATCTCAATCTGCAATATGTCCGAATACAACCCCCAAGAAAGGAAAAAACCAAAAAATAAATAAATTCCTCCTTTTTTTTGTCCCTTTTCTTTGGCTCCTTTTTTCTGTCTCCTTTTTTTTTTGGCCTTTTTTTTTTACTGCTTTTTTCTTAAATCAGCAACCAAACAGGCCTTTAAGTTGAGACAGAAATTCTGCAACCAAATACGGCCTTACAACGTCAGCACGGAAGGTCCAGCCTAGTAGCAACTTCTGGCCCGACCCGATTCCTTCGGCCCAAACACTTCTTTTTTTTTTTTTTTTGACCCAACGGCAATTTGGCCCAAAGCTGCTTCAGCCAGTCGACTCCGACCCAATTGGTTCCTCTTCTTTTTTTTTTTTTTTTGGGCTACTCTAACCTGGCCCAATTTATGTCCTGGCCCGAACTTGCTTCCAGCCCAGTCAACTCCTTGGCCCAACAGAATTTTTTTTTTTTAATTCACTGGTGGTAGTGGCAAAAACTCGACTGGCTGATTTCGCCAATGTACGTCCACGGCAGTGGCCGAAATCGGCCGGCCCAACGTTGGCAAGACTTGGGGAGGCCTCGACGGTTTACAACCAAATTTCTCCCGATTCTGGCGACATTGGCTTCAATTGACGGTGGCGATGGACTGGGCTTCAGGCGGCAATCCTTGGGCCGCTGGATTCTAGCCTGAGATCGGCTGACAGCGGCGGATTACTGCTGCAACTTTCGACCGACGTGGCGGCTGAATTTCCCCTTTTTTTGACACTTTTTTTAAACTTTGGATCGTGTATCGAATTAGAATTCAACACAAACTTGCTCTGATACCAAATTGACACGATCAAAATCACGTTGAAATAATAGGATAGCAACGGTGTAATCGAATCCGAATCTGAGAATCTTAGGAACGCAAACCGAGCGAAGAATGCCGACCCAATATGGTAGGATTGGATTGAATTCGATGTAAACGACCACAATCAGCACACCAAACACTGATTGATACGTTACGAATCACACGGATCACTCCGGAATGACTCGATTTGGGATTGAAATCCACGGAAAATTGAATGAACAAGTCCAGGAAATTTGAAAAGGAATTCTTAACTGATTAAAACTCTATCTGGCTTAAATGACAAGAGAAAATGAATTTATAAGAGTTTCAACAACCCTAGCCCACTTGCAGTTAGGCTTACTTCCCCTATTGGGCTTATTATGACTGGGCTTAGAATTAAAATAATTCAGGAAGAAAATAATAATAATAATGATAAAAATTAAGCTGGACGTCCACATCAGATAGCCATAATGAATTAAATTTTAATTGTTAGATCAAGAAAATATTTTTTAACGAGCCCACACAAATATTTTGATTTAAATACAATAACAAAGTTTGCAACCTGGGGAATTATTAATGTTTTGTTGATTTTTCCTCATCCTTTCAAGTAATTTTATTCTTTTTTTTCCCTTCCATTTTTTTTAATCTTTCCTCCGTAAGGATTATTTTCATCTCTCTTTTATTTAAGCTTTGGATCTATATTATTATAATAAAATGTAAATTTAGTAAAATGTCATTTTTTGTAATTTTATTTTCTTCCCCTTTTCATATTAATGTATAATATATCTTTTTTCCACACATATCTCTTTCTCCTTCAGTTAATTTTTTATTATTTGTTTTATAATGTTATTTCAATTTTGAAAAGTGTATTCTTTTTTTTTTTGTTAGATATAACAATTTCATAATATATTATAATTAATAAAATCATAAAATATACGAAGCATAGACTAGACAGCGCTAAACTGAAAAGCGACACCGCTGCAACCGCAAAACCAGAAAGGATAGAGAGAACAACATTACAAAATTGGGAGGCAGTAATTGGCCTTTTAGTTAAAATTTTGAAATTCCCTTCTAATTACAATTACTTCCCTACCCCTCTCAATTTTCCAGTTTTGCTATTATTAACCCACAACTTCTTTCTTTATTTAAGAAAAAACTCCACTTAGTATGCCAATCATCGTCTGAAGTCTTTGAATTCATGTGAAAAGGGGAAGGTAAGAAAATTACGAAAAATGACATTTTAGTAAATTTACATTTGAAGATTAAAATAAGTTAGTCTAAACCCTCATGTCTAATATAATAATCTGGATCAACAGCTTAAATAAAAGAGAGATAAACAGAATCCATTAATTCATTATGATTATGATTGTCCAAATGAAAGGTATAAGAAAACGAACCAATAAATGCACATACAGTTAAATATTAGTGATATCCATAATATGTTGTAATATTATAATATTTATAATATTAAAAAATTGTTTTTTAATTATATATCTTTCTTTCATTCTATTTTTAAATTTTTACATGTAAAGCACATACAATTTGCTTCATAAAAAATTCAAACAAAAATAGTTCATGTTTTTGAAGAATCTTTCAATTGTGAAAACATGTGACTGACCTTGGCATTCTAAACCAAAAATTCAAAGTTTTGATATTTCTTGACAATTTTCAAGGGTATGAGGTAATTTGTCACACCATTCGTACAATAGATCAACTCGACACATGACACGATTTAGGGATTTGTTAAATTTTATTTTAACATTTATTATTATTATTTTTAACAGTTTATGAATTTTATTAGTAGAAATATCATTTATACAGTTCAAATAGAGAGATTTTGGATATTATGAATTTGAAAGTTATGAAACTACTCAATTTTCTTTGAATTTGAGAATGCACAAATGATTCAACAAGGGTGATTCTTGTGTAAATTGTAACGTATCAATCGATTTCAGCGTATTGATTATGTAGCCGTCTTATCATGCAGTTTATCAGTTTCTAGATTCAATTTTGGTTTCAATACGTTGAGTCGAACATTCTTAATGCACAATTCACGTTCTTGAAATCCAATTTGAGTTCAATCTAATTTTTATTCTTCCGCCATGTTTCTGATTACATTAGTTGGTATTAGAACAAATCATACTCGTTTACATTGGGTTCAATCCAATTCTATCATATTGGGTCGCCCTTTTCGCTTGGTTGGCGTCCCTGAGATTCTCGGATTAGGTTCGATTACAATGCTTGCTATCTTTCGTTTCCGTTGTATTCCTGATTATGTTGGTTGGTATAATAACAGATTGTTTGAAAACTAATAATGACGATTTCTTTGTTTTATGTATTTTTTTTATTTTGTAGCATAATATCTACTTATATTTGTTTATTCAATAATTGGAGATAATTCTTAATAATTTTATAGACATGTTAAATATTTTTTTTAAAAACTTATACTTAATCTATTTCTTTGAAATTTTTTTAAATTCATTTTAATAATTGTTACGCATAAAAATCCGACACTGTACTTGAATTATTTAAAAAAATTAATTTATTTTCTAATGTTTTATTTATTTTCTGAATGTTTGAAAAAATATTAAAGACAAAATACTAGCTTTACTTGAATTCAATTACACTTGCATTTAATATGAATTAGGCATTAATTTGTAAGCTTCAGGTTCTTATTGTGGACTGGTTTTGGTGTTACACTTACCAAAAATTAATTAGAAATTTAGAACCTTTAGATTTAACGGGTTTTGGGTTTATGCTGAATCTAATATAAAATTAATATATTGCACACATTCGGTATGTGAAAAATTATTTATGAATTATAAAATTATTTTAATTTCAATAATATAAGTAAAAGTATTTAAAATAAAAATTATAAAATATTTAAAATAAAAATAAAAATAATAAAAAATTGAAGAAAGAGGAAATATGAGAGAAAATACATATAAAAATAACAAGTTAAAAGACAAGAAGAAACAAAAATGATAGAGAAAATAAAAAAATTTAAAACAAGAGTAACTGTATATTTCACATTGTGCAGGATAAAGTGTTATGCAATGTTTGTTTTTATTCATACACACAAAAAACACATACTGTAATAATTATACTTTTTAAATTTTATCCCTATCTCTCTTTTACTTTTACATATTTTTTTCATAAAAATTAACCTAAAAACACATACTCAAAAATCAAAACATGAAGCCTGGTAAATTACACACTGCAATATGTGTATTTGTTGGTTTATTTTTATTAACCTTTCATTTGGACAGCCATAATGAATTAAATTTTAATTGTTAGATCAAGAAAATATGATTTAACGAGCCCATACAAATATTTTGATTTAAATACAATAACAAAGTTTGCAACATCAACATGAAGCCTGGTGAATTATTAATGTTTTGTTGATTTTTCCTCGTCCTTTCAAGTAATTTTATTCTTTTTTTCCCTTCCATATTTTTTAATCTTTCCTTCGTAAGGATTCTTTTCATCTCTCTTTTATTTAAGCTTTGGATCTATATTGTTATTTTAAAATGTAAATTTAGTAAAATGTCATTTTTTGTAATTTTATTTTCTTCCCCTTTTCATATTAACGTATAATATATCCTTTTTCCACCCATATCTCTTTCTCCTTCAATTTCTTCTTTATTATTTGTTTGTTAATGTGGTTTTAATTTCGAAAAGTTTATTTTTTGTTAAATAAAATAATTTCGTTCACTGATTCGTAGAGCCTTTTCAAATGTCCAAGGTCACTTTTGGTGCCAGCTGTCCAAATAGAGCAATTGAAACAGTCACAAATGAAATGTGACAAGTTACAAAAATTTAACAGTTTGCACACTGTCGGTGTGTGCTCATTTTATTTATGACAACAAGATATACACTATTATTTTAAGAAAACATAAGAAGAACTATTTATTTAACGAAAGCATAACTTTATATATTGAATTTTATTTGTGCACACACAGAAAATGTGCAAACTGTTAAATTTTTATAATTTGTGTCATTTCATCTGTGCACTATTTGAAAGAAACATTTATCGTACTTAGTCAATGGACAAGCCAAATTTGCCCCGTGGGCAAAATAAACGTGTGGCTGTAGTTGTTCTGGGAATAGTTCAGCCGCCCCCAAAAGCGACCTTGGACGTTGAAAGTATCTACGATTCAGTGAATTCGTCTTTATAAATTTTATGATTTTATTAATTATAATACATTATGAAATTCTTATATTTAACAAAAAATAAACTTTTCAAAATTGAAATCACATTGTAAAACAAATAATAAAAAAGAAATTGAAGGAGAAAGAGAAGAAATTGAAGGAGAAAGAGATAAGCTTGGAAAGAAGATAGATTATATATTAAAATAAAAAGGGGAAGATAAGAAAATTACAAAAAAAAAAATGACATTTTAGTAAATTTATATTTGAAAATTAAAATAAGTTAGTCCAAACCCTCATGTTTAATATAATAACATAGATCAAAAGGTTAAACAAAAGAGAGATAAAAAGAATCCGAACGAAGGAAAGATTAAAAAATATAAGAAAAAAATAATAAAATTACTTAAAAAGATGAAGAAAAATCAACAAAAAAATTTAATAAAATTAATAATTCATCAGGCGTCATGTTCGTGTTGCTAATTTTGTTATTGTATTAAAATCAAAAATATTTCCATGGGCTCGTTAAAGTATATTGTCTTCGTCATTATTCCTCTCCAAATGAAAGGTATAAGATAACAAACCAATAAATACACGTATAGTTACACAAATGCATAATATGTTATAAGAAAAAAAGTGATGAGACAATTGACGTTATTGGACAATAATTCAAGACTGAAAATTTGTAGCGGAAAACAACAATTTCATGAATTTCCACACGTCTTGTCGCGTTTAATTAAAAGTAATGTCTAATCTCTATCTGTTCCCATGCTTAAATTTCTGTGTGCCATTAATTTGGCACAAGAGACAAAAATATCACAAAAAGACAGATATGTTTTTCTTATATAAGTTGTCCAGCATTTCCCTCATAGGCAGCAAGCTACACCTGCCAATTGTCCACAAAGGAAGTCTCTCAAAGATGGCAGCCACTGACAGGAGAACAGCCAACTACAAGCCTAGCATTTGGAATCACGAATATATTGAGTCACTAAACAGTGTCTATGGGGTAACGTATTCAGGGAATTATATAAGTAGTAAAATTATATAGATAGCGTGTGTATGTATTGCTGCTAAAATTTTATACTTTGCTGCAGGAAGAAAGGTTCTTGCAACGAGCCGAGAAGTTGAAAGGTGAAGTGAGGGCATTGCTGGAGAAAACTGAGGATCCAGTTGATCAGCTTGAGCTTGTTGATGTGCTGCAAAGACTTGGGATATTTTATCACTTCACCCGTTACGTGGACAGAATCTTGGAGAATATCTACGTTCATAATTATGTGGACGATGACGAGCCGAATACTGACGACAGCTTGCATGTCACAGCGTTGAGATTCAGGCTTCTCAGGCAGCATGGATACAACATCTCACCACGTACATTTATATACTGCTACAAATTAATCTCCAATTTTTATATACTTATATACATACCGGATAAGTGGTGCTTGTTAAAAAATGCTTAAGACGGATGCATGCATGAATTAATTTTCCTTGGCAGAGGTTTTCAGAAATTTCATGGATCAGTCAGGGGACTTCAAGACAAGCCTTTGTGATGATGTAAAGGGACTGTTAAGCTTGTTTGAAGCTTCATACTTGGCTATGGAAGGAGAGAGCATCTTGGAAGCAGCCCGAGTTTTTGCCTGTCATAATCTCAACCGGAAGCTGAAGCAAAACATAAACAAGAATCTGGTTGAGGAAATGGGCCATGCCATGGAACTTCCGTTCCACTGGAGAATGGAGAGGCTAGAGTCCAGGTGGTTCGTAGACGTGTACGAAAGAAGACAGGATGCGAACCCTCTTCTGCTTGAGCTTGCTAAATTGGATTTCAACATACTGCAAAAACTGTATCAAGATGAACTCAAAGAACTGTCAAGGTAATTAGCAGTTAATCGAGTGTTCACAGGAAACAGCTGAGCCTGTTATAAGTTAATATGATTACTGATCACTTGATACCACTGCAGTTGGCACACAAAAACACGTCTGGCAGAAAAGTTGAGATTTGGAAGGGACAGATTGGTGGAATGCTTCCTCTGGGCAGTAGGAATAACCTTCGAACCTAAATATAGATGTTCCCGGGCGATTCTAACGAAGCTTGGATTACTGATAACATTGGTGGATGATTTTTATGATGCATACGGGAATTTGGATGAACTGCAACTGTTCACGAGCGCAGTCGACAGGTTTTTGGTTATAACAATACTTGCACAAAAGGAAAAGGGGCAAAAAAAATTGTACAACCAACACTGGAAAAAATAAGCGAAAAATTGATGCAAAAATGTTTTCTTTCAGGTGGGACATCAATGATTTAGAAGGACTTCCACAGTACGTGAAAATTTGCTTTCTCGCTCTCTTCAACACCATAAACGAGATGGCATACGACGTGCTGAGAGACCAAGGCTTCAATATTGTCCCACACTGTAAAAAGATGGTATGACTCCACTTTCTCTTCATCCATCTTGGACTCTTCGATGTTTAAATCACACGCAAAATCTACATATGCAGTGGGGAGATCTCTGCAAATTGTACATGATGGAAGCCGAGTGGTACTATAGTGGATACAAACCAAGCTTAGACGAGTATCTCGCCAGTGCTTGGATTTCAGTGGCTGGTCCTATGCTCTTAGTTCCAACTTATTTTTCCATGACAAATCCGTTGAATGACAAAGATGTTGAGGCCACAGTACGATATCATGAAGTTGTAAAATGGACATCCCTAATTCTTCGTCTTGCAGATGACTTGGGAACTTCAACTGTACGTGCTTGCTTGCATTCTCTTATTTTTCATACAAGTGTCACATTGTTTTGGGACATATAAATAAATAAATAAAACACTAATGAAATTTTGCGGCATGATGCATGGTTCCAGGATGAGTTGGAGAGGGGGGATAACCCTAAGTCAATCCAGTGCCACATGCACGACACGGGTTGCTGCGAGGAAGACTCCCGTGGCTACATCAGGAATCTCATAGAATCTACTTGGAATAGGGTAAACATGGATGTACTAATGAATGAAGAATATTCCAGGGATTTCATAAGAACTTCAATCAACTTGGCTCGCACTTCCCAGTGTATGTATCAGTATGGAGACGGCCATGGAGATCCAGATTGCTCTAGAGCTCGCATACTCAGATTAGTTGTTGAACCCATTCCTCTTCCATGAATTCCCAGAATCATACCCGAAGATCGTGTTAGTGTGAGAGCGCACGTGCGCGTGCGTGCATGTATGTGACTGTGTGTTGAATCAGTGCCTACAATACTTAGTTCCTATTATGTTCTGTGTTGTTGTATTATTGTGTTTCGAATTTCTAAAAATCTATACTATATTATTAATGTTTTCGGCTACTTTGGCTGCACACACACACACTATATATATATATATATATTACGTATATAGTCTTTAACATTGTAAGTTTGCAAAATATCTTTATTCAGTTTGATAATAACAAAATTGTCTTGATGATGATTATGATTATTACAATTTTTTCTTTTTATTCTTTTTTACGTATAGCATATTTTACATAAGAATAAGATAAATATCAAATAAACTAATCCATAATTTAAATAAAATAAATTAAGCAACTGTTTTTCTGTTTATATTATATCAATTTAAGCATATAGGCTATGCCAAAAATTACTAATCACAAATTAAAGGTGTTAATTTAAGTTTGCTCTCCTTCATTTAAATATGCATTTTGGGTGTTGCTAAGCCTTTTTCATAGTAGGCAAAATTCCAATTTATGTTCTTCATATAGTGTAAAATGTTGTTTTTATCGTTTAATTTTTTGAGGTTGCAAAAATACCCTGATTTTATTTTTGAAATTTTGACAATTAGAAAAAAAAATCGTAATTAGGCCAAGATTTCTCACGGTTGTGCACATGACACCAAAATTTTGGCATTCTGATAACTTTGTTCTCGTTGATAACTCATGAATCGGCTCCCCAAGTCGACAAATGTAATATTTATAACACTAAAAGAAATTATTTTTTATTTTTATATCTTTCTTTCATGCTATTTTTATATTTTTAGAAGTAAAGTACGTGCTATTTGCTTCACAAAAAATTCAAACAAAAATAGTTCCATGTTTTTGAAGAATCTTTCAATTGTGAAAACATGTGACTAACGTGGGCATTCTAAACCAAAAATTCAAAATTTTGATATTTCTTGATAATTCTCAAGGGTCTGAGGCAATTAGTCCCACCCTTGCTACAATAGATCAACTCAACACATAAATCCCAAATCGTTCGTGCCAATAAGTAAAGCACACACAGTGTGTAAAATTATTTGTAAATTCTAAAGTTATTGTATTTTATAGAAATAATATTTATCAATATTAAATGTATAGAGACATTTAAAATAGAATATAAAGAAAAGATTTTTTTTTTAAATGAAAATTTTGAAGAAAAATGCAAGGAGAAATAATAAGCTTAATGGAAAGAGAGGAAGAACATGGTATGATGAATAAATAAATAAATATGTATTGCAGTTGTAATTTTATAATGTACAATAAAAAATTGTTACTTTCTTAATAACACAATATAAACACGTTAAGCACGTTGGTGGCAATGAATTTCCACGCACCTTGTCACGTTTAATTAAAATTAAAGTCTAATCCGTATCTATTTCCACGCTTAAATTTCTATGTACCCTTATCTCAAAAGGGCAGATATCTTATGTCATAATAGTATATATCTCACTGTCATAAATAAAATTATACAATTTCATTATACATAAAACAAACAATAAAGTATAAAATAAAATAAAATACCAATGTATATAATTCTCAATAGTTATTTAATGATAACAAAACTTTCTATAAAATAAATTATATATTGAATTTTATTTGTGCACACACCGAAAATGTGCAAACTGTTAAATTTTTATAGTTTGTCTCATTTCATTTGTGCATTATTTGATAGAGACTTTTAGTATTTTAATTCAGTCAATGGACGCGTGAAATTTGCCCTATGCAAGAATAAAATTACTTGAAAAGACGAGGAAACATCAAAATAATAATAATAATAATAATAATAAAATTAATAATTTATCAGGCTTCACGTTGGTGTTGCAAACTTTATCATTGTATTAAAATAAAAATATTTATTCTGGCTCGTTAAAGTATATTTTCTTGATATAATAGTTAAAATTTAATTCATTATGCCTGTCCAAACGAAAGGTATATAAAAATAAACAAATAAATACACATATTGTTAAATATTAGTGATTTACATAATATGTTATAAGAAAAATGTGATGAGATAATTGACGCTATTTGAAATAATTCAAGACTGAAGATATTAATGTTATGTAATTGCAATTCAATAGGTCATGTTTGAGACAGATAGTCCAAAATGGTTACATCATGAATTGAGTGAGTTGGATTTAGTATTGAGTTTAAAATTTAAGACATATATATTTTTATTTAAATCATTTGATCTATATTAGGTCAAGTTTATTGGATTGTTCTACAGAGAAGATTATATTTTGATAATTAGATTTCACGAGGCATCGTTAATAATGTCGTTAATTATATTTTTAGTGGCAAAAATTTTTATTTTGTTACTTTAATAACTTTTATCATATGTAATAAATGAAAATTTCTATATATGTTGTAAATGTTAAGAAGGAATGATAAGATATATAACCATGTTAGATATTACTGCGTGTTATTTATAGGCAACGAATGCAAGCATGTGACTATAACAATAAATATTGTGACAATGATATATGATACGACATCTTATGATAGTGCCAAATTTTTGGGACAGTAAAATCAAACCGATCTAAAAAATTTGGAACATTGTGTTTTGAAACTGTATTTTTGACATTCCAAAGCTGTCGCAAATTGCAGTTTCAGGTCAGACAGTTTTCTTGCTTGCAGTGGGCCTATACTGATATGAACTTGGATCCATCTTATTGAATATATTGGGCTGTTCACTAAGCACAATTCATTTTTCTAACACTGGTATTTTTCCAACTGGCCCAATTTTGATGGGCAGAGCCCAGCTCAGTCCAATAGCTGCCTTTAACTTGTACAAATAAATTCATCAAATATCCATACTCTTATTATGAACGCTGTGTCCAATATACGGTCAAGTTTGGTTGGCAAAAAGTAGAATTCTTTTAGTATTCTTATAAGTATATTAGGCAAAGTTACACGAAGGATACTTATGTAAATTTAATTGGCTTGATTTCCTTGCAACTTGAACAACGGTTCTTCCCACTAGCCACTATTTTTACAGTTTCTCGCCATCCCAATATCCCAACACATAATGCAAAACAAACACTTTGCTATACCATGGAAACCTCATTGCAAAGCAATTGATTTTCCGGGGTCGTCAAAACTGTCGTTTGGGCACTCCAAGTTCGACGAGATAGAGATTTTGTAGAGACAATCATATTTTCTAGTTGCAACCTCTACCTTGCAAAGTTTTCAACATTTGTTGTTGGTTAAATCTCATATTCACTTTGCTTGCTCATCTCGATTTAATCAATGTTATGTAACCAAACAATTCAACCAAGAAAGGTGAAACTTTGATCGTTCATATTAAAATCTAGGGGTTTACAATTGAAGAAACTTTTTCGGTCAAATTAACGTAGCTCTAGATTACAAAAAGTGGGGTTAAAAATAGCAAAGAATCAAGTAAGAAAACTCATAAAAGATGAGCTTTGTTTCTAGATTCAACAACAGCGTTTTCATATACTCACATGCCAATTCAACCATCTTATTAAGTGCACAAAGTGTCATCTTACTCAGCACCAACAAGGTGGCCACCACCCCTCCGCTCTTTTTAATGGTTGGGGGACTGTGTGGAGTTGCTTCTTTTAATTTAATTATCTTTTTATCATTTCCATGCTTTCTATTTTATCTCAATTTCTATTTTGGAGCTTGTTGTCTTATAAATTATTGGCCTTCTTAAATGCAACCGATTCGGTGCACCCAATATTTATATAATGGTCCATTTGTACTTTAACAAGCCCAAACAACACAACTTAGACAGCGCATTCCTCGCTCCATAATTTTCACTTCTTATTATAATTATTCTAATCATATAAATACATAATCAAAATGAAAATCAAATCTCTAATATTTGCCATGCTTAAATTTCTATGTACCCTCGATTTGGAACTGGAAACAAAACTGTTAGCAAAAGATAGTTGCTCTAAGAGATTTAGTTGAAGAGAATAGGCAAACTTATTATATTAAACATGAGGGTTTGGACTAACTTATTTTAATTTTCAAATATAAATTTACTAAAATGTCATTTCTTTTGTAATTTTCTTATCTTCCCCTTCTCATTTTAATATATAATCTATCTTCTTTCCACGCTTATCTCTTTCTCCTTCAATTTCTTTTTTATTATTTGTTTTACAATGTAATTTCAATTTTGAAAAGTTTATTTTTTGTTAAATATAATAATTTCATAATATATTATAATTAATAAAATCGTAAAATTTATAAACACGAATTCACTGAATCGTAGATACTTTCAATGTCCAAGGTCGCTTTTGTGGGCGGCTGTCCAATTCCCAGAGCAACTACAGCCACACGTTCACTGTGCTCACAGGGCAAATTTGGCGTGTCCATTGACTGAATATGGTAAATGTTTCTTTCAATAATGCACGGATGAAATGACACAAATTATAAAAATTTAACAGTCTGTACATTTTCGATGTGTGCACAAATAAAATTCAATATATAAAGTAATGCTTTCATTGAATAAATAGTTCTTCTTATGTTTTCTTAAAATAATAGTGTATATCTTATTGTACATATTTAAATTGAATCATTTATCAATAAAATTGGAGATTAATTTTCTAAATATGTTTTAGTCTCTTATTTTTTTCTCCCTAAAATTTTAATAAATTGTCTTCCAAATATATTCAAAACTAATAAAGACGATTTCTTTGTTTTATGTATTCTTTTCTTTTGCAGCATAATATCTACTTATATTTGTTTATTCTATAATTTGGAGATAATTCTTAATAATTTTATAGACATGTTAAATAATTTTTTTGAAAACTTATACTTAATCTATTTCTTTGAAAATTTTTTAAATTCATTTTAATTCTGGTCACGCGTAAAAATCCCACACTGTACTTGAATTATTTAAAAAAATTAATTTATTTTCTAACGTTTTATTTATTTTCTGAATATTTGAAAATATTAAAGACAAAATACTAGCTTTATTTGAATCCAATTACACTAGCATTTATTATGAATTAGGCATTAATTTGTAAGCTTAATTAATTAAAACATTACAAAGAAAAAATAATAACGAATATCATTCAAGTTCTTATTGTGGACTGGTTTTGGTGTTACACTTACTAAAAATTCATTAGAAATTTAGAACCTTTAGGTTTAACAGGTTTTAGGTTTATGCTGAATCTAATGTAAAATTAATATATTGCAAACATTCGGCAAGTGAAAATTTATTTATGAATTATAAAATTATTTTAATTTCAATAATATAAGTAAATGTATTTAAAATAAAAATTATAAAATATTTAAAATAAAAATAAAAATAAAAAAAATTGAAGAAAGAGGAAATATGAGCAAAAATACATATAAAAATAATAATAAGTTAAAAGACAAGAAGAAAGAAAAATGATAGAGAAAATAAAAGAATTTAAAACATGAGTAATTGTATATTTCACATTGTGTATGATAAAGTGTTATGCAATGTTTGTTTTTATTCATATACCCAAAAAACCCACACTACAGTAATTATACTTTTTAAATTTTATTTCTATCTCTCTTTTACCTTTACACATTTTTTCATAAAAATTCACCTAAAAACACATACTCAAAAATCAAAACATGAAGCCTGGTAAATTACATGCTGCAATATGTGTATTTATTGGTTTATTTTTATAAACCTTTCATTTGGATAGTGACGCGATCAGAATCACGTCGAAACAGCAGCATTGCAATAGTGTAATCGAACCTGAAGTCGAGAATCCCAGGGATGCAAATCGAGCGAAGAACGCCGACCCAACGTGGTAGGATTGGATTGAACTCAATGTAAACGGCCACAATCAACACACCAAATACTGATTGATACATTACGAATCACACGAACTACTTCAGAATGACTCGATTTGAGATTGAAATCCACGAGAAATTGAATGAACAATTCCAGAGGATTTAAAAAGGAATTGTGAACTGATTAAAACTCTGTCTGGCTCAAATGACTGGTGAAAATGAATATATAAGAGTTTCAACAACCCTAACCCACCTACAGTTGAGCTTACTTCCCCTATTGGGCATATTGTGACTGGACCCAAAATTAAAATAATTCAGGAAGAAAAAAAATAATAAAAAAAATTAAGTTAACCCTTTTACTCCTTTGACTCCAGGTCTTATGCCCAACTCATAATGTTCACCATGCGCTTCTCTTTGGGTTCCTTGAATTTATGTCCACCTGTGACGTCCTCTCGAATTTCATGCACCAAGGCGTTGATGGCTTCCTTCAGTCTTTTTGCTCGTGCCCTGGTTATTGGTCCCATTGGAATTGCTAATGGATCCCCTTTATCATACTGGATATATCCACGTCATTCCACTCCTCTTAAGAAGGAATTGACCTCAATTTGGTAGTCGGCTCATCACCCGCATCAAATAAGTTTAGGTCAGAAATATTAAAAGTAACACTGACTCTGAACTCATCTGGTAGCTCTAATTTGTAAGCGTTATCATTAATTCTTCCCAGAACTCTGAATGGTCCATCCCCTCGAGACATTAGTTTAAACTTCCGCTGTTTGGAAAACCTCTCTTTTCGCATATGAACCCACACCCAGTCTCCGGGCTCAAACACTACCTGCTTTCTGCCCCTATTTGCCTGCTGAGCGCATTATTGGTTCTTTTTCTCGATATTTTACAGGACATGCTTATGCATCTACGTCACATACTCGGCTCACTTTCTATCTTCTAAACTAAAATGCTCATTGTTAGGGTTGCTATAGTAGCCTCTCTATCTTCCACAATATCCATTTGAATCATAGCTATCTCGACTTCTTTATAATAATCCTCCACACTCCGATTATCTTGTGTTAATGTCTGCAGTCGCTGATCAAGTCTCGACGGTAATGACTCGGCACAAACCTCTTCCTCAGGGTTGCTTTCAACTTTGTCCAAGTATGCACCGGCCCCTCTCCAGCTCTCCTCCTGCTAGTGCATAACTGATCCCACCATATAATCGCATAGTCTGTGAACTCCACTACGGCCAACTTAACCTTTTGGCCCTCTGAATAGCCATGATAGTCGAAAATCAACTCTACCTTCCTTTCCTACTGGAGGTAGGCATCGGGATCAGATCACCCCTGGAAGGATAGCAGCTGTAACTTCAATCCCTTAGGTACCTCGTCTTCCGCACCGTCCCTCCGTCAGTGTCTCCTGGGCTCGTTGTCATATGCGTACCAATCCTTATCCTCGTTTGACCTATATTCCTCGTCATAGTCATGTCGATCTTACCTCACCGGTCTGACATGATACCCTCGTCTATCCCTAAACTGAGCTCGGCCTAGCACAGGGTTGGCTCTGCGTCCAGGTGGCCTGGACAGTGAACCGTCTCTTTCTAGAGTCGCAGCTTATGACGCTTCTACACGCCCTAACCGGTCAGGTATGTCTCTCATCTTATCATGCATACCCTCCACACTCTTGGTAAGGTTCCTCAATTCACCAGTGAGAGATTCAAATAAAAATTTAATCTCGTCAGGGCTATTACCCTGGCCTGAATACTGACTGGCCATTCAACGTAACTGAAACTGCAAGAAAACAATAATAAAAGATAATAATCAACAGTAAAAGTCCTCACCAGTAGTCTCACAAAATTCACTATTCTCACTTCTCTCAGTTGAAGGGCTCTCTGACACTCGTTTTTTTATCTCCGCTAGTGTATCACACAAACTCAATTTAATTTTCACAAACTTCAATTTCTCGTGCCCTTCCCGTGTGATTCCAAAGTGGCCTTAATAATTCAAGCAGCTTAATAAACACAAGCGTTCGGTATGACTGATATGAAGTTACAACAAATATGAGGTACACAAGTATCTCAATCTGCAATATGTCCGAACACAACCCCCAAGAAAGGAAAAAACCAAAAAATAAATAAATTCCTCCTTTTTTTGTCCCTTTTTTTTGGCTACCTTTTTTCTGTCTCCTTTTTTTTTTTTGGCCTTTATTTTTTACTCCTTTTTTTTTAAAATCAGCAACCAAACAGGCCTTTAAGTTGAGACAGAAATTTTGCAACCAAATACGGCCTTACAACGTCAGCACGGAAGGTACAGCCCAATAGCAACTTCTGACCCAACCCGATTCCTTCGGCCCAAACACTTCTTTTTTTTTTTTTGACCCAGCGGCAATTTGGCCCAAAGCTGCTTCAGCCAGTCAACTCCGACCTAATTGGTTCTTCTTCTTTTTTTTTTTTTTTTTGGTGCTACTCAAACCTGACCCAATTTATGTCCTGGCCCAAACTTGCTTCCAGCCCAGTCAACTCCTTGGCCCAACAGAATTTTTTTTTTTTTTAATTCACTGGTGGTAGCGGCAAAAACTCGACTGGCTGATTTCGCCAATGTACGTCCACGGCAGTGGCCGAAATCGGCCGGCCCAACGTTGGCAAGACTTGGGGAGGCCTCGACGGTTTACAACCAAATTTCTCCCGATTCTGGCGACATTGGCTTCAATTGACGGTGGCGATGGATTGGGCTTCAGGCGGCAATCCTTGGGCCGCTGGATTCTAGCCTGAGATCGGCTGACGGCGGCGGATTACTGCTGCAACTTTCGACCGACGTGGCGGCTGATTTTCCCCTTTTTTTTATTTTTGACACTTTTTTAAAACTCCGGATTGTGTATCGAATTAGAATTCAACACAAACTTACTCTGATACCAAATTGACACGACCAAAATCTCGTCGAAATAATAGGATAACAACGGTGTATTCGAATCCGAATCTGAGAATCCCAGGAACGCAAACCGAGCGAAGAATGCCGACCCAACATGGTAGGATTGGATTGAATTCGATGTAAACGGCCACAATCAGCACACCGAACACTGATTGATACGTTACGAATCACACGGATCACTCCGGAATGACTCGATTTGGGATTGAAATCCACAGAAAATTGAATGAACAAGTCCAGGAAATTTGAAAAGGAATTCTTAACTGATTAAAACTCTATCTGGCTTAAATGACAAGAGAAAATGAATTTATAAGAGTTTCAACAACCCTAGGCCACTTGCAGTTAGGCTTACTTCCCCTATTGGGCTTACTATGACTGGGCCTAGAATTAAAATAATTCAGGAAGAAAATAATAATAATAATGATAAAAATTAAGCTGGACGTCCACATCAGACAGCCATAATGAATTAAATTTTAATTGTTAGATCAAGAAAATATGATTTAACGAGCCCACACAAATATTTTGATTTTAATACAATAAGTTTGCAATACCAACATGAAGTCTGGTGAATTATTAATGTTTTGTTGATTTTTCCGTATCCTTTCAAGTAATTTATTCTTTTTTTCCCTTCCATTTTTTTTAATCTTTCCTCCGTGAGGATTATTTTCATCTCTCTTTTATTTAAGCTTCGGATCTATATTATTATATTAAAATGTAAATTTAGTAAAATGTCATTTTTTGTAATTTTATTTTCTTCCCCTTTTCATATTAATGTATAATATATCTTTTTTCCACACATATCTCTTTCTCCTTCAGTTAATTTTTTATTATTAGTTTTATAATGTTATTTCAATTTTGAAAAGTGTATTCTTTTTTTTTTTGTTAGATATAACAATTTCATAATATATTATAATTAATAAAATCATAAAATATACGAAGCATAGACTAGACAGCGCTAAACTGAAAAGCGACACCGCCGCAACCGCAAAACCAGAAAGGACAGAGAGAACAACATTAGTTTCTCCCACGCGAAGCAGAGTGATCGCTGCAACGAAAACTGTGTGTGCGAAACAGGAGCATCGGGCTACATAGCAGCGTCGTGGCTTGTCAAGCTCCTGCTTCAACGTGGTTATGCAGTTCAACAAGAAATTAGATGACAATTTATGCACACGCTATTACAAAATTGGGAGGCAGTAATTGGCCTTTTAGTTAAAATTTTGAAATTCCCTTCTCATTACAATTACTTCCCTACCCCTCTCAATTTTCCAGTTTTGCTATTATTAACCCACAACTTCTTTCTTTATTTAAGAAAAAACTCCACCTAGTATGCCAATCATCGTCTGAAGTCTTTGAATTCATGTGAAAAGGGGAAGGTAAGAAAATTACGAAAAATGACATTTTAGTAAATTTACATTTGAAGATTAAAATAAGTTAGTCTAAACCCTCATGTCTAATATAATAATCTGGATCAACAGCTTAAATAAAAGAGAGATAAACAGAATCCATTAATTCATTAAGATTATGATTGTCCAAATGAAAGGCATAAGAAAACGAACCAATAAATGCACATACAGTTAAATATTAGTGATATCCATAATATGTTGTAATATTATAATATTTATAATATTAAAAAATTATTTTTTAATTATATATCTTTTTTTCATTCTCTTTTTAAATTTTTACACGTAAAGCACATACAATTTGCTTCACAAAAAATTCAAACAAAAATAGTTCATGTTTTTTAAGAATCTTTCAATTGTGAAAACATGTGACTAACCTTGGCAAAACTGTCACTTAAATTTCTATGTACCCTTAATTTGGATCAGGAAACAAAACTATCACAAAATGTTAGTTTAGTAAAATGTCATTTTTTGTAATTTTATTTTCTTCCCCTTTTCATCTTAGTGTTTAATATGTCCTTTTTCCACCCATATCTCTTTCTCCTTCAATTTCTTCTTTATTATTTGTGTCATTTCGTCCGTGCATTATTTGAAAGAAACATTTACCATACTCAGTCAATGGACACGCCAAATTTGCCCAGTGGGCACAGTGAACGTGTGGCTGTAGTTGTTCTGGGAATTGGACAGCCGCCCCCAAAAGCGACCTTGGACATTGAAAGTATCAACGATTCAGTGAATTCGTGTTTATAAATTTTATGATTTTATTAATTATAATATATTATGAAATTATTATATTTAACAAAAAATAAACTTTTCAAAATTGAGATCACATTGTAAAACAAATAATAAAATATATTAAAATAAAAAGGGGAAGATAAGAAAATTACAAAAAAAATGACATTTTAGTAAATTTATATTTGAAAATTAAAATAAGTTTGTCCAAACACTCATGTTTAATATAATAACATAGATCAAAAGGTTAAACAAAAGATAGATAAAAAGAATCCGAACGAAGGAAAGATTAAAAAATGTAAGAAAAAAATAATAAAATTACTTGCAAAGATGAAGAAAAATCAACAAAAAAATTTAATAAAATTAATAATTCATCAGGCGTCATGTTCGTGTTGCTAATTTTGTTATTGTATTAAAATCAAAAATATTTTTATGGGCTCGTTAAAGAATATTGTCTTCGTCATTATTCCTCTCCAAATGAAAGGTATAAGATAACAAACCAATAAATACCCGTATAGTTACACATATGCATAATATGTTATAAGAAAAAAAGTGATGAGACAATTGACGTTATTGGACAATAATTCAAGACTGAAAATTTGTAGCGGAAAACAACAATTTTATGAATTTCCACACGTCTTGTCGCGTTTAATTAAAAGTAATGTCTAATCTCTATCTGTTCACATGCTTAAATTTCTGTGTACCATTCATTTGGCACAAGAGACAAAAACATCACAAAAAGACAGATATGCTTTGCTTATACATGTTGTCCAGCATTTCCCTCGTACGCAGCAAGCTACACCTGCCAATTGTCCACAAAGGAAGTCTCTCAAAGATGGCAGCCACTGACAGGAGAACAGCCAACTACAAGCCTAGCATTTGGAATCACGAATATATTGAGTCACTAAACAGTGTCTATGGGGTAACGTTTTCAGGGAATTATAAAAGTAGTAAAATTATATACATAGCGTGTGTATGTATTGCTGCTAAAATTTTATACTTTGCTGCAGGAAGAAAGGTTCTTGCAACGAGCTGAGAAGTTGAAAGGTGAAGTGAGGGCATTGCTGGAGAAAACTGAGGATCCAGTTGATCAGCTTGAGCTTGTTGATGTGCTGCAAAGACTTGGGATATTTTATCACTTCACCCGTTACGTGGACAAAATCTTAGAGAATATCTACGTTCATAATTATGTGGACGATGACGAGGTGAATACTGACGACAGCTTGCATGTCACAGCGTTGAGATTCAGGCTTCTCAGGCAGCATGGATACAACATCTCACCACGTACATTTATATACTGCTACAAATTAATCTCCAATTTTTATATACGTACATACATACCTGATAAGTGGTGCTTGTTAAAAAATGCTTAACACGGATGCATGCATGAATTAATTTTCCTTGGCAGAGGTTTTCAGAAATTTCATGGATCAGTCAGGGGACTTCAAGACAAGCCTTTGTGATGATGTAAAGGGACTGTTAAGCTTGTTTGAAGCTTCATACTTGGCAATGGAAGGAGAGAGCATCTTGGAAGCAGCCCGAGTTTTTGCCTGTCATAATCTCAACCGGAAGATGAAGCAAAACGTAAACAAGAATCTGGTTGAGGAAATGGGCCATGCCATGGAACTTCCGTTCAACTGGAGAATGGAGAGGCTAGAGTCCAGGTGGTTCGTAGACGTGTACGAATGAAGACAGGATGCGAACCCTCTTCTGCTTGAGCTTGCTAAATTGGATTTCAACATACTGCAAAAACTGCATCAAGATGAACTCAAAGAACTGTCAAGGTAATTAGCAGTTAATCGAGTGTTCACAGGAAACAGCTGCGCCTATTATAAGTTAATACGATTACTGATCACTTGATACCACTGTAGGTGGCACACAAAAACGCGTCTGGCAGAAAAGCTGAGATTTGGAAGGGACAGATTGGTGGAATGCTTCCTTTGGACTGCAGGACTAACCTTCGAACCTAAATATAGATGTTCCCGGGCGATTCTAACGAAGCTTGTATTACTGGTAACACTGGTGGATGATTTTTACGATGCATACGGGAATTTGGATGAACTGAAACTGTTCACGAGTGCAGTCGACAGGTTCTTGGTTATAATAATACTTACACAGAAGGAAAAAGGGCAAAAAAAATTGTACAACCAACATTGGAAAAAATAAGCAAAAAATTGATGCAAAAATGTTTTCTTTCAGGTGGGACATCATTGATTTAGAAGGACTTCCACAGTACGTGAAAATTTGCTTTCTCGCTCTTTTCAACACCATAAACGAGATGGCATACGACGTGCTGAGAGACCAAGGATTCAATATTGTCCCACACTGTAAAAAGATGGTATGACTCCACTTTCTCTTCATCTATCTTGGACTCTTCGATGTTTGAATCACACGCAAAATCTACATATGCAGTGTGGAGAACTCTGCAAATCGTACATGATGGAAGCCGAGTGGTACTATAGTGGATACAAACCAAGCTTAGACGAGTATCTCGCCAATGCTTGGATTTCAGTAGCTGGTCCTATGCTCTTAGTTACAACTTATTTTTCCATGACAAATCCGTTGAATGACAAAGATGTCGAGGCCACAGTACGATATCATGAAGTTGTAAAATGGACATCCCTAATTCTTCGTCTTGCAGATGACTTGGAAACTTCGACTGTACGTGCTTGCTTGCATTCTCTTATTCTTCATACAAGTGTCACATTGTTTTGGGGCATAAAAATAAATAAATAAAACACTAATGAAATTTTGCGGCATGATGCATGGTTCCAGGATGAGTTGGAGAGGGGGGATAACCCTAAGTCAATCCAGTGCCACATGCACGACACGGGTTGCAGTGAGGAAGACTCCCGTGACTACATCAGGACTCTCATAGAATCTACTTGGAAAAAGGTAAACAAGGATGTACTAATGAATAGAGAATATTCCAGAGATTTCATAAGAACTTCAATCAACTTGGCTCGCACTTCCCAATGTATGTATCAGTATGGAGACGGCCATGGAGATCCAGATTGCTCCAGGGCTCGCATACTCACATTAGTTGTTGAACCCATTCCTCTTCCATGAATTCCCAGAATCATAGCCGAAGATCATGTTAGTGTGAAAGCGCACGTGCGCGTGCGTGTGCGCGTGCGTGCGTGTGTGTATGTGACTCTGTGTTGAATCGGTGCCTACAATACTCAGTTTCTATTATGTTCTGTGTTGTTCTATTATTGTGTTTTGAATTTCTACAAATCTATACTATATTACTAATGTTTTCGGTTACTTCGGCTGCACTTACACACACCATGGGATCGACACTAGATACTCACTTTATAAATTAACACAGAAAATAAATATAAAATAGTTGATATGCGAAAACTACAAAAAATAAAATAAATATGCAAAAAATAAAACAAATATGCAATATTGATACGTGGTGTCGTTACACCTATCAGATCCAATGATTAGTAAGGTTTCCAGCCAATATATCAATTAATTTATGCAGACAGTTATGCAGGCGGCTATGCCCACTATATGCGTGAGATGTTTGCAGAACATTTAAAGTAGGCGGTCCATATGCATGAGTAGGCAGAAAAATAAAAGATATTTAAAGTAGGCAGATGTAAAGATAGGTAGAAGTAATATATTTGAATAATATTTGTAGAATATTTGAAGATACAACGTTCAGGCTAAGTCTGATACAAATTTTTTGAAGATAAATAATTTTGAAATATTTAGCGGTGGGATATCACCTTGGGATATTTGCTTCCTCTAAAAAGAAGTATGGTGAAGGGTTTTTGAAAGATAGGGGATGAAGAGTTCTACCTATCCTATCTATTATAAGGCTTTTTGCTATTTTTGGGTGAGAGTCTGGAATTTTCAAGCTAACACTCTTTTGGCTTCCTTCTTCTTCTCCTTCCAAACTCTGTCTTCAATGTATGAGGGTTCCTCCTTTTATAGATACCTGGAAGGGCCTTTTTGTAATTTTAAAAATTTTGAACAGTAATCGCACCCGTAACTGCACAGTAAAAAATGAACAGTGCTACTACAGTAACTGTACGATCTTTGTCTCTTTGCCCTGTGTTTGAACAGTTCCTGTATCTCTGAACTGTACCTGTATATTTGAATAGTGAAGAACAATAATTTTGTCTCCTTTTCTTTTCTTTTTTGCTTCTTTTTGCATTTCATTCTTTTTCTTTTGCAAAACTTTTTTTTTTTTAGAAACTTGAGTTTCCAAAGACTTCAAAGTTTGGGATCGCTTTTTCCACTTCTGTGGAGGATTCAACATTTTCAAGCGATTTTGATGTCCCAATTTTTTCTTTGGCTGGTGTGAATTGGGACAAAATTTTTTGTAACTTCTTCAGGAGTTTTTGCTGCTGTAATCATAGACTTCATCTTTGATTTCTGCTTCTTGTGTGATGAATATTATCGTTCCATCATGTTGTCCATGCTGAAAGCTTCCTCGTCTGCAAAGTTTTCCTCAGCAAGGTTTGGTGAAATAGGTCACCATAACTTGCTGAGTCAAGAAAAGAATACCTATCTTGGTAGACTTCATATGGTTCTGCGTACATAGTTTGGAATTGGCATTCCAATTCTGGTATGTATTCAGAGGCATAGAATTTTTGCTGTTGATCTTCAGTGATGAGTTTCATGTTCCAATGGGGAAAGTGGTCATCATAACCAAACAATTCAACCAAGAAAGGTGAAACTTTGACCGTTCATATTCAAATCTAGGAGTTTATAATTGAAGAACTTTTTCGATCAAATTAACGTAGCTCTAAATTACGAAAAGTAGGGTTAAAAATAGCAAAGAATCAAGTAAGAAAACTCATAAAAGATGAGCTTTGTTTCTATATTCAACAAGAGCGTTTTCATATAATCACATGCCAATTCAACCATCTTATTAAGTGCACAAAGTGTCGTCTTACTCAACACCAACAAGCTAGCCACCACACCTCCGCTCTTTTTAATGGTTGGGGGACTATGTGAAGTTGCTTCTTTTAATTTAATTATCTTTTTATCATTTCCATGTTTTCTATTTTATCTCAATTTATTCAAAAACGTTTAGAAGATGCAGAGATCAATTTTGGAGCTTATTGTCTTATAAATTATTGGGCTTCTTTGTCCTCCTAAAATGCAACTGATTCTGTGCACCCAATATTTATATGATGGTCCATTTCTACTTTAACAAGCCCAAACGAGGACAACTTAGACAGCCCATTCCTCGCTCATAATTTTAACTTCTTATTATAATATATCAATAAAAGTTTGACAATATATTTCACCTATTTCAACAAGGCACTTCTCCTTAAACTTTACTTTGATGTTTACATTTATTAAGGAGGAAGAAAATTATTTCACCAAAAGATATGGCGACTCTTTCACCTTTGACTTCCAATCAAACATGTACAACAATGGACTGTTTGGTCACATTTCTTTCTGCTCTTCAAGAATTTTCTCTATGAACAATACTAAAATTATGTCATTACTTGCAAGTTTTAAAAATAGAACGAAAAGTAATAAATCTATAAGAGAAACAAAGTTATTGTAATGAGTATTACAGTTTAAAAAATTAGATTTTAATAAGATAAACATAGAAATTAATTAAAATACAAATATATCCTCGACATGACATTAACTTAAATTGCGTTAATGTTTGACGAGTCCTGCGGTCCTAAGCTCCGCATAGGTCCACAAATGGAGTCCACGTGTTGAAGTCGGACAGCATATGAAGCACAAACTAGAAAGCGCATTTAACGCTTTGGGAAGCGTAAGCGCTAAACCGAAACGCGACACCGCTGCAACCGCATAACCAGAGAGGGCAGAGAGAACCGCATTAGTTTCTCCCACGCGAAGCAGAGTGATGGCTGCAATGAAAACTGTGTGCGTAACAGGAGCATCGGGCTACATAGCTTCGTGGCTTGTCAAGCTCCTGCTTCAACGTGGTTATACTGTCAAAGCATCTGTTCGTGATCTCAGTGAGTAACCCCTCCACTGATCTCTTTATTTCTTCCATTTTCGTTCTAGATTCTTTATCCTTCTGTTTCAATTTATATCCTGCATGTATATCTGCTGATTGGGCTTTTTTCCC
The DNA here is from genome assembly GCA_019155195.1 of Avicennia marina. Lineage (NCBI taxonomy): Eukaryota > Viridiplantae > Streptophyta > Magnoliopsida > Lamiales > Acanthaceae > Avicennia > Avicennia marina. The sequence goes on along the minus strand of CM032783.1, from coordinate 1,830,365 downwards.
AGCACTCGTATTTTGCAAGTTTATGCCAAAATTACACGAGATCCTGCTTCAAAAATCACGCATGCAACTTATTGCTTTTTCGTGTTTTTCGAAATTCTGTCCGTAAAGCTACCAGCTTCGGTAATTTTCGTGGAATTGACATTTTTACCCCGTTCAAACTAATCACTGACAGAAACTCAGTTTTGGACCTTAGATAAGAATATTTTTTATTGAATAATCCCGTTTAGAATGAATTTGCTGATAACGAATTTTACGAGGAGTGGTACAGACATTTCTGGGGGAAAAAAGCATCCGTGGGTCCTTTGGATGGAGGTTATGAATTTAAATTTTGAATATTAAGCGCGAAAGAGAGGAAGAATACAGGACGGGGACGCCAGCCGAAGATTCTTGGATGAATTATAAAGATAGTCGTCTGGGATGCCAACCGAGCTATAAAACCGATCCAACATAGTAGAGTTAGATTGAATCCGATGTAGATGAGTACGATTCGTTCTGATACCAACTGACGTAATCAGAAATATAACGGAATAATAAAAATTAAATTGAATTCAAATTAGATTTCAAGAATGTGAATTGTGTATCAAGAGTATCCAATCCAACGTATTGAAACCAAAATTGAATTTAGAAATTGACAAACGACGTGATAAGACGGCTACACAATCGATACGTCGAAATCAATTGATACGTCACGATTTACACAAGAATTACACATGTTGAATCGATTTGTGCATTCTCAAATTCAAAGAAAATTGAATAGTTTCATGACTTTCAAATTCATAACATCCAAAATCTCTCTATTTGAACTGTATAAATGCTATTTCTACTAATAAAATCCATTAACTATTAAAAATAAAAATAATAAATGTTAAAATAAAATTTAACAAATCCCTAAATCATGTCATGTGTCGAGTTGATCTATTGTATGAATAGTGTGACAAATTACCTCAGACCCTTGAAAATTGTCAAGAAATATCAAAATTTTGAATTTTTGAATTTTTGGTTTAGAATGCCAAGGTTAGTCACATGTTTTCACAATTGAAAGATTCTTAAAAAACATGAACTATTTTTGTTTGAATTTTTTGTGAAGCAAATTGTATGTGCTTTACCTGTAAAAATTTAAAAATAGAATGAAAGAAAGATATAAAATTAAATTTTTTTTAATATTATAAATATTATAATATTACAACATATTATGGATATCACTCATATTTAACTGTATGTGCATTTATTGGTTTGTTTTCTTATACCTTTCATTTGGACAATCATAATGAATTAATGGATTCTGTTTATCTCTCTTTTATTTAAGCTATTGATCCATATTATTATATTAAACATGAGAGTTTAGACTAACTTATTTTAATCTTCAAATGTAAATTTACTAAAATGTCATTTTTTGTAATTTTCTTACCTTCCCCTTTTCATATTAATGTATAATATATCCTTTTTCCACCCATATCTCTTTCTTCTTCAATTTCTTCTTTATTATTTGTTTGATCATGTGGTTTTAATTTTGAAAAGTTTATTTTTTGTTAAATATAATAATTTCATTCATTGATTCGTAGAGATATTGAAAAGGGGAAGAAAATAAATTTACAAAAAATGACATTTTACTAAAGTAACATTTTAAGAGAATAATATAGATCCAAAGCTTAAATAAAAGAGAGATGAAAAGAATCCTTACGAAGGAAAGATTAAAAAAAAATGGAAGGGAAAAAAAGAATAAAATTACTTGAAAAGACGAGGAAAAATCAACAAAACATTAATAATTCACCAGGCTTCATGTTGGTGTTGCAAACTTTATTATTGTATTTAAATCAAAACATTTGTATGGGCTCGTTAAATCACATTTTCTTGATCTAACAATTAAACTTTAATTAATTATGGCTGTCCAAATGAAAGGTTTATAAAAATAAACCAATAAATACACATATTGCTGTGTGTAATTTACCAGGCTTCATGTTTTGATTTTTGAGTATGTGTTTTTAGATGAATTTTTATGAAAAATTGTGTAAAAGTAAGAGAGATATATAAATAAAATTTAAGAAGTATAAATATTGCAGTGTATTTTTTTTATTTTTTTTTGTGTATGAATAAAAACAAACATTGCATAACACTTCATCCTGCACAATGTCAAATATACAATTACTCATATTTTAAATTCTTTTATTTTCTCCATCATTTTTCTTTCTTCTTGTCTTTTAACTTATTATTTTTATATGTATTTTCTCTCATATTTCCTCTTTCTTCAATTTTTTATTATTTTTATTTTTATTTTAATTATTTTTATAATTTTTATTTTAAATACTTTTACTTATATTATTGGAATTAAAATAATTTTATAATTCAAAAATAAATTTTCACGTGCCGAACGTGTGCAATATATTAATTTTACATTAGATTCAGCATAAACCCAAAACCTGTTAAACTTAAAGGTTCTAAATTTCTAATGAATTTTTAGTAAGTGTAACACCAAAACCAGTCCATAATAAGAACCCGAAGCTTACAAATTAATGCCTAATTCATAATAAATGCCATGTAATTGAATTCAAGTAAAGCTAGTATTTTGTCTTTAATATTTTTACAAATATTCAGAAAATAAATAAAACATTAGAAAATAAATTAATTTTTTAAATAATTCAAGTACAGTGTGGGATTTTTATGCGTAACAAGTATTAAAATGAATTTAAAAAATTTTCAATTAATAGATTAAGTATAAGTTTTTTAAAAAAATTATTTAACATGTCTATAAAATTATTAAGAATTATCTCCAAATTATCGAATAAACAAATATAAGTAGATATTATGCTACAAAAGAAAAAAAATACATAAAAACAAAGATATCGTTATTATTAGTTTTGAGTATATTTGGAAGACAATTTATTAAAATTTTAGAGAGAAAAAAATAAGAGACTAAAACATATTTAGAAAATCAATCTCCAATTTTATTGATAAATGATTCAATTTAAATATGTACATAAAATTGATAAATCAATACACACATGCACAAGTAGAGAATTAAAATCGCGATACACATATCCGATCATTAGGGTAGCCCACCCCCACCAAAGTTGAGCATGTTGGTGCCATGAATTTCCATGCATCTTGTCATGGTTAATCAAAATGAAAATCAAATCCCTAATCGTTGCCATGCTTAAATTTCTATGTACCCTTAATTTGGAACAGGAAACAAAACTGTCACAAAATGTTAGTTTAGTAAAATGTCATTTTTTGTAATTTTATTTTCTTCCCCTTTTCATATTAGTGTTTAATATATCCTTTTTCCACCCATATCTCTTTCTCCTTCAATTTCTTCTTTATTATTTGTTTGATAATGTGGTTTTAATTTTGAAAAGTTTATTTTTTGTTAAATATAAAAATTTCCTTCACTAATTTCCAAGGTCACTTTGTCCAAATAGGGCAATTGAAACAGTAAATGTTTCTATCAAATAATGCACAAATGAAACGTGACAAGTTACCGAAATTTAACAGTTTGCACACTGTCGGTGTGTGCACATTTTATTTATGACAATAAGACATATACTATTATTTTAAGAAAACATAAGAAGAACTATTTATTTAATGAAAGCATAACTTTATATATTGAATTTTATTTGTGCACACATCGAAAATGTACAAACTGTTAAATTTTTATAATTTGTGTCATTTCATCTGTGCATTATTTGAAAGAAACATTAACCATATCCAGTCAATGGACACGCCAAATTTCCAATTCCCAGAACAACTACAGCCACACGTTCACTGTGCCCACGGGGCAAATCAGAGACAAAACACAAAATATATCTGTCTTTTTGTGGTAGTTTTGTTTCCTGTTCCAAATTAAGGGTACATAGAGATTTAAGCATGGCAAATATTAGAGATTTGATTTTCATTTTGATTAACCATGACAAGATGCATGGAAATTCATGGCACCAACATGCTCAACTTTATTGGGGATGGGCTACTCTAATGATCGGATATGTGTATCGCGATTTTAATTCTCTACTTGTGCATGTGTGTATTGATTTATCAATTTTATGTACATATTTAAATTGAATCATTTATCAATAAAATTGGAGATTGATTTTCTAAATATGTTTTAGTCTCTTATTTTTTTCTCTCTAAAATTTTAATAAATTGTCTTCCAAATATACTCAAAACTAATAATAACGATATCTTTGTTTTTATGTATTTTTTTTCTTTTGTAGCATAATATCTACTTATATTTGTTTATTCGATAATTTGGAGATAATTCTTAATAATTTTATAGACATGTTAAATAATTTTTTTAAAAAACTTATACTTAATCTATTAATTGAAATTTTTTTAAATTCATTTTAATACTTGTTATGCATAAAAATCCCATACTGTACTTGAATTATTTAAAAAATTAATTTATTTTCTAATATTTTATTTATTTTCTGAATATTTGTAAATATATTAAAGACAAAATACTAGCTTTACTTGAATTCAATTACATGGCATTTATTATGAATTAGGCATTAATTTGTAAGCTTCAAGGTTCTTATTATGGACTGGTTTTGGTGTTACACTTACTAAAAATTCATTAGAAATTTAGAACCTTTAGATTTAACAGGTTTTGGGTTTATGCTGAATCTAATGTAAAATTAATATATTGCACACGTTCGGCACGTGAAAATTTATTTTTGAATTATAAAATTATTTTAATTCCAATAATATAAGTAAAAGTATTTAAAATAAAAATTATAAAATAATTAAAATAAAAATAATAAAAAATTGAAGAAAGAGGAAATATGAGAGAAAATACATATAAAAATAATAAGTTAAAAGACAAGAAGAAAGAAAAATGATGGAGAAAATAAAAGAATTTAAAATATGAGTAATTGTATATTTGACATTGTGCAGGATGAAGTGTTATGCAATGTTTGATTTTATTCATACACAAAAAAAAAATTAAAAAAATACACTGCAATATTAATACTTCTTAAATTTTATTTATATATCTCTCTTACTTTTACATAATTTTTCATAAAAATTCATCTAAAAACACATACTCAAAAATCAAAACATGAAGCCTGGTAAATTACACACAGCAATATGTGTATTTATTGGTTTATTTTTATAAACCTTTCATTTGGACAGCCATAATTAATTAAAGTTTAATTGTTAGATCAAGAAAATATGATTTAACGAGCCCATACAAATGTTTTGATTTAAATACAATAATAAAGTTTGCAACACCAACATGAAGCCTGGTGAATTATTAATGTTTTGTTGATTTTTCCTCGTCTTTTCAAGTAATTTTATTCTTTTTTTCCCTTCCATTTTTTTTTAATCTTTCCTTCGTAAGGATTCTTTTCATCTCTCTTTTATTTAAGCTTTGGATCTATATTATTCTCTTAAAATGTTACTTTAGTAAAATGTCATTTTTTGTAAATTTATTTTCTTCCCCTTTTCAATATCTCTACGAATGAAATTATTATATTTAACAAAAAATAAACTTTTCAAAATTAAAACCACATGATCAAACAAATAATAAAGAAGAAATTGAAGAAGAAAGAGATATGGGTGGAAAAAGGATATATTATACATTAATATGAAAAAGGGGAAGGTAAGAAAATTACGAAAAATGACATTTTAGCAAATTTACATTTGAAGATTAAAATAAGTTAGTCTAAACTCTCATGTTTAATATAATAATATGGATCAACAGCTTAAATAAAAGAGAGATAAATAGAATCCATTAATTCATTATGATTGTCCAAATGAAAGGTATAAGAAAACAAACCAATAAATGCACGTACAGTTAAATATGAGTGATATCCATAATATGTTGTAATATTATAATATTTATAATATTAAAAAAAATTTAATTTTATATCTTTCTTTCATTCTATTTTTAAATTTTTACAGGTAAAGCACATACAATTTGCTTCACAAAAAATTCAAACAAAAATAGTTCATTTTTTTTGAAGAATCTTTCAATTGTGAAAACATGTGACTAACCTTGGCAAAACTGTCACTTAAATTTCTATGTACCCTTAATTTGAAACAGGAAACAAAACTGTCACAAAATGTTAGTTTAGTAAAATGTCATTTTTTGTAATTTTATTTTCTTCCCCTTTTCATCTTAGTGTTTAATATATCCTTTTTCCACCCATATCTCTCTTTCTCCTTCAATTTCTTCTTTATTATTTGTTTGATAATGTGGTTTTAATTTTGAAAAGTTTATTTTTTGTTAAATATAAAAATTTCCTTCACTAATTTCCAAGGTCACTTTGTCCAAATAGGGCAATTGAAACAGTAAATGTTTCTATCAAATAATGCACAAATGAAACGTGACAAGTTACCGAAATTTAACAGTTTGCACACTGTCGGTGTGTGCACATTTTATTTATGACAATAAGATATATACTATTATTTTAAGAAAACATAAGAAGAAGTATTTATTTAATGAAGGCATAACTTTATATATTGAATTTTATTTGTGCACACGTCGAAAATGTACGAACTGTTAAATTTTTATAATTTGTGTCACTTCATATGTGCATTATTTGAAAGAAACATTTACCATATTCAGTCAGTGGACTCGCCAAATTTGCCCAGTGGGCACAGTGAACGTGTGGCTGTAGTTGTTCTGGGAATTGGACAGCCGCCCCCAAAAGCGACCTTGGACATTGAAAGTATCAACGATTCAGTGAATTCGTGTTTATAAATTTTATGATTTTATTAATTATAATATATTATGAAATTATTATATTTAACAAAAAATAAACTTTTCAAAATTGAGATCACATTGTAAAACAAATAATAAAATATACTAAAATAAAAAGGGGAAGATAAGAAAATTACAAAAAAAATGACATTTTAGTAAATTTATATTTGAAAATTAAAATAAGTTAGTCCAAACACTCATGTTTAATATAATAACATAGATCAAAAGGTTAAACAAAAGATAGATAAAAAGAATCCGAACGAAGGAAAGATTAAAAAATGTAAGAAAAAAGTAATAAAATTACTTGCAAAGATGAAGAAAAGTCAACAAAAAATTTAATAAAATTAATAATTCATCAGGCGTCATGTTCGTGTTGCTAATTTTATTATTGTATTAAAATCAAAACATTTCTATGGGCTCGTTAAAGTATATTGTCTTCGTCATTATTCCTGTCCAAATGAAAGGTATAAGAAAACAAACCAATAAATACACATATTGTTACACATATACATACGCTTAGTATGTTATAAGAAAAAACGTGACGAGACAATTGACGTTATTGGACAATAATTCAAGACTGAAAATTTGTAGCGGAAAACATCAATTTTATGAATTTCCACATGTCTTGTTGTGTTTTATTAAAAGTAATGTCCAATCTCTATCTGTTCCCATGCTTAAATTTCTGTGTACCATTAATTTGGCACAAGAAACAAAAATATCACAAAAAGACAGATACGTTTTTCTTATATTATTAGTTGTCCAGCATTTTGCTCATACGCAGGAAGCTACCCCTGCCAATTGTCCACAAAGGAAGTCTCTCAAAGATGGCAGCCACTGACAGGAGAACAGCCAACTACAAGCCTAGCATTTGGAATCACGAATATATTGAGTCACTAAACAGTGTCTATGGGGTAACGTATTCAGGGAATTGTAAAAGTTGTAAAATTATATCTATAGCGTGTGTATGTATTGCTGCTAAAATTTTATACTTCGCTGCAGGAAGAAAGGTTGTTGCAACGAGCTGAGAGGTTGAAAGGTGAAGTGAGGGCATTGCTGGAGAAAACTGAGGATCCAGTTGATCAGCTTGAGCTTGTTGATGTGCTGCAAAGACTTGGGATATTTTATCACTTCACCCGTTACGTGGACAAAATCTTAGAGAATATCTACGTTCATAATTATGTGGACGATGACGAGCTGAATACTGACGACAGCTTGCATGCCACAGCGTTGAGATTCAGGCTTCTCAGGCAGCATGGATACAACATCTCACCACGTACATTTATATACTGCTACAAATTAATCTCCAATTTTTATATACTTATATACATACCGGATAAGTGGTGCTTGTTAAAAAATGCTTAAGACGGATGCATGCATGAATTAATTTTCCTTGGCAGAGGTTTTCAGAAATTTCATGGATCAGTCAGGGGACTTCAAGACAAGCCTTTGTGATGATGTAAAGGGACTGTTAAGCTTGTTTGAAGCTTCATACTTGGCTATGGAAGGAGAGAGCATCTTGGAAGCAGCCCGAGTTTTTGCCTGTCATAATCTCAACCGGAAGCTGAAGCAAAACATAAACAAGAATCTGGTTGAGGAAATGGGCCATGCCATGGAACTTCCGTTCCACTGGAGAATGGAGAGGCTAGAGTCCAGGTGGTTCGTAGACGTGTACGAAAGAAGACAGGATGCGAACCCTCTTCTGCTTGAGCTTGCTAAATTGGATTTCAACATACTGCAAAAACTGTATCAAGATGAACTCAAAGAACTGTCAAGGTAATTAGCAGTTAATCGAGTGTTCACAGGAAACAGCTGAGCCTGTTATAAGTTAATATGATTACTGATCACTTGATACCACTGCAGTTGGCACACAAAAACACGTCTGGCAGAAAAGTTGAGATTTGGAAGGGACAGATTGGTGGAATGCTTCCTCTGGGCAGTAGGAATAACCTTCGAACCTAAATATAGATGTTCCCGGGCGATTCTAACGAAGCTTGGATTACTGGTAACACTGGTGGATGATTTTTACGATGCATACGGGAATTTGGATGAACTGAAACTGTTCACGAGTGCAGTCGACAGGTTTTTGGTTATAATAATACTTACACAGAAGGAAAAAGAGCAAAAAAAAATTGTACAACCAACAGTGGAAAAAATAAGCAAAAAATTGATGCAAAAATGTTTTCTTTCAGGTGGGACATCAATGATTTAGAAGGACTTCCACAGTACGTGAAAATTTGCTTTCTCGCTCTCTTCAACAACATAAACGAGATGGCATACGACGTGCTGAGAGACCAAGGATTCAATATTGTCCCACACTGTAAAAAGATGGTATGACTCCACTTTCTCTTCATCCATCTTGGACTCTTCGATGTTTAAATCACACGCAAAATCTACATATGCAGTGGGGAGATCTCTGCAAATCGTACATGATGGAAGCCGAGTGGTACTATAGTGGATACAAACCAAGCTTAGACGAGTATCTCGCCAATGCTTGGATTTCAATAGCTGGTCCTATGCTCTTAGTTACAACTTATTTTTCCATGACAAATCCGTTGAATGACAAAGATGTCGAGGCCACAGTACGATATCATGAAGTTGTAAAATGGACATCCCTAATTCTTCGTCTTGCAGATGACTTGGGAACTTCAACTGTACGTGCTTGCTTGCATTCTCTTATTTTTCATACAAGTGTCACATTGTTTTGGGACATATAAATAAATAAATAAAACACTAATGAAATTTTGCGGCATGATGCATGGTTCCAGGATGAGTTGGAGAGGGGGGATAACCCTAAGTCAATCCAGTGCCACATGCACGACACGGGTTGCTGCGAGGAAGACTCCCGTGGCTACATCAGGAATCTCATAGAATCTACTTGGAAGAGGGTAAACAAGGATGTACTAATGAATGAAGAATATTCCAGGGATTTCATAAGAACTTCAATCAACTTGGCTCGCACTTCCCAGTGTATGTATCAGTATGGAGACGGCCATGGAGATCCAGATTGCTCTAGAGCTCGCATACTCAGATTAGTCGTTGAACCCATTTCTCTTCCATGAATTCCCAGAATCATACCCGAAGATCGTGTTAGTGTGAGAGCGCACGTGCGCGTGCGTGCGAGTGTGTATGTGACTGTGTGTTGAATCAGTGCCTACAATACTTAGTTCCTATTATGTTCTGTGTTGTTGTATTATTGTGTTTCGAATTTCTAAAAATCTATACCATATTATTAATGTTTTCGGCTACTTTGGCTGCACTTACACACACACACACACACTATATATATATATATATTACGTATATGGTCTTTAACATTGTAAGTTTGCAAAATATCTTTATTCAGTTTGATAATAACAAAATTGTCTTGATGATGATGATGATTATGATTATTACAATTTTTTCTTTTTATTCTTTTTTACGTATAGCATATTTTACATAAGAATAAGATAAATATCAAATAAACTAATCCATAATTTAAATAAAATAAATTAAGAAACTGTTTTTCTGTTTATATTATATCAATTTAAGCATATAGGCTATGCCAAAAATTACTAATCACAAATTAAAGGTGTTAATTTAAGTTTGCTTCCTTCATTTAAATATGTATTTTGGGTGTTGCTAAGCCTTTTTCATAGTAGGCAAAATTGCAATTTATGTTCTTCATATAGTGTACAATGTTGTTCTTATCGTTTAATTCTTCATATAGTTGCTGCGAGGAAGACTCCAGTGACTACATCATGACTCTCATAGAATCTACTTGGTAAAAGGTAAACAAGGATGTACTAATGAATAGAGAATATTCCAGAGATTGCATAAGAACTTCAATCAACTTGGCTCGCACTTCCCAATGTATGTATCAGCATGGAGACGGCCATGGGGATCCAGATTGCTCCAGGGCTCGCATACTCACATTAGTTGTTGAACCCATTCCTCTTCCTTGAATTCCCAGAATCATAGCCGAAGATCATGCTAGTGTGAAAGCGCACGTGCGCGTGCGAGCGTGTGTGTATGTGACTCTGTGTTGAATCAGTGCCTACAATTAATACTCAGTTTCTATTATGTTCTGTGTTGTTTTATTACTGTGTTTTGAATTTCTACAAATCTATACTATATTACTAATGTTTTCGGCTACTTTGGCTGCACTTACACACACCATGGGACCGACAATAGATACTCACTTTATAAATTAACACAGAAAATAATATAAAATAGTTGATATGCGAAAAATGCAAAAAATAAAACAAATATGCAATATTGATATGTGGTGTCATTACATCTATCAGATCCAAGGATTAGTAAGGTTTCCAACCAATATACCAATTAATTTATGCATACAGTTATGTAGGCGGCTATGTCCACCATATGCGTGAGATGTTTGCAGAATATTTAAAGTAGACAGTTAAACCGACTATATGCATGAGTAGACAGAAAAATAAAAGATGTTTAAAGTAGACAGATGTAAAGATAGGCAGAAGTAATATATTTGAATAATATTTGCAAAATATTTGAAGATACAACATTCAAGCTAAGTCTAATACAAACTTTTTGAAGATAAATAATTTTGAAATATTTGGCGATGGGATATCACCTTAGGATATTTGTTTCCTCTAAAAGGAAGTATGGTGAAAGATTTTTGGAAGATAGGGGACGAAGGTTCAGGGTCCTACCTATCCTATCTATTATAAAACTTTTTGCTATTTTTGGGTGAGAGTTTGGAAGTTTCAAGCTAACACTCTCTTGGCTTCTTTCTTTTTCTCCTTCCAAACTCTGTCTTCAATGCAAGAAGGTTTCTCCTTTTATAGATATCTGGAAGGGTCTTTTTGTAATTTTGAAAATTTTGAACAGTAACCGCACCCGTGATTGCACAGTAAAAAGTGAACATTGCTGCTATAGTAACTGTACGATCTGTGTCTTTTTGCTCTGTGTTTGAACAGTTCCTGGATCTTTGAACAGTACCTGTATATTTGAATAGTGAAGAACAATAATTTTGTCTCTTTTTCTTTTTGCATTCTTTCTTTTTCTTTTCTTTTTTGCTTCTTTTTGCATTTCATTCTTTTTCTTTTGCAAATCTTTTTTTTTTTTTAGAAACCTGAGTTTCCAAAGACTTCAAAGTCTGGGATTGCTTTTTCCTCTTCTGTGGAGGATTCAACATTTTCAAGCGATTTTGATGTCCTAATTTTTTCTTTTGCTGGTGTGAATTGGGACAAAATTTTTTATAATTTCTTCAGGATTTTTTACTGCTGCAATCATAGACTGCATCTTTGATTTTTGCTTCTTGTGTGAGGAATATTATCCTTCCATCATGTTGTCAATGTTGAAAGCTTCCTCGTCTGCAAAGTTTTCCTCGGCAAGGTTTGGTGAAATAGGTTACCATAACTTGCTGAGTCAAGAAAAGAATACCTATCTTGGTAGACTTCATATGCTTCTGCGTACATAGTTTGGAATTGGAATTCCAATTCTGGTATGTATTCAGAGGCATAGAATTTTTGCTGTTGATCTTCAGTGATGAGTTTCATATTCCAATGGGGAAAGTGGACATCATAACCAAACAATTCAACCAAGAAAGGTGAAACTTTGACCGTTTGATCGTTCACATTCAAATGTAGGAGTTTACAATTGAAGAACTTTTTCGGTCAAATTAACGTAGCTCTAGATTACGAAAAGTAGGGTTAAAAATAGCAAAGAATCAAGTAAGAAAACTCATAAAAGATGAGCTTTGTTTCTATATTCAACAACAGCATTTTCATATAATCACATGGCAATTCAACCATCTTATTAAGTGCACAAAGTGTCATCTTACTCAGCACCAACAAGCTAGCCACCACACCTCCGCTCTTTTTAATGGTTGGGGGACTATGTGAAGTTGCTTCTTTTAATTTAATTATCTTTTTATCATCTCCATGTTTTCTATTTTATCTCAATTTATTCAAAAAGGTTTGGAAGATGCAGAGATCAATTTTGGAGCTTATTGTCTTATAAATTATTGGCCTTCTTTGTCCTCCTTAAATGCAACTGATTCTGTGCACCCAATATTTATATGATGGTCCATTTCTACTTTAACAAGCCCAAACGAGGACAACTTAGACAGCCCATTCCTCGCTCCATAATTTTAACTTCTTATTATAATTATTCTAATCATATAAATATATATATATATATATATATATATCAATAAAAGTTTGACAATATATTTCACCTATTTCAACAAGGCACTTCTCCTTAAACTTTACTTTGATGTTTACATTTATTAAGCAGGAAGAAAATTATTTCACCAAAAGATATGGCGACTCTTTCACCTTTAACTTCCAATCAAACATGTACAACAATGGACTGTTTGGTCACATTTCTTTCTGCTCTTCAAGAATTTTCTCTATGAACAATACTAAAATTATGTCATTACTTGCAAGTTTTAAAAATAGAACAAAAAGTAATAAATCTATAAGAGAAACAAAGTTATTGTAATGAGTATTACAGTTTAAAAAATTAGATTTTAATAAGATAAACATAGAAATTAATTAAAATACAAATACATCCTCAACTTGACATTAACTTAAATTGCGTTAATGTTTGACGAGTCATGCGGTCCTAAGCTCCTGCATAGGTCCACAAATGGAGTCCACGTGTTGAAGTCGGACCGCATATGAAGCACTAACTAGAAAGCGCATTTTAACGCTTTCGGAAGCGTAAGCGCTAAACCGAAAAGCGACACCGCTGCAACCGCATAACCAGAAAGGGCAGAGAGAACCGCATTAGTTTCTCCCACGCGAAGCAGAGTGATGGCTGCAATGAAAACTGTGTGCGTAACAGGAGCATCGGGCTACATAGCGTCGTGGCTTGTCAAGCTCCTGCTTCAACGTGGTTATACTGTCAAAGCATCTGTTCGTGATCTCAGTGAGTAACCCCTCCACTGATCTCTTTATTTCTTCCATTTTCGTTCTAGATTCTTAATCCTTCTGTTTCAATTTATATCCTGCATGTATATCTGCTGATTGGGATTTTTTCCCAGCATTCACATTTTGCAAGTTTATGCCAAAATTACAGGAGATCCTGCTTCAAAAATCACGCATGCAATGCTTTTTGGTGTTTTTCGAAATTCTGTCCGTAGAGCTACCAGCTTCGGAAATTTTCGTGGAATTGACATTTTTACCCCGTTCAAACAAATCACTGACAGAAACTGAGTTTTGGACCTTAGATAAGAATAATTTTTATTGAATAATCTCGTTTAGAATGAATTTGCTGATGATGAATTTTACGAGGAGCGGTACAGACATTTCTGGGGAAAGAAGCATCCGTGGGTCCTTTGGATGGAGGTTATGAATTTAAATTTTGAATATTAAGCGCGAAAGAGAGGAAGAATACAGGACAGGGACACCAGCTGAAGATTCTTGGATGAATTATAAAGATAGTCGTCTGTCAAAATGGAGATTTTACTGTTGGAGTCTTTTTTTTAGTCTCCAGTGAAAACTTGCTTGGATGTTTACTTCTTATTCTGCCAACTCAGCACTGTTAATGAATGCCTAGGACGGAATGCTTAGGAATGCTTTCCTGTGTGGATGTGATCATGACATAACTTAAATTTTGATGCCAAATGAAGTTCTACCTCTAGTTGTAAATTTGTAATTTACAAAATAAATTCTTTCAAACATACCAATCACCAAAATAATACTTTTTATCTCTCCCTTTCTCATACTTTTACATTATTATTCTTAAATTTTCGTGCCAATCTTTTGACTTCTAAAATTTACACACAAGCATTTGGTTGAGAATGAGTTCGCCACACTCACCTCTTCTAGCATTTATAACAATCTATGGTGCTGAAGATTATAAGTTTTAAGCTTGACTGCATACTGTTTCGGATATTATTTAATTCTTTGACATCTGTATGCTCTGTAGATGATCCGAAGAAAACAAAGCACTTACTTGAACTTGATGGAGCCAAAGAGAGGCTTCACTTGATGAAGGCAAATTTACTGGAAGAGGGCTCCTTTGACGTTTTAGTTGATGGATGCGATGGTGTTTTCCATACTGCCTCCCCTTTCTATAGTTCAGCCACAGATCCACAGGTTCACACCTTTTGTCTTCCTTTTTTTATTTTTTTTTGGTTAAGGTGTTCCCTTTCAAGTCATCTAGTGAGATTAGGAACCGATTCAGGGCTTAAGGTTACTGCAGACAAAACCATGCATTATTGATTCAAGTGATGCCTTAAAATCTTGTTTCAGGATTTACTCTTTGATCTGAAAATCAGAAATAAAGACAAAAAAAAATTCCTTCATGATACATTTGATACTTCGTGTAATGAAACTATCTTTCAAAAAAATAAAAAAACAAGAAGAAAGAAGTGAAAGGGGAACTGCTGCAATTCCTTACTGAACAGATATAGTTAACAGCTGCAGACTCTAGCAAGTTCCTGAAGAGCCTACTCCGTTGTTACTGTAATAGATGTGCAGAGTTATCATACTTTGATAATGTTTGCCGCATACAGAATTCCGAAAGGTTGTGGACCACTGGCAACTATTTGCCAATGCTATTGACAATAACGCCAGCAGTTTCTATCTAGCAATTGTCTTGAAGACAACAAGTTTTAAGAGTAATATTATATCTCTATTACAGTTACTTTTTATTTATAAAGAATCTTGACATATTCTTGATTATATGGTCTGAAAATTTGAGGTCTCGGGGTTTGCTGTATTTTTGCAGTTTAGACTGAAGTGAAGTTATACTGGTATAGTTAACATGCTATTTATTATCCATAAAACTTATTTTCTAAGTTTTTGGCCTTGTCCTCTTACGTTTGGGGAAAGTACTTGGATGTAGACCTTTGAAGATTTTATATAACGAGTACTAAGTTGAAAGCTTTCATAGCCAGCATCGTTGAGTGTGAGATGTCTGTTTAAATTTTGGTCAGCTACATAAATCAATCATCTTCATCAAGCTTGGAAGCAATTTGTTATCATTTCAGTTTTCACTTCACTCAGGGAGAGCTGATTGATCCTGCTTTGAAGGGGACTCTCAATGTTCTTGGGTCATGTGCAAAAACACCATCTGTTAAAAGGGTTGTGTTGACATCTTCCATGGCTGCAGTTTACTTCAATGGAAAACCTCGAACACCTGATGTGGTAGTTGATGAGACTTGGTGGTCCGACCCGGAGTATTGCAAACAAATGCAGGTCAATTTCCATTCCTCCTCTTCAATTCCTGTAAAATGTTAATCATTGTGAATATTTTCCTCTTCATGTAATCTTCATCATCAGATGCGTATCAACTGTAAACAAAATTTTGAATCCAGTTGTGATTATCTTTCTTCTCTCGCTGCCCTTTTTTTTTCCCACCAAAGCATTATCTGTGGCCAAATTGTTTCTTAGTCTTGATTCTTGAGATGCAGATTCCTTGTTAGTTTTTTTCTCCTTTCTTTCTGGCTACATTGACCAAACTAGATATCACTTTCTAGTTTCTTGCTAATTTGTTTTAAATATTGCTTCTTTCAGCTATGGTATCTGCTTTCAAAGACTTTAGCTGAGGATGCCGCCTGGAAGTTCATGAAAGAGAAAGGTCTTGACATGGTTTCCATCAATCCTGCACTGGTTATCGGCCCACTACTACAGCCAACCCTGAACACAAGTTCTGCTGCAATTTTGAACTTGATAAATGGTGGATCAAATTTTAGTCCCTAAACATAATTTTGGATTTTGATTGTGATATTAAGACCACTTGCTTTAGTACCCTCAGCTATCTTTTCTTGGAATGTGCAGGTGCTGAAACCTACCCGAATACTACTGTTGGGTGGAT
Source organism: Avicennia marina (assembly GCA_019155195.1). Lineage (NCBI taxonomy): Eukaryota > Viridiplantae > Streptophyta > Magnoliopsida > Lamiales > Acanthaceae > Avicennia > Avicennia marina. The sequence continues at coordinate 1,813,885 of CM032783.1, read as the reverse complement.
AAATGTCAAAGATGTTGCCTGTGCACATATTCTAGCATTCGAAAATCCTTCAGCCAATGGAAGATATTGCTTGCTGGAGAGAGTTGCACACTACTCGGAAGTTGTTAAAATATTGCGTCGACTGTACCCTACTATTCAACTTCCTGAAAAGTAAGTGAATAATTTACAGTAACACATTAACCAATTTAATCTCTATGACACCACTCCGTGGGTGTTTGAATGGCTTACTATATGGACTCTTGAGCACCTGCTCGCTTCTGGGTCTGCTTGTCTGTGGGGTGGTATTGCAGGGACCTGTTTTCTTGACCAAAACAATGATCTATGAATTGATTATTGATGGGAGCTGCATCTTACAAACCCGGTTGTTCATTAAATTCTGTATCTTGATTGCAGTAAACCCAGATGGCCTCCAGAAAGAAATACTTCAACTTTACATAATATAATTTCTATAGACGTGTTCCGTGAATTTGTCTATTGCTGAGATTTAAGACTGAGTAACAAGACTGCCTTGTGTTTTAATTAGTATTTTGTTGAAATTTTCATCTTTTACGGAAGTTAGTCACTTAACTCCTTGTTAACTATTTTTGAATAGCTAAAATCTGCTGTGTATTCTGTAGTCTTTGGCATGAAAATCAGCAGGACTCAGGTGATTTGCTCTCTGATTTAACTGACAAGCTGTTTCATTTTTGCTTCCCACATAGGTACATCAGCAATAGCTTTGCTTTGTTTACCAAAAAACTTCTTAAAGAAATGATACTTAGTCCTTAATGCGTGTTATTAGACTGTTCAATGACCCCCAATCTAATGGCCGAGCCTACAAATCTGCTCATTGATTGTAGAATTTGAGTTTAGACGATGAGACTACAAAACTTGCCTGTTAGGGTATCATTAAATAAGGACATAAATGAAATTTTTTTTATTGTACTTCCTATAAAAGGAAGAACCATTTAGCAGCGGCTCTAACACACCGGGGCGCTTGTGTTAGCGACACGCAGTAGTCCCTTTGGTGTGCTGGTAACAATAGGAAGCCTTAATTATGTGTTCCTCATATATATGTCAGGCAGCTAACAGAATCTTTTGTGCCACCCCTTTTGCTGGAAATATCTCAAACACGACTTCTTATTCATTTGCAGCATCCGGTTGTATGATTCTTGGTTTCTTATTTTGTGGGATTGCATTTTCAGGTGTGCCAATGACCAGCCATTTGAGCCAAAGTTCCAGGTCAGCAAAGAGAAAGCACAAGCTCTAGGTGTAGAATTCACTCCTCTTGATGAAGGAATCAAGGAAACTGTTGAAAGCTTGAAAGAGAAGAACTTTTTGAAACCCGAACCAGCAATTTAGAATGCCCTTCTCTTCTGTTTTTGGAGGCAATTAATTTCACTGCTGGCAGCACTGTCTGGGGTCATATTCTTTTGTCAATCTTTCAAAATTTGTCTCTTCTGCAATTTCAATCCCTGTGGGTTGATTTGTCTTCAAATTCTCAACTACGTTCCCATTTTGTAATGAATTTGTTGTTAAATTGATTTCAATTGCATCATGAATACTTTCCCACCAACTGTCTTAAGAGGGCGAAAGCAACTTCTCTACGTACCTAAAAGACGCTACCAAATCCACCATTATTAATTTCTATTTCCTATTTCTACCTCCCTCTAATATAATAACTAGCACGGTCAATTTAAAGAATTCATATTCTTTTTAAATCCGTAAAAAACTTCTTGAAATTATAGTGGAGACTTATTTAACACAAACATCTGGAAATATATATGGACCAGTGTAACAAATTGCATTTTTAGGAGAGTAATATTTTTATTCTTTTTTTTTTTTTGTCTGTTCTATGGAGAGAAAATTGAATTGATTCTTAAATATTTAAAATTATCTTTTAGTCCAAAATATGATTTTCCCCCTTCCTTATCTTTTAATATTTTAATTGTTTTAATCAATGATAGCCACGTATCTAAATTGAGGGAATTTAATTAAGTAATTTATTTTTTAAAAAATTAAAGATATTCTATTCTAATCTCGAATCCTTTCTTTCTTTCTTTCTTTCTTTTTTATCTTCTATATTTAGTGTTACTTTTTTACTAATTTTATATGGTGGCCTTATGTTAAAACAAAATTTTTCAAAATTTTGACAATATTCAACCGTTAAAGTCTCCATGCGCTGGGTTAATAACAGCCATTACTTTACATAGGTTAGACATTATTAGTTTTGTCGACCAATGTTCCTTTTCTAGGATAGTTATCCGCTGACCTATGATGCTATTCAAAGGTATTAATTTTCCTTTTATTCGTATCCAAAATTCAATTTCACTTGTTACGGTAAAAAACATCCACAGTATTGGGCCGAGTGGAGTGAATGACGGCAGCCCTTTCCCTGCCCCCTATAAAATGACCACACACACTTGTAGACAGAGCAAGAAGAGGAGTGCCTTCTCGAAGCAGAATGAGTGGTGCGGGGAAGACTGTCTGCGTGACTGGAGCATCGGGCTACATTGCATCGTGGCTGGTGAAATTCTTGCTTCAGCGAGGTTATGCTGTCAAGGCATCCGTTCGCGATCCAAGTCAGTAATCCTCCTTGAGTTTTCTTTTTGGTTTTATGATTCTTTTTTTTTTTGGTTATTTAATCGTATACTCGAGTGACTAAGATGGATGGTTTGCTGTTCGATTTTGAGTGCTAGATTATTTCGTCATCCGGCTTTGATTATCCAATTCTTCCGGGCAAAAAAATCTGTTCTATTTTTTGGGGTTTTATGGGTACTTCGTCTTCCATTATCTGCCACTGCATATAATTTCCATCATGTTCAAACAAGTGGCAAATTGTTATTGATTCTTGATTTGTTATTGTAAAGTCATTTGCAGATTAGCATCTGATCTACAAACTATTTTTTTCATTTTCTGATTGGTGGGTGCGGTTATAATCATGTTTTAACTTGGATAGGAATTTTGCATGATTTTTCTTGGGATAGGCATGGGGCTTGCTTGGAAATTGGCGTAGAAAAGAAAATTAATATGCATATTTTCATATGATTTTAAACTTGACGTTAGAGTTTCAATTGTGTTCTTACCATCTGCGATGACATTTTCTTACCTCCTATGTTGCTGAAGAGTGAAGCTTACAAGTTTTAGGCTTTAGTGTTCCTGTTGCAAAATGTTTTGTGGCATTCAAGAGCTGAAACATTGTGCAGATGATCCAAAGAAGACACAGCACTTACTCGCACTTGACGGAGCCAAAGAGAGACTTCACTTGATGAAAGCAAATCTATTAGAAGAAGGATCCTTTGATGCTGTAGTTGAGGGCTGTGAAGGTGTTTTTCATACTGCATCTCCTTTTTACCATGCAGTAAAGGATCCACAGGTTCCTGCTCCTCTCTCTCTCTCTCTCTCTCTTCATAATTAGGAAATTTGTTTATGAAAATTTGAAATTCATAACCAACCTTGTACAATAGATACTCTTGAGGGTAAAGTATTTAGTATGTAGAGTGATTACAAGTTTTGGTGATAGATGTGAATATGCTATAGGTTTGATCTGATTTTAGTAATTGATCGATTGCATAAAGATTATGCCCTTGCAGATTGGGAGAACCAGGTTGTCATTTGTCCTTATGCAGGTAGTAAGTCCAATTATTGTGAAAAAAAGTGTGTTTCCATTATTCACATCTTTTCAGTTGCTAAGGCATGTCAAATTTCAAGGACGAAACTTATTATGAGGAGGGGAGAATGTAATTCCCCGACACAATAAGGTCATCATTGATGTATAAATCCTAATTCATCCTAAATATTATCTCTAAGTATCCTAATTTAATTAAAATACTATCTTTAGATACCCTTAACCAAGTTTAAGACTATCCCCAAGAGTGCAAAATCTTCCAACTCCTAGAAGTAACCCTATAAATAGAGGGTCACCCCATTCAAAATTAATCAACCAATTAACAAGCAGCTGTAAAAGAAATCGGATACTCCCAAGGTGTAGACCGACAAGGTTGAGGTAAATTTATCTACTTATTTTTTTACATTTGATTTAAGATTTGGGGATATGTATACCTACAAATTATGATTTAGACATGGACAATGTATATGCATGTGCGTGTGCGTGTGTTTGTCAAAGATTTAGGATGGAAAATAATAAAGAAAATTACATTGGTCAACAAGGTTTATACAGTGTAGTGTTACCCATGTGAGTGTATATATATTCACATGAGTTACATAAAGGGGAACAAGGAACGTGGTATGTTAAGACTTCTAATACTCACATTTAGGCTTGAGAACTTCTGCAATTATGAAAAGCATAAATATTATAATGTAGAATGGATGTGAAAAGCAGGTCTAACAGGTATGAACAGAGGTTAATGGCCCCGGCATCTGTATATCCATTACTTTGGTAAGGACATTAGTCAAACAAGGTTTAACAAAAAAAAAAATAAGGATATAATCAGTGATTAATAGTCTAATTATTTTATGTGTGTGTATGTACATGTATGACAAAGAGATCAGAGGCTAGACAGATGGTTTAAAAAAGGAGAGAATGACTAATCGATTCTTCATGCATATGTATATGTGTGTAAACATTTAATTCTAACTACATTAGGGAAAGATCATAAATGCATAAGCTCATGTATATATTTTAATACATAAAGGTCACATGAATGGATTTCAGGGGAGCATTAATTTCAGAATCCCGAACCTAGTATGCATGCATAGTTATATGATATTTTATATATATACATATATACATACATGCACAAAAGAAGAAGAAAGAAAAAGAGAGTGGACATAAAAGCCATAGGATTTTGGCCAATTCCACGAATATTTGTACACACACACACACACACATGGACTATGCATGTGTATGGTATGAATCCATAATAATTAATGGGGAGGGTAGATGATGGCACTTTGGGGCGATTAGTTTCAAGAATATAAGTCTATGTGCATATGCTGGTGTATGTGTGTATTATATAGTTAATGGAAGTTTAAGAAAGTATTTTAATATAAACATTGATGATAGGAACCAATGCTCATGCAAATAGTCAGAGATAAATATGTTAACGATGGATATAATTATGTGGAGTTATTCTCTTGTTGGGTTTGAATATTAAATAGAAGATTTCTTTTATAGGATTTCAAGAAAGCAAAACAATTTTGTAGTTGAATTAGAGAGAGTCAAAGTTAAGTAAGTGGATTCATCTTTCTATTGTTCTTTTGTAAGTAGATTTGTCTTCATATTGCTCTTTTTGTAAGTTGATTTATCTTTTTGTTGTCCTTTTCATAAGTAAAATCTTCTTTTTATTATTTTATACAAATAATTTTATCGCAGAAGTATATTCTTCTTTTTATCATTTTATAAGAACCACTTTGATGCACGTGATTTCTTTTCCTCAATATGATTTGCAAATTAATTTATGAATAAAATCTTTCAGTATGAAAAATGTAGATGTGAGCGTCACGCTTTAGATCTTTTGTATTTATAAAAGCATGCATCATTTATATTACGAGGTTGGGCATTTTTGTTGAAGTTTAAATAAAGTGATGGATTTGTTCATGCTTGTGTTTATTGGAAGCAAATGGTAAGAACGAGTTTCGACCCTTTTGTGGGTATAAAAGCTATTTTGGAACTTTTCAATTGGGGTTAAAGATTGAGATAAGACAAGTAGACCCTTAAGCAGCTATAAAAGCTGTTTAAAATCCTATCAATCGGGGTTAAAGATTGAGGCCCTTAAATGGGCTTAAAAGCTGTTCTAAACCCTCCTTAGTCAGGGTTAAAGACTGAAGTCTTAATCAGTGGTAATATGTATTAGTTATTTGAAAATCCATGAGCATGTAAAAGTTAAAAATTAAATGTGTTCATGCATTATTTGATTGGTTGCATGGTATTATAAGTATGTGATTTCAAGACATTTACTAAAAAAGTAACTTGAGGAAACTGTTTTGCTGTCTCAAACCAACTTTTTATTGAAAGTCTATTTTACAACATGCTCACATCTAATATGAGGATGGATCTATTTATTAGGCAATTAGTTGCTCACTACTTTACTAGCTGTTGGAGATGACCTAGTTGAAAATGGACGTGATCGTTACTGGGGACGATAGAACTTCACTGAATTAGGCGGAAGCTTATTCAATTAGCAGTTAGTAGTTGCTTATTAGGTGAAATTCCGAAATGAAGTAGAGTAGGGAGCTTTAGATATGTTTAGAAATATGAATCATTTTGCTTCCATTGTGGTTACAAACTAAATTTATTTTGGAATGACAATTTTTTTATGGGATTTTAATGTGCTGTATACATTTGCTTTGATACTTTTAAGTTATTTAGCTTGAAAGTACTACCATGTTGCGTCCCAAATTTGGGGCGTGACACTAAGGTCTTGAAAATGGGGACTGGTCAATTGTTGAATTCAATGTTATCATTAGCTCAGTCAGCTTAATTGAATGTTTGACATTTCTGGTCAAACATGGTTCATCCGGCTGACTTTATCATATTTACTGAGCTATTGTCATTCAGTTTAGCTTTCAATTTTTCAGGTAGAACTGATTGACCCTGCATTAAAGGGGACGCTCAATGTTCTTGGTTCATGTGCAAAAACACCATCCATTAAAAGGGTTGTCTTGACATCTTCTGTAGCTGCGGTTGCATACAATGGTAAACCTCGAACACCTGAAGTGGTAGTTGATGAGACCTGGTGGTCTGACCCTGAGTTTTGCAAACAATTGCAGGTCCGTGTTCTATTCCTCTTCCATTTATCAAAAATTTAGATAATTTTAATAGGTGCTCAAGTCTAATGTAGTTACTTCTTTGGGACAATTTTGCCAAAAAATGCATTTACTTTTACCTTCATCTTGATTAAGCATGTTCTCTTCATTACATAATAGCATCTTGATTGGTACAGAAAAATTTCCACGAAGACACTACCTGTAGCAAAACTGTTTCTAAACATGTGGAAATGAGTCCTTAATTTGTAGAGTCTGGATATAAGCTAAAAATCTCCCCCTGCCCCCCTGCTCTGACAGCTAAGGTTATGTTCATTTTTTTTTAGAGTTGTGCTTTTAAAAATTGTATATAAGTAAGAAAGAGAGAGAAATAAAATTTAAAAGTATAATGATTGAAGTGTTTGTTTTCATCTTGAAAGAATGAAAACAAACATAGCATAACAACATCTTATTAAGCTGAAATACAAAGGAATAGAAAAAGCTGTAATCATTAACTTGTTGCATTAAAGATTTGTTGGTGCTCATCACTTATTTGGTCAGTAAACCTGATGATTGACTGCTAAGTACATTGTCCTCGAATGAGGTTCATTTTGTTTTTTGTTTTCACACACTGACCTCCCCATATGTCATTTTCTTATTCCCTGTTTTTGTCTTGTTGATTCTACCAGCAATGGTATGTGCTTTCAAAGACACTGGCTGAGGATGCTGCCTGGAAGTTTGTGAAAGAGAAGGGTGTAGACATGGTCACCATAAACCCGGCAATGGTGATTGGTCCTTTGTTGCAGCCAACACTTAACACAAGTTCTGCTGCAATTTTAAACTTAATTAATGGTAAGTGCACTTGGCAAGGTGCTTAGATTTTAGTCTATCTAGATTTTTAAACAAGCATCATCTGTGCTATCAATTCACATGCTGATATTTTTTTTTGCTTCATTATTGTTTCTTGGAATTTTTTGTCATAGTATTTTTCTCTTCTCTATACCCCCGTTTGTCCTTTCTTTTAATTGCTATTTTGGTAAAATAAATAAATAAAATTGCTGAATGAAGCAACAACCATATCTAGAGTCAATTGACAACTATCTGGAAGACAATTTCCTCATGATATGTAGATCAAATTAGGCAGTCGTACTTTATCTTTGTAGCAAACTTATATGTTAAAATGACAGCCAAAAAAAGGAAGAGGAAAAGAGTTATTTGCTAAAAGCTCCTGGTGGATCAAGTTTTGTCCCCTTACGTAATATTTGGTTTTTTAATTGAGATATTAGAAAGTTTACATTGGTACTCTCTACTCTGTCGTGGAAAATCTGCAGGTGCAGAAACATACCCAAATTCTACCTTTGGATGGATAAATGTCAAGGATGTTGCATATGCGCATATTCTAGCGCTTGAAAATCCCTCTGCTAATGGAAGATATTGTTTGGTGGAGACAGTTGCACACATGTCAGACATTGTGAAAATATTGCACGAACTTTACCCTAGTTTAAAACTTCCTGAAAAGTAAGTCCTTACCATTATTTTCATATTTTCCGTGATGTCATTCTTTGATTAATCTGCACTGGATTGTTTTACCGTTGTGGGATTAGTCTACAAAAACGATCTTAAATACCTATTAATTTTATGGGACTTCCTTCTGGATCAGGTGTGCCGATGACGAGCCATTTGTGCCCAAATACCAGATTTCAAAAGAAAAGGCAAAATCTTTAGGCGTTGAGTTCACTTCTTTTGAAGAAGGAATCAAAGAAACCGTAGAGAGCTTGAAAGAGAAGAACTTCTTTGCACCCACATCAGCTATTTGAATCCCCCATTGTCTGTTGGGATATGTTTACTTGTTGCTATGCTATCTCAATAATATTCATAAAACCTCAATAATATTCATAAAACCTCAACCTCTGTTCTTCCTTAGGTAGAATACATGAATAATTTCATCACCGTGGTGCCCTTCAAGGGTGTTCAATTTGTTGCAGTTGTGGCTTGTAAGAGAACTCTAATGGCAAGGTTGAAATCAGTGTAGCTTGGGGGATTTTATATGTGTGTTTCTTTGTGGATGTGTATCTTGTGATTCTTTTTCCATTCAAATATTGCTGTGTTGGTTTTGCACATTATTTATTTGAATTATCTATACTACAACAGATCGCATAAGGATTTTATTTGGTTATTTAATCTATTCCCTAAAATATGTCAATAGTATATAAATATTATTTAGAGTTTGGTCTAATTTAGTTCTACATTATCAGTTTACAATGCCTTTACTCAACTATAATTACTAATATATTATTCCTTTTTTTTCTTTTTATATATTTATACTTATATTATTAAAGTAAAATTTTTTAATCCCACATAGCAAAATTGCATACTTATTTGTATTTTTTATCATTTTTTTTCTTTGTTCTTTTATCATATTATTTTTTATTAATTTTTGTTTTTCTCTCTTTTCAAATTATTTTATCTTTATTTTTGTGCTTATTTTAACATTCTTTTTATTAAAAAATTTAAAAAAATTTATTATTTAAAATATAATAATTTCAAAATTTATGAATAATTCTGTACATGCTTTCTATTAGTTTTTATTTATTGTCTAGTGTCCTTATGTCAATTCATGCTAACCAATGTTCAAAGTTCAATTTGATTAATACAATTCTATTGGCTATGCTTGTTTTTTAATTAGCATGGACAGGAAAATTTGATAGATTGGAGTAGAGATAAAAATTATACTTAATTTGTGAAATTTGTATAGATAGAAAAATTATTTTTTTATATATTAATATATAATAATAATTAAATGATGTAATTGTATATGGGTATATTTATAGAATAAAAAAAAAGAATGTAAATAGAAAAATTATAGGAATAGAAGTTAATTTGATTATAAATAGATATAATAATTGAAAAATTATTTGTTAATTATAAAAGATAAGAAGAGAAAATTTTTGAATTTAAATTTGAATTAATTTTATACAGTAAAATATGTAATTTTGTAAGTTTTTAAACGGTGATAGAATTCGATAAAAAAAGAGAAACAAACATAGCCGTTGGATCTGGGTTTTTCATATAGGTCAAGGCGCTAAGCCCAATAATACTCCATTGCATGGATTTTGAGTTTGATTTTGATATGTTAACGATTGATAATCTCACCAAATGGATAAAGTTCCACCAAAAAACTAAAACAATAATAACAACATTAATTGGCTTCTGCACCTACTAAGCAAATGGTACAAAATTTATAATAGTACTAATAATACGAATAACAGTGTGTTTCAATAGGGTAATAATTAAATTTAGGATAGGGTTAGCACAAATTGCTGAGATTAGGCTACTACCAGAAGTTAGCCCCTCAATTATACTCGACAATCTTATTATTAAAGAAAGAGAGTAGGCTATACGGTGTATTTCTTTATAAACTAAACTTCATACCTAACTTCAAGTTAGATTATAATTTTTTCAGTAATTAAATTTAAAATATAAATTGTTATATTATTGCTAAGATTTTTATTTTGGCTTTTAATAATTTTCTAGATGACCTTTCATGGTTAATTAGCTGCACTCCAACTAACTTTGGTAAGTTTACTAAATTATTTAAAATACACCCCTTAATATATTTATTACACTATTTAACAACTACTTTTCATCTTAAATGTAAATGGATTAAAATATCTTTCCTTTTTTTTCCTTTTTCATCTTCATTGAAATTATTTTAAATTCTCTCTCTCTCAGTCTCTCTCTCTCTCTCTCTCAATTCAATTAAGTTTGTTGTTCCTTCTAATTTTTTTTGTTTGTATCGTTCCAACAACTATATAATCAAGTAGTTTTATTTTATTATTAAACTACTAAAAAATGCAATAACTTTATATCTTATTATGCAGTGTAATTCTTTAATTTTTATACGCAATTTTATTAGTATCTAGAAATGTTGCTGATGTTTTATTTAACATTACTTTGAGTTGGGTTTGGTTTTGCATTTATTTATTTATTTGAATTAGAAGGACATATACTCTGAACTCCTCACATGGCATTAACTACTACCTGGCCCCATACTTTGATGGATCTTTCATCATTTTTTTCATGAATAAAGTTGCCATTTTTGCAGTTAACTAATTGAAGTTATATATCTAAAGGGCTCTTTTATTCGTCAATCATACTGAGAAACCTCAATAACATAAGCTTACAACTGCCAAAACTGGGCTGCTTCACTGTTGAAGGACAATAGAATGGCAAGGCAATGCAGAAAGGATGCAAATTGATCAATAAGAAAAGATGGATTCCTTTGGCTCTCTTTCTCTTCCACTAACTAGCACAATTTGATCACTCTCTGAATCTTTCTCCACCTCTTGCCATGCCGAGGATGCCGAATTCCCAATATCCTGCAACGGTGAACGCTCCATTGCCACGCCGCCTGAGTATGCCTTTCTTCTTCCATCTGATGAGAGCTCTTTCTCACTGCCCTGGCGCCTTTCTTTCAAGCGGCAAGGAAGCACTCTCCTCTCCTCTGCAAGTTTCTTTCCCAAGGAAATAGTTGCCAAGTTTTTCTCTTTATTGGCATTCTGAAACTTGAATATTTTCTCATCAACATGCTTATTTTCTTTCACGTCATGACTACTCAATGGTGGTTTTTTCTTCTCATGTTGTTTTCTCGGAGGATCAAGAGTCAACTCTGCCTGCCCATTTTGTTCTGCTTTAGGCTTTCGAAGCTCCTTGGGAGGTTCAGATTGTTGGAGTTCTAATTCTCTGGCCTTGACTTCATAATCAAGAGCCTTCCCTTTCCATTCTTCCACCTGCAAGAAAGGATGTGTAGGCCATGCAATAATGGCAGAAATTCTTTACATGATGCAGATATCTTCAGCCAAGTATATACAATGAGAACTGCTTTCAAGAAAGCAACTGTTAAGAGGACTAAGGGATTCCTTACTGCAAGTTTGAGGGATTGAATCTCATGATCAGAACTACGCGCGCGTGTCTCCCAGAAGTCGTGGGACGCCTGCAGCTCCTCCATTTCTCCACGCACGCACTCCAGCATTTCTTGCATTTGGGACCACTGCTCTGTCTCGGCTCTCACTTGCTCCATGATCCCGCGAATGATGGCCTTGCAATGCCCCGAGCATCCATTGTCCCCGTGTAACACTAGTTCCTGCAGATGAAGTGAGACTTCTTCAGCACTTATGTGTGAAGATTCTTCTGAAATGAATCCAGATTTCACTCCAGCAGTGCATTGCAAGACATCGAAGATTCATCAATGCTGCCATGAAGTTTGTCTAAATCTAGAATACTTTGTTAGACTTGAGTGTGGTGAGTTTCTTGACCAACACATTTTGAAATCTGTCAGGCCTGTGCTCAGATAACACATTCTGGAAGTGTTCCCAGCCAACATGAAGAATAAAAAACATAAGAAAACTGAAAACAAAATCAGCTATTAGAATTAAGAACAGCGGTCCGAACCTAAATTTTAAGAGTATTTAACTGAGACGAAGGCTTTTGGGCAGTGTGAAGTAACCAAGCCAGACATACTTAATACAATTGAAGTACTAGATTAGCCCCAAGGCAACATACTTATTTGCTGTCTACAGTAAGCCTTGTGAATTGTGATTGTACTGCATAGTTAATAATTGGAGAACTCATTTACTAAATGGCAATTTGAAAACATGTGACAGGGAGAGAATCTGGGACTTGCCTGTCTGGTTGAGAAACTAGACAAATTGGGACACAAAACACCCCCCTTGGAATCAGAACCAACAAGACTACTGGCTGCACTAGAAAGCATGCAGCCATGCTCGTCCAGTCCCTTCATTTCCTTCCTCAACTCGTCCACCTGCAAATTATTTTCCATTCAAGATGGAGCACCGGTGACGTCTGAATCGAAATACAGAAAAGGAATCAGATAAAATGGAGAAAAGATATGCTTGCTTACTTCATTGGACTTGTTTTCTGTTTTTCTGTTGGAAACATGATCTTGTTTATCAATGTCGACCAGTTCTTGCAACCCATTCAGACAACTCTTGTCCGGAAATTTGCCGAGCTTCCATAGTCTTCGCTGCAGAAGGCAAGCTTTCTTGTCGAAATTACTGCAGTTTCCAACTTCAGTAACTTGAGCTCTTGTGCTCCTGTGTAGTTCCTCTAACTTCTCCGATAAATATTCTATCTCTTTCTGCAACACTGAACTCGCATTCTTCCCTTCACATATCTTCCTTCTTCCCTACAAATCAACAGGACGAAGAAACATAAGAATAAATATATATATATATATATCCTTAAACACAGTTTCTTCAGTAATAAGAAATTAAACAGAAAGAAACAGATGTGACTAACGGAGACAAGTGTCTGAACAGCTGATCGGAGAGTTCTCTCCATCTTGACTCTATTCCTCTCCAGCTTCTTCAAAGCAAACTCTCTTTCCATTCTGAGGACGTTGCACTCGGCCCTCAGTATCTCTGCCTGAAACATCCACTTCTCCTCCTCAAGCCCGGTGGCCCCTCTGCCGTCGTACTCTATCCAGTCATCTTCTTCTTCTTCTTCTTCTTCTTCCACTCTATCTCTCCTGGCAACCGATAAAGTTCTTGACTTGCAGTTCAGGAAGACGACTGGTGGCTGCAAGCCATTGTTTTCCTGGACGTCGAACATGTTTTTGAGATTTCCCCTGCTGGAAGAGAGGTAGCGTCGGTGCAGCAGGAGAAAAGGGTCGCCCCGGTGGTTTTGGGTGGTGGAGGGCTGTTTCCGGCGGGTCCTGCGGATGCGTGGGAAGTGAAGGATTTTGGGGCTAGGAGGCGGGGGCGGCGCCGGGTGGTGTTTCGTTCTCCTTGATGCTGTTGACATGATGCTCCGGGCTACGCTCTAACTGGCAGTGTCACCTTCGGACAGCTGGGGATTTAACAAGTTTGAAACTCAACGACAGACAGATATATAGCGGTAGCCCGACTGCCATGCGCCCATGCCTCTTCTGTCCTTTGTTAAATGACTAAAATGTCCTCGTTTGTTTCCAAATCCAAAAGATTGAATTGACAACGATCAATCGATCAGCAATATAGCCTTGGCAGTGCTTAAAATTTGAAATTATAATAAAATCAAAGAAAATCGGAGTTGAACCCTCAAAACAAGCAAAGGCTACCGTAAAATTTAGTCTAAATTCATTAACGATGAATCTTTAAATCCTAATTTTTTTTCTTAGTTTAATTTTCATCTTCTTTGCTGTAATACATCCTTCTCTTCTATATAGAAACTTCATAAATCTAACGAATCGTTTCTCTACGTATTAAACTAATTGTGTGCATAATAAGTATATGTGAATGTTATTAAAGTACTGTTATATTTTGAATAAATATTTGAATAAGATAACATAATTGTCGTACATTTTTACATTTTTACTTGTTGAATTAATATATATATATATATATATATATATATATACCGTTTTTATTTTTGCGATGCTTTTATTGTGTTGGTGTTGTACACTCAACTATTAACGGTAATAAAAAAAATGTAAAATTAAATTCAAGCATTTTTTTAATATTTATGTTTTATGCATTTTAACATATTGATCAATACTTATAATATAAATATGATTTGTTTGATAGATGATGATTGAATCACCCGTAAATCGATAAATTTTTCAGTACCAAACCCGATTTATATTATATCTTCTATTAGCAAACACGACTAATAGTAGATGCAGATTGCGAGGTGGTATTCAATGGAGTTGAGGTGGCAAAAAGTGAAAAGGACAAGAGACAGACAATGATGCCTTGATGAAGGTAATTAAATAATTAATGAAGTAGAGTCAATGCATGGAACGTGGCAACACACACACACACACACACACACACTGTCTTCTCAGACCTCACTCGACGCAGCAGTTCATTTACTTCAATTTTTGTTGTTTTCGGTCTCCCTTTGATAGATAGCACTCATCAGTGTTTCTGGTCTGGTCCCTTCGTGTTGTGTGTAAGCTCCGTGTCATGTCCATTTTGGGTTCGTTATGGTTTAAATAGTCACACCCCACATCTTATTCATTACGTTTTCCCTTTCAAAAGAATTTTTTAAATAAAATAGAAAATGAAAAATGAGACACATGGTACCATTTATTTATTTTTTGTTTACTTTAAGGAAAAACTAGAACCCATTTCTTAATTATTCTCTCATGAATTGGGGTTCCTCCCCAAAAAATCAGGTGTTAAAGAAAAAGGGTTCATGATGTATAAATTGATTGAATACCATTTCTCTCGTTGGTAATAGGATTGAAATCTCCTCCCAAAGTGTGGATCTCTACGAAATGATATTACTCAAGAGCCCTCACAAGCTGCTGCCTCTGATTCCCACTTGTGGGATCCTCTTTAGATTACCATAAATGTCATGGCCTAATTAATTTTAAAAGTTTGATTACTGAAAAAGAATATTAGTGGCTATGTTTATTAGCTACCTTTCACATTTCTTTCATCTTATCAACTTTATGAAACCAATCACTCTACGCTAAGAAATTTTCTCTTAAGTTTAAATTCATAATTTTCCTCTATTACTATATATATATATATATATAATTAATTATTTTTCAATCATTACATTTCTTCACAATCAAATCAATAATTACACTTACTCTTACATGTATATATACTTATACCTTAAAAATAATTATAATCTTTATATACTTTTCGTATTATTAAATCATTATCCTATATTTTATACATATTTAAATATATAAATTTAAATAAATTATCACATCAAAATATCCCTTATTAACACACCACTTTTTCGAATGCAATCCGCCAAACAACATCTACCAACTAAACCCCCTCCCAAACATAGCCGGTGTGTTATTGTTACGACAGACAAACACAAGAATTTAATGCTTTGCCATAGAATGAAAACTGTTCGAAGCGCTCAGATTCTGCATCATCTGCTGCCTTCCCACTAAACAGTTAAGTATTAGTTATTTTTCAAAAGAAAATACTGTTACATGCAAATAGGCCAATTCAGTCCTTTTTATTTATTCGGATAATGTCAAATGGGGGTATACAAATCTTGAAATGTTGTATACCAGTCTTGACTTTCTGAACTGGGATTACAATTGATATCTTGATTAAATGAATCAAATTAGAAGAGTCATGCTGAAAGAATTTATTTAATCCGTGTCATGTGACTTATTACAGTGTTCAAGATATTCAAATTCTTACATCTAATTACAATAATGCTCATGGCCCATTTGAAAAAAGCTTACTGAAATTCAAAAAGATTGGCTGTTGAATCAGCAAACTCAAAAAGCATAAACTTTTCCATGATTACAGAAACATTGATTTGAAGGAAAAGCAGTGATTTGTCTTATGCAGCAGCAGCAATTGCACAAACAACACGAAGTTGCCACAGTTGCACCCATTCATCAAATGGTTATCATAAATGTCCTGATTTTCTTCTTCTTTTTTTTTTTTTTATTTCTTTTTGTTTTCGGGTACCATGTAACTGTAGTTGGATTTGTTTTTGTGTCAGAAATTTGAAGTCAGCTAGTTGTCAATTATGTAAATGGTATCTTTAAGGGCCCAAAGAATCTTTGATGATTGCCATTCAAACCAATAACATGAGTTCAATTCAATTTCATGCAAAGTCCAAGGATGTCATATTTTTGTTTTGGAGTGTTTGGGGAAAAAAAATAGTATTTCTCATTCTGAAGAAAAACATTGGGAAATGTGTGAAAAATGAACGTATGTTTTATCTTATTCGTGAAATGGCATATTTTTCTCTTCTGTATGAATTTTTTATTCTAATGTTAATGCAGGTTCACTTATCACTTCGAAAATTATTGTAGATGTCAGCAAAGAGATATACCAAGTCTTGATTGAATTGATTCAATTGGCCCATTAGAAATTTCAATAACTTGCCTAAATTTTCAAACCCAATCACCAAAAAAACATATGACATTTTCACCAGATTTAACAAAAATATAATTACTTCTCATCAAAAAAAAAAAAGAAAGGAAAATTGTAATTTTAATATAAAGAGGAATTCAAAATTGGAGATCCTCTGTCGTTAAATGTTTATCATTCTATTTCATTAATATATTAGAAAATATTATGTGCAAAGTACAAAATATGTGTTAACATCAAATAATTTAAAGTATATCGAATTAAACAATTTTAATATTTATTAATTTTAAAATTTTTATTAATTTAGTTACTTTTTGAAAATTGAATTCATATATTGAATATCTTGTGTTTATCATAAGCCAAATAATATTATTGTCTTACATTTAGAAAATGTTTATTAAACTAAATTAAAACTAATAAAATTTAAATTTTAGATTATAACACCATGAGTTTCATCATAAAGAATTTTTAGTAATATCTTTTAATTAAATAAAAATAATAATTAAGGAAAACATTATTTTAATTTTTAATTTTATAATAAGAAATTTATTTGATATATATGTTGTCTTAAATTTATTAAGTAAAGCAAAAATAAATAAATAAAAACATGTTATTCAAATTTTAGACTTTAATATATATATTGTATTAAAGTACATTCGTATTTACAAAATTTACTTTATAAATATAGTAATCAAATTAATGATATTTAGTAAAAATAAATTCACATCAATCGAATTATTTTTAATTTAAGCTTTGATATTGCATTATTAGAAACAAACTCTATTATTTAAAAAAAAAAAAGAAACACTTTTTATAATCATTGTATAAGAATTCATAGATTTATGTAAATTATAATGAAATAAATTAAATTAAAACTATTTTATCTTATTATTTAACGTATTAACCTTTTGATTCAAATACACTCTTGTGTATCGCTTGTTCAATGCTTTATCACTAGTTCAACGCTAGGATAATATAATAAAATGTAATTTGTATAATAATAAAAATTAATAATTTATAGCAAGCACTTTAAATTAAGATAAAATTAATTTTCATAAACAATTTATGTAAAGATCAAAATTGTTCTTTTAAATATTGATAGAAAAATGATCTTTTGATTACTTTATCATAGTATTAACTTTCTCTCTCTTTTCAATTTTATTTATCAATATATTTTGTTTTTAAATGATACACTATAAAATAAAATTTATTGATTGCTTAAATAGATTTATTGAAATAAAAGAAATTACTTAATATTAACATAACTTAGATTATACTTTGAAGTTCTTTATGTGAATTATTGATATTACTTCCCATTGTTTTGCATTGATTTTAAATGTTGTTAATTATATCAATGTTAATTAGATTGAATGTTAAACTGTCATTTATCACCTTCTAGCATATAAATATTTAAAATTCTTAATATAATATTTTGTTAATGCATTAATACATTTGATTTCATATTTTTACCTTTGTTTTCTTAATCCAAAATATCATGTCAATATAGTTTTAATTATTATTTTTTAAAAATATTTTTGGTCTTTATAATTTAAATTTGTATAATGCATATCTTAAGAATATTATTTTTAAAATTATAGTTTATTTATTATTTAAAATTCTATCACATCATTGTAGTATATTCTATTATTATTTATTTTATATGATATTTTATCATAATATAATTAAGTATTAATAAATATAATAATATTCAAAGAATCATCACATATTAATAAAAATGATGGTCCAATATTGATTCGTTTTAGATATTTTATGATATATTATTTTAAGAATAATGTTCTTTATAATGGAAACTTTTTTTTTTCTAATTTTAGCTTATTACATAGTCGATAATATTTACAGTCAAATATTCACTCATTATAAATATTTTGTAACATATGTAAATTTTATATATTTATTCAAAGTTTTATTTCATTATTATAACTTTATTTATGTTTCCATTTGTTTTTGTTTCACATTTTAATTTAACTGAATTTTATATTTAAAATTTTTTAACAAATGATTTTATTTTATGTTTGTTAGGTCATATAATCATGACAACTATATCTTACACTTAATTTATTGTTATATTTTAAAAAAATTAATTATGCAATAATAATGTATTTAATAAAGTTGATGTCATAAATTTATTAGTTTTAAATATTTTATAGCATATTAATTTTTATAAGAATATTGATTTCTTATATATATGTGTGTGTGTGTGTGTGTGTATAACTTATTTATTTATCTTTTTAACGCATCATTATAATTCTATTTTTCTTGCTATTTGTTCCCTACAATATTTACTAAATAGAATTAACTACCCAATCAAATAATAATATAAAATGGTGATTGAAGTTGCACTCATTTGAAATATTTTATTGTATATTATTGATATTATTTTCTATCCAATGAGAAATATTGCTAGTTTTTTGGAATAAGAAAATAGATCAAGTTTCTATGATTCACACCATATACGCCCCCCTAACTAACCGAACCAAACAGCCCAGTCCTCATAGCCCAAACCGTCCTGAACAAACGGGAAGTGCAATGGCGTCAACGACCACGACTGCCTCGGTCTAGGGCGGTGCCAAGCATCTCCCCACCAGCTCCCGCCGCCGGTGAGGGCCTCAATGGGCTCCAAGAAGATGGCGGTGGACATAAAGGAAGAGCTCAACGCCAGCAGGAGAGGTTCGTGTTTGCAGCAACTTTTTTTCTCAATACAATGCATTACACTCATCTTTCAAGAACTCGATACATATGGCTATGTTTGTTTTGATTTTTTGGTCTGTATTATCAAATATGTTTTTATTGAGAAAACAAACATAGCCTATATTTTTTAACATTGGTCTAATGACTGATACAACAAAAAAATCATTTTGAATAAAATGGCGGAAGGGGTGCAATCCATAAAAGCCAGTGTTCATGCTTGAATACGACGTGAGCTTTTCCTTCACGGGGGATTTTCATATGCTTGCATGTTAATTACAACACGATACACAAGATAAATCTCTTACACTACAGAATTAGAAACCTACTAATTCACAATCCCAAGTCCCAACTAGAAAATGAAAAACGAGAACCCTTTAGGCAAAGCCGCCAACTGGAAACAGATTCATATGACCTCAAGAAACGTGCGCATAAAAATGAGCTTCACATACATAATTGAAACGCAAGAGATAGATGCACAAAAATGCAACATCCCCCACGTGTATTTCAGCTGTCACCGACCAGTAACAATGATCCCAAGGATTTCTCTGAGGCTGCTCAGCAAGACTAGATGAATCTTCTGTGGTTATTCACTCAGCTGTACCATTTTGGTTGGATGCAACGTAATTGCGGATTATGTCCATGGCCAGCTGATGAGCAGTCTTACCTTGGAGTTTTGCTAGAGCATCCACGGATTCATATGTCTCCTTGTCAGCAAAAACTTTCAAATTATAGCGTGATGCTCCCAATGGTATTCCTTCCCATTTATCCACCAACTCCCGGAGCTTCTCATTGCCCTGGGCAAGAATTAAATTTGGTTTTAGTTCCATGCTACAGCAGAAAGCCTTTATTTAGGTTTCCTAATTATACGCATTATATCAGATTCCAAAAGATTAGAGCCATTGTTTTTGACATAACACCATTGGATTCAGAAAATGGTTTTAAAAGATATAGATTAGCAGCCTCATCGAAATAAGTGCATACCATGCGGTTTGTGAAGTCCCCAAATGATTCCCTGGAAAGCCGCTTACGTTTCCAGTGATAAAACAAAGGCTCTAGAACTTTCTCAAGGTCTTGAATCTTAACCTTATCTTTGAATGCTTTTGCCAGTGAAGTTTGGTTGGGTGTCCCTCCAAGCCAAATCTGCAAGACAAAAGGAATCCAATCATGACAAAGGTTTCCCCCTCCCAATTAAGGGTCATAAAACGTCAATGCAGCAGCATGACTCACCTGATAACTATTTGGACCATCACCAACCAGGCCGAGTTCAGCCATGTATGGTCTAGCACAACCATTAGGGCAACCAGTTACCCTTATAACCACAGATTCATTATACTTGAGACCAACCTAAAATAAGATGATAAATTGTCTCCATCACTGAGCATCTCGTCCCATCTTGTATCTAAAAATGTAAAAATTCCAATTTCTTTTCACACATGAAATTATGTTCACAAAGGATAAGATAGAGTGTACCTTCTCAAATATAGCTCGAACTCTCTTAAGGATGTCAGGTGTTCCGCGCTCAGCTTCTGTAATTGCCAGAGGACAAAGTGGCAAAGCTGGGCATGCCATCGCTGTCATGTTGAGAGGATCGACAAACCTTGGTTGCTGTGCAAAAGCAAGACAGGTTGGACAATGGGGGCCAAATTAGCAACTTTAAAGCTCAAAGAGCAGATCCTTTCAAAAGGATAAGAACACAAGCATTGTAATACTTAAGAATATAGAATTTTCAATACTCTCCCTTCACTTTCGGCACAAAAACTGTTTATGGAAATGACTAGTTTAAAATGAACACAAAAACAATGCATATTCAGTTACTCAAAGCAGTAAATATGCAAATTAAGCACATAATTTCTGACAAAACAAGAAAAAAAAAAAAAAGAAGCAAAATGCTGTCAAGGAGTTATGGAATCACTGGCTGGAATGGCGTTAGCCCTGCAAACAGTGGTGGGGCTCCCACCATAATTTTAACTTATATGACCTGAATCTAAGCAAACTTCTATGTAACACAGCACAAGCATTCTTAACTCCTTACTAGATTAACCCTTTCAGATATTAATTACATGAATATTTCAATGCTCTGACTAGTATTATGTTGACATAAATACCATATAATTCTTAGCTCATAATCTCACCAGCAGACCACCCTGAGCAAGAGAAGTGGTGATGGGGCGTTTCCATGCTTGTCGGATATCACACAGGATGATATTCTGGTTTGGTGTAATGCGGACATTCAAATTATACTTCTCAATTATTTCCCTTAGAGTCTGCTTCATCATCCCTTTGACTCGACCATTATCAACATGAAGACCACAACATAACCCACCATCTCCCTACAAAAAAGGGAAATTATAAAACTAACCAGAGGAAAAGTATACAATGTTATAAAAGCAAATTAAATACGTTAAAAGGCAGAGACAAAGGATCAAAGGTGACAACATAATATAAAACATATCAAGCATATCCTAAAACAGTACAGCCAACCTGCTCGTGCCACCCCAAGTAGCTTTTAAATTCCCACTCAGGTAACTCATGGCAGGGTTCAAACTTCTTTCCATAGTACTGTTCGACAACAGTCCTGAACTTTTCAATTCCCCATGAGCTGATCAAATATTTCATTCTGCTGTACTTGCGATCATCTCTTCTCCCGTTTTCTCTTTGAGTGACCACAATAGCCTTCACTGCATATAGTATATCCTCCTTTGGCACATAACCCAGTGGTTCTGCCAGCCGTGGGAAGGTGCTCTCCAGCCTATGAGTTCTTCCCATTCCACCACCAACCTGCTCAGTTATCATAGACAGTGTATAATTGAAGAGATTCAACAAGATATGCAGAAAATAACTTTATGCAAAAGAGAAATGCAATTACATATATGTTAAAGCCGTGGGGCTCCCCATCCGCATCAGAGACAACAACAACGCCAATATCATTTGTGAATAAATCCACAGAGTTGTCTGGTGGTACAGTAACAGCAATTTTGAACTTCCTTGGCAAGAACTGAGTTCCATAGATGGGCTCAGGTGAAACAGCGAAATTTGTACCATGGGAGTTATCATTTCGGGCCTTCACTACTTCAGGGGGTTCTGCAGACATAAATTTTTCTCCATCCACCCACATATCATAGTAAAAACCTGATTGAGGAGTTAAAAGTGTGGCAATATTTTCTGCAGTTTCCTGTGCAAACAAATAATCCTTTCGATTGAATGGAGCTGCAGGAGCAAGAACATTTCTGTTCAGATCACCACAAGCACCAAGTGTAGAGCCCATACTTTTAATGATAGTACTCATTACTGTCTTAAGGTCTTTCTTTAGAACACCATGGAGTTGAAAGGTTTGCCTAGTTGTCAAGCGAAGTGTACCAATTCCAAACTGATCGGCTAGATCATCCATGACAAGATATAGTTCGTTTGAAACCTTTCCACAAGGGTTCTTAGTCCGAAGCATAAATGAGTAAGACTTAACTCCGCGCTCATCTCTGTTATATTGTTGATAGCTACCGTGGAACTTGATCAATTGTGTGGAAGACTCATTAATATTAGGGGCATCAGTTAATAACTCCTCATTGAGAGGATATCTTATGAAGTTGCTGTGCTCTTTGATGATCTCAACCTTGCAGCGTTTTGGCTCAACAGAAGTATCTGGCCTCACAGGCTGCAAATAAAGGTAAAATCATTAGACGAATGCATTTGGTGGAAACAGGGCACGTGAACTTGGCTTTAGACAAAAATGCTGCCACAAAAAAGAAAAGGAATGCAGCACAAATAAGAAATATAAACTAGATCGATTGGCACTTCAATAAAGAAAACAAACTGAATTGGAAGAGCAAGTGAAAAATAATCCAATTTCCGTGCATTTAATTAAAACAAATAAGGAATCGGCCGTCTCTCACGATCCAGCACCAGGTTAACCTGTTCGTCAGCGGAAACGGCGGTCTTACCCTCCCAAAAAGGGCGGCACTTCTACCACGCTAATATTGTAGTCTGAACTAACCCTTTTCATTGCCAGAGTGACAGTCCAGCCAATCGGGCTAAATTAAGGGTAAAAATCCTCGAAATTTTCCACCGGAAAACCGAGGGGGGAAATTAAGGAAAATCTTTGTTGCATACGTAGTAGTCCCATACATTTCCTGTATTTAATTATCTGGTTCATTTTGAAGAACAAATTTAGAAACTTCCACACAACATAAGCAATAATCAGGAAAAAAAAAAAAGAACAAAAGAGCACATTTCCGGAATGCGCATTGAACTGAACGCAGCAAAGAACATATAGGAGTATACCGTGGAGACAGCTCTGATGAGAGAGGCGGTGGCCAAAGAAGAAGAGGCGGAGGAGAAACGAAAACCCAGGCGGCGCTTGGTAAGCAAAAGAGATTTGGAAGCACTCCTCAACCCAATGAAGCTTCCGGGGAGCTGGAGCTTGGGTTCCTTGGCAATGGCGGCGGCGGTGGCAGCCCCGAACGACGTCGTCATGACGGCAGGTGTTGACACAGAAGATATATTTTGTGAGGATTATTGACGAATGACTTCAAAAAATGCGAGGGTGGGGAAGCGGTGGCCGATGGAGAAGCCAGGGGCGATGAGTAGCTAGCTGCTCGCTTGCAGTGGAGTCATGTGTGTGGCACGTGACGTTTCTTTATTTTGATTTTGTTTTTGGTTGTTATTTTCCTGTCCACGCTCTCCTCCCGGCGAGCTTCTGTCACGCTCGTATCTTTATTATTATTGTTCTGCACGCTCGCATCTTTTATATTATTATTATTCTTCTTCTTCTTCTTAGATTATCAAAAATTTAAAATTATTTTAGTTGCATGATATTAATTTACACTCCATTCTTAATATATACTGATAAATATAATACACTCTATTTATGTGTAAAATTATTTATAAATTATAAAAATATTATATTTTAAATAATTAAATTTATTAAAATTTAAACTATAAAGAATATTCAAAATAAAAAATTAATGATACAAAGATTTGAAAGGAGAAAAAATTGAGAGAAAAATTAATAGAAATAAAATGTCCAAAGAAAGGAGAAAAATGATAAACAATAAAACTAATTAAAATTACTAGTGAAATTTTATGGTATGTGATTAAATAATTTCACTTCTATAATAATAAAAGTACAAATATAAAATATAAAAAAAAAAGGAATGATGTGTTAGTAATTATATTTGAAAGTGTGAGAGTAATGGTATAAATTTATTAATTAAAAGTATTGTTGTAAATTTAACAATGTGAAATTAAATTAGGTCTAATATTTTAATAATAAAGTATAAATTACATAGTTATATTTACACTGCATTATTTTTTATTTATTTTTTGAACTCGCTCACACACCATGTCTAGAAGGATTATTAACCCCCTCTATGAGGATTGGATTCTAAACTATTTGAGGCGTTCGCTGTATTATTAAGTGCAAGAAATTTACAATAGTTAATGAGTTTTAATATTAAACTATTAAATTATTGTTTGTTAATGAGTTTCTAAACTATCGGGGTGTTCCACTGCATTACTAAGTGCAAGGAACTTACAATATTAATGAGTTTTAACATTAAATTATCAAATTATTGTTTCTTTATCCATATTATCCGTACAATAGATTCTAAACTATTGAGATGTTCCACTGCATTATTAAGTGCAAGGAACTTACAATAATTAATGAATTTTAATATTAAATTGTCAAATCATTGGTTCTTTATATATGTATTTTATTCATATAACATGTAATATATTACTCAAAAAATAAGGTTATTTTATTATATAAAGTAAAATTACGTAACTATTCATATTTTAAATTCTTTAATTTTTAATTTTATTAAATACATTTTTTACTTTGAATCTTTAATAATATTATTTAAAATAAAATAACTTAATAAGTTTATGCATACATAAAGTGATTTCTACTACATTGTCATTGTCATTATTGTTATTATTTTCCTTCGACTCCATGCAACTATAAAATTATTTTTGGGTTGATAAAAAATTATTTCTAAAATCTGATGATTCAAAAATTTAAAATTTTTTAATCAATCAATGAATAAAGTAATTGAGTAATTTTTTACTCATATAAATTCTTAAAAAGAACTAATATATTTAAAAATGCATTTTGATAAAGTGCTCGTTATACCATAAGAAATAAGGTATAAAATTGGAAATAAAATGAGATATATTTTGCAAGAATGAAACTTTTCGGGGATAGCTTCCATTTGAAAAAAATTCACTGACACTAATAAAAAGATGAAGATTTTTTGTGTGTGTAAAATTGTTTATAAATTATAAAATTATTATATTTAAATAAAATTATTTAAAATTTCAAGGAATAAAAAATCAACTATAAAAAAATAAAAAAAGATATCAAAATAATTAGAAAATAGGGAAAAGAGGTAAAAAAAAACATAAATTAAAATGACAAATCGAAACAAAAAATAGAAAGAAAATGATTAAAGGAACAAAAAAATTTAAATAAGAATAATCATGCAATTTTACATTATATAACAAAATCCTTACTTTTTTAATAATATAATATAGATAGAAACAATATAAATAGATAATGAAAATAATAAATTAATAAATAAAAATAATTAATTTTAAGGGACAAAAAGAAATAAAAATAAGAAAATGACAGAGAAAAGCGGTTCAACGGAGTCGCTGAACTTCAGCCAGAGATCACGTGAGCTGAAGCGCGTGGGCAATACTTGCCAAAGATATGGGAGAGTGGGGTATCAACTATCAATTATCACATCATCCAAGGGTTCCCATGCATTGAAGCTAGACATATGTAAAAGGTCAAGAATCTGCATCAGTCAAATTACATTGAAACAAATTAAATTATCATTATTTTATATATGATATAAATATTTAAACTCCAATTACTATATTTTTATAATAAAATCAACGTACATATATTTATATTTTAAAAACTAATTATTACCCACATATCTTATCATATTATAATTCATTTGACTTGATCAATGTTTGCTTTTATTTTTCCACCTAAAAAATACATATTACTTGATTATAATCGTCAAAATTTATCCCTTTCTTATTACTCTTACAAGAAAAGTACCTTTAAAAATTAAAACAAACATAACCTTGTTGATTTGGATTCCAAGATGCAAGGGATTAGTTAACCAAACACAGCTATATAATCCGGAGATCTAATTTATTCCTTATTTATAAAGGAGAACATTGATGGGACATCAACGGAGGAAACCGGACAAGAAAATATTTTTGTTTGACTTGTTGCAGTGACAATCAAACATTTGCAACACAAAATTGGTAGAGCCCAGTTAGGCAATTTTGCCAGCATATTTTAGAAGCTGCGCGCAAGGCTTGAATACAACGATCGTATTACCGATCATCTCAAACACTAAATATGTATTGAATTGAGTTTAGTGAATTTGCAAGCAAAATTTAGTTAGAAATACGTCCACATCAACCAAGAGGTTGGGATAAAAGGAATGTTTGGTTTAGATACAAAACAAAGGGTAGCTTATATAAATGTATCGAGCCTATTGAAGTCAAGGAGCTTGACTCAAATGGAACGTTGAACAAGTATTTTCCTCTTGTTATCTTGTTAATTTGAGTTAGGAATTCGCTTCCTCGAGGAAGAACTCCACGTGCGAGTAAAGATTGCTATGAACTATGTTATCAAATTTTGTATTTGAATCAATTAATTTTTCAGTGTTTCCTTATTTAATGTGGCATCACAATTGCTTAGCAATCTACAATATTGTACTATTAGTTTCATCTTTCCATCTGTCATGAGAACAAAAAAGTAAGCTAGCATTGCCAATGACTTGCAGCGCTGTAAGCCGCGAGAGGCATCAGGGATCAAGCATTTTCTTAAAGAATGATTAGCATAGCATGAATTGGAGAAACAGAATAAATTCCTGGTGTTGGACAAGCGAACTGCGAATCACGAACTCACTGAAACTTTAACAGAGTATCGTATTCTTAGAGGAACTTTATCAACTCTAAAAGTAATCACAACTAAGCCCACGAAGCATTTTGTCCCTTGGATCCTGATGCATCACTTCTTTCTGGTGGCACGTCTGCATCGCAACTAAGCAGCAGCGGCATAAAGGGTCTATGCCGGTGGTATTATCATGCTGCGGGTTTTTATGATGTAAGTGGTAGAAAAGAATATAACTCGATTGGCGGCAACTGTTACAATGATAACTTACAAAACTAATGCAGGAATGTGAACATGAGTGAGAAAAGGCAGGATACTAAGCTGCAGATAAAGAGCACAAGTGCATCGATGGGGAGAACAACAAAAATGACACACTTCACTATAATCAACACACATATACTTGCACAGATAGCCAAGCTCCGACCCCCAACTAAGCTAAGGGCCAAGAATAACTTGGTTGCTATTTATAATGTGAACAACTTCCATGACACACACTGCTGCTCTCTCCGTGCAATGTCCTTTAGCCACGATATGGTTAAACAGTTTGCCACCTTTGCAGTTCGCACAGTTCCGTCACAATGTGTACAGTGCTATCATCTTCATAAGTACCCTTCAAGCTCACAACATTTGGGTGACTGGGCATTTGCTTCGTGATCTCAACTTCCCTCCTCACATTCTCAATATCCACTGCAGTTCTTAGCTTCTTTTTTGATATCAACTTGCAGGCGAATCTCTCTCCACTCTCCACATCAGTGCACGAACATGTAATCCCAAATTCACCTCTACCGAGCTCACGCCCTGGATGGTATCCCGCACTAATGTTCTGGCCAGTTGGATCACTGAATTGGATTTGGTCTGTTCTTAATTTTTTCTCTTGTTCCTCTGAAGAAAGATAGCAATTTCCCATGATTCCAACAACCAGCCCACTTCACTTTTGAAAATATGTCCCCCTCAAATGTTTTCACGGTACATCATATTATATCAAGAAAAAGTTTCGATTCTTGCTTCATGCTTAGCTGCCAAGAAATAGAAGATAATATCCAAACTTCATTAAGAAATTGTCATCAGAGATCCCAAAAATAGTTGACTTTAACGGGCACCTTAAAACATTTCTATGGATTTATTTAGGCTGCTCAACTAATTGATGAAATCATCCTCTTCATGTTATCTGAAAGATTTTTACCAACATGAATAGCTTCATTAAAGAATATTTAACTTTGCACGAGATATTGGTCTCAAACCACTAAACAGCATTCGCTTTCTATGCAAGAATTTATGGATGTATATTGAGCTGTTTATTTATTTTTAAATTTCAGGTTCGTCAAATTAAAGATTTCAACAAAATTAGACGAGGAATTAAAATCCACAAGTCAAGATTACATATTTTATTGGATCATCCACTCACATAACATGCTCATTCCTTCATTTGAAACACGGTAGACTTTAGAAAAGAGCAATTTGGTTCATTTTCAATTAGGACTTACTCTCAACTTCTTTAGGTGTTATTACTTCTTTGGTAGCTCAACACATGTACTCTTTACCCACTTATCCATTCATAACACAAGACTTTATTACTTAGGCTACATTATACACTCATCACCAATATTTCACAAGGTTCATCGTGACATAGAAGCCCTGTTCATAGAGCTATATTTTCATTAGAAATTATAATTTGGAGTAAAATGAAAATAACGTACTGACAAAAATGTTAAGACCATAAGGAAAATGGGCAGTGAAATCAAAAGCGTGCTGCAAGGCTGATTCCACCACCTACAGATTGCACCTAGAGATGGCTGGTAGCAAAATGAAGAAAATGTACTGTGCACATGTGATTCCAAGAGAGTGATTCGGAAGAGGGGTCAGCATATATGTTTATGTTTGCCAATTCCATGGGTTCTTGCACAAATGGGGGCATACATAAGTTTGAGAGGTGAAAAATGTGAACTTCAATCGTAAAATCGATCCCACCCTAATAGCTTGAGAAGTGGTGAACACCAACCCACAAACGTCAATTATAAAAATGGTCCCACACTAATACATTTAGTGACTATCCACCTCGGATACCACTATCTTGAGAATGGATAGGACCTGTGGCACTAGGACCGACACCATTGGCTGCTCACTTACAAGTGGAGTCAGCCTCTCATAGATGGCTCTCCGGCCATCTCTAGGCATTCAAACGAGCAAGCATTGTTCCTGTTCGAAATGAGGACTAGCATCTGGCTACTTGGTGATCTCTTTATCCACATGATCATAATCTAGACAATGGAAATATCAAACTTAATATTGACCTAACAACAATTCATAGCCAAGAAGCAGATTTTTACCAAAAATTCAGGGTTTTCATGATTTTTTACAAATTCAGTAATATGAGTCGCGAGCTCGCTTCTGACAAATGCTTATAAAGGGCAAATTTATCATGGCTCGACTGGGAACTCTGCGCTTCTTGAAACTTTTTCTGTTGGTTCGCCTTGTTGAGCTTCTTGAATCATACTTGCAGATGGAGTGGGCTCTGCTCCATCTATAGATGGCTTTATAACTGTAAGAAATAATATATTATAGAAAATGGTAAAAATTAGCAGACCCGTAGCTACAGAAGTCAAAAAAGATCCTGAAATCTCTAATGTTGCTTCTTTGTCTCCGGGACTTGATCGGTTAAGGTCCGCAGCTGTGACAATGCCAAGAAAAATGCATTTAATTAGTACACTGATTTTTTTTCCATTGATTTTTTAATTTAAAGTTATTTCTTGAGATGCAAACTTAAGGATAAAAAAGGGATTTATTGAGAATTCCAACATATGTTGAAGCAAAAGAAGTTAAAGCCAAGATCTAGCGATGAAAATCTGACCCAATAACTACATAATGTTCATATGCTCTCAAATAAGGAGAATTTTGTGAACTAAAAGGCAGCATGTGGCCATTTGGAGAGAGGCAAAAGAACAAATAGTAACATGCTTTTTCAGCCCTCGCTTCATTAGTTCGAATATGCCTCTTCTTGTTTCTATCATAAGCACAATCTAAGAGATCAACAGACAATCCAACAGGTGACAAACAACCACTTCAATTTCACGCAATACACAGAGGTTGTTGATAAAATTACCAAACATTCTCCATAACATCTCTAGATCACAGTCTTAAGGCTCTCATACGCAATCTCCATTTCCTTCTCCAACGCGATTACACCTCTTAAATGCACTTAGTAAAGACTTGGCACTGTTTTTTTGTAAACTCAAATCATATTGTGGATAGCCAGATAATAATCCAATAGCAACAAATAAAGGAAACAAATTTTCACCTTCACATATCCCTAATCATCAATGATCTTATCAAGAATTCATCATATGCAAAAAAAATTTCATTCCTACGCCATAAAAGAAGCTTCAGTTTTTTCTGGTCCCCTGGCCTAAATTTCTTTCTGTACACATGATATAGCAAGTCTACCCACTCAAAGCAGGCTAGATTATCAGTTTACCTCGAATCTTTGGGGGTTCAACTCGTTTCTCGGACAGAGACTGGAGCTGCTCGTCAAGCTTTCTCAAAGCTTCACGGGCCTTATCCGGGTCCACCTCATACTGCGAATCTTTCTCTACAGCATTCTTGTGCCGGCCATTGCTTCTACCTTTCTTGAATCCCAACAGCTTATTTTCTCCTTCGACTCTGAACCCAGATAAAAAGATTTCTCCTTTCTGCTGATTGATGGATGAGGATGAGGGAATATGCAGAGGAAAAGAAGAACAGGGACGAAGATGAAGCATTTGAGCAAAACTCTAGTCTCTGGATAGAGGAGCTGGGTGCAACAAAAGCTTGAGAAATTATTATGGAGTTCTCCTTTTTTTATTTTTCTTTATTTATTTTACCAAATTGTGTATTTTTCCATCTGGGCTTAAATCCAATTAGAACGAGACCAATGTGTGGATTGGGAAAATTGTGTGGATGGTAGTTTGAGTTTGAATCAGATGGAAAAAAATATGTAATTAAGTATGAAAATTTTAAAAATTGAATAAAAATAAGAAAAAAATTATTTTTAAAAGTAAGTATTTTGAAGTATGTATTTTGATGAGCTGTTGTCAAGCTGAAATTTGTTTTTTATGAACAAGTTAAATGACACTTTCACTCCCTAAAATTATTAATTTGAACAGATTACTAGTTATAAATAGATATTATATTCTTTACATGCTAAAATAAATTGAAACACTTTGTCCCTCAAATAAACTATCAACCTAAATTTATAATTAATTAATTGCAATAAAAAAATATTTCTAAACTTTTTAGTAGTTATTTAAGTAAAAAACTGAAATAATTGAACGTCACATATGGTAGCAAAATATCTCATGATTAAGGCAGAAGAAATCCAATACTCAGGTGACAATGACCACAGTTTAACTGTTTTCCATTCTTTTGGTCATATTCACTCTCAGAATATAAGAACACAAGACAATTATTATTAAATAACTATTTATCCATTTTAACTATTTTGCATTGAAGGGATTTTGATTTTTGAAAATAATGATAATAATCTAACATGCCACTCCTCTAGAAGGGACTCCACAAAGTTCTAGTAGTGTAATCACTAGCCATACCCTTCTTTTAAAAAAATTTACAAAAAATATTCCTTTAAGGTTTACAATATTTATATATTTTGCAATTCTAAATATATACCAACATATCCATTCACAAAATTAGCTCCATTGACATTCATTTCTACCTTACTCTGACAATCAAGGGAAAAACAGTTTTCGGAAGAAACTAATATTTTTCTGTTAAACTCTCATTCTCCCCATCCTCAACATTGCAAAGCAATAGTTACAAAGAGTGTTCAAGACTGGAATAACGAACGTTTAATCAAGGAATGGAATGGTTGGGACTTTCTGCACCATCGTTTTTTTTTTTATGTTTTTTTCTCTTCCTTCCCTTTCATGCATCCTCCTTCCAACGCCTCCTGCTAATCCACCCACTGCCCTTTCGTAGACCCATCTGTGATTTATATTAGTTACACATCAATCTGTAAACAATTGAGTAACAAGAGGTGGCAGGATCAAACCAGCAAAAGAGAAATCCAGTAGATTTTCTTCAACGCCATTTTCCCCATCTCTCATAGCCGAGTTAGAAGTACGATTCAGGACCTCTCTGCGGCACAGTCTGCACAAATCTTTGTACTTTCTTCAAAAGGGCATTCCTCCATTATCAGAAATCGCATTGCAATGGAGCTTGATGAGAGCATGGGCCCTTGAACCACCACAACAGCAGCAGCAGATAGCCCCTCCAAAAACCCAACTTCGCACTTTATCTGCTGCGGACTCTCGCTTGCCTCAATGTCTAAGACAGTTCTCTTTCTGTAAGAAAATTGTGCACGTAAAAGAATGTTTCTGGTTTTCTATCTCGAAATTTCTTTTAGTTTTCGTCTTTACCAAAATCTTGGGAAAGGATTTAATACTGCCTCTCTTTGCCAAAGCCAAGTGCCATTCTTTGTTTTGTCTATGCATTGTTTTTGGGTGTGTGTAAGTGTACACAAAAAAGAAGAAGAAATTAGAATACAGACTCATCCTTTTTATACTGTAGCAATACTGCAAACTTTATGAATATGCAAAAATTAAAAAAAAATATTTATTGATATAATAACATTTTAACATTAATTTATTATAAATAATATACAAATATCAACCTTAATTTAATCAAAATTTAGTGTAAAATCTACCTCATGATTTTTGGTATGTTCAAACACAAATGCAAAAATTATACAATTATAATATTATATATATATATACATACATGAACATATGTGACAATGATAAATAACTTTTTCTATGTTTGGTTTTATTTTTCCACTCAAAAATAAACATATTTAATCATTACATCTTTTAAATTTTATTTATTTATCTTTCTTACTTTTACACAATTTTTTTAAAAAAATATTTAAAAACATAATCTAAAAAAGCAAAACAAACAGAGTCTTTGGTATTTTAATATTTAAATATGAATAGCATGATATTAAAAATAAAAATCATTCAACTCTAATTTCAAATTCAAAAAAAAATGATGAATTAATTGATGTCAGTTAATTGAGACAATAGGAACATAAAGGATAAATAATAAAACACTATGAGATAATTATTATAAGGGATGGAGAATTACTAATATAGTATAGTATAGATTAGCTATTAAGGGTATTTTAGGAATATAATTAAAAAGTCAAAACAAAGGGGCTAACAACAATATAATATTAGACTAGTGATTAAATGCATACTGTGCATATTTATATAAATAAATTATTAATTTCAAATATAAATTTTATGTCATTTACAAAAATAAGAGAAAAGAAGAAATTTTTGAAAAATAAACAGAATAATTTAAATTTTAAGTGATGAAATTGGAGAAAAATAAATAAGCTAAAATTGGAAGAAGAGAATGAAATGAGTTAAAATCAAGGGGAAGAATATAAAAAAGAAAATATATTAATAAATAAGAGTAATGTTGTAATTTAATATTATGTAACAAAAAATGATGTATATATTTAATATATAGAATAGAACAAATAGATGAGAAAAAAAAATCAAGAGAATTAAGAAGAAAAAATTTAGAGAATACATAAACAAAAACAATAAGATGGAAATGAAAAAATATATAAAATAAAAGTAATTATGTAATTACACAATGTACAATCAAATATCTTTATTAAAAAAATAAATAATAGTATAAAACAATAGCACACTCAATGTTTGTGTAAATTATTATATAGATTATATCTTTTTATTCATTATAATAAATTATAATAAAAATGATACTAATTTAAAATTAAGAGCATATAAAAAATAAAAATATATATAAAAAGAGTGAATTGAAAGTAATAATAAATATAAGAGAAAAATAGAGTTATATTCCAAAAAAATAAAGGGGAAAAATAAAATATTTAGATAAGGGTATTATAGCAGTATGACAGTATGACAGTATACAATTAAAATCAAAGTTATGTCTCTTATCATAAAATATATTATAGAATATAAAATAAATAAAAGAATTAAAAAATAAAGCAGAGAATGGTACAGTAGAGATCGATAACCATTCACCACGCACATCAAATTTGACCACTCAAAAATTATAACCAAACTTGAACAGTAAAAAGTACAAAAAAAAAAAGGGCTAAAAATGGGTAAACAAAAGAGGAGGAAATTAAAGTGGGAACATGAGAAACAATCAGCCACGTCGCTGTCGTCTGTATGGTTTGACCAAAAGAAGAATTCATCTCCTTTAACACAGATGGGGCAACCTCGGATTCTAGAAAAGATTGTGGCTTGCAAATTATAATTAAGTCTCTATATTGCTCGATACCTATTCTGCATTATTGAAATTTAATACACGCGAGTGTTTGTGTGTGTGTGTGTGTGTGTGTGTGTACTTATATTGGAGGGAAAGGGTTCATTTTAATGAACCAAACTTCATTACAAGATTTCACTATTTTTTACCTCTCTCTACACATGGTGTGCGCTCTAGTGGAGGGAATCCATGCATGTGAATGCACACACAAAGTACTCTTCTAATTTCCAGTTGATGGAGACTCATGTTAGAATTTATAAACCCATGACTTATCACTTTAACTTGAACTAGGAAAGTGGTAGTGTTGTGTGTATACATGTTTAACAAATCAAAAAAGTCGACCAAATTTGAAAAATAAGAAACTAGCATTTACAAAACAATCAGTGTTCTGAGGGTCCATTCCGAGTACCATTAAGCATGACACTAGGAGGAGCAAACACGAAAAATGGTCCACCACAATGTGAAAAGGAAAGAAGAGGGAATCATTTATCAAGAATTGAAGAGTTCCTAATCAATGCTGCTGTCCATATACATGTTCTGCCTGCAATTATACAGTTATATATATCAGCCCATTGAAAAAGAGTGAGAAAGGAAAAAAAAGAAGCTTTTGTAGATGGGATATCATTTCAAAAGCTTACACAAACTTTAGCAACTTGCCTGTTTCTTTATTTCATCTCATGATGCCTTTGAGGCCAATCGTGGATTGTCCCTCCTTACAGACAGATAGATGATGACCATCCTTTTGGATCATATTTTTTTTACCTCATGTAGTTGTTATTACCGTACTGTTTATTGTTTTCCTACGTCTTTTCTGAATGGGGTGAGGTTAATTTCATGGCATTTATTACTTCATAAGTCGGGAGATTGAAGTCGTCTGGTTCTACACTTTTCATATCCAAATGATGGAGGTCATGGTGGAAAATTGATTGGGAAAGATTAATTATTAAGTTCCTAATGGTGATGCATTTAAGGGCACTACTAGCTACCATTTTCATTAAAATAACAGTACGTACAGATTATATTCCCTTTCTTGAACAGTGTAAACAAATAATGATCATCTTATGGAGGGTCTATGAGATAGTGCACCAATGCAAATGCATCAAATACTAAAATTATAACATGTGTCATGATTTTTAAAAATAATTAGTCGTACTCATCACAAGTG
Source organism: Avicennia marina (assembly GCA_019155195.1). Classification (NCBI taxonomy): domain Eukaryota; kingdom Viridiplantae; phylum Streptophyta; class Magnoliopsida; order Lamiales; family Acanthaceae; genus Avicennia; species Avicennia marina. Next base: position 1,778,247 of record CM032783.1, on the reverse strand, counting down.
ACAAAATATTGACACATTATGATTTTAAACACTCAAGTGCAAATGCACTAGCAACACAATCTCATAGACCCTGAAGGGAGAAAATCTACCCAAGATCTGCTGTCTTGAGTTTTAAGAATTATGATGATGAAAGAAAATGATGAACATCATCCCTTCATGCATGTAAACCAAAAAAATAAGCTGCTGATGTCTAAGCATAGCCCTTTGACAGAGACATCATAAAACAATTGTCTTGTGATGGTCAAATATCTAATGGTGCTGAGCAATGAATAACTAGTCAAGATGCATCCAAGACAGTAGCTTTCACAATCACCAATCAGAATAAGTACTAAAGAATGGAGAGAAAACATCACCGGAAAATTTGTCAGATTCCCCATCTCTAATGTAGAACAATGATGTCAACCCGCACGAGCCTTTACATTGGATTCCCTCGCTCATGTTGCCCGAACCTCAGACATGTAGACACCCACGGCTGACACAGTATAAAGAAAAAAAGGAAATAGATAAAAAAAAATCTGACACTAATTTTACCTTTCAGCATTAAAACAACTATCCTCAACAGGCTTTTGGATTCCAAAGTGTTCCAAAAAAGAATTTTCATCCAACACATACAGCAACTCTTTTGCTGTTTCCACCCCAGGAACTTGTCCCTGCATGTGAAAAATCAGAAGAAAATAGGAGAACATATACACTGCAAATAGCAGAAAAAAAGAGGCAGGCCAGAGGATAATTTATGCCCTTGCTCTGGCTGTAAAAATGGTGTATGGCAAGGAGTACTTTTGAGGAAACCCCTTTTTTCTTAAGACTAGCTTGTGATGTGTGAAGTAGTGCTCGCTGCGAAGAATGCGGCGAGGGGACCAATCCACCGGCACTGCTCTTGAATTTTAGCTGGGGCGAATGGACCTATGGCCAACTGAGGGTCTTGGATGGGTCATAAGCAACACCAGCATTCCTTCAAAGAATTTCCTGCCAGCACATCTATGGAGTTTTTCTTAGTTATGCACAATCAGGGACGCTATTTAGAAGAGGTGTTTCTAAGACGTATAGAGCGTTATTCAATAATTTCCTCTAACACATGAAATTGCATGGATACAAGATTCATTTCATAACAGATCAATGCTTTTTATAGCAAAGTAGCTGGGCAGAAGTCCTGGCCTGCCGCACAATTAGCGTGTGAGAACCGAATTTGAACCTTGAATTAACATCAACTAACACTACTTATTGAACTTCTTTCACCTTCTCAGGTTGCCTTTACAAACAAATTGAACAACTAACAGTAACTGCAGTCAAGTGAAGAATGCAAACATGGCAATACATAGTTAAGAAGCTAAATTAAAAGATGAAATTGCAATCTTTTCCAATAGCAGAATAAGTCAAATACATCGAGGAACAAAACCGACGCAAAGCACAAGCCGAACTATATATAGCTCATTAGTAGTATATCCCCTAAGGAGCAGAAAACCGGCTTAATCAGCACCCACAACTGATAAATGGCCTACAAACTACTACGCATTGCTATTATCACTCAGAAAATTACTCAATCCTCACACTCTATTAAAACCAGCAAACAGGATGACTATACATAAGCTAAAGTGCTAAAATCAATCCACCACGGCTGAGATAACTACTAGCTACCCTGACATACATTGATTTTTCATTTTTTAATGGAAGCATATCATGGCCAGTCTGTCAAACCGGAATGCCACAAAGAGCCAAGTTGAAGAAGAGCTCTATATCTGGAGGATCAAAAAATGCTATTGGAGTTCTCCTCAAAGAGGAACCTCTGACCATTCTCCTCTTCTTCGGCGCAGGGGGGCAAGTCTTGATCTCTGGTATTCGGAATCTTTCAGCCTTTGGAGTGGAACAGGCACTGCTACAGGACACTTCTAGGTCTCCCAAATCCTTGGTGCAATCAATGGAGGGCTTAACAGGGGAATTGACAGGCAAAACTGCTGCACTTTCCTGGTGCTTTGATTTTCCAAGGTGATGCTTGGAAAGGGTTCTCCTTCTTGATGATGATTTTCTTGTGCTTCTTGCTCTTCTTCTACAAAACGGACCCATCATTTGAGGGAATTATGCCAAAGCGCTGCTGGTTTATTCTTGCCAAAAGTGCAAGGCAATTTAAGGCCTACCGATCTGAGGTTTAACTGAAATCTTTACCAACAGGAGCACAACTTGAAAGGGCTATGAAAAGTATAAAACAGAATTGCCATTACTAAGATACTTGAGGCATTACTTTATCAAGCCCACAATAATCTTTTGACTGGAAAAGCAATAAAAATCGAAGGCAAAGATGACTGATAAAATTCCCTAAAGCCTGCTCCCCTGAGTCGAGTTCTGGAGGCTAAACAAAGAAAAAGAAACACCTAAAATTTGATCAAATCAAAAACCCCAGTCAAGAAAGGAAAGAGCAACAGAATCTAATCATTCAAAAGCTTTACACGAGTAATAGCAAAACAAGAATGGAGGTTTTAAAAGCTAATGTTAATCCCACCTGCTTCTAATTCATCTGAGAACTGCAAAGAGTTAGCAGATGGATGATTAACGGAAACTTAGGGAGAAAGGTTAACGGGTTTCTGCGAATGCAAAATCTTGAATAATGGAGGGATGGAAAATATATCTGTTTGTTTCCTTTTGCCAGTGCCCAGTTCGGGCCTTTTAAGGGAAGGAAAGGCTTCGGGCAGGCTGCCCGCTGCCCGAAAGAGGGTTAATGATTGGGGATCCTTAAATTAAGCAAAAGCAGGTAATGTCAATTAAATGTTAATTGCGGAATAAGATAGTAATAATAAAGAATAAGAATTCAAATTGGCCAATGTTCAAATTACTTTGTCCGTATTTAATTTGTCCAAGATTCAAAATATTGGTCCAAGCTTTGGGTTTTGGTTCACTTTATGATTCAAATTTTTGAAGTCGGAGTTTCTTTTTCCCCAAATTAAATGCAAACTGTGGATAGCATTTTTGATTTCATCAAAACCCTTTTATTCCTGTTAAACTTTAGGTTTTTATATAGTTTTCCCCTTACAAATTGTAACAGCAGCATGACCAGATGCCAACTATATAAATTTGATGAGTTACATTTATAAATTAATAATAAAGATAATAATAATAATTAGATATTAAGTGCAATAAAAATTTTGAATTTATAAAAGCGATATATTTTACACTAAATGTGACAGTGATAAAAATTTGAAAAAGAAAAAGAGAGAGTAATTAGAAACTAATAAAAAATATTTTTATAAAATAAATTCCAATTTTAAAAGAGAAGCTTAATTTTTAATTTTACTTTTTTGCCAACTAAAATCAACCATGCTCGTTTTCAAACTTTTCACAATTTATCACTGTTTAAAAATCTTATAAATCAAATATCTTATCATATACATTTTACTCAAATTTAAATTCAAAATTTTTCCTCTCTTATCTTTTATAATTAACTAATAATTTTTTAATAATTACACCTATTTAAAATCAAATCAACACTAATCTTTATAATTTTCTTGCTCACGTTCATTTTTTATTACTCTATAAACTTATATATTATCGCATCATTTAATCATCAGAGTATATTAAATACATACAAAAATAATTTTTCCACCTATTTAAATCTTACAAACTAAACATAATTTCTATTTCTATCCACATCACCTAAATTTTCCTCCCATCCTAAATTTAGGAAACAAACATCGCTATAATTTCCCTAAACCCCCGTAGCCATTATATTATTTTATGTAATATAGATAATATAGGCAGAATAAAGGTAACACTATAAACTTATATTTTAAAATCAAAGTAAGACGGGGATTACTGCTAATACCACTATAATAACAATAACAATAATATATGATTAGCACTTCAGTTTTCTTTCTTTCTTTCTTTCTTTCTTTCTTTCTTTTGGGGGGGAAATAATATGATTAACTTGCAACAGCAGATTCAAAGTAACAACATCAATTGTGAATTCATCAACTTTCCTGTTAAAACAACCAAAACGAGTTGCGTGGCAACAACCATGAAACACTAGCTTCCTACGTTTCTGTGACACTGGCGATGTTTGTGTACTAACTTCTAACAAGAAAGGAGGATCACAAAATGTGAGGGACTCCTCCCAAGTGCCATTCTATCCTTGGCTGGCCAATGCTGCTGCTTTTGCACCTTCTGCACTGGCAAATCTCCGTGGAAGCTTCTTCCTCAGACGGGTTGGTAATGGGGATTGATCCATCAGACACAGTGGGATTTTTGAAGAAATTACTTGTGTCATGTCATCCTGGCCAGCTGGAGATGGCATTACTGGTTTGGGTTTTTTTGTTTTTTCAGTCCCCTATCAGAGAAACTGGGCAATACTGGTTTGGTTTCAGTTGTGTCCTTTCCCTCAAAAGGGTTTTGGAATTAACCAGTTTAGGGGAAATGAGCGACGCCCATTTTTGGAGTTCTTGTGACATTTGATGATAGGAGTGGCGGAGAGTACATTTACTACACTCAATAGATAAATAATGTTATGTTTGGAAGAGGGTTCCAGTGGTAAATGATATTTGACGGGAGCGATGTTTTAAAGAATAGGATGTTTAATGATTAGATTTTGATATTTTGAAAATTTTAATTTATTTAAATATAAGTACAAAATATATAAAAAATGATTAAACAGTTATATAATAAAAATAATGATTAATTTTTATAGTATAAGATATAAAAATAATGATTAAGCTTATCATATCTTTTGACCAAGCGTCGCAATTTCTAACATAATTCGAATTTAATATAAAATTAATAAATTTGAATTAAGTCTTTGCGGTTACAAATCGAAATCGAGTCAAACTCACGAATTTGAAAGAAAATTTGGTCAATTTCAAGTTATCCAACTGATTGACCCATAAACTCGTAAATATGTTCTAACTAATTTAATAAATATTAATGTAAAGAGAAAAGAAAAATTAATTAAATAAAATTAAATGATAACGCAGCAAATATTTAAATACTCGAGCCCTTAATGTTAATTAAATTAAATTTTAAAAATCTAATATATTATTAATAATTAAATATCATTTAAAAATAAATAAATTTTGTGATTTATGTAAAATGATTGATAATATTTTCTAATCTAGTATGAAAATTTTTGAAATTTTTTATTAATCAAATTTTGATATACAAACTTTATTTTAATTTGATAATATTCAATTATTATAAAGTAATTTTTTTTGTCTTTTTGACCGCAGGTTAAGTTTAGATAATTGTGAAATTGGTGAAGTAGATTCAAAACAAAAAATCTAACATAAACAAATAAACGAATTAAATTCAAATAGACAAAGTGCAGGTAATATATGTCTATCAACTTAATCCGCCAACCCCGCAGCCACCTAGTGCACGGCTTTGGCACTTCTGCACTGGCAAACTCTGTGGAAGCTTTCTTCCTTGGGCATACAGGGTGATGAACTCAGCAATGCACATTTTCAGTGTTCTTGTGACATTTGATAAGAGTGGAGAAATATATTTAGAGGTCATTTAAGTACTTATAAACTCTTTAATATATTCTATAAAACATTTAAAAGCTAATAAATTTTTTAAAAGTACTTGTAAAATTTTTATGAAATAGTTTATAAACTTTTAAAATAAAATTTTAAAACTTATAAACTTTGTAAAAATAAGTGATTTTTCTCAACTTATTTTCAAATATATTATAAAATTCTTTCTTTTATATATATATATATATATTAAAAATAATATAAATATCTTTTATTATATTATATTGATGATATTTAATTTATTGTTATTATTGTCACACAAAAAAAAATTGTGATCAATTATAATTCTAAATTTAAATAAAATCTTATAAAATATTTTATCCAAACACTTTATCATCTATTCAGTGTCATCTTCTCACCATGCCAGAATTTTATTTGATTCATTATTTCATTCTGTAAGCCTCTCATCAACCTTACAACAGATCCAAATAAAAGCATTTTCAGAGATTCTGTTCGACTCACAAGAGACAATATTAATGCACAAAGTGAATCCGGATGATGATCACAAAACTGGACAGATAAATGCAAATGAGTATAAATCTGATAAAACCTATAGAATCAATCTGGATACAGAACAGAACAGAAAGAAAGAATTAGCCACATGAGTAAGGGTGATGAGAAGGCCTCTTCTTATTGCTTATCCATTATTTGGTCCCCCATGACTAAGGACAAATTACTTTCAACAGTCTCCACAAGAGAGTTGACAGACTATGACTTCAGAAATTTATGGACTCAAAAACAATGTAAGAGATACATTTGAAGGAAGCAGTTGAGTTGCAGTTTTATTGTCAAAATTTTAAGCACTAAAATCCTAAGTTTCAGCAGTAAGTAGCCTCGTGTGCAGATCTAGCCTTCTAAGCTATGCCCCTCTCTTCCAATGCTACTGAAAATTTTTGTTCCCTGTAAAAAGTTCAACAGAAAGACCTAAAATTGAACGAGCAACTGGATCTCATCAGTAGTTCTACCACAAGCCGATGGCCTTCCACCAGACCCCTCCAACTCCAAGCCAAATTACAAGGTTGACAATGGAGATCAAGAACCCATAGCCCCACCATTTGGCAAGCGGCACATAACCAGCACCATAAAACACGGGTGCTGATCCTATCCCATAATGAGTAATGCCACCCATAAGATTGGAAAGGAAGGACAGGACAACAGCGCCAAGGTATGACGGAGTACCCAAGGCACTGGCCACAGATAAGAATGCCGTAAACATGGCACCGATATGAGCAGCTCCACTAGCAAAGAAATAGTGTGAATAGAAGTAAAGGAGAACAAGAATGACAAAAGATAGCTGCCACGAAAGACCCAATCCACCAACAAACTGCACGAAAAGCAGTTAAAATCAGTCAACAAACAAATATCTAACACAATTATTGTCTCATAGGGACAAGCAACCACTTAATAAAGCACTTATATTTGGCAATATTCCCTGACTAGTTATAAGTAATGTAAATGAGAAGTAAACGGTAGAAGACTGAGAAATGTATGCCATATAAAGATGCCAGCAAGGTTGCTAAGGTGAAATCAATACTACATATGGATAACCACACAAAACTTCTCTTCTAAATGTTCAATTTTCACAAAAAAGAAATGGTAGATAGGTACAGTATAGCCATAAGGTTAACTGCAGTTTCTTGTCCTATATTAGTGTGGTTTCTATACCCATAGGAACCAACTTAAATACATTCCACCAAGGTAATGGAGATTGGCAGAAAATTACAGTAGCACAAGTACACTGACAATAAATTGCTTAAAATTAATAGTTAGTTCAATAAATGATAACAAGGATTTCTCTATAAATGTGAAAATGTGCATACCTTAACAACAGTTTGGCTGAACCACGAAATAAGACCGTATTTGTTTAAATACCCAGCCATGGCAATGAGTGCAGCGAACCACGTGAGGGTGTCCCAAGCAACTGCTTCAGCCAGACATTCCTTCCACGTGACAACCCCAGTTATTAGCAGCACGGATAATCCAAGAATTGCTGCAGTGACTGCATCCACATTCAGGACACTCCCAAAAATCCAAAGCCCTACCTATACAATGCATTCAGCAAATATCAGGGCAAAGTCAGTTTGCATGCAAAAAATGAAAAATGAAGCACGTCTATAATGCAGTGAATAAGAATAAGACTTCAAACATCGATTTTACTGATTTATGATCAAATTAATAAGAATATCTCCAAGATGTTCTTCCATCCACACAGACACTTTTAACAGAGTAAATCTGCAGTGAGGAGATTCACTTGATGTCATAAAGTTATAAAGAATTTGTTACTGGGAATAAAATTTTTGCAAATAACACTAGAAAAAATGAATCGAACACCAACAAGAGACAATTCGTATGCAGCGCGAAGGAACAATAACGAATTATATAATCCAGCTGAGAGTATTGAGTTTGGATACCGTGAGAAGCAGAGTCCCAGCCATGATGATCTCATTCTTCGACATGGGACCCATCTTCTCCAACTTTTCCTTGGCAAGCTTAGGGGCATCGGGGCTACTCTTCACTGCCGGCGGATACACGATATACAAAAGCAGTGGCACCACAATTAACGACACCAATCCTGGCACTATTGCCGCCTTAGCCCAATCCATCCACCCAATGGGCATATTTATAGTACTCGCAGTTAAGTTAGCAGCCAAAGGATTTGCAGCCATAGCCGTCAAGAACATAGACGATGAAATTACAGATGTTTGGAAACAGGTAAGCATTAGCCAAGAGCCCAATTTCTTCTCAGTCCCATCACCTGTATTGCTTCCACAAGCCACACAAAGTGATTTCACCAATGGCAAGAAGATGCCACCCGCCCTTGCAGAAACCGAGGGAATTGCAGGTGCCAAAAGCGCTTCGCTGAAAACCAAACTGTATCCCAATCCTAAAGACGAGCTCCCAAATAAAGAAACAAATTGATACGCAATTCTGTTCCCCAACCCGGTCTTAATGAACCCTCGAGCAAAAAAGAACGCCAAAGCAATCAACCACGGAATCGGATCTCCAAAAGCTGAAAACGCCGCGGCAAACGTAAGCGTTTTCGTCAGAACACACGCACCGAGGCCCAACAAGGCGACTGCCCCCAACGGCAATGGTTGAGTGATAATTCCTACTATGGTGGCCAAGAAAATGGAAAGCAATTGCCACGCCACGCGCGAGACCCCGTTCGGCGCAGGAACAAACCACAGAATAACTCCCGTGGCGATTGAAGCTATCAGGGGCTTGATGGCGGCTCCCTGCCACGGCTGCTGCTGAGGAGCTGGTGACACGGCCGGCGAGGGGGTCGCCGAAGCCGAGGCAACTGTCGCCGGTACCCGTACCAGCTTCGGGGTGGGAACCGAGAATGGTAATTTAGGGTTAGATAATCGGATTTGATCTTCGTTAACTGGATTGTTAAAATTACCAACACTGCTCTTGACAAGTGATCTCAATTTTGGAGCGAAGCGAAGGGATTTGGGTGTTGCGGGGGGGCGTGATTTGGGGGCCGAAAGGGGGCGGAACCCGAGGTTCAGGGAGGAGGAGAGGGCCAAAGACGCCATCTTTATCGGTGGCGTTTAGCGGCGACGTCGAAGGTGTGCGTATATGGAATTGTACAAGTGATGGGTCGGGCGGAGGATTGTGATCGAACGGTTGATCTAAGCCTTAGAATATACGGTGTGGTAGGTACCCAGACTGGAGATATTTCTCTGAGCTTTGCGAACTCCGCCCGAGATTTTACAAGCTCCGCCAACTATCCTGTCTGTCGACCGCAGGAGTCTGGAATTTGGAGTACAGGTGGCGTGTGGTCCTAACGTGAGCCGAGAACCCACTGAACATCTTCCACGTGGAGGTATCGGAATGGCGGCGGCATGGTAATTCAAAACGGTGGGCCGTTGCTAACGTGAGCCGAGCGTGTGGCTGATGTTAAATGGAACGTGGCGAGGAGTGATTGGATGCTGCGTATGCTTGCACGTTTTGGGAGTTGAATACGGACAAAATAGGAAGGGGAGGCGGAAATTAATGTTATTAAAAAAATTTAGAAATTATTTACTATTTTGGGTATTTACCAAAAAATTTTTTTTGTTATTTTGGGTTTTTTTTTGAGGTTTGAATATTTTGACTGGATTATTTTTCTGTATTTCTCATTTATATAATATCATATTATTATGGAATTATATTATAACAAATAAGCATAATAATTTATTTTTCTGCTATTGTCACTACAGTTCAATACAATCTATGAGGTTCGTCCAGTTGAAATTTTAATGTAATAACTGCTCATTACAACTCAAAACAATTTATAAGATTCTTGCATATGTTATTCATTTTTATCAAACTTCTTTTAAACTCAACAAGTGGACTTGGCCAAGCTTTCACTGTTTATGTTTGATCAAACTATTTTTGGTTTAGTGTTTTAAAAATCAATTCAAATTAGGCAATTGAATTACTTAGATTACTAATCTATAAAAAAATGATTTGAGATGACTTAAAAATCGTAACCTGAATCTTCAAGTAAAATTGAATAAAATTACAATTGAACAGCAAAATTAAGTTAACTAGTGATATCACTTGATTTTATATTAAATTGTAGCCATGCACTTGAGAATATGTGTTTTATTGTGCACTTTAATATTAAAACAACATGAAAAAGTGCTTTGTTTACAAAATTGTATGTTGGGATGTGATTTGTTCAAAATTGAGTAAATTATTAGATTTATTAGATAAAAATCAAAAAAATACTAATTTTGCAGAAGTATCGCGATCACAAAAGAAGAAGGTGTGACCGTAAGATGGAACTAGGTGATTGCGAGGATGGATTGTGGGAAGCATTGAAATTTCCACCAAGGAATGTTGCGATCGTGGGAGTGAATTATGCGATAGCATGAAAAGAGTAGTGAGATTATGAGATGAAATTCTGTGGTCGTGAAAAGCTAATGAGCAATTGTGGAATGCAATTTCAAATGTCATATAATTTTTGTGGGAGCACAATCATGGAAAGGCAATGTGCAATCGAGGAAAGGTAGCTCGTGATTGAGGTCAATTGACAGTAGTAGCATCAGATTATTTTTGGAAACATGATTTCTCTTGGATTTGTCTTCTTTTTCACATCCTAGCAATACATGACTCACGAAAATAATTGAGAGGGAGTTTTTTGGTTAATCATGGAGAGCCAAAAAGGCGGCTACATCAAAGTGAAGAAGAGTAAAAAGGAATCCATCATTCTTGAAAACATCACACTGTGCACACCTGCTCAAGACCCCAGAATAAGAATCCTTTTATCTTTTTCTTTGGTTTTGGATGGTGGATGAACATTAGCACGGGGTCATTGACTATCACTATGAGTTGCTGTAACTTTTGTTCCAAGAGCTTGTGTTAGTGCTTAATTGTTAATAAATGCATCAAATTGAGTTGCTTTCTTTGGCCTTTTTATTTACAACTGTGAGATTAATATTTTTAAAGACTTAGTTACTTTTAATAAAATTATAGTCGCATGGAGAATAACGAGAATGAAACTCACGAGTTAGACTTCAATTATAAATGTAAATTTCATGATATTAATGGAAATAAAATCTGTAAATTTACGCGGAATTCACCATTAGTCGTCAAGTACATTCTCGATTTAACTAGGTTGTGGGAACATATCTAATGAGGGTTGAAGTTTTGGAAGAATCTGAAAAGATATTTTGAAGGCTAAAAGATTAATATTTCATTATAAGACAATTAAAATTGATTGCACACAATTCTATCATTTATTGAATTTCAATGTTACACAAGAGACTAAATATCTTTACTATTGAACCCTTCTTCAATTTATGCTTGGATTACTTTTTAGTTCTCAAATTTCAATTTCTTTTTATTATTTTCATTCTTATTCGTTTGGAATGGCATAACTAATAGATTCTCAATCACATCAATAGATATGAATTACACTCTTTATGTGGAAACGACACTTCATTTATAGCCCTACATCATTTTTTTTTGTGCACTCATGACACGCACCAACTAATCTCAGTTCATGAAAATTGAACAATTTAAAATGATAAACAAATAGACATGTAAATCCTAATTTCTTATTCTCAATTTGATTTTCATTTTTCTTTACGGCAATATATTTTTGATTTGTTCTCCTCAATAAAAAAAAAATCATGAGTCAAATTAATTGTCTTTCAAAATATTCAATAATTTTTAATTTAGACAGAATATTGAATATATATGATTGTATTAAAATTCTATTATATTTTGATTGTGTATTTTAATAAGATATATTTTTTTTGTGTATTTGTACATTTTTATTGAATTAATATTTATTTATTTTGGTACTTTTATTGTATTAGTGTAATACTTAACTATAAATAGTAATTAAAAATGTTTGAAATTAAATTTAAGTATTTTTCTTAATATTTATTATTTCATACATTTTTAGCATATTAATTAATACTAATAATATAAATATAACATCGTCAATTCGACTACAGTAGAATCATCGAAATATTAACCTTCAGATCGACAAATTTTTTGATATGATGACTAGTTTACTTTTCAAACACTATTTCAGCCTCTGTTGAAGTAGATCACATTCACTAAGGATGAATGAAGCTAGCTCTCGTTACCAAATTCTTGGCAACGTTTCCTCGCCAACAAAATTGGCAAGACTAATATAAAGTTTAGCAAGAGTTATGTCAGAGTAAATGGTATGATTGGAAGAAAAGTAGTTAAATAATTAAAAAACGAATAAAATGTTACATACGCGAATCAAGAAAATTTTGAATTTGTATAAAAATTTTATTAAATTATATGTTTAGTACTACAAAGTTTAATTGATGCTGTAAAGTTTGAAAACATGAAAACAAACATAGCCTAAAATTTTTGTCAATTTTCATAATTGAAGTATTTGTATTAGATGAACTTTTTGTAGATTAGATGAATCCAAAGCTATAATGTATCTGATCTAAAAATAAGAAATCAGTTAAATCTGTCAAGTGTAGAATTCCAAAAAATATCTTTAACTTTTCAATATTTTTCAACAAAATATATCTGCAGAAAATTTGTGAAATTTGGAGATTCAAAACATACATGATTATGCTGACTTTCAAAATATTGTAAGAAATATAAATGAATATTTAGAATAGATTATTCAGGGCTGATGTACTGGTTTTTAAGTTTTACTATTCGGATCAGCATTTGAGTGTGCCAGACTACTTTGTGTTGGACTATAGACAAATCCAAGAAACAACTTTCCACTGGACCTCTCTCTTCTTTGGTTAACCTATGTATTTGAACTGACTTTTACAAAAGAGGCAAGGGCGATTTAAGACAGCCATGGGCTTAACTCAGCGGGTGCAATGAAGTACTTTTTGTTTTTTTGTCCAATAAGATGGGTTTTGTTTGTAGAATTTGATGGGTTTTGCAACTAATCAAAATCCATACAGTATCAATGTACTGCCCAATAATTTTTTAATGTAAATTTAAATTTAAATAATTATTTTTCTTAAGACTTATATATATAAAATATAATTATTATACTCAATAACAATGAAATTAATACATGTACAATATATATACATACTTAGACTCGTGCGTTTATATTTTAAAAAATTAATAATTATTTCTATATACTGTCACGTGATAATGATGATGATGATGAGCACGTAAATTCAAATAAATTTAAATATTAATCCCGTCAAATTTTTGGCAATTAAACATAATTTTCATGCCCAACAAACTATCAGACATTTTCGCTCCTAAGAATCACCAGCCAAACATGACCAGAATCGCATTAGACATAACGTGACTTCATTTACATGCAAACTTTGCGTAATCACACAATGACATCATTGTCAAATATGCACAGTAATTCCATAAGTAAATCATATTCTTGAATAAAGTATGCAGTATATTATTATGTTAGTTATGGCAAGACCAAAAATCATCATGTGTAATGATTTTCAAAAAGCATGCACTTTATCAGCCTTGCAACCCTCCATTTAAACCACTAACTTTTGACTTCTTGTTAAATTCTCTTTCGCTCATCACTATGTCTACGGTGGGGTTTTTGCACGCAAGAGAAACATTGTTTGGTAAGAGTTGAATTGGTAAGATTAATATATTTAGTTATAAGATTTTGATAGAATGAAAATTTTAATTTATTTGAATATATGAATAAAATATATAAAAATAATTGAATGATATGATAGTATGTGATGATAATGATTAATTTTTAGGATATAAATAAATATAAATATAAGTATATGTGTGACATATATATATATTTATTAATTAAATTGTGAATGTTTAATAATTGAAGAATAATTAGTTAGTTATGTATATAACAGAAAGATAATTTAAATTTGAATTTGAATGAAAATTTTACTGAATAATAGAAAGTTTAATAGGATGTATAATGGATGCGAGTTAATTTCGAACGTAGCCACTCTGTCTCACCCAAACATATGTATTTATATATAATAACATACGTGTTTAGAGAGATTTTATGATGAAAGAATTTAATTTAACCATCTTATTATGAAATGTGATGATGTGTTGATCTTATAATGTAATAGCAACAATTCTATCTAAACATTTCAAAGAAATGAAATATTAATAGGGTTGTGCCCAAGAAATTGTTAGCTTTTTGACTATAATCTTTCTTTTAAATTATTGAAAAAGGTGAATTAAGAAGAAAAGAAGCTTATAAATCCATGTTGAAATGCCAACAAAGTGGATATGTAGCCAATTGAATTATCAACAATTAAATAAATATCTAAAAATATTAACCAAATATTTAATTTACATAAACTACACGATCCTCAAAGTATAGATTCAATTAGAATTTGTGATATGCCTTCGGTGATCAGTAAATTTCAGGAGAAATCATTTTTCATCTCTGATTCCCCAGGCCAATTCAATTAATGATGAAGTTAATTGATGTTCCCATCTCTCTTATTCGTGAAAAAAATTAATAAAAGTTGTGTGAACTATACGAGTAGAAAACTATTTATGGATTATTTATTTTAAGTAATAAACATAAAATATATTTAAAATTAAGATTGTAAAAAAATTAAAATAAAATGTAAGATCAACAGAAACTAAAAAGAGAAAAAAATATGAAAGAAATTATAAATAAAAATAAGTAGAAAGAGAAAACAAGAAAGAAATAAAAAAAAAACTTAAAAATAAACATAATTGTATAATTTCATATAATGCAATCACAACAGTCAAACACGCTTGTATTCTAATGGAAATGTAGTTTAGATAATCAAATTTATTGCATTGATATAAAAATTCCACGGATTTTTCCTGTCGTCTAATCTGCATTTTTCATGTACTTTTTTGCTCAAAAGCAGTGATATCATCCCTCTATAAAAAATTGCTCCCCATGGCATTGTTGCAAATTGGGGGAAAAATGAAAAGCGTGATCATCATTCTACGGACCTTATGATTAAGGTTAACTGATTGATATATCAACCAGCAATCCATATCAACAATAAAAAGCATGCTGACTTTCTACTCTTGCTTTTCAAGTGGACACATCACCTAAGTGATTAAACCCCATTACAAGGAAAAATCATCTTCCTCACTTCTATGCTCCATTCCCCTTGAGCATGATAACTACCAATGAATCATTCACCAATTACAACCACCAAAATATGCTAAATTAATCTTGATCTCACTTCTAGAATAAACTAAAATAGTAGAAATCCCTTCTTTTCCCTACTTTGTTCCAATGTACATATAATCATGCATGATGAACATTTTCCCAATCCATGGAGAGAGTAATGAAGAGAAGTTTCAAATGCATAATCATCATCAATTTGGATCATAATAACATGCTCTATAAGTCCCCTTGGTTAGGGCTTTTATTAACCACTTGACATATTGATACAATGAGTACATTTGACATCTTATCAACCATGATGAGGATTACTTTTAGAGCCACCTTTGAAATAACAGAAAGATCACTAGACTACACATTCACGGCCTGCAGACAAATATAAAAGCGATTAAAGTTTCCACACAATACAAGGAATTGCATCACCATAAAATGGCCTTTAATCTTCCTTGACTTTATTTCTGCAGGCTAACGTTACACAGGGGAAAGGATGTATAGTTTTCCCTTAAAGATAACACTTTTGGACAAGAAAAGAGTTTCAAACACAAAAAACAATAATGGGATTACGAGAAAGAGGAAAAGGAAGAGAGGAAACATGTATATGGTGGGAGGGTTAAAGGGTTATTCAACTTGGAAGTCAAGAAAAGGAAAGGAATGAACATCTTTCATCAGCTCCTCCAAATCCCATTCCTCTCCTTGCCAACAAGCTCCCAAGCCTTCCTCACTTTCCACTTTGATGTCATTAATGTTACTGTTACATTGGTAATCAACTATGTTATTCATCATATTAGTAACAGTGCTGTTGTTCATACTATAACTCCTGGTTTCAACTAAATTTTTGGTTTTTGAGTATTCTTCTGTGGTGTTTATGCTCTCCAAGGGTGGAACATTGTCAAAGAGGTGCCCTTTCATGCTAGCAATGAGATGATCATCACCAAACATCCCATTGCCCTGATCATACACACAACTTGTGTCAACAATACTCTTGGCTTGTGCAACGCAGCGTTGTACGTCGAAGCACAACCCTTCGCTACGCATGTAATTGAAATCCTGGTCAAGAAGGGTAGGGAAGGGATGCTCAATGGTGGTGGTGATTGGAGCCATGGGAGGCATGGTTGATAATGATGGTAATGATGATGATAGATTAGCTGAATTAGAGGAAGATGAGTCCACGAGCATGCCCATGAGGGTGTTGTTGCATTCTTGCATGACTATCCCTTGGTGATCTCCCATGCCACGATGATCATATACAGGCTCTAACGACGAATCGCTCGTGTTTGAAGATCTTGAGGAAGATGATGATGAGACCTTAAGCCTTTTCTTGATCGTCGAATTCCAAAAATTCTTTATTTCGTTATCAGTGCGACCAGGCAGACGTGAAGCAATTTGAGACCACCTAAATATGGAGATGAAATGAACTTGTGAAATATACACGAGGAGAAACACGTGTGTGTGTGTGTGTGTGTGTGTATTGGTGCCCAAATTGGAAGTTTTTAATGTCCCAAATAGACATGTCAGTCACCTAGTGCATGGAGTGTAAAACGCACCATATTATTTTAGTACACGTATTTGTTCTTGCTTAAGAGATAAGGACATATAATGCTTTTAAAAATGTATGCATTTTTCATGTCTAGTAATAATTAATGCACTATCAAGGAGTTGATTACCTGATTGACAAACCTCACACTAGTCATGATAACATACATTGATGACTCGTTTGTCCCTAATGTCTTGTCGGTTCCAATAAGAAAAATCCCATTCCCACCACATACTCACTGGGTGCACTTGTCGTATCATAGATAATAATCTGCATGTCAATTAATATCTTTCATTTCTTTACGTTATTGATCAAACTTAAAGTGTTGCTCCCAACTAAATCCGTACGTGTCTAGACTCCCGCATCACACGTCTAATTTTATAATTTCTTGTAGAAACATGACTAAAGAATTGGCTAATTCTTCTATGACATGCAAGCAAAGATCATTCCCTACGTTTGGATGCCAATTTGGTAGTATTTTATTCCATCAAAATAAATACTCTTAAATATATTATCTATCAAAACAAATACTATGTTCGTTTTCAAATATTAAGTATTAAAAATACAAATTTAATTATTATATTTTTTAAATTTTATTTTTTTCATTTTATCTTTATACATTTTTTAAGATAAAAATACTTACCAAAATTTACAAATAAACAGTCATTAATTTTCTCTCTCTTTCTTTTATATATTTTTTTCCAACAAAATTTTGCATCCAAAGAAAAGCATACTTCGAAACTATTATTACAAACCTACATCGACAACAACTACAACAAAACCCCAAACGAATTTTAAGACCAGAATTCCCACATAAACAATTATGCGAATGATGGCAACCAGGATAATAACAACAGATGTTCAGATTCATGAGAAAAAAGTGCGAGAAAAAGGCGTGTGGGTGGGATGACAGACGACCTGTTGCCAAGAAGAGAATGGAGGTGGACGATGAGCTCTTCTTCCTGCGGCAAGAAGGCGCCGCGCTTGAGGTCGGGCCTCAGATAGTTGATCCACCGGAGGCGGCAGCTCTTCCCGCAGCGCTGGAGACCAGCGTTTCTGGCGACGTCGCTCCAGCAGCCCTGCCCATTCGCCACCATGTAGTTCATCAGCTTCTCATCCTCTTCCGGCGACCACAGCCCCTTCCGCAGCTTCTGCCCGTCACCGGCCGGGCTGTTGGGGTTGTTGCTCCTCTTGCCTGCACACGCCTCCGGCTTCCTCATTGTGATATTTTTATCAGTACCACTTTGGAGTCCCCAACTGTCTTTTGATGTGGAGGAGTGATGTAAGATATATAGAGAGACGGTGACCATAGGGTTGATGGAGGAAGAGAGAGAGAGGTGAAGAAGCTTCACTAGAGTGGGAAAATGATGATCATGTCATGATGATGGTGTGGTTGTGGGGCTTTGTTGCTTAGAAATGGGGAGTCGAGGGCTTTATTGATTAATTATAAACCTTTTTAATTCAGTTTGTTAGAGATATATACATATACATATATATAATTATGTATACAATCCTATTTTTAATACATGAATTTAAAGTTTTAAGTGTTCTGAGTAAATTCTACCATTGATAGTTCTAGTGGAGAAAGGGTGTAAAAGTATCGAGTTCTAAATAACAATTTGAGTTAGATAACTATGTACTAATTCAACTAATAAATTTTGTAGAGTTCAATCCCAATTTGAAAATGAGTTGAGTAGTGAGATTGAATTTAAAAGAAAATTTTAAATTTGAATTCGAATTTGATTAGATTTAAAAATATATTTGAATCTAATTGAGTTTGAGTTGAATAATTTGATTTATTACTTTACATTAACAAATTTGAAGAGGATTTAGTTTGTAAACACTTATTAGTTAAATAGTTAGTTGGGATAATCAATTAATTATATTTTAAAGATGTCAAGCATTATTTGAGAAAATAAAATTTTAGTCCACTGTCTTTTAAGGGTAGCACTTTCAAGACACCTATTCTTAAGACTACAATTAATGATGTCAAGCATTATTCGAGAAAATATAATTTTAGTCCACAAACTTTAAGGGGTGGCACTTTCCAGACACCTATTTCAAAAAAATAGTGACTTAGGACTACAATTAAAAAAAGTAGCACATTGAAGACAAATTGCTCGGATTGCGAGTTTTCACGCTGGACTGAGTTTCAAAAGAGTTTCCTATGAAAATTTGTCGGAAACTTGCAATCTAATATATTTTTGTCTTCAATGTGCCACTTTTTGTTGAGTTACTGTTTCGAGTAGCCATTTTTTGAAATAAGTGGCCTAAAAGTGCCACCCTTAAAAATATGGATCAAAATTACATTTTTCCCGCTATTATTTCTTGTAAATTATTAATGGTAAGTGATGTATTAGTATTCGGTATATTGGGGTTGTAGCTGAAGAGGGTGTTTGGTGACGAGTCTGCCGAAACGGTTTGGACGGAGACAGGTGGGGTTCTTGTCATTGACTCCTTATATTTAAATTATTAATTTGTTTTGATTAGATTCTTAATTTGCAAGGCAATCATTAAATTGTATGTGCACATGGCACATACCATGAAATTGTTCTGTTACCAAGCCAAGATTTTAGCTTCCTATACACATAATCTCTCTCGCTCTTCTCTCCTCTTTTCTCACTCTGATTTAATTCATGCAACCACACGTGTATCTGAAGACAACAAAAATAGGGTATATGATGAAATAACATCATGTTCATGCATATTTGTCATTTTTTAGGGTTTAGGGTGGAAAATCACCCGAGCCACAAAAATGCTTGATTGGGAGCCGCCCACAAGATTCACACTTTGTAGCTCTCAGATATGAATATTAAAGCAAAAAGGAATGCAGTAAAAGGAAATCCATGATTAGAGTTTCACAGAAGAGGATAAAAGAGAGCAAAGAAAAAAGGTTGAGCCCTTTACAAATAGTGTGTGGGATATGTTGATGAAAATATGAAAATGAAAGAAAGGGTTGATGGGTGTAGGGTCAAAAAGACATTGGATCGCAAATCCCAATGAATATGATATGCCATCATATGGAAAGAAAGTTTTGTGAAGAGAAAAAGAAAGTTAATGAAAGCACCGGCCGCACATATGAATATAGCATCGGCAAGATCTAAATTCACTAGCATGAGATAAATGATTAATTAATACGATATTATTTATTCAGTGTAAATGAATTGACTGTTTAAATACACATAATCACTTGTCATGAGCATAATCTTGAAGACTATAATTATAACATTTATGTATTTACTCATAATCAAATACCGTGTAGATAAAATTTATGAAGTCCACTTGATTTATGAATAAAGCCCACCAATTTATCAAATTTAAATCTTCACAAAAGTCATTGAATTTGACACTGCAATTCTTAGCTTGAATTATAAGACCTTGCATGTACAAACACATAAATGTATATATATATATATATATATTTGCAAATATGGGAGATTAAAACAGACACATTCTCAAATATTTAATCATTTAGATTACCAAAGGTGAAAATTTGCCTTATGTACGTTTTGAACTATCTATATGCCAAAAGCACACCCTATAAACATCAATTGTTTTCCTTTTGCTTAAATTTCAACGAAATGGGCCCTACTTTGCAATCAATGTTAAACACGTTGTGTATAAATAATTAACTTGGATTTCTGTTGCTTATATACCAAAAAAGAGGACGCAAGAATATGCAAACATGAAGGACAAAGTGAAGTCGGATCTAAGCAAGATTTGTTAGAGACTTCATACGTTCTATATATTACTTATTCGGGAAAATAATCAAGATGTTGAAAAATGTGGAAAACAAGCCTCAAGAAAATTCTTTTTATATTTTTGCGTATATATTAAAACACGAGAAGGATACTTCTGTCCTATTTTTGTTCTACTCCTTGTGTTCCCATGTTTTTATCAATACGTGATGACTTTAGATATGTTTGTTTCACTTTGAGTACTACAAGATAATACTACAATCATAGATATTTTTTAAATTTTCTTTCTTTTTCCTTTATTTTTACATAATTTAAAAAAAAAAACACGCACCTAAAAATAAAAGCAAACGTAGCCTATGCGTTTACGCAATTACTACATAGTAATAAGTAATACTTGTCGAAACTATATATTAGTCGGTGGGACACAAAACTTCCAAGGAGTCGGATTGGATTTAAAAAATAATCAACATGCAAAAATAAAATGATTTTAAATTAGAACAGGTGAAATAAAGAAGAAGAGAAAACCCAATGACAAAGAAGAATTAGGGCAAGCGAGATCAACTTTTTGATGCTTTATGTGCAGTGTAATCCCTTGGAAGATATGTCCCTCCCGCAACTTTTATTATTATGATTATCCCCCACAATAAGCAACCTTGCTGCTTTTTATGATCATCCACCCACTGATGATTGAAGGGCTTATATATATGATATATTTAACCTTGTGTTTGTCTATGGTTCCTTATACTTAGGCTGTCCTTAACCGATTCGTTTCTGTTCAAGTCCAAGAATTGGATCTGAGTTGTTGCAGATGATCGAGTTTCTCTAATATTTTTTTTGTGAGAAATTCAAAACAGATGACTAAAATATCTGTCATTTTGGTAGAAAGACCTCTTCATTCCCTTACCCATTATAGCCCTCTTTAGTAATTATATTATTCTATTTCCCTGGCCACGATAAATTATATACTTCTCCAATGATAATATTATACTAGTAAAAATGGCACACTATATAATGTAAAAATAATAAAATTAAAAGTAAAAATATTTAAAATAAGAAAATAAATTAAGAAAGTTCCAAACATTAAAAAGAAAAAAATTCAAGAGAGTGCAAACAAAATAACAAGTTAAAAGAAATAGGTGAGAATTAAATAAAAGGATAGAACAAAAAGAATTTTAAACAACGAGAGACGTATAATTTGACTTTGTGCACCTAAATAATAAATAAATTTCAAAAAATATTTCAGAAACTGAAGAAGCTCTAGAAATTATTTGTCGTGAAACATTGCTTGATGCATAGAAGATGATAGGGATCTTCTCATAATCCTATGATTTTATTGCACATAGACATGTATATATATTATCGAAACAGTACAAATCATTTATGTTATGGGATGAACAAAGAAAGCAGCCATGTCGGCCTTCAACCCCGTTTCTGGATACGTCTACCCATCAAAACCATGCCTGTAAGTGACAGCCCCAACTCGTGCATAGTTAAGCCCAAGGTTCAGAACTTCCCTGGACACTTTATTTGTTGAATCAATCCATTCCCTATTCACCGTCATCCACGCATCCTCAGCCAGGTCACGAAACTGGCCATAGCTGCTTCTTTCGACACCCCTTCTCTTTCATGTACCAATCGATTGCTGTACTTGGAATTCTCCTGCCTTGTGCTCACGCTTCACATTAACTAACGTAAGCACACATATATTTGTATATGTGTACGTGTGTGGCTGTGGAGGGTTCGGAGAAGGAAGACAATAACGTACTTCATAGGAGCATATATCGTTCATGTATCGACAGTAGAGAGCAGAAGCCTCCACGAGTTTAGGGGTTCACTCGCGAGCCAGTCAAAGGGTTCTTTTGAGGCAGAATCCATGCCTGCCAAGACTAACGACACGAATGCACTGCAGGCATTATCCTCAGACACGACGGAGGTCATGAGTTCCTGGAACGTTTGCAGGCCTTGTTCCTTATTGTACCACTCGCTCTTCTTGAGATAAGTCCTTGCGAGGTTTAGTATCTCCAGGAGACCACAGAATTATTAGTTAGAGGTCAAGAATTATGAAATATAGAGGAATACTAGGCTATGTTTGGATTCAAATTTGCAACACATGAAAATACTTTCTTCTAAACATCCACCCCATCATAATTGGTCCCATTAGAATGCTCAATTGTGTTCTTGAAGCTGTGTTCTTCGTGATTCTGATTTCGTCCCAACTTTGGTTGGGGTTGTTAAGGGGAGTCCAATTTTTATTTATAGTCCTATATATAAGATAATTCTACCTCTGAAAACTAAAGGAGATTTTGTGGGAAAAACGCGTGGGCAACACGCCCTGCTAGTTTATAAAATATGCGACTAAAAATAAAATTTTAATTTTAATTATGCGGCCAAAAATAAAATTTTAATTTATTTTTATTTCATTTAGAAAGTTTAATTATTTTTTACCTACAAAATTATTATTTAATAAAATTCTAATTTATTGTATTTTTAAAAATTAAATTGTTCAAAAATATTTATTTAATAATAAAATATATAAAACAAAGTCAAAAAATAATAAAAATACTTAAATAGAAATTCTTTATAAAAATACAAATATGTAATAAAAATTAACTTCTTTCCAAGGAATTTATATAATAAAAATTTAAACTAAATAAAATTATTAATAAAAGTTGTAAAATTGAAGTAGTTTTTTAGATAATTTTTATTTAATTTAACCTTTTATTTTGTATTATTTCTTGTAATGAATTTATATTTATAGAACTAATATTTTTATAGTAAAATAATGTTTTAATTTAATTAATTTAACATTTTCTCATAAATTGATAAGAATTATTTTGAATAAATAAAGTATTAATTTTTAAAGAAAAATACTTTTCGGGTTGTGGTTTTTAAAATATTTTTAATTTTTTTTATTTTTATCTCTGTTTTTATTTAATTAATTTTCTCATTATATGTTTTTGGGGAATAAATTTTTTGTTAGTTTTTGGTGAATTAACAGAATTTTGAAAGAAAAAAAAAATTGCGGGACCAAAACCATAGTATTGAATTCTTGTGATACTAAATATGCATTTTGGCCACCCGTCAAAATAACATATCCCATCAAAACCGTAATAGTGTATTATTGTAGGACAAAGTATGCATTTTTGGCACTGTCTAAATCACATTTTATTTATTTATTTCTTTTGTACTATTGTACTATTCATAAATTTCCTTTACCAACTTTTCTTCCCGACAAAATTTACCTTCAAACATAATTTCATAATTAATCAGACGTCCTCATGATCACCTGCAGGACCATAACCTCACTCCAAATACATGTGTGTGTGTGTGTGTGTGTGTGATACTTGCACTTATGTGTGTATATGGACTCTAGAGATTGGGTAAAGTAACACCAAAAAGACAATTTCAGAATAGTTTTTAATAATATTTATCCCTAAATCAATCCACACTTTACAACGCTCACTCGTCTGCAAACCCTATCTACTATGTTTTTTCTTTTTGTTCTTAAGTGTAAGCGACTTAGAACGACTCTTTTATTTAGAATATTCACCTCTAAGAATGGGTTGTGGTGATTTAAAGTACCCAATGGCCAAGGTTGTTTACAGCCTTAACGCTCCACCTAAACTTGCTACCACATGCCTTTGGACATCACCATCTCCCTGTGCTTCAACAAGATTTCTAATGTTCTTTTTATATACCCTAAAGACATCAAATTTCAATACATGATCATTTTATTTTACATACCGCATTATAGAAAATCAAGATTAAATATTATTTCCAACGCTATATATATATATAAAACAAGCTGTCTCCATATGCATGCATATTTGTGTTAGTGTGGTGCGTGTATGTTTGTGCCATCCTAATGACTACTGGAAACTCAATCAAAGGTGACAATTTTTGTGCTTGCTTGTTCTCGAGTGCGAGAAAAGATCTGCCCTGTTTTGACTCCTCATGATCAAACTCTTCGAATGTGCACAATATAAGTTTATAAATAATCTTCATGTGATTTGGAAGTCTATTAATTTCTTTAATATCCCACCTGAGAAGATAACAAGGCGAAACTACATTAACTAATCGATCTGAAAGGGCCTTCCAACATTATTAACACCGGTGCCTACACACACACACACACACATATATATACATATATACCTTTCCAAAATCCTCGTAAAAATCTGTGCTTCTTCGTAAGTAGCATAACTATCAAACGTATCATTCATAACTGCTAAGAGTATTGCGTTCTTAGTAGCAATTAATCGAGAAAAAAGAGTAACGAGGTTCCGAATTCAGTGCCACGGCCCATAAATTGGCTTCAACCGCCCTGTCTCTCTCTTGTGTAAGGGAGTTTTGACCTAAGGTCCAAACACTTCCGGTCTTCCACCATCTGTCAAAAGCAAACAAAAAGAGAATTGTAATTGAAAGCATTTATAAACATATATATTAGTAAAGCATTTCGAATTATTTTTTGCTCACTCCACGAGTTCACTTAGCTCGTTCTTGTATATATGCTGCAACAGATTGAAGTTCAATTTTGCTAGTCGTAGAAGTGGCTCATTCCTCGACTCTTCTCTATCGTAAACTGTAATGTTATGACGAGCTTCCACTCTACAAAGGCTCCAATGTGTTGGGTTGCTTAGGGCTTGTGTCACTTTTTCTCGAAGATAGAGACTCTAATATTGGCCTGGCGTGGTTTAAATAGTGTTCCGCTAAGGCATTGGCTCCTTACAAGGTGTCTTCTCTTTGAAACCTTACGTAGGTTGCTTCGTACAAGCTCGGCAAACCCTTAATGTCATCAGCGAGGCCGTTCTTGAATGTCCCGTCTTTGTCCTAAAATTGGCCAAAAACATCTGTTTCAAGAATCGCACCATCCATCATATTGTTAGTCACTTTAATTTAATCTTCATATCATCCATGCATGACAAACAAAGTCATCATCAGTTGAGTAAATTAAATATAAGATGGAATAAGAGCATATATACTGCAAGGAACATCATAGTCGTGTTGCCTAAACATGCGAAAATGCAGGGCCGTGGTGAAGAGCTGGTCAGAGTCTTCATTCCCATTTTCGGCATTAAAAAATTTGAAGTTCCGTTCAATTTGCTCTTCGATCTTCGAAGAGATATGCCACTCCCAATCGGTCGAGTGTGTCAATCAGATTCATCTTGTCTTTAGGGTTACTCCTTTTGGCCACCACCATGCTCCTCACCTCTTCCTTCAACGTTTCGACAGCTTCAAAATACATCTGTTGTTCCTGCAGTAAGACCTCTCTTGTTTAGCATTCTCCCAAATTGTCTGAAGAAATGAAAGAAAAGTAGATACTCTCTCTCTCTCTCTCTCTCTCTCTCTCTCTCTCTCTCTCATGTACAATTTGGCAGAAGAGAACGAAACATCATCCCACAGGCTTAGGGGATGATCCTTTGTGGGTCTGGGATTTTCTTCTGGACTCCCTTAGTATTAGAGCCAAATTTATTGCTTTAGCTCGTAGGAATTGAGTGAGTTCTACTTCGTCTAACTGTAATAAACTAAATCAGTTGATTTCACCATGGAAGCCTCAACGTAAGTCGGTCGATGAAATCATACTGTGCAAGCGGATTTGCATCTTAATCTTTTAGATCCATTGAATCCTTTCAAATTGGAGAATGCAAACAACCCTATGATTCCACTCATCACCGACTTGTTGATTACTGAAAACTACATTAGTTGGAGCAAGCATGTACGGAGAGCATTGAGGGCAAAAAAAAAAAAAGATTGGGTTCATTACAGGTCAAATCCCCAAACCTACTGTGAATATCGATCCTTTATTTGAGTTGCAAGAAAGACGAAACGACATGGTGGTGTCGTGGATCCTTAATTCAATCTCTTCCTCAATTAATTCAAGCTCAATTTTTGTGGATGATGCTAGGGAGCTCTGGGACGAGCTTCATGAATGTATGTCACAATAGAACGCTGTTCGGATCTTTCAATTGAAGAAGAGTCCAATTAGTCTGAGGTAAGGTCCACATACCATGCTGGCTTATTACAGTAAGCTGAAAACCTTATGGAACGAACTCCAACTATATGAAAAAATGCCATAATGCAATTGTGGTCAATTGCAAGTCCTAGTTGAGACACATCGGAGGGACTGCGTGATGCAATTCCTCATGGGGCTAAATGATGTCTATGTCCAAGCCGGAGATCAGATATTGATGATGGAGTAAATTCCTCCTATAAACAAAGTTTTTGTAATGATTTAGCAACAAGAAAGGAATCATGTGGTTGCAGAAAAGCTAACAGTTTGGATGCAATGGCTATGGGTATGCACAAGGCTGGAAGCAACAACAAATCAATTGGAAAAAAGGTTAGGCCTATTTGTCCTCACTATAGAATACTAGGCCACACTCTTAAAAAGTGTTTTAAAGTTGGCAACTCGCAAGCACCGAAATGCTTACGCTGTCAGATGTTGGGGGTGCGCAGCTGAAAGATGCTATAAATTAAAAAGGTATCCTCTAGGTCATAAGTTACATAAAAAGATGATAACTAATAGTTCTTTTGCAGGACAAACTATTTCTGGAGATGTGGTAGCTCCTGAGAACAAAGTAGTGATCATAATGCCTTAGCTACAGCAACTTATGGAAATGCTTGGAATCAGATAAAGCTCAATAACTGAGCATAATGTTGTGCTATCAGAGGAAATGAATGAGTCAGCCTTAAAGCCTACTGCAAATTGTTTCACTGCCACAGATAATATGACTACCCACCATATTTACAATCTAAGAGTTCATTCAAGCATGCAGATATGTGGATTATAATATGTGATGATTCACTATTTAGTAACCAAGGTAAGAGTTGCAGCTGTAAGGTAAATCTGCCCCATGGTTCTGTTATGTATGCCTTTCAGTGTGGGGATGTGAACCTACAGATAACATCATATTGCATGATGCCCTCTATGTGCCTAGCTTTACCTTTAATCTTATTTCAGTAAGAAAGTTGACACATGAACTAAAATGCTATATACTTTTCTTACATGATTAGTGTCTTGCTTAGGACTTAACATCCGAGACAACCATATGCAAGGATAAGGTAAAAAATGGACTATTGCTTGCAAAGGTATGAAGAATATGCTAATACTTTGCTGAATAGTTTCTAGCCAAGTAGCCCAGACTTATCTTTATTTAAAGCCTTTTCATTGTCTACTGAATCAGGTCATAATCTGTGGCATATGAGACTAAGGCACCCTGCAGATGATAGATTTAAATATGTTGGTAGAAATAGTTTACATATTGAACTTAATGGCTGTAAAAATAGTCCTTGTGATGTTTGTCCAGTAGCTAAATAGCATAAGTTGACTTTTCCTGATAATTCACAAATGCCTTCTAAGCCATTTGATGTTGTGATGTGTGATCTATAGGGTCTTTGTAATATGATCATGCATGATGGTAACAAGTATTTTTTCACCATTGTTGATAGTTATACTAAAGCTACATAGGTATATTAGCTAAAAAGTAATGCTAATACTCTATTCTCTGTTCAGAAATTTGTTAATATGATAGAAAATCAATTTGAAGCCAAAATCAAAGTTATAAGAACTGAACATGGAACAAAATTCCACGTGAAATCTTTTTATTATGAAAAAGGCATAGTACATCAAAGGTCTTGTATAGAAACATCTCAACAAAATGAAATAGTAGAAATGAAACGTCAACATTTACTTAATGTTGCAAGAACTTTAAGATTTCAATCTTAAATTACCTTTACTAATTGGAATGAATGCATCTTCACAGCCATGTATATAATAAACAAGCTTCCCACAGCTGTCCTTGAAAATGACTACCTATTTGAAAGACTTTTCAACGTAAAGCCTACTTATGAGTATATGAGAGTGTTTGGATGCTTGTATTTTGCCACCACCGTTAAAGTAGGAAGAAAAAAAAAATTGACTCAAGGAGTAGAAAATGTATTTTCATAGGGTATCCATTTAGAATAAAAGTATACAAACTTTTGGAACTTCAAGTAAATTCAAGAAATGTAGTGTTTTATGAGTTTGTATTCCCTTTCAAGCAAAATACTCTAGAAACCTCACATAGTGATGCCTTTTCAACTAATCCTCTCGAGTTTGTAGATTTTTTCACATCTATAGATAATGATCAGCCTGTTGTTGTTCCCAATGATCTGGTTGAAATTCTACATCATCTAGTGAGAAACACTGAGATAAGCCATCCTATACAAAATTATTTACCACACTCACAACAGCCTCATGCACATGTTGAATGCTCACCTCAACAAGTTATTGAACCCCTCACCAATTTCAAGCATGAATCTGCCAACTATTAAAAAGTCAACAAGAATTAGAAAACCTCCAGAATACGTAAAAGATTATCACTATCAATAAGTGCCAAAACACATATTAGCAAGCTTAATCTCTAAATCTCCAACCAATAATGTTTCTAACTCAGCTTGCTTACTTTCGTCTTCAGTTCATGAATCAAACTTATCAAGAAGCTTCAAACATTCCTGAGTGGTGTGAGGCAATGGAAAGTGAAATCACAGTGTTGGAAGAAATGGAACTTGGACCATAATTGACTTACCACCTGATAAAAGAGTCATTGGATGCAAGTATGTATACAAGATAAAACATAATGCAGATGGCTCAATTGAAAAGTATAAGGCTAGATTGGTAGCAAAAAGTTACACAAAGGGTGGATTATCAAGACACTTTTTCTCTAGTTGCTAAATTGACCACCATGAGAATTCTTCTAATAATGGCTGTAAAGAGAAAAGGGATTTTAGAACAAATTGATATCAATAATGCACTCTTGCATGGTTCATTAAATAGGGAAATATACAAGCATAAACCTCCAAGTTATAAAAAGGGATTGCCCCGTCAAGTGTGTGAATTAAATAAAAGTATTTATGGATCGAAACAAGTCTCTAAGTAATGAAATTCCACCTTTTGTGCTGTTGTAATAGACTTTGGTTTTCATCAAAATAAAGCTAATTACAATTAGTTTACTCTAAAAAGAGAAACACATTTCACTGCATTGCTTGTTTATGTAGATGATGTGATCTTAGTAAGGAATGATGCAGCCACCATGAAAGACCTCAAGGCTTATTTACACAAAAAGTTCAAAATCAAAGACTCTAGAAAACTAACATATTTCTTGGAATTGAAGTGAATAGAATAGAAAGTGGAATACACTTGAGCTCAAGGAAATGTGTTTTGGACATATTAAAGGACACAGTGATGACAAACTGCAAGTTAAAAAAGATTCCGATGATACAAAATCTAAAGTTGAGCAAGAAAGAGGGAGAACCTATTATAGATATATGATGCTATAAAAGGTTGATTGGAAAAATAATGTATTTGACGATTACAAGACTAGAGTTGAGTTTTAGTATCTATCTACTTAATCAGTTCATAGAAAGGCCAAGAAAACAACACATGAAAGCTGCACAAAAGTAGCATACAAAGCATTGCAATATCTTAGAGGAATCAAGAAACAGGGAGTATTTTTGTCTAGTGCAATGTTTTTGGTTGAAAGGTTTCTGTGATGCTGACTGAGGAGCATGTCCAAATACTAGGAGGTCGGTAACAGGCTTTTGCATCATGTTGGGAGACTCCTTGATTTCTTGGAAGTCCAAGAGGCAAGTAGTGGTATCCAGTTTGTCTGCAGAAGTTGAGTACAAGGCCATGGCAAATATTTGTATGGAGATTGCTAGGTGAAGTATATTCTGGAAGCATTGCAGGTTGATCATAAAGACCTTGTGGAAGTCGTTTGTGATAATCAAGAGACATTACACAGAGCTTCCAAACCAGTTTTTTATGAACGCACAAAACATATAGAATTGAACTGTCACTTGCTACAAGATTTGTTGAAGGTAGGAATAATAGCTACTAGATTCATTGCAAGTCAAGAATAAATTGTTGATCTTTTTACAAAAGGATTGCCTTTTAACTTATTGAAGAAGCACTTTTACAAGATAGGAGTAATGATCGTTACTCCTACCTTAGTTGGGGGGGGGGGGGGTGTTAGGGGGCAAGTGCTGAACGGACTAAAGAATGGCTGCTAAGCAGTAGTAGCATGGAGACTTTGACCGATGAGCAGGACTTCTATGACTTGCTGATGTGTGAATTTGATGTGTGCCAATTATAAATACAGTAAGGTAGTTTTTGAATTAGTTAAGTTAGTTTAATTGATGGTTAATTATGTGTTGTGTATATAAACCCTCCTTTATTAGCTTGTAAATTAACACTTCAAAGCAAGAGAAAGAGAGCTTTTCCCTTTTCATTTTCTTTACAAATTTTCTTTGATTTTCATCAAAATTTTCAACCCATGTTTTAATCCAATTTATATCAAGTAGCCTTAGGAACGGTAGTTCTCATCACGGATAGGCCTGTGTGCTTGTCTTGTCTATGCTTGAATATGCTGTTGAATGTCAAAGGAGCGATCACTTTGAAATGCTTGCGTTTCAAAGAAAACAAAGTAAGAACCAACCAGGGTGGGGCAAGAACGCTAACAGGCACTGTACCTATGGGATATGTTGGGGTTGGGAGTTCCCGGAGGTTTAAATTTTTTGTATATTGTCAAAACCTTTGCCATGCTCACCCCATCGCCCATCTTCACCTCAATTGCCCTACTCCATCATCCATCTCAATTCTCCCGCAGGTGTTGGTTGGAGGGAAATTTTTTAATTTTAATTTAATTTATTAATAATATTACTACAAAAAATTACTATTTTATACATATCATAATTAATTAATTGGTTTAGTGTAATAAAAAATGAGTTTCAATCTTTATATTGACTAACATGAAAACTTTTATACTTTTGCTTACTGTAATTAATTTGGTTTTTTTCACATTTTAAGATTTTTTATTGTAAGAAAAAATATTAATTTTATGAAAAGTGTATATTTCATCAAAATTAAAATGTATATTTATTCAAAATTAATTATTTTTATATGATTTCTTCTTTTAATTCTAAGTAAAGTGATCAAATTACTAATTTAATAAACTAATTTTTACATTATCCAAACTTAAAAATATATATAAATTTAAATTATTAACATTTAACATAACTAATTTTGATTTATAATTTATTACAGTTAAAATAATATATATTTTTTTGTTAGTTTATTATTTATTAATTAAATAATATATATTTACATGTGTATAATAAATATAATTATATTTCTTATTTAATTAATACGAGGGGTGGAGCAGTATTAAGTTCCTCCATCCTTTGCCCTGTTTAGAAATGGTGGGGAGCAACCTAAACCTCACCCCTAGAGCAACCTAAACCTCACCCCCAGCCCACCCCAACAATCGCCCCATTTGTCTCCCTGCAAAAGAGGTCCCTGCAATCATCTACCCTCATTACCATTCTTTTGTAGAATGTGCCAAATATGGCAATTGCCGTGACTCTTATAGTGAAATTTTAGTGATCATTAAGTGAAGTAAGTTGGGCTATGTTTTTTTCCTAACACCTAACTAGCAGTCCATTCCAATATATATGTGTTGTATTTGCATTGGATGCTTACAATTGTGACAAATATCGTAATCTTGTATTGAATAAAAAGTTAAAAAAATAATTTAAATAATAAAATTATGGCACTTGTCACAATCAAGTGTAGCATATACAATACTCCTAACTAGCATGGGGTAGGCAAGGAAAATTATTTTTTGTATATATTTAATATATAATAATATAATTAAATAATATGACAGTATACATGTTTATAAGATAATAAAATAATGATTGTGAATAAAAAAATTATAGAGATATGTATTTGATTTGATTGTGAAAAGATATAATAATTGAAAAATTATTAATTAATTATAAAGATAAGAGATAGAAAATTTTAAATTTGAATTTGACTAAAATTTGTAATATTCCTGTAACTAGTGTATGATTTGTAAATAATATATTTGAATTTTATTTCATTAATTTTGGAACTCAATGAATGAATATTTGTAAAAAAAACTTGCATGTTTTCTTTTTAAAAATAGTTATGTTAATACATTAAATTATCCCATTCAAGTTCAATTAGATTCAAAGATATTTTGCATCTAGTTAAATATTTTAAAAACTTTTTCCTATTTAAATTCTCTATTTGACTTAAATAGTTGTGAAGTTGATTAAATATAGTTATCGAATTCAAATTAGGACTCAAATACGATTTATTTATGTCTCAAAATCACACCTCTCATGAATTATATGATATAATGTGGGTCTCCATTAAATCCAACTGCGTCTTGGTTGTCTTCATGTAGTATAAATAAAAATTTACAACCAAATATTAGAAATTCTGCTGCCCATTACTAGAAATTTATTGGATTGTAATGGTTTTTTAGTTGTTCCAAAAGAGTGCGTGAGCCTGGAACAATTTTGACACGGATTTAAGATGTAATTCTTCCAATGCAATAAATCCATTCCAAATATGTTCTAATCTGGAACTAGTATAGTAAATCGTTCCTAGTATGTTTTAAAATTTGGAATGACAATATAACATATTCCAAATTTGAAATAGTTTTCATGTATCGTTCTAGAATTTGAAACGGGCCCTTATGCTATTCCAAAAGACCATGCTAGTTTAGAACAATTTTGACACAAATTTAAGCTGTAATTCTTGCAATACATTAAATCCATTCAAAATGCAATACATTTCAAATTTTGTTCTAATGCTGTGCCAAATTTTGGAATGGCATAAAGAAATTTTTTAATAAATTTTACATTAAGATAAAAAAATCAATATTGACACAGCAACAATTATATATAAATTTTATATATGGATGAGTGAGGGAAAATATTTATTGTTCAATCTAAAACAAAAAGATAACTTGTTGTTCAATCTTTATACTTAATTAAAAAATGAAATTATAAATATAGGGAAAAAAAACAAAGTATATTTAATCTATTTACAAAGAAAACAAAAGAAATTGAATGATAAATAATTATGTTTCTGAGAGTTATATGAATTCATGTAACAACTATAACATTTATTAAATTAGGATATAAAAATCAAAAAATAAAAAGTAAAAAATTAAAATTAAGGGGAGAAAATAGTGATGAATTTAGTTTTGCCTTACTTTATTATATTTTTATTGTAAATAAAATAATAATTTTTGTGATGAGATTTATATTTCTTCATTATACATATAAATATATTCCATCATAATTCTTTTAATATATATATATATATATATATATGCATGCATGTATGTATGTATGTATACACACAATTGGAGCTTCGGAAAGTTATTTTTAAAACAAAGAACTTTAAAAGAATAAAATTATGACGGAATATATTTATATATATATTTATATGAATTATGAAGAAATATAAATTTCATCACAAAATTATTATTTTCGTTACAATAAAAACATAGTAAAGTAAGACAAAACTAAATTCATCACTATTTTCTCTCCCCAATTCTAATTTGTTACTTTTTATTTTTTCGATTTTTTACATACTAATTTGACAAATGTTATAGTTGTTACTGTGAATTCATATAACTCTCAGAAAACTAATAATTTATCATTCATTTTCTTCTGTTTTCTTTGTAAATAGATTAAATATACTTTGTTTTTTTCTCTATATTTATAATTGTATTTTTAAATTATACATATATATATATATATTGAATAACAAGTTATCATTTTGTTTTAAATGGAATATTATATATTTGCTCTCACTCATCCGTATATAAAATTCGTATACGATTGTTGCTATATCATTATTGATTCTTTTATCTTAATATAAAATTTACTAAAAAATTCTTTTCTTGTTAAATATTTTGTAAAAAGAATTAAGTTTTGTCACGTTAACCATATTAATATAAATAAATACACTGTTTCTTATAATTATTTTAAATATGTTAATATGATAAACACATTATATTTTCTATTTTTATGAAATTAATGTAGAAGCAATCATATTTAAATTTTTATCTTTTATATATAACATTTAAATCAAAACTAGTTTTTTTTTTTCTTTAACAAACAAACATGGGACGCTTGTGGAGAATTAAGTAATAGTGGGGAATGGGAGTGAAGAACGTGGCAGTGGCAGCTGAGGCTGGAGCCAGAGGAGAGATATTTAATAATGGGGCTGGGAGCCTTTCCTGCGCATCGGCGTGTCGACTAATATTGAAGTGTTTAAATATAAATAATAAGGCTATATTATAAAATTTTTGTTGTAATTTATAATTTTAATTAATTAATATTTTTAAATATAATAATAATAAAAATAAATTAAATATTATTAATGTAATATAATTAAGTATATTATATTATTTTAAATATATATATATATGTAATAAAATAATTTATAAGATGTTAGAAAATAAATTTAAAAAAAGTCAATTTATGTTGATAAGTTTAAAAAATTTTATTTTGTATGTTTGTAAATTATTTTATTAAAAAATTTATAACTGTTCAAACAAAAACGCCCTTTTAATCACACAAAAAAAACTTCATTTAAGTCCTTATAATTATCAGCAGATTTCTTTCTATTTTTGAATTTAGGAATTTTTAATTGTTCATCAAATAAATAAATAGGAAATGGGAGGGGAGAGCACTGCGGTTGAGAGCAGCAGTCATGTCCGCGCTCTGTATCTATGTTTCCCCGAAGCCCCTCCTCCGCCGCAAAATCCCCTCTGCTGCCGCCAACATCTGGCGCAGTTTTCCTTTCGTTTCTGCTAAATCTCATCCGCTCTTACTGACTCTCAGGCCGCTATATTCTCTCTCCTCAACCGCGGTTGAATCAGAATCCTCCTCGATTTCCTCCACCTCCCACAGCCCGAAAACCATTGACCCTGCGTACTTGTCGTTTTCCTTACCAGAAAAGAAGCCTCTCAAACTAGCCGTACTTCTCAGTGGCGGTGTCGACAGCAGCGTCGCGCTCCGGCTCCTCCACGCCGCCGGTCATTCCTGCACCGCTTTCTACCTCAAAATTTGGTTCCAAGTAATGTATTTTGTCCCTTCTGTGGTAGTTAAATAATAGATTGGTGCACTCAGTGCTGCATTGTTTTTCGTGATTGTTGTGTGAATGCGATGCTTTGGCCTCTACGAGGTACTGTATTGTTTGTATGAAATTCCACCACCGGTTAATTAGAGAACGATAAAATACATAATTTATTACGTCAACATATCAAATACCGGTAAATAACTACCCACGAATAAGGGAGGCTGAAACCAAAAATCCTTTAGTTATAGTCTTGGACTCCAACCCCGGTATTTGGACAAGACGTTGAGGTTGTTCTTAAATTCAATTGTAATGGAATTTTCATGCTTGCAAACTAGAATGTATGCACATATTAGTTTCTTTAGTACAGGGCTTAAGAAATCGATGGGATCTAACTATTTGAATGCCAAAATGTGGTAATATTTCTATTTGTAATATTATTAAATAGGTAAACCTTAACTACTCTGTGATATTGCTTCTGTTGTAGGAAGACTTTGAGAATTATTGGTCTGAATGCCCGTGGGAAGAAGATTTGAAATATGCAAGATCTGTTTGTGACCAGGTTATGGTTATAGCTCCTCATTTTTATGTTGACCATGGCCCCTCTTGAACTTTTACTTCCTTGAATTTATTTTCCTCGTGTTGAAGGGTAAATGCCCAAATATTGGAAATTTCAGTCTATGGAAGGTTAAAACATTGAAATTGTGAATAACCAATCTGTTTCTTCCTTCTGTTATGATGTATACAAGTTGCCGAAACAACTTAATCAAAGTTGCTTGTATCATATTATCTCATGTTACATCTGCTGAATATGATGGGATAAATAATTAATGGCGGTAATCGGATAGCTTCAATCAGCAAAATCTGAAGTTAGACATCGAAAGAACATTGTTGTGGGCAAGGCACACGCTAGAATACTGAGCCTTCCTTAAATAATTTTGATGCATCTGTTTACATATATGTGCCTTGGTAGCAGATGCCAGTCATTTATTATATGCAATTTGAGATCCGTATGCCAAAATGCAGTTTTAATATTTTAGCCTTCCCCATTTTTTATCATTTACCTTGAATCTTCTTATTGAATTTAATCGGTACTTTATTGCAGGTTGATGTACCACTGGAAATTGTGCATTTGACGGATGAGTACTGGAATAATGTGGTCAGTTTTCATCTTTTTTTCTCCTTCTTCAACTTTCTTGAGTTCTGCCAGGTCAACATAATTCTCATTGCATCTGTGTCCCTAGCGTCAAAATATTCATGCTTTTATAACCATTTTACATGCTTTTAAGTCATGCTTAGTTGCAGTGCTGGGGGTGGTTCTCAGGTATCTTATATCATTGATGAGTACCGACATGGCCGCACTCCAAATCCAGATGTCCTGTGCAATACAAGAATAAAATTTGGTTTGCTTTAAAATCACGTTAAATATATTCTCCACTCGCTAGAATATAATTAATTTATATGATGTTGGTTGGTGTTGGTCACAGGTGCATTTGTGGATGCAATAAGTTGCATGAATTTTGACTTCATTGCCTCGGGACATTATGCAAAAGTAGTTCACCCAGATAATGGTAATGAAGATGAGCCTTCTACTTTGGAATTATCAAAAGATCTGGTATGTGAGCCATAGCTCCTTTAGACTAAATTATGGCCGTCTGAAAATTGTAAGAAAAGTAGTTGTGGCCAAGCGTTTAATTACAATAAAACTGAAAGAACACAGTTGTGTTTGCATTTTTTGATCAATTTGTTTAATAAAAAATATATTTTTAAAAAAAATCCATCTTCTTATTTGGTGAATTGCTTGTGGGATAACTGGGTGGCAGCAAAAGGGTGGAGGCTGGGAAGAAGATCATGTGAAGGAGAGGGGAGTTGGAGGAGGCAACGACGAAGGCATAGGGGACTAGGGTTTCAGCAAAGTTGTGGTGATTTGGAGGACAGTATGTAATATATATATATATGTGTGTGTGTGTGTGTGTGTGTGTGTGTATACACAATGGAGCTTTGGAAAGTTATTTTTAAACTTTCACTCATTATGTACCTTTAGCAAGTTTCAGGAGGTCTAATTGTAATTTCCAATTTAAGGAGGGGATTTGTTCAGTTTATCCGAGATCCTCAAGGGTTCCAATCTACATGATGTTTTAAGTTACCTTATGCATGCTGTGTGACTAATGTTTCAGGTTAAGGATCAAACGTACTTTCTTTCTCATCTTTCACAGCCACAGCTTAAAAGACTTATCTTCCCTCTTGGGGGTGTCCGAAAGGTCAGGTGGGAATTTGTGCTGGACATATAAAATACTCACTCTTTCACTTCCTTTGGAAAGTTTGATTACACAAATAAATGATTGTGGATGTATCAGATATTTCCTTGCATTACTTTGGGATGCACTTGTGCTGTTGTTAATTTATTTTCCATGACTATATTTAGGAAGAAGTCCGCGGACTTGCCAAAATATTTGAATTACCTAACCAAGATAGAAAGGATTCACAAGGGATATGCTTTCTTGGAAAGGTATGTTTTCCCACTTTTCTATGCAAATCTATGATTATAAGCACGATTCAATGAACTGTAGTTGTGAGAACAATTAAATTTGCTTCATTGTGCTTAATTAGACACTGTTATTATGTAGTTTGTGAGTTAATTTGTTGCGTAACAACTCGATTAGTTATGATTTGAAATTTGAGGAACCACTTAATTAAATTTATCTTTTTTCAACCATTTTGAGCCATCAAGTGTTGACAGTTGATGCTCTGTGACGCCAAACTTGTCATCTTTTCAGGGTATTTAAAACTGCTACCACCTAAAAATTGTTGTGCTTGGGTTACAGATTAAGTTCAGTGAATTCATTGCAAGACATATTGGGGAGGAAGAGGGTGTGATACTTGAAGCTGAGACAGGAGACTTCCTTGGGAAACACAGAGGCTTTTGGTTCTACACAATTGGCCAACGTCAAGGATTACGCCTTCCTGGTGGACCTTGGTATGACTTTTCCAGGAGTCTTAATGACAATCTTGTGCTAGTTAACTGTTGGCAATCTTCTTTATCCATTGCTCTTAATAAATGGCACAAGCGTTGCTCCTTTCCATTCACATAGAATAGTATGGATTTTTTAACATTTGCCTTGTTATTATATAGGTATGTTGTGGAGAAAGATGTGGAACATAATGTAATATTTGTATCAAGAAACTATTTTTCATTTGACAAAAGAAGGCGCATATTTCGTGCTGGATCATTAAGATGGTTTAGTGGCTCTGCTCCAAAGCAAATCACTCAACTCCAATGCAAGGTATAATGTTTGGTATATATTCTTGAACACCTTAATGTGAGTTAGGTTGTCTCTTAAGGATCATTCACTTTACATTTTCCCTCCTCCAGTTAGGTTAAATAATTTCATACCTTTGCTGTGCATTGTGAGCCACGACAATGAATTGATACAATTAAAATGGACAAAAGCGAGAGTTTAAATATTAGATTGTATGAACAGTTAAATGGTGTGAAAATGAAATATGCATCTATACATTTAGTTAATTCTAGTTATTAACGGTATTTCAATTGTAAATAAATGTGAGAAGATCTTTCAGGTATGTTGAGCACTCATATTTATAAAAAGTACAGTACCCAATTATCTGGCATAATATTCACGCATCAAATAAACGAAAATGCAAGGCATGAAGACTATAAGTATTCAAACTAAGTTGGTGTTCCAATGGTATGATATTACTTTAATCATTACATTAGATTAAAGAGTGGATTTATTGAATGTTGATTATATCTTGTTGGCGGTTAATTTGTTGCCCTTTCAGGTTAGGCATGGTCCTGGTTTCTACAACTGTGATTTGGCTATCGAAGTCGATGGAAATGGCCATGAAATTGCAGTCGTCAAATTATCTGAAGATGATCAAGGTCTGGCAGCTGGCCAGTTTGCTGCCTTCTACCAGGAGTCGACTTGCATTGGATCTGGTGTGATCTTGGAGTCATGGGACGATCAAGGCTTTCCTATTTGTGCAAAGGCGCTTGAGATTGCAAAAATGAAAGACAAGTCAAAGCTTGGGAAGCCAGTGAAGATTAAAGTAATGGCAGATGGGAGGAACCAGGAGCCTGATCAGAAAGAAAGTGTGAAGATAAATCTTTCATCTGTCGCTCGGGAAACTGCAGCCTCCAATGAAACAATGCCATCCCATAAAGTAACAAGCTCTATTTATCCACTAAAATGGCTGCTGCAGCTCCTGAGCAAACTTCCGCGGGTTTTCTAGATCCTCATACACGAGCAACCAATTTCGAAATTCACAATGCTTGTTAACTGAAAATAGCTGGCAATACAATTGCGAGTAATCTAGCCAAGTTTATAGCGTCATGGGCTTTGTCCTGTATCCAACATGATCTGGAGTCGGGCGTAGAGATGTAGCTCTGCTTCTTGAAGATTTTGGGTCAAGTGACGTCTGTTTCAGCTATGCTTTAGAAAGTGAACACCCTCAATGTAACAGAAGCAGCTTCTGATCTGTCTTGACATAACCTGTACGATACTGTTGTTTGATGGGGAAAACCTGTGAGGCTTGTAACCATTTGTAATTCTGCTATGTAACTATTACTAGTAGCTCAGCTGTGTTCTCCCCTTCATTGCATTTTGGAGCCCTAGTTTGTTGCTTTTGTTTTTACAGTGTGTGCATTTGGGATGATGAATTCATCCTCCATCCTCAGCATATCTGAAATTAAAGAATATAAGATGGAAAAGGAATCATTTGCGTGTAAACCACCCCATCCATTTTGCACAACTGAAACTGAAAGTCGTATTTTTTCCTTCTGCAATTGTGTGTTAGGGTGTACATTCTATAAAATCGAATTAAATTAAATTTTTGATATATCGAATTTTTGATATATCGAAATTTTGATATATTAAAATTGCTTTTTGAAGTTTTTACTTCGCTTTGATAATTTATTAAAATTTTTTTAGTGTATTCAATTTGGTATTTTTGTATATTGAATTTTAATTTAAAAATTTTAAAAATAAAAATAAATAAATTTATATTTAAAATTTTAGATTTTGATTATATTGTTTATGAATAAATATTAAATATTTTATTTTAATATTTCATTGTTTTAATTTAAAATTTTCAAAGATAAAAAATATATCTATTATAATAAAATATATTTTGTTTAACAAATATAAGATAATAATATAAAAATT
The DNA here is from genome assembly GCA_019155195.1 of Avicennia marina. Lineage (NCBI taxonomy): Eukaryota > Viridiplantae > Streptophyta > Magnoliopsida > Lamiales > Acanthaceae > Avicennia > Avicennia marina. The sequence continues at coordinate 1,737,786 of CM032783.1, read as the reverse complement.
TATAAAATAAAATATTATATCGTATATATAAAAAATTTAAAAGAAAAACAAGTAAATATATAATAAACATTAAAGATAAAAATAAAATTCAATATTATATGTTATAAACCTAAATATTAAAATTGAATCTAAAACTAAAATTTTAAGAATTATCATATAGAATATCGAATTAAAATTTTAATTTGATATTCAATTTGTGCTAAAATTTCCAGTTTAATTGGATTCTGTCAATTTACCGCAGACGCGTAATTCCGCAGCACACAAGAAAGGGAATACGCGTCACTGTTGGTCCGTTGACGATTTTAGTTTCCCTTCCAATACGATTTCATTTCCCGTGGTCCCCGGTTAAGGAATCGCGTTTCCGGCTTCCCAGGGCAACGACGTATCTGCGGGGTTGCCATCTGTCGTATCTTCGTGTGGAAACGGGCGCGAGAAGGATAAACCTTTGTGCCTCCTTGTCTTCCCTCCCTAAACCCCTCTATCTCAATGTCTTCAACGGACGTCCGTACGTTGATGTCTTTCTGTAATAGTTGTTCTTCACTATTTCCTCTCCTCAATTCTTTTCCTTCTTCAACTGGCTTATCTCTCTCCGCCCACCCTCAGTTTCAACTTCATCTTCGGAGGCCATTTCTTGCTCCCTTGACGGCCGCCAGTTTCTCCGCGAACACAGGAAGAGGTGATTTTTTGTCGGCGGATATAAGGGAAGATAGGGAACAAGGTACTAGATTAGACGAAGAAGAATTGTTAGAAGAAGGATGGTCATCCGACGAGCAGGATGCGGAAGAATTTGACGTCCAAGAATTCGAGCGAGAGGCCAAACAAGCTGTCAAGGAGTTCTCCGATTCCTTGTCGCGAGAATTGAAAATTGGTTCGGTTCTTGAGTTCTTGACGCTGGTTCCTGAGGTTTTCTTTTGTTGGTAATCATTTGCATTGCCAGTGTTAGTAAAATGTTGACTCTGAAATTGAAGAGTTAACTCGTTATTCTTGTTTATGTTTTCTTTGTTGCAATATATTCCCTCTCTGTCTCACGTAAGGACTGAAAATCGACATGATAATGTTGAATACGTAGGCTGTGAATATTAAGTTGATTATGAGGATTAAGGGTTTTCTTGCATCTTGTTGCTTCTAAAATTAATGTTGGAAAATTTTAAGTGGACGTGTGCCTTTCTATCAATGTTGACGCCCCATATGCCATTGATGATTTCAGAAGATGAAGTTTTCAAGCAGAAGGAAACTCGGGGAAAGCAGAAGAGGCGAACAAGTACCAGCAGCAATGTCAGTGAAATTCTTGTCTTGGTCTTCATTTATTCCCTTTTAGTGTTTTCTCTGTCCTGTTCTTAATTTAGCTGATTCAAAATGAAGGAAAGATTGAAGATAGAAACAGAGACTCTTTAGCAGCACTTCGTATGTGTTTTATTAGGCAGATTATCAAAATGGTAGTTTTCATCTTTGTGTGATTGATTTAGTAAATCTTCACTAAAATTATTTTGACATGTCTGGTGAATCACAGGATTTTTATCACGAAAGAGAGGTTTTGATAGTTGTTTGTGGGCTTACTTTGTAGTAGTTAAGAGAGTAGAAGAATTTATTCAATTGTGTTAACATCTACACTCCTTACTGATAATTATATGCATCTGTGAATTTGTTCATCTTGGCAAAATAGGTTGCAATAGCTTGTTTTATATATTGATTTCCTGGCTTTACGTTTTTCTGTAGGTTCCTGATCATCTTCTTCCTAGGGTTGCAATAGTTGGAAGGCCAAATGTTGGTAAATCAGCACTTTTTAATCGTCTTGTTGGGGTATGTATCATTAGCCTCATCTTGTTGGGTTATGTATCATTAGCCTCGTTTTGTTGGGGTATGTATCATTAGGCTAAGTTACAGTTGCTTTTACCAACCTGAAGCTCAAATATGTTGTAGCCTGGAAATTTATTATTGTGTTTGTATGTGATTATCTTTTCTTTTAGGAGCAAAGATTCATTTACTCAACTTTCCTGTTTGCAGGGAAACAGAGCCATTGTGGTTGATGAACCAGGTGTTACCAGGGATCGGTTGTATGGTAGATCGTATTGGGGAGACTTTGAATTTATGGTAATCGATACTGGAGGTGTGCTTACAATTTCAAAGTCCCAGGATGATGTCATGGAAGAACTAGCCATATCTACAACCATCGGCATGGAGGGGATTCCTCTTGCCTCCAGGGAGGCTGCTGTTGCAAGGATGCCTTCCATGGTTGAAAGACAAGCTACCATTGCTATGGAAGAGTCATCAGTCATTATATTCCTTGTTGATGGTCAGGTATGGTTCTTCACAGTGCTACTGGTACTTTGAGAAACTGTGCTTATTTATCTCTTCAATTTTGTGTGTTTGATGTAGTGCATTATCTTCTAGAGGCTTTATTGGTGGCTGTCATATATCAATATAGTTTAAATGAAGTTTAACGGAACTAACTGATCCTGGATTTTCTGATACTGTTCATGATGGTGAGAAAGTCCAGACAGAACATTTCTGTGCAATAACAGAGTTTTATGCAACTTTCTAGCCTTGGAAAAAATAACAAAAGAAGAAGAAAATAACATTTTATCCTGCAAAATGACTTCTTCTCCATGAGTTGAGGGAAAAGGTTTTTACATATAATATGCGTGGATTAACTGCTCCAAACTGCTGTCTAAAAGTCAAGGGTTTTCATTGTTCTTTCTTATAACTACAATAGCTTGAAAGAACTGGGAAACTAAAGTGTACCTTATATTGTAAAAGTTAAGGAAATTTATTTGTTTATTTATTTATTTTTTATGACTAAGTTGGTGTGCTAGAGCGCAAGCTTTGTTCATTGTGGGTAGTCTAAGACAAACCGTTAACAGGCAGGTCTAACTGCAGCGGACATTGAAATAGGGGATTGGCTACGCAAGAATTATTCACACAAATGTATTGTTTTTGCCGTCAACAAATGTGAATCTCCTCGTAAAGGAATCATGCAAGCATCAGAGTTCTGGGCTTTGGGGTGAGGAGTAACTTGCTTTTTTTGTTCACTGTGTATGAATATTTTTATCATTTATGTGTTGTATAACTCATATGGCATGGAAAGTTTATTTATTTCATCATACAAGAGGAAGAGGGATCGTATTAAACTTGGATTTCCTTCCAGCAGACATTAGAAAGAACAAAGGAGGGAATTTGGATGGGTGAAATTTCTACACTTTTCTTTTTTAAATATTACTCACTACCATGTTTCAATATGTATTAATGGTCGTTCATTTAGTCCACCTCTCTTGTCTCCCTCCTCCTCCCAACATGAGAGTGACTAAGAAAGGGTGGGTGAAAGTGACATCAGTAGTCTAGTATACTATGTTATGGGCCCATTATCATGTTAAAGCTATATACTATGCATTTATGCCACAGCACATACCACAACTGGTACTATAATGGTATCCTTATGTCTATTAACATAAAAATTGGTTTTGCTTAATTAAATATCTATGAACAGTTTCTTTTATTCTTGTATCTTGTTTTGAATTTCTGTTCTCATTCCTTGATCTGTTAGATTTTCACCCCTTCCTATATCTGCTATATCTGGGAGTGGAACTGGGGAGCTTCTTGATACCATCTGCTCACAATTGAAAAAAATTGAGGTGAATTTTCTTGCAGTATAGATGCTTCATAACACACTGTATTAAAGCTATGAATTTAAAGTCAGATGCTTCTCATGCTTATAGTTGACTGGGCAATGTGCTTTTGTAGTACAATTTTTATAAAACTTTACCTATCAAGTAATATTTATTCTAGTTTTGGAAATTTTCTAAGATAGCTTTGTTGCTAGATAGTGATCTTTGAATATGTGCTGGAGGAGATTGCTCGTAAATATTCATGCGTGAAGTCCAATCTAAGCCTAAAAATTAAAGTTAGTTTTGAGCTTTATGAACACACAAAGCATTCCTACTTGCCATTCAGGAACATGAAACAAAATAAATGTTGTTCTCATTATTCCCTTCTTCCGCAATCCTTACATTCCCAAGACATTGGTGGCAGAAATATTTCGGAGTGATGAGGTTTGCCTATGACAAGCTCTTAATAGTACCAGACATCAGCCAGAAATTTCATCATTTGCCTGCCCCTCAAATATGAGCCAAGTATGGGATCTTTTGCTTCTTCTGTCCCTTCCATTAAAGCCTAACTAGCCAAGTTTGGTATCAGGCTGTTATACCACTAGAAGCCTATTCATATGTCAATTACTGCTTACAAGTCACCTCAGCTTGGCCTCCATTCTTGATTTTAAAAGTTGGAATAATACAATTTTTAGCCTATACAAGTATATTGACTTAGTTTTTCCTTTTTTTAATTTGTTCAGTGGTATATTCTTTATTAATTGGGGTTAAAGTTATGATTTCTTCTTTGATATGCTCAGTTAAATATTGTCAAGAGAAATAAGTGGAAAAAAAGAAAAAATTGATTATCCTATTGGTGATTTTTTCCAGGACTCACAGAACCTTGATGTTGAAGAATATGTTCCATATATGGCCATAGTAGGCCGACCAAATGTAGGAAAAAGTAGTATTTTGAATGCTTTGGTTGGTGAGGATAGGACGATAGTCAGTCCAGTCAGTGGAACCACACGTGATGCCATTGATACTGATTTTACTGGTTCTGATGGCCAGGTTGGTTAGTTCATGCTTTTAATAATGTCATGCACTAGCTATCTTTCTGTATTGACATGATACTTATGCAAGCTTTCATCCGACAACCTTAGTTGCTATAGCAAAACCGGTAAAAAAAAAAAAACCAATAAAGGAAGGAAAGAAAGAAAGAAAGAAAAAACACATTTTTTTCTTGTCTATTTGAATTTTGAATGGCTCAATATTCTCTATGCAGATAATACTGTACATTTGAAATTCTTGCTTATGTGCTTCTTTTTCATTTTTTCATTTTTTTTTCTATTCAAAATCTCCGAGTTAGCACTGGCTTATGTGTTCCTCAATGAGCCAGAGCTGATTGGCTATATTTACATAATCCTGCATTATTGGTTTGTATGATTAGTCTTATTTGGGATAATTGCACATGCATGTGTATTAATATGTAAAATGATAGCATTCGTGTCAATGCCTAATCAAAGATATTGAAATTGCACTTGTAAAACATTCTTGTCATTTTAAGTAGATATACAGCAGACTGCTGCACTTTCACCAAGTTCAAAGTGAGGGAAGATTAACATCATGAACACCAAGACAGAAATTTTTTACTATTCTCATGTAAATCCTCTCATTTCCATAGTAGTAGAAACAACTAGCCAGATCCTTTCTTAGCTTTCTATTTTTCTTTTCAAACCTTAAGCAGTGTCTTCTTCCCTAATGTTACTCAATTTCTGGGAAACCTAAATCACATGGAGCTGGGTAGGGCAGAAGATGGTTGCAATCATGTTTGATGTTTCTCTTCATTTAAGTACACAACAGATTAAGAAGCATTGAAATTCTTGACAATTGAAAATCTTGACAATTGAAAAGTATTGGCACACTGCATATGAGTATCATGTTTTGCAGAAATTTCGCCTTATAGACACGGCTGGTATCCGTAAGAGAGCAGCTGTAGCTTCATCAGGTAGCACCACTGAGGCTCTGTCTGTTAATCGAGCATTTCGTGCCATTCGTCGTTCTGATGTTGTTGCCCTTGTCATCGAGGCAATGGCCTGCATAACGGAACAGGTAAGTAGACCCTGGATTTTGGCATCTTTTTAATCTTTATGAATAGAGTTAAACGATCCTAAATTAGAGTTTTTGAGGTTGCATGAATTCATGTGTGCGCATTTGTATGTTCGGCTTTTGAAGGCTCTTGTGAACATTTCTCTAAGCAGCTTTGGGAACTGAAAATTGGAAAATTTTGCATTACTTCTATAAAGCAGTCTTTATATTTTCATTTTGGAGTATTGTTGGCAAATTAGCTTTTAGATTGAAATTTGATTATTGTCATCATAAGAGCTTTCTATCTTTTTCAATTTCTTCTCATTTTTCTGTTCCTTATATTCTAGTTTTTATCCTATGCTATTTTCTAGGATTTCAAAATTGCTGAACGGATAGAAAAAGAAGGCAAAGGTTGCTTAATTGTTGTCAACAAATGGGACACTATACCCAATAAGAATCAGCAGACTGCTACTTATTATGAGGAAGATGTCAGAGGGAAGCTTCGCCTTCTCAACTGGGCACCCATTGTGTACTCAACAGCAATACAAGGGCACAGTGTTGACAAGTATGTTCTTAAATGGAAGTCATGATGCAAATGCAAGATCTTTTATTAAGTTCTCACTTGCAACTTTGAATTATTTTTGTTTGCCATAAATTTAAAGTTGTTTTTTAATGCATTGGCCTTAGTGGCCCCTTCCCCCAGTAATGATAAATGAAACTGGTGAATCATTGCACTACTTGGACCTACATAGCTAGCGAAGGATTTTTTATTTCGATATCTAGCAAAACACAGCATCTCTATGCTCCTCTGTGTTATCGAGAAGGTAGCTGTTTTTATATAACATTCTCAATTTTCTTTTTAATCTAATTTAAATTGCCCATATCCCAGCTTCTAGTGTCTTGATAAATTCTCCTTTGTTGTACTCAGATTTGAAAAATCCAATTGCATGCTATCATGGTCTTTTAATACTGATGAGAAGTGTTAGTTCCATTTCACCTGTTATGAACTTAAGCAGGGATCAACCATCTTAGTATCTGAGGAAAACCATACATTTATAGCAGATATATTTTGGCTTATGTTTCAGTCTTGGGTTAGCCAAGACGATTGATTAGTGCTAAGTTTTTATTGTTCAATTTTAGATTTTCCTTTTTATGTTACAGGATCATTGCGGCTGCTGGTACGGTTGAAAAAGAGCGATCGAGGAGGTTGTCAACGGCAATATTAAATCAAGTGGTAGGAGAAGTTGTTGCATTCAAGTCACCTCCAAGAACTAGAGGTGGAAAAAGGGGTCGTGTTTATTACTGTACTCAGGTGCTCATGCTTTCTTGGGATTTTATTGCATATAAAATGCTCTTTCTATGTATTTACATAACAGTTGCTTTTTTTTATACCATGCGGGATTTGTTTTATGTAATATTACAAGCCACAATAGTTGGAACATGAAATTAGTCATATGTTGATGTGTCTTAATATAGGCCAGTGCTTAATGAACTCTTAAAATATTTAAGTTGCACATTTCAACTGAATTTATTCCTTAGTTGTAAGCAATGTAGGATCTGGAAATATGATGCCAACAACAATCTTCAATCACTTTGTTTCACATACCTTATCATCTAGTTTTCCATTTGGTGCACAAAAATGTACATTAAATTCATGTCCTGCTACCAAACTATAAATGTGTTAAAAGCCACATCTCTGCCACTGGTCCACCTAATGAATGAATTTTTACAGGCAGCTATTAGGCCACCAACATTTGTGTTCTTTGTAAATGATTCAAAGCTTTTCCCTGAAACATATCGGCGATATATGGAGAAGCAGCTAAGATCGAGTGTAGGTTTTACAGGCACACCTATTCGGCTTCTGTGGCGTAGCAGAAGAAAATCAGAGAAAAATGCTGGTAAGTTGAAAGACAAGTTTGCTGCATTTCTTGTTGAAGTCTATGTTGATGGTTACCATTAAGTGCCCTCAATTACAGGAAGGGCTACATATGAATAGTTGTGTTGTCTTAGTCTCCTATATTGGTGTGGTACGTAGATTTTTGCAGTCCTTCGACCTTTTTTGCATGCTTTCCTTTTTGATTTCTGTGGTGACCACTTTTTCTTCTTTTTAATCGTTTCAATAAATTCAGGTTTATTATAAGAATGAGAAATGGTAATTGCACAGCTTTCTTGTTATATGGATTTTCTCAGGAGTATCAGTATATTTATGTATCACTATTGTTTTCCAGGAATGGACGCTTCACCAAGGACACAGGTGAATTTATCACAGGTTGACAGAAAATTGGGAGCAACGACATAATCTAATACATTAATGCAGAATGCCTGGAGGGGTGATTCAGTAAGTGACTATGTGGAAAGCACCCATGCACAATCAAACCTAGCCCAGTCTCCCTGAAGATTTAGGATGATAACAATACAGAATGTGCTCACAAGGACAATCCTTTTTTTCATCTTTGGGTGTGTGTATTGTGTCTATCTAGATATGAGAGTAGCAGTAATTAACTTGGAATTTGAACTATATATGTTTTTGAAATTGCAGATATACTCAGAAAGATTATTCACGTGTGAGAATACTCTAAATTCAAAAATCCTACTCTTCTCTTGCACAGCTCAAATAGCGAAGAGTAGTGCTTATTTATGCATGGATTGCTGATGGATAAAGAGACATTGAAAGATAGTGAAGATTATCAGTTCCACATGAACTCAAGTGTCCAATAACAACTCAAATGGCTGGCTTCCCGAATAACACTCTTTTGGAGGAGACATTATTACTGTTAGTTGGTTGTGGGGATTGTGAATGGAGGTGGTGATTTGTAATAATATTGTGGTGATGGTGCTTGTTCTGTGTTTTGGTGACTGCTGCTGGGCGGCTATGATGCAAATAGCCGGATCACTTGCAAACAATGGTGTCTGCACCAGTCCTAGTTTTCCAATGTTTTTCCATCTTTAGGAGATCCAACTTTATGTCTTATGAACGAAGGGATGAGCCCTGTGTGTGTGTACACTGATTGGTGTTATTGAAAATGCAACAATTGACAGATCCAACGGCTGGATCAAGGTGTGAAAATTTAACTTGATCAGAAATTTCAGCGTTGTTTCTGTATGTACTTCAACCATACATTTGATGAATTGGTTGAGCCCTCGCACGAAATACTGCACCCCGGGAACTGCCTCTGTTTTTCCTACTCATAAGCATTGCTAAAAAACTAATAAAGAACAGAAAAAGGAAAAGGACTCTGCCCATTTAAAAGAAAAATATATATAAACAAGGCTTTAGTTACTTCCATAGACAGCAAGCTACTTAGTTTAGCATAGAAGTTGGACAAGTATTTTTGCTTCCAAGCCCCCCATGCACAAAGCCAAGCAGGTGCGTGTAAGAGAAGATGACAAACTGCGATTTCATTTTCAGTTTTAGCACAGACTAGAGAAGCTTGCCTATCAGCACTCACATACAAACACACATGGACAGGACAACGCATCAAGGTATGTACATTTCATTTCATTCGATCAACAAGAGAGGACGACGAGATTCCAGCATCAAAGTAATTCTTGGACAACATAGATGTGAAAAGATTTGCAACAACAAAAGGGCTAATGCTTATCCTGGATATATGAAATTACACGACTGCAGATGTCCGAGCAATCCAACAACAAAGATGAATGGACTTCTATTCCTGCCACAGCATCAAGCCCCCACTGCCAATACAGATGCCTAGGCATTTCCGGGAAACCATGGCAGCCCAGGTTGAAGGCATTGCTTGGAATCCGGAATTGGCACAATTGGGCCAAGAAAGATGCGCCACAGGTCAAGTATAATGGTGACAAGCATTGCAGCACCTAAAGCATCAATGGCCACTCTGGGCAAGTCCCACTTGTCACCAGGTTTCTCATCAATCCTTATCATTGCAAACAAGTCCAATTAGATCAAATGACAACAAAAGAATGCGACTTTGACACAATGATTTCCAAATTCTCATCATTTCAGTCTGTTACATTTCACTTGGTGTTTAGAAGTTCTTTCCATCACAATTTATTATAAGATTATTGAAAGAACAGTAATACTGCAAACCCTACAATCCACAGTCTTGGATTGTATCCAAGACCAGATGCTGTAAGTTTACAAGGCATTAGGCCCTGAATGCTCTGGTTTGTGGAAGTCAGATCCACAAAATCATTCACAACTCACATCATTTTGTACCCAAGATCTCTTTAATCTCAGTTTCTAGTATCTTTTTTCATTTCAAATGAGTATGGGCATTATAGAAATCAGTTTATTAAGCCAAATATCAGTGGGGGGGTTTTTCTCTTTTTTCTTTTCACTTCCTTACCTATTTGTGCGCCAAATTTGTGTCAAATAACCATTTCTTCCAGTCAAAAACACATTTGATTAAGAACATATTTCAATAGTTGGATAGTCATCTATAGCTGTATGAATCAAATTTCTTTTACCACCAAGAGTGCTATTCCTTTTCCTAATATTTAAACCATACTGATTCTGCATTCTTGCATGGTTTCATGCTCTACAATTATACATTATGGCACTACCTCAAATACCACAAGAATTTCCAGACATAACTAGACAAAGGCTGAAAAGGTGAGGCAACTTGACAAGAGAGAGAAAAATCAAGACAAAAGCTTGTCGCACACATGCACACACGTGTATGGTAGAGATGGGGAGAGAGAGAGAGAGAGAGAGTTACCTCAAAAACATAGGGAAGCTAACAAAGAAATAAATGGCATAAAACAAGCAGCCAACTTTGTACATGGAAGCTCTATCCACAAATGTATAGTAAGGAAACTGCACACAAAAGCAGAAGATTAATTCTTTGTTACACTTAACACATAAAACAAAACTGATAAGCACAAAAATGCAGCCCCAGGAACAAAGGAAGTACATATCTATAAACCATCAAATTTTACCCACATTAGCAATAGCTACAGTCTCCAGATATGCTACAAAATATGAAAGCGCTAGAATCCAGGCAGCTTTAAAAAGCCACTGGGTTTTCTCTGGCAAGTGAGCAATAGAATGTTGGAGTCTGCGAAGAGTCAAATTCGACGTAACATGGTAAAACAGGAAGCATGCATGTGTGAGAAGGAAAGTTGTATGTGGTACCTGCAATGAATTATTTTATGGTTATCCTGAATAATAATCAAACAACAAAATGGCTATAAGTAAGAACCAAAGACAAAGTTATTTGGCTCACATTATTCATTTTCCATGATGGGAATGTGTATGAAGCGCCCAAGACTGTAAAAAAATAGTGGGTCCAAAAGTAATTCCCAACATAGCTGAAAAGTATGATCCACAGATTAGCCTGGCAGAACAACAATTTTCTAGTTACAGCAAGGCAGACATCCAAAAAAATAAATACCAGTAGTTATTGATGGATGGGCAAAACAGTAATAAACACAAAAGCTTGGCCTGAAGTCTGAAGCTTGATATCATTAGTATAATAAAGGTAATTAGTGAACTGCTTTAAGCTAAGTCGCCTGACAGAGGATTGTTTTCCATGCAAGCTACTAATTATTTATTCTGTCATGTGCTTGAAAATCTCTATATCAATCTTCCATCAATCAGTGCCAACCAATTTTTTGAGCAAGAGCTGCAGTTGATCCAAACAGATCTGCAAAAGAAACTAAGAAAAACATATTTTTCTAGCAAAACTTTAAGACAGATTTCAATTCTTCCACCTCACATATAAGATGCATTAGAAGCTGGGATCAATCATGCATTTAATAGACTTAAAGAGTAACAGTTTTATATGCCGTGCATGTGATGGGCAGTCCTACAGCCCTGTCTCATTGGGATCCTTCCAAAAATAATTGGAAGTTAATTGACCAATAGACTTACGGAACCATTCAGATAAACTGTAGTTTTAGAAACAAACAATACTTACTTTTACCCAATAACGATCCTTCCAACACAAGGTTCTATCTGCCTGAAAAGAAGTTTGGAGGGGAAAAAACTGTTACATTAACAACATGAAAGGAAACAAGAAACCCTTAATTTACCTTCCCAACAAGAATCATAGGTATAAGGAAAGCAGGAAGTGCTGAAACAAGTCCCAGGAACAGGTACTCCCACTCCCTGAAATTCTGATAAAAATCTAGAGTTAGTACAGTTTCTAGAACATGCTTCATTAATGCGGTATAACATCAGAAAAGCTACAGCATTTAAGTTCATCTGCAGACAGAAATAAAGAGGATGACAATCAATCGACAAATTGGCAGAAAGATCAACAGAGCGGCAGCTATAATTTTTTTATTCAATTTTCAAGGGCATAAATATATGACCAATCATGAATCTAAACACAACTCGCTGTACATTATACAAGAGACCGAATTGATAAGTATATTACACTTAACTGCATCATGAAGTGATGAATAGTGGAGAACTATCGCACCATGACACAGCTATTAACTTCAGATTTTGCTATCTCTATAGTTTTGGGTCGAGGATGAATTTTCCAGAACAATTTTTTCACAAAAAAAATAAAAGAAATCAAATACTAATATTAAATTCTTCCATCAGTTCAAACATTTGCAATTCTCCATACATGTTATTAAGCTCATAACTGGCCTATCTGATACTGCTAGTGTAACGACCAAGAAATTGAGTAGATAAACAGGGTAAAAGTAAAGTATGAAAATTTCTTGGTCGCATCTCCGTTAATTAATTGAAATTTGAGACATACTTTTCCAGCATAGGAAAAAAAAAAAAGAAAAAAGAGAAACATCACTGTCTTTATATACATATAAAACAAATCAAATGTTCATCCCCTTTTTTTCTGACACAACAGATCCATCTACATCTTCACTAGAAAATGCTAACAAATTAAGTCAACTAGATGATACCTCATAAAGTTTGTAGGGAACAACAATGCCAAGGCAGAGGGTGAGCCAAAAGGGCGTGTACAGAAGGAAGAATATTTCACCCCATCTTTTGCTAGGGTTTTGAGCCAGCCAGAGATTTGAACTTGAACCCACTTCACAACCTGCAAATTCACCACAGAAAAGTTAAAGACAGAAAAAAACCCATAAATGTTGACACTCCCACATTTAAACTAGAAGATTCATTTCTCCGTGAAGGTCGGATTTTACCCCCCATTTCTTTCCGCAATTGTCAGTGCAAACGTAACAAGAGCCGTACTAATACTAATTTGGTTTTTTAATTAGGCACCAAAAACTAAGGGGCGAAAGATCGAATCTTGAATATCGAGATTTGTTCTTTATGGCTTGACTTCAAAAGCAAAGAGAAAAATGTCCCCCAAAGAAGAAATGGTAAAGAAACAGGAACGAAAGAGCGGATTCTACTTGAGAGTGTCACAAGCCACGAGAAGCTGTTCTGAGAACAGTCAGGGGAGTAGGATGGCGTGTGGGTGAGGTGGACTTCTGTTTTTCGTTTTAACCATAAAATCGAGGTAGGTTTTGATATGTTATATTGTTATTTTAATAAAAATATATAATTGTAGAAAATAAATTTTTATAATTATGTTTATATCAATTTTTGTTTTATAATTTTTATCATTTTCTTTGTTTCTTTTCATCATTTTATTTATGTTTCCATTCAAATTTTTTTATTTTTATATTATCTTGACCTTTCTCTATTTTCTTATTTTATTTAATAATTATTTTTACATAATATAAAATCACAGAATTTATTTATTTTAATTTATGTTTTCTATATATTTTCTTTTAATTTGTTATGTTTGTTTGTATTTTATCCCAAAATTTCTCTTTTTTTAAATACTTTTGATATTTCTTTATTTTATTATTAGAGTAATCTTTGTGTTTTTTAATTTTAAACAATTTTATTTTTATTAATAAAAATATAATAATTTTATAATTTATAAATAATTTTGCATGTGCATAGAATGTGTAGCATTTACTAGTTATAGTATCATTATTTTAATAAAGATTTATATTTGCGCCAAATAGATTTATATAATTACCTTTACTGTAAATACTTTTATTATTTTTATCATTTGCTTCTCTATTTTCATTTAATTTACCATCTATATTTATATATGTTTTCTGAAATTTTATTTTTTTAATTTTTTTTTGAGTTTTTATTATTTTTTATTTTAAATATTTTTCACGATGTAGAAGCACACTGTTTTCTCTTTTTTCATTTTATTTTTATTTTTTCTCAACTTTTTTAATCATTGGTTTCTCTTGAATTTTCTCTTTTTCTCAAATTTTCTTGATATTTTTTTTATTTTATTACTTAAATATTCTTTATACTTTTCAATATTTAAATAATTTATTTTTATTAATTAAAATCTAATAATTTAATAATTTATGAATAAATTTGCGCATGAATAGAGTATGCAAATTTTACTAGTTATATACTCTTACAAAAATCTTATTAAATCTTTCAATAATTTTTTCAAAACAGTCTTTATATCTTATTAGTTATAGACTCTATTTCTTGAAATAACTAATATTGATCATTTTAATAAATTTTTTAAAATACTCTTTTCTAGTTAATTTATTTGCACCATTTAAAAATTACTTGTAGTATTAAATATAAATAAATCAAAATCCCTTTAGTTTTTTCTTCTTTTTTTTTCTCTTCATTACTGTTATTTTAGTTTCTTTTCCCTCCTTTTCGTTACCTTTAATTTGTTCTAGGTATTCTTTTAAAAATCTATAATTAAATAATTTTTTTATTGTTACATAAAAACATAATTACTTTACACTTTATTATGATTATAAATTTCTTATGAACACACGCACACATATTGCCACGCACCAATCACTGTTGCTGTCAGCTCGAAGGTGATTACATCAAACTCTGCAATTTAGAACTAGTGAGCTTTCAAGCTGGGGCAATTGCTCACTTGGTGCTCAGTTGCAGGGCCATCCTCGAATAGCAGCTGAGTGAGTCTCTGCTCAAAATGCCAGATATTCAAGATACGCCCATGACTGTTGCCATGCTTGTCTCACACAGAGACCGTGCTGGAGATATTGATGGTGCTGATGCTGTGCCGGATTCAGCAATACGATGACGGTGTAATGCTGTGACTGAAGACAATAAGCTTGATGTCATCATGCAAGAAGTGATTTCATAGAAACTGAGACATGGAATGAAGGATGAGGCAGCTCTGTCTCTATGAGGAGCTTGTAAAAAGCCATGGAATTGTTGAGGCTTTGGTAGGGCTTATTCAGACTGCTGCTCATACAGGTTTTGACAAGGCGGAATACTATGAGAAGCAGTCGACACAGCTACTTGGTCTGAAAAGAATTGAAATTGAGAGTTTAGAGAAAACTTCTGGTGCAAAGCACACTGAGAATGGTCCGGATGCGCACATTGCTGAAGCATGTGAACCGAAAAATAAGGAGAAAACAAAGAAGGAAAGGAAGAGAAGCCAAAGTATCCGAAAGGTTTTGACCTGGCACTCCAACCCAAGTCCTCCACCAGATCCAGGAAGGTGGTTGCCAGAGAGGGAGAGATCCAGTTATAGGCCGAAGAGGAAGGATAAGAAAGCAGCTCAAATCAGGGGCTCTCAAGGTGCAGTTGTTACAGAGGCTAATGGCAACATCAACTCAAAATCAAGCCAGGCAGCTAACTCTAAGGGAAACTCTGGGAACCGAAGTACAGTGCAATCCAAGAAGAAAATTCAGGTAATGGATCTTCATGCTGCTGTCAGTTAAAGACTATAATCTCACTAATGAGTACTGTACCCTTCTAGTTGATTTAATGAGAGAGTTCTGTCCAGGTTGGTTATGACGTTGCTGCATTTTTAAGACGGGTTTACATAGTTATTCGTCCGAGAGGAAGTTGATGAAGTACTTTATAATTCTCGGTAAGGTCAGTTCTATTGACAAAAAATGTAAACATCAATCTATGGAAAATTTTGTAGGTATCTACATGCATGACAGTTGACAAAAACCCACCTAAAGAAAATTCTAAATAAATTGCATAGTAAAAGGGATTCAGATAGTTAGATCAGCTGCAAACCTCAGAACAAATCGGGAACTCATTCTTCAGACTGGATGCGCATTCTACAAGCTCCATTTGTTTAGACAACTGCACCAAACATTCATATATCTGATTGGATTGGGAATGAGACTTGTCCCTGACCAAGAACTCATGGATATTTCCATCAACTTCAATGGAGCTGCAACCAGGGGTCTTATCTACTCCTCTCTCCTTCATCATCTTCCTCACTTCCCCAGCCTCATGCCACATATTTGCTTCAACGTACATGTTTGCAAGCAGAACGTATATTCCACTGTCATCAGGATCCAACTCAAGAAGTTTCACAGCGGCTTTCTCTCCCAACTCGATGTTCTCGTGAATTCGGCAAGCAAAAAACATGGCTCCCCAGACCACAGCATCTGCTTCCATAGGCATGCTTTCAATAAGTTCCATGGCTTCTTTCAGAAGGCCAGCCCTGCCAAGAAGGTCAACCATGCAAGAGTAGTGCTTGATTTGGGGAGGAATGTTGAACTTGGAGCACATTTGAGAGAATATCTTCCGACCCTCCTCCACCAGACCTCCATGACAGCATGCTGACAAAACTCCCAGAAGAGTTATTTCATCTGGTTGTAGACCAGCATCAATCATCTCTAGGAAACATGATAAGGCATCTAGTGCATCACCATGAAGTGCTAAGCCACCGATTATAGCAGTATAAGTTAGTGCATTTTTGGCAGGAATCTCGTAGAAAACCTGAAGCGCCTTTGTTATGTTACCGCACTTGGCATACATGTCGACCAAAGCTGTTCCGAGGACAACATTCAGAGATAGATTATGTTTCTCTATGTAATGATGAATCCAGATTCCAACGTCAAGTGCTCCAAGTTGTGCACAAGCAGATAAGCAGCTAACCATGGTCACCTCATCAGGCTCAACTTTCATGGCTTGCATCGCTTGAAACAAAGACAATGCTTGCTTGCCACGCTGTGCTTGAACATAAGCACTCAACATTGCATTCCAGGGGAAGACATCCTTCTCCGGCATTGCATCGAAAAGTCTCCTAGAAACATCCAAGTGACCAAATTTCGCATACCCCACTACCATGGTTGTCCAACTCACCATCGTCTTGTCCTCCATCTTCTCAAACAACTCCTTTGCCTGCTCAAGATCTCTGCACTTCACATACATGTCCAGAAGCGCGTTAGCCAACGGAATGCTCATATGCAACCCTTGGGCTCTTATACGCCGATGGAATTCACGTCCAAGCTTCAAATCCTCTAACTGTGAGCATGCCATAACAACACCAATCATTGTAACCTCATCTGGATCGACCTCTCTCTCCTTCTCCACTTCCCTGTACATCCTTAAAGCTTCCTTCCCTCTCCCGCTCCTCACGTACCCATTAATCAAAGAATTCCAAGAAACCAAGTCCCTCACACAACTTTCCTCAAACACTTGGTTGGCAGCCTCTAACTCCCCACAAGACACCAAAAAATGAATCAAAGCATTGTGCACAAATATGTCAGCTTCATAATTCATTTTCAATACATGACCAAGAATCTCATGCCCCATATGATAAAGCAGCAATTTAGCACAAGTTTTGAACAATAAAGGAAAAGTATAATTGTCCGGCCTCAAACTAACACCACCAACGCTAATAACAACCAACATCTGTTTGTACAAAAGAAATGCTTCGGACGGATTTTGTCCCTCACTGACGGCTCTAATGACTATATTCCAAGAAAATGCATTAGGATTCTGCATTGAAAACAATAATCTTTTGGAATAATTAAGATCACCCATTGGAGATAGTGCACAGAAAGCTATTAACCGACTATACGCCAGCCCGTCTAAAGAAAGTCCAATGACAGTCATTTGGGATTGGATTTGCTTGAGATGGATCATAGACTTGCATTTGGATTCAAGAAGAGAGAGCGTGGGGTTTGAAAGAACAAATCTGTGGGTCGTATTCCAGTCACTCGCAGTAATATTAGAATGTCTCCCGGGTTTTCTTCTTTGGGGCAAAATGGAGGGAGAGTGAAGACGGTACTGACAGAATTGGAAGGAATTTGATAAGGGTTTAACACGACAACGTTGTTGGAACCTGAGGATGACGAGAGATAGCATCAGAAATGTGGCGGGAGAGGGGCGATTCTTGGCAAGCTTGTTTAATTTATATGTTTATGGCATGTTCGGGAGAGGGTTTTTTTTTTGGTTAGAAAATATTTACGGATGGAAGTTGTGACGTTTAGTTGTAATATTTTAATGTGTTGAAAATTTTATTTTATTTGAATATATAAATAAAATATATAAAAATAATATTATCATGTGATTAGAGGTAATAATTAATTTTGAGTATATAAATAAATATGAATATGATTTTGTGTTATATATATATATATATATGTATATATATTGATTTGATTTTTAATAAGTATAATAATTAATTAATAAAAGAAAGAAATTTGAAATTTGAAATTAGGTAAACATTTTTGGTTGGGAAGCTAAAACTATTGAAAATATGGTTCCAAACACATGCAATTCTAAATTTCTTAATTTCAAATAAATCATTATCAGTGCACCACTAAAATAAATTTATATATATATAAATTTATGTATATGTGTATGTATTACACACTGAAGACAGGCGAAAAAGGCTGCGAAAGCCCAGGAGAGATACAGGCTTTTGGTTAAACAAATTGGTTTAAAGCCCGTATCTGAATACCGAGCCCAGGAAGAGCTGTTCTGTTATGCGTTGGACATTGGATTGGGATTCGTATCTATTCGTAAAACGAATCAAAATAATTTACCAAAATATTTCTTTAAAAGTGCAAATTTTAATCAAGAAAGGAATTTATAAAAGCCTGATACATATATATATATATATATATATATAGAGAGAGAGAGAGAGAGAGAGAGATAAAGACTTTGTTTGGATGTATATATTTGTTGTGGAAAAAAATTGGTGCAATTGTTTTGGTGGGTTGAAATGTTTGGATACTGTGATTTTGGTAGGAATGTAAATGGTGGATCTCTGATTGGAGAGTCCTTTCATTTCCCATTTTTCATTTTCACAAAAAAGTCTCAGAGAAAGTGGCGCGTTATGGACTTTTCTCCCAAAAAATCTCATCGAAAAAATTTTTCCTGCAACACAGGCCTTCTTTCACCTCTAATGCGGCTTTCCTTCGGAAGAAGGAAGAAGAACTCGAGCCTTCCTATTTCTCTTCCTCTCTTCTAAATTCATTTCTCTCTCCTCTCTCATTCAGACTGCCTTACTCTCGATCGACCGATTTTAGTATAAAATCCACCCGTTTTTCTCATTTCTTGACACCAGAAAATTCTCCAAATGATATGCATTCAATAGAGCTCATATTTGTCATTTTCTTGTTCTATATCAAAGACACCAGTGTGAATTAGAGTTAACCGTGGAGGAGCTTGGGTGGTTTTCGGTGGTGAGTGAAGGTGTATGTGGTAGATCAGATGAGTCTGGACTGCTAGAGACGAGATTTTTAACGGGCAAGATCCTCTTGAAGGTCCTGTAAAGAAGGAAAAGATGATGGGTGGGGTTGGATAATGCATTTTTGGAGGAGCTGTTGAGTGAGTGGTTGAAAGGAGCAAAAATTTATAGGTTAATTAAGAGAGTGAAGTTCAATCTTTTTGGAGGGCTTTTTTTAAAAAAAAAAAAATTATGGTTTCGTTATGGGAGTTTAATGTTAAATGAAGATCGTAAGTTCAATCCCACTTTTTCTCGCATTTTTTCAGAGAAAATTTTTCTTTAAAATGGATATACCAACCAATCACAACTGAATATTTTTGTCCAGAGAAGTGTTAATGTAAAAAAATATTCTATTCAAACTTTAGCAGATACAAAAGATAGAATTCAAACTTTAGCAGATACAAAAGATAGAATTCAAACTTTGAAAAATTTTTCAAATTCCAGTTGATTTAAACATCCATTTAGTGTCGAGGGTATTTGTTTGCAACAATGACTGTTCTCAACTACTCAGAGTTAAAAGTCTTGAGTACTCAATTAGTGAGTATGTAGATATAATTTTTTTAAAAATCATGCAAGTGCTGTAGTTTTGTTCGTGGCAACATGCAAATTAATAACCACTGTCTCTCACTCAGTTGATTCTTTCATAAATTTAAGGGCTCTCTTCAAATTATTCACTAAACGTTGAATATCGGACCTAATGCTTATGGGAAAAAGATCCTAACTTTCCTAAATTTTATATATATATATATATATACACATACATATATTCTTAAACTTTTCAGCATATCCAAGAAAAATAAAAAATAAAAGAAAACCAAAAGAGAAAAAAGGATAAAACTAATCTGCCTCCTTTTCTTTCCTACGCGGCTTTAAATCAATTTATGATTGATCGTTGAGCCTTAATGAGGAATAAACAAATACGTAACCAGAGGGAGTTTGGCTAAAATTATTTTTAAGGGTTTAAAAAATCATGTAATGTGTAAGATGTTTCTATACCTTATAAGCCCACAGTTTTTATTTTAAAAATAAATTAGAGAAGTGTTTAGATAAAAATAATGAAATCGTCTTATATAATTTTATTGAAATTTATAATTATAAATAAATATAATATTTTTGATGTAATATTGATAAAAATAAACTAAATACTGTTAATATAATATAATTAAAAATGATCGTGTCCTTTTGTAATATATAAAATAAATTAACTTACAAGATATTCTAAATAAGGTGAAAATGAACATCTAATTTTAGTAGCATGTAAACTAATTAACCTAAAATTTTATAAAATATTTTGAGAAACTTGGAAACCCACTAAAATCTCATAAACTCACCCAAAGACCCCATCTATTTTTGTTTTTCTTATGTTTTTCCTTTTTATCCCAAAAGGGTTATGGTTTAACTATAAGATATGAAAATTCCAAATTAAGTTAATTGGTAACGGTCGGAATATTATTATTATTATTATTTCAATTGCTTAATGCAAAACTCTAAACAAGCCAAAAGCATTTCTTTTCAATGTAGATAAAGACAACTGTTCAAAAACATTTATTTGAAATATTTTAAAGTCCGCCCCAACTCAATTCCATCAAATTTGAATCAATCTAAAGTATTTTAAAATTCACCCCAATTCAATTCAAAATCAATTAATCATACGTTTTTACGTAACTCAATTTAAAATTTACCCCAGGTTTATTCACCTGGTCTTGCTAAATGCTACCTAACTTTTCGGCTATTGTAATTCAACTCCCAAAACAACTACTGCTATAAAATCTGCTGATTCCAGTGGTGGCCTCGTTGCAATTTATCCTGCATCAGGGGGAAGCCATTAGCCATCTACACACGAAAACATCCACCAAATCAGGTCAGAGAACCAGAGAAATAAAAGACGACGTCGGGACGGGTGGTTATGAGTTAAAGGGGAGGGTGGCGACCATTATTGAACAGTACGTTTGATAATTTAATTTGACTTGATGGAGATGAGAACGGGTGTGGTGGATGGCGGCGGTGGGGACGGCAACGGAAGACGGGTAAGTTTCTGAGCTTTTAATGTCTTCTTCCGTACTTTGTATGCCACGTAGACCAGCGATTCTTGGCCGGACTTGCGAACTCTGAGGGGCGCACGCCGTTGATCGATCTGCGTCGATCGTTGTGTAGGAAATATGTTTATAATTATTATATATTTTAAATTAAATTTTATTTTTTATTTTTACCCACTTTCTCGAAAAAATACTCCAGATAACCCTAGTTACTACTCAACAATGCAATTGCTACTCTATTTTGCCGAGCTTTACCCCTTTTCCCTCAATTATTTGCAGAGCGTACACTGTGGCGACGACAGTCTCCCTCAGTTTTGTCGAGTGATACTTCCACGCGTAAGCAATGTATGCCCCATTGACAAACAGTCAGAGACTGCTGCTTCTAGGAAAATCCGACATGTTGGGTGGGCTCCACTACTGAGTAGGCCCCACGTCCAACGTATGGCGGGAGCACTACTCCTGTTATTGGAGTTGGTGCAACGCCGTCGGACGGGTGTCCCTCTACTTTTGTTCATAACGTCTCAATTACTCCTGTCCATTTTCATTTATTTCACCAATATACGGTGGCGGTCGTCTGTTTACTCTCATGTGTTATAAATTAGCACAGTCAACAAATTTTATGTTTGTAAAGACTAGAGAATGAGAATTTCATTAGCCCACATAAAAGTTCTGCACAAATTTAATCTTAGTTACAAGAGTAATAGAAACACACACGCACACACTCTTTTACATTTGTTTTTAATTTGTTAATTCAGATGTGCCTCGATATTCCTTGGGCAATAGTTGGAGCCCGACTTTTAATCTCTATACATTTTAAATTTTATACTCCTATACATATTTTTTAATAAAATTTTTATTCAAATTTTCTCTTTATTACATATATAACAAATTAATTATTTTTAACCATTATATCATCAAATCAATATCTATATATGTCATATATATATTTACATTTATATTTATTTATATCTTTAAAAATTAATTTTTTTCTTTTACAAACTATTATGTTATTTAATTATTATTATATATTATATATACTTAAATAAATTAAAATTTTTAAAATATCAAAATTTTACAATTAAACATGCATCTTATTCTAACACAAGCGTGCGTGGAGGGATGAACGGTATAGTAGACATTCTTCCTCAACTGTGAGGTCAAAGAGCTCAAAGCACACTCATCCTATGACGGGTGAGTGTGTTAAAATGAAATACGCGCGCGCGCACACACACACACAACTTTTACCAAGCACGATTGCCAACTAAACTCGTCTCCAAGCATAGCCTTGTTTTCATTAAGTCCAGAGAGTATCTCCTTCTTTCTCTCTCACATTTAACCCCACCAGGCATCTTTCATTAACATTTCTTCTTAATTTTCTCTCGTTCTTCCGCGCTTACATGTGAAGCTATCTCTCTTTAACAACCTTTGGTCAATTCTCCCACTACTTCAAACTTTTAGGGCATCCAGTGTTCTTGTTCTGATCATCACTGTCTGACCACTTGTCTCTATTCCTTTGCTTCACAGTGCATCTCCTCCAAATTCCTGGCCTAGCTAGCTCTCACAATGGCAGCAGACCCCTACTCCAATCACATGACCTCCTCAACCAGTTACCCTTCTTCCACATATAATATCAACTGTTCTTCCACCACCCATGCCCAAAACAATTCCACAGGGCATGAATCTCCACCCCCGAGAGAGGCACTCCCGCTCCTCTGTCTGAACCCCACAAGGCCGCCGTCGGAGGATCAAGAGTCGCCATTCTGCGGTGCTATGGAGGTAGACATCAACGTGAAAAGCAATGAAGAAGAGGAAGACGGCGATGATGACAATGAAACCGTGGCACTCACTCTGAACTTAGACTTGTCTGCTTCGTATACTAATTTAACTGATTCTGATTTGATGGCGAGGCTCTCCTCCTCCACAGACACAGTGAATAACAGTCGTGAAGGAAGAGTTACTGCCGTCGACGGTGGAAATGGCACAAGGCCGCTGAACAAGGGCCAGTATTGGATCCCAACTCCAGCTCAGATTTTGATTGGCCCTACTCAGTTTTCTTGCCCCATTTGCTTCAAGACCTTCAATCGATACAATAACATGCAGGTATGTGTATGTATTCGATATTTTAGCAACGGTGAAGCTTCCACAAGTATGTAAGTACTGCCCATGAAGCTTAGCTGCCTTCTCCTAATTACTTCGCCTTGACACCATGTTTGGTTCAAGATTTTGAAGAAGGAAAGAAAGAAAATGATATAGAAAATAATCTGGGGGTCTTGGTTGATAAGAGAAATATTATGAAAAAAATTGAAGAAAAAAGTAGTTTACATTAAGAAAAATTATTTTTCTCGTAAAATAAAGTGAGAGAGGAATAAGAGGAAAATTATTTTAACCATTTTTTCTTTCTTAAAATTTTCGTTATTCATGTTTTTCGCCTTTAACTTCACATTATTTTACTTAAATAATAAATACTATAGAATTTGAGTTTTTCATGTTATTATTTTTTTAATATTTTCCTTTTATTATGAAAATAATTTAACCAAGAAATTTTAAATTTCTTTTTAACTTTCCTTAATATTTTCTTTTACTCTCTAAAATCTTAAAGCCTTGTATAGTGTTAGTTTCCTTTACACTTCTTTCCTTCCTTTTGATTTTGCAGAAGAAAAGAGAAAATCCACCCTCTCTTTTTTCTCTTCTCTGGCCTGGATTTTTCCTAGTGCAGTTTCAAAATTTTAGGTATTGTTTCAATTTAAATTATGATGGGAGGAAAATGAGGGATAATATTAAATAAGAAAGAGAGAGAGTAATAAAAATGAATGGTTGTTTTGTTGAGAAATATGTTTAGGAAGAAAATTTATCTAAATTTGCGTCCGGGCTTATCATTACTTTTTATTTAATTTCAATGGATTGATTGGAAGAAGGATTATATGGGTCCCTAAGGTTTTAATTGCAATTTTTTTTTGCTTTATGCTTAAGTAATTTATTCCAATTGATCTGGTTTTATTTTCTATTTTGTAATCCGACCTTATCTCTCAATGACTGCATGGCTTTGGGGGTTTCTGGGGATCTACCTGAGTCTGCCTGGTCCTACTGATAATCTGGTCACCCTCTTTATTTGATTCAACAGCACAACAACTGCAATTATCGTCCTTGCTGTTTGTGTTATTGCCCTCGGTTGGTGCGTGTCAAACTGACTATTTACTAGTGTGCATGTCATTTTCATTAAAAATGTGGAAAAGAAAATTAAAGGACTTCTCAATCTGGACAATCAACCTTAGAACGACATAACCACCTCAGGATACATGGAAAATGTCCCACGCCGCTCATGCTTAAGATTTATCATATAAATTTTTGCTTCAATTTTATGAGAATCCCGAAGATAAGCCTCGAATGGTATGGCCCTCCATTTTCGAAATATTTCTCCACTTATGCAAGTTTTTCTAATTTGATCATAGACTTAAATATTTTTAACATAACCTAAGAGTTGTGTGATATTTTCTACAACAGCTGCATGCTTCTAATTTGTCTTCTTGAGTAGGAAAATACTTCTTCGGCTGGGTCTGAGTGGGCATTACCATAGTCAAGTTCAAACTGATTATAGATCTTAAATATTTTATTTTGGAGTTCCAAACCCAATCTAGACCCAGACCCAGGTTTGTGTTTTTGGTCTAACTAATAAACCCACTTTTTGGGTCGGGTGACTAGTTTACTTTTTTAGTTTCTAATTTTTTATAATTTTAAACAATTATTAATAATTTAATTTATTATAATTGATCTAAAATGAAATTTATCTTATTATGATTCAATTTTAGTTGATAAATAAATAAGTATAGTACGAATTAATTGGGTGGGGGCCAGTGCTACCCAGCCGACAGAGCATTTAGGCAGAATTAAACTTTCTTTTTTTAATTCTTGAATTTAGCTTTGTCGTTTTGTTCTGACTTCTGATAGAAGTTTTTACTGCCCTTTTATGGCGCTTCGCTGCTGTCTCTGACTTGTATCATTTTAGCCACAGAACATGCGGTTTGTTACGCTATGTTTGTTTCCGAATGAGGATGGAGGAAATTTTGAAAGATTTAAACGGAGATAAAAATTATATTTAATATATAAGATTTAAATGATAAAAAATTATTTTTATATATTTAATATGTAATAATAATTACATAATATGATATTATATAAGTTTATTGAATAATAAAAAATTAATAAGAGTAGAAATTTATAAAAATGAATGTTGATTTGATTGTAAATAGGTAATAATTAAAAAATTATTAATTAGTTATATAAGATAAAAAAATAAACTTTGAACTTGAATTCAAATAAAATTTGTATAATAAAATATTTAACTTTTAAAATTTTTAAGTGAAGATAAAATAGTTGGTAAAATGGAAACAAACATGGCCTTGGGGTTTGTCAGTGCTGAACACAAACTTTTTTGGCAGTTGTTAAATTTGGAGTGGGACATGCAGATTTGATTGGCACGTTAATTAGTGCTTCTGTCCTTTGTGAGTTAGTGTCAGGAGATTTAGGTCAACATGGGGATGGACCAACGCTGCCATCATTTGATTGGTACGATTTCATATTGAAATGTCTTCTTCAATCATCTCAAAACCTACCAACATAATTTTGGTTAATAAAATAATATCAATCATTTGAGAGAAGGAAATAAATTTTAAAAAATAAAAAAATAAAAAAAGTTAAAATTGAAATGAAATTAAAAGGAAAAAATATAGCAAATTAAAACTAAGGGATGCTCAATGTTAATTAAATATAAATAAACTAATAAGATTTTTAATATGAATTTCGTACAATTAACAAAATTCATAGACCGGTGAAGAAAAAAGAAATTGAAAAAGGAAATCTTAAAATAATTAAAAGTGGTTTGAAAAAAATAAATTAAAATTGAAAGAGTATAATAAAAAAATTATATAAATAATAAGAATGTATTCGAAATTACACATTAAATTATGTTATAGAGCTTAATATTGATCCGTAGAGGTTTAGATTTTTGAGTACTCAAACTTAATGGTTCTCATAGGATATAGACTCAGTTTAGACCTAACATTTTTTGTCTATTGAGTCTGTGCCTGGATTTGGATCTTACAATTAATTTTAAATTTGGGATTTGGTAATAACAACCCGATAATGAACCTATTCACTTTGACTGCATGAAAATGGGACACCCTGGTTTAAATGGAGTTGTATATAAACTCTTAAATTCAACATAGCAGAAACACCGATATATCTTACACCCATTTTGGGATTTGGACGAATACTTTCTCTGGCCACACAGATGCATATGTGGGGGCACGGATCTCAGTACAGAAAAGGGCCAGAATCTTTAAGGGGCACGCAACCAACAGCCATGCTGAAGCTGCCATGCTACTGCTGTGCACCGGGCTGCGACAACAACATAGACCACCCGAGAGCCAGACCTCTCAAGGATTTTAGAACCCTTCAAACCCACTACAAGAGGAAGCACGGGATCAAGCCGTATATGTGCGGGAAATGCGGGAAGGCTTTTGCCGTGAGGGGTGACTGGAGAACCCATGAAAAGAACTGCGGCAGAGTCTGGTACTGCACTTGTGGCTCTGATTTCAAGCACAAGAGATCGCTCAAGGACCACATCAAGGCCCTTGGGAATGCACATGGAGCTTATGGAGTTGGTGGCCTCCAAGAGGAAGAAGCTGCTTCTTCTGAAATTGAGCTGGATAATGAGTTGTCTCTGCTGTGAATTTGGGGTTAAAGAGATTGCCAGTCAGTCTTGGGATTGTAGGGGTTAGAACGGGTTTAGTAGACCTTGCTTGTGCGAGCAGTGCTCTCGCCGCTTGTGAATCCGACACATGTACATCTTCTTTTGTCAGTTTCCTTTTTTTATTTTAAATTTGTGTCTTGTCTTTTCACCTTCTTTTTCAATAATTAATTTTTAAAATCTTTTTACTTTTTCTCCAAAGAATCTCTACGTCGCATTTGAGTTACAGGTTTAGATCTACCTTTTCTCCGCCACTTCTCTCTAGGGGCAAGAAGCCTTCTCCCCTCTCCAGACCCAAGATTTCGTTCCTATCGCAAGGTAGATTATTGCTCTTTTTTTCTTTTTTTTTCATTTCCTCTTGCTATACTTATGCCAACCGGTGGTGGCGTGCGGCGCGGCCACTTATCCTCACCACCAGTGTACGCACCACCTCCAACTCTTACATTGGCGTTGGTACCCTACGGCAAAGACTGGTAATGACTCTTGTTATTTTGTCGTTTCATCTCTTATTCTTCAAGATGCTGGACTTTATTGTGTCCCTGTGTGCTGCTATACAAGACTGTATAATGTCAGTATCAGAAGGAATTTTGCATATGTGGGTTGAGTTGCGGGAAGAAAGTTTTACATTATGGAAGAATATCCTATGCTAGCATCAGTGAAAGATCTCGCTCTTGAAAAGGAAGATACTGCCGGAGGCATTTTATCATCAATTATTAATTTTCAATTTCATGTATATTACTAGTCAGATGTCATTTCTCCCTTTCATTTTCTTTACTAATGTTACTCTGCTAGTGCCGTACTTGAGGTTGAATGTAGAAGTGTTTGTTGAGAGAGTTTTGGCAATTGTATGGTTGATTTCTTTCTTTTGTATTTGAACTTTTGGATTTATGATTTTCTTGTTAGTGGATCAAGAAACCTCTACTAATGATCCCTTGATGTGCTAGCATGCAAGTTAATTTTGAATGGTTATCTGTTACAAGATGTTCTTTTAGGATTTAATGCTTATTTGGGTTTTTTTTTTATTTATTATTTTCTGCAAAAAAAAGATCTTTTTCATACATATCTGTTAAAAAGGTTGTCTGAAATAGTTAAGAAGCATCTTCAAACTATGCCCAAACTCTCAAACTTATTTTCAGATAATGCTTTACCATTTTAAACTAAACTCGAGTAAGATGTTTTTGTAGTTTATACAATGCGACTAATAACTCTCTTAGTAATTTATATGTTATCATCAATGAACTTTGTTAAATTCAAAGATTAGTTACTTTGTTTAATTAAATGTTTTGACTAGTTAATAATAAAATTGAAATAACACCACCTTAAACACAACTCAAGCAATAAAAACTTTGCATCAAATTATCAACATTTGTCAAAATAAGCCGGCCTCGAAAATGAGTTTCAACATTTTATCAAGATTTAAACACTATTTGTATCTGTCTTTCATTCAGATAATGAAGTCATCAACAGAAACAAGACATGCAATCCTTTGTACAACAATAAGAATTACTTTTCCTCCTGGGAAGGAAATGGTCACGAAGCTACCAATTGTTGTGTTGCAACTTCCCCTGCATTATAATTAGCTTGTACTTCCAGCATTTTTTCTAAGAAGAAGAATGCATCCAACTTCCCTCTCTGATCTCTTCATTTTTGGGTAGAAATGCGAATGCTGCATGTTATTAAGTGCCAAGAGAACCAGATTTCAACACAACCACTAACCTTGTTAGAAGGCCTAAGGAAACCAAAACATCAACCAAGTTTCTCAAAGCCCCATCTGCTAAACAGTGTTTGTACCTTAAACTTCAATTCTGATATTAACATGTATCAATAAGTGCTCTTTCCGTACACATGGAATGTTTTGTATTTATTGTATAAATATATTGCAATATAATAATATGACTTATGACTTATGTCCAATGCCTCTAACGGGATAAGTCAAATAACATACGTCTAATTACATCCGTCCTAGGATTTTTGCTTCCCAGCCTCGTCCTTGTAACACACATACGAGGTTCAATGAATATATATATGTACTTCTCGGAAGTTCTGATTTTTTTTCAATTTCAAAATTTAGATAGTAGACAAAATATTCATTTACAGACAATCTATTTCAACCTTGCCGAGTTTGTACGCCAATCATTTGTAGACAGGAATTCTAAATTTCAGAATATCAGAAACTATTTACTTCCACCTGTTAGAATAAGGAAAGCAACAGAAAATGAAAGCCAAAAAAATAGATTGGGGTAGTTAATTGTTTTAAAAACTCTCAGCTAGTTAACTTTGGCTATGTTTGGTTCCAAATTACACGTTTTATATTCATTATCACTTAAAAATCTTACAAATTAAATATTTTACCTTACTAATTTTATTCATATTCAAATTCAAATTTAAATTTCTTTCTCTTTTATCATTTATAACTAATTAATTATTTTTCAAAAAACTATACATATTCACAATAAAATTAACAATTATTCCTATAATTTTCTTATTCAAATTCATTTTTTACTAACTTATAAATCTGTATGCTATCACAATATTGAATAATTATTACATATTAAATATATACTATCA
Source organism: Avicennia marina (assembly GCA_019155195.1). Lineage (NCBI taxonomy): Eukaryota > Viridiplantae > Streptophyta > Magnoliopsida > Lamiales > Acanthaceae > Avicennia > Avicennia marina. The sequence goes on along the minus strand of CM032783.1, from coordinate 1,708,343 downwards.
TGTTACTCAAATCTTACAAACTAAATATAATTTCTATCTCCGTCCAATTCACCCAAATTTTTTCCCCACCCTAATTTGGAATTTGAGTTTGTCAGCTTCTTTTATTGATGCATATATGCTTTCTTTGACAGTGTTTAAATGCTTTCATATATTCATTGTAATGATGGACTATATATCCCATGCATTCATACGAGTTGTAACTCTCTTGCCACTCAAACTACGAATATTGCACTTATCTCCAAATAAAAGCATGATTTAATTTTCAATTTTATCCTCTTGGTCAAGTAATTATTAAATAGATAATAGTGATAAGGCTAGTGTGGCCCATGTACGACACCATTATTGGAAAATTGAAAAATAAAAACTAGAGAGAGAGAGAGAGAGAGAGAGAGAGAGTATGACTTGGCCTTGTAGCTTGCTGGTATCATGTGAGTTATTTATTTTATTTAGGGGCTCTTTGAGCTTTCCTTGGAACAGTGAAAATTTTCTAATAATTTATTATGGTTTTGAATAAAAATCAATTTATTACAATCAAAATCCTTCCCATAATATGTTATTTTCATAACAGACCAAATTTATAAGTTTATTTATTTCATAGAATTATATAATTTTAAAAGAAATATAAAATATGAAAATTATATTTCATCTTCTTGCAGAGATAAGGCAACCTGAAGTTCACCTTGAAAAATTGTCCTATATTTCAAGTATAAGTCACATATCAAACAACGAGCACAAAAATACATATCTGCCAATATACATGCAAGCCTCACAATCACTTCCAAGTTCCACTGTAACTTTTAGGGTTTTTCCGTAGTAAAAAATGTAGGGACAAGGTATTTATGACAGTGGGGTGAATGAAATTTATAGTTTTGTATGATATATAGGTTGGATCATGTGGATTTTAATTATGACTCTAACCTACATAATATATATACACCTGCATGCTTAGAACATGTCTTTCTTTGTCAATAATAGTCTGTGCATATAATGATCATAAAAAAATGATACATCTAGCACCTGGACAGCCTGAATTTGCCTATAAGAAGCAATGAGCATCCATGTTCAATTAATTAATAGAACATTAAGAGTGTATTTGGTTTTTTAATTTAGGTGGAAAGAAAAATAGTAAAGATATGAAAAGAAAATGAAAGAAATTCAAAATCCTATATATAGTATGTTTGGGTTGAGGATTTTATTGAGGAAAAGAAAATGTTAGAGAAAAAGAAAAGAAAATTGTAGAAATTTAAAATCTCATAGTTGATTCAAAAGATTTTAATAGGGAAAGGAAAATATCAAAAAAGAAGAAATAAAATTAAAAAAAGTTTGAAATTAATTTTTTTATTATGTGAGGCAAAACAAATAATAAAAGAATGAAAAAAATGTAGGTGATACAAATTTTTGATAAAGAAAATAGAGTTAAAAATAGTTTTCCTCTCAGTTTTTTACCATCTTGTAAAGAAAAAGGGTTTTCTCTTCTAATGTTAAAGTTTTGTTCAAATTTTCTTTTCTTTTATACTTTTTTTATTAACTAAACAATGGAAATTATTTTCTTTTCTATTCCTCCTCAAATTCCTAAAATCAAGGGTAAAGGCTATTGGATGAAATGTGTCGACTGCAGCTGCTGCTTGACTTTAAAGTCAAGAATTAAAGAAGACCAAATATAATTGTTTGTTTAAGAAGAAACGAGTTTTCAAAAACAACAATTGATTTGGAATAGGCTTCAAGACTGGTGACTTGCAAAGCTTCACTCTTATCTTGATGAAGAAGCTCGTCCATGTTTGCTTTCGAATTACACATTATTTATTTTTACTTTAAAATTTTATAAAAAAAATATTTTATCTTACAAATTTTATTTAAATTAAAATTCAAATTTATCTATTTCTTATTTTTATAACTAACTTATTATGTTTCAATCATTATACATATTCAGAACCAAATCAACACATATCTTTATAATTTTTTTACATTTATTTTTTTATTACTTTGTAAATTTATATTCTACTATATTATTTTAATCACTGTATATGGAGATTCCATTTAATTATAGGCTTTAATCCATTTAAAAGAATATAACTTATATGTATAGTAATTTGTTCATATCCAATCCACCCTTCAAAGTGAACAAAAAGTAAAAATTGGGTAATTTGTGTAATGGGTCAGTACTGACCCTAATGTACTAGCAATGTGATTTTAACAACTGGGCGATGTAGTGTGGCAACATAAATTCCTATATGCCTTTTAAACTACAAAGTTGGGCTGAAAATTGCTTTCATTCTACAAGCATGTTTCCAACCATTGCGTTTATTTTCAAATTTTAGTATATATTTTTAAATATTTTTATTTTAAAAATTATATATAAAAAACAATAAAGATAAAATTAAAAAGTATAATAATTAAATATATATTTTTTATTTGTCAAAATTGCAAAACAAGCATAGATGTTTTGGCAACAACATTATTTTGTAAACATTTTAAATGTTGCCTAGATATTTAAATTTGAAATATTGCTACTGGGCAATGGAATGCGGTATTCAATCAAAAGAATTCTTGGAGGCGAGGGCCGTCTCGCGAACAAGCACTGCATTGTATTCTTGCATCGTGAAAAGGGACGAGTAAGTTTTGCTTCAAACTTTTTCATTACACCCCGCTCACCCACTCAAATATGAACGAGGTTTAAGCTCTTGACCTCACACTTAAGTACAGTTTGAATCGAGTCGAGTCGAGTTATGTTAAATTCGGTGTATGAGTACTGAGTTCAAGTTTATCGAGCTTATCGAACTCAAACTCGAGCCCGATCCAAAAGTGTACTGTAGAGTTTAGACTGTATTTGACAAAAATAAAAAAAATAAAATTAAAATAGAGAATCGAGCTCGAATTCGACTTGGTGACTATGTCGAGTTCGAGTTGCTCGACCGACTCGAGTCGAACAATTCAATTGACTAACCCTCTACACTTGAGATGGCATGTCTACCATCACTCATTCCCACGCACATTGAGACACACTCACCCCAAACCCTGTCGGTCTCGCTGAACCCAAATTAAAATTACATCACAGGACAAGTACATCTTGACTTTTAATTGATTTCAGACTCAAAATGGAACGCAGCATATAAGAAGGGGAGACAAGTGCAGAAGTTCACACGTGCACTAGAAACACAATAGAAAGCGAAGCGTCTACCGTTGCTTATTTGCGTTCATATGGTTTGTTGCTTATTAGGCCTGATTCCAACCATGGCCCAACATGGTTTTAACGGCTGCAATGTTCTCCAGTGTAAGCAAACCACCTACTGCTGCCTGTTATTTTCTTACCTAGGATGGATTATGGCCATTGCGACATGCTGGATTATTGGGTCCCTACTTTTATGGGTTATATTACACAGGTGGAACAGTTTCCAGGGATCTTATCAGGAGAAGTATTGGAGGGGTTGTGGTTGCATTTCTCTAGCCTCTTATGATGTGGTTGACCCCAGTGCCATGGAGACTGAAAACATGCTAGAAATGGCAGGGTTGTAGACCAGAGCTGCTGTGGCTCCATCTGAAAAAATGTTTGAAACAGGGAACTAATAAGACATGACCACCATCTCAGTGATCAAAACTCCAACATGCATCAATACTAGCTGCATACTATTTGTTTGTGACAACAGTAACAAAGGGCACATTTTTTGTTCTGGCCTTCTGCCCTGGTTTCTTGCCATCAAAAGTCTTGTAAAACAAATACAAGCTTCAACAGGTCACAAAACAAACAGAAGACCCTCCTCCAATGCAAATCAATGGAGACAAAAGATTCACACACACAGAGTGCAATCCATTTGTCATCTCTCTTATTAAAACCAATAAATAATCCATAAATTCCTGTCACTCCGCAACTGTTGTTAGATCGGAACCCCAGTCCAAAATCTCACCCATGAACAAAGAAAACATGAAATCGCCTCATCTCTTCCCTCATCTGTCCCAAAAACATTTGATAATTACAAGAATCAAATTCTATTTTGTCAGTATAAAAATTCATACCAAGATGATCTTTTTGGTCATGTTTAGAAACAAATTTTCGATTCTAAAATATCATTTGAAATATTAATTATCACATTTATGAATAATTAAATCAATATCTATATATATATTATCACATTATTCAATAATTATTATATATTTTAAAAATATATTCAAATATAATTTATTTCATTAAAACTTTTATTGCAAACATATTAATCAGAACTTTGATCAAACATTTTCTCCAATAAAAACCCTTTCTTCTCCCCTGGCACATATCGCTTGAAGAACAGAAGAGGAAGTATTACCTAAAACTAGCATTTTGAAAGTGAGAACGCCGTGGGAAATTCTGGAAAGAGGGATTAATGAACTTTTCAGCCACTTTCCGTTAGTCCTATGAACTTTACGCACACAGCCACATGCATATGTGATTCAAACTTGGGATTATTACAAGATTTTGAAATGCTAAATCAACACCAGTCATTAAGAAAATTAAATTTTATTATGCTCCCGAAAAATAAATACAATACACATTACACGGTACAACCATAACCAAAAGTTAGGGTCAAAAACATAATCATGGCTAGAAAGGATTCACGGTATATAGATAGATTTTCTACATAATAAATGTCTTCGAGTATATCTACGGCAGGAAGAGGGCGACAAATGAGAGGAGCATCGAGAGGCCGATGAAGGTACTGGGCCAGCTCATCGTAAATCCAGCTCCGGCGTCAGGCCCCGGCACTGGTGCTGGCGCAAAGCTGCTCTCTTGAGCAGTGACGGTGGTGGAAATGAGACAGAGCACTGCGAAGGTAGTAAAAATTGCAGCCTTCACAACCCCCGTTTGAGCCATTGTAAGGTAGTGGTTTAGGGTAATGAAGGAAAAAGAATCGTAAGTTGGAGGAGGTGAGAATTGTCTGTGTAATGAGATAATGGGCGAAGTGTTGGATTGAGATTTGAGAAGCCATTGTTATTTATAGCCGTGGGATGGCTAATCCGTCTCTGTGCAACGGTTGGATTATTATATTGTTAATGTTGAATTGATTTGGTGTCATTGTGACTTCTCTTTATTCCTAACGTTCGGATATCTTAACGTTGGCGCTTTGGGTCCCTCAGCTTGAATGAACGTTGAGACGATATGCTTTCCCTTTTGTTTTTGAAAATTAGTTGTCATGCAAATTCTTGAGGACTTTGTGATAATTTTTATTATATTAATAGAGAACAAGCAGCCCTGATACATTTACCAGCATTTCACTGCTGCTGCTCGGCTTCTCCATCTTGTCTTTGAATGTTGATCAGCCCCTTTGTCAACCAAATTGCAGTTTCTCTAGACGAGACAGCTTCATCCCCAAATGGTTTCAGCACGCCGGCAAGTTCTTGAAGCCTTTCGCGTTTGAGAAGCTGAGCACAAAGCTCGAGCAATGACTCCATCGCCTGTGCTTTCTCTTCTCCTAAAGCTGTACCTTCAGTTTTATCGTTGTCATTCCAGGGAGGTAAATTTGGCATTCTTGCCGAATTTTGCTTGGGAGTGTTATCCTCTACTTTCTCAGAATTGTTATGGTCGTTTCCTTTTGCTTTAGCAGCTGACATCTCATCTTCAAAGAGGCAATTCATTCCACTACATGGATTTTCAGTTCTGTGATGCTTTTCTGGATTAGAAATCTTAGCCTCCTGAACGGGAAGTGTCTCTTGCTCTGAATGTTTGTTTTGCTCTGTATCTACTTGCTGCTCAGTCAGGGCACTTGACCCTGATGAAGATTCAGGGTTGATACTTTTGCTTTCATTCGGGCAATCAGCGTGGGTCCTGGCATCCCTACCAGGAACATGTTCTAATTCACACATTTTCAGTGAAGCAGGGGAGTTGTTCTTCAGTGAACTTGCAGGAGCCATATTTGCTTTGTTCTTCACTTCTGGAATCTCATCTGACCCTTTGATCTGTCCCTTCGCGTTAAGTTTGTTGTTGTCCTTGTTTGACAGTTTGCACTTCAATTCCGTTTCAGACTTTACAGGAAGGAAGACTGGAGACAAGTTGGTGTACTGGGCAAGATATGGTTGCAAATGTGGATGCCTCAGGAGTTCTGCAGCCTAAAATGTTTCATATCGACGCATCAGATGGAGTCGGCCTAAAATTTCGGACATTGTTACAGATTCGGCACCACTTACCGTAGGTCTATGTTCCGGGCTTTTCCTGAGCATGCTTTTGATGAGTCTCTTCCTGCCAAGTCAAACACAGAAAAGCACTTACTCCAGACGACGTGGAATGAAAAGCCTTTAAGGATTCTAAGGAGAAGCACCACACACTCACAGGGAAGAAGAATATACTGTAGGGAGAGGAGAAATGGTGGATCTGTTTATTTTGTTAACAAGGCCAGCCATATCCTGTTTTTGTAGACACAACTTTTATTAAACGTGTAAGACCTGAAACCATAAGGTTTACGAGCTTCGGCCGGGACTTACAGGAGCCCTAAATGGAGGTAGATGGGCAGCTATCTCGAACATGCAGCAGCCTGAGAAAATGGCAGTAGTTTATGGCCAAAGATACAACTGCATCATATAAGAGTAGACAGAGCATTTAGCCAATGCATTGTACCTAAAGACCATATATCCGATTTGTAGCCGTAGGGGATGTCAGCCAATATTTCTGGACACATGTAGTTCGGAGTTCCCACAACCTAAATGTCAGAACCCAACAATTGTTAGTCTGATGGAGACAAGCTCAATAGCTCCATAGAGCAGATTCTTGAAGTTGGCTAAAACATTTAGGCCTGTAAATCCGGTGAAACTAATTTGGGTGTTTCAATGCAGGTCTAAGGTTCCAGAAGATAACAGTTTTGATTTAAAATCCCAGGTTAGCAGATTGTTATCCTATTGTTGACATACACATCAAGTTGGTGTGGCTTCCGTGGATTGTCTAGTAATGAAGCCCAAGGAAAGCAATCACAGATTGTAGTTGAGACAGATGAATAGAAGGAAGGTCATTACTGATGAAGCGAGACTGTCTTTACCAAGCAGCTTTGCAAGCCCAAAATCACCTGCAAGTCTCTCATCAGACACCCATGAAAACGACAGTACCATAACACAGAGGTATGTATTCTCACCGAGTCTAATCTCATCGTCTTTTGTGAGGAAAATGTTTGAACACTGTAGTCAAGATAAGACAATAGTTACTCAGGATGAGAATCATGCACCATACGTGGCCTTATATTATATAATTTAGCAGAGAAATGTACCTTAAGATCCCTGTGAAGGACGCGACTAGAGTGCAGGTAATCCAAAGCTAAAAGCAACTGAGTCAGCCACCTGCAGATTTTCTGCAAGAGAAACACACAGTGCTAATTTACATGTCTCAAGTTTCAAAATGCTTCATTTATGCATCTTACCTCTTCAGGAAAATGAACCCCTCTCGCCTTTCTGATCAGCTCCGCCCTGAGAGATCACACGGGGCGCATTGTACCAGTCAAAATGAAATAATTACCGTTCATCACCGTATGAAATTCAGGCAGGTTAATGCTCAACATAAGCTTATTGAATCTTACATGTCTCCACCTTCACAGTAACGTGTTAGGATGCACACAAATGAGTCCTGAAACATCAGAATGCATAATTTCATTTAGTTTTGCATAAAAATGCTTCTAGTACCGAGGTAAATCATTGAAACTAATACTTCATAATTTCAAACAAGTCAGTTTGCTGCATTAAATTTGCCGTGGGATCAAAGATGTTGGATGGAGAAAATTGTTGTCTAATTTACCTTCTCCACCCATGCGTCCTTGTACTTAATGATATACGGGTTGTTTAGTTTTGCCATCAATGCCATCTGCAAGAAGAATTACTTAGAAGTGTATCCATTTCCTTGTTTACACATTACAGAAATAAGAGATTTGCTTTCAATCTGCTGATAGACAGGTAGGTGCTTTTAGAAATGAACGTTCAGTGTCGATCCACAGAGAGGAGGTGTAACCAACGTAATGCAAAATTCCTTGACATTATGTTCATGTATGGCCCCAATGGTTGCAGCAATATAACCATAATTGGGATCATATGCAATAAAGGGTTGTAAACTAGTTAAGCCTAAAGGAAATATTTACTGCTTAATCATAAAGAAATTCAGTTTTGAAAACACGGAAAAAAAAATTCACATGCAGGGGACAAGGACAAGTGTAGTTAGTTCAGTTCCAAGAACCAGAAATTTTGCAAGCAAAGCATATACGAGTAGAGTTGGTTTCTGGAGAGAGTAACCTCTTGATGTGCAGTTTGCTTGAATTTTTCCGTTTGCTTTGCGAGACGAATCTTCTTCAAAACATACCTTCATACGTATTAGATGACAAAAAAAAACATCATCAGAAGAAAATCAAGATCATGCCAGAAAATGGATCGAGGGACAAGAAATTGCAGGTATTACCTTTTCTTCTCAGTCTTGTGATGAATAAGAAAAGCAGCACCATAGGCCCCTCTTCCAATCTGCTCCACCACTTCATAGTCTTCCATCTTCGGCTTGACATTGCTGCTTGCAGCCTCCATGAAAGCCCCACTTCTATGTTTCCTCTGCAACTCACTAGTACTTGCAAGTGACACCAACCATTAAAGCTGAATTTATAGCCCACTTCAGACAATTACAGCAGCAGGGAATGAGATCACAGAGAAAGTTAGAATGGAACAGAGGTAGGGGCAGGGGAGAGGTGTCATTAATTCAAGAGTCATGAAAGGGCTATGACCAGGAGCTCTCAGCATTGAACACCACGCGAGTAAAATAAAAACATTCCCGTGAAAAGGGTGTGCAAAGAAGGAATTCAAGAAAATAATGGTGGGCTCAAATTTGAGGAAATGGATTGAATTAAAAGGAGGAACCACATTGGTATGAAATTTTAATTCAGAAGGGAGGGAAGATTTGAGGGAAAAGCAAAGTGCCAAAGAAGAGAGTAAAAAAAATAAAAGTGAAATGGGGACAGTGGGACAGGGGCATGTGGCAGAAAATTTAAATGAAAAGGCAAAGTTTGCTTGTATTTCCAGGTTCCTAGAGCTTGATAATTACCATTGCGTGGTTGGTGTGTCATTGTCCTCTTCAATACTCGACCAGCCAGTATGTCTCTGCAGTTCATTTTTACTTTTTTTTTTTATGTAATTTTATGTTTCACAGCGCCAATATATCTGTTGTTGTTGGAGAAATTGTCGGCTATGTTTGGTCGGGCATTGAGTTGGGGACGAGGATAATGAGAATTTTGTTGGGATGAAAATTGTATGTCCTAAAATTATAACAGGATAAAAATTTAAAGTTATTTGAATTTATATAATATATATAATAATGATTAAATTTTGTAATGGTATATAAGAATAATGATAAATTTTTAAGATATAAATTGAGTGCATTTGAATGTGATTATATAAATAATTATCGATTTCATTGAAAATAAATGCAATACTTGAATTTTAAATATTTGTGCGCGTGTATGAGATAAAATTATATAAATGTAAAATTTAAGTGAAAATTTTGATGGAAAAATATGTCTTGATTGTGAAAATTTTGGAAGGAATGCAAGCCCTTTCAAATTATCAACCAAACATAGTACTATAGAGTTTGGATTGATCATTGTAGTTCCAATTTCTTGGTAGATTACCTTCAGCAATGAAAACATGGCAAATTTACAGAAATGATGAAATTACTTTGACTTTGAATATCCTTGTGAGAGATTAGTAAAGAGAATTTCATAGGAAATTATATTCCCTTTGATATCCTTATTTTGGGGTTATTCTCTCGAAGAAAAAGTTCAATCCCACTTGTGGACGCATCACATTCATAATTTGGAGTTATTTTCTTGATGAAAAATAGAGACAGGTACCTAATTTTCTCATCTGTATATACGTATATGTTGTTTATGGAATTGTAATTCATGGAATTATTTAGAAGGACAAAAAGAATTATATGAATTATATAACTCTTATAACTGTTTAATAAACATGACTATTTAAGCTGATTATATTTATTTTTCTTACTAGTAAATTGGCATTCTCTATGTGTGCTTATTTAAAAAAGACAAATTCATTAAATGTTAATTTAAAATAATAATACTCAAATTTTAAAATTGTGTAAAACTTTTCATAAAAAGAAAAAGGATAGAAAATAGTTATTAAAAATTAAAAAAGAGAGAGAGAACTTAAAAATGATATAAGAATAGTAGTATTTTAGGTAATTTATATCATGAAATTTGTAGGGGTTACACATTTAATATATTAAAAGTTTTATAAAAAATGAAAAAGGAAAGAAAATAATTATTAAGGAGATAAAAATTAAAAAGAAAGAGGAAGAAAAGGAAAATAATATAATTATTAAGGAGATAAAAATTAAAAGGAAAGAAGAAGAAAAGGAAAATAAAATGAAAATATGGGAACTTTTAGGAATTTAACATTTGAACACCCAGAGGCAATTAACATAGAGGTGCACACTTTATATATAATATTAATTATAACTTTACTAGCCAAAAAATTCAATTATCCAAAATGTTCCCATCCAAATAGCCATTCTTGATTTTAGTCAAAGACTGACAAAAAAACCCAAGTAAAGTGGCGCCCAACCAAATGGGGCGAAGCGTCATTAAAGGCATCCGTGGAAGGGTAAAACCGGAAATGTAAAAAACAACACAAGATGAATGCAAAACGAATCTCTCCACAGCCGCAATGCAAAAAAATTTCTTTGGAAAAGAAGAATTATTACGTAATACAGCAGGACTTCTTTTCTCTCGCATTCTGTACCATTGAAAGTGAAAAGAAATGGAGAAGAGTACACAATGAAGGTCGAAAAGGGCCAACAAAAATAAGTTCCAACCTTCTCGATCATTTGGTGAGAGGCGCTTGGTGAAAAAACACGACAAGCGCTCTCTGTTTTGGTCTTGTAAACTCCACGGTTAGATTCTTGCTCTTCTTGGGTGTAGTTTGGGTAAGGATCTGTCATTTGTGGTCACTTGATGTATGGGTTTAATATTTTTTATTAATATTGAATTTTGATATGCCTGATGAAGGTTTCCTATTTATTTTTATTATTATTCTCTTTGATTTATGGGTTTCTGATTTAACTTTGTTTCTTTTGCTGTACATGGCTATCTTAAACTCTTGCTCCTTATTGAGCTCTTCTTTTGATTACCATTCGCGAAAAGAGTTCTTCTTTTTCTGTATATGTCTGGCGGAATTGCCTTTTTTTGAGGTTTGGTGTGGGGATGATTTCTTTGAATTGGTTTAATTTGTTGACTTCATTTCTTGGGAAGACAAGTAACAATTGCATCTGTGTACTTCTGCGTCTTTTCAGTTTTGTATATATGAACTGCTGCAATAACACATTTATGTGAGTATTGGCTCTTGCAGCCTTTTTGAGTTTTCTGTTTGAATTTCAGAACCATAAGTGATTTTCCCGGTATAGCTTCTGACAAATATGCTTTGGTTTTTGGTCGGATTTCCTAGTTTTTTCCATTGATTGGAAAACTGTTTTCAATAACATGGAACTTGCTGCTAATGCTTGACGTTTTGAGGGGAAGCTTTGGGTCGGTATATTCTTTTCCTGAGATGGCAGGTTACGCATTTCTTGGATGATTGGCAGAAGTAGAATGGATTCTTTGATTTCTAGATTGTGGCTTCCTTGTTTATCTTTAGCTATGGTATCATTAGTTTTAGTGGTTCCAGTGCAGTCGAAGTTACAAGATGGAACACGATGAAACGGGATGGCAACCTCCTCCAGAAGGTCTAATTTTATGTGTCAACAACTGTGGATTCTTCGGGAGTGCTGCAAACATGTATATGTGCTCCAAGTGTTACAAGGACGCGATGTTGAAACAAGAACAAGCTAAGCTTGCTGCATCATCAATTGAAAACATTGTCAATGGATCATCGAGTGGCAACAAGAAGGAATACACAGTTGCAGGCGCTGCAGAGGGGCAAACTGATGCGGTGGAAGTGAAAGCAATTTCTGTGCCATCATCTGATGCTGTTGAGCCTAAGACGAAGGAAGGCCCTAATAGATGCAGCACTTGCAGGAAAAGGGTTGGCCTAACTGGTTTTAAATGCCGATGTGGTAATCTTTATTGTGAATCACATCGCCATTCTGACAAACACGACTGCCCTCTTGATTACCAGTCTGCAGCCCGGGATGATATTGCCAAAGCCAACCCTGTGGTAAAGGCAGAGAAGCTTAATAAAATTTAGAGAAGACTAAATGAAAGTTTGTGTTGAAGGATGGCACGTCTTCTGATCATTTCAGGAGGCTGATCACAAGTTGCCTGCCCTTCGTTTAGATTTCCTGTAATACTTCTGAGGCATGTCGGGTACAAAATCTACAGTGTGAAGAATTCTATGCCCTTTTGATTGATCTGAATAGTTTGTTCTGGTTTTCAAGTCCTCATGCAACGGTTAGATTGAAAACACATAGTGAGCGTGTTTGTGCGCGTTGTCTACTTCATATCGCCTCTCTGTAGTGTTTCCCGTCTGTGGTAAAAAAGTATTTTACTGGAAAGTTGAAAATAGTGTAAGAACAGAGAGCGAAAAGAGCAAATTTGTATCCAAAAAAATCGAGAGAGGAGAGAAAAAAAAAATCATTGGATTTCTTGCGGTTTGTAACATAATTTTCCCCAAAATTTGTCGTCAGATCGATCCTAAACTGGACCAAAATTTAACTTTGGCTTATGTCTTTAATTAAATGTCTCTGAGAAATCATTTGGGATATTATCCTTTTGCTGTCATTAGGTTCCAAACGGAATGATGCCATCTAAATAGAATGCTTCCATTGCATGATACCTTACTGATACTGGAAGAAAGAGACAATTAAATTGTGGTAATTAAGCAGGCCTAAAGATGTCTGCAATATTAAACAAACATGCAGACCTGCCCCATTGTGCAGTACTAGAAAATTCTTGTATTATCATCACCAAGTGGGATGCCCCATTATTTCAGCCATGTACTAAGTCTAAAGGAGTTATCCAATGTCCATCTCTATGATCACTTCTGGTTTGAGGTTCAGTCAAAGTAGTGTTTTTATGGTCTGCCAATTGAGAGCTCGAATTAGAAATGCCCAAGGTTACAGGGATCAAAATTATACAGAAATTCCCCTGGATTCCGCTTCAAGATACTTGCACATCCTCTCCATGACCTCTCTCCCCTTGGCACTGTTCTGTTGAAACTTCTCCACACATCTCTGCTCTATCTTCTCCGCCATCGATGCCAACACTGACAAGGGCTTTATCCTTATGGCGGTTTCCTGCTTGCATATTGTCCATCCATTAGGATTCTCGGGGTGGGGATCATACCTAATCTTTTCTTCTACTTCGATGAACTTCTGGAGACTGATATTGCGGGTGGAGAGCAGCATTGACCGAGATTGTGCATCAACAACGGTTGATTCAACACAGTGGCAGATATCTTGACCAATGACTTTGCGGACAAACCATGGTCCCGGAGCATGAATGCTTATAGCCCGAGTCGTGTACAGCTTCCCAGAATCAAGCCTGTGGCCCAAAGTATCAACCTCAAGGATGTGAGACAGAGTGCGTTTGTTCTCAGGGTCAGCAAACTTGCGCCAAGATGCAGCAGTCACTCGTTCCCACGGATGCTTGTAAATGTGTTCTTGAGAATATGCCCTAACCATTCTGTTTTTTCTTGTGTTAAACTGCTATGTAAAAAAGAAAGGTAGCTAAGTCAATACATCAGATCTGAACAATCTTTAAGCTTCATTTTCCCCAAACACAAATTAGCATCAGAAAAAGCAGTACAAAAACAATCCCAGGATATTCCCATTACAGAACAATGATTGGACAACTAAATGTAACCATGAATCCACGTCCTCCCATAGTCCCATTCATCCCACTATGTCTCCAGATTTGCTGTTGCCCTCTAGATGGAGAACAAAGGGCTGCAAACTGTTCTTTGTTCAAGATAATCCAACTTGAAAGCAAAAGGTAAACAAGTTGCACATGCACAAGCAGAATACATCAGCCAGATAGATTACCCAGTACAGAAGATTTTGGGCACATCATTTCTAAATTTCTAAATCACGGATAACATCCATTACAATGCACTGTGAGCCTTCCGTCAGTCCCCCAAAATTCTACTGAACTCGCGTATGATGAGCATGTAAAGGATGCTAATTGTGGGCACAAAAAGAAAACGAATGGAGTTCAGAAACAAAAATTCAACATGCTAACGTACAAGAAACCATGACGAGATAATCTTAAAGAAACAACCTATTGGCAATCAGGCAAATCACCAAACAAGGCATCAATCAAACCACAAAAACCCAGCCGAGCGGGTGTAAAAAAGGTTTTCCCAGTGCCATTCGTAATCCCATCGGATTACCTAAAACCCCTAATCTCCTTAAATCCTATATTAAAATAATAACGTTTTGTCAATAGAAAGATCGAAATGACAGATAACTAACCCAAACCAAACGAAATTTAAAGGTGGTCCATACCAAAAACAGAAATCAAGGAATAAAGAATCAGGAGAAATACCTGCGTCGACGTTACCTCTTGCCGATCGCAGGGAATTTATATAAAGAAAGCAAATGCAGCAGATAAAGTCAACATTGAACACCAACCTTTGTTCCAGCAGAGAGTGTCAAAACCAGCAGGCCGCCCACGGAAATACTTTTGATTGAAGACAAATTACAGTACTCTGTTGTAGAATTCGGCATATAAGTGCAAAGGAGATGACGATCCTTGCTCTCCGTCCCAATCTAAGCCCGATCGAGGCACAGGAGAATGGGCTATCCATTGGTTATTGGGCTTGATTTCCATCGGCCCACATTTTTTATTGGCCTATTGAGAGGTCTCTGATCTTATTTGACCGCAGCAGATTTTCTACGCCATATGAAGCTTTGTTAACAAAGCAAGTTACACAATTAGAGTTCGATTAGGCTTTAGAACATTTTTAAATTTAATTGAATTAAGAAAAAAACAATTGAATTCAACTTTACTATTGAACTCAAACTCTAAATTAATTTCAAATTTTACAAAATTGATTTAAACAAAATTTAAATAATTATCCAGCTCGAATTGTTACTTGAACTTAACTCATTAACACACTACAGGGTGTTTTTATATGCAACTGTTCATAATCAATAGAAAATAGTAATGGCTTGATTGGTACGAAAGAATATGCCTAAAATAAATAACGATTGTTATATTAATTTGATTTTGTATGATTAATTAAAATAGATTGTCGTTTTCGAGAATTATTGTTTTAAAAATAAAGAATACTATGCATTACATATTTTTTGTGGATTGGGAAAAATTATTAAAATAATTTTATTAATTTTTAAATTTATGAGATATGTATCAATATGTTACTATTAAATAGATTAAATATTGAAAATATTATACATCAAAATGTGAAAAAGACATAAATTACATAAATACATTTAAATTAATTATGCACATGCATGTTGGTTTTATATATAACATGTGATTTTTTATGCTAAATATGTAAAATAATTATCAAATATATACATAAACACTTATACGTAAACAACAATATATATTTTAACATGATTTGATATCCATCATATAAAACTATTAAATTATATACGTCTCTCAAATATCTGCCACCTATATAAATATACATTTTTTCGTATCATATAAGAAAACTAATATACAATATTTTCATGGTAAATATTTAAATCACATTACCTATAGAAGGAAATAAAAAAATTAATTCAGTATTTTGGATCAATTTCAATTAAAAATATTTCTTTTTAATTACCAATCACATGTGCAAAATAAAATAATAAAATTACAGTATGACTTCTGGTACAATTCCTTGTGCTTGTAAGATCTGTATCACACACTCTCTATATTGATTTTATTTTTTAAATTGAGATCATTTTCGTTTTATTTTGACATGATTTTATATTGTAAGATGACGTTAACAGGGCCACATTGCAATATTTTAGCACTGGACTGGTAAGAATAATATTATGTAGCCTGTCATGCAACAATGTTTTATCCGTCGATAGTTGCTGCCAGTTAGCGAATTCCTTTCAACTGTTGTAACACGCATATGGTTGGGAGCAATGAAGTAGTCATTATGCTCCTACTTTACATTTCTTGAAATTTACATAATAATATAATATAATCAAGACAAGAAATTCTTTATTAGAACATTGAATATAGTATTGTAATTCAATATGAATTTGCATCGAAACTATTAAAGTTACTTGAAAAGTGTCGATTTTTTCTTCGATCTTCCTTTTTTAAAGTAATTGGATCCAATTCCAATGGAAGGACCAATATTGGGTTAGTCCATTATTCACTAATTTAAGAATTTTCCTTAAATTGATGTTCTAAAATTTCATATCTTCTTTGCTCAAACTCGTGCGTATTTGTGTGTATTTCACATTCCTTCAACGTTAACTCACCGCAAGTACAAATACTTAGGACAATCTATTCATCTAAGTCCTGCATGTAAAGTGACATATGTGCCAACGCCTCATTTGGGCGCATTGCACTTTGCTTAGGATATCACATATAAAAACCCACCCGAACATGAAATATATCACAAGGTCTAATCCTCTTCATAGAGCAAAGATATTCCAATTAAGATGGTCAATTTGTCATATGCTAGTGTAAGAAGTTCTTTCAGGTTGATGTTGGGCATTCCCATTAAGATGGTCAACATGTCGTATGCTTAGGGTAAGAACTTTTTTAAGGTTTATATCCCGAAGGATGTTTTTGATGGTAAACTATTACAAGGTTTCCTATAGAGATAAAGGAAGACCGTGCAATTAGTAATTGTTACTCACCCTACTATGTTCAATTGATTTCACATGCTATTTTGTTTTATATATATATTTTTCCACCATATTATTTTGTGGTAATGTCGTACTCATGTTTTGCAAGATGAATTAACAACCCACAAAAGAAAAACAATAAATTGTATATTGTGAGAAAAGCTAGCTTTTATTAATATTAACACCAATTACAACGAGAAGGAAGATGTCTGCACAAACAAGCATACTAGTTTTTCTTACATTTAAAACATATGGGTGTTTACCTCATTAGAAATAACACCAAAATATAACCAAAAAAATTGCGGGCTAAAAAAATGCAAATGTAAAAATGACCATAACATGGAATAATTTTCTCATCGAGAAACTATAATAATTTTAAAATTTTAATATCTTTTTTATATATAAGACATTAAATTCCTTCCTTCCAACTCAATAATTTAAAAAATGTCAGAAAGAAAAAAGGTTATTACACAAAAAGGTCAATTGTAAGAATCCTATTTCATATGCTCTAAAAGAAAAAAGAATCCTATTTGATCCGTTAAAAGACGAAAGTATCCTCACCCTTATCTTTAACTCGACCCATGCAGAACCACGTCAGGGCTGGCCGATGCGCGGCCGCATTTTCCCCACAAAAGACCTAAATAAAGCGAGATTGAGGGGCATTACAGTCATTTCACCAAGCGCACCTTCCCCATTATTTTATTTCTCCTACACCTTAAAAGAACCACCCCACATTCCATCTTCACGCCCCAAAATCACATACCGACCTTCCCAGATTCCCCTCCGCCGTTTCCATATCCTTCCTTATCTCTTCTCCGATCGCTCGAAGAGAGAAAAAAACCAAATATTGAATCGAAAGATATGGCGCAAAAGAGGGATAAGGAAGAAACCGAGCTCAAAGTCCCAGAAAACATACCCATGTGCACTCCGCCGCAGGCGATCCCCGCACCGCCGCCGCCGCAGCTCCCGGCCGCGAAATCGCTGGAGAGATCAGATCCGAAGCCTTCCGGCTCGTGTGAACCGAGAACCAGCTCAGCTGGCTCGCCGGAGAAACCCGATGCTGGAGAGAAGCGGGCGGGTTCCAAGAGACAGAGGGAGGTGACGCGTTGTTCCGGGTCGGGCTGCAGGAAGCGGGTCGGGCTGATGGGTTTTCGCTGCAGGTGCGGGGACGTGTTCTGCTCGGAGCACAGGTACTCGGATCGGCACGACTGCAGCTACGATTACAAGGCGGCCGGCCGGGAGGCGATTGCGAGGGAGAATCCCGTGGTCAGAGCTCCGAAACTCCTCAAGGTTTAAAAGAGAAATCCATCCTCGAAGGAATCGAAGATCTAGGGTTTCTATGTCCGTTTGGAGCTGTCAGATTCATTCGCAGGAAGAACTCTGTTACGTTTGTGTGCGCTGTTGTAAATTTGATAAAAAGGATAGGGGTATTGCTGTCATTTGAATCATCAATTAGTAGTGTTATTAAATTATCATAATGAGAGTGGGAATTTCTTGTTTCCTTTATTCCATTTAACGCTGATAAAACAGTACTTTTTATGTCGATTCAAATTTAAATATTTTTATATATGATTAATTAATTAATTTTTAAATATTATATTTATTTACACTTTATAACATAATTATTATTTTTATAAATTAACACATCATTCAATTATTATTATTATTATATATTTCAATAAATTATATTATTTACTCTATTAAAATATTTTTTTCAAATATACTAATTCTAATCTAATATCGTGTCAAACAAAACCTTCTCTTCCAAGCATGGTCATAATTTTTATGGGGCCATACCGGTGTTGCTTTGTTTGCAGGTAGAATTTTGGTTAGAATATATGTTTTATTTAATGTGTTGGGCTGGAAATATGCGGTGTATAATAATACTATACTACCAATTGCAATTGGAAAAGAAATAAAGCAAGTCTATGATTGTATCCTTCAATAGTAGTTGGTTACTTTGCGTGGTGGGCAGTGTTGGTGGTTGGTTGGTTCAATTGATGGGTGACAAATAATTTTTTGAATGAGGTGTTAACCACTGGTTGGTTCAAGGGTTGGGTGATAAATAACGTTTAAGGGGTTAATAAATAAAGTTATGTGATTTAAATTTAATTAAATTCAAAACAAAATTGTTTTCACATCGTACCTAGTTGGAATTCGAATTATAAGACTTACTTAAATTTAAGTTCAATCTTAGGGCTACGTTTGGATGACCACATCAGCCAATACGGGAATGTTTGGACCGTGAGGCATTGAAACCAAGAGAAAAAATTCAACTAAACATCATGCAATTTATATAACCAAACATTGGACCCTCTAGAGCACATCGGAGAACAGATGGCAGCAGACTTTCCAACATTTTGAGGCCACTCTTATTGTTCACTTCCTTGCCAAACATTTCTCACTTATGATCCTCATACGTGGATTAGAATAATTACCAAATTTAAATTATTATTCAAACTCGGACCCGTTGTTAGCCTTACTTGTGAACTTGGTTTTGTTTTGTGGAATTCAACAAAAGCATGCATGTGTAGAGAACAAAGTTGATTTGTTCTCTTAATTAAGACTTATGGGCTCTTGAAATTCACTTGTGTGTTTTTTTTTTTTTTTTTTTTTGTGTTTGTTTTTGCACTTTTTCATAAAGTGAAACTTGTTATTGTTGAAGGAGTCATGTTGTTAGAGTCACTCTATGCATTTTGTATTGGGCCAATTTTGAGGACGTATGTAAATGTTGTCCATTTGCTTGGCATGTCGAGATATTAGCACTATTGGCGCATGATGCATTAGAGGCAGCATATCTAATAATCTATAGAGTACATTAATTTTAATAAAATTATTATTACAAAGTTTATGGATAATAATGCATTTCTAAAAGGTTTTTCTTTGTTTTGGAAAAATCTATATTTATACACATTGAGAGAGATTTTCATTCAGAGTCAACTCTAGATATTATGAAAAATATTATATGACCTGATCTCTTTTTGCGATGGATTTATAGAATGAGAATTATTTATATGTTATTCACGCATGTAGATCGTCTAGCTTTCACTTTATTTTTTAATTGTTGGTTCACATTTCCTTTATTTATTTCTTTATAATAATTTTTTTATTATTTTCCATTCTTTTTTTACAATCATAGGTAAGATTTTTTTTTCTTCAATTATTTTCCTTTTTTAAGATTTTTCTGTTTGTTTTCCTTTTTTGTACTAAGTTTCCTTTTATTCAATTTTAGGAGTGATTCTTTCTGGTTTTACTTTTTTAAGTAAATTTTATAGTTTCTTACGATTTCCCTTTTCCCTATGTAATGTATCCACAACCAAAATATACAATTCTTTACGGTCAAAATAATATAATCCTAGTGATTTTTTTTCCCTTAATTTTTATGGTTGTGATTTTTATTTTTATTGTTTTTTGAAAAACAATACTGTTAAAATACACTGAGTTTTGTTGTATTTTAAATTTTTTAAAAGATTTTTTGTAAACATGTTTTGATTTATTATTTTTTTACTTTTTATGAATAGAGATTTTGTTTGTGGTTTCTGCAAAATTAAAAGTTAAAAATGTTATTTTTTGTGTAACATTTATTTTTGTTATATTTTGGTGGATATCAATAATATAAAAATATTTATTTATACAATTTCGTGTTATACTTCAATAAAACACACGCCACACCATGAGTCAAGGTTCCCAAAAACTTTTAACAATTATGATGTATATATTCGTTTATTATATGTGAAAATTTAAAATTAGTATAATAAATTAGAAAAAATTATTCGTGTGCGTATTTTAATAAAATAGAATAAAAGAAAAGATAAAAATCACTTCCAAACGAAGGGAACGCCTTTTTATACATTAAAATCAGCTCTAAATATTACGAGAAGTAACTAACGGCTACTTTTTTGAAAGGGATATGCCATATAATTTTAAAATTGCATCCTAAATGCGGATTATCCTCTAAATAATAAATTATGAACTAATGTGAATAGCAATAATGTTGTTAATCACAGAATTGGTCAGCCATTATCGCGTCTCTCATGTTTTGTATTAAAGGAAAAGAGTATTATATTTAATTGTAATATTTTGATTAATTTAAATATGCATCTAGAGTATATAATAATGATTAAATAAGTAGTACGATAGTATAAAAATATAATTGATTTTTATAGTATATAAAAATATTAATATAAATATATATGTGATATATAACAATATTGATTTGATTTTTTATAAATATAATGTTTGAAAAATGAATAATTAGTTATATAAGTAAAAGAGAAAAAAATAAAATTTAAATATGATTAAAATTTTGTTAAGTATTGTATTTGGTATGGTAAACTTGATTGGATGGGTGGGGAGTGAAAAGTGGGTTCCAAACATACTCAAAGATCAGATATATAGTTAGTCAACAAAGGGCAATACAGAATTTAGAATCCTGCATTTAATGGTCCCATTTTCAGCAACCTGTTGGATATCCCAATTTATTTGGATCTAGTGGCCAAGTTTAATTTTGTCAGATTATAGTAGTAACTAGAACTCGATTCAATTTAATTTTCTAAAATTTGAATTTAAGATCAAACTTCTATTAAGCAAAACATCCAAGAAGGGAAAAAAAATAAATCAAAACTCGAATTCAAATTTGATTAGAGTCAAAACATTTTCAAAAATAGTTGGAATAAATTGATCTTCAATCATTGACTATTGTAGAATTTCAGTTTTCAATTCAATTTTGATATTTAAATTTAATATATCATAAGAAACTGAATATCAAATTTTATTTTTAATTTCTAATATTCATTGTATTTACTTATTTTTCTTTTAAATTTTTATACATCTATTATTTAATTTTCTCTTTATTATACCTAATTTTTAAAAATTTCATGTTATTATCTTATATTTTGTTTAAAAAATTTTTACTGGAATAGTTATATTTTTATCTTTGAAAATTTTAAATTAAAATGATTAAGTATTAAAATAAAAACATTTAATATTTATTTATAAGATACAGAATTAAAATTTACTGTTTTAAATATAAACTTATATATTATTTATTATTTTTTGAATGTTTTAAATTAAAATTTAATATACCCCAATATCTACTCGAATATACTACAAAAAAATCAACAAGTTATCAAATCAAACCAAAAATTTTGATTAAACATTCGAAACGTAAATTTAATGTATCAAAATTTCAGCATATTAAAAATTTGGTTCACTTCAATTCAGTTTCACCGAATACACACTCTTTCTTTCAAAATTTCATCTTCAAATGGAGCTTCTAAACTAAAGCCTGAAAAATAGGGTTAATTTGCCCATTTCAACCAGGGGCAATAACAAGAAGTTCTTACATTAGCCCTTCATCTTACGAAGGTTTTTATAACCACACTGCAGGTCAATTCAACCGATTTGATCGAAAATTAGTCATTTTTTTTAATTCATTACATTATAAAACTGGATCATCAATTGAATCAGAATCGACCAACAATCGATTTTAGTATTTTTATTGATAAAAAATTAAAAACAAAAAATCACCCTTTCTAAAAAATGTATATAAATAAAATGTTTTCATATTTTTTTTATGAATTCATTTTTACATCCTAAACAATTTATTAATATAAATAATTTTCATTACCTATCTTTCATTTTAACTTTTATTTGTTTAATTATTTTATCTATATATTATTATAATTGAGCTATCGACCTCCTCTCACCTCTCACCTCGAACATTAGTTACTATCTACTAAACAAAGTGCAAAACATACATTTGACTATTAAATTTAGATACCTCATGACAGAATTGAAGGAAAAACAATCTCTCAGATTACGAAACAATAGGCAGATACAATTGCCTGTGCTAGGGACCCCATTTTGCATGTTTCACACAGCCATCAAAGTTTACTACTACTGCCAAACACACTAAATAAATTTTTTAATCAAAATCAAATTCAAATTCAAATTTTTTCTGTAACAAAATAATTATTTTTCAATAATTTTACTTATTCATAATCAAATCATTATCTACATATAACACAACACTCACATTTACTATATACATTTATTCTCTAAAAACTAATCATTATCTATATATAATATCACATCATCAAATCATTATTACATACTTTAATACATATATAAATATACAAATTCAAATCTATAATATTATTCATCTCGTTAAAAACTTTGTGACAGGTTACCAACATCTCAATATAACTTTAAACAAATATCATCCTTGCCAAAACCCCCCTCCCAAGCATAGCCAATAATAGGAGTGATGACAAGCACAAAGTTAGGGTTGCAGACACGATACCATCTATTTGTAAGACTTACTGAGTAGAAAGATAACACTACGAAAGCAGAAACAAAAATTACATGAGATTTTATAAAAAAGCCAAACCGTCGCCATCACAAAGAACACAGAGATACAAAGTTCTACCGTCACTTATCTGGAGTTGTAGCTGATATTTGATGTTTGGACCTTTCTTACTTTCTTCTCCTCTTCTTCCTCTGCCTGTCCCCACTATCCTCGCTATCGCTATCACTCGAGTCAGAGCTTGATGATCCGGCTTCAGATCCAGATCCGTCTGAATCGGAACTAGAACTCTCTGGTTCATCTTCCGACTCAGGAACAGCCTTCTGCTGTTGCATGATGAGCCGTGGCATGTTCTTGAGGTACTCCCGCAGGTTTTCCGTGATCCCACCAAGCCCAATGGAAGTGAAAAAGTTGATGGCGAATCTAGCGTTCTTAGGATTATCCTTGGGGAAAATTGACTCAAAAGAATCTTGCATTGCAGGGTCACCAAGACGTTCATTAAGCAATCGAATTCCAAGGTGCTCGGACAACTCCTGCAAGAAAAAGATTAAAAATTACGGTTTAATGATTTCTTCAGAAGAGAACAAGATACCAAAAGCAAAACATCACTCATACGAATGCTTCAATGTCACATTACACGTGAAATATGCCACACCGCAATTCACCACTAAATGCTTATAATTCCGCCAGACAAAAGTATTTCTTTTCAGCATTTGAGGGGACCAAGCATGAGCTAATAAAGATTGAATCAGTTGATAAAATCCACAGTTTGTAAACTACTAATAAAAATGGCGAACCAAATAAAGAAACAAAGTAAGCAATAGGCTAACCTACAGAATATATAGCGCAATTATGAAGGGTACACAAGAAAATATTGCAGTAAGAGAGTTGAAAGTTAACAAGAAGGAGCAGGCTTTCTGCAATGTAAGGCCAAATTTTGGGATACAAAAGAAAAGGAGAGAATTGTAAAGGTGATAATTGTTACCTGGAAGAGAATCTTGATGAAAATACGAGAAGAAGAAGTTGTGTCCTCTTCGGTCAAACGTATGTAAGCCACAACATGCCAAGGCAATGCATCCGTGCCAAGTAAATGAGCAAAGAACTTGGCCACATTTCGCAGTTTATTGGTTTCCAGTCGATGGATCATTGAATACTGTTGGACAAAACACTGCTCAAAGTTCTCCTGATAAACTTTGTTTATCATGCAAAACCGCTGCCCAAGCAAACCATAATACCGGAGGTAAGTTCTCTCTTGAGAGCAACACTCCAACAGCATAATGCATAATTCCATCTGCACAGATAAAACCAAAATCACAAAACCAATAAATATCAGGACTATCTTCAATGCAAGCTACAAATCAATTGAAATTAAAAGGGAAGAGCATTATTTTACTAGTCCAGAAGTATAAAGAAAAATTATATTAAACATGGCACTATTAGAATTTGGAAAAAATAAAATAAAAATGTGTAGAATAACGTTCAAGATCATATTTATCTACTTATCACCACCAAGATTTTAGATACAACCTGGGAAGTAAATAAAAACACGGCAACAACTCTCCAAGCAATGTTAGTATCCCAAAAATTGACAAGAAACAAGTGACTGACAATAAGATAAATTATGTTGACCATGTCAAGCCAAACATTAACCTGAAAACGGAAGTTGAAAAAAACTGATGTTTCTAAAAAACACCCTGGATTTCAACCATGGAAACTCATCCAGCTACAACAATGGAAACTCATCCAGCTTCAACATCATACCCAGGATGTCCTGGTGTAACCCTTTTCTCTTTTTATCTTCCATTCATACAATCACAAGTACAGCGACATTAGGACCCACAAAACGGATTAAGTGCAACAAGATCACATGCTTGTGGTGCAAAAATTAACTCAAAAAATATCCACAAATAAATATATAACAAACAGCAGTTAGAACATTCAATCAAAAGAACACAAGTCATACTCAAGAAGATAACAAACTATAACATGAGAGACCATGACACCTACCTCCTGGCCAGCCTCCAGTTTGATCTTCAATAGTTTATGGCCTGCTTCCTCAAAATCAACACTTGACATGATTGTCAAGTAGATAGTTCTTCGAAGATTAACCAAATTTGTCTCAGTCTCGTCCTTTATTTTCATCTGCTCTTCTTCCTCTTCCTCAGATTCTTCATCCTCCTCATCATCTGAGTCTGCATCTGACTCTGAATCTGCATCTGCTTCATCATCAGATTCTTCACCTAGTATTTGCTTCTTCAATTCTTCATATCGCTTCTCATTCTCAGAGAATTGGGGATCCGGCTTAAAGATATCTGCACAGAAGGGAATAAAACTACGTAAGCATGTTGTTACCAAAGACAGAACCAAAGATAACAAAAGTAAGCCATAGCTAGGATATACCTAAAGCAATCTCAGGATCTATCTCATCCAGAAGGGAGATTTCATGAGTCAATTGGTCTTCCTGCTCCACTAGATCCAATTCAGGTCGAACAGCAGGATACCCCTAATAAAGTGCATTTATAAAACAGTTGAAATTTATCACATGAATTCTAATGTGTTTATAAGAAGCCATGTAGATTTTATCAATCAAGTTCCAATTTGGACAATTCCATCTGATAGCTCACCTGAAACTTAGCTTTTCGCAATGCAAAGAGGCCTTCTATTAAGAATTGAACACGTTTGTCTATTTCCCCTTCATGAAGAATCCCACGAAATCGTTCAAAGATACCTATAGAGTCAGAACCCAAAAAAAGTGTCATCCACACAGAAAAATTAGGCAAGTTATTAAATAAAAAAGGGTAAACTTTTCAGTCATTAAAATGGGAAAAATTAATCCACAGTAGCACTTTCAGATCAGAACACAGTCATTATTATAAAGATGGTGATAAGATCATTTGGTTAAAGCAGCAGCTCAGACATGCAATTATAACTGAGCTGGTAATAAGATCATTCAGTTAAAGAAAGGTAATCAATCATTGCACAATACGCAACCAAATCACAGGTAGACACAGCAAAACATATAGCTCATGCAGCAATCATTCCTGTCAAACATGAAATTATCCTATTTCAGAATGACTAATCTTCCACAAATGAGTAATTAACACACTTCAACTTGATTGCATCCAACAGTAATGCATCTACATTTGACTTTGCTTTGAAATAAAGAAAAACACCAAATCTTCTAGCACTAAGGCTCCATCAATGTTCATTAAAAGGTCTGAACAAAAACTTCACATAAATATTGTTAATCGAGCATTTAATTACCAAGTGACATAGCAAGATTCAAATGCATAACGGGGTGGTAATTAGAGTCTATGTATATGCAAGCTTAAATAGTGAATAGCAGAATCCTAACATATCCAATGAAGATCAGAAGAACAAAGTTAAGAAATATTTGAGCACATAGCATTGACCGTGTTTTCGTTAACTCTGGACCAATAAAACACAAGCAATCAAGAAGAATAAATACTAAACCCAAAACCCTACCACCATGTTTTGTTCATGGATTACAAAGAAGAAAAGAGATGAAAACTATCAGAAAGATAATTTCAATTGTCTGGTTAACAAGGAAAATGTCAAGCAAAAGAAAACTTGAAGTTTGTTTTCCTCTTAAAAAAGGAGACAAAATAGAGAAAAGACTCCTTTAAGTCTATTCTATTTTCTCCAAAAAAAGTTATTATCTCTATCTTTTTCATTCCTTCCTTTATCAATTTCTTAAAAAAAATAAAAAGATCTATTTTTTTCTTTTTCAACAATTTTCTTCCCTTATTAGAATCATTCAATGAGATTTTGAATTTACTTAATTTTCTTTTTTTTCCTCCTAGCATTTTCCTCTACTTAGCAATGCTCAAAGTTAACTATAACATAGCGTCCTGAAGAACAATGCCGAGAGTTATCTATAGCAACATAATACTGAATATTACCCCAGAAGATGTCACGGAGTTCCATACCAATATAGCTTCCACAAATTCAGAGACATTTTGCCACAGACCGCACATTGTGCATTCAAATCCAACGATGAATCCAACCAACACAACAAGGAAAAATGATGTATTACAAATAAATGACAAGAATCCTTTACTCACCATGCAATCCTCGAGGAGAAAGGTCCTGCAGCATGGATCCACACTCTGTAACAAACCCAACAGCCACTTCCACGCTGTCATCAGTTGGCTTCTCCAGCAGCAACGTCAGTAGCTCAAGAGCAATCAGCTCATGAACAACCTGTTGGTTCACCAGGTGTGCGACAAATTTGACGGCAGCAAGTAGTTGTGGCTGCCAAAGATTACCAATGATACACAAGGTCATAATACATACGAAAAATACTACAATGTATTAATACATAAACTAAATATGAATTTAAAATCAAACCTTATCATTACGCTTGTATGCCCTCTGAAGCTGCAATATAATTCTCCGCAACAAAAGATCACCAACTTCAGGGAACTTGGTGTTTACCACGGCAACCAGTGCTGCAAATACGTCCGTAAAACCTGGAGAAGCCATTTGAGACTTCATACATGATCGACAAAATAGACCCCTCCCTCTAATCAAATTCTCCGCAAACAACTCTGGAATAATATTTTTTATATTAATAGCATTCACTTTGTTCACCAGCCCATTAATACTCTTCCTTAGAGCATCCCACGTCATTCTCTGATATTCAACGCTGTTTTTGTCCTGGATATCCTTCATCATTCTGGCTAACTTAAATGGCGGAATATACACTCCACCACTCCTTCCCAGATTAGCAACTGCATCCACCCCTACATTTCCTTCTGCCCTCGGCACTTTTTGGGCATCATTTTCCTTGACATCTCCTTTCGCATTCAAACCCAATCTCCCCACTTCATTCTCATTCTTTTCCTTCTCCCGTTTTTTCTTGTCTTTATCACCATCCTCCTCGTCATGTCTCCTATCTCTTTCTCGCTCTCTATCCCTCCGTTTCTCTTTCCCATTATCCCCTCTAGCATCATAAGTGTTATTATGATAATCCCTACTTCTGTGCTCCCCTTTGTCGTCGTCATCCTTATGCCTTCGTTCACTCCTACGGCTTCTTTCCCGTCTATCATTTCCTGAGTCCCGGTAGGAATCCTTTTCCCTCTCCCGCTCCCTTTCCCTGCGGCCAATCTTATCATCTTCACCGTCATAATCTCTGCGCTTCCTTCGTTCAACATGTCTATAATCCTCATTATCTGCCTCGCCATCCCGCAATTTTCTATCCCTATCATCTTTCCTGCTCTCACGCCCAAATTCACCATCATCTCGCCCTTTTCGCCGCCCAAATTCACCATCATCTCTTTCAGAGTCCCGACCCTGATAAGAATCCCTACTTCCATTGTTCTCAATTTCCCCTTTTCTTCTACCCAACTTATCACGGCTCTCATCATCGTTTCCCTCTCCTCTCCTCTCTCTGTCATGCCTTACTTCTTTTCCGGATGCTTCGTTCTCTGAATCACGACCTGTGTCCCTCCTCTTTCTTCCGTTCTCGTCCGAACTCTCACTGCGCCGATGCCTACTTCCTCGTTTCTCATCTGCGTCCCTCCTCTTTCTCCTGTCTTCGTCCGAACCCTCACTGCGCCGATGCCTACTTCCTTGTTTCTCATCTTCGCCGCTGCTAGAATCAGCGTAATGCCTCCGAGCCATTATTCAGAGACAACTGAACTACTACAAAACCCTAGAACCTGACCTTATCACAACTTCCGACTTGGAGATTGAGATGCGGCGATAGCTGGGCCCGGGATGCGACGCGGCCTACTGTCTCAATTGAGAGTCAGCTGAGTCGACCGTCAGAAGAGTGGAGAGATATAGAGGAGCGGCGGTGAGAGCCTGCCAGTTGCCGGCGATGCGGTGAGCCAGTTGCGAAAGAGGCGAGGGAATTAGGGCAAAGAATTGTTATTATCAATTGGAACATATGAGACGAGAAAAATAAGGTTGGCGCTGCCTCGTCGGCACTTGTAAATCAAAAACGGTTAAATCAACTTCGCCCTATGTGCGTCCCCTTTTTTTTTCCTTTTTTAATTTTTACCCCTTAACAATTTTTTTATTATTTTTCTAATAATGAAATTTTAAAAAAAAAAAGAGCCAATTAATCTTCCATAAATATATAAAAAATAGAAATTATCGGATGGACAGTTAAAGAATGTTGATATTTTGATAAAAATAATAAACTCATATTGTACAGCTTTATATAATTTTTGTAGCATTTTATCTCCAGTATCTATCAATTTGGTTCGGATTAAGGCAATTAATAAAACTAGCTAACTGAAACTTGATTGGGCATGAATATATTTTAATTTAAACAAACTCATATTTAAGACTTTGAACTTTTTTGAACTCGCTTGTTCATTCAAGCTCAAATTTGAATACAGGCTTTATAAAAATTGAATTGCATCTTAGTAGCTATCAAACTCACTCTCTGTTACACCATAATTCAAATTTTACCCAAATAAATAGATCACGTAGGCATTATATTATTTTTATATAAAAATTTGAATAAAATATAAAATATTGAAAATTTTTGCTATTGGTATATTTAAGATATAAATAATCTTTTATCTTTTAATATAAAAAAATATTTGAAAATACAAAAGTATAAAAAGTGTGCGTATCTACATATGCTTTTGTATTATTTAAGAATGGGAGAAATCTCATTTGGCTTTTCGATGTGATTCCAAAAATTTGAGATTTTTAAATCATACAAATATTATAAAAAGTAACGAAACATTCAAACCACCAATCCGAATGGTCAACCAGAGAGTTAAAACCACTCAATCAAGTAGCTCGATTTGATGAAGCAACTTGTCTAGGGAGATTTTTCATTTAAGTATGGATTAAGTCTATGATATATATCTCGACAATTGAATGTCCAAGATTGAGCTAGCCAAGTAGAAGTCCCTGGTCCAACATCAAAAATCTTATATGTCTATAGAGTGGCTTCAACTCTCTTAGTTGAGTCACTTGATTGAGTGACTTCGATAATTTTTAATGAATAACTTGATTAAGTGGCTTTAACCCTTTTTGGGTGAGCCAATTTGCTGAGTGATTTTGACTTTTTTAGAGACTTGGTTGAGTTGCTTTAACCTTTGTGGTTGGGACTTGGGTGGTTCTAACTCTTTTGATTGCATCATTTAATGAATTTATTTTGACTTTTTTTTTTTAAATTGATTCATTTAGACGAATGAGTTGGCATGGTAGCTTCAACTCCAATAGCAAGTTACTTGGGCTTAAAGAGATAAGGTGGAATTTGGGTAAATTCACATAATATGAGGATGTAGCAATAACAAACAAAATTTTGCCACTATTGCTAAGTCCATATGTCTAATTTGAAGAGATTGTGCCTGTGGTCGAAGTGATTTTAGCCTTAGCATATTAAGGCTCTGTTGCTGCTTGGGCCGTTTTGGGTTCAGTCCACTCGTTTCTCATGGCTTGGTCTATTGGGCCTGCCTCCAGATCAGGTCCAAAGGCTTGAGTTTTTTTGCATGACAGTTCGGTGTTGTTGGTTGAGCTGTATGATGTGTGCATTTTTTTTAATAAAAATTTATAAATAATGCATAAATAAATTTGAATGTTTCGTATTATTTTTTATATAACATTGTATGATAATTAAATTATATAGTATTGTGTATTGATGATAAATAGTGATTTAATTTTAAATTAAAGTAATGAGTGAATAGTGATTAAAATTTAAAATTTGGTTTTATATAAGAGAAAAAATTTATTTTTAAATATTAATATATTTGGTGTATTTTAATGAGTTATAAAACGGTCTTTCAAATTAGCCATGCCCCAAGGCCAGTTCACTCTAAATAATAAGATTAAGGACATAAAAATGATTTTGAATAATAAATTAATTATGAAATAATTTAATATTATGTTAACTAACATATATTAAAATATAATGGCTATGTTTGTTTTCAAATTAGGATGGGGGAGAAAATTTTGACTAATTTGAATGGGAATAAAAATTGTGTTTAGTTTGTTAGATATATATATATATATATATAGTTAATATTTTATAATAATTAAATGATGTGATAGTACATAAATTTATATGATAATAAAAATGAATACGAATGAAAAAATTATAAGAGTAAATATTGATTTGTTAGTTATAAAAATCATGAGAAGAAAAATTTTAAATTTGAATTCAAATAAATTTTTTATGATAAGACATTTTATTTGTAGAATTTTTAAGTAGACATGAACAGTGCATATTTTGGAAGTATAGTTTAACAATGATTATATCCAATTGCACAACAAGTTTGGATTATTTTATCATACAGGTCGAATCGAACTATTTGTTCAATGATTGGTTGAATTAATACTAAGTTTATATTATATCATAAATTTTTATTATTTTTAAAAAATATTTAATTAATCTTAATAAATTAATTCACGAAACATAATTCTTAAAAAAGAACATTCCCAATCGTTTATGACCGTCGCGTTTGGATAAAACGGTGCCTCGGCAAAACGAGAACGGGTACGCGGCTCCCACTATTTTTCCATTTAAATGCAATGAATCGTATGCCAACCACGTCACCCTCTCTAACTACTCTATCCCACTAAGTCCAAAAATAGATATCTTTTAACATAATTAATCTCAATTTCTTTACTCTCACAATCTTGAAAGATCAAAGCGAGCACGACACCGACAAATTCAAGACTATTATGCGAGGGTGTTGTTTGGAATGTTTTAGTTTATGTTTGTTGTCGTATCTCCTGTAATAGTTGGAATGTTTTAGTTTACGTTTGTTGTCGTATCTCCTGTAATAATTGGAATGTTTTAGTTTAATAATCCTCCAAGATCATCAAATCTACCTCGATTTAGTCTAATACTTGTTAAATATAGCTTGATTGACATATTGTCCAATTAATTACTCAATGTTACGGGAAAGCGGGCCGATAATTCAGCTTTCTGACACACCTGTCGGCCGGTCTGATAATTCACCCCTCGTTTGCTTTTTTATTTTAGTACGTATTTTTAAATATTTTTATTTTAAAAATATACAAAAAAAAAAACATAAAAATAATAATTAAGTATATTTTTTAAAAAGAATTGTGTAAAAATAAAAAAATAAATATAATAATTAAGTGTATTTTGAAGAATACTGCACAAATATTGCCACCATAAAGATTGATTCTTTAAATTATTAATGACACGGGATTATGCAATAAGAGATGGGGTTATGGATATGATCTTCTGTCGATAGGAAGTCAGCCACTTTGAGTTATTCTTTTTTCTCAATGAAGCTATTAATGCTTTTAAATATGCATTTTGATTATATATTCAAAAGCAGGAACGTGAGATTAAACATCAAATTAGAATAATAGTATTTTGAAGTTCTTGGGCAGTTTTGTCAAACTGAAGGCCACCCTATGCTTGCAAGCTACTCGTGTATGGGCTTAAATGAATTAATAATACATTTTTCAACACATTGTTAGAAAAATTGTTTTCCACTTAAATGATTTTTTTTTTCTTTCCTTGCTGATTAAGTTTTCCAAAAAATGAAAAAAATAAAAAAAGGAACTGTTAAATCATGAAATCGTCTATCATTTATTTTTATCGGTCTTTAAATCTGAACCAATATGGCATGGTATTTCTTTTTACTATGCGACAACACAATTGTTGTGTAGTGATGACAAAATAGCAAAATTGTAATTGAAAATTTGATATGGGCGTCGGATGGTGAAAGTGATCAGAAGTTGAACTAAGTGTTATGTTTGTTTTGATTGTTTAGTATGTGTTTTGAAGGTTTTTTTATTTTTTTTAAAATGTGTAGAAGTAAGAGAAATATAAAAATAAATTTTAAAAGGTAAAATGATTATAATATATATTTTTTTAGTGAAAAAATAAAAACAAACATAGTCTTGTAGACAACATATGTAATGCTCCCACAATATCACGTAAAGACACGTGTCTTTTATTTTTTTCTATTATCACATTTATTATATGTGATTATTCATCTCTCATTTTAATTTATATTGAATTTGTTTTTTTATCGCATGCCATTATCCATCATATGATTAAATTTGATAAAGAATTTATCCTTCCTTATCACTTGAAATGAATGTCCTATGTTTGTTAGTTTTCTACTTTTTGTACCTTTTTCCCATGTCTTCAAACAATTTCTTAATTTTTATCTATTTCAGAATTTATGCTATTAAGTGATTTTTATTTTCTATTTTCATCGTCTTTTGCTTTTTATTTTTATTTTCCACTTTTGAGCATTTTCTCCACTATTTCAAAAATTTCCTTAATTTTCGCATCAAATTTATTATTTCAAGAAATTAAGAATTGAATTAATAATTAAAAAAATGAATAAAAACCAAAAATATGTACGCATACACAATTATATATTTTTAGTCTAACTATCAAATGATCGAACTAGGAGACGTCCATAAAAAGAAGGAAAAAAAAAAAGAAGAGTAAACTAAAAAATAACATAAATCTTAAAAATAAAAAATAATTTCAGAAATAAAAAAACGTCCAAACACAGTACAGAAAACTTGAAAAAAAATAACTTGAATAAAAAGAGAAAAAAAAGGGAAGGGAAAAATAAGAATATATAAGAAACGTGGAGGGTTTTTTTTTTTAAAAATTCTAATTTTAAAAACATTTAAAAATGACCAAAAAATAAAAAGATTTAAATTTTTAGGCCATTGTCAGGTTTCTAGCTTACAAAAAAAATTTTTTTAGAGCCAGAAACAGGGTTTTTGACTCTATAATTTTTTAAAAAATTTTAATTGGAGTCTGACCAAACGCGCCCCAATTCAGAATTCACCTTGAACCTCCCGTCTACATCTCTAAAGCACTGTTCCGCCGCATTTTCAGCCACCGTCTGCCTGAAGCTTGCCGCCGAATCTCCGTACTTCAGTTCTCCTACCACTTTAAATAGGCAATGGCGTTTTTTCTATAATTTTTCCCGTGTTTTTTGTATTATTTCTTATATTTTCTTACATATACTATAGTTTTATACAATGCCGGTGTCGCTGGAAACTGCCACCGAACCCAGTGTTTCGACGCGGGACTGCCGATTATTTCTTTTGAGTTGTACATTTTTTATTATATTTATTATAATTAGAATTTTTAAATTATTTTTTATAATTTTTTATCTCATCCTACACGTGTAAGACAAAACTTTGATATTAATATAATTTATAATTTTTTTTACTCATATTTTATTATTTGTATTATTCGTACATAAATATTTTTAATAAAATATAATGAAACATCAAAAATATTTAACAAGTGATACAATTTGTAAAATAAAAATATAAATTTTATGATTGGATAAAATGATTAAAAAGTATTAAAAAATAAAATAATTAATATAAAAGTAATTGTATAAATTTACTTTAGTTGACTAAAAGGTATTATTACAATAACGCTAACATAATATAGATAAATAAGAAATAAATTTTTTTGTATTATATAAAAAAATTGAATAAAAACTAATTATTTCGCATTATTACATTCACGTGATACATATTAACAAAATTTCACGTAAAAAAAATATCAGTTGTCTTAACATAAAAATACCATTTTTTCAACTGTATTAAAACCTATCATTCCTATCCAAATTACGTCTCATTACATGAAAAACCTCTAAACAGAAAGCCTTTATGGATTATTTTAATAAAACCTCACAAAGCTGAGATTTTGTAAATTAATTATTATATTTTTAATTCAAAAATAAAAAACATGATTGTAAATTTAAATTGGGTTATTTTAAATTGATTATCGAAGCATTTACAAAGATAAATTTGGTTTGCTCTTATACTTTTTTTTCCGCCTTAATTGAGAGCTAGAAACCTAGTTTTCAGTTTTAGCGTCAGACCCCAGTTACAATTTTTTTCTCAATTTTTTTTTTATCCAAAAGTTGGAAACCCAGCAATGGGCCAAAAATTTGAACTTTTTTATTTTTTTATCAATTTTTAAGCGATTTTTTAAATCGTAATATTTTTCAAAAAAACTCGAAACAGAGAAAGAGGGACACATGTTTCCATGTGGCGCTGCATGAAAAGTCAAGTGCGGGGTCTGCTAAACTAATCCAAAAGCTGTGTGTTGCTTTCAATTTTATTGCAGCATTATTGCGATTAGATCACAACCCCAAAGTGCTAACAAAGCTAAAATGAAATCTCAAGGGGAGATCCATGCAATCTTCCATGGGGGGTTTTTTTTTAATTTTTTTAATTTTTCAATTTTCCTTTCCCCAAACAAGCCGGAATCTTCCTGGCTTCCCTGAGCTCTCACTGTGCCTTTTCCCATCTCTTTCTCTCCCCCTCCCCCCCTCTCCCCCACTTCCAGACTGCACACTGCCACCCCAATCCTCTCCACGCTTCCAACCCCCACTCTGAGCTCTCTTCTTGGAGCCCTTTTCGCAAAACACGGTAAAAAGGCAATCTTTTTTAAAAGAACGATCAAAGTTTCCTGCACACACACACACACACACGTGTAAATGTATAAGGCGCCTCTGGCTTTGGCTGTTTCGTCAGTCTATCTTCTTCTTCTTTTATCGTTGAAATCTGAAATTCCACCGCTTTCGGATTATTTGCTTCTGAAATCTAATGAACAGCTATCAACAGCAGCAGCAAATCCAGCCAAACATGCAGATGGGCTCTGGACTAACGCGCTACCGATCCGCCCCAAGCTCTTATTTTGACACCATATTAAGCAACACCACGAGTGACGGTAGCTTCGGGGCAGATGATTTTGCACGCCTTTTCAACCCTCGCGCTTCCAGTCCCGAGACGCAGAGAATTTTCACTAGGTTCATGAACAGCGCCGGTGCCACTCAGGAGGACTGCTCCCAGGATTTGACTCCGCAGCCACAATCACAACCACAGTTAAATTCACAGTTTCCGACGCCGAGGCAGCATCAGCTCCGGCGGCAGCACAGCAAGGGTTATTCTTCGGTTTCTACGATGATGTATCGGAGTGATCATAACTTTGAGGCTGTAAATTCAGCCGTGGAAAGCTCTTTTGAGAGACTGCCGGGTTCAATTGACTCGGAGCAGATTAAGATGGAAGGCGGTGGAAACAATTCTGCACTCACTCGTCACGGCACTTCACCTGCTGGGCTCTTTGCCAGCGTAGGTATGGAAACCGGTAATTCTTTGTGGCTATCTATGGTTACATTTTCCGAGGACCCTTTTGGGCTTTTGTGTTGATATTGCTTTCTTTGCTTTTCAATCTGCTGTATCATGTGAAATTTGGATTGGTTCTCCTTTTTGTAAAAATATCATTTATGGCATTCCCGTGAATGGATTTAGTGTGGTCTTATGCGTTTAGATTGAACTTCATGCCCTAGTTGAATTCTTTGTACCTGTTGCTTATCTACTGTTTAACAAAAGTTGAATTTGATCTTAGGGCGCATTTGGATGGGAGAACTAGTTTTCAAATCCATAATAACAAATTATCACACTTGTTTGGATGATTAACCATTTCAAATTTTATAGTTCTTATTTTAAATTATATTATTTTGCAAATGTAATAAATTTTAAATCCCTTTTATTTGGAGTCTTAATCTTTTCTTCAAATCCAGACCCTTCAATCCTTCAATTAGATTTTTGTACTTGGCTTAAGACCAAACTAGTAAATGGGTTGTCCCCACTTCATTCCAGGTTTACCTATAAATCCTTGGGATGATTCAGCAATCCTGTCTGATGATTTCCTTAAAGGACTTGCCGAAGAAGGCAATAAAACCTTCGGAACCTCACATGCCTCGGATGATCAGGTTACATCTTAAGACTTCAAGCCATTTGATCTTTATAAGATAACTCAAGCCATATGCATGATGGAGTAGCAATTGTGATGAGCAGAATCAGGAAGCTGAAAATCAACCCCCAACTCGGTTGTCTCGTCACCTAAGTCTACCTAAAGGTTCCGCGGATTTATCTGCCACGGATAAATTGTTGCCAGATTCAGTTACCTGTCATGTAAGAGCGAGAAGGGGGTGCGCTACTCATCCTCGGAGCATTGCTGAGAGGGTGGATCTTTCACCACACCAAATTCACATCCTTCTGTTTTCCTTTTTTGTTTGATCATTAATTCATGGTTTTGCATTTGATGTGTAAATGTTTAAGGTGAGACGAAACAGAATTAGTGAGCGAACAAGGAAGCTGCAAGAACTGGTGCCAAGCATGGAGAAGGTAAAGCGGTTCCTAATCTATGGATTCTTGTGGCTTTGGTTGTCCATTTCGTGAGATTAGAACCCTATTTTTTCAGCAAACAAACACAGCCGATATGTTGGATTTGGCTTTTGATTACATCAAGGATCTCCAGAGACAGGTGAAGGTATGTGTTCTCAGTGACTTAATTAAACCCGTAAGCAGTTCAGCCTGCAAGCATCTAACTACATCGGCTTCTGCTTATCCTTTAGAGTGACTCTTTTGCTCTTATGTTCTTTGAGCTTTTCAGACACTTTCTGATAATCGGGCAAAGTGCTCTTGCTCGGCCAGAATGAAATCGTAGATCGAAAGGGCGAATAACTGATAAGAAGGAGATTGATTTAGCATCTTGGTGGGCAGAAGAATTGAAAAAGCCATTACTAATGTCATTGCCTAGAACTTGATGTATGTGTGTGTGCATAAAGATGTTTGTTACTTCTTGTGCTGTTGATCAATGCATGAACTGACTGTCTTGTACCACCAAAAAGCTCATTCAGATTGATGTCCTCTTACAGTAGATCGCAATCCTTGCAGTGAGCCCTGAGGACCATGTGCTGAATTCAGGGCAGAAAATGATTGATTCAAAGAAGGGGCAAGGTGGAAAGAAGCTTTGGACATTTCAGTGTATACTCGTCCTTTGAGTTTTAGTACTAATGAGAAAACAGACGGATAGATGGTATCGTGCCAGAAAGCTATTTCCCAAACCGCAACTTTATACTAATAAAAAGATAGAAATATATATATATATATATATATAAAACATAAAAATAAAGAGGATGACATCTAAGTAAATTAACAACAAAATGGTTACTATTCCATCCTCACACTTGATATATTATATGTATGAATAGGTACTTACGCAAAGTAAACAAATAATGATATATTTGATGAGATCTATAACTGAACTTTAAGAGCATAATTGGAATGATTGTTTTCACTATTTATATATGTAATTAAAAATAAATATTATGAACACGACAAAAATATTTTGTAGTAAAAAATATTAGATATTTATTGGTTTATCTTAATATATCTATCTATCTATCTATCCACACACACACACACACACATAATCATGTTACAAAAAAGGCCATAATTATTTTAATATTTTGAAATAATGTTGTTTTGATTAAAAATATTCATTGTGATTCACACTATTTATTTTTAATCATTATTCATAAATATAAAATAAAATAATAAAATGATAAATTCTTTTATTTTTTATTTCCAATACCATTCTCTATGTATAATATCTTATTCTTTTTTCAGTTTCATTCCTTTTTTAAATTTATTTTATTCATATCTTGTTTCATTCTTGCATAATAATAATGCGCAATGTCATGATTGGCACATGAGAATGAAAAAGGATAGGAATTAAATGGATTTATAAATAAAATGAAAGTGCGGAATGAATGGGACTTTGTAAAATATCTACTATTTGGTAAACACAACAAATGAGAAATAAATGGAATGATTATTTTCACATGATTTTATATATATAATTAAAAATAAATATTATCATCACGAAAAAAATATTTTGTAGTCAAAATTAAAATTAATTCAGAAATTCACATAATTTTAGTTTCATAAATATTAAACATAAAACCTAAATTTTCTCCAATTTATAACAACAATATTTTAGCGTTAAAAATTACATGCAAAATTCAAACATATACAGAAAATATGTAATATATTTTATTTTGTTGTTGTGTATATAAAAAATAAATAATTTATAATATATAGTCAAATATATAATGTTTTACTATTTATGATAAGGACATAAATTATATCTATATAATGTGAATAAAAAACTAGTAATATTACAGCACATAGTAAGGAGTAACAAGTTTAAAACTTTGCCAATCAATTGTATCATATTCTATTAAATTTATCAGAAATAAAAATAACAAAAAGGGGTTAGTTCTGATGAATTAGGAATGCATAAATCATGGTTGTGGAAGAAATCACTAATCCCTAATTTTGAGGAATAGTGATGCTTAATCCTAACTTACCCTAATCATATATTTAAAAATGAAATTAGAAACATCATTTCATTCTTGTTTCATTCTGTTTGTTTTGCCAATCATATTGTAAAGGCTAATAAGTTTCCGTTTGCCTTCTTTAAAATCCACCCACAAATTTCCCTTTTTTTTGTGGAACAAAATGGGATCAGAGGAATTATAATTACTACCTTAAATAAAAGAATCGTATGCTTTGAATTTTTACTAGATTTTATTTGTTCCTACGCTAAATGCCAAAATATTTGAAAATTCGAAAATGAATGGATATTCCCAACGGCTAGCTCAGCTCCAATACCCCTTTGCCAGCTATCCCCTATCTGTGTCTCTCTGACCTCGATTCCATTTCCCTCTCAAACCCATAAATTTGAATCCATTTTCCAAACCCTTCGCAGTTGCAGCTTCAATCATGGAAGAATTAGAGGGCAAGGATTGCGCCTTCGCCTTGGCTTTCCCTCCTGCGCTAGTTTCTCTTACCCCATTCACCCCCTCAGTTTCGCCGTCCCCGCGCCGCCTTTCGAGCTGCTTTGCGCAGCCGAGTAAGCCGGTCAGAGCCAAAAGGCAGCTCGCTTGGGTGTCTCTCCAGGGCCGGCTTGTCGGCGCCGAGGAGGCCTCCTCCGCTAAAACCGTTGACGCGAAGGGCGCATTCGGCGCTCCGGAGGCGGCGGCTTGGGAGTTGTTCACCCCGATTCAACGTGTTCTGACTGTCGCGGTTGCCGCTGCCGCAGCTATTCATTCGAAGAAGAACAAGCAAATTTGTGTGCTACAAAGATCTGTTGAACTTAGGGTAAGTTTAACTTTTCAGTTTAAATTTTGGGCGTTTTTAAGTGGCATTGAATTGCTGCAGTTTCGAGTTGATTAATGAAGTGGTCGTAGTTAATTATATGGTCATTTATACATTTTTTGATTAGTAAATCTGTTCCGAGTTTTGAGTAAGACACTATATCATAAATTTTTGGGGTTATTTAATACCGAATTGATTCAGTTATATTATTTCCACACATTCAAATATACTAATTTTTAGACGAATACCGGATTGCTTTATGTAACGTACTTAATACTCGAGAAAAGGTACATAAACGACTAGCAGATTACTTCAAATTACGTAATCGAGTGTCTAGGATATTGCTTGGCAAGGAACCAGGAAAATCATTGATATCATAATAAAATTGGTAGCTGGAACACTAACATTGAGGCTTACCCATCTTTGTGAATTGTGTCCTGTGAAAAAAGTTAGAAAGTGTTGCTATTAATTTCACCATTTGATTCTGGGAGATTTTGGTAAATCTTTTTGTAATTTTTTTTCATTCTAGAAGTGCAATGTCTGGGGCTTATTCATCTTCCTAAATTTAATGTTACGCTTTTATGTTGTTCTTGCTTTCTTGTGAACTTAAAACCTGTTTTCAATAAAATGAGCATTATCTGCCTAGTATTTATTCTTGCATAACTTGTTTTCCAGGACCAAGTGCTCCAAAGCATGCAACAGAAACTGGACAATTTATGTGAGCAGGTCAGTTATTTCAATGACCAGTCTGAAGTTCTGGCTGCTGCATCTGCTGGAAAAGGGAAGGACTGTGGTTGTAAACCATGCCAACATCATAACCTGCCGCCATATCATGCTTTGGTATAATATGAATTGAAGAGTTTGTTCTCCCATATGACATAT
The DNA here is from genome assembly GCA_019155195.1 of Avicennia marina. NCBI lineage: Eukaryota > Viridiplantae > Streptophyta > Magnoliopsida > Lamiales > Acanthaceae > Avicennia > Avicennia marina. The sequence goes on along the minus strand of CM032783.1, from coordinate 1,667,427 downwards.
TCTAACGGCAGAACTTGGATGCAATTTCTTAATGTTATTTATTTATTTATATTTTTTATGTGCTAGAAAGATGCTTTGGAGAAAGGATCAAAAGGAGATGAGCTGTTAAAGTACAACATGCCACTTTTTGATATGGTTGAACCAGAGGAGCGCCGCATGTCTGATTTGTCAGATTGGGCTCCCAGTGTCTCTTCTTCAGTTGATATTCAGGTATAGCATGTTGACTGGTTGCAGCTTACTTATTCAACTTAGCTTTCTTAAAGATGTTGGTCTTTTCCTTGGAGCACTCTTAGATACTGAAATTGAAATGAATTTCAGAAAAAGAAATTAAAAAAAGTTAAATTGTGGTTTCTAATTGAAGCTAGGAAAGCATTCATAGCCTGTGCTGCTTTTATGTTTCAATGTTCTAGTTGTTGACAGATTATTGTAATTGTGTTTCTCCTTTTCTATAATCTATACATGGTTTATCCTTTTTATTACTTGTATCCACAAGTTAAGATGCTTCAAAGACGACCATATTTGTTTTATGGGAGTTAATAAGGAATAAGCATGCAGAAGGTTTGGACTTGGTATTGCATTTGATGCATTTAAATGGCTTTGCTTTGGTTTGATATTGACTTGCATTGCTCTTAAAAATAATAGAACAAAAGTTACGATTCATGATATCAATGACTTCCAAGGAGTCTTTTGTTTCCCATTGGGCAATTACCATAAAGTAGAAACATGCAGGGTCATGATGGATTGGAAAATTTTAAATTTAGAACTGTCAGAATATAAATTTCTTCACCAGCGACTGCAGAGGAATGGATTAAGGGCTCTCAATGCTAAACCTCCTAATTTTAACTATGCTATGTATCATGTTTATTGCAGTTGGATGCCAGAGCAATTGAGCATGATATCAGTAACCTACAGAAGGAATGTGAACTGAAGGACAACACTATTAAGAAGTTGTCTGCTTATATTCAGTCATCTGAAGTTTCTGGTTCAAAGGTGATATATTTTTTCTAGTGTTTCACAATATAGCATCTGAGAAGCTTCCTCTAGTTCACCTGTATTTTGTTGTGCCTGTCAGAGGATTGCTGAATTGGAAGATATCATCCGAAGGAAGAACATGATAATCAACAAACTGCGGAAGGACATAATGATTTTGGAACAGAAGGTATGGATTGTTTTGCTGAGTGCTTTAGAAGCAGATTGACCTGAAGGTTTATTTGGATAACTTCTGATTTAATAGATCCCCTCATATTATGATTATCTACAATTACAGACTCACTTTGTCCAATAATTGAGGAATTTGAGGCTTTTTCTTTATTTTTATTGCAATGAGATTTATGAACACTTGAAGTTCAAGAAACACAAAATCAGGCGGCAGTACAGGAATCTAATTTAAGGGAAATTCAATTGTTTTCACGTTGTATGAAATCTAATCTGAGTTGAGATTTATTAGGAGAATAGTGGGTCAAATTTTTATCATATGACTTACAACTGGAAACAAGATGGACAGAATGCATTTGATTTGATTTGGTCCACGGTTTTTCTACATAATGTCCTATAAACAGGTGATGAATCTAACAAGACTGAGAAGGCGATCATCCTCAGCCACAAGTTCAAGTGCGATGCAGCTTCCTCTCATGGCGGATAATGTGCTTTATGACATGGACAGTACAACTAGCCCTTCTTCTTCCGATTCAGATAGCTCTCCGGGGAATCAAATACAAGCTCCTGCACTTAAATGTCAAGAAATCTCCATCCAAAGTCACAAGAAAACTTCGAAGGGAGAAAATAGAATCGCATGCCTAGAGCAATGCCAGAAAGACTGTGCTAAAAGTCCTTTGAAAGAAAGACCAGCAAATCAGACACCTATTTCAACTACTGGATTGGAACAAAGGCATACTTCCAGTGGAGAAAATACAGCAAGTCCTTTAAAAAAGAAGTCGCTAGATCAGACACCAAATTCAGCTCCAGCATTGAAACCACGGCATACTCCCAGTGGAGAAAACAGAACCAGGAGGCGACCTCATGCCCGATCCAAGGATGTGCTTGCACCTAAGAGATGGCTTTAGTAAGTATTTACTATCTCAAACATTGAGATGCTGAATTTTCCTGTCGGGAGCCTTTATAAATAATTCTTTAATTATGCCACTTGGCATGGATGAAGCTGAGATACTGCTACTTGGCATTTTTACTCGAAGTTGATTGTTTAAAAATTATCCACTTTGACTGCCCTTTGCGGAACACAACCTTGAACTTGCATTGAGATATGGAACCACCATGACACTGAAAATTAAAACCATCGTTTTGACTACGATTGCTTGTCCTTTTGTAGGGCATTGAGGGATGTTCTACATTGGAAGATCAATGTTCACTGTCCACGGCTGATCAAGGTTCCAGATGATTATTTATAGAAGTTCACAGTCAAGGGCTGCAAAGTTTATCAATTTTTCTCCCCTATCTGCAGCTTCAAAATTAGTATCATGTCGAAACACTACAAGTAGCTGTATATATTTTTTGTGGTACTGACACTGAACTTATCTATTTACATGTTCTGCTGGATCTTGAGCATCTAAATGAGGTTTGAGTCTTTGATAACGGCCACTATATTCCTGAAATTTCTTACTCGAAATTGAACCACAAAGGACAAAAGAAACTAAAGTTAGGCAAGTTCATTTATTCTTGAAAGCTGACTACTTGGCACTTAGAAGACAGAAATTAACCACTTGAGAAAATAATGAACTTTGAAGTTGAAAGTTCAAGTCACCGGGTATCAAATTCAAAATATTCCAATTGGTGAATTGGTCGTTTTTTTTAGAATTTTGACATTTTGTTCGGACTGGGAAATATTGTCCTGGATATGCACAATAATTGACCAAGAGTATTATTGTCTATGGCGTGTACGGGCATATCTAAAACATGATTTATGACTCGACGTCTGGGAGAAGCGACCTAATTTAAGTTCTTGGACATTTTGCTTGCCTATTCTACCCTGAATTTAATTTACATTTTTTAAAAGTTGACTTGTCTTTTGTTCTAATATTTTTTTTCTTTTGTTCTAATATATGGGGCAAGGGATTACGACATTAGTGCTCATTTGCAATATACTTACTGCCATAATTTGTTGGAACCCCAATAATTAATTGTGTAATTTAAATATTTCTTATTTTAGATGGCTATGTTTGGAAGAGGGTTTATGTTAGATGTTATATTAGTAGGAGTTGTGTTAGAATAACTAGTATGTTTACATGAAAATTTCTAATAGAATGAATAATATAATTTATTTGAATATATGTGTGTGTGTATATATATATATATATAATATAATAATGATTGAATGATATGATAGTTTTTAGGGCTAATAATTATATTTTAAAGTATGAATAAAAATAAATGTAAGTATATGAGTTATATATAAATATTAATTTGATTATAAATAAGCTTAATGATTAAAAAATAATTAATTAATTATATATATAAGAGTAAAAATTTAAATTTAGATTTGGATGAAAATATTATTTAATGATATACTTGTTAATTTAAAGTTTGAAATCATATTTTGAAGCTAAAACTCAGGTTCCAAGTATAATCAATGAAATTCGACAGGAAAAATCAATTTTAGATGCATAATGTTATATTTGATTACTAGCTGAAACATGTGTTGTAAGATATATTGTGAACAAGAATGGAACGTGTTCATTAATGTACTTCAAGAATTATAATCCAAAATGGAAAATAAATGCCTTTGTTGGAATTCTATATTAATTATGTCTAGTTTCGCATTTTACTTAATACTATGCTACTAAGTATATCATTATATTAAAATCATAGTTAGACACATATATGCATACGAATGTATATAAATACAATGAAAGTTATATATAAATATATTATTTAAAAATTAGAAATGTATTACAAATTTATATGATAAAATGAGATGGGAGTAAAAAGGTTTCCTAATAAATAAAAAGAAGAAATATTATAAAACAAATCCAAGGAAAGACAAAAAAAGAGAAAATACAGAGAAAAAAGAAAAAAAGAAAAAAGAAGGTAAAATACAAATAGAAAAAGAGTAGCTAGTTTTGTCTCTCTTTGCTTAAAACCAAATTATAGCTACTACTAAAGGTTTCCCACATTCCATGAAGTAACATATAAATTTCGCGACAGTGAGAAACTCACACTTGGAGTGCAAATTAAAGCCTCGTGCTTATGAAAAGATTTTGATACACCAACATTGAAACATAAGATTAAATCAAGATATTTAAACATTTAATTTCACATGTTGAGTAACTAAGTCTATGGAGGTGCCCTTAATGCAAGGGTTTGTGGGCTGTACACATGCCCCATGTTGTAGGGGACTGACCTGTAAATTAAAATAGCCATTATTAATGCATGCCACGAAGGCTAATGGAGGGGTCAATTTGTATTAATGAAGGGGAATTTATTGCTCGTAAACATGTACGTTGGGAACCTTGATGGATCAACATTTTTGCCCTAACCTTGGAAAATATTAAAGTAAGTGGACTTACAAGGAAATTGTAAGTCAACTTTATTTGATTGATTCTTTTCACATTTCAAATAGACTTTGATGCAACTTATAACAATTAAATCATCTGTTCTTACGTGTTGTAGAATAATGAAGTTCGTTGATTAATATGCACACAGGAGAAATAAAATATAATATGTGAATCTTAGAAGTGATGTGTGAGTCTGCTGGGACCATGACAGAGAATTTGTGGGGAATTTTGGGTGCCGATGATACAATCCTTTGATGGGTAGCCAGAGTCTTTTTGAAAACATGAATTCGACCAATAAATAAATGTGTGTAGTTCATTTTACGTTAGGTATGCACATTAGATAGATATGTGTGTTGAAGATAATGTTTATTTATTTAAAGCATAGATTTGGCAAGAATTTTTTTTTTTTTTTTTTATGTTGAATATTAAATTAAAATCAATAAAAATCAAAAATCGAATTAGAACAAATAATGGGGGTTAGTTTGCTTGAGGTTATAAGGTCTCCAAAATAGCTTTTAAATTGTTTGATAGCTTGAGAACTTTATAAAAACTAGTAAAATTGTACATTGTATACATGTGCAAATTTATTTATAAATTATAAAGTTTTTATACTTTAAATAAAAATATAAATATTTAAAATTAAATTTATAAAAATGGTATAAAATAATAAGATAAAGAAAGGTCAAGAAATTGAAAAAAGGGAAAATTTGAAAGAAAATTTAAATAAAAATAATAAGTTAAAAGGAAGATAGAAATAAAGATATAGAAAATTCTAAAAAAATTACATTGTGATAATTATATAATTCCACATTATTTGAGTAGTGTTTAAAATAAAAAATAAAGTAAAGTCAAAGGAATTTAAAATAAGTGAAAATTTGAGAGATATTACGGTAAAAAACCAAAAGAAAGGAAGAAAGAATAGAATAGAAAAATAAAAACATCAATATAAGAGAAGTTGTATAAGTCTACTTTGTGAAACCAAAAATCTTTTTTTGCATAATAATATAGTATAAATATTAGTAAAATTGCATACTCCACGTGTACAAAAATTATTTATATATTATAAATTTTTTGCATTTAAATAATAAAAATAAAATTATTTAAAATGAAAAAACTCTAAAATATATAAAATAAGCAAATAAAGAAAGATCAGGAAATTGAAAAAGAGAAAGTTTGAATGAATATACAAATAAAAATAATAATTTAAAAGACAAAATAGAAATAAAGATACAGAAAAATAAAAAAAAATTTAAATTAGAGGCGATTGTATAATTTTATATCTTCCAAAAAAAATATTTAAAATACTAAAATGGAGAAAGGTCAAAAGAATTTAAAAGAAGAAAAATTTCAGAAAGAACATAAAATATATAAATTTAAAAAGAGGAAGAAAAATGGATTGAAGAAATAAAAAAAATAAAAATTAAAGTAGTTCAATACATTTTTCCTGTACAACTAGAAATCTTCGTTGACGCAATAAAATTGTATAGATATTTGATAAATTTTTTAATAAAGTCACTTGTAGGCTCCTTATAAAAAATAAAAAATAAAAAAAGTCAGTCCTAACTTATTTTGAACATCTTATAAATTTGATTTATTACATGCCGTAAAAAGTTAAAATATGCCCTTAATTATAGTGTATTAATAACTCTGTAGTTTTTGTTACTATTATATTGATGATATATATAATTATATTACAAACTTTAATGATATTTTATAAGTTATTAAATATTATTATATTTAAATATCTTAATAAATTTTTTAAAAATAAAATTTATAAATTCCAAAAACATCTACTAACTTCAACCTAACAAAGAATGGATAGAAATTATAACCTAACTCCGTTCTTCCCTTTGTTTATATATTTGATCTTATTCCAAATACAGTGATTTGATGTTGAGTTTGAATTAAGTTTTAAATCTCGGAGAAAGATTTGAACATCATGACCAAGAAAATGATTACTAATATCAAATTAATAGCCATAACAAAAAGAGTTCTTATCACTCTTAATAAATTACCCAATTACATAAATTCTATCATTGCATAGATTCTTTTGACTCACACGGTCCAGTTTATATAATTAGTTAGTTCTTAAAAAAGGATAATAAATTTTTTTTTTTTATGAAAATAATTTTATAATTAATAATTTCTTTCTTTAAACTCCAACAAATCTCTCTTTTAGGTCTATTATTCTCTCTCCATCATAAGTATTAAACTATTATGAAAGAAATAAAAATAATACATTTGTTTTAATATTTTGATATGTGTTTTATTTGTATTTTTATTGAGAATAATGTAAAAGAAATAAAAAAATAGAAATAAAATATAAGATATATGATTATATAGTGCGACTATGTTCAAAGAAAGGACCATGAACAATGGATAATATTCGAGTAGAGTTGTATTGAGATAATATTATATTTGATTGTAAAATTTTAATCGAATAAAAATTTTAATTTATTTAAATATAAATAAAAATTTATAATAATAATTGTATGGCATAACGGTATATAAGAATATTAATTAATTTTTTAAATTTTAATATGTATAAATGTGAGTATATGTATGTGTATATATATATATTGATTTAATTGTAAATAAATAAATGTAATGATTAAAAAATAAATAAATAATTCTGCATTTAAGGTAAAAGAAATTTAAAATTAAAATTATATTAAAATTTTATTAATTATAATATTTAGTTATATAAAATTTAATAAGGTATTGAAATATTAAAATATGCTTAGGGAAATTGAAAATTAAGATGGGCAATCCAACTACCAATCCCCATCTCCTCCATTTTTGACTAGCCTTTCGTACAATAGCTAATAAACTCTCTCCCCTGCCCGCAGAATGCCAATCTTCTTCTTCTTCATATAGCAAATAATAATCGACAGGGAAGGAAGAAAGTGCAAGAGATATCTGATGCACCGACGTTAACGCGCGCAGAAGAATATCATCCTTTGTTACGAAGCCTTCAAGCAAGGAATTACCCCCAAAAATCCTCCGAAGAACCAAATAATGCCAATGGATGGATCAGTGTATTCATCGTCCTCATCAGACAGCTCCCAGTTCTCTTCTTCCAGTTCGTCGCCGGTGAAAGGGCCGCCTGTCGCTGTCCTCTCGATAGACTGCTTGAAGGGCAGCTCCAAGGCCGAGGAGTGGACCAGCGACATGCTCCAGACCGGCGACATAGTCGAGGAGATAAGAATCGGAAACACCATCATCAGACCGCCCTTCAAGAACGGCAAATCCGGCGTCCAGAAGGTTCTCCACACTTCCTTCAAGGACAAGGAAACGTCGATTCAAGTCCGGGTGAGGCGCGGCTCCGCCGAGTTCGCCGAGTTGCAGGCGTGTATTGTCCCAGGCGACCAGTTCCTGGGGCGGAAGCAGTACGTCCTGCGAGCCATTAACGACCCGAATTACGCCGTCGGATTCGTCGATCGGACGGAGAGCCAGTGCTTGAACTTGCAAGGTAATAATGGTTGACTTTTCGCTCCCCCCTTTCCGATTCTAACCACGCTTTTATCAATGTGAAACAAGAATCGCTATTTCCATTTTTACGCCTGCGGGCTGAAACACGTTTTGAATTGCTTTTTGCTTGGTGGGCTACCATGCCCCCGGCTGTGAATCACGTTTCTTGTCGACCCCGCACCCGGTGCCAGGCGTACCATGGTAGAATCCTAATTTTTCAATTAATTATTTTTTGTTTTACAATATAAAAATACATCACATAAAAAATTTATTATTAAATAAAAACTACAAATAATTAGAACTAGATAAAATATAAAAACAGTTAAAATATTTAGAATAAATATAACATTAACAACTAATTGATGTTAATATTTTTATTGCATATATTCGTTTAATGTTATTCAGTAATTTTACATAAAAAATTATTAAAAATTACTTTTTGTTACACTAGAGTATGTTTATTTTATTTAATATCTCATATAATTCTTAATTTCTCTTTTATGTACAATAACAAAAATATTAACTAATTTTAAAAACTAAATTCAAGCATTTCAAATGTTTTTATATTTTATTTTAATTGTATTTCTATGTATGTATAATTTTTATTTTATTTGATATTTGATATTTCATTAAATTTTTTATATTATATATATATTTTTTAATATTTAAAAACAAAGATTTTTCATGACAAAATCTCCCCGGATGCAGGGTTGAGAAGGCCCATTTATGCAAAGTCCACCTTTTCATACCCCTTTCTGCTTTATAATTGAATATTTGGTTGGGTGAGTACGTTGTCACAAGTCTTCGTTACCCTTTTCATCCTTCTTCGAGAAACCAATCTTATCCATTGTTCAAATTTCAAGAATCAACAGTCTAGATTTTCCTTCACATTCAACAAGAAAAAGGAAAAAGTTGAACAGCAAAGGGGGGCCTTTGAAATTAGGCTGTTGGCCAATGTCTCCCATTAGTCCTTAGATAATTCCATAAGCATTTATATTTTCTAGACCAACCAATAAGGTTGGGAAGTGCTGCCACGTGATTTGACTAGTTTTCGCTATCGTCTACCGCGTTGAAAAGTCAGTCAGGTACAGCTATATACATAATGCGCCATTCAATTGCCTGTTAAGAGTCAGCTGGCCATGGATGAGTCTTCTTTTTCTTATCTACGGCGGATGTCATTTTCTTTGAGGCTCTTCCCCATTTTGATTGCAATCTCTCTTGCCTATTATAACATCCTTATCTCGACAATATTCACAATTAAAATCCCACATAATATTATCAGTCCTTTTCTTTCCTGTCCTGTTTTTATTTTCTTCGAGATTTTGTGACAAGACATACCTGTTACCAGAACTTATAGGGGTAAAATGATATTGGATGTGCTGATTTTTCCACTCCTGCTGTGCATACACCTCACATGGGCTGGCTGTAGAGTTTAGGACAACTTGGATACTCGTTGTATGTGTGTCTTTTGAAGAAATTAATGAAGTAGTTGAATGGTTTTCTTGCAGCTTCAAGGACCATTAGGATGGTTAATGCCCTGGAGAGGACGCCACTTCAGGACGGATACGTCTCGTATCGGTGGGAGAGGAAGATGCATGAGATGCTGTCCGTCCCCAACTCAAGCAGCTTCTACTCCGTCCTCTTCTTGCCTAAAGCCTCCGACAAGGTTGCTTTCCGGTACAACGACCTGGAGGACACCCTTGCACGAGCCCACTCTTGGATCAATGCTGCTCAGGAGTCAGGGGTTCCTGTTGTCTTCATGAACATTCAGACCGAATCTCTTCTCACCAAGGTAATTATGAGGGTGTTTGGCGAAGTTTATTTTTATTAGTTTATAGGATTTATGTTAACATCAGTGTCATTTTCATTTTTAATAGATGAAATGATGTAACTTAATTAGAAGATTAAAAATAAGTTGGAAATATATAATTTTTGGATGAGTTGTGAACTTTTCCAAATATTTCATGAGATATTTTGAAATCTGTTGACTCCGGTTTTGTAGTTTGATTTGATAACAAGTTTGTAAGTTTTTAAATTAAAATATTTGTAGTTTATAAGCACTTTAAAAATAAATTGATAATTTTTGAATGTCTTGTAAATTATTTTTTAATGTGTTAAAAATAATATAAATATTTGTAAATTATATTCTATAAATAATATTTAATTTTTTTTATTATAACAAGAATTATAATTAATTATAATTATAAATTTCAATTAAAATTTATAAAATAGTCTTATTACTTTTATTTACATACTTTATGAATTTATCTTTAATATAAAATTTATAAAAAGCACTACTTGATATTATAAACTATGGAAATCAAGTTAGCCAAACCTCCTCTAAATCTCAGTGTACGGACATGAACTCCGTAACAAGCTATCCAACAATTCTTCCAAATCATTGACATGGAGTGTTTGGTTTCAGATATCCGGAGATACCGCGTCTTCCACAGTGAGTGCTGGCTCACTCTCGGACTTGTCAAATCTTGCAAACACGAGCCTCTACGGTTTCGAGGACTACCACGGCGTGGACATCGGCGTGGTGAGAGCTGTCCGCATGTGGTTCTCCCCACTTGCAGGGGAGATTCCTGTCGAGATCAAGATCAAGGACACTGACACGAGGCTGGGTTTCGCCATCAGCAGGACAGAAGAGGTACCTGACCGGAAATTTACAACCCTTTGTTTTCCTTACAACGATCATTCTGTAATAAAATGCTCAAACGTATTTCTTAACAAACAGGGGTTCATATACATATCATCAGTCCTCCAAGGCGAAGGCGACGACGACGCTCCCTCTACCCGATCAGGGCTGAGCATTCTGCATAAGCAGGCATCCCAAACCTCCCGGCTGCTGGTAGTGTGCCGCATATCCAACCAAAAGGTGCTGCCCTGGATGGTCTCTCCGACAGGGGCAATCCGCTGTTTCGACACGGTTTCACTGAGCCAGAAGCTGTCCCTGCACCGCCACACCAGGGTGCCGATCATCATGCACGTGTTCCTCTGGGACAGAAGCGCAAACTTTGCCAACGTAGGCAGCATCAGGGCCCGAGCCATGTCCACCAGCCCGCCTCACATGGGGCGGCCTGCCGCTGAAGGACAGGAGATGAATGTGGAGTTGGTGGGAGACTCAGGTGAGAGCAGACTGAGTGATGGCCTGGAAAGGGATACTGCTGGAGAGTCTTCTTTCCGTTTCCATGATTTTGCACTTAATAGCAATTGGGTGTGACTAATTTTGCTTCTTTTGTCGTCGTCGTCAGTGTTTATTTGTCTTCTCTTGATTTTTGATGGGTATATAATAAGACTGGTTTGTGTTTCAATTTATCATTCTTGTGCTAAGGCTTTATTGTCACCCACTTTCTCATCTCTTTATATTCCATTAAACTTCCCATACAACTAAATTAAACATGTTACACCACAAATTTTCTTCCCAATACAGTTATTTGAAATTAAATTAATATACACATGGATGCATACCCACTCTCACATTATATATTTATTTATTTATATTATGAACATTAATTATTCATTCAATTACTATTATATATTTAATATACACGTACACAAATTCAAATAAATTATATTATTTATCACATCAAAATTTCTTTTTAAACATTTTATTCTTCTCAACATAACTTCTGTAAAATATCATCTATCAACAAAACCCCCTTCCCAAACATAGCCTAAACAGACATGGTTTCGTCAATTTCTTAAATTGCCTAAAAATTTCATTTACAAAATTTTACTCTAATTATGATTTTTATGTTTAAGAAACAATAACATGAAAATAAACTCCGCGTATCTTATGGGCTCCCTAAAATACATTGTTTTAGAGAGGCTTCTAACTGACCGGCCCAAAACTAGAATATACCTAAGTGGGCTCATCCAATTGATAATTTGGGTTGGGCTCTCTTTCAATAGTGGAAATAATACGAGTTAAGAAACGAAAATCTCAACCATACACACACACAAAATTGACGGTTCCGAGTTCTCCAACTATTAACAACGCCCAAATGTCACGCAATTGGCTGGTCACAATACACTCGGATCGCCATGCTCATCACCCACTCGAACTAATCGTTACCCTTGATTTTACTTCAAATCCAACGTCCCTGGCTTCGTCATTTTCAAACGAAATTTTCAAATCCCCCCAAAATTTCGACCTTCCCGCTCTGCGGGTTCTCCCAAATCCAATAAATTTCAACACAATTCTTCAATTTCACATCGCAATCTGTTACAGACATCGTAATTTAGCATCTGCAGTTAACAATCAATGGCGCGCACGAAGCAGACAGCAAGGAAATCGACCGGAGGCAAGGCTCCCCGGAAGCAACTGGCGACTAAGGCGGCGAGGAAATCGGCTCCGGCCACCGGGGGAGTCAAAAAGCCCCATCGTTTCCGCCCAGGGACAGTGGCGCTCCGTGAGATTCGCAAGTACCAGAAGAGCACTGAGCTGCTGATTAGGAAGTTGCCGTTTCAGAGGCTGGTGAGGGAGATTGCTCAGGATTTCAAGACGGATCTTCGCTTCCAGAGCTCCGCTGTCGCGGCGCTGCAGGAGGCCGCCGAGGCATATCTGGTGGGTTTGTTTGAGGATACGAATCTGTGTGCCATTCATGCCAAGAGGGTTACAATTATGCCCAAGGATATTCAGTTGGCCAGGAGGATTAGAGGCGAGAGGGCTTAAGGTTATACTATTCAAATTTGTCTTTTAATCATTTACACTTTAGGGGTAAGCGTTTTCTGAATTTGGATGGCCATTGGCATGGGCATGAGGTTTCGTTGCCTGTAATGAATCTGGTTTTTGAATCGATTAAATGGAAGTTTGGCTGTAAACCCCAATCTCTATTGAATGATTAATTGGGAGAACTATCTTTCTGTGCCAGTGCGTTCTTATTCAGTTCTTATTTCCGCATTTTCTTTGTTATTTGTTGAGTGGCCTAAAACTGTCAATGGTGAACATAACTTTGTTGTTTGATGAGTAATAAAATCTTTCGTTATCGCTTGTCTTTTGCCTGATTTTTCTGCTTCAGATTGGCAGAAAGTCTTCAGACAATGAGTCAGTCCTTGCATTTGTCTCAAGTTGTTTACTGTGTTGGGAGTTATGGCCATCCATGGTGAACTGTGGAGCCTGTTTTAGAAACTTTGATTCTGTAACATGTTTTATGCAATGAGATGGCCCTTATTGCATTCTCAAACACGACTGATTCATTTGCACTGTGGAATATATCACTCACTGAGAGATACTTCAGTCAAAATATAAATTCACATGTTGCTGGGATTTTCAACTAGAAGAATGTTTTCCAAGATCCTCTCTTTTTGGTTGCAGGAAGTTATTAGCTTGAGCTAGTTATGGTTACCGTCATTTTAGGCATTTTATACATACAAATGGGGTTGTTTTCCTTTCCCTATCACAACTACTGGTGGTGATGTCTTGATACAGAGGATTGCAATTAGTGGTGGTTACTGAGTTGTTGAAGATACATTGATGAGTTATTTTCCAAAAAAGTAAACGATTGCAGTTGCAGGCAGTGGGGCATGAGAAAAGGCTAGTTTCAACCACCATTAAGTTGAAGCAACTGTGTTGATACTTTATGGTTTATAGCACATTAAATTTGTGGCAAACAGGGGGCAATGGTTTGGAGTGTTGGGATTCCGGTGTCCCTGATATAAAGTTCGTTTAATAATTGCAGTGACCAAGCAGGGAAATAAAAGACAGTAAGCCCTGTTCAATTAAGGCTGATCAACTCCAAATGCATAACTATAACTTCTAATTACAGCTCATAATCATATGCTCTTGCATTTACAGTATAGTTAATGTTGGTGATCATCTCTTTGATGAGATTGAGATGTGCTATAAGATGAAGAGACAGACCCCAGAAGCGAAGGGAAATGTCATCCCAAGAGTAGTATTAGCTTGGAAAAGAAACCTTAAGGCCAAAAGGTGTCCTCCATAGTGGGGTGATCTTCCCCCATGTGCATGACAAAAAGGGACCTGCCCTGATGAGACTGTGCGTCCATGGAGGAAGGAGATGCCTTCTCTGGCGAATTGTTGTTCATCAATGACGATTGTTGCATGCGCATGCGGACCACTTCAGCCTGTGCAAGAGCAAGCTGAGCCTGCAGCACATCAACCTGCTGCTGCAAGGATGAGATTGCTCCCACACAGCCGTACACCGGATCCCTTACCCTAGCATTCGCCTCATAGACCATGGAGCTCACCGCGTCGCCTCTCTGATGCTCAGGCAAGTCCTGAAAGTCATAAGGCTTCATTCAATCATCAATGTTTTGGTTAAGTTTGAACTAAAGGATTACTTGTTAGGCTGATAATTGCAAGTGGAGGAGATTGACTTTGGGCTCCCAAATGGCATCTACCCCTTTCTAAGGTAATTGTAATGCTTAGACAAAATGAACTCCAACCTCAACATGGCCAGCATGCTTTGTGATGATGATGTGGGATTTTCTAGAACAAGAGAGTAAAAAACCATTCATCCCAAAGGGTCCACAGGCACGCATTCTTTACCATTGAACAAGAATTTTTTGACCAAAAAGCTGTGGTGTGTTTGTGTACCGGAGGATGAATAAGACTACTCTGAGAGAGAGAAAAGGTAGTCCAAGGAAGGCTTTGCTTTCCCTGGATTAATCATGCACTGTTCCTAAATTGTGAATTGCAGTTAACTCCAAGAGTTCAATAATGACTTTAAGTTTTCAAGCATGTTCTAAAATATTCAACACATTAAATCATAACAATTCATTATCCCACATGAGATTGCTACATAAAATGACAACATCTTGAAGCACATAAGCCCTGGATGTCATGTCAGTTCATAGCCGTACGTATGGTTTTACTTGAGCCATTGAAAAATTTTCATGTCCTTTGTACTTTTACCCTTTGGAAACACACAGGAAGGCCTCAGTAACTGGAAAAGTGAAGTAGTTAAGTTCGTTCGGCAAACAATTTGTTTTGTAGGTTGTCAGTTTTTGTAACTTTTGGAGAAGATGGTACAATTAATACAGTTAAACATCATTAACATAGTGGGCAAATTGTTCTTTGGCTTCTGGGATGTTCTACATATGATGTCATAAATCGAAATGATGTGATAAATCTTATTAAAATTATCAAATAAATATATAATTAGATGGGACATTAATATAAAATAAAACCTTTCATGTTGACATTTTATCACCCCCCAACTTTTTTTTTTTGAACTTGAAGAGCCACATGAAGTGACAAAAATAATTTACAAATGCTTTTCCTATATTAAAATCTTTAGAAAAGCTATAATGTAATTGGTGATAAAGACTGCTCTTTGACAAGAAAAATATAGAAAGATCTGCCGCCAAAGAATTAACCTATAGCAAGATTTTCTCAATGTGTTTCATTACTTATGTAGCAGCCATTAATAAAATGCTCCACTCTATCTTTTTCCTCACTTTGAAAAAGAAAAAATGAAAACATTGCATTAGTAAAAAAGTAAAAGTCAGTATCAGAAAATTAAAAAAAGAAAAGAGAGAATAGCAGCATTCTCACAAAATATCTTAATCTATACTATATTACTAAGAATATAAACTTATTTTTGTTGCAAAACATGAAATTACATCATATCTTATTTTAATTTCTTTTATTATATCCATTATTAATTTCTTCATTCTCTCTCAACTTGTTTTTATTTGTATTTTTTCTTAAAATATTCTATCTTTTCAATTTCTTTTGATCTTTATTTACTTGTTTTTATTTTAAATATTAATTTATAAATTATTATGTTTGTTTTCAAATTTTAGAGTCTAAAAATATATATTCAATTATTATATTTTTTATCTTTTTTTCTCATTACACAATTTTTAAGATAAAATCACTTTAGAAACATACACTAAAATTATTTGAAAACAAACATAGCCCACCTTTACTACTAACAATAATAACTTGATCTTCACTTTGATGAAATTCACATACAGAAGCATGCATCCCAATTAAATTATTGGAAAAATAACCTTACAAAATATACGGCGGTAATTATAAGGCCACGGATTAATGTAAGTTAAGATGCTGATTCACACACACATATAGTTTGGTATATAGAAATGGGGTGTGCGTCAGAGAGGGGGGGGGGGGGGGGGAGAAAGAAAGAGAGGGCATAATAAATAAATAAACAAAGGCAGATACATACGTGAAGCATCTTGTTGACATTGCTAGCACCAAAGACCTTATGCACACTGGCAAACTTGTGCGGCTGGTCCGCCGGAAAATATGGAGCAAACACACAGTCCTGGGCGCATCGACGCCGCAGAAGCTTGCAAGCTGCGCATGGGGACGCTGCTGCCCCTTGTTTTCTGCTATTGTCTGCCTTCATTCAACCTAACTTTTATTTCTCAATTTAATCTAACGCAATTGCCCTCTATCAATATATATAGTAAAATCCCGGTCGATTCCTTATGATCTTCTTCCTACATATGTATATGAGTGAGTGTGTGCTTGTGCTTCTGCTGCTAGGGTCTGCAGGTATGGCTAGCTCAGATGAACATGGGAGGATCAAATTTTTAGAGGCTAGTAGTGATGGGAGACAAAGATGTATGGTGGGAGGTTTATATATAGGGGAAAATATATATAAAATTAGTAACTGTAAAAATCTTTGGCGGGCCCAACACTGCCATGGAAGGAGCTTTCGTTTTTTTGCTGTGGAAAAGCAGTGGTCGTGGCGACCATAAAGAAGAAAGAAGGACATTAATGTCAACCAACACGCATAATACATAGTAAATGATAATGTTTACCTCTATCCCTATATATATATTTATACTATATGATTAAGGGTTTTAATTTAATTTGTGTGAATTTATAATATTATTCATGCTCTAATATAATTCTTAATATATCATTACTTCTTTTCTATATTATACATTTATTGGTCACATTATTACAAAAGCACGAGATTCTAATTGTACCTTGTAAAATTATATTATCATCATTCATTATTATTTTATTTTTCTTATTTTTATTTATTGTTTACAAACTTTTTCTCTTTTAAAATTCTTTTTATTTTTAATTTTATCCTATTTGAAATATTCTTTATATTCTTTTATTATTTGAAATGCAATATTTTTATAATTTATAAATAAATTTTTCACACACATGAAGCATGCCATTTTTGTTAGTGTGTATAAATATATACGTGTGTGTGTGTGTGTGTTTTTGGTCAAACTTTATATGTATGTGCTTTAAGTTCAGTTTTTCAGATCTGGGATGAGGAATTTTTACCATAAAGTTTCCATTGATGAGATAGGAAATTTGAGGTTAATCCTGGATTTTTCATCCATTAGTGCGACACACATCCCTTTAAGTGGTTAACTAAAATGTACTGTGATCATTAAATTATCTGTGATGGATGGTTAAGACTCAGGTGATTGAGTAACTTTAAGATTGGATGGGTGCCTTTGTGATTTGACTACTGCTTCGTTAAAATAATTACATTAGGTATGGTGTCTTAACCAGGGAATTGGTCCAAACCCCAATTTGGGAATTGACAATTAAGCTCAATTAGTTGTAATTAATGACTTCCAACTAAACTGTACTGTGTTATATAATTAGTTGAACAACTTGGAAATTCCTCTCAATTATATTTCTCTCTCTCGTCTGGTGAGGGAATTAGTAGACAATAAAATAAAATTTAAATAGGGCTGTGGTCAAGAATCGGACCAATAGTTCAAAAAGATATGTGGGTTTCTTCTGGTAGCTGTAGCAGCAGTTACAGTTTATATACTTTTTTACTTTTGACCAATTTGAATGTAAAAATTGGCCTTTTTGAATATTGTTGTTAATAAAATAAACTACGACTTAAACTCGATTAAATTTTGGAATCTAACAAAGTTTGGATTTAAACTTAAATAGTTTTTTTTAAAATTTAACTTTATTGTTTAACTTCAATTTTAATTTTAATTTCGATTTTTACAAAATTGAAACGAGTAATATTTAAATAATTATCGAATCTGAATTGTTTGACTCATCAACACTCTGTGTATGTATATGATGGGTAAAACTAACCAACCAAAGGATATGTGAAATCGAGTAAAGACGAGATGAGACCAAGATAATGAAAAATTCAAATAAGTTGATAAGAAATCCAATTTAAATTTTAAATTTGTAAATATTGAACTAAGAGATTAGTTTAAGATGGAATTTGGCGTGATAATCTAGTACGGTCACGAGTTGAATTCATGAGTATTCTAAATAAATTGCCAATTCGAATTTGATGCATTTATTTTTTGAACCGATGAGTTCAACTTGAATCCTCAAAAATTCAACTAAAACTAATTAATTTCGTGTTAAAGTTGCATCATGTTTTTTATTAGTGTAGAAAATTGTAGTGGAGGAGTGGCTATCAAATTGAATTATGAATTCATAGGTGTATTCTAAACAAGTTATCAAGTCCAACTAACCCTTTCTTTTTTTTTTTTGTGTCAATTAAATCGGCCTAAATTTGACTCAAACCACAAATATTGAATTAAAAATCATTATTTTATGTCGAGTCCTTATCATATCGAAATTTCCACCTCTAATTGGATGTGTTAACATTTTGCAATAAATTTTATGGGTTTTTTTTTAAAAAAAGAGTTTAAGCGTGCTTGCAGAAAGTAGTAAAAAATATAAAAACTAAATTATATTTGGTTAAGATTCATCATTAATTTTACAATAAATTATTTGCAGAAATACCAAAAAAAAAAAAAAAAAAGCACAGAAAAACACTCCACCACACATCTCTTATTTTTGACCCTTTCTTTATGAAACCAAGAACTATTTTTTCGAACCCCTCATTGTTCCAACGAAAAATTCAAAAGCACTTTTTCTTAAAAGAAATTACAATCACTCCTGATTTGCACTTTATTAATTTGTAATTTATTGAGAAGCTATTAGAGGACGAACTTTCAAGGCCCACTAAATTCAAACAACAAAATCGTAATCCACAATTTCTTTTCCTTTAAAAAAAAAGGAATAAATAAAAAAGCAAAATTCCTGGGGACCATTGCACAACCATCTCGCAATTAGAAAATCACTTCCCTATTGAAAAAAGAAAAATGTGATCCCATAAATCCCTTTACACTAGCTTCTAGATCACTTTTTAATTTCTCTTAAATTCTCTTCAAGTTATAATTAGTGCCCCAAGAGACCAATGGGTCAGACCTTAATTTAGGTAGAGATTTGCATGTCCATGTCCCAATTATGTTAATAAGTTTTTTAAAACTATTACCACAACTATGCCTCAACCACTAAGCATGTGTCTTTTGATTGCATTCTCAAAAAATAAATAATGCACATAACTGGGAATTCTGGGATGATTGTGTATCTTGAGGGACCTCATTGTCCGATACACTCATGCATTTTATTTTATCTAATCTGTATGTAAAGTGACCTACAAAATAATA
Organism: Avicennia marina; assembly: GCA_019155195.1. Lineage (NCBI taxonomy): Eukaryota > Viridiplantae > Streptophyta > Magnoliopsida > Lamiales > Acanthaceae > Avicennia > Avicennia marina. The sequence goes on along the minus strand of CM032783.1, from coordinate 1,648,039 downwards.
CCATTGATCCCCATGGCATGCGAAAACTTGTTCATGATTTCTTTCCATGAAAGAAAGAAAGTGGAAAAATAGACAATGGGGTCATTGCTTCTTGTGGGCCAGGATAATTGGGACAAGAAAGAAAAAAGGAGGAGGAGAAGAAGAAGAAGAAGAAGAAGAAGAAGAAGAAGAAGAAGAAGAAGAAGTGATTTGACAATTTAGTCCCTCAAGTTGCGGGTGATTTGACAATTTAGTCCCTCAAGTTGCGTATATTCCTCTTCTTCTGCCTCGTGGCAGTACGATGCCGCAAATACAAAGTTGCTTTTTTTTGTTAATTTTTTAAATGGCTCATAGTACTTTTGTTGCCAGATGTCAAAGCAAATGTCAAAAACGCAACCAAGATCAAAATTTGAGTCCCTCAATATAAAAATCAATTATTGAGGGGAGTTTGTCAGCGAATTCGAGCGATCTACTCGTGAGAGAGAGAATTGACAAAATTGAGGGGGCATGAATCATACACATGGCATTGGTAATGAATGTTTCGAGAACCCAACTTTGAAAATTGGCCAAGGATCACAATCTTAAGCTAACTTTAATAGGAAGCTATAAAGAAACAAACTTTATATTATTAAATGACTAATTTACAAAACAACCAAGATTCAATCACTATCATCATGGGTTCCTCCAATTAATTCTAATGAATTTACATAATGAATCCTAATGAACTCAAACTCAACCTATATCATGAATTCTAGTGAATTTACATGATATTTAGTAAATAATAATAATAATAAATTTACATAAAATGACCTCAAAACACGGCCTTAAAACACTTTGCATATTTTACAAATTTCTTCTCCTACAATCTGTCTTTGGACTGAAGTGAAATCTAATCCCTGCTGATAGAACAAAAATTACCAAATATTTTAGACAGCCTTGGATGCATCATGCAATACACGTTCCTCAAAACCCTACCTTAGGTATGATTCTAAAGAACAAAAGCAATTAATTACATATGTTAAGGAGGAAAACCAAAATCCTCAATTAATCTAGCTATTGATTACTGATAAAACTTGTGAGGCGGTGATAATTAAGAATTATTTAATTGTTGGACAATATATAATCAAGTGTCTTACAGCATGGGGGGACTACATCACTTCTCATTTTTTTATTGGTCAGATTTGAACAATTTAGTGCAACATTTAGGTCCACAAGTGCTAATCCATGTCTTCCTTTAAAATATATTATGGTTTGACATCACAAAGATTAGGATAAGATTTTGCTTGAAGCTTGTCATTAAGGGATTTTAAAGTAAAATTAGAAGGCATAATATTGAAGCTAAAATAATTACAATGGCGATTAGAGTTAACATAAAATTATATTTGATTTGTAAAATTTGAGTGTGTAGAAAATTAATTATATATATATATATATTTAATATGTAATAATTATTAAATGAAGTAATAGTATTTAAGTTTATAAGATAATAAAAAAATGAATGTAAATAAACAAATTATTAGAATTAGTGTAGATTTAATTGTAAATAAGTATAATGATTGAAAAATTACAAATTAATTATAAAAGATAGGAGAGGGAAAATTTTAAATTCAAATTTGAATAAAATTTGTATAGTAAGATGTTTAATTTGTAAAATTTTAAAACAGTGATGGGTAGTGGAAAAAATGAAACAAACATAGCCAATGAATCCACAATATATTAATAATTAATTATAATTGTGATATGAATTTACTAGTGGAATGCCCATGATCATATCGCACCTGCATGAGATATTATCATCCTGTCTAGTTATAATCTGGAACAGTGTGTTGTTAATCACAAGATTAATTAGTACGGAATGAATGATTATGCCGCTGGAGATTTATGGTTAACTTGTGCAAGAAAAAAGAAGTTGTGGGGCCGATTTAAAATTTTCTAATTAATAAGATTAGCAATTTGATTTATGCTTTTTGTGCGTGTGCACGTGCACGTGCAAAAGTTTGGATATTTTGAGATAAATAAGTTAAAAATTTAAATTAACAGCGAAATAAAGTTTTTCATATATATATATATATAAATATAGCTCAACGTTATTTATAAGAATTTTTTATGAATTTAAAATACTACTTGTATCCAAGGCAGAAGAGAATGAATGAGATAAAGCCCCACTTAAATTAAGGACCAGATATAATAATCAAGGCCCTAGGTTATGTTTGTTTTCCTTTGTTTACACTATTTATTATCACTTAAAAATATTACAAATTAAACATTTTATTATATAAAATTTATTTAAATTCAAATTAATTTTTTTTCTCATCTTCCATATCTAATAAATAATTTTTTAATCATTATACTTATTTATAATCAAGTTAACATTTATCCCTACAATTTTTCTACCAATATTTATTTTTTATTATTTTATAAACTTATATAATATCACAACATTCAATTTTTATTACATATTAAATATATATATATAATAATTTTTTTACACGTCAAAATCTTACAAACTAAATATAATTTTCAAGCTCAAGCTCACCTATGTCGTCTAATTTTTCCTTTCCATTCTAATTAAGAAACAAACATGGTCCTAACATTTTCTTCAAAAATATCACTGATCCCTAAAAAAGAGAGAAAAAAAGAGAAAAGAAAGCACGATAAAAATAAGAGGGCACATAATATTGGTGGTTGTGCAGGCAATTCTGCTGTCTCAATCCACCGAAAGTACTATTTGAATTCATTGTTCTGATTAGAAATAATGAACTTTAGGGGCTCAATTTGACTAATCCTACCCTCCTTTTGAGTAATTAAAATTAATGGAAATACACACAAACACACACACACACACACACACAGAGAGAGAGAGAGCGAGAGAGAGAGAGACTGTAAGGTGATGACGTTATCACAATTTTTTTTCAAAATCCAAAGATTATAATTTTTTAAATTATATTCAGTTTTTATTCTCTTTTATTAACATTTAGTTTCCTCCCAAAATTTTTATCTACTACATCCCAACTTTTTATTTTTTTTCTTCTGTCATTTCCAAGCTTTTATTTTTAATTAAATTCATTTTTTTTATCGATTTCTCCTTCTTTTATTTATTTATTTTCTATTTATTGTTCTCTAACCTTCAGATAACGTTTTCTTCATTTTCCCTTTTTTTTTTTTTTCAGATTCTTTTACATTAATCATTAAAAATATTTCGTATAAGTTATTGATTACAATTTTTCTCAAGTTTGATACAGATTTTTAATTAAAACAATCCCTTTATGTTAATCAAAAGAAAATGTATTTTATTCATGTACTTTTATTTACAAAATAATTTTTTGTTGTGTGCTGGGAACAAACATTGTTATCATGAGGTTTCAGAACAAGATTTTGCTGGTTGAAAAAATTTCTGCATAAAGACTGATGTGATGCAACTGAAAGCGAAAGACATAATGCAAGATTTTGATGGAAATTAAAAGTATTCCACACAAGCATGATAATAATCATCAATCATGAGGAGATTTGCTCAAGCAAGAAAATTCTAATCCCAGGACTACACTACATAGGGGAAACATATGTGAACCAAAACATGTTTAAAAATAAGATAAATCAATGGAGAATATAATTTGTAAAGGTTGTTCTTTCTCAAAGTGAAGATTATGAGTTTTGATGAGACATAGATGCTCTCTACATTTAAGCATGATGATGATTGCCTTCAACAAAATTATGAATGTCCCAAAGTCCACACCAGGCTGTGTTTAAATACCTAAAAAGATGAGAAAGCACAACTAAAAATGGAGCCCAAAAACAAAAGATGTTTGCTACAAAACAGATGTATCTGTACTCATAATCATTTCACAAATCCTGTTTACTTATTGTCTACGCAAAGATTAACAAACTGAACAAAGAATAAAATACAAAATAAAAATAAAATAGGTCGACACACCGGCAGGAGATGATTATAGAATATATGTTGAGACCATCAAACAAATGACCACAAATCAGATGTGAACAATAATGCTTTTTCATCCGTATTATCGACTACTTTTCCACTAATCTTTTTTATTAGTGGACGAATAGGTGTCTTTCTCTGTGTGTGCACATCACTGAGATTAATGGAGTAGTTAAATTTAAGCTAAATTAAGACAGCAAAACATACCCCAAAACACAAGCGTTATATTAATGGTAATTAATTCTTTGCCCGTGTAGATAAATGAACGCGGAAAGACGTATGAGATCATCAAGATTCTGTGTATATTTCTTGTCTACTACTCGCTTACCTCTACCACATGGGTGAGTAAAGAATGCTAAACCCATTGGATGGAGTACAATAAACTAGGGTCTATTGTCTCCATCATGATCATTTTAAATTGGTGAGATAACCCATTCAACTTCCTGTCGGATTAAATTTTGTGGAGTAAATGATGTAAGACCTACATAGAAACACAGAGTGTGTTTCTCGATGCAGGCAAGAGCAAAAAGAAAAAGTATGTGTGCGCGCGTGTGGGAAAGATGCCAAAATCAGTAATCCAGATTCACCTAAAAATGCCCAAGTACAACTGCACAATACATGGTTTGCAGCACTTTTGCTTTATTAAGTGTCCCCATACCACCTAGGTTTTATAGATGCCAACGATTACAAGAAATAATAAAGAAACTTGATTATAGACAAGGCGTACTGTATTTGATCACACATTAAGCATTTACGGAAGACTCGTTTAATGGCTAATGCTCAAAACTTCATCTCACACGTTAAACGCTAATCGTGGAGTTTAAGTGGAATCCCAATAGGTTTGCACTAACCATTGAGTTAAAGTCGAACAGGTTTTATAGATGCCAATGAGAACAAGAAATAATAAAGAAACTCGGTTATATACAAGGCGTAACGGATTTGATCACACATTAAGAATTTACAGGAGACTCGTTTAACGGCTAATGCTAAAAACTTCATCTCACTTGTTAAACATTAATCATGGAGTTTAACTGGAATACCAATATGTGTGTGCTAACCAATGAGTTAAAGTTGAACAGAATCACAGTATTAATAATATGGATTCCGTGTGTAGTTTCATGCTTAGTTGTCAAAAAGCTATTTTCTATAATAATAAGTAGACGCCAGAAGTGTAATCCTCATGTATCATGTCATGACTAAAATGTTCCCGCGTTGCCAGCTGTATTCAATTTGGTAGTGGATCATTGTCACTTCATATGTTAAAACGTCCTGTTTTGAACAAGGTAAGACTATTGTTGATGACTTGAAAATTTACCTTACAGCCCGAAGACATTGATCGCCTGCTTTAGTCCCACACTCTGAGATTTGCAGCTCAGCATGACATCTTCGATTGGGAAATGACAAGCAATGATGACAGCTGAAAAGGTCAAATAGAAAAGAATTACATGGCGGATTGAAAATGGCACTGACCAGCATAGTCGTGTGCTGCAAACACTCTTTGGCTATGTTTGGGAGTGGGGTTTTAGATATATATAATGTTTCCTAAAAATTATGTTAAAATAAGTAATATGTTTGCAATGAATGTTTTGATGAGATGAATAAAATTATTTGTTTGAATATATATATATATATATATATAATATAATAACAATTAAATGATGTAATAATATACAAGAATAATAATTATATTTTAGAATGTAAATAAAAAAAATTTAAATATATGAGTGATATAAATAAATATTGATTTGATTATTAATAAATGTAAAGATTCAAAAATAATTAATTAATTATAAATATGAGAGAAAAAATTTGAATGAATGTTTTGTTGCATTGTATGTTTAGTAGTACGAAGTATAAGATGATTTTGAATTGAAAATTAGATTCCAAACATAACCTTTGCAATCAGAATGCTGATACTACATAGTGTACATGAGAACTTCTCAAATTATTAATTCAAAAAAGATGCGCCTTATCTAGCGATAAAAACACCATGGACGGATAGCTTCACATGGGTAATTATAAGAAGTTTACACGAGCAAATTTCTCAAATTCAAAAGGATATCAGCACCACAACGAATATATAACTTCATATTAGCAATTAAGGCACCTGACAATTAATCATAGGAGGTTGCTGATAAAAATCATTTAACAGTTCCTTATTCAAAACAAGTTTGCAGGACTTAAATGTGCAATTGGCAACATTAGAGATTTGATATTTCAGATTGAAATCATGCAATTTTAGTTTAGCTGAGTATTCTTATAACTCGAGTCAAATCCAAGGAGTCGATAATATTTTTCAACATAGTAAGCATTTTCTTGCTGACAGAACATTAATACACCCAGAAAACTCAAAATCTATTTACAACTGGCTAGCTAAATGTAGAACGTCACTAGTACAAAGAATCCGCTTTGAAGTTTATTAAGAAGATGGCAGATAAACTAATGCAAACATTGGAACATTAGTTTATAAAAGCAGTAAATAAGAGTGAATAGTGATACCATAGTTCCAGCCAAAATGGTGCCATTCAGGGGATGAGCCACACATGCAGTAACACTTTCCGACAATGATAAGAATTTGTTTTGCTTGTGCTGGCTGGTTGCTTTGTTGGTGGTCTGTATATCTTCACTGCCAACAACAAATTTAAAATTAGCAACAGCCTTAAGACATAATAGTTAATTATCACTCTCCCCTTCCAAATCAAAAGGGATTGGAAAGAGTTCATTTTGCTCTTCACCAAAAAAGACACTCTCATCTGCACATGCATACCAAGCCACCTATCGAGACATGGGGTAAGCAAAAGTTCATTGGTTGACTAACGATCGAAATGAAATCCATAATATCAACTTGCAACCAGATATATATCTGACAGCATTGTTAACTGAAGACAATGTCATTGAAAACGGTCTAAAGCTTTTAGGATTTACTTGTAATCCACATAAGAGGGGGAGGTACAGTCTGGATAAAAATCCAAAAGATAAAGTCCGTTGCTGGATGATGATGCAACAACATAGACCTGCACATGAACTCCAAAAAGTAAAAACTAAATATTGCAAAATCTAGAACCAAAATTGAAAACAGATAATTTTCAAACCCAACTAAGCCAATCCAATGATATGCTTGATAAACAATTTTCAAAATGAATATCTCCTTGGGTTGATTATATGTTTCCCCAACACTGTATGGCAGTGCATGGATATCAATGTACATAAAATATGCACTTTACTAGGTTATATATACTTTCTAAGTAGACAAAATTGAAAAGCCTAATTCGGAAAAATATCCAAGAAAAAATCAACGCATATTTTACATTGCATTGGCTCTTGAGAGCTGAGTAGATTGACAAGTGCAAAGCATTCAGACATTTTCCTCACATAATTTGTTATTTTTCCTTTACCCAAGAATCAGTAGATTAGATATTGCAAAAGCAACTGTATCAAGTCTTCGTGCAGTCACATAAATCAAATTTATAGGTTTTACAACTTACTGAGTTCATCGGAAGCCAGCATGGCCTTTTCAAGTAAGAGAGATTAGCCAAATCATTGGGCTCATCCCTAGTCCCTCAAATTAACATGCAAGGTAAATTGACACCAGTGAGATGTTACTAATTCTTTTTCAAGGCAAAGGGTCAAATTCAAGGAAATTAAATATACTTACAACCATGGAGGTGGAGGGCAATGAATATGCGTCACTTGAAGCTTCTTGGTGTCCAAGACACCTGACCTGGAACAGATAATGATGCATGTATTGCAATGACAACAAATTGGCAAAGCAAGATAAGATGGATGGGAGATTCCAAAAACAAGCAATATTTTTTTTCTGATAGAAAACGTAAAGAATTTTTATAAAATTATTAAAAATAATTGCAACCGTACAAGAATATTTCTAAAATTTTCAAGTAAAAAATAAAAAATCTGCACAACATTACTTATGTTTCCAAGATTAATCATAATATTCTCAAAGAATGTTTTACAATGCAAGCTCCTATTAGTACCACTACAAATGCTAATACTAGTTCTATTCTTATTTTTGTCATTATTATTTATAACAACACACAATGCAAGCTACTATTAGTTCCACTACTAATGCGAATGCTAGTTCTATTCTTATTCTTATTCTTGTCATTATTATTTATAACAAAACAACAACAATAATAAGAAGAAGAATAATAGGAATAGGAATAACAATAACAATAACAATAACAACAAAAATAATAATAATATTAATAGGAGGAGATGTTAAGCCCTTTTTGAAACTAAGAAGGCAAAATGCACTTGTTTTCAAACTTACCATCCGTCATCAAGATGAAATGCCAATTGATAAGGGCAAGATGGATCAATATCAATAGAGTGTATTTCCTTTGAAACAATATTTGACTGAGCCTGTGAAAAGATGAGGGCATATAGTCAGTGCAACTAATAATCACAAGAACAAGCAATGGCTTTCGACAAGCGTTTGCAAGATAAGAAGTGTGAAACCAATATTTTATGTCTTTCATATTGGCATTATTATTTGAAATTAGAACGTAGATAATGATGTATCACAAAAGGTAATTTATAACTACATGGTAAAATATAGGGACCACACTATTTGACAGAATAGCCAATAATATTTTGATCTAATATCTTAAATTACTTTTTAGCATATAATAACAATTAATGAATAGCAGAAATTTGGGAAAAGAAATACACTTTTATGTATTCAGGATTTGCCATGGCAGCTCTCTCTCCTGTTTCTAGCCCTTTTATTTTTATCTTTTATTATAACTAGTATCTCATGCACGCTTGATGCATAAACATATAAAATCTAAAGTATAATTCACCATGTATACACAAAATTATACATTTATTATATAAATATGTTGAATTATATGTGTCCATATATATTATAATTTACCATCCAACCAAAATCATCTACTTTGTAAATATTATAGTTATATACTTTTATTAATGACTTTCTATACTGCCACCATGTATACTTGAGCAAATTTATTTTGATGATATACTTGAGCATAAAAAAATGGCACTTCTCATACTTATCCAATGAACATTTCCCCCCATCAGACTCCTTACAGGAAAAATGGAACTCTTGGACATCAATTACATACATTTACAAACATGACAACGAATAATACAATTATCAAAAATATTATAATGAACTGGGAATGAAGAGAGATACAAACTTCTGTGGTAGAAACCTAGTATAGAAATAGGAAATTTACACATATAAGCTTGCATACCTTTAAAGAAGATATTTTCCCCAGCTCATGTGCCAACTTCACCATTATCAAAGGAGAAAAATATTCCTGAATAAGCAAAGATTGTGTCGTAGTTAACAGGTCATAGATTAGTCAGGAGAGATAGCTTAGCCAAAGAAGATTATTTGTTTGATTTCATTTTCTCTTATACAATTACTGATAAAATCGATAAGTAATTTATTTGATTTTAAAATAAGCCCTTCATAAAAGAACAGGATAATAGCTTAGATATGACAAGTGACGAACTAATCCTACAATCTAGCATTATATTTTCAGCTTAATGTCAAACAAACATCATAACACTATCAATGGAAAGATTTTGAAGCTTAAATAAACTTAGCAAATTTATAAATAAGTGTGGCCATGGTAGAACAAGTGTTTTCTTATTCTGTTTCATTCTGGGGAGGGAATAAATTAGTCATCGTTTACAGTTAAAATCTGATTCATCAAATTAAATTAAACAAGCATGGAATCAAATTTGGTGAGAAAGATCCCATGAGTATTAATCAATACCTCTTTATGGTTTCTAAAAGCAGTATATGATCTTCCTCCACGCAAATCCCACATAAATATAGTTCCCTGCTTGCTAGCTCCATAAATAATCTACTGGTTTAGCAGAAAAAATGCAAAAACAAAAGTCGATTACCTTTGACAGTGGGTGATGAGGAATGTTTGCTATTTGAGTTGTACTGATAGTATTTAATTAAAAACCGACCTCATTATCTGCACTCAATCTGATGCTATTAAGTGAACCAGTACAATTTGTTGTGAGTTCCAAACATGGAAGATTACTAACTCTTCTATCCCACACGTTAATTATACCATTAGTATCAGAGGCAAGCAACCTGTTACGGCAAATCAATAAGACCTTCATCAATGTGAATATCTATTACAGAAAAACAATAACAAGAAAACCAGTGTAAGAAATCTGTAGCAACTCAAACTTTTGACTGCTTTAAGCTATCATTTTAACCAAGATCTGTTTTATCCCACACAATTCTCATATGGAAGTTTTATAATCTGCCGTTTTATTAATATCCTATCTTCTCTTAGGCCCTGAATTCCATCCCTGATGCACCATGACACTATGCCCAATCAGTTAAAATGTTTGGAACATCAATAATGTGATGCATCATTACTATCTTTCAGTAGCAGGTGTAAAGTACCGTATGCTTTCGAATGAATGTATCTCACTTCAAGATTTTATTTCTCTTCTATTTATCTTCTTCAAAACCTCCAAACTTCATAGTTATGATGCAGATAATTCAACAGCTCTCGTGTATTTTCTACATTGTAATGAATTAATGCCTTTCATCATAAAAAAATTAGAATTTTTCTTTTAATATTGACACTTGTAGACCTGGAATTGTCATCAGAAGAAAAGGCAATGTCAGAGAAGCCTTTGTGAGCATTGAAACCATGAACAGTGATGTTAGGTCTCTTTCTCAAGACCTGCACAAATAAATACAAGGAAAAGATAGCTGTTATATGCAGGCAGCCTATTTACCAATACATGAGCAAACCAAAAACATATAATGAACAGTATCTGATCGACAACAGCTAAGTATTACTGTTTCTTACATATGTGTGCTCTGTGTCTAGCTTCTTGGGTACATAATCGTATGTACTTATTTTTACTCCATGTGTCCTATTTTCATTCTCTTATACCACATGGTGTTTCTTTAATCATAATGTACAACCATAAAGATAGTAATGAAAAAGAATAACTTATAAGGACATGGCATTACAAGTTAAAATTGTCCGAGTCAAAGTGATATGAATATTGAATTATGGTCATAACTGATTAAGAGCCAATCCATATTCCTTAGTTTACATTTTTTTGTACTCACCCCACTAACAACTTTCTCACATTCTCTTCACAAGCAAGCCCAAGGGCACGCTCTTAACTAACTTATTAGGTCTATTTGATAGTTATTTTCTTTTATTAAGACAATTTGACTTGTCCTAGTTAATTTTTCATCTGTCATGGCACAGAGGTGATAGCTTTTAAGTATAACACTTTTGAATGGTAAATCAAATGAATTCTTGTCATTTTTCTAAGTTTAAATCGTCAAGACAATTGACTGAAGGAATTAACTTGTACTTTATTGATGAAAATCTTACCTCTATTATAGTATAATACTGTAGTTATCAATATACAGGTACAAACTTAACATAATATAATTCCTATATAAAAGAAAACAAAATATATTAATCAAATAAAATGAGAACACAATCTACAATAAAAACAAAGTAACAATATATACACAATATCAAATATAAAATATTTTCCTTCAACACACCCCTCCAAGTATAACATGATAAAACTTCTTGAGGCATTTAACTCGAACTATCTTGAAATATTGAGAACTCAACAACTACAGAATGTTGACAACCACCTCCAAACCTTCAAATGTTTTTCAACAGCAAGTGATACCACAATAGCGTCAAATCATAAACAACAACAATATGATAGTTACCAATTTTCCTCGTCGGCAACTTCATGAGAACATACTTGACAAACATTAGTCAATATATTCACAACATCATTAGGGATGGTAGACACTCGATTTTTGAAAAGGCATCTTTCACGATATATACACAAGTATCACACACTCAAAAAGACACAAGCCTTTACTACACCAACTCACTACACCTACACAGGCATAACAACAATAATAACACGGATAACACTAATATCTATAACAATAGAATACCAACCACACAAGTCACTAAGTTATTACATAGCCACAAGGCTACATAGACATATTTTTGTGAGCCACAATAACTCAATGGTGCTAGGACACTAGTGGGTTTACGCACAATTCAATGCCAAGAAAAAGATACAAAAAATAGGAGTTTTATTTAACAGGATGCAATGTGTTACTGTGTTGGTAACATGTTCAGATGATTTAAGGAATTAACTCGTGTTTTACTGATGAAAATTTCATTTTAATTTATAATGTGAGGTTGGAAAACAATTACAATAGTTACCAATACAAAGTGATAAACATAATATAATTCCTAAACAAAAGGAAAAAAATATATTTATCTTATAAAATAGGATATACATAATATGCCGAGAACACAAATTAGGTAACAATATATACATAATATCAAATATGAAATATTTTTTTCAATGTTAATAATCTAGATATGCAATTTAAAAATTTATTATCAAGTTCAAGTCCTCAATATCTTCCTGGAGAGAAATTCATATATGAGTCTTCAATTAAAAAAGAATATTAAATGGATTTTCACAAAAGAAAGCAGACAAAATATATCACTAGGGTTTTCACTGAAGAATGCAGAAGAAAAAAAAAACTCACTTCAATGGGTTCAAATGAGATATACCCAATGTCAAAAATATGAACTTCACTGCTCTTCATTGATGTACATGCAACCTGTGATGACAAATTTACATAAATGTGAAGGCATGTTGCAGCAGGGGAAAATAGCTGACAGTGAGAAATAATTTGAAACTAATGAGAAGTTTGAACTTGCTTCTCTCGCTTCAAATAGCATATAGAATCATGAAATGAAAATTGCTTCTCATGCATGCCAAATAAACATCGTATCGTACCTAGTAAATAAATAAAAAGAAAATGAAAGGATGTGAATATCATCAGATGAATATGCATGTTTCATTGGCCACAGTCAGACAAACATTTTCAGTTAAAAACAAATAAGTTAAAGGCCATCAGGTTTTAGCTTCTCTGTATTAAACAGAAAACAGCTGTCCACATGTTTATTGATTGAAAAGATGCGACAGTTGAAACAACAAAAGGGTTAAGAAAATCAAATGCAGGCAATGAAAAATTATTTGTAGATAATATAATGAAATTTGAACTTGCATGTCTCTCTTCAAATAGCATGTATAAGGAAACCCACGCTTGTGAAAGAAAAATTGCTTCTCATGCATTGCAGAAAAAAGCTGGTCTTGCTTATAAAAGGAGAGAGAGATGGAGAGAGAGAGAGAGAGAGAGAGAGAGAGAGAGCATAAAGTATGTCACTTGGGTTTCACTGATCACATTCATCAAAGATTTTCAGTTAAATAAATAAATTAAAGGCCATCAGGTTTTATCTTCTCTAAGTTATTTCTAGACAGGAAACGGTTAAATTCTATGTTATTCAAAAGTGATAAGCAAAAAGAAAACAGAGAAAAAAGTTCAATAAGATTTTTGATTAAAAAATGACATGGGGGAAGTTGAAGATGTGCAAACTAAAACTGAGAATTTCAATGATAGAATATATGACCTCTTCTTAAACTTAATGTGACAGAAGGTTTAGGTTCACATTATTTTGTCATGCAATGCTTAAATAACTAAAACAACACATGAAAATACTTTGCAGAATCTAAAAGTAAATTGGATGCTTTATTGCTACAATTAGTATTAATAAAAGGATTGCTTTCTTACTGCAGGAAGCCTTAATTAGACTCGTACTGCTAGGCTTCATAAATCTTCTCTATCAAGCACATGCTTGAGGCAATCATAGCCCAAGAGTTAACACATGTAGAAAATTAACAAACTAAACAGGCTCAACATTCAGGGCACTTAATAGAAAATGACAAGTTATGTATACGAGCTGCTTGTGCATCACACGCACAATTAGGAATGATTCACACCTCATCTTGGTTTGCTAGGTTCCACCGAGCAACATCAAGTTGTTGGTGTGTAGATTTGTGCAGCAACTGCTTTGTTTCATCTTCTACGAAACCTAAATGATTATAAGTCATCAAAAGAAATAGTTTACGACTTTATGAAGGACATTTCCATTGGTGCCATGAAGGTAGATACTCAAATTATGAGTGAAAACTGAGTTAAAGGAAAAAGAAAAACATATTTTAGTATCCTTACACCACTTAAATTCATCGTGCTCACAGTTTACACCACTTAAATTCATCGTGCTCACAGTCATTTAATTAATATTGTATGTAGCTAGTTATTCATGTTGGAGAGTTACAACAAATTTTGCACACTAGTCAAAGGCGTTAATTTCATGGACAGATGATATTTAGTCTTCTATCCTTGTGTGCTACATTTTGTTCTATCTGCATTTTTCATGTGCTCAAAATGATCCATTTTATGTACAATTGTTCGCTAAAACCTAAAAATACATGTGTTGGTCTTAGTCTAAAAGCTCATGAACTCAACCATAACAGGAGCTACTCATATAACAGTTATATGACAAATTTCAATAAAAACATACCCTAAATCTGAGTAATATGACTCTTTACCTGCGGTTTGAATGCTATCGAAGTCGTGCACAGTTAAGCAGCCTGATTTTGTTACTGAGGCCAGGTATACACCCTATTAAAAGTAAGGCAATAATTCATAAGCAAGTTGCTCATTCACTCTAAAAGAGAGATATGTTCAGGGGATTGGGTCCTTTACTGCTTTCCAAGTTCAATGCTTGATCGCCAGGATCTCATTAATATATTTATAAAGTTTTAACAAACTCATAAAACTAGAAGTGAAAGTGACGCGGTCGGTAGAATTCTTCCCTTACAACAAATACCAGTCTTTTTTCCAGTTAAGCTTTAGAGCCAAACAGTATAATATGAAACAATACAAGTGCAAAAAAAGTGGCATAACCAAGGGGAATTAATCAGATAAAAAGTGATACATCCAAGAAATATTAATCAAACAACAATCAATTAATGCCAAGCATTTCCCGAATTAGTTTCACCATAAGGTTATTTGGGTCACTATTCTTTCATATAACTTCGACACTGTTGGTTGACAACCCTTTTATTGTCTGTCAATTACAATTTCCTGTATTCAAGTTCAAAAAGGTGTCTTTTTTTCTGCATTATATAATAGGCATCCTAATCCTCAAATTTTAAAGAGATATGAGAATATACATTTCTAATTTTCTCCAGATAGCTTACAGTACTCAAATATGAAATCAGTCATTGTTTCTACACTTTTTTGATAATCATACAGACAAGTTAAAAAGCTATAAGATAATAATTTTTCATTTTCTTCGTCAAGCTACTGGAACAAATATGCCAATATGGCATATTCTTATGTGAGAAAACAGTAAGTTGTAATTCAATAATCAAGAAATGAGCATCCACACCTTGGAGTCAAATTCAAGTGATGAGATGCCCGGCCTGGAACGATCCAAAGCAGATTCATTAGAATGAGATGCTCATGCGTTAGCAAAAAGGATAAAATTAACAGAAAATGCTTTGATAAAGAAAGAAGGAAGTTTTTTTACATGCATATAAACACTTAGACACGGTATTGAACTGTCTATTAGACAACTCAAAAGAAAAAATGTAGAGTGTGATTGCCATTCCTTTCAAAAACACATAGAATAAAATAGGAAAAATGAAAAATCCCACCTTCCGGTTGCACTTGAATTATTATTCAATCCAGAATTGATAAACCAACCTGCCTGTCAAAAATTCACTAAATCAAATCCACCCGCAATCCACAATTCGAGAAAATGTATTTGTTCCTTAACGAAACATCACACCGAATCAAAACTCAAATAAAAAACAAACAGAATAGGTCTGCAGAATTGCTTACATGGGTCTCGCACGGCTCTCCATTGACATGATATTTATGAGGTAACACTCCAATCTTTATGTTATTCCCGCCCAAGCATTTAAAAACAAAGAGGAAAAATGCGAAGACATTGGTGAATGCAATCACTGCAAACTCTTTAATGATAATAATTTACATAACAAATTACAAAAGAAGCCAACACTGACCTCCGAATATGATTGAATTATGAGACTAGAAAGATGGTGCCGATAATCCGGCTCGAACTTTCCATTTAGTTCGACGAGACTTCTCTTCCACGGACGCCTGCGATTTCACTAATCTTTCAAATCACAACCCACAGAACAAACAAAAAGAAAATTTTCATTTAGGTTTACGAACATTACCTTTTCACGGACTTGGGCTTCTCCGCTGATGAACTCACTGGAACCAAATATCTTTCCATGAATATGAGCAGCGAGCCTTCTTCTCCGAATTTCTTCTCTCTCTCACACCAAATATTACTCCTAACAGGTGGATTTAGGGTTTGAGGGATGATTGAAAGCTGGATAACAGGCTTCAAATTTCCCGCCATATTTCGATGTGCACCGCTACGACATTGCTGGGCTTCGTTTTCGTTGGGCTTTCAAGCAGTCGCGTCATAACTGTCCGTTGGGCTTTGGCGGGAAGAATTTGACCGACCGTTGGAAATTAGAAAGACAATTTATAATATTTTTGAGTCTTATCAAGTTTAAATTTAAATTTAAATTATTTTTTAAATTTAATTTTATTATTTAATTTTAATTTTAATTTAATTTTTAAATTTATAAAATTAAGATAAATAATATTTAAACAATTATGGAACTCGACTTATTAACGTCTCTAACTACAATTGAAGAAGTTGAAGACTACTCCGTAAAATTTAAAAACACTAGTATTGAAAAAACTAAAATTATTATAGATATTTTTTATAAACAAATTTGGATGAATTATTTTTTGATTGCTACTGATGGGAATTTTCTTGAAAAAGAAAAGAAAAATATATCTAAACAAATAAATGTGAATTGGAATTTTGAATTGTTTGGCTTTACCAAAGTGAGGCATAAAATACTATTTTAAAAAACTAAATAGAATAAATGTATTTTAATAAATGAATACAAAGACTAAAAACTGTTATTAAATGGATCATATGCTTAATAGTATAAATATTGCATGCAGCCAGGAATAGGAAACCACGGGAGTCTACATATAATTATTTTTTTTAAATTTTTATAATTGAAATTTGAACAGAACATCTTTTGGTAATGACCTTTTCTGGGACAAGAAGCTCATCATGATGAATAAAAAAATTTAAAAAAATCTTTTCAAATGAAGAAAAATGATAAAAAATTAAAAAGCAAGCAAACAAACAAATAATTGGTATAGAAATCTTTAAAATGTTTAGGTTGAAATATGAATAGATCTAAGCATCATTGTATATTCTAATTTTTAACTTCATTACTAAATATCGATTTTGAGTCTTGTAATTTTCGCTATATTTGACTTATTCATAGTATTTTTGTGTGAAAAAATAAAAAAATATTAAAAATTGCAATACTTTACTAAATAGCATTCTCCTGTTTTATTCGCAAATAAATAAACATAATAGAAACCTTCAAAATGGTTAAGATAAATACGTGAAAGTATTTTCATGGTACTTTATTTTCAACTCCATTAATAAAAATAACTTTTAGATCTTTCTGTAGTTCGTAAATTGCTCTGTTCGTCTATTATTTTTATATGAAAAATAAAAAAAACATGAATATTTACAGCACCTTACTAAACAACATTTTCTTATTCTATCTAGAAAAAAAAAAATGACTTCGTTTGGACGTAAATTACAACGGAGAAGAAAATTGGTGCGGAAACTTGCAAATAATATAAAGTAAAAGAGAATAAAAGAAAAGTTATTTTTGTTAGATATTGCATTTGGAAGTGTAGTTCTTCATGCTAGGAAAATAATGGCAAGTAAGCATTCAAGAATTTCAAAAAGGAAATTCAAATTGTGACACGTACCTGACACCCACATCATACTGCAGCCAATGAATACGTGTGGAATCAAACAGATTAGGCACGCATGGCTGACAGGATATGGTCCAAAACAGTAAGGGAATCTATTTCTTGTAAGAAGAGACAATGAAGACAGGACAAACACATCCGAGGAGAAGAACCCCAATTTTCTTCTATTTCCAATTTTGCCCTTGGAGCAGTCGAAGCTGGCAGCATTCATTCTTGGACTAGGTTTTGAAAATGTTGTGCATCATGCAATAAACTAATAATCACATGCAACGTGAAACACAAATACATACTGTACCAAGTGCTCAGCATCACGCGAACCCGTGATTAATAATAATAATAATAATAAATCATCACTTTTGGTTTGTAAATATTAACGTCCACGCTTTCGAACGTGTTATTTATTGAAATAATACTGTTTTATCTATTTTTCTTCTTTTTTTTTTAATTTTAAACTATTTTAAAAATTTTGCTCAAATGTTTCCTCAAACAAAGTTTAATTTTATGAGATCGTAACTCAATTTTGCATTACTAGTATTTTGAATTTAAACTCCTCCTTGATCTATTCGTATTAATTGTCACGGATTTCCCCCCCTCTAAATCGTCTTTATCGCCTAATTAGGCTGCTCTCGGTCGAATGAAGAGGTGTGCTTTAATTATTTAGAAAAGTGTGACATTTAACTTGGTTGGTCACAGTTAAAATCTTATTTCTATCTATATTTTACAAAGTATGGTGGCCATTGAATACACACACACACAGAGTAATTTATTTACAAATTTAATACCCGAATCAAGCACTTCTCATCTCACAGCAAACTTGGAAGAAAAAAAAGGTAAAAAAATATTATAAGTTGATGATACAACGAGTTGAAAAATAAATATAGCATCCACTAATTTTTGTTTTAGTCTTTTATTTCTTTTATTACGTGTAATATTATGTGCATTGTGGTAAGCTTCTGGAAAGTAAGCCAAAAAAACCAGTCTATCTTTCTTGTTACATTTATGTGTGTGTACGTGTTGTTGCCATTCACAAAAATGAGATGAAAGCTAAAACCCAAGTGCATAGAAATTAGAATTACAGTCCTCAAAACACATCGAGTGAATAAATAAAATGATGCCAAAAATAAATAAACAGATAAAACAAGGAATCTACTAATACTTATTTATTTATCTACACTACTTATTAAGTTAGTAAAAAAATTTGATCACACAATATAAAAATATTCAAACAACTTTAATTCGTCTCATATTACCTTTTCTTTATTCTCCCATTTTTCTTTCATATCATTCCCTTCTAGTTTTAATTTATTGCTTTTCTTTTTCAAAATTTTAAATTCTTTTCATTTATTTTATATTCTATACTATATTTTAAGACAGATAATATAATGCTCTTATTCAAATATTTTTTTTTCTTTCTTTCTCTATTTTCTTTTAATACAATTCTATTTCTTCTCTTTTATTTTCTATAACTTTTAGTTCACTCTTTCTATTTTATTAAAAAAAATTTCACATGCTCTTAATTTTAAATTAATATTATTTTCATTATAAGTGTTTGCAACAAATAAAATCATTTAATTTATAATTACTTGTTTGTTTATTAAGTCAGTTGCCAGCTAGGGTTTTGTGAAACATCATTATTCTTGTGACTGCATAAAATTATTGTATGCAATTTGCCAGCCACAGCCTACCAAAACTACACACTAAGGGATACTTAACTATGTTCTAATATTTGCTATAACATTGTCATTTTCTCACCCCACTTGAATAATAATAATAATAACAACAATAATATGTTGTTGTTATTATTATTATTATTATTATTATTATTATTATTATTATACTGGGGCAGGTAAAAAGCCTCACAAATTGCCTGAAATCGAGACAAGGATCTCAAAAAAGACAAAGGAAAGGTGCCATAAATGTGCAATTGTCAATGAAGTGCTAAAGTATCAGTTGGTATGTCTCTTTATCTGAATATTCATTGCCCGTTCCAAAAGAAGGTTCTGATTAACAAAAAGATTGCATAAAGTTTAATGGTTTTATCTATCTATTTATTTAATTTCGGCCCCTAAAATATGATAACGACTTTCTGAATAATTAACAGCGAAAAAAGGAAAAAGAAAAAAAATTAAAGGTATTTTAATACACTCATATTTAGGACCAAATATGCTTATTAAATACTACAAATATATTTATTAAGTTAGTATTTTTTAAAAATTTCATTAAAGTGGCTAAAGCTAGTTATTTAAGGAGTACAACCATAACATATAACATAAGGTAGATATATCAACAATGAAACATTAATTGATAAGTAAAAATAACCACATTTTTATGACATGACAAATTACTCTCGTATAAAGTATGAATAAACTAAATTCTATGACAAGTGCAAACTCACACTTTTGTCCTTAATTTAAGAAATTATCAAATCAATGAAATAGTTGTATCTTGTAAGGATAAACCACTTTTTGCATGTGCAGGTTGCCAAACATTGGCTACTTTTTGAGGGAATCGTCACGTAGAAAAGTCTTGTTGATTAAAGAATTGTAATTCTGCCAACAGATTAGTTATGGGCTTATGGGGAGCTACCAAATCTGTTGACTAAACACTAAACATTCCATAATAATCCTTGCTGGAATTCCATATGATGTTACGCAAAACAATAATTAAATAATAGTTCCCTATCAACCAATGAAAAACTAATTATGGATTCATCACACTTGTATAATATTTTCTACCTGAAAATTAGATAAAAATAAATATTTCAGATAAAAAACAAATCATTCATAATTATCCTCTTTTAAAACATTGGTCTGGTCCCACGTAATGCAGTGTGGAAATTACAAAAAAAAAAGAAAAAAAAAAGAAAAGAAAATGCACGTCATGAGGAAGGACAAGAAAACGAAAATTCACGAGGAATTGGACTTGTCTGTCCCCCACGCCTCTTTCTGCCAAATTGTGAAATTGGATTGCCCCATACTTGTGATTTGACCAACTTGCCCTCAGTGCCCTCTTATTGTTTGTCATATAATTCAACCCTTGAACTTGGGCTATTATTATCTGAGTTAGGTCTAAGGACATTTACCACTTTGAAAGCAGATAGTCAAGGGCAAATTGTTGGCCATTTAGGTCACAAAGAAAGAGGACTTCAATGCACAACTAATTATTCCTTTGGCGTTGTTAGGTCAATGACTGCCATAATCATGCATTCTGCTACAACCACCATCATTCTGCCAAGTGACAACATGATTCCAAAGGCCCTGTATTTTGTTTCGTTGTTAAAATTAGAGAATACAAAACCATGAAAAAGATGAGGTTTTCCTTTGTTTTTTTTTTTTTTTAATAAATTTTGTTATGTCCTAGTGTAACTCTAGACAAAACTATGATGACATTCAGTACTAATAAATATGTTAAATTTAAATTGATTTGCAAATTTACTTAAAGTTCTTCTTGTGTGACTTTGTGTTTAAATTCGAGTCAACGACGATGCAAATACTGGCAATGTGAACTTTCAAAATTTGTTAGACTTTTACTTCTTTAAAGTTTAAGTCTCAAGATACAAGATTAAATTTCTTATTATTTGCATCCTGCTTTTAGTTTGAAAGACATTAACAACTCTACAAAAGGGAATACGAGGTGCTAATAAATTAATTTACTTGATTTGAGTTTAATAAAGTTTGAAAATATTTTTGACTCAATCTATACAAAATAAAATTAAGTGAAATTTACGTAATAATTGGACTTGAGTTACTGTTCAAACCATGCTTGTCAACACAACACGTAATTTCGAAAGGAAAAAAAAATTTAAGTATTTCGTCTCTAGACTAGATGCCATTGGTGGCACAATTGCAAAGTGCAATGATGGAAATAGACCAATAATACTCTCAATGGCACTTGTAACAATAATGGTTGGTAATGTGCATCAAACGATAGTAATTATTATCAAACAGAAAAAGAAAGCATTGATGCGTTGCACTTCATCTCAAGCTTGAGCAAATTCAAAATTCAATCAAAACCAAGAAGAACACGAGGGGCATTTTGGGTAATACACCACTTCATCCCATCCAACACGCCCTCCACAAAAGAGTAAAAACTTCAAAAGGCACTGTTCTCTGCCACACCCCTTTCTGGTTCACATGCACTCCAAACTCATTCTACTTCATTGAGAACCAAGACAAAAGCCCATTCCTTCTCTCTTATTTTCACTTGGCTCTCCACAATCCTTCCCCAGATATGATATGATCTGCTTGTCCGTCTGTACAAACCAAATCCCACCGTTGGATTCTTAAAGGGTTCCATCCCTTTTGTAGTTTTCTTCACTTGTGAATAGGTTCCTGGATACAAACACATTCATATAATGTAGTGCAACCACTTTTTCTCTGCACTGTTCCTGGGTTGGAGTGTGTTTATTTTTCGCATTCTTTATCCTGCTCCGTCCATGGCGGATGTCCATCAAGAGCCCAGTCATACTGGGAAAGGTGAACATGGCAATGGGAATGAAATCAGAAGGCAAGATATTCAAGCTGCCATTGCCAAAGCTGTGGAGCTCAGGGCTCTTCATGCTGCCCTAATGCAGGGGAGCAGCCCCGCCAAGCTGAGGTTCCCATCTGCTTCCCCTGTTTCTCACCATACTCCCCACCTGTCAGCCCAAGACTACCCTGTTTTCACCCCTGTAAGTACTCCCTTTTCCCCCTTTCCTTTCCTTCTATCTTGCGGTTGTTTCATGCAAGTTTTCAGCTTCACAATGTTGTGGTTTTGAGGGTCTCATCACACTCTCATGTTCTGAAACTTAGTCTGTTTATCAGTCAAGTATTTGATTAACCATTGCCTACAAATAAGGGTTTTTCTCGTAGTAAGTTCAAAACAATGTTTACGTGCATTTTAGCAATGCTGTTAACTTTGAACAGTTTTTACTTTTCCTGTACTTCATATCAGTGCGTTTGGTTTTCTATTTTTAACTAGATCTACAGAATTTGGATAGTTTGTTCCTTTTTTCCACTAATTCAAAGGTTCCCAGCAGAAAACTAAAAGGAAATGGGCATTATAATACGAGTTCACTGTTCAAAACACAGCATTTCAATTAGTTTAAGCACTAGCAGATTAGGCCCTTTTTGTTGATTATGTGAGACCACCAAACTCCATATGTTCATCAATTTCACAGTGCTTACTCACATTGTGCAATGTCAACAGACTTATGATGAAGAACCACTACCAGGGTACCAGCAAATTCTCCAGGAACATAGAAGTTGTGCAGAGAGTTGGGTTGAACATACCTTAGATGGAGGAAAGATTGACGAAACCTTCTTATCTGGTTACGGAACTGTGAATGCTTCTACAAGAAAAGGGTTGCCCTCTGAGCAGACGAACTTGGAACGCCATGTATGCCCTGCAGATGATCAACATTCGGTGTCGGGTTCCTGCACTAATAACACCAATGTGCTTAGAGCATCACTAGGGCCTGATTGCACCAAGTCTAGGAGAAATAGCCTGGGAGACATTAAGTCTGTCTCGTCTTGCAACAAATGCAATCCTCCCATAATAAGCAGTGAGTCGGATAGCCTTACCAAGAGGAAGTCTAACATTATCGTGCCATTGACAGATTCACACTCTTCTCTTCATTCACAGCCAAAAAACAAAGGGCTGGGCTTGTCATGGCTGTTTCCAAGGCTTAAGAAGAAGAACAAGAGCGAAAATTCACCAGTTCATCCTCGAGCTGAGGAAGCGTCCCAAATGCTCAAGGACTTGGGGATGGTATCCATTGAAACACTGAAGAAAGAGCTTAGGGAAGCTAATGAGAGCAGAGATGCAGCTTTGGCTGAAGTTTTGGAAATGAAGTCATCGCTGGGGGAGCTTAACCAAAAGCTGGAGAATTTGGAGATGTACTGTGAGGAGCTGAAAAAGGCCTTAAGACAAGCTGTGCAACTGAAGGTTTCACAGCCTGCTGTAAAGCTAGCAAATCTTCCAAAAAGAGGAAAATCAATTGATGGAAATGAAGGGAATTCAATGCCCGTGAGTGAGGAAGTAATGGGTGAGGGCTTCTTGCAAGTCGTATCAGAAGCAAGATTATCTGTCAAGCAATTCTGCAAGACACTAGTCGGACAAATTGATGAAACTGACCATACTCTAATGGATAATCTGAATTCAATTCTTCAACCATACAAGTTGTCCCTAAATTCAAAATACCCCAAAGCAGTTTTATACCACTTGGAAGCCATCATAAACCAATCACTCTACCAGGACTTTGAGAACTGTGTCTTCCAAAAGAACGGTGCCCCAAAGTTCTTGGACCCTCAACAAGATCGCCAAGCACGATTCCAGTCATTTGTAGCTTTGAGAAACCTGAGCTGGAACGAAGTGTTGAGAAAAGGAACTAAGTATTACAGCGAGGAATTTAGCAGGTTCTGTGACCAGAAGATGAGTGGCATTATTGCTACTCTGGGGTGGACTAGATCATGGCCTGAGCAGCTCCTTCAGGCATTTTTTGTGGCTGCAAAGTGCATCTGGTTGCTACATTTGCTTGCTTTTTCATTTAATCAGCCTTTGGATATTATGAGAGTTAATGAAAACACGCCTTTCGAGCCCAACTACATGGAGGATATCTTTGGTGACAGGCAAAGATCACAGGGTCCTAGTCAGGTAAAGATCATGGTAACACCAGGTTTTTATGTGGTTGACAGAGTACTTAGGTGTAAGGTTCTGTGCAGATACAAATCTGCATCCTAATTAGAACGCAGTTTGATTTCTTCTCGTTTCTTCCCCTCTTTAAAGTATTTAGATACGTCCTGGAAGAACCTACTGGTAATTTCTATTTAGTCTCGATCATTTATTGCTTAACAAGTTTGTTCATGTTCACGAGATAGACCTCATCAGAAAAGGTTAATATGGTTGTCCGTAATCTGTCTAAAATTTATGAATCTTGTGTAAGTTTTCAGATAAAAACCAGGCCTAACAAATCAACCAGCGGTTCATCAAAGCCTTACAAAATTCAAGATATTTGATGTGTAAACCAAACACATAATTAATGGCAATTCTAAACAAAATTTAGCATAAAAATATTAGCTAAATTCATCAAACAATCAACATTAACTAGTTCATGAAGCTTTGATGATACCTTGTTTCAGTTATAGTCGTCAAGGAAATGCCCAACTCTTTATCTTCTACCCCAAACTTCACCTTCTCAACAGCAAAAGCATATCATCAACAGCTGACAGTTGAGTTCTTTTTGTTCTGTTCTCAGGGTCCAATTCTGAATGTTTTCATGGTTAGTTCATAAATCCCTTTCTGCAACTCATTATTGGATACAATAAACAACACAATTATTCAAATCACTTGTCTATTGCACATGATTATTCCACTTGTGCAGTCCCTAAACTATTCCTGTGTCTATCCACAAATTGAATAGCTTTTCTTCCTTCCAACTCTACATTCCTTCCCAAACAGGAAAAAAAGGAGCATGGAAAAACAAAGATCTGAATACATGGTACTGTTCCCTTTCATGGCTCAAGGCCATTTCATTCCATTTTTAGCCTTTGCCCAACTCATGGAGCAAAAGGGCTACAACACCATCTTTGTCAACACCCCTCTCAACATCAAGAACCTTAAGAAATCCTTCCCTTCAGCTTCTTGCCCTATCAAGTTTGCTGAAATCCCCTTCAACTGCTCCGAGCATGGCCTCCCTCCTGAAGCTGAAAGAATAGATTCCCTTCCCCACCACCTTATTCTCCGCATCCTCAAAGCTACGAGATCTCTTGAACTCCCTTTCCAAGTGCTACTTTCTCATCTTATCGACTCGTATGGCGGTCAAAAGCCAGTCTGGGTAATATCAGATTACTTATTTGGATGAGCAGCCAATGTGGCCCATGAACTCGGGATCTTTCATTTGCTTTTCAGTGTCATGGGTGGATTTGGGATGGCTTGTTACTGTTCCATGTGGCTGAATTTACCCCACTGGGACAGACAAGAGGTTGAGTTCTTGCTGCCCGATTTTCATGAAGCTGGAAGAATTCATATCACTCAAGTGACCCCAGCTATGATAATGGGAGGGGAGCATGACCCCATGCCGAACTTCCAGCACAAAAATTTCCTCTCATGGGCTAACTCAGACGGTCTTCTTCTCAATACAGTCGAAGAGCTGGACAAACTTGGAATAATGTATTTTCAGCGGAAACTAGGCATCACAGTTTGGGCAATCGGCCCACCATTATTATCATAAGCTGATAGATCGAAAACAGGCAGACAGTCAACAATTTCTCTTGAGCAATGTATCGAATGATTGGACGGCAAAGAGCCAAGTTCCGTGATATACATATCTTTGGTCTCGCAAAGCTCGATCCCAGCATCACAAATGTTGAAACTGGCGAATGCCCTGGAAGCCTCCGGCAGAAATTTCATATGGGTCGTCAGGCAGCCATTGGGATTTGACGCAAAAGCAGAATTTGTGGCAGCAGAATGGCTGCCACAAGGGTTTCCGCAGCGTGTTCGCGAACAGGACAGAGGGCTAAATTGTCCGCAAATGGGCGCCCCAGGTGGAGGTCCGGGCTCATAAATCCGTGGCGGCGCTTCTCAGCCATTGTGGATGGAATTCAGCGCTGGAAACAATGAAATATGGCTTTCCGGTGATAGGGTCGCTCTTGGGAGCCGATCAGCTTTACAATGCGAAGTTGTTGGCGGAGGCGGCTGGAATCTGCGTGGAAGTGGGCAGAGGGACTAATTTTGAGGTGACGCAGGAAGACATTGTAGAAAAGATTGAACTGGTGATGGGCGAAAAGGTGAGGGAATCAGGAAAAAGGCTTGGGAGGTTAAAGAAATGAGCAGAGACGCCCTGAGAGATGACGACACTTACGGGGGCTCTTCTGTGAAGGCTGTGAAAGAGTTCTTTAATGCTGCATTGTTAAGGAAGGAGAAGACAAGTGCTCTAACAACACAATCAATTGTTAATTAATGGAATCATTACAATAAGTTACTGTCAGAGAGAATGAAAGAAGAAGATTTGGATGATCAGCAGCAACCACACTAGCAGAGTTTGGCAGACAATCTGTATCTGTCACACAGCCTAATTATAAAAAAATAACTGTACAACGGAGAGGAAGAAACCATAATTATGTACAAAGAGAAGTTGGTGGCACATATTTATTTACAGGATTTTTAATGCTAATAAAGCAAGTTCCTCAATTTTTGAAAACGTTTTACCATTTTATGCCCTTTGAACTTGAATTCTGATTTTCCTTTTAGAACTGTATCTTGCTATTTAAGTTCGAGTTTTACTGAATTGAGTTTGATCGGACTTGAGTAGATTGTCAACACCCCTTCTTTCTATGATGGTTATTTGGCTCAAGATTTGATCAAATAGGGAATTCTGTTGAATATTAATGCAAGAGGATAACCAAATAATCAATATCTAAACTCTGCTAACTTAATCTTGTACGTTAACCAGAGTTGTCCGTCACTATGTTTCCAAGTTCTTCCACTGCCACTACTCATCCCATGAGTTTCAGATTAGTTAAGCATTCACGTGTCGTGTTCTCTGTTAATATGCTTCATTGAATTTACAAAAAATTAAGGTCAGCTTATAATGATTAATCATGAATCCACCGCAATTACAATACAGAAATGTGATTATTTGGGTTCCAGTCAAGTAATTTCCCACAGTAAATATTGTTTGGGATGTGAAATTTATTGTGAGCAAACCAATTATATTCCATGATAAATATAATGTCGGTTTTGAAATTATTCTTTTTCCTATATATCCCATACAACACAGTGATCTGGTTTTCAGTTGAGGGCGTCCTGAGACAATCACAGTTGCTACTAGCAAGTTTCTTAGTACTGAAAAAGGCAAGCCAATACTTAAACGACTGCATGCACACTGATTTGATCAGTCATTGCACAACAAGAGACAGTGTTAACCACAATGCCCTACACCAACTAGACATTACTCCTTACCCTTGCAAAATTTACTTCCAGACAAATCTTTAGGGCTTAGATCCAAGCACAATTTATTCAAAGACCACCAAGATACATATACCATTGATTATGCTACCTGTCCCCGATGAACTCCTGTGACCTTTCTATATCACAGCATAAGACACATATACCAGAAGACCAAAGACTTGGAATACTTCCAAAATCTCAAGACTAAGCAAATACACCATTGACTATGTTTTGACTTTACACAGAGGCTGGACAGAATCAACACCGGGTTTGTCCAAGGAGCTTATTTATGTTGGCTTTACACAGACTTCACACCATCAACAATGAGTTTGTCTGAAAAAGCTGAAGTGAGACTATGCAGCTGCAATTGGACTTGGGTCAATTGCCCTCAGGCCAGTTGAACTGTCCTGGTACACTAGCTCAAACCCACGTAATAAAACAAAACAATTGCTATAATCAATCAGAAAAAATATAGTCTTGGACATGGGGGGAGATGGGATGCAGCTGAGGGGCTAAGTACCCAACAAATGGATATCAAATTACAGTCTCCACTAGCCTCCATCCAACATGCACACTTTCAAAAATCTTCTAGATTATTGACCAAAATTTGCAGATCAAACAGTCTTAAGATGGCCATTAAATTCATCAGAAAGATCTTGTGGCATCTTGTGGCCATAAAAGGAGTTACAACAAAAATAAAACATCCATACTCATAATATATAGCTGGACCTTGAGTAAATAGCACGTTAATTTGAACAAACATGTTGTACTTCACCCCTTTTGCCAACCCAGCAAACTGTCTTATTTACATGCAACAGGATCTACAAGCGTACAGAAATTAGGGCCAACCATTGCCCAAAGAATGAAGAATAATCCTAATTAATCTGGCAGCTGCATAAACTAGAGAACAGAGAATAATAATAAATGAAGTTCATAACTTGCATTGCAAAGAATCAGACTTTTTTCTTGCCTGCTACAAAATCTGTATCACAGACAGCATATATATAAATTTGAGGGCATATGCAGGTTCTCAAGAAAAAATAATTACAGCTACAATTTGCCACTTACAATTACCCTGAAGCAGCTTCTACAAAAGCTTATGAGGCGAAGTACTGCATCAGTTCAGCAAAGTTATTGTCATCAATCGTATTATCATCAACAACAAAGTCAAAGTCACCAGTATCTAACGAGCTTGTGCCATCAAACTGAAGATTAAATGGACTGTATGCTGCTAAATCAGGTGACAAATTGAGAGGAGATGGAAACCGTGTGTCGACAGGCCTATCTGCATCATGAGGAAATGCATCTTTCACAAAGTGCGGGATGCATCCTTGAGCAATCTCACTTTCATTTTTAGGTAACACTGGCAGATTGAGCCCAGAAACATCAGGTCTATACTGCATCTCACTGAATGCAGCTTCAGACGGCTGTCCTTGATGATTTGGACCAATAGCAGGTGCTATATTATAATAGTGATAAGTCGATTGGAACCCAGGATTTTGAGATCCCTGAGGCTGAGACAAAGTTGAACCTTGTGGTTCAGGCTGAAACACAGTACTTTGGGTTCCATGATGTAACTCAGGGTCTTGAATTCCGGGGTGCAAAGCAGAATTTGCAGTTTTTTCACGCAATTTAGAAACCTGACGCTCACTATCCAAGTGGGAATCTTGTGAAGTATGAATCATATGGGAACCACGGGTATCAGCACTCTGAGACACTGTACAAGGCAAGTGTTCATTATCCATGGAGACACTCCTAATGGGAGTAGTGTTTGAAGAAGGAAAGGAGCAGAGAAGATTAATATTAGGTTCTAACAAGCAGGGTTGTGCTTGAGGATCATCATGAGGCCCCCTGGATGTGCCATCCGTCTCTGGCTGGTTCTCATTCATCAAGAATTCAGCAATTTGTCCGTTTTCATTTTCGTGATTTACATCCACCAGCAAATCTTGAGGATCTTCACGCAAATGCTCATCGAGGGATGGAACTACCTGTTGGTTAGCAGGGTTTGATTTTGGGTGTTTCCTCGTCCTTGGGCACTCACCTACTTGGTTTTTGTCCTTAATTTGTTTACGCGAAACACAAGCCTGGGCCTCAAAAGGTACTATATCTAAAGATTGATTTGCCCTATCATCTTTAGATGAAACAGACCCCTGGCAATTATCAATGCCATCAACATCATAATCACTATCACTCTCAGCAGAAGGTCTCTTCTTATTTCCATGAGTCTTTGGAGGCACCTCACTAATACTAGATGAACCATTATCACAACTTGGTTGCTGAACAAGGGCTTCCTCCCTGCTTAAAACGCCTAACCATATTGAGCTTTCTTTAGCTGTCATTTTATCCTGTAAACACTTTGACTGCCTGATTAGTCTCCTGATCTTCGCAATATCAGGTGACATGTGCTTTATAACAGCAGTCAGCACTCCAACTTTCCACATCTTCTTCAGATCATGAGGCTTCTTATATGGAGGAGCCTGACCCTTGGGTAAACCTAATCTTATCCACCATTCCTCCATCCCAGTTGGCCACCAAGGTGGTGGAATACCCTTCTCCAAGGGATACTTCCGCTGGGGTGGATCACAGTGTTGCATCAAGGAGGACAAAAGGGATCCCAATGTAGCATCTTGTAAGTTTTTAAGTAAGCCCTGTGGATTTCCATTGTAATTGCCATCTCCATGTCCCCTGGAAACGCATTCAGCCTCATACTTAGCAATGGCTGCAGGGCCATTTTTGTCAAATTTTACTTTTTCTTTCCACCAAGCCCTTATATTATCTGATGTACCACTTACTGGCTTACCCTTCTCAGGAATAATACCATAAACAAATCCACGAGCCTTGCAAACTTCCATAAGCTTCAACATGTACTTCAAAATACCATCTTGTGCCCGTGCCATTTTCTTCCGACGTGCTTGATCAGTTGGGGAATGAGTCTTCTGCTTCTCCACAGCTTGCTGTATTGCAAGCCTCTGCCTTTCCTTGATCCTCTTGAGCTTCACGCGGTCCTTCCACATTCGCTTCTCCAATTCTTCCGTTTCAATCTCCTCATCACTAACATCTTTCTCCTCTATATTATCACCACCTCTTATCTCATCAACTTCAATATCCGAACTGTTTCATAATGCGTCACCATCGTTTAAAAAAATTAAAATCGAATGGACAATCTTAACAGTCATAATTTAATTCAGTCAAGTGGCAGAAAGTCTTCAGTAAAAGCCCAAAAATATGAACTCTATATAATGCACAATTGTAAACAGATTAGAATCATCATATTTCCTCATGAGCTTTCAAGCAAAGTCTAATAATAAAATATTCTCGAAATTAGCAGCGGCAATCAACAAACACATCACCTCCATTACTCAGACACGATCTTTGCCTTGCACCCCACAAAAATAAAGCAAGGCTCATATTACTTATGGAGCCTCGTTGAATACAAACCAAAATTCCACTTCCCAAAATTTAACAAGAATGTAAATTCTTAAAACATATGAATAAAAAAGTATCGGTGTCTCGCAGATTCAACGCCACGCCCGATGAAAAAAAATAAAGAAAATTTAATAATAGAATAGTAAAACGTAAAATTCCTCATTTTTTGTACAATCAAAGAAAGCAGCCAGACCTGATACCATCTCCTATATTTTCCAGCGCTGCCATGTGAAAATCAATTTTACGTCCTCCCGAAAACCCTATTGATAATTTGCAGGACCTTACGATTGGAAGGAAGAAAAATCTAAAAAAGGGGAATACAGTTATAAAAACAGAAAATTTGAAAAATGACTAAAAAATTAGGGTAAATGCATTCGTCTTTGCACAGCAGCAAGAAAACCTGTGGATTGAGTGTCTGCACGGCCGAGAGAGAGAGAGAGAGAGAGCGCGTGTGACGACAAAATTGTCCCTTCGTATCAATCCAATTCTGTACAGTTCGATGCCGAAATCGTTCGTTCCAGCTGCCAGGATTAAGAAAAACGACTTTAGTTCACAAAAAATGAAATCTGTGAGATGGTCAATAGAGGGAAGTCAATCGATAAATGAGAGGCGCAACCCTCTGTTCCGCGTTGAAAATTGGGGAATAAAATGTAATATTTTTTTAGATATTATGCGTAGAATTCACACTTTATTTGGATATGAAATTTGCAATGAGATGAGAAAAGAGTGTTCAAACTTTAAAGTGTGAAGAATTAATATTAACATGAAATAAGAGAGAAAAAGAGAAAAATGATTAATTTTCAACAAATTATATTTAAAATGTGTATTTTAGTGGAATAGAGATGGTGAAAGATAGAGATCCCAGCATAGGTTTATGGTTGATGATTTTGCCACTAGTTGGGGAGAAAAATTGATGTGAAAATTCAAAATTATTATAAAAGTTTTAAAAAAATGAATTTTTTTATGGATAATATATTTAAAAGAAAATTTTTGAATAACTAATATGCGAACATAACTAATGCTTACACCACACAAGTTTCAATTCATTGGGATGGATAATTAGTGTTGAGGTGTCTAAATACATCTGATAGATGGTTAAGTGATGTTCTTGGTTAAGAATAATATCTATGTACATGAAATTGGTGATGAATTTAGACAATATATATATTTCCTACATGCAGTGGGCAAATTAAGTAAAATAATTGTAGGAAAATTAATTTTAGCCATTAGATTCTTTAAATCTCTACCGTCTATTTTTTGAGTTGAATAGCATAAATAGGGGTGGAGTATCATTGTCCAAATAATCCTAAAAACAATTTATAAATTGAGGAAAAAATAATTACAAGATCCAAAAAAGAGGTTTTCAACCTTTTCAATGGGTTTCGGAACAGCTTCAAATCTCCCCAAAAGTTTGAGGTTTGTTATATTATATAATTTGTGGGAACACAAATTTGTATAGGCCAAATTATTTTAAAGATTTTTTTTTCTCAAATAAGACATTTTTTATGGGTTATTTAATGATTTGATTAACTCAAACTAAGTTTAGTGAGTGTCGATGAAGACACACAATACAAACTTTGACTTCTCAGTGGCTCTCTCTCGTTTTCTTCCTCTTCTTTGATATTTTTTTTGAATTATAGCTTCCAAATTTCTTCATATACGTATATTCTTCACTGAATGCAAAATTGTTACTTTGATTAGGTTTCGTGATATCTTCTTTTCTGATCATAATGTAGAATAATTAAGTGACTAACAGGTGTTCCTATAATTAATTTTGATTCAATAAGATCTGATTTGGTGTAAAATTAATGATGCTTAGGAGTGATAATTTATTAGAGAAATTACCTACGAAATCTCATATGTTTCTTGTTTTATTTCTGTATATTTGTCCCCACCATTGTAGAGTTGTAATCTGTATATTTCATTAAACAAATGTCTAGAATTGAGTCCACATTAAGGCTGCAGGCATGTTTGGGAAATTTTTTTTAGCAGATCTTATCTAATTAATTATAATTATAACACTCAATACAAGATTGGATTCATCTAATCCAGCAAATCCATATAATTCAATTAAAGTTTCATTATTCACTAGTTCTCGATTTCAAAATAAAATAAAAAATGAAAATAAGACCCTAATCAACAATAAGGGTTTTGACCAATTTTGTCTGAAGAAGATTATATATCAGCCAAAAAACATGGCAAGAAAATTCAAATATTTTACAGACAACCAAGTCGAAATTTACTTCATTAGAAAGACAGATAAATTTTGTTGAAGTGACTATAATGCTCCTCAGTTTACGCTAATGACTTTGGGAATTTTTAACTTTTTGTTACACCATAGTAATATTTTATTAAAAGAAACCTTCGTTATTTAGTAAATCGAACGACATCCTAAAATTTAAACAAGTTAATTAGTAACCTGTCCTGAATAGAAAGTTTGTGAAATTCAAACGACCAACTTATTTTATTTCTTCGATAAATGCAATTTCGGAATAAAGAATTGAAACTTTCTTTCTCAAATTTGCTATAACACTAAATGGATTTACTTTTAATATAATTAAATACAAGAGATCTAATAACATCGAGGAGTTTACTGTTGACTACTAATTGATGAGGTAAGCAAATGGAATATTATTATCGTAATAAATGACAGTTTTTGGATTAATTCAAATTAAAAACGTGTTTAGAGAAAAAGATGACTTGTGCTAATACCAACTTGCATTTCAAGCCATTAACTAATAATATTCACTAGTCTATTCATAAATAACAAAAAAATAATTATGTAGCCGTGTGAATATAATCAATTAGCCAACTATTTCCTAATTTTCAATTCTTCCTTTCCTCTAACACAATAATTTTAATCAGAATAACCGCAGGATAAAGAGGGCGTACGGTAGAGTTTGTTAACTCTTTAAAACATTTTATAAGATATATGATAACTTATAAGTTATTCTAAAGTATTTTAAAATTTTTAATTAAAAAGTTTATAAATTAATTTTTTTAAATTTATTTTTAAATATCTTATAAATTTTTTTATTATACATATTAAAAATGGCATAACTATCTTTATTTATATTAAATTAATGACATATTATTACACCCAAAAATTTAATTAACTATAATTATGAATTTGAAAAATATCTTATAAGGAAACGTTATTATTTCTATTCAAATACTTTATTGATTTATTCAAAAAATAAAATTTATGAATTTATAAATTATAAAAACATCTTATAAATTATATAATTTTATAAATTTTTAAAAATAAACTTTGCCAACCACACTCAAAGAGATACACTTATCAAAAAGGGTGAGGAGTAGTTTATTTTCATTTTTATAAAAAAATACGCACATTTGATTATTAAATTTTTTTATTTTTTTATTTTTATATAATTTTTTAAAAAATATACCTAAAAACACGTAAATTCAAAATCAAAAGTTGAGGACTTTGGATTGGCTAGCATCACTACACTATTTGCACAAATATTAAAAAACATTTCCAAATAGGTAAGGTGCATTCAAAATCCAAAAACATCCATAAAGTCTATCTATTCTTCTCTTGACTTGACTCCTTCGTTTCGGCTTTGTTTATTGGGTGGAAGATAGTGTTATAAAAAATAGGCGGATCATCAAATTAAAAAATTTATCAATTTAAAAATTATTAGTTTAACTATGATTAAATTGATGATGTAATATTTATATTATAAATATTAATTAATATATTTAATATAAATAAAATAGTGAATATTAAGAAAAATATGTTTGAATCTAATTTTAAGCATTTTTAATTACAATTAATATTTAAATTTATTGCTCTAATATAATAAAAATACTACAAATATAAAAAAAATAAATATTAATTCAACAAATAAATGTAAAAATATACAAAAAAATGTATCATATTAAAATATTTGATCAAAATATAATAGAATTTTAATGTCTCATATATGTAATATGTGTTTAAGTTAAAAATTATTAGATATCTTAAAAGATAATTTATTTAATTCATAATTTTTTATAAAAAAGAATAAATTAAAGATAAATTACAATAAAAAGTGGAAATTAAATTAGGCTGTCAATGTATATTTTGAATGGCATTCACATCATCACAAAATTCAGATTGAAAAATGGCAAAATTGCTGCACAATATACCCACAAATCATATAAAACCATTTCACAATTGATGGGGAAAAAATCGGTAACACATTTTCCAGGAAGGCATCTGGTTAAGGAAATTGAGGAATCATCGTCACACCGGCCATGCATTGACATATTTATCTCAGGGCTCCTACCACTTCTAATATGGTAAGCTAAGCATAAAAATGATCATTCAAAAAGCTTTCATTACCCAATAATGGATGATACTGAAAAATACAGTGCTTAAAACTCAGTAAAAATACTCCAAATCTTGGAGCAAAAGAACAAATTATTCCACAAGCCAAATACTTCAACACAGAATCCAACCTTAGTTCTTCACACACCAAATAAAAAGATGATAAGAAATTAATACCGCACACGCAAACCCCACCTCGCCAAGCCCACCAATATCCTTGTTATCAGTCAAGAAATCCACACAAGATCCTGTTTCAATCAAGGGAAAGCACAAACTCAAGAAAAATCATCAAGTAACGGAAATTAAACCGATAACTCCTTGACAGAGATGACAATAGAGACACGCGAGAAACATGTTGAAACCGGTAACGGCTGCAACTTGACTCCGCCGTTTCAGCATTCGGCTTTTCTCTCGCGCGCATACAGGCGTGGCTGCATGCCGTTGGAAGTTACCACATGGGAACTGAGCTCATCAACGCTTCCAATTACCATAATTATGCGTAAGTAGCATGAACATGAAAAACGTGTTTACGACTTTTTTTGAGTGAAAACGCGTTTATCGTGGGGGGCTGCATTTTGGGAGAGCCGTTCATACCGGCTCTGGAGTCGGGACAAAGAACACTTCGCCCGTTGCCCGAAATAAATAAATAAAAGAAAAACCAAACGTCTAAAATATGTCATAAAATTTAATCATTTGAACGGAAAGAAATAGTTTTACTTTTACCAAGCAATCTCGACACAGATTGGGAACTTCGAGAATTTTAAGGCAAGTGGCTTGGTAAACTAAGATCTTTTGCATCGTATGACGTGCCATATGATTTAATAACAAGAAATCAATTTTTACTTTGTTGTTGTCACATGATTTAATAATAATTAATCAATTTTTACTTTGTGTTAACATGTGACACTCTCGGCATAATTGCATGCCTAGACAGCAAATCAAGCTCCCTGTGTAGAAATCTTAGAAAGAACACTGAAGGCAGTCATTTGAAGTCTGAACATGATAAAGTTATTCTTGTCACCACAAGGCACTGATGTCTCGCATGTTGTGGCAACATTGAAGATCATTACAAGTGTAATCAACCTGATCCAAATTGAAAAAAATTGAATTCCAAATAAAAATATGACAAAAAATGAGAGGTGACACGTGAAAGAACAGTAGAAGACAAAACAAGAATATGCCTCCTACTGTCGGCTGCCGCCACAGAAAAAGCTTCTGTTCCAGAGTCTCAGTTGCACTCAACAACTGCCTCAGCAGCACGGCGAGGTTTGTTCTTTCGCCTATTCCCATTCTGACGGAAGCCATTTGATTTATTCATCTCCTGGGTGTTGGATCTCATCCCATCTCCATTTTCCTCCTTCACCGAGTCTCCTTTTTCATCCGCTTGGGCGTTCCTTGTCCGTTTTTTCCCAATCTGCACAGTTTTGCTTCCCATGTCCTTATTTGGTAGCCCGGTTGTGTCCTCACTGTCCCCATCTTCTATTTTCTGAGCTTCTTCCTCGTCTACCTCATCTTTAAGCGATTTCTGTGGTCTCCCCCTTCTTTTCTGTGGAGGAACTTTTTCTTCCTCACCACTGCCAGGATCGTCTTGGTTAGTCACGGATTGTCTCTTTCCCTTTGCTCTACCCCTGCCCATTGTCCTAAACCTAGAGATATCACAGAAGTCCTTGATAGTTCTGCAATTGAAGCGCCTAAAGTCAAATGTTGCTCGACTAGATACAGATTCATAAGATAAAACAACAACAATATCACCATTCGGAAGTCCAGGAGTAGTAAATAAACCTTGCAATGTCTTCCCAACGACAAAAAAGTACTGAGACATAGGATTTCAAGAATTGTTATATATAATAGATTCGCTGAGATGGCAAACTTTGATTCTTAACTAGAATGAAAGTTACAAAATCACACTTCAATGCAGCTTTTCGAATGCAAATTTCATTCAAATCCATAGCAGCATATCACATAAAATAGTTAGCAATCAGATAATGCGTGGGATTCAGCCATCACTTATGGAAAAACCCTGCAGGAGTTAGTAATGCATAACATAGAATACTTAACAAACTAACCACAAGATAATTTGGCTAAGCTTATTTTAAATAGCTTATAAGATTATGTAAATTATAAGATATTTTCAAAACTTATAAGTTCATATATCTTATTTTTAAAATAAGTTAAAAAACTATTTGGATAGAAATATCTTGTAAGAGTTTGTAGAAATTTATAAGTATAGTTAACTACAATTTTTTGACGTAATAATAATAAAAATAAATTAAATATTATTAATATAATGTAATTTAAGATATTTATGTGTTTTTTAGTATATACAAAGAATTAATTTATAAGATGTTTAAAAATAAGTTGAGAAAAGCCAAATTATCTAACTTATTTTTAAGAAACTTATAAAGTCCAAACATCTTTTTTTTTTTTCATTAAAAATTTTAACAAACGCTTTTGAGGAGCTTATAAGTTTTCAAAACATCTTATAAGCTTATAATCTCATCCAAACACCCTCTTAGAGATTGCATCTTATGCTTATCTATGTAAAACTGTAGGCAACTAAAACTTCAACTAGAAATATAAAACATCTAGCATACCGTCACTACTTATATAGATACGCAACACGCCAGATTGTGAAAGTGAAACAGGCCATTCGAAGTTCGAACACAGGGGAAAGATGGTTAATAACAGTTAGGGATTCTTGAAAAACAATCTAGGATAGTTTCAGATGGCACAATTATTGGGAAACCTTGGCTATGTTTTATTTTATCCTAAAAAATACACATATTTCAACATGACCTTTTAAAAATTTTATCTCTTTCTCAGTTATTTTTCCATAATTTTCAAAAAACAATTCACCTAGAAACATACACCTAAAATCGAAACAATCACAATCCTCACTTCAGAACACATTAAAGGATCCACAAAAAGACTGGCTGAGAAAAAACAACCGAAAACAATCACCATACGATTAAAGCAAAGCAGAACAAAGCATTCAAAAGTCCAATCTTCCAGCAATATATGATACAGAAACACCATCTTAACTTGTTCCCATCCAAACAGGCTATGTTTGGTCATTAATATGCTAGCAGACAAAAGAGAAAGCCAATCGAGCAATCAAGACCCCATGTAAGTTAGAAGAGTAAATCTTCAATTCAAACCCAGCTTATCTTCCGGCAAGAATTCTAATAATATTTATTTCAGAGAAATACATGCAGAACAAAAAGAAGTATCTTCACAAGGTCGCAACCATCTTGCAGCAATCAAACCAATTAAAGGCAGATCCATAGACTAAAGGAACTACAAATATCCATAAGATTCAAGATTTCCACCCTCCCTTTCTAAGAGCACAAAAAGAACATATTAAACCCCGGAGTGAAAGGAAAAGGACCTAATTCAAGGAAACAAAAATATACTCACCAAGAAAGCCATCAGAAAGGTCATTAGAGTGAATCACTAAACCATGAACAGACGCTCCGAAACAACCAAACACCCAGAATCCAGATGAATATCTAATTTCAAGATTTCAATAAGAAGCAGAAAAAAGGGTGAAAGGATTATATTTTCAGTGAAAAAAATGTTTCTTGGAAGGGCTAAAAAGAACCCAGATCAAGAAATGACAAAACAAGATTGGAGTGACTCAAAAAGATTAAAGATTGGTCATTAATTTCAAGGAAAGAGAAGCTGAAAACGCACTCGAAGCACAAAAACACAGAGATGACAGCAGACGAGATGAAGATAAAGAGAGCGCTACCAGAGAGACGAGGAGACAGTTGTGGATTGGGTTTGGAGACTCAACCAAGTGTAGGGTGTCAAAAGTGTGTATAGTCTATATTAGCCAGTGTGTGCGGGTGAGAGTCAAGAGTGAGAAAGCCAGATGCGAACAAAACCAAATAAGTACACAATAAAAACTTGATGCAGCCAGCCAGCCTCTTGTATTTGAAAAACAAATATGATTTAAAGAAAATGATATTTTACATTGATAGAAAAAGAAAAAAAGTAACTTGTATTTAAAATAAATACTTGACCACAATTCATAATCTTAAAGTTTGGGTTAATATATGGTGTTAAGTCCACTTATATACGTATTCACGTATAGGTTTGTGAACGGTTCTCCCTAATTTCGTTGAATTCTGATCTAAGCCCAACATACGTAGTTTATGGGTAATGCTTCCAATTTAATTGAATTTTTCCTTTGGCCAAATAAAGTTCAATCAGAATTTGTAGTTGGACTCACCACACTTCCAACAAGTGGTATTAGAACTTATGGTTCAACCTGGGATAAGTATGAAGATGGTTCTCGGTGATCACATGGGAGTTTTATATCCCATTGAAAGCCACGGAAGTGATGAGCGTGCAAGTGTGCTCGGAGATCTCATGGGAAGCCTATACCCCATGGAAGGAAGGCCAACGGAATTGATGGACATTAATGAACAACTTGGTGACACCATAAGATACTCAAGAAGTTTCTAATTGAGGAGGAGAAAGTGAAAAAAAAAATTTCTGATTGAAGGGGAGCACATATAGGCCCGAAAAACGGTTTTTCTTGATTTCGTTGAACTCTGATCTAGGTCCAACATACATTGGTCATGGGTGATGCTCTCAATTTAATTGAGTTTCTCCTCTAACCCAATAAAGTTCAATTAGAATTTGTAATTAGACCCACCACACTCCCAACATAATGTAGTAGTAACTGCACTGCTAGTTTGACTATTTAAAAACAGATTTAAAAAAATTGAAAAGGGCTTTCATAAATTTACAATTTAAATGAAAACCCACAGGAAATTAAAGCCTTTGTTTGGATGCCAATTATAACGGAGGAAAATCCGCGTGAAAATAAAAAAGTGTAAAAGTAAGTTATAAAAATAGATAAAAAAAAAGTTTTTTTTTTTTTTTTTGTTTTGAGTAATAGGTTTAACAGTGTAGATTTTAACTGGTGGAAGCTCGTGTTAAATTAACATCCAATTATAATCCAGAACAACAATATCGATGTCATGTCAACTTCAGTGGCTTTGTTTGAATGCATGTTATGTAGGGAGAAAATGTAGCGCCAAAATTTAAGCATAGTATAAAACTGTTATTGCAATGAATGGTATGTTAGCGAAGTCAGAAGTTTGAAGGAAAGAAAATGGTGTGAAATTTGCATCCAAACATGAATTGTAATTTTTCTAGACATTTGTACGCAGCTAATCATTTCCTAAAAAAAAGAGGCTGAACAGAGGAGATTCATGGAGTGCCATTCAAGCACAGTGTGGAAGAAGAAAAGACCAACAAAGAAATAAATGATGGCTTGCTTAGACTTGAATGCATGCTAAAGGAGGAAACATGAATTAGAAGGCTTGGCCATAGGCCATGCTAGTGGAGGTGTAATCACTCACCCTTAAACACTTATCAATTAGATGACGGACCTACGTTGGAAAAGTAAAGTGGCTTCCCTTGTGTTCGAGTTTTAAGTTGTTCCAAATTTTAATTTGGACAATATATAAAAACATTCTTCTTATAATAGAAGTCTTATTAGCTCTCCAAAGGAACAAAATTGAAGGTTCTGAAAATTTTTGGGTTCAAGTATTGGTGCAGCAATACAGTTTTGGACTTGAGCACTTGTTTGATCAAACTTTGCTTCGTTTTGCTTGTGAAGAGACTTTTGACCCAGTTGGTGGGCTTAAGCAGCAATGTTCGGCTGGCACCAAAAATGGAGAAAGAACCACAGCACCAGCTCTACACACAAAACCAACTAATAGTTTTGTGTTTAGCTGGACATGATAACGTGCAAAATCAAAATAAAAAAAGCGATACATGAATACAATTTGAAGGACTATAACTGAATAACCTTATTTATGACAAAGACGAGTGCATAGAACATAGAAAACTCAAGCCTAATCAATAGAAGATTCAGGATGAGGAGGAGCTGGAACTTCTATTCGATCCTTCAAGCATGTGCAGTAGTCTTCTCATGAGAGGCCTCAGTGATGGATTTTCCTGACCAAATTGCTATCATCACAAACTTAAACCGCTTGATGTCCCTCATGGCCTCCTCATCATTGACCACCAAGGAGCGCAATGTCCCAACTTTATAACAATCATAAGCCCATTCAACTAGAATCACCACGTTCTCATCATCAACATTGGTTTTACAGTTCCTTTTACAGCATAGCAACTCCAGTAATAAGATCTTGTAATTATAGACATCAACTTTGACTGTGATAAGCATGTTTTTGAATCATTCAGAAGCCGCGTACCCTCTAGATCCTCTTATCTCAATAGTGGTTCTTGTCTGATTAGGTCACAAAAGCTTGGTTAAATTAAAGTCTGACATATTTATTGAAATTCATCTAAAAGTATATTTTGAGACTTAATATCACAATATATGATATGAGTGCTACACTCTTCATGCAAAGAGCAAAGGCTTCTAGCAATGGCAAATGCTGTCTGCACTCTTCTAAACCAATCAGGCCTTGATGTTTCTTCAAGTAGAAACTTAAATATAGAACCATTGCTCGTAAACTCATAAACCAGAAGCCGGTGTCGACCCTCAGCACAATATCCAAGCAACTGGACAAGATTTTTATGAGCTCACTTCTGGTTTGAATTCCTGCTCAGCTTGTTCGGGTATCTTATCCAGCTTTTTCACAGCAACAAGCTTTTCATTTTCATCCTTAAGAGTCCCTTTGAAAACTGTAGAGCAAGAACCTCTGCCCGATTCTTCCACGAACCCATTGGTAGCTTCTTGTAGCTCACTGAACCTAAAGCTTCTTATGTTCACTCCGAGAAGAGCAGAATGCACTTCAACGTTTGATCTCTTTCGATTAAAGTGAAAAAGGAAACAAGAAGTCCGGCAACGATAGGACAAGCTTAGGAACGATGAACCATGCACCCAACAAAATTGAGCCGATGATGACGAGTGGACCGATTGCTCTTACCAGGATTACTATCAGAAGGCTTCCCCGTTGTCTCATTTATCCTTATCTTCACCAAAGCCTTCGGTTCTATGCTAGAATCCATAACCCCCTAGGAAACTGGGTATTTCTTCTTCGAACATGCATTGTCTCCATAAACTGCAACAGCACAGAAGCAATCGCCAAGGCAAGACAGTCGACACCCATCCTCACCGACATTTTGGAAAGAACCATACTTAGAATGTGCCCAGTCTGTGTTTGCCATCTCGACGAAGAGAAAAAGGTTCGTGTCTTCTGCTTCTTGATAGCAGCTTTGCTTAACGAAATTTGGTTTGCATCCACTCATCTTGTTAGGCCTCCGGTCAGCACCTAACGAGCAGTAGCTATTGAAACCGGAGCTGAACCAGGAATTTCCCTCACGACCATAGTGGTACAGATATTCGGTGGGAAAGATGTACTGATGGACCATTCCACTGGCCGGCCGCCCGTTGAACTGCCACACTTGGGATACAGATAGTGCCTGAGAACCCCATCGTATTCTAGAATCACTGTCTGGTAATATTGGCTACCTGAAACTGGATCCGAGAATAAGGAAGGAAGTACAATTCCGTTCTCTGCGATGAGGTGAAGGTATCCAGATTGATTGAACATCAACTGGGAACCAGTGTCGAAGCTACTTGTGGCCCAATATGGGAAAACGTTGTCGTCCACAGGGAAGTTTCGGGTGTAAAGCGCAAGATTCCCATTACTTTCCATTTGACAACGGGAATCTTCCTCTTGAGTAATTTGTCCCAGAAAAGCTGGAAATTATTTTACCATCAGCTTCTTGGGTCGTCGGTTGGTTCATCAAAGCTCTGCCACACCGCGGTCGAGTTATTCCCCGCCAGCACAAAGTTGCCGCTGTCCAGCATCGCGCCGTAGGCCACACCAGAGGCAGCCGTATAGGCTCCCTCCGTCGGCCATTCGGACCATTTAGTACGAACGTTCCATCTGCAAATAGTTGGATCCTTGATCCTCGTTGGGGTGGATTATCGCGGTAGGCCTACCAAACTATGGTCTTTTAAGGGATTTTGTCGAACCAGATGGCCCGCAAGTAGCCTACAGCAGGAACGACCTGCTTGAAGCCGAAAGGAAAGTCCCCAGAAG
Organism: Avicennia marina; assembly: GCA_019155195.1. Classification (NCBI taxonomy): domain Eukaryota; kingdom Viridiplantae; phylum Streptophyta; class Magnoliopsida; order Lamiales; family Acanthaceae; genus Avicennia; species Avicennia marina. The sequence goes on along the minus strand of CM032783.1, from coordinate 1,604,591 downwards.
GAGATAGCCAAGAGGAATTTGCATCGTCTGCAACCATTGAGGACCCCAAAGTAATGTTGCGGTGGGATTGGACAGGGGCTGAAAATGGTAGCGTGAGGGTCAGCAAGATGGACAGTGGTCTAAATGAAACTGCGACAGCTATTTCAGGAGTGATGTTGATGATCAGATTCACCAAGGAGCTTAACTATACAAAATATATCTGACAGTAATCGATAATGTTGATATTTTATAATAAATTAAATATGTTATTAATGTAATTGTATGACAATAATTAATTATAATAATGTTGTTATTACATTAAATAATATGACAGTAATTGATAATATTATTAATATTACTGTAGTAGTAGTATTGTAATTACATTAATCAGTATTATTGTTATGAATAGTGTAGACATATGGATTAACATTATTAAAATTTAAAACCCATACTAGAATGTTTCAGAACCAGCTAAGTGACAAAATATATAATCAAGCAGCAAATAGGAAATAAGCTAAGCCCCCGAACCTCACCCATTAAAATTAGAACAAATTATAGGTGCAAAAAACAGGGATAAAAAATTAAAAAAGAGAGGGGTCCTTAGTGAGAATGGAAGGAGTAGAAAGAGTCTTGATTTGTTAGAGAAAGAACGATTTTTCGATTCCGGCCATGGTGGCCAAGAGCGGGGTTGGGGCCAATGGTTGTAAGGCTAAATCTTGGAGCAGGTGGGGAAAGCCACCCCCCTCCAAAATGGGTGTTGATTTATATATTTTGAACTGGAGAGTTTCTAGCGGTTGAATTGGTAATGTTCTGCGCTATCTCCGACGAGAAATGACAGTAGAAGATGAAGAAAGGATAAAAGGTGAGCATAGGGAAGAGAGAGATGGTTGTTGGCATGGAAGACGAAGAAAGTACAAAAGATGAGCATAGGGGGAGAGAGAGATGGCAGTTGGCATGGAAGATGAAACAAGGGGAAAAGGAGAGTGACGGGGGGCGAGTAGTGTTGTTAAAACCGGCCTGGCCCGGCCGATCTGACAGGGTGAACCGGCCCGACAGCCGGCGGGTTGGCTTTTTTTTTTTTTTTTCTGTTTTGCCTTTTTCTTTTTGTTTTCTGTTTTTGTTTTTTTGGAGAAAATGAAAAAAATGGAGAGAAACAGGAGGAGGAAGAAGAAGAAGAAAAGAGAAGAGAGAAAGGAAGGGAAGGGTAAAACAGAAAATAGATGGGAGATAAAAAAATAGAAATGAATAATTAGATTAAAATATAATAAAAAAGAAATAAATAAATAAAAATTAAAATGTATAAAAAGAAAAAAATATTATACCATAACAATGGTTTAAATAAATATTTATTATTTTTTGTCTTTGTATATTATTATATACTTAATTTATACATAATAAATGAGTTATTAATTAAGAACTAATCAATCAATTATTATACATTTAATTTGTTTGATTTTTAAAAATAATTAATTAATTATATATTTTTAACTTAAATAATAATTATATCTTGATTATCCTACAAATTAATTATGTAATTTTAAAATATTATTAATATATTTTTAAATTTTTTGTATTAAAGCAATATATATATGTATAAATATATATAATAAATAATAAAAGAGAAAATATTCCATAAATAAAGAAATAAAATATACTTACGATACTTTGTCAAAATCATGTCTTCAAATATTTTACATTATAATATTGTACAATGATTCATTAGATCAAATCCTTATTTAGATCTTAGAAAATTAAGAAATTATAATATTAATTACTTTCAGGTGATTCTCTTTATCAATATGTTCTCTCTTTAAATTTATAATGCATTTTCTAATTAAGTAGTTGCATTATTTTTTCTTAATTATTTATATTATGATTCATGTTATAAATTATTCTTTTAATATTCTAAATCTGTAAATACAACAAATTTATGGTAATTCTTGTATATAGAACTAAAATTTATAAATTAGTATTCTTGTCTATGCATTTCTAATTTTCAACTTATAATGTTTTCCACAATAATTAACTTATCACTATTCAATTAATTAATATTTTTATTAAATATGTATTGTCCTTTAGTGAGATTTTTATATTTTATACGTTAATTATTTGAATTTATAATATTTGTGTTAGAAGAGAATTAATACAAATGCATTTATTTTGAGTTTATTATAAAAACTATTTTAATTTCACAAAATAACATTTTATTTGTGGGGGGCTAAAGCTATATAATGCTTCGAATGCAATGGTTCCCAAGCCATTGTGATAATTTGTATTATACTACTACTTGACTAAAGGTAACCAACTAGTTCACTTATTAAGTTTTATACATGTTATACATTTTGGATAGCATTTTGAACACTAATTAACCTTTTGTATCTGTCAGCCAATTTGTAGGTGGTATGATCTGCTAAGTTGTGAACTAACCCCCACCCCTTCGAACAATTATTTTCGAAACTCGCTTGTGAAGACCTTATCCTTGTCATTGGTATTGGTCTTAGGTAATCCATGAAGTTTGTAGATATGTTCATTAAATACTTGTGCTACTTGCGAGGCTAAGTAAGGGTGTCACAAGTCAATGAAATGATCGTTCTTGTTGGGTCTATCAATCACTACAAGCATGACCTATTTTCTTGATGATTTTGATATAAAGTCTTACGAATATGTCTTGCAAAATCTCCTCTGATATTGATATCGGTTGTAAAAGATTGGATGACGAGATATTTTACTCTTATTTATCAAATAGGTCTGAAACATCATGATCACTTCTTTAATAGCCTGTAATAACTCTTTCTAGTGGAATATTACTTTGACCCTTTTGTAGGTTCCAAAGATGCCCAAATGACCTCCTATGGCGTCCATGTGCATGCTGCTTATCAAATTCTTCCTTATATTCCCTGCTTTTCCAGCATAGATCTTGTGTTTGTGCTTTGAAATACCCTTATCATATGTGTACTTATGTGATGGACTGTTGACTTTTTGCACTACCTCGATCAGCTGCTAGATATTCTAGTCCCCTTCATCATAGCTGCTTTTCACTTGTATCCAATATAGGGTCACCGTGGTTACAACGCTTGACTTCCCACCATGAATGCATTTAGATAATACATCAACCACTTTATTTTTCTTTTCTTTCTTGTATTGAATTTTGTATTTTAAACCATATAATTTTGTCAATCCTTTCTTCTACATGAAAGTCATTATCTTCTGATTGAGAAGAAACTTTAGATTCTCAAGATCAATTTTAATTATAAATAGACCTCCTTTCAAATAGTGCTTCCACTTGTTAAGTACCATTAACAAAGATAGGAATTTCTTTTTATATACAGATAAGCCTTGATTTCTTGTAAATAATGCCTTAATAAAAATGCAATTGATCTTGAATCTTGCAATAGAATTGCACCTACCCCTTTATTTGACGCATTTGTTTTCCAAATAAATGGCTGACTGGAGTTCAGCGTTGCCAACACTAGAGTCTCAGACATGACTTGCTTAAACTTTTCAAAAGCTCCTACTACCTTAATGCTCCACTGAAAAGAATTCTTTTTAAGCAAACTAGTCAGGGGTTTAATAATGATCCCATAGTTCTTTACAAATCGCCTATAATATCCTATTAATCTCAAAAAACCTCTTAAAGATTTAACAGTTTTTGGGGTTGGCTAATTTCTCATGGCAAACATCTTTTTTGAATCCATCGCCTCACCCTCTTATGAAAAAGTGTCTAAAATACACCACTCTTGATTTGCTAAATGAGCATTTTTTTTAGCTTGACAAATTATTTCTATTCTAGGAGTCGGAAAAGTTATTCCAAACGAATTATGTGTTTCTCCATACCAAGACTACAGATGAGAATATCATTGAAGAAGACCCATACAAACTTCATCAGAAAATTCTTAAGAACAGTGTTTATAAGATTTTGAAAAGTAATTATAGCATTTTTAAGCTCAAATGAAATCACAAGAAACTTGTCGTGCCTAGGATTTGTCCTGATGGTTGTTTCTCAAGGGAATTCTTCCATTGCGAAGGGGTAGGAAGAATTCTTTTCCCTCCTATGCTTGATGAAGAGGCCCCACTTTCTTGTGGACTTGCAGCTAATTGAGCCTAGCTCATAATCTACACTGGATGTAAACTGATATGCTTCTATTTCCTTTGTTGTCTTGGAATAGCTAGATACTTTTTTATGATGTCCGTTACTTCTCTTGATCTCAGCCAGATTTACCATGAGCTTCCCATATCTTGACTCAATGCTTTTATTTTTCGATTATCTGCACGATTTACGATGGATGATGGTTGAAATGATTCCCCTGGTTGTAATTTTAATCTTCCATCTAGCACTATTCTCGACGGTGTGTCTATGTTTGTTTTTGTGGCATGATATATCTTCATAATTTATAAATAAATTTATTCATCTATCAACTATGTGGCATCTACCATTTATTTATTATGGCTAAGAAACTGAATTTGGCATTCAACGTGCAACCACCAAAGTGTTTTTAATACTCAACAATTTTTCACTTATTGCATGTTGTTATTTCAATATTCTCACTCAATTTTGGTTTATTATTTATTTTACTTTTATTATTCTCTTTTAACTGAATTTAGTCTAATTTTTTTATTTTAAATTCTTTTCATGTTGATTTTATAAATGACATGAAAATTGATATTTATAAATATTATTAATTTATTTATATAATCCTACACACTCTTTCAGTATTCCATTTTTACTTGTGTGTATATAAATTTGATGCCCGCCGTTGATAATTTCAAAACAACGTGTAGAGTATGGTGTGGCAAACCACAACATGACATGCCTGAATAGTTGAATTTTTTAAATTGAAATAATACTTCTTTATGTGAGTGGTAAACATTTACATAGATTTAACAAACTTAATTTCTGCCTTAATCTATACTATATATAATGGCTGAGTCTTCTATAAAAACTGTTTTTGGTCTCTAAATCCAATTACAAAAAAAATCCTTATCAATTTTAGTATAAAATATAATAAAAAGTGTAAATTGGTAAAATACTTTGAAAAACTGTTTCACCCTCTTTCTCCTCATTCTCAGGCACGATGTATTAAAAATTTCCAATGTCTAATATATATAGCACATTGTTTGTAGAATAAATTAAACTTACCTTCTTAAGTTAATGGACTATAGCAATATGCAAAACATACTCTTCCAACATTAAATAGTGAATTAAAATTGACTTTTGATTATTGTAATTTTTGTATTCTTATCATTCAACTTTAATTTATAATACATTTTAATTTCTTCACTATCCTTCCTAATTTTTTATTTGTTATGTTTTTATATTTTCTCCATCAAATTATTTTATTATATCTTTTCTTTCATTTTTTATTATTTGCATTTTTAAGTTTCTAAATATATTTTTTTAGTTTTTTTATTTCTCTTCTATTATTTTTTTTTCCTTTCTTTCATTAATTCTTTAAGTTTCTGTTATTTTTCTTCACCTTTTTTGTTCTTTTAATTTTTTATGTCATTTATTGTTAAATCATTTTATTTTGTTTTAAAAATAGCTGTGTAGATTATTAATTATCAAAATTTTACTTAAATTCAATATAAATTGTTTATCAAACAATATAATCCACCTACACTAATGAATATAGCACATATTTTACTTATATGTATTTTTAACGATAAAGTAATGTTTCAATTGCACACGCAACGAGTATACAAAAATACTAGTTATAATAATGTAGCAGAATTTCTAGTTTAACCAGTTAAAAACAAATAAAATTGAGAACAGTTTTCACAAATTTTTAATGTAAACGAAAACCCACATGAGATTTAAAGCAACAATGGACAAGAAGAACTGCACCAGCTCCACATGCAAAATTTTTCAGGTCACCACACGAAGATAAAATGTGTGGCTAATTTTATTCTCATGCAAATTGGTGAAATAGAATACAAACCAACTAATGGTTTTTTGTTTAGCTGCACAGGATAATACGCAGAATACGCATGAAAAAGTGCTGCACGAATACAATTTATAAGACAACAATTGAATGACCTTACTTAATGACAAAGATGAGGCAGTGAACATGCAAAATTCAAGCCTAATTAATGAATGATGCAGGATCAGGAGGATCAGGGACTTCAGCTGATCCTTCAAGCATATGCAATACTCTATTCATGTGAGGTCTCAACGATGGATCCTCCTGAATGCACCAAATTGCTACCATCACAAATTTCTCGAATCGTTTGATATCTTGCAAGGCCTCCTCATCATAGGCCACCAGTGAGTGCAATGTCTTGACTTTGTAACAATCGTAAGCCCAATCAGCAAGAATCACCTCATTGTCATCATTAACATCCATTTCAAGGTTCCTTCTAATGCATAGCAGCTCAAGCAGTAAAATCCCATAACTATAGACATCCACCTTCACTGTTATAGGCATGTTTCGAAACCATTCAGGAGCCACATATCCTCTAGTTCCTCTTATCCCAGTGGTAGTTCTTGTCTGATCAGGCCTCAAAAGCTTAGCTAAACCGAAATCAGATATTTTTGCTGTGTGTGACTCGTCTAAAAGTATATTTTGAGGTTTAATATCACAATGTATTATTTGAGTGCAACACTCTTCATGCAAATAGCAAAGGCCTCTTGCAATGGCGAATGCAATCTGCACTCTTCTAAACCAATTAGGCCTTGATGAGTTCTCGAACAAGAACTTGGACAAAGAACCATTGCTCATGAACTGATAGACTAAAAGTCGGTGTTGACCCTCATCACAATATCCGAGTAACTGGACAAGGTTTCTGTGGTTAGTCTTGCTGATTGAGCTCACCTCGGCTTTGAATTCCTGCTCAGCTTGTTCGGGTACCTTATCCAGCTTTTTCACTGCGACAACCTTTCTATTTTCATCCTGAAGAGTCCCCTTGTAAACTGTTGAGCAGGCACCCCTACCCAATTCTTCCCCAAACCCATTGGTAGCTTCTTGTAGTTCACTGAACTTGAAGCTTCTTACATTCACTCCGGGAAGAGCCGCATGTACTTGAACATTTGATCTCTTTCGGTTGAAACGAAGGACGAACAACACGCCGAACAACAACAGGAATAAGTTGAGGAACACCGAACTGCCTCGCAAAACCGGGCCAATGATAACAAGAGCGGATCGGTTGCACTTACTGGGATTACTGCCAGAAGTACTCTCCGACGTGTTGTTTATCCTTATCTTTAGCAAAGCCTTTTTCCTGATATTTGGATCCCTAACCCCATTAGATAGAGGGTATTTCTTCTTCCGACATTCATGGTCTACACCATAAACAGCGACCGCACAATAGCAATCGTCAAGGCAAGACCGTCGACACCAATCCTCAGTAACTCGTGGGAAAGCATCATAATCAGCAAAAGGCCAGTCCGTATTAGCTAAGTCGACCAAGCGAAACTGGTCGGTTTCCTCAGATTGTTGATTGCAGCTTTGTCCGACGAAATCTGGTTTGCATCCACTCATCCTGTCTTTTGGATCTATCTTAGAGTAACGATCTGGGCAGTAACAATGAGGCCTCTGATCAGTGCCTATTGAGCAATAGCTGTTAAAACCACAAGCACCCGGTCCTGAAGCGTCCCTCCTGCTAATGCTCATACAGATATTTTCTGGTAAAGAGGCATTAATGGACCATTCCATTGGTCTGCCACCTGTGGAATTGGCGGACTTGGGATACACATAATGCCTGAGAACCCCATCGTATTCCAGGATCACTCTCTGGTAAAAATGGCTCCTTGAAACTGAATACGAGAACAGGGAACGAAGTATAGTTCCATTCTTTTCGATGAGGTTGAGGAATCCAGATTGATTGAAGATCAACTGGGAACCAGTGCTCACGGTATTTGAGGCCCAGTATGCGTGAACGGGGTCATCCAAGGGGAAGTTCCTGGTGTAGACCACGAGATTCCCATCACTTTGCATTGCCAGCAGGAATCTTCCTCTTGTGTAATTCGTCTCGGAAAAGCTGGAAATTATTTGACCATCAGCTTCTCGGGTCATTATCTGGGTCGGTAATAACGTGTCGGTTGGCACATCAAAACTCTGCCACACGACGGCCGAGTTATTCCTTGCCAGCACAAAGTTGCCGCTGTCCAACATCGCGCCGTAGGCCACACCAGAGGCGGCCGTATTAGCTGCCCAAATTCGTCGATCACTCGGATCATTTAGTACGAACGTCCCGTCTGCAGACAGTTGGACACTCGATCCTTTTGGGGCTGGATCATCACGGTTGGCTGACCAAACTATGGTCTTTTCGGGGATTTTGTCGAACCAGATGGCCAGCAAGTAACCTCCAGGAACGACCTGCTTGAAGCCGAAAGCGAAGTCCCCCGAAGGAGATAGCCAAGAAGAATTTGCATCGTTTGCAACCATTGAGGAACCCCGAGTAACGTTGCGGTTGGATTGGGCAGTGGCTGAAAATGGTAGCGTGAGGGTCAGAAAGATAAACAATAGTCTACAGGAAACTAAGAAGGCCATTTCAGGAGTGATGATGATCAGACCAACCAAGGAGCTTAATTATACATAATATGTATTCTTGAAGATCGATCAATAAATAACACAATGCGATGGTGGAAGCCATCCGCCGGTAAGGGGAAGACTTTCTTGCACGAGGTGTTTGTCGCTAATAGTCGACCGAGTCTTGGTCAGTCAATGGACAATTAAAGCCAATAAGAGTTGAATGTGGTTCAATCGTCAAATGAAGAACAAGAGATGGAGCAACGACTCGTGTATTTTGGGGCGTTGATTAGACTTGACAATTCAAAGCAACGTTCAACACAATTTCGGGTAATCGATTGTCACAGAACACATTGATTATATATACTAGAAAAGATTCGTGCGAAAATAAATATTATACTTGATATTAATATAATTTATTATTGATTTTATACGATAATTAGGAACTAGACACTTATTTATAAACCATATTTTTCTATTACTTGTTTTAAAGTTTTTTTTTCATATTTTTTAGACATTCGGTGATTGTTTGATTCAGTTAAATAATTTTACATGCTATTATTTAAAATATAATATCTTTGTAATTTATAAATAAATTTGTACCTGTATATAATATGCAAATTTTACTAATTATTTATTATGGTTAAAAAACTACAGTAACTAAATTTGATCTTCAATGTGCAACCACTAAAATATTCTTAATACTCCGAAAAATTTTTCACTTTATCATTTCATTTTTTTATATGTTGTATGTTCTTATTTTTATCTAATCCCTCAACTTTGATTCGTCATTTATCTTTCATTTCATTATTCTTTTCTAACTTTAATTTATTCTGCTTTCTTATGTTTATTCTTCTTTTTGATCTTATAAATGATCCGATTTTATATATGTTATTAAGTTATTTATGTAATAATTATACTCACTTGTTGAGTCCGTGTGCCTATGCATTTTTTGAACAATGTATGACGTATGGTGGGTCACGCCACAACACTACACCAGGTTGGACTAAGACTTCCTGTGACTGTGGGTGGCAAATATTTACGTAGAATAAATTAACTGAAGTTTTGCTAATAATAACGACAACAATAGATGATCTTGTAACATGTTTTTGGGTCAAACTCAGTATCTCGTAATAAATATTCTATAAACGAGACTTCTTTTTAAATACTTGAAATGAATATTAATATTTATTACTAGCTAAAAATATTAATACAGTGTCCATCGAAAACAAACACAATTGACCATACAATCTAAATAATTTTGCGTGTACGACAATAATTTGACCGAGTTAATTTATTTAAGAATTATTTTGGGGAAACATAGTAAATGCCAAAATTTAGAAATTTTGTGATATTCTAAATTGATTAAAGTTCAAGCATTTATACAATATTTGGATGCCAATTTTGAGGGGACAAGAAATTTGTATGTTTTAGGTGTGAAATTGTAGCAATGTAGTAATAATAGAAATAAATAGGGATACAAAGTTATTTTTGATCATCAGATGGATAGTTTGTTTAAAGTGTGTGTGCTTTAACACGATAAAAATAGTTGAAAAAAAACAAAAACTAAACAAAGCCTTTGATTTTGCATTGAATTAAAAGGCCAGTTAATTTGATTTTCCATCCCTCACAATAATTTAATTTTTTATGTTATTATATATATATATCCATATATTTATTTTAATCAGAATAAATTATGAAGTAGTAATTAATTGTGCATAATACTGAATAATTAAATTTGAATACTTTAAAAATTAATCAACTAGATTGTTGATTTAATCACTTCATGAAAAATTTCAATAAATAACCCCATAAAAAAATTCACTTATTAAAAAATAAAAGTTTTAATTTAGCACCTATGGATGAATGGTTAATCATCATCAATGTGAATTCCTTTGCAGAACCTTGGATGCATTGTTGTGGACATATTTAGCTTTTGCGTCAAGTAAAAAGTAAATAATAAAAAAAAAAACTTTAATTCCTCATATAAAAATAATACAACATTTTAAATATACGTAACTATTTCTGTTTATTGAAAGAGCACCATGTCCGAGTACTATGTTATTTGACAAAGAATATGCTAATTGTATTAAAAAAATAAATTTAAATTTTTGATTCATTTAATTTGGACTCTTTAATTTGACTTAATTTATTATTATTTCAACATTTGCTAATATTGTAATTCACTTGTAATCATATTCTGATCATATAAACAACTTATTCAAAATATTTGTGCTTCGCATATCTATTTTTGTACGAATTTCTAATATAAAATCATTTTCCTTTTTTCACGGACACTTAAGTGGAAGGACTCTGTTTTTAATATTTTACCAATATAAGGTTGATATCAATTGGCAACATGGTTTTGAAAGTTGACTGGATCGGATCGGATCGTTGGTTCAATCAAAAATTGGTTTTTGACTCGATTACAGCATATAATTGGTTCATCATTTTGACTTGGTGTTGGCTGTGAGATTGGGCACTGGCTGATGGTGGTAGGATGATGGTCAGCCAGATGAGCGACAGTGTACTGGAAGCTGGGGAACCCATTCAAGGGGGGACGTGTCTTTCGAATTTTGAGATGTCTTGGTCAAATTAATGGCTAAAATCAATTAAACTTTATTCTTATTTTGTTTGATATATATAGATGAAAATTAGAGAGGTGCCATTGACTTGTGATTTGTCGATGCAATGATTAATTTATTTGGAATTATATTAAGCGATAGGGAAAGTTGAAATTTGACAATGATTCTGGATTCAGTCTATGTTACTTAATATGCCAGAGAAAAGTATGTTTTCTGGAGTGAAGGGCTACCGATTGAACTGTTTTCCTCTATGTAGACAAATCAATGGAACTTGCGTAGAATATTACAAATAGATAGTATTTTATTCAATAATTTTTTATCTACTTTATTTACTACAATAACTTAATTAATTGGAGGGAAATGATCGAGTCGATTAACAAGATTGAAATCGGGAAAATGAAATTCAATTTAAATTTAAAAATGATCCATTGATAGCCCACGTGAAAGGATGCATATAAAGCAAAAATAATTCCAAGAATAGTTCATAGTTCACTGCTTCGGCCTGTAAAAAAGGCTCAAAGCAAAAATTCGCACCTCAGTGAGAAAACTTCGGCCTAAAAGGAGTTTCAAGATGAGCTGATTTAAAAGTTGGGTCCAAATTTTTTGATTATGATTCCCCTATTTATGTTGGATTAGGCAATATTAACTTCAAAAAACAAAGGATAAGATCACAATTTAATGCATTAAAAATTATAGGGCTTTGTTCAGATAACCGATTAATATCCATAAAGTCCAAAAAAATTGATTCCTAGATCTTTGGGGATGATTCATACTGTGGTTCCGCGGAGGAATTTTAGGACATCTTTTGTTTAATGTACTAGATGCATTAGTTAACCAAGAAATTCTAGAAGTGTGTATACAAGCTCGTAGCAAAATATGTAATTGTGCTGCCCAGGGCAATGTAATTATCTGTGAGGCCAGCTATTTTTGAAACAGTAATAAAGTGGCTGATTTTTTAGCCCTTTATTGCTGTGGGAGAAAGAATCTAACAAGAGATTCATAAATATTGCAATCTATACTCAAAAGCTTCTATGAGTTCAATGTATCTGATTTGCACTTATCTTCCGAAGTTGTTGATTCTTGGCTCCTCGCAGGACTTGTCCAAGTGAAAACCATGGGAGAAAGGAAGGATGGATGGGCCATTCAAAAAAATTATTACGATTTCTATATTGGTAAAGCAGTACTAGAAATCAAGAATCATAGTTTCACAAGAGATTACCGCAGATGGTTAGGGAAGAGGCAAATTATGGCTGTCAGTGGTGCAACGGTAACGCCGAGTTGGACTCCAGAAAGGGCAATCATCTCGGCGTCTCTCGTTGCACCACAAACAACCATGTTGCTCAACAACTCCATTCTTTTCACACATCTCCCTCAAATTTCAGGACAGCTCATGGCCAAAAGTGAAGTGCACCTGCCAGGTTTAAATAGAGCAACCCTGTCAATATTCTTAACAGAAGATAAGATTCTGCAGCTCAAAAACTAGGAGAGCATCTGCGAAAGCTAGCTGGAATCTGAACATGTTCTGATTCTGCACTATGATGACAGCCAACCCAACTTTGAGAAGAATGTGATTCTTTTGCACGTGAAACGGTGAAATAACAATACCAGGTGTAAAAATCTTGGCTAGACGGATTTCGGCCTCCAAGAATTTAAAAGGTATTTAGACCACGATGGAATGTAAAGGTCTAGGTTTATTAACAGACATCCATAAACAGTTAGTGATACTTATTTGCAGAAGAAAATGAGATCTTGATAATGCTAAAAAGCTTGCTTTAATAAATTTCTTCGGTCTTGATACTTAATAATTATACAATTCGGACAAACAAAAAACTAGCAGATAGAATTCTCACGTGGAAAAAGGAATATGAGAGAGAATGAGGCCAGAAAAGAACTTCGCCACTCTACAAGGCTAATTTCCTTGTGTAAACTAAACTAAAAGAAACGTTTAGAAGCAAATGGAACTGCAAAAATTATGGAAAGAGAGATGCATCTGATCACTCTTTCACTTAATCTGAAGATCTCATTTGTTCTGAGTAGGATTTGAAGAACTTGGAGGCCTTTTCCTCAGCCCATTTTCCACGGCTTTCTCTGGCTCCACCATTGCCCCACTTAACCTCCCTTTGTTCACAGGAAATGAATTTACAGAAACCAGCAGCTTTCTTGAATACAGTGTCCCTCTAAAGAATCCATCCTTTATTCCGTCAGTAATATGCAGAGCACAAGTGGAATGTAATTCAAGAAAGAGCAGAAATAGAACAGCAATAGCTGTTTCATGAGAGTTTCTCATATCGCTTGCTAAATTTGTATTGGAGTTGGAAGAAAAATGAAATTGAGATGGGAGAAAATAAAGAGGTTGAGACAGCTAGTTATAACGCAAGGATTTTTGCCTTGTAGGAAGGTGCTTACGCGCAATTTCTGGGTTGTATAGATCGTGCTTTAGCCTCACAAAACATGTGTTCAGTGTAAGGGATTCAACCAAGAGATTATAAATTAAGGCCAACATTCACTATAAGTATAAGATTTAAGTAACTGTGTCAAGAATGTGGCTGTGACACTGCATTAGGAGGAAGTTTTGTGCTTGCCTAATTTGACTAACCACATCTCTTATACAGTCTCTGCAGTTAGTCTATTCGCATCGGCGCGGTTTGTATAACTTCAAATAGTAAAAATGGAGTGAAAAGGGCAGTGATTTTTAACGGAATCAAGTGATCTTTCCTTGTGCTTCAACGAGATGTCACCTGGAAGCAGCCTTCCACATGCGAAGGTGATTTGATTATTATTGATCTCTCTGTTCAAGGCAATTCTCAAGGTTTAAAGGACACGATGTGTCATGTGAGGTATCACAAGGCAATCAAGCTTCATCATGAGATTAATTCTTGATTATGGGCTTAAGGCCCTTTAATTATTGCAGCAAAGAACAACCACAGCTAGGCTTAGCTGGGTGAGCTTGCTCAAATTTTGTACGTTAATGCTGTATTATCTATCAACTCTCTTCCCATTATCACTTCTTTATTAATTTATCTACATGTCCTTGTTTCAATGAAACCGCAATTACCCCATTCTAATCTATAGATACCATATGATTAGGATGTAATTTCCTAGGGTGACCCATCTATGCTGGAACATGGATTCCTAGTTGATGACATTTTTAAAGCGCAGCCCACCAATTTGATCTCTGCCCTTTATATTTTCTATTGTCCACTTGTAATGGGCCAGTGCATTATTGCTCCAGAGAGTGATTCCTTCTTTAAGAATTTTTAAGTGCTGAAAAAAGGCAAGTTGATAACTCTAGTCTTCTAGGTTGAAAACTTCGAAGTTTTGCACATTTTCATTCATTATTGTGCTTGATAATTGTAGAGTTTGGGTGTTCATGTAATCTTTGTATTATATTTGTGCTTTTTGTGAAATCTCTCTTGTGCCTCATTATTTATTACATTTGTGTAGATTTTATATTTGGAGGATGGCCTAGGGCAAAAAGGGAGAACACTGGGAGATGAGCACGAGGAAAGTTTTGCAATGTAACTCTTGTCTTTAAGATTATGAGTAGTGTTTGGGTGGATGTAATGATTTGCCTTTTAAGATATAAAAATATGAAGATGAGTGTTTGCATGCATATATGTATATATTTGATTGAAAATTGAGGTAACAATGAAAGAATAATTAATTAATTATATATTTAAGAGAAAAAAAATTAAATTTGAATTTAAATAAAAATTTTGATAAATAATATATTTGAGTGTATAAATATTGACGGAATGTTGGGAAGATTAAAATTAGGGAAACAAGCACAGCCTTTAGTGCAACCAAATGTTCTTATAAAACAAATGAAATCAACTTCCTGTGAACTGAAGCACTTATTCTACCTGTTTTAGCATGGACGTGACTTCTTTATCTGGAATCTCACATGGCGCAGTAGTTCTTTAAATCAGGATTGACCTTGAATTCCAGTCCAAGGGATGCAATTCTGAAGGCATTCAGACACCAATGGCACCAATCTTTTCTCTGAAATAATCCAAACCCTAATTTCACCTGTTTGTCTAGCACAAGCCCTGACACCATATGAAAAGGCTAACTTTATTATCGTTGTTGGTTCAAGATTCTGGAAAAACCTTCATGCCCTCAATCCAATATCTCTCGAAAGAAACAATGGGATAAAAAATAGCCTGGTGAAGAGCTTTAATTGTGACATCTCCGTCCTGTTGTGTGCGTTGAATTTCTGCCCCCATGGCCCCAAGTTCAGCCTATAAACCGATATATGCAAGAGGCAGAAAACGGCCACGGTGGTTAGCTTAAGAGTTTATGGACGACGACGACACGACGATGATAATAATAATAATAATAAGAAGAAGAAGAAGAAGAAGAAGAAGAATGATAACAATAATAATAAAATGGTTTACATATGTAAATTTATTATAAAATGTAAAATTACAGTTTTGTAAATAAAAAAATTATTAAATTTTAAAATATAAGGATTATTTAGCAAAAAATATAAAAATGAAAAAGAAAAAAGAAAAATGGAAAGAAACAAATAAAATGATTATTTAAAGGAAAAATAAAATAAGAATAATTATATAATTTTTATAGTGTTCAACTAAAATGTCCTATTTTCAAAATAATACAAGGATAAAGTATAAGGTATAGAAAAGTGGTAATGGAATTTGTTTGAATGTGTTTACTCTTTTTAATTAAGGGCAACAGTAAAAATTTTAATGTGTAATTAAATTAGTCCCAAACTATTGATAAGTAATAAAAGTCGCATGCTCTATATGGCTACAAATCTATTTATAAATTATAAAGTTATTTTATATTAAATGATAAAAATAAAGCTACTTAAAATTAAAAGTATAAAAATATTTAAAATGGGAAAATAAAAAATTCAAAATATTTTGAAAAGATAAAAAAAAATTAAGAGAGAATATAAATAAAATAATAAATTAAAAGAAAAGTGAAAAAAAAATAATTGGAATATGAAAAAATTAAAGAATGTCAATTGTGTAATTTAATTATGTGCAGCAAAAACTCATTATTAACTTAATAATATAGTACATACTATATAGATAAATATAGAAGATAAATTTTTAAGACATGTCAAAAAATATGTTTAATTAGTTTCTATCATTGGACACCAGAGAGAGAGAGAGAAGGGTACTTCAAGAATTGCATCAAATAACAAAACACAGTCTCCCCAACTCTAAAATAGTTGAGATATAGTATATATCATACTCGTATTAATACTTGTCATCATCATTATTACTATTATTAGAACAACTACAACAACAATAATAATAATATAAATAATAACAAACAATATGTCTAATGATAATAAATTAAAAGTTTTTTTCATCCAGTAAAATATATATATATATATATACACCCATCAAACAACAAATCACGTTAAAAATTCTTTCAATCACACCCTAACATCGAATATTTACCTCGGCTATTTTCACATTTTTATTTTCTGAAAATCAATTCTACAAAATGGTGTTATAATAAAATTGATTGTTTCATTTCTAAATTATCTCATTGATTATGTTATTTCGTTTTATTAAAATAATTCTTAAAAAATAAAGTCGTTTATTAATTTTTGCAAATGTAGAATTATTTAGATTGTATGGTTTTAATTGTGTTCGTTTCTTGATGTACATTATATTAATATTTTTTAGCTATTAATATTCATTTCAAAATGTAAAAAAAATGTATTGTTTATAAAACAATCATTATGAGATACGAGGGTTGACCACTAAACATGTCGCGAATCATCTAATATTATAATTAAAAATAAAAATTAAGTTGATTAATTCTATGTGAATATCTACTATTCACATATAGAAGTACACTGTCTAGTGGTTTGAACCACAATACCTATTGTTGCTTTAAAATCCTCAATCTACAGCCACATGAATGGTTGACTGAGACACACACATACTTACAACTGAAAAAGACGTACTTAATGAGTGCGTATAATTGTATAATTAAATTAATAATATTTATGAATATTAATTATTATTTTTAAAATCAATAAAAATTTTAAAAATAAAAAGTAAAATAAATTGAAGTTGAAAGAGAATAATGAAAGAAAAATAAATGATAAATGAAACTCGAGGAGAAGATTGAAACAAGAACATATAACATATAAAAATTGGAATAATAAGAAAAATTATAGACTATTAAGAACATTTAGTGGTTACACACTGAAGACCAAAAACTTAGTTACTCTATATGTGCAAAATATTATTTATAAATAAATAATATATTGTGTTGTAAATAGTAGTAAAATTATTTAAATCAAAATATACGAATATTTCAAATAAGAAAAAAAGAGTAAAAGTAATATCTATGCATGTGTTTGGAACTAGGAAATAATTTTGGATAAACGTACTAATAAAATTTAAAATAAACATACTCTAAACATATTAATATTTAAAATATTTTTAATTTTATACTATTTCTATGTTTTAACAATTAAAACACGCTTTATTTTTATTTCCATCAATATCTGAATGGAAAAAAAAAAGTCCTTATATTCATAGAGGCAAATTTGTATTTATGGAGTTTTCGTGTTATGTCATAAATTTTCAACAGCACTACACATGGTTACTAGTTAAGTCAGTGCTCTTGTCGCAGCAAATGGTGACAAGTGTCACCTTCTTATTAATTTTTACACTATTAATTAAATATATCATCTCTAACTAATTAATTACACTTAATAACAAATTAAAATTTTAAAAATAATGAAGTAAGTAAAATTTTAATATGCTTATACAATATTTAATCATTATAATGTTTTTACATATTTATACAGTTTAAACAACATTATACAAAGCCACCTGTCAAGTCAATCTTGTATGAATAACAGTGTTTTGAGTGCAGGAGATAGTGATAAGGGTTACTTTTTTATTAAATTTTTACCAACTCTACCACTAATTAACCATAATATACTATTAACTGATTAATTAGAATTAATAATAAATTAAATATAATGAAATAAAAATTTAAAATATGTATGTGATATTTTATATTTTGTTACATTTAATATTAATTGACATAATTAAAAAACAGAATTATAATTGAAATATTTGATTAACTATAACTGATAACAAATTAAAAATAAAAAATACATAAACTCATAAAAAGAAATTATAAAGTAAATTTTATAAATAAATTAAAACAAAATATAAAATATTAAAATTGTATATTAGGATTCTGTTGAAATTGCTGATTTATTATTTTTAAATTGTTGTTAAATATAATTGATTATATCTATTGTTTGAGTTTTAGAACAAATTTTAAATTTCTTTATTGATCCTATAATTTAGCAATTAATATGTAAAATTAATAAAAAAAATTAAAATGAAAGTATATGAAAACATAATAATAATAATAATAATAATAATTTATAATTAAAATTGTATAAATATGTAAAAAATAAATTATAATTATAAAAAATTGTATATGCATATTAAAGTTTTGTTTACTTTATTATTTTTAAATTGTTAATTTGTTATTAAGTATAATTAATTAGTTAGAGATAATATAATTAATTAATGATGTAATAATTTAATAAAAAAGTAACAGTTGGCACTACCCCCAAAATGATAGTCGTTCGAGTGCAGCATCAACAAGATCAAAAGCCACCACAACCCCTTTGGACATCAGCTACTTTCGGTCAATGTTTTAGAGATTAGAGGAGATGATTTTTACATGTGATTGCATAGCAAGATATTGGCTATGTTTGGTTTATATTTTTGATAGTTTCCATTTCATCAAAATTTACTTAATCCAAAAATATTATTTAACAATTTTTTTCAAATTCAAATTCAAATTATTCCATCTTTTATATATCTAAATAAATATTCAAAATTTAATCATTATATTTATTTATAATGAAATCAAAATCTATATACACGCATGCGTGCACACGCACGAACACATATATATTCGTATTTATATATATTTATATTATTAAAATTAATCATTATTCTTATATCTTTATCATTTAAAGATTATTACTTATTTTATAAATATATATAACTAGACAAATTTAAATAAATCAAAACAAAGATATTATTCATACCTAACAAAATTCACATCACGAATGACAGTCCCAAATAACAAGTGAACATGCCCATAGAGTGTGTGTGTGTGTGTGTGTGTGTGTGTTTGTGTGTGCGCCCGCGCGCGCGTGTGTGAATCTGTGTATATATAGGTTTTTATTTAAATGTGGTTAGATGCTATAATTAAATTTTAAATACTTATGTGCAAATATAAAATACGAAATAATTTGAATTTCAATTTAATTAAAATTTTATTTGAGTAATATGTTTGAATTGTGTAAATTTTGATGAAATAGGGACCCATATAAATACAATTTTTCCATTATAATTATGAGGGCTTTTATTTTTCATTTGAATTTTGATGGGATAACCAGACGGCTGTGTTTCAATTGTAAAAACATAAAAAATAGTATAAAAGAAAGAAACATAAATTTTTTAAATATAAATTTATTTAAAATATGTTTATTTTGATGCTTAAAATGAACCCAAACGTAAACAAGAAATTTACCAAAAGGGATGCATAGTCTATGGCTTTTATGAATAAGTCATGGTGAATATTAAAAATATAACTATCAAATATAACTTCTTACAGCATATATTTTGGACCATTATTATTGTCGCGTGCCAGATACTCGCTAAAAGTTCCTTGTGGCATTCTCGTTCCTTATCTTTATCAAAGCCTTTCCCCCAACGCTGGCGTCGATCTTCCCATTGGACGGGGATTTTCTTTTTCCAACAGTTGCTCTCTCTGTAAATCGCAACTGCGCAGAAACAGTCCACCGGGCAAGCATGTCGGCACCAGTCCTCGCTCTCCGGTTGGTAGTGAGCATAATCTGAAAGCGGCCAGTCAGTGTCGGCCATGTCCACGAAGCTATAAAGCTCAGCTTCCATTGATCTCCATCACAGCTTTGCTGGACGGAATCAGACTTGCATCCACCCAACCTGTCTTTCGGGTCTATCAGAGAGTAACCCTTAGGGCATGCACAGGTAGGCCTCTGATCGATCCCCAGCGAGCAAAGGCTATTGAAACCACAAGCACCTCCACCTGTATCTTGCCGAATACGAAGACATATATTGGAAGGGAAATAGACATTAACGGACCATGCAGAATCACCAGATTTGGGGTAGAGATAGTGTCTGAGAACCCCGTCATATTCCAGGGTCAGCCTCTGGTAAAATCTACTCGTCGGAGCTTCATTCGAGGACAGAAAATACAGTATCATCCCATCCTTGGCGATGAGGTATATGTATCCAGATTCGTTGAAGATCAACTGGAATCCAGTGCCCACAGTTCGCGACGACCAGTAGGCGGAAATAACGTCATACGTGGGGAAATTTCTGGTGTACAGCACGAGTTTCCCATCCTGTTGCAGTATGAGCATGAACCTTCCTCGGGACTGGTTCTTCTCAGAAAAGCTGGAAATCAGACTGGTGCCTTGGTTAACAATCTGGGTTGGTAACACCGTGTCAGTTGGCTCGTCGAAGCTCTGCCACAAGACGGCTGAAGTACGGCTCTCCAGGACGAAGTTCCCGCTGTCGAGCATGGCGGCGTAGGCCACGCCAGGGCCAGCAGAATTGGCGGCCCATATCCGTCGGCCGCCTGAATCACTGAGTTCCAGCCTCCCGTCTGGAAGAAGCTGGATTCTTGATCCTTGTGGGGCTGGATTGTCGCGGTTGGCAGACCAGACGATGGTCTTCTCCGGGATTTTGTCGAACCAGATGGCCAGCAAGTAGCCTCCAGGGGCAACCTGCTGGAAGCCGAAAGCGAAGTCCCCGGAAGGAGACATCCAAGGGGAATCTGCATTGTTTGCAGCAATGGATGATCCCAAACTGATGTTGCTGTAAGATTGGGCAGTGGCTGAAAATGCTAGGATGATGGTCAGAAAGATGGGCAACAGCGTTCTTGAATGCGGGGACCCCATCGAAGGAGGGGTGTGTATTTTGATCACAAACCAGGAAAGCTGCAAGCCTTTATTTATACAGATTTTCTTAGCTGTTGAGATGTCTTGGTCATATTAATGGCTAAAATCAATTAAATTTTATTCTTATTTTGTCTGCCCCGATTGGTTGATATATACAGACAATAATGAAAACTAGAGAGATGCCATTGACTGGCGATTTGTCGTGCACTGATTGACATATTTCGTGTTACATTAAGCGACGGGGGAAGTTGAAATTTTGACAATGATTCTGGATTCAGCCTTAGTCATTTAATACCAGAGAAAAGTAAGAATTCTAGAATGATGGTTCCAATTGAGCTGTTTTCATCAATGTAGAGAAATCAATAGAACTTGCGTTGAATATTTCAAATAGATAGCATTTTATTCATTAATTTTTTATCTACTTATTTGCGACAATAACTTTGGCATGTTTGTTTTAAAATTATTCACTCTCTAAAAATATACATTCAATTATTATATTTTTTTATCTCTACTTAACTTTATATAATTCTCGAGATAAAAATACTTAAAAACATGTTGAGTAACAAATATGAGTTAGAGAGTAGCATCCCACGTTGATAGAAGAAGAGAAAAGTGACTTTTATATAAGTGGATTCTTGATTCATAATTCATAATTTTAAAGTTTTTATTTAATACATGATATTAAATTCACTTATATACATATGCAGTGGCCCGTGGATAGTTTTCTTCAATTGGAGTTCTCCTTCTGGCTTAATAAAGTGCAATCAGAACTTATAGTTAGGCCCACCACTTACCCAACAAGTGATATCAGAGCTGATAGTTTAGTTTGGGATGAGTATAAAAACAGTGTTCTGTAATCGCATGGGAGGTTCATATTCTATGGAAAAGCTACGAAAGTGATAGGCATGTTGCTCGGAGATCATATAGAAAATCCATACCCCATAAAAAGAAAGCCCACGGAATTGATGGCCATGAATGAACAATTTGGTGAGACTATGAGATATTTGAAAAGTTTTTGATTGAAGGGTAGTAAGTAGAAAAAATTCATATTTGAGGGGGAGACTTTTGGAAAACAAATATGAGTTAGAGAGTGGCATCCTACATTGGTAGAAGAAGAGAAAAATGGCTTATATATAAATAGATATTTGACTTATAACCTTAAGGTTTTTGGTTAATATATAGTGTCAAGTCCACTTATACATATGCACACAGGCCTATGGACGGTTTCTTCAATTTTATTGGGCTCCACTCCAAGCCCAATTAACGTTGTTCATGAGTAATGCTTACTATTTGACTGGACTTCTCCTCCTGGTCTAATAAGATGCAATGAGAGTTTATAATTGAACCCACTACATACCTAACAAAACACATATCATAATTACAAAACAAACAAAACCTTCATTTTTCGGAGGGAAATGATCAAATCGGTTAACATGATCAAGTCGATTTTCCTCAATTTTGTCGGGCTCTACTCCAAACCCAATTAACTGTTCATGAGTGATGCTTACTATTTGACTGGACTTCTCTTCCTGACCCAATAAGGTGCAATCAGAATTTGTATTTGAACCTGCTACATACCCAACAAAACATACACTATAATTACAAAACAAACAAAGCCTTCATTATTGTTGGAGGAGTGGTGATTAGAATAGTCTACGTGAAACTGCAAAAGCCATTATTTCAGGAGTGGTGATTAGAATAACCAAGAAGATTAACTACCTGTATATTGTTGGAGATCAATCATCACAGTAAGATGGTGGAACCCAGCCGATAGGGTGAAGCCCGAGGTGCTTGTCCGAGGTGTAAGAAATAAGTGTGGACGAATCTTCCCATGGAGAATAAAGCAACGAACCATGTGTTGTGGGCGTTGACTAGACTTGGCAATCCAAAGCAATGTTTTACTTAATTGTCGCATAATGGGCGCCCTGGGAAAAAACGGCTGTTTTTAACGTATATAAAAAATTAAGTAAAAAATTAATTTATTGATATAGTGAAATTTTTATAATAATTTAATATAAATAATATACCAATATTGAACTTATTTCATCTGAATTTTAACACAAGTACTAGAAGTTTACATTATTTATTTAAGAAAAGTTAAAATATGAACAGTAAATAATATTTCGTATCTTCATTATATTATACGTGTGAATATTTGTGAAAAAGATAAACAACTTTGATTCCTTAACAATAAAAAATTTATCAAAAAAAATTTTAAAAAGTCATTAGCTGTTTCTTCAAATTTGAAGAAAAAAACTATATTAAAAAAATTTAATAATTTTATAAGAACTTATTGTGCAGATTAAAAAAAAAACTGAATCAAATTCAAAGTAAAATGAAAAATGTAAAAATTGAAATATTAATTTTGTAAAATAGAACACCTCAGGAATCATTTTAATTTTAAAATCCAATACTTCAATTATCCATAACTCAATTTAATAATATACGGATAGAATATATAAATTAATTAAAGTTTAAATAAAAATAAATAGTGAAATTATATATATATATATATATTAACCAGTATTTATGAATTAATATATTAAAAACTATAGGAATATTTAATAAAATATTTTTTCATTTTTTCAAAAACATTGTATTCAAATTTGTATTTTCCCACTTGAATCACAGA
Organism: Avicennia marina; assembly: GCA_019155195.1. NCBI lineage: Eukaryota > Viridiplantae > Streptophyta > Magnoliopsida > Lamiales > Acanthaceae > Avicennia > Avicennia marina. The sequence goes on along the minus strand of CM032783.1, from coordinate 1,580,951 downwards.
ATCAATGTTCCTTTACCCCAATTTTTAAAGACAAATTGGCTATATGCTTGGTTGAAAATTTTGTTTGGGGATGAGAGTGAGAGAATATTTGATTAACCTTAATAAAATAGTTGCATCTTATCATTTAAGGTAAGCATGATCTAATTAATCATTTTTTTTCATGTATAATCAGAATATACAATCATTATTATATATTTTATTAAAAATTCAAATAAATCAAAATTTTATAATTGAACAAAATTTTCATTCAAACAAAATTCAAATCATTTTTATCCTCCAACAAAATTTTCAACCAAACATAATCAATTTGTCTATAGAAACCGGGTTAAATGAACCATTATGTGATTAAAATGAAATATAGATACATACATATATATTTATCTTTAAACAATGTTTTTCATAAGAATGAAAAATTATTTTGCAAATCTTCTTACAAGTTTTAAATTTTAATTCCAAAAAATTGATTAAAAAATATATATATTTGGTGTTTATTTTTCATTTTGACTTTTATTTGTCTAATTATTTTTATCATTATATTATTAAAATAGAGTTATTGAAATTTGGAATATTGCATATAAAATTAAGAGAATTCATGTTAATTGAGGCTTTATATTTTATAATATTAATATTTCAATGTTTATATTGTTTAATTTTACTTTGAATTTGTTTAAGTTATTTTCTTTTCTTTTAATGATTAGTGCAATAACAACGTTTTGTTCCTGTAGAATTATTAGATTTTATAAATTTATATCATCTTTATGCTCACCATTGACATATTAATAAATTGAGTTAATTTTTTTTGTAAAACTAATTCAATATTATTATATATGAACTTTATTATTAGGTTTTATCTTTTATAATAATTACCTCTTGAACTCTTAACATTTTACGAAAAAAAATGCCTATTGTCTTAATTAATTAACTAATACCACTCATCCATTATATATATATATATATATATATATATTTCAGGTTCATTATATATATATATATATATATACATATTTCAGGTTTGAATAGAGAGTTAGTGACTTTTATTTTCTTAATCTTTTGTTAATTTATTTTATATTAATCAGATTCTAAAGTTATTTATCTTTTCTACACATGTTCGCACACGTTATATGGAAATATAAAATGCTATGTAGTGTTTGTATTAATATTTTCTTAAACAAAACATGATTTAATTTTTTTGTATTTGTATTAAAGTTTAGATAAAATAAATTCAATATTTGTGTATTATTTGTCTTAAATTTTTATAAAAATCTTATCATGTTAATAAAATTAATTTGCAATGTTGAATTTTTACACTTGTCCTGCTTGATTGTTAATTATTATTATATTATATCAAGTCTAGTCTACGCCCTGTGACACGCGCGTCGTGGTCCAACTCTTATTCGCCCTTTAAAATCCAAGGGTAATCATTGACAAAGACTTGCTCTGTCGTTATCGGCAAAAAATCAAAGTCTTCCACCTACCGCCGCTCCCGGCTGGCTTCCACCATCTCAACGGTTAACAAAGGGACTCTTAAAGACGAAAATGAAAAGGTTGTTGCCGTGAAAAAGCTGGACGAGATACCCGAACAAGTTGGGCAGCAGTTCAAAACTGAAGTGAGTTCAATCTGCAAGACTAACCACAGAAACCTTGTTCAGTTGCTTGGATAATGTGATGAAGCTCAACACAAGCTTTTGGTTTATGAATTCACGAGCAATGGCCCTTTATCCTAGTTTCTTGAGAACTTGTCAAAGCCTAATTGGTTTAGAGTAGAGCAGATTGCGTTTGCAATTGCAAAAGGCCTTTGCTATTTGCATGAAGAGTGCAGCATCCAAATTTTACACTGCGATATTAAACCTCGACATACTTTTAGACCAGTTTCATATAGCAAAAATATCAGATTTCGGTTTAGCTAAGCTTTTGATACTTGATCAGATAAAAATCACTACTGGAATAAGGGGAATTAGAGGATATGCGGCTCTGAATGGCTTAAAAACATGTCTATGACGGTCAAAGTGGATCTCTATAGTTTTGGAATCTTGTTGTTGGAACTGCTTTGTTACAGGAGAACACTTGAAACGAGTGTTGATGATGAGAATGAGGTGATTCTTGGTGATTGGGCTTATGATTGCTTCCAAGAAGGGACATTGCGCTTGCTCGTGGCCAATGATGAGGAAACCTTCAACGATACCAAATAGTTCGAGAAGTTCGTAATGGTAGCACTTTGTGCATTCGAGAAGATCAATCACTGAGGCCTCACATGAAGAGAGTGCTGCATATGCTTGAAGGATTAGCTGAAGTCCCTGCTCTTCCTCATCCTACATCATTCATTAATTAGACTTGAATTTCCGTTATTCAGTGCACACATCTTTGTCACAAATAAGGTCATTTAGTTACAGTGTTTCGAATTGCATTCTTGATTCACTTTTTATTCTGATTCTACATATTATAATGTCCAACTAAACCTAAAACCATTAGTTGGTTGTGTTTTACTGTAGTTTGCTTAGGTATAAATTTAGCTACACAAGTCCTCTTGTTGTAGAATAGCAGTCAGTGGCTTTTGGCGTGTGGAGCTGGTGCAGTAGAGTAGTTCTTGTCCATTGTTATTAACAGCCGAACATTGTTGCTTTAGCGCACTCATTGGGATCAGAGGTCTCTACGTAAGCAAAATTCCTGTGAAGTAAAATTTGATTAAATGAGTGCTCAAGTCTATAACTATATTGGTGCTACGATACTTCAAACCCTAAAATTTTCAATTGTTGATATTATTCTCACCATCATCGTGGGCGCCAGCAGCTACAGCCAAAATTAAGTTAATTAATTCTATGTGAATATTTACTACTAACAAAAAGAAGTATTACACCAATTTACACAATTCAAGTGTACCACGCCGTGGTTTGACCAACAATCTATCACATATTGTTTTAAACTCAATATTTACGTATGTGGATAGATAGGTAGATGGATGGATGGATACACACAATATGCTAAGTGAGTATGTATAATTATATAAATATGTTGAAAAAACATAAAAAGAAAAAATAATTACATGTAATGTTTGTCTTTTGTATTGACTACAACATATATATGTGTACATATATGGACACATTAAAGTTATTAAGTATCTGTTCTCTCGGGGGAGGGGGGTGGGAGAATTTTTAAATTTAAATTTATATATTTATAATATTTCAATAAAAAATATTATTTTATACTTTCAATAATTAATTAACTAGTTTATTGTAATAAATAAATGAGTTTGAATCTTTATATCGATTAAAATAAAAATATTTAAACTTTTGTTTTTTTATAATTAATTTGAATTTTTTCATACTTTATGATTTGTTAATTACAAGAAAAAGTATTAGTTTTACGAGGAAGTACACATTTTATCATAATTATTTTGTATGTTTCTTCAAAATTAACCTTTTTATAAGATTTTTTTTAATTCGAGTGATCAATTTACTAATAATTAATTTTTTAAATTAATTAAATTTAAAATTATATATAAAGTTGAATTATTTATCAATTAATATAACTAACTTTACTTTGAAATTTATTATAATTAAAATAATAAATATTTTTATTAGTTTATGATTTATTTTAATTAAATAATATATATTTATATAAATATAATTATATATTAATTAATTATTGTGACTGGTGAACAAGAGCCGAGGCGAGAATAGGTTCCCATCCTCCATCCCGTTTAACAATGGGAAAAAAAAACTTTCCCCCAACCGACCGGCACCTGCCCCATTTTTTTCTATGCGGCACGGATGGCGGCGTCCGCATCCATGAGCAAAACCAGGCTTATGCAATAATTCATCAGCCGCAATTCTGGACTCCACAAAAGTCTACCAACATTGACTGCTAATTTATTTCTTAAGTACCAGCCAAACATACATTCATCCATGACGGGCTCAGTCACCGTTTCACCGACAGTACAAGACCGTTGATTAACTTCTTACAGCGTATATTTTAGACCATTATTATTATCGCGTGCCAGATGCTCGCTAAAAGTTCCTTGTGGCATTCTCGTTCCTTATCTTTATCAAAGCCTTTCCCCCAACGCTGGCGTCGATCTTCCCATTGGACAGGGGGATTTTCTTTTTCCAACAGTTGCTCTCTCTGTAAATCGCAACTGCGCAGAAACAGTCAACCAGGCAAGCATGTCGGCACCAGTCCTCGCTCACCGGTTGGTAATGAGCATAGTCTGAAAGCGGCCAGTCAGTGTCAGCCATGTCCACGAAGCTATAAAGCTCAGCTTCCTTCGGATCTCCATCACAGCTTTGCTGGACGGAATCTGACTTGCATCCACCCAACCTGTCTTTCGGGTCTATCAGAGAGTAACCCTTAGGGCATGCACAGGTAGGCCTCCGATCGATCCCCAGCGAGCAAAGGCTATTGAAACCACAAGCACCTCCACCTGTATCTTGCAGAATACGAAGACATATATTGGAAGGGAAATAGACATTAACGGACCATGCAGAATCACCAGACTTGGGGTAGAGATAGTGTCTGAGAACCCCGTCATATTCCAGGGTCAGCCTCTGGTAAAATCTACTCGTCGGAGCTTCATTCGAGGACAGAAAATACAGTATCGTCCCATCCTTGGCGGTGAGGTATATGTATCCAGATTCGTTGAAGATCAACTGGAATCCAGTGCCCACAGTTTGCGACGACCAGTAGGCGGAAATAACGTCATACGTGGGGAAATTTCTGGTGTACAGCACGAGATTCCCATCCTGTTGCAGTATGAGCATGAACCTTCCTCGGGACTGGTTCTTCTCAGAAAAGCTGGAAATCAGACTGGTGCCTTGGTTAACAATCTGGGTTGGTAACACCGTGTCAGTTGGCTCGTCGAAGCTCTGCCACAAGACGGCTGAAGTACGGCTCTCCAGGACGAAGTTCCCGCTGTCGAGCATGGCGGCGTAGGCCACGCCAGGGCCAGCAGAATTGGCGGCCCATATCTGTCGGCCGCCTGGATCACTGAGTTCCAGCCTCCCGTCTGGAAGAAGCTGGATTCTTGATCCTTGTGGGGCCGGATTGTCACGGTTGGCAGACCAGACGATGGTCTTCTCCGGGATTTTGTCGAACCAGATGGCCAGCAAGTAGCCTCCAGGGGCAACCTGCTGGAAGCCGAAAGCGAAGTCCCCGGAAGGAGACATCCAAGGGGAATCTGCATTGTTTGCAGCAATGGATGATCCCAAACTGATGTTGCTGTAAGATTGGGCAGTGGCTGAAAATGGTAGGATGATGGTCAGAAAGATGGGCAACAGCGTTCTTGACTGCGGGGAACCCATTGAAGAAGGGGTGTGTATTTTGATCACAAACCAGGAAAGTTGCAAGATTTATCTGTACGGATTTCTTAGCTGTTGAGATGTCTTGGCCATATTAATGGCTAAAATCAATTAAATTTTATTCTTATTTTGTCTGCCCCGATTGGTTGATATACATAGACAATGAAAACTAGAGAAACGCCATTGACTTGCGATTTGTCGATGCACTGATTAACATATTTCGTGTTACATCAAGCGACAGGGAAGTTGAAATTTTGACATTGAGTCTGGATTCAGCCTAAGTTATTTAATACCACAGAAAAGTATGAATTCTAGAATGATGACTCCAATTGAGCTGTTTTCATCTATGTAGACAAATCAATAGAACTTGCGTTGAATATTACAAATAGATAGTATTTTATTCAATAATTTTTTATCTACTTATTTACTACAGTAACTTTGGTCTTGTTTGTTTTAAAATTATTCACCCTCTAAAAATATATACTCAATTTTTATATTTTTTTCTTGTTTAATATTACACAATTCTCGAAATAAAAATACTTAAAATCATATTGAGAAACAAATGTGAATTAGAGAATAGCATTCCATATTGGTAGAAGGAGAAAAAAGTGACTTATATATAAATAGATACTTAATTCATAATTCACAATTTTAAAGTTTTGATTAATACATTATGTCAAGTTCACTTATATGGCACAGGCTCGTGGATAGGTTTCTTCAATTTCGTTAAGCTTCATTACACGCCCAATTAACGCTGTAGTGCTCCCAATTTGATTGGACTTCTCTTCTAATTCAATAAAATAAGCTACTACATATTCAATAAAACATACACTAGAATTACAAAACAAATAAATTCAATAAAATATACACTATAATTACAAAACAAATAAAACCTTCATTGTTCGGAGGGAAATGATCAAGTCGGTTAACATGATTGAAATCAGGATAATGAAATTCAATTTAAATTTATTTAAATTTAAAAAAGATCCATTGATTGCCCACCCGAAAGGATGCACATAAAATTTAAAAAACTCCATGAATGGCCCATAGTTCACTGTTTCGGCCTGTAAAAAAGGCCCAAATGAAAATTTTTCTCCACAGTGAGATATCTTGGGCTAAAAGTAGCTTCAAGGTGGGCGGATTTAAAAGTTGAGTCACAATTTTTTAATTGCGATACCCCTATTTATGTTGGATTTGGCAATACTAACTTCCAAAAGAAGGAAATTTTGTAAGGCAGCCTCATCTTTCCAGGTAATATTAGGGCAATCAAATGTTCTTATTAAACCAATGAAATCAACTGCTTGTGAGTTCTTCAGGAGGAAGCCCCTATCTCTACCTGTTTTTGCGTTGGATGCAATTCTGGAAGACATTAAGACCCAATGGCACCAATCTTGCTCTGAACTAACCCAAACCCCTGTTTCAGCTGTTCGTCTATCACAAGCCTTAACATCTTATAAAAATGCCATCTTTGTCATTGTTGATTCAAGATTCTGGACATACCTTCAAGCCCTTAATCCAATATCCCTCGACAGAAACAACAGGGTAAAAAATAGCCTGGTGAAGCTTGAATTGTGACGTCACCTTCCCGTTGAGGGTGTTTAATTTCTGTTCCCAGCCAAGGTTCAACACTTCGGCCTACAAACCGACATATACAAGAATAGGAAAAAAAATAGCATATAATAATAATAATAATAATAATAATAATTGCAAGAAAATAATTTTTATATCTTACATATTTTCTTTCTTAATTAAGAACATTAGAATATTTTACTTTTCAATTTTTAGAATTAAATTTATATTAAAGAATTTTTTATTTTTGACGTTATCGTGCACGACCATCTTGATTAATGAAATTAACACTACATGTCTCCCAATTAATTTCAATATGGTTTAGTAGAGCTTGTCTATGGTTTAAATTTTTTTCCACATATTTTGTTTTTGAACCCAGTATACTGTTTTTCCAAAAAAACCAAAAAATTGAAAACCCTAACCTACTACCCATGCGCTCTTTACAACCTAATTGCTGCTCAAACCCTTTGTTCTTACACTTCCAAAGGCACTGCTATTCTGTCCATCAAAGCAGCAGCACCTCTGCCACACCTCGCGCTGCTAGGTGATTCTCTGTTCTTTTCTCTTCCTCTCAATCCATCACTGAGTGACGCTACTCTTTCCATTTTTGTTTCACTGCCCTAAATCACGAGTGGGCCTCTTGTTGTTCATGTGCCAAGCAATTACTTCGTTCCACCAGCCTCTGCCATTTACAACTTATGCTGCTACGAGTCGTCGACGCTGAACCTGTACTGTTCACAACGGCGCCGCCGGCACCTCCAGCTTTACAGCTGCCACCATGTCTTTGCCGTTCAGAACCTTAATCTTGATTGTTAGGCTTGTTTTTAATCAAGTTCACTTATTTTTATTGGGCCTCTTCTTTCCCTTCGTTTGGGACATCTTCCCTTGGGTTGGTTCAAATTTTTGAGCTCTCTTTCTTTAGCTAATTGACCATGCAATTTGTTTTCTTTTTGGGCTGCGTTGGTTGTGTTACTTATTATATAGCCATCTATAACTATTTAGTTATTGTACTAGCTAGTCACTAACGTTGTTAATTGGCCGTGCGATACTATTCTATTGTAACTTCTGCTACTATAATTGCTTAGTCATGGGCTTATGTAATTTTCAAGTATAGCATATCATATAAGCTTGCGTGAATTTCTGATGTCGCTGGCTACACAAGCGTTGTCTTTTCCTGGCGTTGCCGATCATAGGCGTTATCCTTCCATAATGTTGCTTATTTAATTATTGTTTCTCTTAGTGATATTTATCTAGTGGCTAATCATCTTAGGTCTCTATTGTGATGTCTACAATTATTTCAATTTGAAGTGTTAAGTTGAACATGCCAACACTAATCACGTTCAACTTAAAGGACAATGTTAGAGAATATTTAGAAAATATTTAAGAACATTTACTTTTATATTTTACATATTTTCTTTCTTAATTAATAAGATTAAAATATTTTGTTTTTTAATTTTAAGGATTAGATTTATATTAAGATATTTTTTATTTTTTATTTTTATACTTATTTCATATTATAAATTAAAACTAATTAATGAAATGCACACCATGATTCTTCCAGTTAATCTTCAACATTAATAATTTGGAGTAGTTGTAAAATGTTGTGTCCGCACAAATTATTTATATACAAATTATAAAGAAAAATATAAAAAATGAAAAAAAGAAGAGAAAAAAGAAAATGATAGAAAAATTAAAAAATAACTTATAATAGTTGTATAATTTTATATTATGTAACTGAAAATTCTTATTCACAAAATAATATAACAATAAATATATAGTATATAAAAGAAGTAATTGCATATATTTGACACTATTTAGTCTTTTTTATTATGCGTTATGGTGTATATTTACCTTATGTAATCAAATTAACCTTGAATTCTTAATAATTAGTGTTAAATATGCAGTCTATGCATGTGCACGTAAAATTTAAAATACAATCAGGCAAATACATTTATTGAATTTGTATTATAAAGACATTTTAATTAAATTATATATACCTTATATTTTTATAGTTATTTTTAATAAAAAATTATATATTAGCAATAATAAAATATAGGGATTACGTATCTAACAAAATTTGATGATAAAAATAAATTACTGAAAATTTTAAAATATATTAGAAATTTGCATAATAAATGAGATAGGAAGAAAAAATTTAGCAATAAAACAAAATTAAAAAATTATGGCAAAGCAAATTTTAGTTAATAATGATAAAAGAAATAAGATGAATATAAAAAATAAATAAGCAAAAATAAAAAAATTGAGGCATGTTGGTCCAACTATATTTAAGATCAAACACGTTTTTATGTGGGCCTCTACATTCTATATTGTAATAGATACCATGACCACGTAACCTAATTTTTCAATGCCGTAGACATTCGTTGTCCGATCGCATCTAATTTTAACCTATATATCATAAATGTAAATATATTTTTAATAATAATACCAAAACAAAATAGCAAAATAAAAAGTTTGGTTTGAAAAATTTAAGAAAAGTATAAAAATAAAAGAAAAAAAAAAGATTAAAAAAATATTGTTTTGATAGTTGGTCTATGTTCGAAATCAATTTTTTTTAAGCATACCAACCATCAAAATAATTTTTATATTTCTTTTTCATTTCTATTTTAAATTATTTTTAAATTTTCATATCAAACTTTTTATTTTTAAACATACCAACAATCAAAACAATACATTGTATTTTTTTACTCTTACTTTAACATTATTTTTAAGTTTCATTGTCAAATTTTATACCAACCTGCTTTGTTTTGGCATTTATAATAATAATAATATATGTGCATTTATAATGTATAGGTTGAAAATGGATGAGATGGGACAATTAGGCCTACAATGTTGAAAAACTGGGTTATGTGATGTATTATGTAGAATGTGGAGATCCACATAGAAAAATGTGTTTGATCTTAATTGTAGTTGAACCAAAATGTCTCTGTTTTGTTTATTTGCTTATTTTATTTTTTATATTTATCTATTTTCTTTTATCATTATTAACTAAATTTTGCTTCGCTATAATTTTTTTTATTTTGTTATCTTGCTAAATTTTTTTCTTCTTATCTCATGTATTATGTAAATTTCTAATATATTTTAAAATTTTCAGTAATTTATTTTTATTATCAAAATTTATTTGATATATAATAGTCGATATTTTATTATCACAAATATATAATTTTTTATTAAAGATAACTATAAAAATATAAGGTATATATAATGTAATTAAAACTTTTCTATAACACAAATAGAATATATTTATTTACATGATAAATTATATTTTCAATTTTACATACACATTCAAATAGTGTGCATTTAGAGCTAGTTATTAAGAATTTAGGGTTAATTTAATTGCACAATATAAATATACACCATTATTCATAATTAAATAAATTAAATACAGTCAAATATGTGCAATTATTTCTTTTATATACTAATATATCTGCACTTATATTATTTTGGGAATAAGAATTTTTAGTTGCATAATATAAAATTATAAAACTATTCTGAATTATTCTTTACTTTTCTATAATTTTCTTCTTATTTTCTTTTAAATTATTATTTTTATTTGTTTCTTTCAAATTTGCTTTAATTTTTCATTTTTGTATTATATATATAAATTTGTATGCACGCAACATTTTACTACTACTACTAATTATCATTGTTAGCATGCATTTCATTAATTAAGAACAGTTCTAATTTATAAAATGAGACAAGTATAATCATACTAAAAATAAAAAAATATCTTAGTATAAATCTAGTCTTAAAAACTAAAAAATAAAATATTCTAATCTTATTAATTAAGAGAGAAAATATATAAAATGTTAAAGTAAATGTTCTTAAATATTTTCTATATATTTTCTAGCATTCCCTTTTAAGTTAAACATAAACAGTGCTAGCAAGTTCAACTTGAAAACTCCTATTTAAAGCAATTGTAGACATCACAATAGAGAGCTAGATGATTATCTACTAAATAAACAAATCAAGAGTAACCACCGTTAGATGGGCAACACTAGGGAAAGATGACGCCTATATTATATGGTCAACAACGCTAGTGGTCAACAATACTACGGAGAGATTATATGGTCAAAGAGTCCTTGATGGCCATATAATCAGCACCACGCAACAAAAAACAATAATTCCAGGCCTCTTCTAAAGCAGCCCAAAAGGAAAACATATTACCAGCTTTATTAGTTAAAGAGAGAGATCTAAAAATTTGAAACAAACCAAGAGAAGAAGGCCGAAGAGGCCCAATGAAGTAGACTAAAATTTAGTCCAACAGTCGAGATTAAGGTATTGAGTAGAGTTTGGGCAAAGACACGGCACAGCTGAATATGGCTGGGAGTGGCGGCGGCGTTCTGAACTGTACAGGACCAGCGTCGACGACTCGTGGCAGCATAATTTGTAAACGCCAGAGGCTGGTGGAACGAAGCAATTGGTTCGCACATGAACAAGAAGAGGCTCACTTGTGATTTCGGGCAGTGAAACAAAGAAGAGAACGGGAGCATCGCCCAGAGATGGACTGAGAAGTAGGGAAAAGAACAGAGAACCACCTAGCAGCACGAGGTGTAGCAGAGGTGCTGGTGCTTTGATGGACGAAAGAGCAGCGTCTTTGGCTATGCAACAACGAAGGGACGGAGCGGCAATTAGGTAGTAAACAACACATGGGTAGTAGATTAGGATTTTCAGATTTTGTTTTGTTTTTTTTTTTTTTTTTTTTTTGTGAGAAACAGAAAATTAGGTTCAAAAACAAAAATATGTTTGCAGAAACCATAGACAAGCTTTACGATACCGTGTTGAAATTAATTGGAGGAATTGTAGTCAACAATGGTTTATGACAAGTAAAAGAATATCTTAACAAAAATCTAATTTTAAAAATTAAGAGGTAAAATATTCTGATCTTAATAATTAAGAAAGAAAATATGTAATATATTAAAGAAAATATTCTTAAATATTTTTTAAATGTTCTTTAACAATTATCATCATCATCATATAGGCTATTGTTTCGTATTCTTGTATGTATAGGTTTATAGGCTGAAGTGTTGAAGTTTGGGTGGGAGCAGAAGTTCCAACACTCTCGACCGGAAGGTGACGTCGCAATTCAAGCCCTTCACCAGGCTATCTTTTTATCCCGTCGTTTCCCTCGAGGGATATTGGAATAAGGACTTAAAGGTGTGTCCAGAATCTTGAATCAACGATGATAAAGTTGGCATTCTTATATGATGTCAGCGCTTGGGATGGACGAACGGTTTAGTTCAGAGCAAGATTGGTGCCATTGGGTCTTAATGTCTTCCAGGATTGCATCCCACGCAAAAACAGGCAGAGAAAAGTGCTTCCTCCTGAAGAACTCACAAGCAGTTGATTTCATTAGTTTAATAAGAACATTAGGGCAATCAAATGTTACCTGGAAAGATGAAGCTGCCTTGCAAAACTTTCCTTCTGTGCTTGCCTTTTTCCACTACCAAAAAAATTATTATAGAAGGAATCTCTTTCTGGTGTAATAATGCACTGGCCCTTATCAAGTGGACAATAGAAAATATCGAGGGCAGAGATCAAATTGGTGGACTGTGCTTTAACAATATTATCAACTAGGAATTCATGTTCCAGCTTACATGGGTCTCCCTAGGAAATTACATGCTGAACAGATGGTTAGAATGTGGTAATTGCAGTTTCACTGAAACAAGGAAATGTAGGTAAATTTATAAAAAGTGATAATGGGAAGAGAGTTGATTTATAATACAACATTAAGGTACAAAATCTGAGCAAGCTTACCCAGCTAAGCCTAGCTGTGGTTGTTCTTTGCTGCAATGATTAAAGGGCCTGGGGCCCGTAATTGAGAACTAATCTCTTGGTGAAGCTTGATTAGAGAAAGATAACTAATGTGTTGCCTTGTGATACCTCACATGACACATGCTCTATAGTCTTTGAGGATTGCCTTGAACTCAAGAGCAATAATAATCAAATCACCATCACATGTGGATGCCGTTTCCAGGTGACATCTCATTGAAACAGAAGGAAAGATTACTTGATTCCGTTAAAGACCACTGCCTTTTTCACTCCATTTTTACTATTTTAAGTTATATAAACCGCGTCAATGCGAATAGACTAACTGTAGAGACTTTATAGGAGATGTGGTTAGTCAAATTAGGCAAGCACAAAAGTTACTCCTAATGCAGTGTCACAGCCACATTCTTGACACTGTTCGACTTAAATCTTGTACTTATACTGAATGCTGGCCTTAATTTATCATCTTTTGGTTGAATACCTTTAAACTGAATGCATGTTTCGTCAAACTAAAGCACGATCCATACAACCCAGAAATCACGCGTAAGCACCTTCCGGGAAGGCAAAAATCCTTACATTATACCTAGCTATCTTAACCTCTTCATTTTCTTCCATCTTCATTTCATTTTTCTTCCAACTCCAATACATATTTAGCAAGCAATATGAGAAACTCTCATGAAACAGCTACTGTTGTTCTGTTTCTGCTCTTTCTGCACTTACATTCCACTTCTGCTTTTCATGTTTCTTATGGAGTAAAGGATGGATTCTTTAGAGGGACACTGTATTCAAGAAAGCTTCCGGTTTCTGTAAATTCATTTCCCGTAAACAGAGGGAGGTTGAATGGGGCAATGATGGAGCTAGAGAAAGCGGTGGAAAATGGGCTGAGGAAAAGGCCTCCAAGTTCTTCAAATCCTACTCAGAACAAATGAGATCTTCAGATTAAGTGAGAGTGATCAGATGCATCTCTCTTTCCATAATTTTTGCAGTTCCATTTGCTTCTAAACGTTTCTTTTAGTTTAGTTTACAGAAGGAAATTAACCTTGTTCAGTGGCACAGTTCTTTTCGGGCCTCATTTTCTCTTATATTCCTTTTTCCATGTGAGAATTCTATCTGATAGTTTTTTGTTTGTCAGACTTGTATAATTATTAGGTATCAAGACTGAAGAAGTGTATTAAAGCATGCTTTTAGCATTATCAATATCACATTTTCTCCCGCAAATAAGTTTCACTAACTGTTTGTGGATGTCTGTTAATGAAACTAGACCTTTACCATTGCATCATGGTTTAAATAATTTTTAAATTCTTGGAGGCCGAAATTTGTCCAACCGAGAATTTTACTCCTGGAATTGTCATTTCACTGTTTCGCGTGCAAAAGAATCACATTCTTCTCAAAGTTGGGTTGGTTGTCATCATAGTGCAGAACCAGAACATGTTCAGATTCCGGGGAGCTTTTGCAAATGCTCTCCTAGCTTTTGAGCTATCAGAATCTTATCTTCTGTTAAGAATATTGACAGGGTTGCTCTATTTAAGCCTGGCAGGTGCACTTCAATTTTAGTCGTGAGCTGTCCTAAAATTTGAGGTTGTAAAGATCAGATGTGGTGAAAAGAATGGAGTTGTTGAGCAACATGGTTGTTTGTGGTGCAACGAGAGACGCCGAGAGGGTTGCCCTTTCTGGAATCCAACCCGGCGTCACCGTTGCACCACTGCCAGCCATAAGTTGCCTCTTCCCTAACCATCTGCAGTAGTCTCTTGTGAAGGTATGATTCTTGATTTCTAGTACTGCTTTGCAAATATAGAAAGGGTACTACTTTCTCCCATGATTTTCACTTGACACGTCCTGAAGGAGCCAAGAATCACCAACTTTGGAAGATAAGTGCAAATCAGATGCATTGAACATATGGAAGCTGTTGGGTACAATTTAAGTTACTGTCCAAAATAACTAGATAAGAATGGGGGCAGACAAAATAAGAATAAAATTTAATTGATTTTAGCCATTAAATTGACCACGACATCTCAACAGTTAACAAAATCTGTATAAATGAATCCTTGTATCTTTCTTGGTTTGGGATCGAAATTCCAAAAACACACCACTCCTTCAATGGGTTCCCCTGTTTCAAGTACGCTGTCGCTCATCTTGCTGACCATCATCCTACCATTTTCAGCCACTGCCCAATCTCACAGCAACATCAGTTTGGGTTCATCAATTGCTGCAGACAATGCAGATTCCCCTTGGAAGTCTCCTTCCGGGGACTTCGCCTTCGGCGTCCAGCAGGTTGCCCCTGGAGGCTACTTGCTGGCCATCTGGTTCCACAAAATCCCCGAAAAGACCATCATCTGGTCTGCCAGCCCTGACAATCCGACCTCAAAAGGATCAAGAATCCAGCTTCTTCCAGAGGGGAGGCTGGAACTCAGTGATGTTGGTTCGTAAGAAATAAACTAGCAGTTAATGTTGGGAGACTTTTGCGGAGTCCGGAGTTGTGGCTGATAAATTATCTGATGGTTCTTGTCTTGCTCGTGGACGCCAAAGGTTGAGGCATCCTTTGTCTATCGATATTTTAAAAATTAATTGGATCACCGGTAACCAGTGAACAAATTTCCAAAAAATTGAATATTTTAAAATTATGTATAAAGTCATATTTACGCATATAATAATATTAAATAATTTTTTATAAAATAGATTCAAATTCGTTTATTAATATGTTATATGTTAAATTTTAGATGTAACATTGAAAATTTAATAATTCGATAAAGATAAAAGGATAATTCAAATTAGTTTTGTAAAAGAAAAATAACGGAATTAATACGAAAAAATTTAATTTCAAGATCAAATATTTAATTCTTAAAATTCAATTAGAAAAAATATATGGATAACAATAATATAAATTTTTCATGAGTTGAAAATGTTAGAAATCATAATAATATTTAAATTCTTTGAATAACAATTCTCTCACACATGATACAGAATTTGCTTCCATTATTCTTCTAAATTATGCATTTTTTATTTGTATATTTTATTCCAAAAATTTCATTTTTATTATTCTTTCTAAATCAACAGATCCATCTAAGTGTGATCAAAATTTATAAAGCATTAAGTATGTAAACAAAAAGAATAAAGATAAGCATTATTAATCAAAAAATTTCAAACAATTACATTCAATCAAATAATTATAAGTCTTTACAAGTAATCAAATTAGCCGATCATAATATTCAAAATAACACAAGGTACAATTTTATTCATTATAAAATAAGAATTCAAAAATACAAAATTAAAAGAAAAGGAAATTTTATTCCAAAATATTGTGTCCTGTATGCTTATTGTCTTGACTATGCTTTAATCCTCGATTTCTAACTCTGAAAATAATTGTTAAAAAAAAAAGAGAAATTTTCTAAAGAGAAAAACTGAAGAGTGGCTGCTAAGTCTTATCAATTAATCTAGTAGTATCAATATTTATACCTACCAAGAAAAGGGCCAGAAAGTTTATTTTCATATTGACTTCTGACATCAGTCCACATCTACTTTGACAATGTGCACTCGTTTATTTATAATTTTTTCGTTTGATATCCAATTAAATTGACATTTGTGCCGGCTGAAAGTCAATTCATTTTTCTTTTATTTGGTAAAATTTCAGCTCATTTGGATTGTCCATCAAACCGTGACAGTCTTCCAAAGTTATTACTAAAATTTTCCTTCTTAGTTACTCTCAAAGTTTGCTTTACATCTTCAAGCTAAACTTACGTGAAGATTTTCCAGGCTGCAAAACAACCATAAAGAAACCTTATTTAGTTGTGACTATGCATTGAATTAAATAAATCAATCTCAGTTCCCTTAATTGCACAAAAATATATAAATAATATTACAAAAACATCTACAAATTCAAGAATTCTAGCATGAATCACACAAAATGCATAGTATAAATGACTCCTTTTATGAACTCATCAATGATTAACCATTCATCCATACGTGCCAGATTAAAGTGTTTATTTTTTAATAATGAATTTATTTTATAGGGTTATTTCTTCTAATTTTTGCAAACTAATTAAATCAACAAATCTAGTTAATTAATTTAAAAGTATTCAAATTTAAATTTTATACAAAAATGTAATTATTCAATGTTACGCATAGTCAATTACTACTTCATCGTTTATTCTAATTAAAATTATATATATATATATTATATAATATTAAATTATTGTGAGGGATGGAAAGGGGTATATTTCCATTCCCTGACCCTGTTTGTTCGCCATTGATCGTCTCATTGGGATCCATTAAGGCAGCCACATGCCTGCCCCGGAATGGCAATTCTGTCTTTATGTAAGCTTTATTAGGCCGAATATGGAAGGCCTATGTGGGTGAAACTCAAATTGAGGCCCCTTTAGTTAGCAAATACGCGTTGCGAAGCCCAACAATTGAATGAATGAACAATAAATTCTACACAGATAAGATAACCTTTTTGTAGCATTCTCAAGAGAAATTATTTTACACTAATATTATCATCATTACTTCTAATTAAAGTAACTATGATCTATATAATAAACAATAAAAATGAACTTCCATTATTTAATTCGGTAAATGAATGATGTGTAAGCATTTTGTTAATTTTATTTTGTTTTCTGTTAGAAGCATACCATTCAAACATTATTTATCTTTTACACTAATTTACTATTAGTTCAATAAATATTTTTTTTGAATTTTATATTTTTTTGTATATGTTGTCGTTCCTTTTATTAAAAACAATAATAACAATATTTTCAATTGAGGGAAAAAGGCAGCATTTTTAAAAATAGAGGGAAAAAGGCAACATTGTGACATAAAATAGGAGGGGATAAAGTAAAATCAAATTAGAGTGGGGATGGTTAAAGAGAAATTTACCCTATTATCTAAATTCGTATATTTTTGTTTTATTCTCAAAAATCAAATTAAATGGCTTTTTAATGCAATGCAAAATTAAAAGCTTTGTTTGGATTTTTTTTTCAACCATTTTTAATCTTGTTAAAGTACACATACTTTAAACATACTATCTATCTGATGATCAAAAATAACTTTTTATCCCTTTTTATTTCTATTATTACTCCGTTGCTGAATTTTCACACCTAAAACATGCATATTTCTTGTCCCATCAAAATTGGCATTCAAATATAGTATAAATGCTTTTAAATTTAATCGATTTAGAATATCATAAAATTTCTAAATTTTGGCATTTACTATGTTTCACTAAAATAATTCCTAATAAATTAACTAGGTCATTCACTGTCATAAATGTAAAATTATTTAGATTGTATAGTCAATTGTGTTCGTTTTCAGATGAACACTGTATTAATATTTTTAACAAGAAATATTTATTAATATTCATTTCAAATATTTTTTTTAAAAAGTCTCGTTTATAGAATATTTATTACGAGATACTGAGTTTGACCTAATACTATGTTACAAAATCATCTGTTGTCGTTATTATTAGTAAAAAATTAAGTTAATTAATTCTATGCAGATATTTGCTACACAGTCACTGGAAGAAGTATTAGTTGGTTTGACCCTCCATACGTCATACATTGTTTCAAATATTGCATACACGCGCGTTGTATTATTATTATATAAATAAATTAATAACATTTATAAAATCGGATCATTTATAAGATCAAAAAGAAGAATAAAAATAAGAAAGTAGAATAAATTAAAGTTAGAAAGAATAACGAAAGGAAAGATAAATGACGAATCAAAGTTGAGGAAGAAGATTGAATTAAGAATATATATAACATATAAAAAAAATGAAATAATGAAGTTAAAAAATTTGTGAAGTATTAAGAATATTTTAGTGGCTGCGCATTGAAGATCAAATTTAGTTACTAAATACTCCATAACCATAAAAAATATTTAATAAAAGTTTCCTATTTTATACATGTACAAATTTATTTATAAATTACAAAGATATTATATTTTAAATAATAGCATGTAAAATTATTTGAATTAGAGTATAAAGAGTATGTTAAAATAAAATAAAAAGATTGAAAGAATTAGAATAAGAAAAATTTTGAGAGAAAACACGCATAAAATAATAATATTGAAGTAAAGGAAAAAAATAATAGAAAATATAATAATTTGAAATAAAGTTAATTTTGTAAATTTATATTGTACAATGAAAAAGTCCTATTTTCGAATAATACAATACACATGCACATATGCATGTGGTCAAAGGTTAAAGGAATATCTATGGATGTGTTTGGGTAAGGAAATGATTTTGAATAAACGTAATAACTAAATATTTGACACACACACACACACACACACACACACACACACACACATATATATATATGTAGTAAACATCTTCAATACATACATGCGCTTTTCTTTTTATGCATCAAGATAAATAGCGATTTGTCGCTAAAAATTGTATTAAAAAACGATTATGTGATTAAAATGGAAAAATATATATTTTTAACCATTGTTTTTGATAAAAATTAAAAAAATATTTTTAAGCATTCTTGCAATTTTTAATATTTTTCAATTTCTAAATATTGATTAATATATATAATTTTCACTATTTATTTTTGTTTAATAATTTTATCCATGCATTACTAAAATTGAGTTGCTGAAAATCGAGATATTGCATTTTAAAATTAAAATTATTCAAATTAATTCAGTTGTTTTATTTTACGAAATTAATCTTTCAATGTATATATTTGTAAGTTGCTCTGAGTTTGATTAATTTTTTAAAGATTTGTGTAATAACTATTTTATGTTCTTGTAGAAACATTAAATTGTATAAACATATTATTTTTATGTTTATCATAACCATATTAATAAATTGAATCAAATTTATTTTGTAAAAATAATTCACTATTATTACATATGTGTCTGTGTGTGTGTGTGTGTGTATTTACACACACACTATGTGGTTAAAGTTGTTTCTATTTTTATGATAATTACCTTTTGATCTTTTAATATTTCATAAAAAATACCACTATCACAAGCTAATCCATTATATATATAATTCCAAACTTGAATAGAGAGCTAAATAGTTAATGACTCTAATTTATTTGTGGCATAAGGTAGGAATGGAATGATGATTCTCACATTGCATGTCATTTTTATTCTTATGATTACTATGATTAGATATTGTTAAATCATTGTTCCATTGGAAATCAATATTTCCAAAAAAAGGACTATCCATTTCTCCTTATCCTGATGAGTTTATTCATTATTACATTATTGGGAATGACTTATAGTAACACTATTAAAATAATTTTCTTAATTTTTAGATTTACAAAATTTATTCCAACAAATTTTATGTATTTTTAATAAATAAATTAAATATACAAAATGCCATATGCGAAAATATTAACATATCTATATATATTACACAAGTATACTTTAAATTAAATATATACATCTGTGTTAATAATATATATTATCTTATTTTTATTTATAATATAACTAAGATATATGCTAAATATGTAAAATATTTATTCATACGTATGCATCCAATAAAAGTAGTAAATTAATTTTTAGAAATAATATAATATTTTTAAATATAGAACATTTTGGTATATTTAATAATAAACATAACATAATGAAAATACATAAACAATAACAATACACAAATAATTATTTTACAATAAACAAATTCAAGATCAATTATACATGTTCATTCAAGTACCTACTATGTATATAAATGTATAATTTTTGTATGCAATATAAATATTGTATAGTTGTATAAATATTAACAAAAATACACATAATTAATTAAATATTTTCAAATAATGTCATTTATATTAAAAATATAATTATTTTTAATTCATTAGATTTGTTTTTAATTATCATTCTTAAATATAAAATAAAATAATGTAATAACAATTTCATCCCATTTTAATTTTTAATGTCATTTTTGTGCATACCAAGCAAAGGATATAATAAATAATCTCATTCTTTTTCTAATTTCATTCCATTCTTAAATTCACTCTATTCTTACTTTATTCCATTCATGTATATCAATTATAACCTTAATCTTTTGTTTGACTCATTTTTAGTTATGTGATTAGGCTTAACTATAAGTTTTAATTAGATTTATTGGACCAAGTGACAAGGTCTAGGTAAATAAAAAAACATTAATATGGGCAATCACTTGTTGAGTCTAGGATAGAGGCCCAAACAAATGTGATGATAATCATCCACCGGATTGTGTATAAATATGAACAACTTAACACCATGTATTAATGTAAAATTTTAAAATTGTAAATTATAAATTAAATATTTACTTATATACTTGTCAGTTTTTTCTTTTTCTATTAATATGGGACAATTGACCTTAGTCTTAAGTCGTACTTGCTTTCAAAGAGTTATATAATAAAAATACTAAAATGTTATCTAGTGTCCATATATATTGACAATTTTTTCTTGAAAAAAACCACAATGTAAACTTTTTGTATTTATGTTAAAGTTTAGATGAAATAGATGAAATATATTCGGCATTCATATATTATATATCTTAAATTATTATAAAAAAATCTATTTTATCAATTATCCAATTAAAAGTAATGAATATTTTCTAGATCGACCAATCACCCGACAATTAAGTTAAAAACTTTTGATCGCCAAGTCTAGTCAACGCCCCACGAGTCGTTGCAATCCTCAACCTCTTCATTTTCTCCCATCTCCATTTCATCTTTCTTCCAACTCCATTACAAATTTAGCAAGCAATATGAGAAACGCTCATGAACCAGCTATTGTTCTTCTATTTCTTCTCTTTCTGCACGTACGTTCCACTTCTGCTCTGCATATTACTTATGGAATAAAGGATGGATTCTTTAGAGGGAAACTACAGTATTCAAGAAAGCTGCTGATTTCGGTACATTCATTTTCTGTGAACAAAGGGAGGTCGAGTGGGGCAATGGTGTAGCCGGAGAAAGCAGTGGAAAATGGGCTGAGGAAAAGGCCTCCAAGTTCTTCAAATCCTACTCAGAACAAATGAGATCTTCAGATTAAGTGAAAGAGTGATCAGATGCATCTCTCTTTCCATAATTTTTGCAGTTCCATTTCCCATTTACTTAATTATTATTATTATTATTTATTTATTTATTTATTTTTCCTTTTTTTGGTTGGGCCCAAATGAACTAGTCCATTTCTTTTTTAGTTGGGCCCAAATAAATTGGCCCAATTCTTTTTTTGGTTGGGCCCAAGTGGGCGGCCCATTTTTCTTTCTCCTTTTTTTTCTAAAGCAAGAAAATCACGCCGATGGCCGAATCTGATTTCCTCGGCGTGATTATCTTCTCACGCTCTTCTCCGATATTGGAAGGCCATCAGAATGCGGATTTTCGCATTGTTTCCTTTTCCGAGTTGAGGAATTAGGCTGTATAAAATATAGCCTTGCCCCCGTCAATCATCATCGTCCTCAATTCTGCTATATCCATTCTCATCCGAAAGGAAAATTCCCACACAAATTCAATCAACACGTAAGGATGAAAATATTTCCATTGTCTTTCGGTTTTCTTTTCTTTTCTTTTTAAGGGAGCAGCACTGCGCCAGCTGCGGGGAAGGGCTCGGGGCGGTGTGACGGTGGTGTTGGGCTGTGGCTCTGTTTCGCTGTGTGGCGTTACTGCGGCTGGCGGTGGCGCTGGGTTGCAGTGCACGCGCGACGCGCAGGCGAGACGCTCGGCCGCGCTGCACTCCAAGTCGCGGTGGCGCTGCTCTGCACCGTGCGTTGGCTGGGGAGGTGCACTGCACCGTGCGCGCCTGCTGCGCTGCTGTGGAGGCTGTGGCGATGTCTCGCGGTGTGGCGCTGCTGCGGTTGTGCGCGGCTAGCGGTGGCGCTGCTGCGGCTGGAGAGAGAGAGAGAGAACGAGAGAGAGGGCGATGTTTGGGTGTGTTTGGGGATTTGTTTGCTTAAAAAAAAAAGCCACAGGTGAGAGAGAGAGTGAGGGCTGATATTTTAAGGCCCTATTTGGCGTCCCCTTTTTTTTTTAAGATGCAGCTAAGGCCATGTTTGGCTGATCGATTTTGATAAAAGGACAAGGCACTGTTTGGCCGTGCACTGTTTGGGAATATTTGATTTAGTATAACTTCCTTTAATTAGATGATTGTAAATTAATTGCTAAATTAACAATATTCTACTTACAAATTTACAAGACTTGACACGTGGCGTGATATAGTTGGCCCACTTGTCGTGATTTAAACAGATGATAAAAATGTTAATTTATTTATTATTTAATTTTAAGAATTATATTTATTTAACTCCTAAAATATAAACAATTAAATAAATTAATCATTTAATTACAATAAAATATCACGTGGCGATATTTGATTGGACAAATATTTTAATTGTCTACACAGGCCTTAGAAACTTAGTTAAACCGAAATCTGAAATTTTTGTTACATGAGACTCGTCTAAAAGTATGTTTTGTAGTTTAATGTCACAGTGTATGATTCGGGCGCTGCACTCTTCATGCAAATAGCAACGGCCTTTTGCAATTACAAATGCAATCTGTACTCTTCTAAACCAATTAGGTCTTGTCGAGTTTTCGAATGGAAACTTGGACAAAGAACCATTGCTCATGAACTCATATACCAAAAGTTTGCATTCACCCTCATCACAATATCCAAGCAAATGGACCAGATTTCTATGGTTAGTCTTGCTGATTGAGCTCACCTCAGCTACGAATTCCTGCTCTGCTTGTTCAGGTATCTTATCCAACTTTTTCACAGCAACAACCTTTCCGTTCTCATCCTGAAGAATCCCTTTGTAAACTGTTGAGCAAGCACCTCTACCCAACTCTTCCTTGAACCCACTTGTGGGGTCATGTAGCTCACCAAACTTGAAGCTTCTTAAGTTCACTCCAGGGAAAGCTGAGTATGCTCGAACACTGGATCTCTTTAGATTAAAACGAACGACAAACAAGAAGCCCAGCAACAACAAAAGTAAGTTCAGGAGCACTGAACTTCCCAACAAAAGAGAGCCAGTAATGACAAGAGTGGATCGATTGCACTTACAGGGATTACTGCCAGTGCCAGAAGGATTTTCCGATTTGTTGTTTATCCTTACCTTTACCAAAGCCTTTCCCTCTGTGCTAGGATTCCTGTACCCAAAAGAAAGAGGGTATTTCATCTTCCGACATGTACTGTCTTCACTATAAATTGCAGCAGCACAAAAGCAATCGCCAAGGCAAGACTGTCGACACCAATCCTCTCTAACTCATCGAAAGATTCATAATCACCAAGGGAGCAATTCGTGTTAGTCAAGTCGACAAAGCCAAATTGATTGGTTTCTTCCCATTGTTGATCGCAGCTTTGTCTGCATCCACTCATTCTGTCTTTTGGGTCTATATTAAGAGTAACCATCGGGGCAGTAACAATGAGGACTTTGATCAGTGGCTCCTGAACAGTAACTGTTGAGCAGCCGTTCCTTGACTATCCCCCACGTTGCATAATAAGTCCAGCACATATATCCAGGGGGAACTGGACAATTAAAGCCGGTCGGGTTCCTTGAATCTATACATGGAGAATAAGAAGGAGCGGGAAATCCAAAGCAATCCAAAGCTGTTTAAGAAATTTAAGTGGGGCGCTGGCTAGACTTGGCAATCCAACGCAATGTTTGACATAATTATATCGGTTAATTGGTCGTTGTAGGGAAAAATGAGGAAGCTGCAGTTACGGAGAACCAGCAGCAGCTGATGATGGGAATGGGCAGACGGGCAGAGTTAGAACCAGTCAGAATTGTTGACCCTGCCCCTTCACGACAATGTATGCTTCGTTTTTCAGTTTCACTATTAATTCTTGTATTAAGTGCAATTTTTTCTATTTTCCTAATTTCGGTGATCAAGTTGAAGTATGCTTACAAAAACTAAAATTAATATTATAGAAGGTGTTTGGTTGAACTTAAAAACTTTTTTAAACATTTTATAATATACTTGAAACTTATAATTTTTTTAAAAGTATTTGATAAATTGTTTCATAAAATAATTTATACGTTCTCAAAATAAATTTGTTGGAGCTTATAAACTCGTTGTCCTTTTTCAATTTATTTTTAAATATTTAATAAACTATTTATATATATATATATATATGTATATATAATCACATAAATATTTTCAACTGCATTCTATCGTTACTGCACAGCTGATGTCGCAGTCTGGAAAAGGATAGTAGAAATATCAGAGTGCTTTGCAGCTAGTGTGATGAGCCCCGGGTAGCTTTCCTCAACTGCGACATAGTTTTCTGTTGTCCCGAGTCCAAGTGTGAACGTGGATAGAAACCCTCCCCCCAACACACCACATTGCCGTGCAGTTGCAAGTCCTGTTTGGTTTGACCACCAGATATAGAAAAAAAGGAAACAACAGGCAAGACTACGTCAAAAACATACAGGGATTAAAATTTCACTAAATAGACAGTTGAAATGGAAATTGGTTTGATTAAATAAGAATCAGGAGGAAAATATTGGTGAATTTTAAGAACAGTAAACGAGTATCGTGTAAGTTGGATATCTACATTTTTTCCACTGTTTTGAATGAGATGTTTCTAAAATATTGTATTTTACTAAAAATCTATTTAAAATATTTTTTTGAAAATCTTGTATTTATTTTAAAATGATTATTTCTAAAAAAAAGAAAAAAATTTCAGAAGTGGGAATACACCAAAATATCTTTTTTTTAAATTGTTTTGGAATGGAACTATGAATGTTAAATTGCATGACTAGTTAATTGATTACATTGGAATGTTATATACATATTTTTAAACAACATTTTTCACAAGAACGAAAAATTATTTTGCAAATCTTCTTATAATTTTTAATATTTTAATTCCAAATCATTGATATATATATATATATATATGGTGTTTAATTTTTATTTTGACTTTTATTTGTCTAATTATTTTTATCCTTATATGATTAAAATAGAGTTATTGAAAATTGAAACATTGCGTATTAAATTTAAGATTATTCATATTAATTGAGGCTGTATATTTTATAATATTAATCTTTCAATGTATATATTTTTAACTTTACTTTGAATTTGTTTAAGTTCTTTTCCGTTTTTAAAAGATTTGTGCAAAAACAACTTTTTGTTATAGAATTATTAAATTTTATAAATTTATGTCATCGTCATGCTCATCATTGCCATATGAATAAATTGAATTAAATTTGTTTTCTAAAATTAATTCAATATTATTATATATGAACTGTATTATTAAAGTTACATCTTTTCTAATAATTACCTCTAGCTTGATCTTTTAACATTTTGTAACAAATATTCCTATTGGCTTAATTAATTAACTAACAACGACTAATCCATATTATATATATATTTCAAATTTGAATAGAGAGTTAGTGACTTTTATTTTCTTAATCTTTTGTTTATTTATTTTAAATTATCAGTATACTAAACTTATTTATTATTCTACAAATATTCACACATATTAGATAAAAATAACTATGGAATGTCATCTAGCGTTTGTATTTAAATTTTCTAAAAAACATGACTTAAATCTTTTGTATTTATATTAAAGTTTGGATAAAATAAATTCAACATGTTTATATTATTTGTCTTAACTTTTTATAAATTCTTTTCATGTCAGTAAAGTTAATTTGCTATGTTTAATGTTTACACTTATAAAGCCTTCCTGGTTGCTTAGTATTATTATTATATTCTATAATTTAAAATAGTCAATTTTTGCCACCGTAACACGTCGTTGTTCCGTCTCTCATTTTTTCTTTGAATTGAGGTTTTGAATTGACGGTCATTGACCAAGACTTCCTCCAGCATTAGCGAAAAACCCCCCGTAAATCAAGTTGGCAGTCACTGACCAAGACTTCCTCCACCAAGTCTTCCTCCTACCGGCAGGCTTCCACCACCTCACTGTGTCACGTATAGATTGATCTCCAATAATATATAGATAGCGAAGCTCATTGGCTAATCAGATCATCACCACTCCTAAAATAATGGCTTCTGCAGTTTCATGTAGACTATATTTTATCTTGCTGACGCTGTTGCTACCAATTTCAGCCACCGCCCAATCCAACGGCAACATAACCGTGGATTCGCCAATGGTTGCGGGCGGTGCAGATCCCCCTAGGCTATCTCCTTCTGGGGAATTTGCTTTCGGCTTCAAGCAGATCGTTCATGGAGGCTACTTGCTGGCCATCTGGTTCAACAAAATCCCCGAAGAGACCATAGTTTGGTCAGCCAACCGGGATAAACCAGCCCCACAAGGATCCAGGATCCAACTGTTTGCAGATGGGAGGTTCGTACTAAACGATCCGAGTGGCCGACGGATTTGGGATGCTGATACGGCTGCCTCTGGTGCAGCCTACGGCGCGCTGCTCAACAGCGGCAACTTCGTGCTGGAGAGAAACAATTCAGTCCCCGTGTGGCAGAGTTTTGATCACCCGACCGACACGTTGTTACCAACCCAGGAAATGAACCCAGAAGC
The DNA here is from genome assembly GCA_019155195.1 of Avicennia marina. NCBI lineage: Eukaryota > Viridiplantae > Streptophyta > Magnoliopsida > Lamiales > Acanthaceae > Avicennia > Avicennia marina. Next base: position 1,553,889 of record CM032783.1, on the reverse strand, counting down.
TGATGGTAATCTAGTTTCCAGCTTTTCTGAAACAAATTACTCGAGGGGAAGGTTCAAGTTGAACATGGAAAGTGACGGGAATTTAGTGTTTTACAGCAGAAACTTCCCCTTGGATAGAAGCGTTTACCCGTACTGGTCCTCAAATACCGGGGTCGCTGGTTCCCAGTTGATTTTCAATCAATCTGGATACCTCCACCTCGTTGCAACGAATGGAACTATACTGCGTTCCCTGTTCTCAAAGGCAGTTCCAAGTAGCCAATTTTACCAGAGAGTGATCCTGGAATACGATGGAGTTCTCAGGCAGTATTTGTATCCCAAGTTTGCCAATTCAACAGGTGGCAGACCAATGGAATGGTCCATTAATGTCCATTTCCCCTCAAATATATGCATCCTTATGGTAGGGACGGATCTTCCAGGACCGGGTCTTTGCGGTTACAACAGTTATTGCACATTAGGTACTGATCAGAGGCCTAAGTGTGACTGCCCTCGCCGGTACTCTAAGATAGACCCAAATGACACGATGAGTGGATGCAAGCCAGATTTCGTCCCACAAAGTTGCGATCAACAATCGGAAGAAACCGACCAATTTGGCTTCTCCGACATGCCTAACACGAATTGGCCTTTCTCTGATTATGATGAATTCCAACAAGTTACTGAGGATTGGTGTCGACAGTCCTGCATTGGCGACTGCTTTTGTGCTGCTGTAGTATATAGTTCATCCAATGTATGTTGGAAGAAGAAATACCCTCTTTCTTATGGGGTTGTCGATCCCAGCGTAGGGGGAAAGACTTTGGTAAAGGTAAGGATAAACGATAAGTCGGGGAATCCTCTTGGCGGTAATGCCGGTAAGAGTAACCGATCGTCTCTTGTGCTTATTGGCTCGATTTTGTTCGGCAGTTCAGTATTCCTCAACTTACTATTGTTGTTCTCGGTCTTGTTTGTTATTCGTTTTAATCGAAAGAGACCAAATGTTCAAGCACACACAGCGCTTCCCGGAGTGAACTTAAGAAGCTTCAAGTTCAGTGAGCTACAAGAAGCCACCAATGAGTTCAAGGAAGAGTTGGGCAGAGGTGCTTGCTCAACGGTTTACAAAGGGATTCTTAAAGATGAAAATGGAAAGGTTGTTGCCGCGAAGAAGCTGGACAAGATACCCGAACAAGCTGAGCAGGAATTCAAAACTGAAGTGAGCTCAATCAGCAAGACTAACCACAGAAATCTTGTTCAGTTGCTTGGATATTGTGATGAGGGTGAACATAAGCTTTTGGTTTATGAGTTCATGAACAATGGTTCTTTATCCAAGTTTCTATTTGAAAACTTGTCAAGACCTAATTGGTTTAGAAGAGTGCAAATTGCATTTGCAATTACAAGAGGCCTTTGCTATTTGCACGAAGAGTGCAACACCCAGATCATACACTGTGACATTAAGCCACAAAACGTACTTCTAGATGAGTCTTATGTAGCAAAAATATCAGATTTCGGTTTAGCTAAGCTTCTGAGGCCTGATCAGACAAAAACCACTACTGGGATAAGGGGAACTAGAGGATATGTGGCTCCTGAATGGTTTAGAAATATGCCTATAACGGTCAAGGTGGATGTATATAGTTTTGGAATCTTGTTGTTGGAGTTGATTTGTTGCAGGAGAACCCTTGTAGTAGACGTCGATGATGAGAATGAGATGATTCTTGCTGATTGGGCCTATGATTGCTACAAACAAGGGACATTGCGCTTGCTCGTGGCCAATGACGAGGAAGCCTTGAGCAATGCCGAACAGTTCGAGAGGTTTGTAATGATAGCACTTTGGTGCATTCAAGAAGATCCATCACTGAGGCCTCACATGAAAAGAGTCTTGCATATGCTTGAAGGATCAGCTGAAGTCCCTGCTCCTCCTGATCCAACATCATTCATTAATTAGGCTTGAATTTCTCTTATTCAGTGCACACATCTGTCATAAAAAAGGTCATTTGGTTAGTGTTTCGAATTGCATTCTTGCATCACTTTTTTATTCTGATTCTACGTCCTATCACGTCCAGCTAACTATAGAAACATTAGTTGCTTTTGTTTTACTGTTGCCTAAGAATAAATTTAGTTACGTAAGGCGGGAGCATTCTGCATTAGCCCACTCGTTGGGATCGGAGGTCTGTATGTAAGCAAAACTTGATTAAACGAGTGGTTGGGTTATTTTGAGTCTTCACCGGCTCTTGGGCTGTCCACCAATATTCAGTAACCCAAAACTTTGCTCAACCAGTTGCAGTTACGAAAGGCTAGCTGGGCTAGGTAGCTTTAGCTAGCAAATTAACAAATTTGTCCATTTGCACTTGATCGAGTACATGAACTCGGTCCGAAGCCCGCATGAAGTTTAGAAACAATCATCATCCAGAATCCCATCATCAACCAACTTCCTGTGATAGTAATTTGCTCCACAACTACTTAAATTATCTAACCTTTTGAAATTCTGACTTTATCCAATTGATCAACTAAACAAGCCATGTGGATAATCATTCACTTAGTGGACATTGATCAAGGAAATCATACCTGCTTGGGCTCTATTGTCAGCCACGCATAAATAGGACACTCCAGAACATTGTGAGCACAGCAAAGGAAGTAAGTCCTTTTCGCTCCTTTTTCCCTTTTTTGATTTTTCTTCGGTTTGCTGTTTTCTTCCCTACGCCTCTCTAGCGTGGGACAACTCTAAGCCGTTACACCAAAAGCCATCCCAGCCATCCCCTTCCACCGTCCAAGCTGTTCCAACTTCTGAGAGGCGCTGGTGATGACTGATCAGTGGTGGCCACGCAACGATGCTCAGGAGATCAGCTTAAGATCAGGCGTGGTGAAGGCATGACGGCGGACGTTCGAGCGATGGAGTCGCGTCTGGGTTCCGGCGGTGATGGGCGGTTTCCCTCGGACAGCGGCTGTCAGTGCGTTCTCCGGCGAGATGGAGCGCCGGCGTTGCGGCGGAATGTGGTGGAGACGACGTCGAGGCTCGAATTTTCGGGCAGAGCAGGCTGTGCGCGGCAGCTCCCAGGCGGAGGGACGGTGGCGCCGGTTTTTCCTTGCTGCGATGGCCACAGTTCTCAATTGAGGAGTTCTCCCAGACAGCGGCAGTGTGGCGAACTTCCCAGGGCGCACAGCGGCGGCGCGATCCTACGTTTCTTTTTCTTCTTCTCGGAAGTGGCGGCCCGACGCGATGGGGGAGGTGGCGCGACACGGCCCAGCAAATTTCAGGTTTGCTTCTCCCATCAGTGTAGTGGACTTAAGAGACGGCGAAGACGGCTTGGCGTCGGACGAACGTGGTTGGGCTGGTGCGAAGAAGACGCTGAGGTGACGGCGCTGGGAACCGCAGAAGTGGCGTCCAACAGCAGTGGCGGTGCTGGGCTCTCGGCGGTGGTGACGGGTTTCTTCCCTTTCCGGAGGCGCCGACTCAGTCGCCGCGGCGGATGTCGGCTTTGGAGGGCTACTGTCCCCGGAGAACGGCTCCTGTGCGGTAGCGACGGGCTCGGCAAGGCGTCGATCGTGGAGGTGGCGGCGAGGAATCAACGTCTTCGGGAGGAGTGATTTTGGGGCTAGATTTTGGGGTCTACGTTGTTCGGAGAAGAGAGACCAGAGAAAGGCCATGTTTGGGGGCGGTTTTTTATTGTTTGGCCTTTTGTGGGTTCTTAGGGTGCGCTGCATCGTCTGGAGAGAATTCTTTGGATAAGGCTATGTTTGGCAGCCTTTTGAAGAAAAGCCAGTTCTTTTGCCTTCTTTTTTTTTTTTTCTCTTCCTTTTTTTGTAAGGCCGTGTTTGGCAATTTTTTTGTTTTCGTGGAAATGGCCCAACTAATTTTCATTAATCTACATTTTGGCCCATGCATATCGCTTAGGCTTAAGTTGCTATTTGAGTACCAAACTTACTTTCAAGTATCAGGACTAATTTGGCTTACGCATACTATTTAGATTTAAATATGGATGCTTGAACTCTTTGGGCTTGAATTTGGTAGGCTTTGTTGTGGTTTAAATTTAACGGAAAGCCTACCAAAACATTTATGGTGACCAACTTTAAAATGTCGACATTCAAAGCTAGTTTCAAGATGGGCCCATTAAAGAGTCAGTGGAAATCAAATCCAATTTGAAGCGAATAAAGAGCTCATGGAAATAATTTGAAGCTAAAGTTGATGACAATTCCATGAAGGCAACTTTGAAATAGAACTAATAACCAACTTCAAGACAAGACTGACATGCAGGACAATACACGGGCCAATTGTCAAGTTAGGGTTGATGAAAAGTCCATGGAAGTCACGTTGATATGATGTTGATGAAGCGTTCATGAAGGCGACCAAGATGAAGCCAACAAAGAGTCCACAAAAGTTGACTTTGAAATGGAGTCAATAAGAAGTTTTTGAAAGTAAATTTGAGATGAAACACCAAAAAATCCAAAAATACAACTTGAAGGTGAAGTCAATATGGAGTTTATGGGACAACTTTAACAAAGAGTTGATAAGGGGTCCATCAAGACAACTTCAACATTGAGCTAATGAAAGTCAATGAAAGCTAGTTTCGAAGAAGTCAACTAAAAGCTCATGAAACGCAACTTTCAAAATTAAGTTCATAACATTTCCATAGATATTGATTTCGAGGCAGGCTTTCTTTATGAATTTGTGATTTGTTTGATAGTGTATACTCATACCAAGGAGTTTTCATTTGATTTGAGATTTATTTGATACTTTATACTCATATCAAGGAACATTCATTTGATTTGAAATTTGTTTGATAGTTTATATTTATATCAAAGAGCCTTCATTTGGTTTCACGCAATAAGGAACGTAAAATCCACCACAAGCTTATGATTGAACTTGGATAATACTCAGCTCCCTGCACACCTCAATGTGGAGATCAAGTTAAAACATAGTTTAAATATTTTGAATTTGTGAATAAAGAATTATTTATAATTTATACTCATACAGGCTAACAATAACATACAATTTAAGCTCTTGTATCAAATAACATCTTGATTTCAATTTTGTTAGATAATTTGTACTCGTGTCAGGAAGCATTTGAATTTAACTAGACAATTTATACTTGTGTCAACGAGCTTTTAAATTTGAATAGTTATAAACAGTTTTAACTCGTGTTAAAAAAACTTTTAAATTTGAACATTTGTAGACAATTCAAATTCATACTAAGAAACCTTTGAATTTGAATATTTGTAGACAATTTCAACTTGTGTCAATGAGCCTTTGATTTTGAATTTCAATAGCCTTTGAATTTAAATTTTTGTAGACAATTCTAACTTGTATTAAGAAGCCTCTGAATTTAAACATTTGTAAACAATTTCAATTTTTATTAAGGAACCTTTAAATTTAAATATTTGTAAACAATTTCAACTTGAGTCAATGAGCTTTTGAATTTAAATTTTTGTAGATAGATTTAACTCATGTCAATGAGCTTTTAAATTTGAACTTTTTTTTTTCCTTAGCTCTAAGAATTCTCACCTTTTTTTTTGTATAAAATTTGATACCTTAAGGATGCCTTTCTTAGCTCTTTAATGCTCTAGATTACTTTCCAGCACTTTAACTTTTTGAGTGGGCCAAGCCTTTGAAAATTGTTAACCTTGTCGACTTTTATTCAATTGTTGAAGGTGACAAAATTGGCATTTGCACTGTCCTTTTTAAGTGTGATTTTCTTTGGTAAGCCAACTTCACAACTTTGTCTTTAAATATGAAACACTCATAGATAGATAAGGTACTTAACTAGATGACCGTACTTATACTACTTAAAATCACCAGTCATTTCAACTTCGTCAGGTCACTTCATTTTAAAAAATTCGATGAAATTGACTTGAAGTAGATCATCAAATATCTTTGAGACATCTGAGTTAAGAAAAGGGTGGGTCTTGGCTTGCATGTCCTTTGAAGATAACTTTTTCGGCCTTTGAGAAGCTTCTTTCCTTTTTACTTTATTCTTTTCTTGCATATTGATAGGTTTGGTGTGAATGTTCATAGATTCTTTATTCGAAATTTCATTGAAAAACTTCTTCCCTTTATACTTTTCATCTTGAAACTTTTAGACAAGTAGACCATCAACTCCACTTATAGTCATGCTCAACTCTATGTTGTGAGTACGTGTGACTAGCACCTTATATGTTTTAAGCTAAATCTTTTGAAGGATGTATCTTAGAACCACATGCATTTTTTGGATGTACATTTCAATTGTAGATGCCTCTGAAAGTCAATCTCTGCAATTCATCTTAGGTTTGTAAGTTCAGTCGTACCAATAATCCTTTGGGTTTTGTAGAAGCAATCAATAAACTCTTTCTTCAATTGCTCCCAACTATCAATGGACCCAAGCCATAGATCCGTGTACTGGCTAAAGGCATTTCCTTTCAATGATCGAATAAATTACCTGATAAGTTGATCATTATAAGCGGCAGCATCATTGCATGTTTCAATGAAGTGGGCAACATATTGTTTTGAGTTTCTTTTGTCATCAAATTGTTGAAATTTGGGCAGTTGGTAGCCTGTCGACATCTTCAAGCTGTAAAGGCTTAGAGCATATCAATGTTGATTTGGCACCTCTATTAGGTTTACTTTTGATGGTTCCTTTAATCAATAGAGATCAAGCTATCATAGGAAATTTAAAGCCCATTGACTACAAGCTTCTCTTGGTCATTGGGTGTCCATTTGGTGGATGTTTTAGTCTTGTCATGGACTTCGGGTGCTTTTCTACTGGCATCGCCATTATTTGACTTGTCTATTAAACTAGAAATTTGAAAGTCTTGTTCTTGACATGCTTGGCAAGCTATTTGATGACTTTATTTTGTGTAACTATTTGCTGCTCTAAGTTTGCGGCATTAATCATCATTGTAACTTGTTTGGACTTGATGAAGGAAAGAATGAGAGGTAAAGAACTCCTACTAGGTGTGTCAGAAATTTGTAAGACAAAACTATTGTGTAACAAGAAAAATTGTACAAGATTGACTTCATTTAGATCAAACTAAGATTTTGTGGATTCTATCTTTTAACTTTAATCATCTAATTCTTCATTCAAGAACGCTTGCTTGAAATTTGAATAATTTTTAAAGAAATGGCCTATATTTGATCTCTCTTGAGGGTTGTTAGATTTTTGATAATGTTAATATTTGAGTTTAATACTATGATTTTGGATTAGATGCTGAAATTGAAGACTTTTGACGAACAATATCTTGAATTTGGTGATGAATTCTTTAAATTTGATGAAGAACTTATTAAATGTTTTTAGAAATTTTAAAAAGAACTTGGAGAGAGTTTTTACCACCCTAAGTCTTTTGTTGCTTCAACTTTGTCTTTTTCATATGGTTTATTTCTTATTTATAGTTGTAAGAGAGATTATGAGGTCGTATCATTTTATTGGCATGGTACCGTCTAATTGGTCGTCACAACTTGAAATCTATCCAAAAATTTAACCAATAAGTTTAATTTTGTAGAGTTTTCATATCCCAGGCTTCTAATAGGATTTTATCAATTGACACTATTTGATTATCTAATTAAAATATAAAAATTTTATTTATTTATTTTAGCCTTAAAATGTGCTTTTAGACGAGTCCAACGTGTCAAACATATCGAATTTTGGTTTAGCTAAACTTCTGAGGCTTGATCAAACAAGAACCACTACGGGGATAAGGGGAACTAAAGGGTACATAGCTCTTGAATGTCTTCGAAAAATACCTGTAATAGTTAAAGTGGACGTCTATAGTTATGGCATCTTATTGTTGGAGTTGATTTGTTGTAGAAAGAACCTTGAAACAAATGTCAATGATGAGAATGAGGTCATTCTTGTTAATTGGGCTTATGATTGTTACAAAGCGGGGACAATGTGCTCGTTGGTAACCAATGATGAGGAGGCGATGAACAATATCATGCGATTTGAGAAGTTTGTGATGATAGGAATTTGGTGCACTCAAGAAGATCCATCGTTGAGGCCTCACATGAGGAGAGTACTGCACATGCTTGACGGATCAGTTGAAGTTCCCGCTCCTCCAGACCCTACATCATTCATTTAGGTCGAACTTTTCTTGCTCAGTGCTCTCAATCTTTGTCATAAATAAGGTTCATGAGTTGTTGTCTTTCCAATTGTATTCACACATGCATCACTCTTTGATGATGATTCTGCATATTATCTTGTCCAACTAAACTCAATCTATAGTTGGTTTGTGTTGTACTATAGTTTGCATAAGAATAATTTTAGTTTCGTAAGTAATCTTTACGTAGAATAACAATAGCATTTTGCACGTAGAGTTGGTGCAATTGTTCTTGTCTATTGTTAGTAGCAATCAATTATTGTGTCTTTAGTCAACTATTTGGGATCTGAGGTCTTTTCATAAACAAAATTCCTATGAAGCAAAACTTGATCAAATGAGTTCTCGAGTTTAATGATGCATTAGGAATCAAGACCCTAAAGCTATGTTCATTTTTAAGTGATGACCCCTTCTTCAGGTTGGCTCTAAACCCTAAAGACCGATTACCTTTCTCCCTAGGATAGCCCACGATCTATCCTTATCTAGGTTCACCTATCTTCTTTTAGCGTGCGTTGAAGTCTAAGCAAGCCAAATTATCCAAAGACAGGTAGTTCGAAAGGTCTACCATGTATATCAAGAACAACAACATTAATTGCAATGACAATAATTTATATGATATTAACGACGAAATTTAATTGTTTCTATGTGACATTAATGATATTATTGGTGATAACAGCAACAATTGCTCCAGACAGTAACAGTAATAAAGACTCAGTTGAAGCCAATGCTAATGAAGTGTTCTCCCATCCATGTATAGGTCAACGCGTAGCTACTATTGATGGAATCATTTGCTATGTTTGTTCTTAAATTTTATCCAGTCACCCATACTTCCGCCATTTAATTTTTAAAATTTTCTGTTTTCTTATTCCTATACAATTTTTTTAAAAAATAATTTAAAAAAAAACAAAATAAAACACACAAGCCATTACTTTTCATTCTCCCATGCTCCAGAAAATATTTTCTGTCCAGGAGACTAGATGATAAGCACATTAGACTCTATGAGAACTTAAGAAGAGCTTATCTTGTCATCGTCATAATCATCATCACAATCATCATTATTATGGGAATAACAATAAAACCGATAATAATATAAATAATAATGACAACAATAATTTTAATAATAACAAAACTATTTTTTTCAATTTATTAAAATACAAATACACCTAGTATCAATATTTTATTGTAACAACAATTACATTAACACCAAAAAACACTCTTTTTTTCACAAAACTTATCCAATTACCCCAATCATTTACATGTTATACTTTGATTTTTTCTTCACGTTTTTCTTTGAAAATCAATTCTCTAAAATAGAGTTGTCATCTAGTCGCAGCTTTGTTTTTGTTCACTCTATTCTCATTCTCTTTCTTTTATAAAATAAAAGGGAATTCACCATGATACCACAAAGTAAATGAACCTAAAAAGGACTAAAACATGCTTATTTTTGATTGCACAATGTATAGACTATGTTGGTTCTTAATTTCTACGGGTTTTTCCATTATAATTTACAAAATCTAAATATAATACACAACAAGTTTTTTTATACAAATTTAAATTTAAATTATTCCCTTTTTTACATTTATTTTCAAATATTCAAAATTCAATAATGATTCTTATTAACAATCAAATGTTAGTACCTATATATATATATATATTTATATTCTAAAACTTATAATTATCTCTACATATTATTTTATTACATTGTTCAACCATTATTAATTTATATATAATTATAAAAATTTAAATAAATCCAAATATTTTACTATTATAACCTTCCTATCAAACATATTTTTTTTATATCCAACAAAATACACATCATTTTCATTTCCTAACAAAATCACCAATAAAACATAACCATAATTATTTAAATATCATTACTTGTTAACAAATTTTTTATTTAATTTGCTCCTTTCTCAATGGTTTCATTTATTCCTCTATTTTATCTCAATTTTAATCACTACATCGTATTGTTTCAATCCCTTTTTAACTTTAATTTATTATGTCTTTTTTAGTTTTTTTAATCTTCAAAAGTTTTTAAATAACATAGAATTTATATCTACAAACTATTATCAATATAGTTATATAATTATTCATAGCACAGACTATTATATATTTTTTGTCTGCATCACATCAAATTCCCGCTAATATTTAAAATAGGAGGGAAGTAAAAATTGCAAATGCTTTCCAAATTCTCTCTCTCTCTCTCATCCTCGATTCCATAGCCGTTCCTTTCAAATCTCCCATCAGAGCCTTCCAAACTTCCCATTTTCGTCTCTCACGCGCGCACACGAACAGAGACGAAAATGGAGAGGAAGTTGAAGAGGGATAGAGAGGTGGTAGACGGAGAGGACTCCGTGGCTGTGGAAGAAACGAAGGGGAGGACGGAATATGATCTCTTGTGGAAGCGTAGGACCATTCGCTCGCAATATCGCAACATTGAAAACCGTATTAATGGTACGAGAATATTTTCTGGGTTTTTTCGGGACGGGCTCTGGTGTTTTTTTTCTGGGTCTTTCTCAAGTTTAGTGCTCGTTTTCTTGATTTTTCTTTCGATTCTTGTTTTTTTTTCTATTTCGTGTTTGGTGCAGAGGGGAAAGATGAGATTGCGAATGGGGATTCAGAGAAATTTATGTCTCTCATGAACGAAGTGGAAAACATGCATCAACACGGTATCAGGACTCTCTTCTCACGCTTTGTATGTAATCACGTGCTTTTGATGTTGACGTTCTTTTCCTTCGTTAGAGTGTTTAGCAATGTTCAATTTCCGTGGAAGTAAATTAAATATTAATTTGGTTTTGGACCTTTTCTGATACTGTCGTGGAAGATCTTTATCCATTTCCGGCTTAAGAGTGTTACTCATTTTGGCTTATTGTTGGCATACTTAAGATTATGCATTATTATAATGTCGGTTATTTTTAAGATAATTTCCTAAGATGCTAAATTACTTTGTCCAAGTTTCATGGAGAAAATCAATGATACTTACACTGTGATTTGTGAACCATCTATATAGAAAACCTATTGTCCTGATCATCAAATAAACATGTGCCAAGGCATGAGCTACTTATGTTTTTCCTTTGACATGTTTGAGATTTTTAAGGAGAGGCTGTGAAATTCATACATTCTCTAACTTAAGTATATTAATTAACCCATATGATTTCAGTCAACAAGCCAGGGGAGCAGGTGGTAGATGCAGAGGCTTTGCTAGAACTGACCAGCACGTTGGTTGCTTCTGTTAAAACACATATCGGTGGTGGTATCACCCCAGCTGAGTTCGTTTCTTGCTTGATCAGAGAATTTGCAAAGCAAAAAATCATGAAGGGGCTTTCTGAGAGTGCACCTAATATTCTGTGGAAAAATATCAGCTTTCTAGTTGCGCCTAGTTTCAAGAATGTACCAGGGTGCATGACAATGTGAGTGTTATCATATGTTCCCTATTTATGATCCTCTTAAATCTGGATATGAATTTTGGATGTGCATATAAACGTTTTAGTCTCGTGTTTCCTTGTTTGTTTGACTCACTAATCCTTGAAGGATTGGGCCTATGAAAAATGAACTAAAGCAACGGAAGTTAGTGGTTCGTAAAAGATCAAGGTTGAGAGAGGGGAAAGCTCGTCCAAAAGAGGTAGGATTTGAAATAAGTTTTTCCTGTTAACCCTTAGCGGATAATATATTGCAACCTATGTGCTAGGACGCTTTATTGCATTTTTTTTTTTTAATGTGAAGTAAAGGTTTTTCTTGATCAATTTTAGTGCTTTATTGTTGTGATCCACTTAAGTATTATGCATTTGCTTGGCATATTTATCGTTTTCTAAACCTTGTTGATCCTTTCTCATACACAACTCATTTTATCTATTCTTTTCCTGGTGGCAGGTTGAAAAGGCTGCTGAGGTGGCGACTGACACTGACAGGAACGTTCGTGTGATGTTTGAGATATTAAAGAAGGAGAAAAAAGTTAAATTGAAGAATTTGATGCTGAACAGAAACTCTTTTGCTCAGACCGTTGAGAACTTATTTGCACTGTCTTTCTTGGTGAAAGATGGTAGACTTCGCATGGATGTTGATGAGAATGGTTCCCAGATAGTTGGTATGCTTCTTGTTGACATTTTAATGAAATGTTATTGTTCTTCTTTTTTAGATTGCTACGAATCTATGACAGTATGAGTTTTCCTCCGCAGTCCCTAGCAATGGTCCAAGTGCAGAGGAAATTAAGAGTGGAGTAGCAAAAAATCACCAATTCATCTTCAGATATGACTTTGATGACTGGAAGGTATGCATTGTGAATAAGCCATTAGGATTTTGCATATTTGTAGCACTCCATTAATTTTTAATAGAAATGGCAGACTTATATCTCAGTTCTTGGAGTTTAAATCACACGAACTATTCGTTCTCCATGCACATTGGGTGTAACCACATGCCAATAAATTTTTGGATATAGATTTGAGTTTTTGTGACAGAGCAAAGGGAAATTCTAGTCTAGACTTGATTTGGGTAGACCCTGAGCAGGGCAAATGTCAAGACACTATTAGGGTTGGAACTACCCCTCATTAGAAGTGTGCATCTTCATGACTCTACCCTGCATTTAATATTGCAGCTGATGAGGAATCTGATACCTGAGGGAGAAGAACTGATGCCAGGAAGGGATGCATTCTCTGATGCAGCCTTTTCGAAAGCAAGAAAACAACCTGAAGATAAGTGTTTTAGCCAAGCAGAAGCAATTTCAATTGATTCTCAATTACAACGTTTGGCACCGGTCAAGAAGTTCTCAAGGAACTATGGCCATACCATGCTGAGTTCTGACTTAACTGAAATAGGGAACGGAGCCAAATGGAATTAGAATTCCAATAGTAAAAGATGCGTTTCTGTAAGACAATGATGTCCTTAACCTGTCCTTATTGAGATGGTTGCTAGTAATTTCTGCCTGAGGGCCGACTGAAGCTTTTGGCATGCATTTTGTGTATGAGTGATGGTGCTTGTAATTTCAGACTCAGGCTGATACTTTTGGCATGCATGTATATGCGTGTGTATATATGTTTATGTGGTTGGTGTTTGGTTTGTAATCAGCTACAGAGCTGAAACTTTTGGCTTGTTTATATACGATTTTGACAATTCAATTGGAATTGACAAATATTATGTTACGTTTTGGGCAAATTCTGGTTACATGCTTTTCTCCTATGTATTTTCGAGAGAAGGGACAATTTTCAAAGTAATTTTAGATGTAGTTGATAGATATTTGATTGGAGGAAAATGTGTTTCGTGCACACAATGTTACTGTGTGTATTTGCTACGCATATTTGTTTTTATTTTTGAATTCATTGCTTCACCTATCCTTTATATTTTTCTGAAATATTTTCACGTTTTCCCCCCCCACATAATTAAACACCAAATTATAAAATTTTCAATTTTAAGTAGCTTTTTTCTTCCATCTATTCAACACCTCAAAATGCATCATAGAAATAGTTATTTTTATAATTTGTCTAACAATAAGGCTATGTTTGGTTCCTTTTTTCTACTATTCATTCCAAATAAAAAATTTTAGAAATCAAATATCTTACTTTACAAATTTTATTTAAATTTAAATTCATATTTTTTCTTATCTTACTTTTTATAATTAATCAATTACATTTCACTCATTATACTTATTTCGCAATCAAACAATTTATATTTTTATAATTTTCTTATTCACATTTATATATATTAATACTCTATACATTTATATATTTTTATATCATTGTTACATATTAAATATATAATTTAAAATTTATCTCTTTTTTACAACTCAGTATCAAATATAATTTTTGTACCTATTCAAATCACAAATTTTTCTACCCATTATAACTAGGAACCAAACATAGCCTAAATATTCAGACATATATCTCAAATCATTTTTTCAATTAATTTGCGAAAAGGAGCTATGCGTCAGATTCTAATAAAACAAAGGATAGAATAATTTTACATGCATGCATTGCGAAAAAACTTGACATTCTCATCAGTATTCATACTGTTTGTTTTCATGATATTTGCTTTTCTTTCTCAATTTGTTTGTACTATTGCTTTTTAATGTCCGAAAAAGCCTTAAAAATAGCAAACATGTTACACATTGTGAAAGGGAAATCCGCTTGGTATTTCATTGATTGAGATGTAAGTGGTATAGATAAATCCCAACAAATTTTGCCCATTTGGATGTTCAAGACAACTATTTAGAAGTCCACGAAGTAACTTTGGTGGGCCAAATCTTAATAACACCACCTAAAGAATTATCCACAATTCTCGTGATCAGCTTGAATCACAAGATCTTGTCGACAGATAATTTGCTGTAAGAGCGTCCTCTGAGCCAGTTTTATGTTCATTTTCGGTGTCTGAATAACGTGAATTACGTAATTTGATCGTAAATGCAAGGGTGCATGCACGCCCATGCATCCACGTAAGCTTATAACTTCTGCACGAGACTAACAAATCGGATTGATGTTCAAAGGATTTTATCAAACTGCATATCAACTGCTGCTCTCTCTGGTTTTATATGTCGCAGTAAAAACACCAAACAGTGTCCATGAGAAGGATTAGTTCCAACAGTGATTAGCCAACTTATTATACATTTGAAAGGACATCCATCCTATGTTTTTGTTTTTTTTTTGACATATCGTTAAACAGTGTAGTATGGATCTGTCACTATCCCCATTTGAATTATAATATGAAATATATCCGCAATGTTTCTTTGCTAATTTTGATGGATGGAAATAATGAAAATTTTGCTGAACATAAAAAATATTTTTAATTGAAAAATTTTGATGAAAATATACAATAATTTCGATTTATTTGAATTTGAGTTTTTCTATATAATATATATATATATATATATATATATATAAAATTGGATGATGCATATAGGGTTTTTAGGATATAAATATATGTGCATAAAAGTATTGATTTAATTATATTCAAGTGCAATAGTTGGCTTTTAAATATTTATGTATATTTGTGAGAGTGGAAAATTTTAATTTGAATTTAAATGAAAATCTTAAGTTCTCATATATTTGTTTTGTCAAAAATTTTAATGGTTACAAGCCCGTCAACATTTTATTCCAAAATCCAAACAAAGCCGTTAACTTCTCCTTATTGTATGCTACTATTAAGTATGATACTCCAGACCCATGTCTGGATGTTTATTTTAATTTTAATTTATTTGCTATTTTGTTAAGAATGCTTTTCTGGTACCAAGTATATTATAATTTGATTTATGTTTTTATGTTAACGGACAATTATTTATTTATTAATTTATTCAATGGAATATTGTGGAGACATCCAGATTTAATGTCCTGATCCAACTCAACTTTTGAACTGATCAAACTGAGATATGGTGAAAGTAGAGTAAGAACTGGAGCTTTATTAGGAGTCTGTTACATAACAACTCTTTTAAAAACGCCTAACGAGGACTCTTTGCTCTTGCACCACAAATATTACTTTCCAATAATTAAAGCTTCCGGGGAAATTCGTATTGTCATTTAATATTTTGATTATACTCTGAAACAAAAGAGAGAAACAGCCATTGCTTGGTTTGATCAGTTGCCCCAACAGAAGAATTTTTATCTGCTTTTTTTGTTGTTGTTTTTCTCTCCCAATTTTGGTTTTCTTTTACCATAAATGACAACTGGTTTTGCTGGCCCTGAGTTTTATCCGGCAAGCCGAGTGATTTTCCGGCCAAGATTCCGACTTGCGCACATCGGTTCACGATCACCGGAGACGAGCACTAGCACCATTCCGGAGCTCCTTCTTCAATCTCTGATCAAATTCAGGAAAAGGTAATAAAATAACATGTGATACATAGTATGGCTACCAATCTTTTTATTATTATTATTTTTTAATGCTGTTGAAGAAAACAAAACCTACCCTGGAAATTTTGAAAGATATAAACTGTTGAACATGGCTGGTGACGAATTTAATTTATAAGATTTAGTAAAAAGACAATCTTAGAAGAGGGCAAGTTATTTTCATGCTGTTGTTAGACAGTAGGGCAAATCAACTTATGCATGCTTGCCGAGCTATTTAATGAAGTGACGGATCCAATTTGTGGCCAAATATTCCTGTTGAGCCCTCTCATGCCATTCCATCCACTAGCTGTCCGGAGAAAACCTGTTTCCTACGAATAAGTGGCACTGAAAATGACCCTTCTTGCCAGCCTTAATGCTTGCCACTTTCTGCATGGTGCTCTACAAATTTTAGTCCTCTTTGCCAACTATCTTTCAGATCATCAGCCTCTGCCTCTTTGGCTTCCCATATCTTGAGCGTTTTTCAAGGCATAACTTGCCCTCTCCTTATCAATTTTGTTCAAACTTCGTGACTAGGATGGCGTTTTATTTGCTTTTATTACAATGCTGTATTGGATTTTATGTGCCATTGAACTCAAAATACATCAAGATCAAAAACTAAATAATCCATGTATTGCTAAAACTGTTTCATCATGTTTTTTTTTTTTTTCAGATTTCTTTATCCATTCTAGCATTGTACTATACGTTATGGTGTTTCGAATTTCGTGGATTCATCTCCAAAACATGTTCATCTTGTGATGGTTATGTTATTCGCTCTGTTACTTTTTGCATAATTTATGGTTTTGTGGAAACTAACTTTGATCATTTGCCACTTCTTCACCACGGCATCTGTCTCTGATAAAGTCCTTACTGCAGATTAAGATCTGATTCACTTCAATTGACTCCCTTGCACTGATCATGGAGACTGCACCAAAGGTCAGCATTACATTTTCTTCCCTTCAACAGCAATTTTGTTTTGTATTGCAACAACAACACTGTAGGACTTATATAAAGCCTTGAATAAGGTGATCGGCATCTCGAATCAGATTTCTGTTGATGAGAGTGTTTAGAGATCACCTTATTTTAGCCTACGTTGATCGATAAAAGTATGAAAAGTTCATATTTCTTTTCGCATTTTTCTTGGTTCCCCTTGCGAACTTGTATTTTAACTCTGATTTTTCAGGGAGCTGAAACCTTCAACATCCAAGAAGCACGGCCCATGAGTGGAAAAGAAACAAAAAGCAGCACTGAAAAGAAAGGTTCAGGAGGCTGGGGTTCAGCATTGCTTCTGCTAGGTACTTCTCTTCTGTTCCAATAGTATCCGACTAAATGTGCTCAATATACTTCTCTCAGTTTTCCCTCATTCAATGTGCTTTCTTGATGGCGCAGCCAATCAAGGGCTGGCTACACTCGCGTTCTTCGGTGTGGGGGTGAACCTGGTTTTATTCTTAACTCGAGTAATTGGACAAGAGAATGCTACTGCAGCTAATAATGTCAGCATATGGACTGGAACTGTGTACTTGTGCTCCCTTGTAGGAGCATTCCTCAGCGATTCCTACTGGGGCCGTTATCTCACTTGTGCTGTTTTCCAAATCGTCTTTGTTGTGGTAAATTATACATAATTGAAGAACCCAATAAAGTTTTTATCCATTTTCTTGCATGCTTCTTATTCATCTCAAGACATATCCCTTGTGGACTTACAGGGCTTGGTGCTTATATCCTTGTCTTCTTGGCTTCTATTGCTCAAGCCTCATGGCTGTGGTGATGGGAAACAACCCTGTGTGCACCCTTCTTCATTTGGCACAGCCATGTTCTACTTGGCCATATATCTAGTGGCCCTTGGCTATGGAGGCCACCAGCCCACCATAGCCACCTTCGGGGCTGATCAATTCAATGACTCAAATCCCAAGCAGAGGGGCTCAAAAGCAGCTTTCTTCTGCTACTTCTACTTTGCACTCAACACCGGCTCCTTGTTTTCCAACACCGTGTTGGTGTTCTATGAGGACAACGGCAAGTGGACGCTTGGCTTCTGGGCCGCCACCTCCTCAGCTGTCCTCGCCCTGGTGGGCTTCCTGCTCGGCTCCCCTGGATACCGGTACATTAAGCCTTGTGGGAATCCGATCCCCCGAGTGCTACAAGTTTTTGTTGCTGCATCCAGGAAATGGAATGCAACACTTGAGGAAGGGGAGGAATTGTATGAAGTCGAAGGGCCGGAGTCTGCCATCAAAGGAAGTCGGAAAATTTGTCATACCGGTGAATTTAGGCGAGTGGCAAAAGCCCCTTAAAACTATGATTATCTGTGTTTTATATGAGTGTAGATTAGTGGTGACTTTCTAAACTTAAGTTGGAAAATTTGTTTTATTCAATCTAAGTTTAGCTGAGTGTGTGGGTATGAATTAGTGATGGCTTTCCAAACTTAATTCAGAAAATTTGTCCAATTGATGGATCTAGGCAAGCGTCAAAAATTTCTTTCAATTTAAATCTAACTACTGCAAGTATAGACCAGTGGTGGTTTTTTAACTTAAAATTCATGTTCCGATGTATTACACTAGCTGGTGATCTGATCAATTTCTTTGAAAACATTTTCAGTTGTCTTGACAAGGCTGCAACGGTGACAGAAAAAGACCGCCGCGGCAAGGCAACTCCATGGCGGCTCTGCACCGTGACCCAAGTAGAGGAAGCCAAGTGCATCCTCCGGATGATACCAATCTGGCTCTGCACAATCATATACTCCGTGATCTTCACCCAAATGGCGTCCCTCTTCGTGGAGCAAGGCGACGTAATGGACTCCCACATCGGCAGCTTCCGCCTCCCCGCCGCCAGCATGTCGGCGTTCGACATCTGCAGCGTCCTCCTCTGCACCGGAATATACCGTCAGATCCTCGTCCCCGTGGCGGGCAAGCTCAGCAGCAACCCCAATGGCCTGACGGAGCTCCAGCGCATGGGCGTCGGCCTCATAATCGGGATGCTGGCGATGATCGCGGCCGGTGTGACCGAGGTACATAGGCTGAAAACGGTGGTGCCGGGGCAGCACGGCAGCACGATGAGCATATTCTGGCAGATCCCGCAGTACGTGCTGGTCGGGGCGTCGGAGGTCTTCATGTACGTCGGGCAGCTGGAGTTCTTCAACGGACAGGCCCCCGACGGGATCAAGAGCTTCGGGAGCTCGTTGTGCATGGCATCGATGTCCCTGGGGAACTTCGTGAGCAGCCTGCTGGTGAACATGGTGATGGGAATCACGGCGAAGAACAACATGCCCGGATGGATTCCGGAGGACCTCAACACGGGGCACATGGACAGGTTTTATTTCCTAATCGCTGTTTTGACGGCCGTAGATTTCTTCATTTACTTGGGCTGCGCGAATTGGTATAAATGCGCGAATCTCGACGAGAGCGGCGGCGGCGGCGGCGGCGATGAGGCGGAAACCGAGGAGGACGGCGAGCGGAAAGAGGAAGAAGTAGTGAATAGGGTTTGAGCATTGAACCCCCATTGGATCTTTCGGGCAATATTTTCTGATTTTTATCTACCTTAAACTGTTTTTCAGTTATTTAACGTTTTTTTCAGTTAAGATTATGTAGTTAGTAGTTTAATGCTTCAGAAACTTTTAAGATTCACTCAACAATCACAAATTTACAATTCAGCAACATGAATTCCGTGAAATAAATCAAAATTTGGAATGTCTTGGAACAGCAAGTCATGTAAAGAATACCCAAACTATTTGATCCATCTTTTGTTTTTTTTTTGGCCTTTGAGATGGATTCCGTTTCTTTATCTTGCCCTTACACGAAATAAGCATTAGTTGCAAGTCTCGTTATAGTAATTAATCACTAAGAATGAAAATATTCCTCCATGCACATGACTCTATAGTAAATCAGAAATCAAGAAAACATGTAATGATCTTGCACTTTTGGACACGGGCGTTATTCCATCAAATTGCTAAACTTGAACTAATTAGGCTCGAAAATGTTTTTGAATCTAATTGAATTCAACCTATGCTTTCACTATTTGATTTGAGTTTAAATCTGACTTTCAACTTTATAAAGTAGTGAGCAGCTAGCAAGTTGGGGTTATTATCCAAATTCGACTTGATTACAACCCCATTTGGAGAAAGTAAGGTTGTGAGTTTCTCTACGTTCTAACCGCATTATTCTTGATCCCCATGTGCATAGTTCTTGTTCCTATTGATGATGCATCTTCATCATGCAAATTTTTGCTTGTTTGCGAGTTAGGTTGCAATATAAATTTCAATGAATATTATATATATATCGTATATATCATATATATATTGATAAAATATTAACAAGGATTATTGTTGTTTTGATTATTTCAAACTATAGATTAAAACTTTTAAGCTATGTTGTTGTAAACAGAAGTTTGGTCTAGTGCATTTAAAGTTGGATTTGTACTAGATTCAACTTGAAGTTATTTTGGATTTAAAATTCAATCAAACACAATAGAAATTGATCCATCTTTTAAATTTTTTAGGTTTTCCTTAGGATGTATTTATATATAAATATATATTACTATACTCCCTCCATTTTCATATTTTTAATATACTTCTCTTAATTTTAATTTAATTTGTTTTTTTTTTCAAATCTCTTTCTTTATCTATCATTTTATGAATTTATAAATTGTATAAAATATATATTAAAATATATTTATTTATTTGCTCACAGCATGGTGTATTTCGCAATTTTAATGTTTTTTCTTTCAATCCCATTTAGATTATAATCTATTCTGTTTTCCTTATTCAATTTATTCCTCTCCCTTTTCTTTTAAATGATATAAAATTTATATTTAAAAAATATTATATTCATTTACATCACATGCATCTTGTGTGCCTTTTAGCACTAAGATGCACTAATGTATAAACTTTTTGTGAATTTTAAACTAAATATTTTGTATTGATATTATTATTTAAGATATATTTTTAATCATTTAAAAGATTTAAGTTATATACTAAGATTCTAATCATTTAAAATATTTTTTATACTATAATTATTTTGTAATACGTTTGTAACTATAATCAAAGATTTTTAGTAAATTAAATTTAAACGTTAATTCTTTTCTCATGTCAGACCACTTTAATTGAAATAAAATTATATATTCATTGATTAAAATTTGATAATAGATAAATTTATGAGAATGACTTCATTGAATTGCTGTAATAAACAAATTTAATGATACTGTGTATATGCTTAAAAATAAATATACCCTTTTTAAATCTGGTATTTTAATAACTTTAATCTAATTTTTCTTATAAAAATTAAAATAAAATACATTTTAATTTTATATAGTTATTTCACAATATTTTATATGCCCATTTATGTACTGGATTAAAAAAATTAAAATGCCTCCTTAGGGAATATGTTCCATTCTGTCCTGCCTGAAAGTGACATTAGTTGCAAAACTCATCCATGTTTGCGCCTTGCCACTGTTGACAAACTGAGCCCAAAAGGGCCCAATGGGCCATTAATGGCCCATCAAAATCTAAGGCGGTGAATCGCGAAGACTGACAACATATCGCTATAAGGATGCCCGCGCACGTGAAAAATTTTTATGAACCACATTTAAATCCCTCTTTCGCATCCGCGCCAGCCCATTGTTTTCTCTCCCTAGGGTTTTATCCCGTCTCGAATTTTCTGTATAATTTGATTTCTATCTCTGGGTTTCTTCTTTCTTTCTTGTAGATTTCAAGTTACTCGTGTTACTCTTCTGTGGAAATTTCTTTAGTTTGTTTGTCTTTTTCTATTTTTCCTTGTTCGAGAACAGCATCTGGAGATGGAGTTTGGGGGTTCGAATAAAAGAGGCAGACCCGAAGGTGGGCTCAATGACAATGGTGGTTTCAAGAAATTTAAGCAAGGTGCTTCTTTTTTGCTTTAATACTCAAGCCTACATGTTTTCTTCTAGCCAAATCAGGGATTTTTATTTTTTATTCGCCCTTTGTGCTTCGTTCTCGTTACGAGGCAGTCTTAAGGTGGCTACAATTTTCTATATTTGTATCTTGCCCTATGGAGCATGTGAAGTCCAGCCTTTTCATTCTATTTTAGATCTGTATTATTCTGGGTTTTTTTCGGATTGCTCTTTTAACTTTTCGTGTCTTTTTAAGTGTTTTTTTTATGCACGGACGATTGTACGGGATTGTTCATATGGGGACCGTTGGATCTTGTAACTAAACTTGTAACTAAATGAAATATTTGTAAGCTGAAAAAATAGGAATTTCAGATTCAAAAGACGTGACACTTTGGGCAACAATTTGTGATTAAAGTTTAAAGCAGCACACTATATTTTCTAATTGGATTATTGTAGTGGTGGCGATATGCCCGTAGTCTGTGATTAAGCTTTTTATTTAATATTTTGTTTAAGACAATTTTGATGAAATTTGTTTTTGGTAATAATACTGTTTTTGTACCATATTTTAAACATCCCAAATGAGAGTAGTTATTTCCTCTTGTTGTTCACCAGTCACAAAATCATTAACTAGCCTAAAAGCCTTGTAAGGCCCTGTACATATATAATCAAAGGCATTTTTTTTAATGTTGTCATCATATCAGCTG
This sequence comes from Avicennia marina, assembly GCA_019155195.1. NCBI lineage: Eukaryota > Viridiplantae > Streptophyta > Magnoliopsida > Lamiales > Acanthaceae > Avicennia > Avicennia marina. The sequence goes on along the minus strand of CM032783.1, from coordinate 1,531,502 downwards.
TATATATTTCTTTAATTATACAATTTTGTTGTTAATTTTGATGAAAGTACGTCTTTAAAAATCTGGGAATTAATAACTCATATAAATTTTAACTGAAGAAAACTATTAATTTTCTGCAACAGAAACGGAGTCCTTTACAACTGGTATAGGAAGCAAATTGAAGCCATGCACAAAGTTTTTCAGGTTGTAATCTTAACCTATCTAAAATTAATTTTTTAAGTGCAATTTTCGTATCCTGGTAATGATTGTGAAAAATGGAATCTAGCTTTGCTCCTTTTACCTTAGAGAATAAAATTATTTGGACTAATGAGTTGGGCATCTAAAGTTTTGCAGCAGGTTATACTCTTGGTTAATTGGTAATGACGGCTATTGAATGGAAATGGATGAATTAACTACTTGCTCGAAGTGATGTAACGTCTATTGAATGGAAAGGCTCATTAGGGAAATTACCGTTGAATCATTCAGTTGCTGAGACATAAGCTAATGAAAAGATCAAAGGGATGCAATTATTTGGTATCAACTTGGTTATACTGGTATTATGGTGCAAATTTTAATGCATCTATGCAAATGACTCAATCCACTTACTAATGGAAAATATTGAATTAGCTTTTGGCTGCATCTGAGCTTGGGCTATTGCGGTTGGTGTTCTCCTGTGGTCTGCAGTTCAAGCTTCTCAGTGGGTTTGAACTTCAGGGACCTCTGTTGTTGCTGTAGTTTTGTTTAATTATGTCTGAAGGGGCATGCAGCTGGCTGAATTTATTTCTATACTGGATTCTTTATATCCATTGAAGTTCACAACATAGTTGCTGTTTCTCTTGTTGATTCTATGATTTGATGATCTTGATTGCCATCCTTACCAAGCTGCTTATCATTTCTTATTCTTTGTCATTGTTACTGAAGAAGGGTTCTTTTATTGGTAGTTTTACATGCCTGTCATCTTTATCAATGTGCTCTAAAGCAAAATCTCATATTGAGTTTCAGTTTATGGAACTACTGCATCTGGTTTGAGTTCTTAAGATGAAGTGAGAGATGATAAATCAGATTTCTTGGGCTAACCTAACTTGTCATTCGAAGTTTGTAAGAGTTTCTCATATGATTATATTCCAAAAATTGATTCAGGTTTGAACTTGGTGGTACTCCATTCAAGTCTTTAGGCATTACTTGTGTTACACAAGTTGATACCAACTTACCGTGCTTTGTGAGTTATGCTCATTGGTTGTGCTATTAGCTGGCATGGTTCTCATTTAACTTCATGAAATATGTAGGTCTGAAGTGAAACTTGTGCCAATTTTTGATAGTAATTTTTCGACAGTGCCGGCTCATTATCGTATGAAATTGTTTTATGTTGGATTTAATTATTTATTATTGCAGTTAAGGCCTGTGGTACTGTTTGTCATACTTATATGTGCTAAACTTGGACCCTGAACGATGGCCTGGCTACTGTAATGAAATTGCGTACTTTTCCTCTCCAAAGGATAAAACAAGCTTATTGGACTTATTGATTATTATCTGCACTTCATGCATATCTTTGTTGCCTAAACCAAACATTTTTTTTTTTTTGTTACAAAGCTAAAATAGAAGTGCCTATTTTCCCATGTTCTATTGTCCTGTTTTATTTTGTGCAACATATGCTACAGAAGTATGTTGTTGCATGTTGGGGTTCTCAGAAAACCTTTTTCTTGATTGGATACCGTAATTGTCTGTAGTTTGTACTTTGTAGTGGTTGATCTTATGTTGTTGATCTGTATGTTCCTTCATGTTAAGCATTGTTTTCTTTATCACATGTTTGTGGGAACCCATGGTGTACCTAATAGCTAAGTTCTTATTGCATAGAAAAATGGATCTCTGGATGCCAGCTTGCTATATGCATTATTGACCAGAAGTAGTAGGGGCTGAAATGATGTATTTGTCGCATGATATTTTACTGAAACTGCCATTACTTGGGCCTGAAATTGTATGGTATTATTTGCCGTGCACTGTATTTGCGTTAGTTTGGTCTTCCTTAAGTTGGAAATTAATGAATTCTACACTGCAGTTGAGCTGTTTTACTTGTGATATGCTGATTGATTTGCATGCATTATGTACTCTGTTGCCACATGTTCTTTTGCTCAATCTTGTTTAATTTTATGCAGTACTTCTGGTTGTCCTTTTGGGGAGGGATGCCACTTCTTGCATTATGTCCCAGGTGGCATCAAGGCCGTCACTCAGATGCTTGGCAGCAATCCTGCCCTTCCAGCTGCTCCTAGAAACCCAGTAGTTCCTCCCTCATTTCCTGAAGGAACCTCTCCGGTTGTTAAAACTCGCTTGTGCAACAAATATAAAACAGCGGAAGGGTGTAAGTTTGGGGACAAATGTCATTTTGCGCATGGTGAGTGGGAGCTTGGCAGGCCGACGGTTCCATCACATGAGGATCCTCGTGCTATGGGTGGAAGATATGGTGTTGGTCGAATGGAGGCAACTCCCCCAAATTTTGGTGTTGCAGCAGGCTTTGGGGCCTCAGCCACTGCAAAGATAAGTGTTGATGCTTCACTGGCAGGAGCCATTATTGGCAAGGGCGGGGTGAACTCCAAGCAAATCTGCCGTGCGACGGGAGCCAAGCTCTCCATAAGAGACCACGAGTCAGATCCCAACTTAAGGAACATAGAACTCGAGGGTACATTTGACCAGATCAAGCAGGCCAGCCAAATGGTTCGAGAACTTATACTGAATGTTAGTGCAGCTGTAGGTCCAGCCTCGAAAATCCCCGGCCCTGCCCCTGTTAGCAACTTCAAAACAAAACTATGTGAAAACTTTGCCAAGGGATCCTGCACTTTTGGGGAGAGGTGCCACTTCGCACATGGAGCGGAAGAATTGCGCAAGTCGGGCTTGTGAATTACTGTTTGTTCTAATCTATTGCATTTTTCTGCTGCCATGGTGCTTTGCTTAGATCTTGTTGCGACTTCAGGTTTTGTCTGTTTTCCCATCGTCATGGAAACCAACAGTTGACGCTTTTATATTAGAGTTTCCCCACTTAATCGCGACAGCTATTAATTGGTCATTCTCTTCCAACAGTGATAGTTTTGTTGATTGCTTAAATCTATATGAATGAAAAAAGACAGGGTTCATTTGTAGTTAGGTAAAGATCGGGTTGCGTTCGAAATGAGTGCGAATGAATTGGGTTTAGGAGATATTAGTTGTAAGAAATAAGCAATAAGCGAGAAAAATTTTTTGTCTATATTTTAGAAGAGGGAGTATAATGAAGGATATTTGGAAGAAAATTTTGTGAAAGAAAACTAGGGGAGAGAGAGAAGGGAATGAAGACATACAGTGACAAAGAATTGAGAATGGAAAATGGGAAAAAAGTTTGAAGTTTAAATGTTAATTTTTAAACTCTTTGTTTATTTAAAATATAAAATTGCAGCATATGAATAGGTAAAGCTTATGTGGCGCGGGTTTTTCTGAAATCCAATGCCATAATGTAGCTCCGTGGCGAGCTACAATAGCTACGGGGCTTACAACTAGAAATATTTACTTATTTATGTTCAAATAATTAAGCTCAGATGTGATGACTAATGGAAGTTAATTTTCAGTTTGCATTCGTTTCTAGACAGAAATAGTTAATTAGTACAATTTAAATTGTGTAGGACAATTCTTTCATTATTGAACTCAACAAAACAGTCTCCTAACTTCGTGAGTAGGGATGTCTTATCAAATAAAAATTTCAAAGATGGTATTATAAGCAAAATCTGGGTATATTTTGTTTTATTTCTAAAGTTGGTTTTGGATTAGATTAACTTTGAGCTTATATTGAATTTATAATTCAACCAACGCAATAAAGATTAACCCATCCTCAAAAATTTTAAATTTAAGTGGATAGAAAATTTTCTCAATGAAAATAATTTATATGTCTTTTATGATTTTTTGTTTTACAAATATGTCAATAATTTAAGAAGTATAAAAATAATTTTCAATAAGAAACATAAAATGAAAAAAAAAAATAAAAAGAGCTAGAAGAAAAGGAAAAAAAAAACTAGAAAGAACTAACTTGGAGAAAAAGAAGGAAAGAGAATGAAAGAGAGAGGCGAGAAAAAAATATATAAAACAAAGCAGAGTGAAACTTGTCACTTTCTCTTAATGCTAGTCCACTACTGTTGAGTGTGAAGTCTACCAGACTGCTTGGGAGTGACTAATTAGAGAGGAAAAAAGTTATTTTGATAAATAAAATGCTTGGAATTGTGGATTTTGATAAGCAAAAATAGTGTGAATTTGTATATGGACAGATTTAGTCTCTGAAATGAAACATTATTTCTTAATCGATCATGTAATTGTCCACAACCTTTATTTTTTTTGCCTTCTCATCTGTTCACTTCATGTCCCTTTTTGTGTGGGAACCCTTCGTCTTAGGTTGTCTACAGCCATACTCATGCAAATGTAGCTTCTTGATTGGCTCAACTCGAGAACTTGAATACATGGGTTTCAATTTTTGGACATAGATTAGGTGGGCCTCTGGTTGGTTACTTTCTAGATTTCACACACCATACCATTGTGTTGTAGGTTTACTTCACTATATTTAAAATACCAATTATTTAATGACCAGGGTTAGCCATTGTATTAGCAACCTTTTTCTGTCACTCATGTGGAAGTCTTTACAATCAATTTTCGGATTGTCAAGAATAAATTGTCGAAAGCATGATACACATTGGCCGAATATTTGTGATGAAGTTTCCACTCATTTGGCTTTTTATTTGTGAAATATCCCCGACTTATGCTGGTCGATTTCAAAATTAAATAATTATCAGTGACGAGTAGTACATGCAAAGAATATTTTGAAATTTGCTAGGGAAGCAAGAAAAAATTAAGCAGGTACGAAGTTCATTATTAAAATTCAGAAAAAGCTCTAGCTATGTTTGTTTCCTCATTATCTATTATTTATCACCACTTAAAAATCTTACAAATTAAATATCTTACCAAACAAATTTTTATAAAAATTAAATTCAAAAATTTTACTCTCTCTATCTTTTACTTTTTATAATTAACTAATAATTTTTTTAATCATAATATTTATTTACAATCTAATCAATACCTATCTCTATAATTTTTCTACTTACATTCATTTTTTTAATCATTTTATAAATCTAATATACTATCACATCATCTAATTATGATTACTTATTATATATATATATATGTATGTATGTATAATTCTTCTACCAATACAAATTTTACAAATCAAGCATAAATTTCCTCCAATTTAAATCACTCAAATTTTAAGACCCACACTGATAACAAACCAAACATACCTTTACCTTTAATTTCTGTAGGCTAATTTATTTTTATATGATAATTGTTCAGGTTGGAAATAATTATCTGTATGATTAGATATTATCATCGGACTTTGATACTACCTTGATTGTAAAACATAAATTTGTATTATTTTCCTTAGTCTATACTCTTACACCATATAAGCTATATTATTAAGAGTTCGAATTTAATTTTGTTATTCATTGTAAATTTGCAATATTACTTTTATTATTATATTTACACAATTGCCATTCATTAAAGAGACCAAACACCTTAAATATAATTATTAATGCACTATTACTTTTACTCTATAATAGTATACTATCTTATTATAGAAAGAAAATGTTACACAATAAAAAATTACACAAGTATCCTTATTTTAAGTTTTTTTCTCCCTTTCTTTTTCTTTTTCTTATTTTTATTATTTCAATAACCTTATCATTTGTAAATAAATTTTCACAGACATAGGCTGTGCAATATTACTAGTATATTATTAAGATTTTGGTACTATGTTGATTACAAAAATATAAATTTACACTATTATCTTAATTAGGTAATGTGAACATACACTATATATCCATATGTACCGTACGTTAGAGGGAGGATTTACCTTTTGATAGCCAAATGTCGATTGACTAAAATGCCATTCTCCTCTTTATATTTATATTTATTTTTTTGTATTTAATTCATTTCATTTCTTTAAATTTCTTTTTCTTCGAACATTTTGCTTTCTCTCTCATTTTGTACCAAGTTTTTTGACTCAATCTTGATTTTTAAATAATTTTATGTTATTACCAAGATCATAAAAAATAGTGTGTATATATATATATATATATATTTAATTATGTACAAATATTGTACGTGCGGTTTTACTAGTTATTACAATTTTCCTGGTTTTGCAGAGGGGGAAGCCAGACGGACACAATTGGAACCTACCTCTCCTCATAATAGATTACTGATTAAGTTATTGGAAATCATAAATGTGTGATCAGAAATAAGGTCTATATGATCAGATATTATTATTAGATTCTTGGTTCATAATTGCTAGTATGTATTTATTGGGATATGAAGGGATGCTGCAGCTGTGCTTCTCATAGCTTTCCATTTATTTGCTAATATTCTTGATTGTGTTGGTCAGGAGACAAACGCGATGGGATGTTTTGCCATTTAATATTACTGTTTGCTATTAAAATCCTAGACCCTCAGCAATAAGTGACATTCTCATAATATATCTACCTTAATGATGCTTTCAAACATTTTTCATAAATGCATTTCTTGCCCAAAATGCAGTCTCCAAAAAAACCAAAAAAGAAAAAAAAACGAAGACTTCACATCAATATATAATATTACGAAAATTGATATATTGCATTAATGCATCGTCATTATGTTTTAATTTTTATAAAAACCAAAACTAGGGGTATGCATGGATGAGTTGATGATAAAAAATTCTGTCCAATCCCAACATAAGCGGGTTTACAAAAAATTAAACTATAGCAGGTTGCAAATCTTTTCAAATTGAGAGATTTGAATCAATTAGTTTATTCTTATTCAATAGTTAAATTGGCGATTTTGGGGGTTATAATATATATTGTTTTAAAATAAAATTAGTGTTGCACACAATAGTACTTTAAATATTTTAAAATTTGATTGTTTAATATATTGTATGAAAAACACCACCCTTTTAATAAAGAAATATTGAAATTTATCATAGATATTAGTTTTTCAATTGTATGTTGTTAATTAGTTTATATTCATATACGTAGGTTGCAATAAAAAATAAAAAAAATTATTCATAAATATTATCTAAAACTAATAGAATAATAAAGAAGAAGAGAACAAATAAATATTATTCAATAAGTTATTTTTATAAAATAAATGTGTGAATAAAAAAATATTGAACGTTCTTGATGCATGCATTTTGTATATATGAGTGTGGAACCTAGAGAGTTAATTTGTGTCCATTAATTTGCCTTCTTATGTATTAGTCAAATTAATCAGATTAAATGCAATGTAACCAAACATTAACAACAACGAATTTAGCTACCATATAATAACTCTTCTAGAAAGAAATATCAAAAGGTTTACAATGTCAAAAAATTAGCTCCTCGCATTATAATGTGTCCTATTTCATTCAATTACAAATAATTGTCAATTTAATTGGACTTAATCAGACAACGTAAAGATTTGAATTCTTCCAATGAACATATCAATCCATAGTGAGCAATTTTCTCACACAAATCCCTTAATCCCCACTTCCATTATTCTTGAAGAATCTATGATGTGATTATGTCTGAGATTATGAAATGTCACTCCAGTTACCCTCCCAAAACCATAATGTACTAAGATTGGTCAGATTATTAAAAATAGCGTACACATTAATCTGAAATTAACAGTGCAAAGACAATTACTCGTCAAATATAACCTAACTTGGTCGTAATCGTAAACTCAAGGCCTCAGACAATGGTGTTTATAAGCCCATCATAAATATAAAGACAAAAGAAGTACTTGCTCTACAGTTTGATGCTTAGAATTTGATGGTGAAGTATCTATCCTTATATTCTATGTTATCCCCTCAAAAACCCATTTTCTTGTTCTGTCTCTTTTTCATTTTTTGTCCGTGTTAAGTTCTTTTTAAGCAAAAAAGTTCACCATTCCGTCATGCGGTTGTATCATGCAGCTGCAGCAGGGAGAGATGCGTGTGGTCGCATCAGAATAGCAGTAGAATTTCAAAGTCACAGATCTGGTTATATTAAGACATGAAACTAGCGAGAATTGAATATAATTTGAGGTGCGGACAACTCCAATCTATGGACTTATCACAACCTAAATGGTTAATTTTTTTTGTTTTTTCTCATGTCTTTATCAGTTAGTGAGATTTTTTTTTTTTTTTTTATAAATATAATATTATGATTTGATGATATGATTTTTATACAGGGGGGATAATATTAGTTTTTAAAAAATCGTATTTATGCTGGCGAGTTTATGTACATATAGGTCATAATTTGATTTTAAATAAAGATAATAATTAAATTTTGAATATTAAGTGTGTGTGTATGTATATATATATATGTGTGTGTGTGTGTGTGTGTGTAGAAAGAATATATATTTTAGATTGTTGTGTGTTTGATTTATTTCTTTTGGTTCAGAATTAATAGAAACGAAGGCCTACACTTTTTTGAAAGCATTTTTTGTAAAGTAAAAAATAAGGTGTGTTTTGAATGAATGTTTATAAATAGTGTAAAGAAAAAGTCAGGCGCATATTATATATATATATATATTAAATTTAATTTTGGTTTGTGTATTTTTTGGACCAAAATGTGGTTTAGTAATTCATCCAAACAAAGGCTTTTAGTGTTCAAAAAATGTAAAAATTTAAATTTTATCCATTTTTTTGCTGTGTTCTTTATTTGTTTTTAGGTTTTATAATTTTCTTAAGAATGTTATAAAAGCACAATTACTAATATTTAATAACCATGTACTCATTTATATAAAATTGTTGCATTGCTCAAAAATAATTAGAAATATATGGCTATGTCTGTTTTCATTTTTTGATGCATGTTTTTCAAAACTTATATAAAAGTAAAAGAGAGATAAGAATAAAAAAATGTAACGAGTACAACGTGTGTTTTTGAGGTGAAAGAATGAAAAACCATAGCCATAAGATATTTTACATCCTTTAATCATTAAAAAATTTGATGCGACCTTACTGATTAATCAACTACAAATACTTTTCTGCAGAATTCAAAATAAATAATTCAACACTTCCTTTAATTCTTCCATAAAAAACCCCTCTCCAAAACATTTTAAAAAATGATTCAAATTGCCATTTTTAAGCGTTTCACCCTTCTTTTAGCAATCCGAGTATTGTGCAAAAGTCGTGCATGTAAATAAAATTTCAGGAGTAAAATATATTTCTGGCACAAGTTGACAAATTCAATCTGACAAATTTGGAAATTCAAAACAAGAGTTCATAAATAAAATGAAATAACAAAAACAAACATCAATCTAATGGGAGAGTTTTGTCTCCCCATTGCATCCATGCCTTCTCTTTCGGATCAAAAACACAGAATCATTGATCTCCATTTTTTTTGGCAGTCCTCAAATGTCGAAGCCCACAAGCATTGCACAGAGTCTGCACAGACAAAAGACATTTAAAACAACGACACAATCAACTTAATATAAAATAATTCAAGACAAGTACGTATGTTACGAACTTTACATTTCCTATTCATCGTATCACGAAAAAAGAGGAAAAATGTTTCACCTGGGGACCATCAGGGCCTTTCCTCCAAAGAGGGGTATCGTTAGCTCCGCACGCCCTGCAAAATTTCCCATCATCAATGCTGTGCCTTCTGCGAGTTGGAGTGGCGGGACCTTGAAGGGAAGAGCCCTCATGATACATCAACAAGTTACTCGACCCTGGAACCTCATGCATCCCATATGTTGATGCTGATAAACTACTGAACTCAATGTTCCGACTCCATTGTCCAGCTTCCATGGAGGAACTGCCCCCCATCTGTGTTGCATTTGCAATTCAAATAAATAAGCATTTAAAACAATTATGTTAGAATCAATTGGGAAACAAATGTAAAATTCCCGAGATCATTTAATGTTGCTACTTTGGTTAAAAGGTGTTTTTTTTTTTTTTCATGCAGTATTACCTTTTCTAGTCTAACCACGGTAGGAATATGTTTTGTACTATGAAATTATTAAGTTAAAATTCTATCAACACCAAATTATTTCTCAGAGTAGTTGGTGCTGTTTATATAAGGTTATTGCACTTACTGATTTTTTAATTTTGGTAACTAGTTCCAAGAATGTTATTGAATGAGTTACATAGAAAAATAAGGTAAGCAATATATTTCTTTTAAATGAATGTACAGGCATAATACATACCCTAACTATCCATTCAAAAGTACCTGATTATAATTGAATGCTACACCATCCATGGAAGGAAAACCCCTGGTAGTAAAATGGTTTTGCTCTTCCGATGTTTGTCTGTCGTGAATTGATAGTCCCAACTTTAAGGTAAGATCAATTTCCATAAGTTGAGGGTGGTCGGAAGATAGGCAGCTTTGAGAATTGCCTCTGTGATTTTCCATTTTCTCTGATTCAATATAAATGTGAATTGGCTGTCACCTTCAAAAACAACAGAAATATACAAGTATTATGCATTTTATAACAGAAACATGCATGAATTCAGCTAGAACAATTGTTTGCTTTCAAACTAAGATATAATAAAGAAAATATTAACAACAATAAAAAAATAGTGGCAGCAGCACCAGCAGCCACAACAACAACAACAGTAGTTATACTGCTCCCACCTTTTTGAGAATCATGCATATCGATGTGTTTATATGGTTAATATTTATGAGCTAAGTATCAGCTATCCAAGAGTAAAATTGAAAAGCGACTACATTTATAAGAAATAAATGAAGGATCTTGAGAGTGAAATAATATATGTTTTACGAAGGAAACAACGATATAGTATCAATTTCTCAAGAAAAAAGAAAAAGAAAACATATAGTTGGATTGAAAGAACATTAAAGATAACCAAAAATTAATGGCCAGCCTACAATGGTTTATATATAAAATAACATAACACGTGATGATAAAACCAATCAGAATAAAAATTTAGAGCAAAATTACATAAAAATAATTGCCCAAATTGTTTATGGTCCGAGATAATTACAAAAGATCTATGAAAACAACTAATCAAGATATGTCGACAACCTTAACATTTCAATATGAATCCATCTTTCCCAAATCAACAAAACAAAATTCAACATAAATAGTTGGTTTTTGTACCCCTCATTTACAGAGAGAGAGACATGCAGACATAACCTCACCAAAGTAGAAGCTTAACAAAAAATCTCTTAATGTATAATAGTCACATGTAAAAAGCAACAAAAGTAAAACCTCTATTGGACCAGATCAAATCTGAACCTTTTTATGATGACACCAACAACAATGAGAAGAGGATTTATGAATGAAACCTAGGAGAGTGCTGCAGTATTTATAGCCGTTAACTCACTGTTTAGCATCATCAGAAAGGCGACAGGGGAACAGTACTGTCCAATCCTAGCTGGGGTTTCATAAGTATGGTTATTTGTAAGAATCTTATTAAAGTTGGCAATTGATTAGGACATTTAATGAATGATGACAAATTTCAGTAACATTCATACTCATGGTAACCATTAATCAAACTTTAACAAAATTTCAAATTGACCATCAAATATTGATAAAGTCTCAGAGTTGTCGCACTGGAATTTCGCTGTTGATTGCTATATTAATTTCTTGAATATATAGAAGCAGCATTAATTTTCAAAAGCATCAATTATTGTCATTACAACTACTAAAATTATTTATTATTATTGTTGTAGTCAATGCAGCCTTCCTTAAAGCAAATAAACTGCTTGGTCCCCGAGCGGAAATGTTCTCGAAAAAATTTATAGTGATTTTACCTCTTATCTATCCTGATTTAATTTCTTCATATTTCATGATTTTCTCATCAAATTTTAGCTTAAAATCCTATTAAAGTCTCAAGAGATGCAAGTAAATTTATTCATAACTTATGTATCAATGTCGTTTTATTTTTCCTCTTAACCAATTTCGAGCTGAATAATAGTAACGTAGATTATATGGCATGAAGAGTTGCGGAATAATCTAATATTTGTGTAATGCATATGTTGACGGAGAAAAGAATTCTTTTACTAATAGTGGCTATTCATATAGTCACTAAATAAAACGTCAGAAAAACATTGAAACCCCTGGTTAGTCATTGTAGTTTAACTATAAATTATTTAATTTCGTGAGTGTCCCTTTAAAACTTTAAATTGTTTTTTCATTTAAAGTTAATATAGAAAAGCAACAATACATGATTCCTATTCTACAATCAATTTTTATCATTAAAATTTATATTCGTATTATTAGTATTGTTATTGTTGTGATTATTATATCGGGTGAAATTTTTATTCTTTTACTGGTCAACGATCATGATATGTAATCAAATAGTTGCATATGCACATCGCTATTATTTGAATAACTTTTTAGAGATCGGCAACCACTGCCTTTATTGATACACATTCTTTATATTTTCTTGATCTTGTCATGTTCATGCTTTCTCTATCTTTTTTTCTTATTTTTTTTCTTAACTTGAATCAGTCTTGTCAGTACTTATATTTACATCATTATTTATTTATTTCTTAACTTGAATCAATCATGCTCATATATATACAACACAACTGCTAATTTTAAAACAATAGTGCAATTTTGGGGTTGTTTAAAATTGTATATAAGCATATAGAAAATCCAGAATATGGTATCATCCAGACTAGTTATCCCTAAAATTGATGTCACAATGTATGTTTTTAAGAAATTAAGAATGTCGATATAAGTTGGTGGATTCTAAAATTTCAATTATATACAAAGCTTATTTTTAAAGCAAAATTTTCTATGTCAAGCAATATTAATTGTTGGTATCGAAGTAATTTATGGAGCAATAGTTCACAGTATTACTTGTATATGAATCTAGATTCATAGAAATTTATCTTGTAATATTAGAAGGCCAGGAACTTATTGAAAATAAATTGACATTTCTCTTGGTTTACAAAAATTAAATCTTGCATGTAACGTGTTTACTCATTATTTTACTTAGGGAGATTTATAGATTTATAGCAAAATTATAAATATCCTCCTTGCATTTACAAAATTACCATTATCTCTTACTTTTTAAAAACATTACAATGGTCGTCCATCAATAGGGTTCCAAGCCAAAAAACGGCTACAATACCAATAATATCCCTTTGTTCATTGCCAAGAGGACTTGCCATATAATATATATGTAAGGGGCCTTATTGTAATATATTAAAAAATCACAACAGTCTTTTTCTCAATTTGTTCATTGTTGGCAATGTTTGCCACAAGCAACTCACTGCTGGCAACAGCCACAATCTAGTTATATTTTATGGCCTTTATTTCTCCCAAGTCAATTTAATTTAATTCTCTATCCGTCATTAGTAATTTTTTTTTCTATTTTAATGACTTTTTTATTGCGAACAGTAAAACCTTAATTTTTTAATTTCTGACTATTGTCTGTCATTGGTGTTTACCGTTGGAAACTGCCCTTGTCTTGTTTGTTTTTCATGCATTTTATTTCCCTAAGTCAATTTCACCCAATTCTATTTTGACCATCAATAATTTTTCTTTAATCTCAATGACTTCTTGAAATTCTAATATTTCAATTTTGGACAATTGTCGGCGTTGTTCGCTACTAGAAACAACCCCTATCTAGTCAAATTTTCATAGGCTTTTTAATTTTTTCAAGTTAATTTCACATAATTCTCTTTTTGTTATTAGTAATTTTTCTTCCATCTCAATCGCAATTCTTCATTTCCTCTTTTTAAGTTTTTTGAATTTTTCTTTTTTCCCCTAGAAATATAAGGGCAATTATAACATTTGGCAATCTCCGGCATGTCTCAGTTGTGTTTTTCAAGAATTAGAAGGTAATGGTAATTCTCCAAATATGGGGAGATAATTGCAAATTTGCTGCAATTCAAGAGTAGTGGCCATAAATCTCCCTTTTAATTAATATAATTGGTGCTGAAAAATGCATTCTACATGTACATAATTATATAAATAAAAATTAAGATTTTAAATTAAAGTTTATAATTGAAAAAATAAGAGAGAAATAATGAAATTAAAATTGATGAGAGTGAATGAAACAAATAAAAATTGATGGATTATAGTGAAAAAAATATATAAATAACTAAGGGTATATTAGTAATTTACACCATATCATTAAGTTAATAAGGTTTTTTGGGTAGCGCGTTGTCAAATTATGCAACTACTCCTATTTTAATTTTTATTATTATTTCTATCCTTATCTTTCTTCCACTTCCTTTCCTTTTTTTCTTTACTATTTTTATTTATGTTTTGGCTCAAATTTTTTATGTTTTCACAATCTTTTGCACATCCATTATCTTATTACTTCAATTATTTTTCTAATGCTTTTAAGTTAAATAATTTGATTCATATTATTTGAAATATAATTAATTTGCGCATGCAGAGAATATGCTATTTTTACTGGTTATCTATTGTGCTACCAAATAGGCTAGTATCTCTAATACATAGTGCAGATCTGTTAGAATGATGCTTTCAGTAAAAAAATACTGCCATAATGCAGGCTAACGCTCTCTTTGAGCCAGATTTTGAAAGCTTTGCTGTAAACGTTGTTTGTGTTGTAACACCCTTACTATTTTTTCCCTTTATTTCCTCATTTCTTTTTTTTTTCCAAGTTCTTATATTATTCTAGAATAATCACAAACAAAAACTCTGCATTTTTCTCATGAATGTTGAACAATTCTGAATTGTGCATGGAATGGACTGAAAAAGTTGGAGAGATAACAGAAATCTATGTGCCAATGGCCTTCACTGATATATTAATACTCTACCATTGTCTTTCTACTTCTCTTGCTTTTGCTTTTGCTTCTGATAAATAATTTATCTTGATGATGTTTTGTATGATCATCTTAATTTTAATGTTTGTGTTACCGCACACTTGTCGATCAAAATAAGATACTTCATCAAACAATATATTAAAAATCCCTAAGAAAAGGCTACGTTGAAATTATTTTTGAAACACCTCGTAAGTTGTCTTATTAAATATTATAAAATGACATAAATATCATTAATTATTTCATACCAATTATACCGTATATTTTCATCATCATTATTATAGTAAAAATATAGTAAATCATATATGTAAAAATTAATTAATAATAATTTATTATAAGTTGTTGGACAATTACCTCGAGAACTTCTTTTCAAAATACGAACAACAAGCTTAAAAGCTTTAAAATCAAATTATAAGCCATAAAACATACTCAACCAAACATCATCTAAACAGAAGTCTAGTTTCCTATTGGAGCTCCCCAATACCCCCATCGCCTCCATCATCCACAAACACATTCTTTGGTATATCATTGATCCACATTTCTTTTGACAGTTCGCAAATGTCGCAACCCACAAGCATTGCATAAAGTCTGCATGAACAACAATAACGATGACAAGATATTAATTAGAAGGAATATAGTAAACATCACACACACATATGCTATGTTATTATGTTAATAAAGATATTGGGTTGCATAAAAGTAAATGCACACAATTACCTCTATTTTTTTTTTTTTTTATCTTTTCTCTTCATTTCTTTCTCCCATTTTATAACTTTTTATTTTGTTATGTTCTCTCCCAAATTTTTCTCCTTTTAAATTCCTTTGACCTTTCTTTACTTTATTATTTTGAATATATTTTTTAATGTAAAATTATACTGCTACCCTTAATATAAATCCTTTTTATTTTACTATATCTTTATTTTTTTCTTTTCTTTTAACTTATTATTTTTATTAGTATTATCTTTCAAATTTTCTCTTTTTTCATTTTTATATTTCTTTATTTTCTAATTTATATTTTTTTTTGTTTATAATTTTAAACGATTTCATTTTATTTATGATTTAAAATAAAAATATTTTATAATATATAAATAAATTAGCACATGCTTAGAGTGTGCTACTTTTGCTAATATAAATAAAATTAAAAGATACATAATATAGACAAAATAATGGCAGCATTCAAGCATGTCACCTATGAACTTTACATTTCCTATCCATAGTGTCATGCAAAGAAGAAATATGTCTTACTTGGGGACCTTTGGGGCCTTTCCTCCAGAGAGGCGTATCGTTAGCTCCGCAAGCCAAGCAAATTTTCCCATCATCTATGTCGTGCCTTCTGCGAGTCGGAGTTGCAGGACCTTGAAGGGAAGAGCCCTGATACATCAACAAGTTGGTCGACCCTGGAACTTCATGCTTCCCATATGTTGATGCAGATAAACTATTGAACTCAATGTTTCGATCCCATTGTCTAGCTCCCATGGAGGAATTGCCTCCCTCCTGTGTAGCATTTCCATGTCAAATATATATATATATAGATATACACACGTATGTGTGTATGTATATATGTATGTGCGTATTTATGTATGTATGTCTAACTTTAAAAACATTTGTTATATAACTAGGAAACAGAAGTAAAATGGCGAAGATCATTCAATGTTGCTACATTGGTTATAAGATACGCATTTTTTCAGGCATTTTTACCTTATCTTCTAGAATGTAGAAATAAAACAAGTTAACAACGGAAGTATTGTGCTTTCTGCTATGAAATAATTACATTAAAATTCTATCGACACCAAATTATTTCTCGAAGTAAGTAGTTGAGATTGCTTACACAAGGTTATTGAGCCTCGTTGCTTTTTGAATTTTGGTAATTAGTTCCAAGAATGTTATGTGTTGACTAGCGGGTCTATATCCTCTTGAAAAACAAGGGAAGCAATCTTTTTTAATTTTTGATGAATGTATAGCAATAATACAAACCCTAGCTATCCATTCAACAATACCTCATTGTAACCGAATGCTGGACCATCCATGTAAGAAGGACCCATGGTGCCAACAGCATTTTGCTCTTCTGATGTTCGTTCGTCATAAATTGATAGTCCTAATTTTAGGGTAAGATCAATTTCACATTTGGAAGACGGACACGTTTGAGATCTTCCTCTGTAATTCTCCATTCTTTCTGATTCAATATAAATATTGGCTGTCTCCTTCAAAAATAAGAAGAATTAATATACAAGTATTGTGTACTTTATAGAAACGTGAATTCACTTGTAACAACTATTTTGTTTCTGACATAAAGAAGAATAAACAAAATGATGATGATGACGACAGTTTTTATGATTAATAATTATGAATTAATGGGCAACACTGGAAAGCAACTACATTTATAATTAACAATATATGTTATATAAACTAAACAGCCATAGAAATCAATAACTAAAGAAACAAGAAAGAATATCTAGAGTGAAGTAAAAGAAAATTTAAGATGACCAAAAAATTATGGATGATCTACAATGGTCATATATAAAATAACACGCACGACGACAGGACCGATCAAAATAAAAATCTAGAGCAAAATCACATAAAAATTAATTTCCCAACAATTGTTTCTGGTCCACATTAATTAAAAAAAGATATATGAAAATACCTAATCAAGATCCATCAACAGTCTTAACATTTCAATATAGTCCTTCCTTCCCAAATCAACAAAATAGAACTCCCAGCATAAATATTTTGATTATGTGCCACTTATTTAGAAACATGAAGACATAACCTCACCAAAGTAGAATCCCAAAAAAAATCCATGAATGTATAATAATCATACGTACAAAGCAATGACAGAAATAAAACCTCTATAGGATTAGATCTGAATCTTTCTTTGTGACACCAGGAGAGATAAACGATTGACGATAAAACCTAAGCGAGTAGTGCAGTATTTATAGCAGTTAACACACTGTTTAGGATCATCAGACAGGGGAACAGTCTGAGCTGTGATCTCATAAATATGATTATGTATGAAAGAATCATTTTGAAATTAAAGTCGGTCGGGTAGGATTCATTTAATGGTCGGGTAGGATTCATTTAATGAAAGGTGATAAATTCCAGTAAGATTCACACTCATATGAACCATTAAGTGAACTTTAAAAATGCTCCGGATTGACCATAAATTATTGATTAAGTTTCAAAATTGTCCTCCTGGAGTTTAGCTGTTGATTGCTATATGGCATTGCTGAATATTTAGAGAAATGGAATTAATTATCAAAGTCATCAACAATTATTATTACTACTACTATTACCATTGATATTGCTATTACTACTGCAACTATTATTATTATTATTACTACTACAACTGCTACTTTTACTATTACTATAGCTGCTGCTACTACTATTATTATTATGATCATCTAATATTAACTTTATAAGTTTTGAATTGAAATATTACATACACATGCAATCAATGTTGAAAGTATCGATACTGTATTGCTCTAAGTGAAATATTGAACTATAAAGTTTACTACATATATAAATTGGATTGTGAACTTTATGGTTCCATATGTATGTAATACACAAGAGGTATGAACAATTGGTTCAATATGTATGAACAATTGGATTTCTTCGCATGTGTAGTCCCTATAGAAATATGTTTATGTAAAGAAATAAGTTTATGGTTGCACTACCATAGAGTTTATTGAACACATGCAACCATAAAGAAATATTGAACAATCCAATTCATTGCAGTTTAACTGGACGACACACATATTTCTTTATGGTAGTAAAGTTGGTTTCTTTTATATTCTTTCTTTTATAAAGAAATATGTGTGTAGTCCAGTTAAACTGCAATGAATTGGATTGTTCAACATTTCTTTATGGTTGCATGTGTTCAATGAACTTTATGGTAGTGCAACCACAAAGAAATCCAATATGGTACAAAAGTTTACACACACATGCAAAGAAATCCAATTGTTCATTGCAGTTTAACTGGACTACACAAATATTTCTTTATGGTAGTAAAGTTGGTTTCTTTTATGTTCTTTCATTGTCTAGCACGGTATTTTACATATATGAAGACTATATAATAAATATATTTAACCTTCACACCTATCATCAGGTACTGAAAAAAGGTTGAGTTGATGATACACCATATCATTAAGAGTTTGGAGCTAATTTAATTACATATTATAAATTTACAATATTATCATTAATTACTAAATTTATATTGTCAGTTTCAAGATATCCATTTAATTGATACCCAACACACGGTACTAATTAACAATGAACGTTTGCGTTGCCACATTTCTTAAAGACCCCTTCTCATGCAAGGTCGCTGCATCTGTTTCAATGTATAAATGAGATACTTGCAATAAAATTCTATCAGCACCAAATTCTTCCCCAGAGTAGCTGATAAAGTCCAATATAAGGTTATTGCATGTGCTGATTTTTCGTATTTTGATAAGTTCCAAGAATGCAATGTAAAGGGTTGCTCTTGAAAAATACGGTATGCCATCTTTTTCCATGAATGTATAGGAACAATTATTAGATCTGATCCAGGCAGAGTGAAATACCTTATCCATGAATGCTGGACCATGCATGCAGGAAACGCCTATGGTACCAACAATGTTTCGCTCTTCTGATGCTTGTCTGTCATGAATTGATAGTCCCAATTTTGGGGTAAGATCAATTTCCATATGTTGAATGCTGCTGGAAGATGGGCAGCTTTGAAATTTGCTTCTGCAATACCTCATTCCCCCTGATTTTGTACAATTGCCTGTCGCATTCAAAACTAAGATGAATACACAAGTATTATAAATTTAATTTACAGAAACATGAATTCAATTATAATATTTATTTTCTTCGAAACTAAAAATAGCATAAACATAATAATAATACCAACAATAACAATAATAATGTTTACATTCTGTTTTTCTTTCTTTCTTTTCTTTTCTTTTCTTTTTTTTTTTTGAGGATCATGCATATCAATGAGTTTTTATGATTAGATATTTATGAAGTAGTTGCAAGTTATCCATGGGCAACATTGGAAGCCAACTGCATTTATCTGTCCTTTATTATTAAGAGATTGGAGTTAATTTGGTTGTACAACTAATTTTACACACACACACACACACATCATTTTTCAACTTAGCAATGACAAAATTATCTTTCTTTGGTTATTTTTTTTTTATTTTTTTTCTAATTGTAATATATTTATGCAAAAGTATAAATTAAATATTTAAATAAATTAACATATTCTACAAATAAATTAAACTAAATAACTATTTTTAATTTTGTAGTATACTTATTTAAGCACTCACATAGAGTGAGATAAAATTACTAGTGATAAATAATGGATGTTTAGAATGAAACAGTATATGTTTTAGAAGCAAAACAGCCGTGGATATCAATAACTTAATTAAGAAAAAAAAGTAAAAGGACATTTAGTTGGATTAATAGAAAATTTCAGAAAACCAAAAAATAGTGGTCATATATAAAATAACAAAAGATGTCCAAACCAATTAAAATAAAAATCTAGAGCAATATGAAAATAATTGCTTAATAATTTTTTCTGCGCCAACTTAATTACAAAAAGATACATCCATGGAAAAAACTAATCAAGATCCCTCGATGATCTTAAGATTTCACTATTGATCCATCTTTCTTACATCAGACAAAAAAAATTCCTAACCCAAATATTTGGATTGTATATGCACCACTCAATTGCAGAGAGACATGGACAAATCACCGGACCAAAGTAGGAGCTAAAAAATTAATCTACGAATATATAATAATTATATGCAAAAAATAATGGTAAAAGTAAAACCTCTATTGGATCACGCTTGAATCTTTCTACGGTGACAGGAACAGCTATCAGAGAGAGAGAGGAAATATGATGAAAAATCGAAGACAGTACTTAAATACTTTCAGTTGTCATTCAGAAAAGAGAACAAGAGAACAATGTGTTTGATCTGAACTTTGATTTAATAAGTATGATTACTTGAAAGAATCTTGGTGTTATTAATGTTGATTCGTAATTATGACATTTAATGAATGATGATAAATTCCACTGACATTCACACTCAGGCTAAACATTTGCTGAACTTATCCTAGATTGACCATACATCAAATATTGATAAAGTTTCAGAATTGTCCTCCTGGAGGGTAAATCTGTGCTATTCTGGGGAGGGTATAATTGGTCTTTAATTAATTGAAATCCTAAAGGGTATAATTGGTCTTTAAATTTTTATGATGGTAGATCCATCTATCTTTTATTATTATATTTATTAAAGTGTATTTAAATTTTAAAAATGCATGTAATGAATGTGCCTTAATTACTATTGTTAAAATTTTGCCCATGCTTTAATTGTATAACGTAAATTTATAGTATTAGTTTTAATCAATACTATTTAATAACTATATTATTAAATGCATGAGACTTACAATAAATAATTTTTGTATTTAATGCTAAATTACCAAATTATTCTTATTTTCTTTATTTTTTCTTTTCTCTCTGTAATATTATTTTTAACTTTTTTCTCTTTTATATAAAAAAAATTTGAATGTTTTCCTTTCTTCACTTTCATCTTTGATTTATTTTCTATGTATCTTTTATAAAAATTTAAAATAATTATAATTTATAAATATTTTCATTTTTATTATTTCAATTATGAAAAATCTAATAATTTTATTACCATTATAAGTAATAAAATTAATTAAGTTTTAAAAGATATGCACACATAATGAGTGTGCAATTTTTATTAGTGTATAGAAATAGCATTAAGTAACGAAATCATCAGCAATTATTATCATCACAATTATTTCTATAAGTTAACAAGTTTCGAAAGAAATATTTATAGACACAGTTTATGTCGAAAGTATTGACACCAGATAGCTTTAAATTGCAAATCCCACAGCATCGATTTTCAATCAAATTCAATTTATTATATGAGCCCTATATTGGCTATGAAAATCTCAAAATTTGCTGGCCATTAAGATGTTGTAATGGGTAAATGATTATTATCCATTTTTATATATACCAATACACACACAGACACGTATTTTCTTTTCATTGAGGTTAAGTGTCATGCAATTAATGAGGCAGCCTATAAGATGTAAGAATTTGGCCTTTGTAGTGGTTAATATATTCAATATGGCCGACTGATCATCATAATTAGGTTAATACCAGAACCCAATTTCTATGAATGGATAAAAGACCAAATCAGAAGAATCGGCTACAAAGAATCCAACTGTCATCTATCATTCATTTGGACTATGTAACATATAATTTTGTTTTAAAATATCGCCCTGAATCTCTATGTGGGGAGTGACAATTCATATTAGATACAAATAAATTCGATTGCCCATTGCTTTTCAATACAAATGTTTTCAAGATCACCCCAAATCTATAAGTAGGTAATGGAATATCATTAGAATAATATGAAAATCCTAATGGGCACACTTATCGTGCAAGCTAATTGGCTACTCAAAATTGTTTGTTGAGGATGTAAGAAACAGAAAGGGATTTCCACTAAAAGGTCTATTTATGGTTTTTTTAAATAAGCTTGTGTTGTCCGTAGTTATTGTAATTAATTAATAATTAATTTTGCACACGCGCTTACTGTATTTTTCGTGCATTTTTCATGTTAAATGAATAAAAATAAATTCTGTCAAACTATAATTTTCTCCATTTCTTTATATTGCTTTTTTTTTTTATGATTTTTCATCTCATTTAAAGTGGGTTTTTTTATTCATCCTCTTAACGAAGTATTTTACTGTTATGAAGAGTACAATAAATATTTCACCTTCATACTTTATATATTTCTGTCATGGATAGAAAACCTGTCCATTTACTACTATTTCACATCTTTTAGTTTCCTCATCATTAAAGTAAATGCTTGAATTTACATCTGTTGAATAATAGAGTCAGCTTTTCAAATTAAAAGGAAAAAGGATTTGAATGTGAAATTCAACTCTATTTACAAACATAAATTATGACTTTATGGTCTTATGCCACCTATGGTTGACATAAATTCTTGGATTTTTGGAGGGCAATTTATGGTTTAACGTTAATGATTGTTATGGAATTGGCCATAGGATTGAAAATTGGGCTTACGAAATTATTGGGCTGAGGATGTTAGAATCAAAATTCTAAGGCCCACTATTAAATGATTCAAACTTGGAAGTTTACGGGTTGGACTTTCTAATAATTTCTTGAGGGTTAAGGGATGAGAATGCAATATTTGCGGTGGTGGTTTCAAAATAAATGGCGGCCAATAGTGTTAAAGGAGGAATTCTGGTTCAGGATTAAGGGTAGGATGGTAAATTGCCTCTGGCAAGGACCATGTAGACAAGGAAAGACAGAGAGACTGTTGTTAGCTTCTCTCTTCCTCTTCTCCATTTATCCCTTTTCATTGTTAGGGTTTCTAGACCTTTTCTGCTGTCGTTTCTATCACCGAAGACTTGTTGGCCGATCTTCCTTTCGATTACCCAATGCTTCTTAGTCTCCTCTATTGACTATGTGATTTGTTCGTTCCTTTGTTAATTCTAATTGGTTTGGATAGTGATGAAAGAAAATCCTTCTAAGTTCAGCCTAGCCAAGAAAATGATGTAGAAAATAGAAAGGGAAAGAGGAAGATCGTTAGGAAGAAGGAGATTGAGAGTAAAGTGAGAAGGGAAAAAGATAAGTAATTTATTTTTCTTTTTTCCTTAATATTTACAAGTACATAATGCATCCTTTTAAACTACTAAAATAATCTCCATGCTTTTATTATAGAGATACGATTGTGAGGATACTAGATCTGAGCCTAATTCGCTGCTTTTTCTTGCTAGACGGTTATAGATTTTTAATTTTTATGCACTATCCCCCTTCTTGAAGGTATTATACTTATCCCCTGTTGTATCTTGATCAAGAGTTTCATTTGTGAACCACCTATATTTATGTTTTCTGCCTTTTCTCTATGCCTTTATTATTCTTGCTCTACTGGTTGCATGCCTTTGTTTTTTGATTATATGCTGGTTTGGGTGTTACTATGCTAATTACATATTGCATGATCTAAATGTAAATTAAGATTTGATTCTAATTCTATAACATTGATCTTGACATTTATTTGAAAAATAAATGAAATAAGAACAGGAAGTGATATTATTATATGCAACATTGTTAAGGCAAAGAAATTGCTTGGTCCCCTTAATGTAAAGTTTTAATGGAAGCTGTATTTGATCCAAGATAGAAGGAGGCAATGGCAACTAAACTTCCGGAACTTGAGGAGAATGAGACTTGGAAAATTTTTTCCACTTCCAAAGAACCATCATACTATAGAAAATAAATAGGTGTATAAAGTAAAAATGCATTTAAATGGTTCCATTGAGATATTTAAAGCCAGATTGGTAGCAAATGGTTATAATCAAGTAGAAAGATTTGATTATTATGACACATTTAGTTCAGTAGTGAAGTAATCTACTATAAAATTGTTTTTCTCACTTTTTGTTGTGTTGGGATGGAATTTACAACAACTTGATATTCATAATGTATTTTTAAATGGTGAATTACAAAAGAAAATCAGCATGTAATTATCTCAAGGCTATGAATTGAAGGGAGAAGTAACAAGATCATGATCATCATAGAGAGTATGCAGGCTGAAGAAGTTACTTTAGGGCCTCAAAGAGGATTCCAAATAGTGGAACAACAAGTTTACAAAAGTTTTGTGTGATTATGGTTTTAATTAGTCTAAAGCTAATTATTCATTGTTCTTTAAGGAAGTAGACTTAGGTGAGAAAATGACGATGCTGCTATATGTAGATGATTTCATTGTTGTTTGCAAGTCTCAAGGACATATTCAAGATTTGGTGGAACATCTACAATGCAAGTTCAAGCTTAGAAACTTGGAAATTCCTAGATACTTCCTAGCAATTGAGCTGGCAAAATCTCATGTAAAGATAGTCCAAAATCAAAGAAAATACATACTTGACCTGTTGGATGAGTGTGGAATGCTAATAGATGAATCTATAGATGCAAGCTATTATAGGAAAATGGTTGGAAAATTTAACTATTTGACCTTCACAAAACCTAACATCACTTATTCAGTACAAGCACTCTCATAAAACATGTCAAGGCCAAGCAAAACACATATGGAAGCTAGTTTCAAGCTGCTTAGATATTTGAAGTGCACTTTGGGAAATGGACTCTTCATGCCATCCAAATTTGAGCTAGAATTGAGGGGTTATTTAGACAATGATTGGGGATCATGTCCTCAGACAAGAAGATCATTGTCAAGTATTGAGAGGAAAAATGTTCTCCATTGTATATATTCAATTGACGAATCTACCCTATTACACAGGGTGTAATACAAACAATATAAGATAACAAATCAGGAAAAAAGGGGAAATACAATAATAAAATGAAACAACTATCAATATACATTATCCTAAAATATATTCTAACAACAGGGTGTTGTATGTTCTTTTGAGATGCATTAATTAGTTGACAAAGCAAGAAACAATAGGTTGCAGCTAGGAGTTCAACTGAAGTAGAATATAGGGCCTTGGAAGCATATATTTGTGACATTCTAGGATCAAAAACTTGTTGATATCAACAATGGTGTGACAACCAATGTGCAATTCAGATAAGTAAGAACTCTATACATCACGAGAAGACTAAACATTTTGATTTGGATATCCATTTTGTTAGAGAAAAGGTGGAAGAAAAGACTATTGAAATAAGGTACATTGCTAACAAAGAACAAGCAGTAGACATTCTATCGAAAGCAGTTTGTAGACCTCAATTCAACAAGTTGCTAGACAAGATAAGCATGCGAGACATCCATACAAATCTTGAGGGTAGTGTTAAAATGTGATGGTTGGAATGATAGATTAGCTAGCCTCCCTGCACAACTAGATTGGAAGTTGTATGGTAAAAAAGTTATAGATTGTTAGTTAAATTAGTTTATTCCTTTTCCTTTGATGATTCCTTAGAAGGAGCACCTTAGCTGATGAGATGGTAACTGTTCTATTAGTTAGTTAGCTATCAACTTATTTATATGTATTTATCTTGGTTGATTTGTAAGGTACTTGAGTCAATTTCAAAGTCTAAAACTTCTTCTCTAAATCATTATATGAATTGGGATTCAATGCTTGAAATTCCTAAATCATATCTCCTTTTTTGCTACTTTTGCTTTCACATTTGCATCTTTCTTCAACTTTCAGTAGCTTTATCAAAGCTCATTAGTTCCTTAATTTTATTTGGCTCAACCAGGAAACATATGAAATTAGAGGACAAATGAGTGGTACTCGAGTTGTCGGTAGTATGATGGGTTGTGGTATATTTAAATATAAGAGCTTGTCTTAAAATGTGATGATATATTTCAATGTATTTAGGTAATTTCCTGTTTTTTTAGTGATTTTCTAATTGGAGGCCAAAGGTTTGGAAAAGCATTAGTGTCTAAAACAACTTTATTCAATTGGAAGATCAAGTGCTTTAGACAAATTTGAAGTTGGTTGTGGGAGTATGTGTATCTTGTATGAATTGTCTTTGCGAGCCTCTAATCATTTGTGAAATTATGCTGGACATCATTAGGTTATCAAAGACAGTATTGGGTATGTTTAAACTGATGTCATAGGATTTATCACAACGGAATATGTGTTCACAAAACACATCTTTAGAGACTAATGTTTTTAATGCGTGTGTGTGTGTGTGTGTGTGTGTGTGTGTTAGTTTCTTAAAGATAACCCTATTTCTATAAGTAGGTTAATTTATTTAAACATTGCAAAATAAATAATTATTTATAAAATTATTATAGTTTGAAAAGTTTGGTTTTTAGTTTTTTTTAATGGTTTTTGGTTCTTTATAAAAATTATAAATATAATTATTTAATAATAATTTGATACTTTTTATATTAAATTTAAAATTATAACGTATAAATACAATAAATTTGATTTAATTTTATAAGTATTTAGTTTGAAATTTGAATCCCAAAATCCAATATTAGAATTGGAATTTTGGATTCTAATTTTAAAATTGAATTCTTGGCATGTGACTTTAAACCAATACTTCCTCATTTTGTTGCTTTACTACTTTAAAAATATTTTAAATAATTAATATCAATTAAATACTTTTAAAATTGAATTAAATTATATAAATATAAGTAATAATCAATTTATTAAACGGAATTTTTATAATTGTATTTGTACTTTTTTATTAACAATAATTTTATAAATAAGCCTGAGATTTTAAAATTAGGTTTCCAAATCTAAAAATCAGGTTCAAAAATTTTAGTTTTAAACTATATACTTATAATTTTAGATCAAATTTATGAAATTTTTCTTATATATTTTGATATTAGTAAGTCAACTATAATTTGCATTTTTCATAATTTCAGTTTAATTTAAAAGAATTAAATTAATATTATTTATATTTACAATATTTAGAATTTAATAAAATAAAACATTAAATAAAGTTAAAATAAAATTTTTCAAAAATTAAGACCAGAAATTTTAAAATTGGAAGTTTGGTTGTAAAACAAAGTTTTACAAGTTTGGTTTATAACAAAATCTTAAATTTTTTCAACGATAATAATTCTGTAAATTATTTATTTATTTTATATCGTTAAAGTTTATAAGCACTACACATGTATATTTTGTTTTTCAAATATCACCCTGAATCTATAATTGGGCTGTGGAAAATCATAAGAATGATTTAAAAATCCTAATAGGCTCATTTAGAATGTAAGAAAATTGGTAATAAAATTTGTTCATTGAGAATATAGGAAATAAGTCAAAGTGATTGTATTCATAAAAAATAAATAAATAATCAATATAAAAATATTTGTCTAATTTTTGTATACGCTTGTGCTATGTCATAAGTCATCGTGATTTATTGATTATTAATTAATGTGTTGAATTAATTACATATCTAAAAATATTTTAATGTAACAATATAATTATTTATATTTCTCTCAAGTCTCAATGCAAAAAAGATAGGCTTTTTTTACGATAAACCCAGGGCCCTCGAAAGAGATGGATTATTAGGTTAAGAAATTAGATTTTATGGAAATTAAAAAAAAAATGGTCTATTAATTTATAATTGTACACTCCATATTTATCCTTAGAACACATGTTTTTAATTTATACACATTTGCTTTCTTTGTTTTCAATATTTTAACAATGACATAATTATAATGTCTGATAGAACGATGAAAAATATTACAAATATTCAAACTTGTCAGTTTAATAATTTTTGAGCGAAGGAAAATGAGGTACCTAACTATTTCCAATAATCTTTTCCTTAGCGTTTGCTAATGTGAAATGAAAAGAATAATTTATGATCAAACCACAATTTTCTCTGTTCCTTTGCGCTACTTTCTTTCTACTTTTTACATAAAGTGGAATTCTTTTCTTTGAATCTTCCATGCAATGTTCTACTTTCTATTTTCTACTTTCTACTATCTTGCAAGTAAATATATTATTAAGCATGAAATCCTCAGATTAACTAGCTTTTGTCACAAAATTAAATAACTAAAATAACCTTGTTTTCCTATCTATTTTCATTTATCCTCTCTTTTTTATATATAATTGGGGAGGGCGATAGTTTACATTTTTATCACTTTTTTTTTTATTTAAAAGAGATTTTTTTTGCTTTTAATATGGATCAATTTTCTAATAGAATTTTAAATAGTTTATTATTATTATTGCTACTACTGCTACTATTGTTGTTACTGCTACTACCGTTATTATTATTATTTGTATTTGTATTAGCACTACTACTACTATTATTACCAAAAAATATAACAATTTTACATGTTAAACTAGTGCTTTACTCTAGTTTTTTATTTTGTGCCATTTATTTCTCATCTCTTATTTATTAACACATTTTTAATTAATTACATTAATAAAATTATATATTATTTGACAACTATGTATATGTAAGTGTGAATTTTATTATATTATAATTATAAAATAAAACATAAATCCAACATTATTTGAGATATCAATGCAATAAAAATAAAAACTCAAGTGTAATAATAATTTATACTTTATTAAATTTTAGATGCACAAGCATTGAATGTGCAAAAGTTACTAGTATTTATGGTTGTCCCTTATTGAAAATCTGTTTGTTTACAAATATTTCACATCTTTTATGTTTTCCAACATAATTTCTTTCTTTCTTTCTTTTCTTCTTCTTCTTTATTTTTATTTATTTATTTTTTGCCACTACTACATCTATTAAATAATAAGTTCACGTTTTCAAATACAGAAAAAAATACAGCAAGAGAGATTTGAATGTGAAAAAAGTCATATACAAAAAGGTAAATTATTTCATAACTTTATCTTCTTATGCAATTGTTGGAATTAATGAAGACAATTATCTTTAATATTTGGCAAGTGTTTGAAAAGTAAACGAAATAAATTAAACAAGAATGGGAAGTTGGAATTCCATTAGTGCAGCTTTCCTTAAAGCAAAGAAATTGCTTGCCCCTCTATTAAGGTTCCAAATCTTCAATTCTCCGTTTGTTTTATAATTTTTGTTCCATTCTAAAAAAATGCTTGACTAAAATGGAAATTTGTGTTACTAAGATAGAGATTTTGAAATACATGTCTCGAGAAACGAATAAAATATTTCATTGTAGCAAAATCCATCAATTTTTATCTAATTAATGAATTGTTATAGATCCTCAAATTTTGATAGATACACACACACAATATATATATAGCAATAGACGATTGTCAAATAATATTGTTTGATATAATAAAATGTTGATCAACATTAATTTATATTTTAATTATCATGTGCATATAATGATGGAATTTTAAATAAATCCATAATAGTCATATTTTGAGTATATTCTAATTATTTCCCCAAAATACTAACAGAGTTTGACTTCCACAAATTTGTTGTCTTCCAAGGTAAGCAGAAATGTTTGAGCATAATCAGCTTGACTTGCACCACATTAAAAAAATTTAAAAATTTAACTTTAAATATTCCTAGCACTGTGTGTGTGTGTGTGTGTGTGGTTGAATTGTAATAATGGTTGCACACTTATATGTGAGCGCATATATTTTTTAAAATTATAATATTTTATTCATTACAGCAAATTATATCAAATATATAGTTAATTTAAAGTTATAAAAATGTAAAAAAAGATTAAAAAAAGAGCGAAGTGAAAGAATACATTCACTTCTTCCCGAAAAAGAAAAAATAAAATAAAAGAGGAGGAGAGATTAAATCCAAAAAAAAAAAAAAAACTGCCATATATAAAAATGAATTATAGTTTAACTTCATCGTCTTGTGCAACTGTTGGGTTTCAGGAAGAAAATTTTATGTTATACTTGGCAATTATTTATAAAGTAAACGAAACAAATTTTACAAAAAATAATCGAAAGTTGATATGGTAGTTGGTGCCGCTTTTCTTAAAGCAAAGAAGTTGCTTGGCCCTTTATTAAAAGCATTCCTCCATAGATATTCTTATTTTTGTTAAAAACTATTAAATTGTTTACTTGTTTTATTGTCCTGTACGATAGTGGAGAGCAACTCTTGTATATCTAATTATCATTATTATTATTTTATGAGAGAGGATTCTTATATTAATATTATATTTAATTACGTCTGGATCGGGCTATCTTTGAGTGGAGTCTTTTTGAATTTTTTTTGGCTATCTTTGTTTTGCTTCATAGATTTCAAAAACTCACACTACAATTATTATACATTTTAAATTTTATTTCTTTCCTTCTCTTATTTTTACACACTTTTCAAAAAAAATACGCCAAAAAAACACATCTAAAAATACAAACAAACATAATCTTTATATTGTTATATTTTAAGATTTGTATATGTGGTGAATATAAAAAAAAAAAATTAGTTTTTGAATATTTTGGAGGAAAAAAAAATCATTATAATATCAAATCATTGTCCCATAGGTGTGCGTGATTTATCCAAAAAAAAATCAATAATTTGAACAAAATGCTTAGGCTCCATTCATTCGAAGCCATTTTCTATCCATCTTTCTTCTTCCTTTTTTTTAAAGCTCACCATCCGTCCCTTAACGTTCACGTTATGCTTCATAAGCAGTCCCTCAGCCCACTTTTTTGGCCACAATGGCTTGAAACAAATGTTTATTAAGGGTAAAAATAAGCAATATAAGCACACTTCGATCGAAAGAGTGATTGCTTATTTATTTATTTATTGTGAATCTATAAAAACTTGTGAGTTGTGAGCGAAATTTAGTGTAAATAAAAAGACTTCTACCAATAGTTAATCTTTGGGCTTCAAAGTATCAAAGTGACATGTAACAAATGCTACAACTGCCCGGGACTAATTATGATTCAAACTGGATTCATAGGCTCTAAATAGGGGTCATGTAAGGGACTATGAGGGTCTTAGATCTTATGGGATTGAGGATGATGGTCGAAGAGGGACACAACCGTGATCTTGGGTTATAGAGAATTCATTCAACCTTCACAAGTTGATGGTGTTGATGTGAAGAAGCAAACCATAACGTGTATCGAATTGAATCTAGCCCCATAGCACGCTTGCCAAAGGTAATAGGGTCTAGTGTTCTCATCAAATCCTCTAACCCTTATTTTGCTCTTAATCTTTGTGTTTCGTGAATATGAACTAAACACGCACATTGTTGTGTTAGTCTCTGCCTCGTAAATATAAACTTGTCTCGCATATTACCATATTTGTCTCTCCCCCCATTGTACAATCAATATAAAGCGATGATGTTGCCCTTGCAAGATGGGAAGTGCCATGCACGTGCATTTGTTTTTGCCCACTAATGAAATAAATTGTGAATCTAGATATGCTAAGGCAAAAAATAAATAAATTACTTTGAAGATGAACATGTAAAAAATCGAAAATTTTACAGATTGAACATAAAAATAAAAAAATTCTAACAAAAACAAGATTGAAGGCGATTGCTCCAGATTAATCTAACTGGTTGAAGGATGAAGATGCCGATTACACGGATATTGTTGGGAAACAAATATGAGTTAGAAAAAAGTGGCATCCCACATTGGTAGAAAAAGAGAAAAGTGACTTGTATATAAAGTGGATACTTGACTCATAACTCACAGCCTTAAGGTTTTGGGTTAATATATGGTGTCAAGCCCACTTATATACGTGTCCACGTACAGGCCCATGAACGGTTCTCCCCGATCTTGTTGGGCTCCGCTCCAGGCCCAACATACGTTGTTCATGGGTGATGCTCCCAATTTGATTGGGCTTCTCCTCTGGTCCAATAAGGTTCAATCAGAGTTTGTAATTGGGCCCGCCGCACTCCCAACAAGTGGTATCAGAGCTGATGGTTTAGCTTGAGACAAGTCTGAAGACGGTTGTGATCACATGGGAGGTTCATATCCCATCGAAGGCCCACGGAAGTAATGGGCATGCAAGTGTGCTTGGAGATCTCATGGGAAACCCATACCCCATGGAAGGAAGGCTCACGGAATTGAAGGGCATTGATGAGCAACTTGGTGAGACCGTGAGATACTCAAGAAAAAAGTTTCTGATTGAGGGGGAGCAAGTGGAAGAAAGTTTCTGATTGAGGGGGAGCAAGTGGAAGAAACTCATATTTGAGGGGGAGATTGTTGGGAAACAAATATGAGTTAGAAAAAAGTGGCATCCCACATTGGTAGAAAAAGAGAAAAGTGACTTGTATATAAAGTGGATATTTGACCCATAACTCACAGTCTTAAGGTTTTGGGTTAATATATGGTATCAAGCCCACTTATATACGTGTCCACGTA
The DNA here is from genome assembly GCA_019155195.1 of Avicennia marina. Taxonomy (NCBI): domain Eukaryota; kingdom Viridiplantae; phylum Streptophyta; class Magnoliopsida; order Lamiales; family Acanthaceae; genus Avicennia; species Avicennia marina. Next base: position 1,499,043 of record CM032783.1, on the reverse strand, counting down.
CAGGCCCATGAACGGTTCTCCCCGATCTTGTTGGGCTCCGCTCCAGGCCCAACATACGTTGTTCATGGGTGATGCTCCCAATTTGATTGGGCTTCTCCTCTAGCCCAATAAGGTTCAATCAGAGTTTGTAATTGGGCCCGCCGCACTCCCAACAGATATCTCATGCCCGGTTGAAAAGATCAAGCTTATCTGTGAAAAATAGAGGGAAATAATAAAAAATAAATGATTTCATAAGCTAGCTTTAGATGCATTTGGAGATGGAAAAGGAATTTCTAAGCCAGTTTTATATTTGCTGTATTGGGATCTCTATTCTTGATCCTTTCATATTACAAAAATTCATACTTCCAAACAAAAGATTCTCAGAAACAGCTTCTACAAATATCTCTCAAAAATTGTTTGAAAACATATCCTTAAAGTTTTAGTAATCCAAGGAATAGAATAAGCAAAAGGAAAAGAATAAAACAAACGGACTGAATATTCTTGAAATTAAGAGTTTATATGTCCAAGGAATCAACAATGGCCACTGTCGGAAACGACGAATAGGGAAGAATTGGGAATGGGTTGATGTGCTTAATTAAGGAGGGTAATATCGTAATTTAAGCGTGCTGCTTTTTCTGGCCTTTATCATCCACGCAGGATTAGTGGGAATCTACCTTGTCAAGCCTTTTGAGCATAAAAGTGCCCTCAGTTTCCCTCTTTTTCACACGAACGCCGTTTGGATTTAAGGGTTAATTATATATACTTCATTTACCCGTTTAACTTAAAATTATAAAAACTTATATTTTAAATTTATGACACGAGCTTAAATATCAAGCTTTAATTATTTGTTTTAATTAATTGAATTGCATCAAATACATCATGTATAAGATTGAATAAAAGACGCAACGCAATTCAAAAGAAAACGTTACTTTTAAACATGTTTAATATTTAAATAGAGAAGCTGGGGCGAGTGGGTGGGCTTCCAAGGGGTGTATGCCTTGTTTATCCCCGAGAAGCCACCTTTAATATATATATATATATACATACATATATACATACATACATACATACATATATATATATATATGTGTGTGTGTGTGTATGTATGTATGTTAATGATAGTGACATACTCTATACACATGTAAAATTTTCATAAGTTATAAATTTTTTTTATAAAAAGTAAAAAATATTTAAATGAGAACATTATTGTAATTTAACATTATATATTAAAAAGTATGTCTTTAATTACTATAATAAAAGAAATAAAAATTAAAAGAATAAAATATTTAAAACAAGAAAACCATAAAGGATCAAAATAATTTGACACGAGAGAAATTTTGAGTAAAAGGCTTAAATTAACACGAAAAGTTAAAAGAAAAGAAAGAAATAAAAAATATAAAAGCAAAAGAATTTAATATGGGGTTTGTCGTGTAATTCTACTTTGTTCAGCAAAAAGATTTTGGATATGTTTGTTTTAGTTTTTAGGTATGTGTTTTTAGATGTATTTTTTAAAAAAATTGTGTAAAAATAAAAAAAAAAGATAAAATTTAAAATATGTAATAATTAAAGTATGTATATTTTAGGTATGAAGCAAAACAAACATAACCTTTATTTTCAAAATAATATAGAAATAGATGAATAAGGACGTAAATATTTTTATATCTTGTCGCACAAGATAGGTGTTTAGAGTTTTAAAAAGAAGAGAGGTGCAATTAGTAATTGCATTAATTCAAGAGAATGTATGGTATTAACCACTGAGTTAATTGTCTTTTTATCTCGTTTCAAATATCCCTAAATTCTTGTATGAAAAAAGCTTATTTATAGTCCTCTAGACATAACAATGTAGTTTATTCAATTTTGATAGGGTATATGTAACTAAAATCTTAGTCTTGTTCTCGGTAGAGGAGTACAAGTTGATTTTATTTTGTCTCACTAAAATAAATAAAAATTGTGAAATTGTGAGCGTACTCTTAGAATTTCAAATTATATTTTCTTATTAAGATTAAATTCGAAATGTGAAATCCATTATTTTTGCACGACTGATCCTTATTAATAAAGTTTATCAAAGCCCCGTTAATAATTTTAGAAGACGAGGAGAATTAAATTATCTCACACGTGTTAAATTGGATTACCTTTTTTATCATCACGAATCGCAAGCTATTTAATTAAATAGTTGCCTAATTACACACCATTACCAATAATTTATTATATCATCAATATGCTATTTTACTTAATTCCAGTAAGATAAAAAAGAAATCTAGACTTAATAATCTTGTTATTATTACGATATGGTTTATAAGATGGGACAATTTAACAAAATATTTATGACCATGATCTTTATGCAATTTTTCTATTGCATGTTAACCCATATGCATGCTTACTTTGCAAAATTTTAGAAACTAAAGACAATCTTTGAAGTTTCCTATCCACTTTCATTTCATTAAAATACACACTTCGCATCCATTATTCACATCCATTAACACAACCTTAATTTAGAAGTAAAGAAGGGGCATTATCCGGAAAGAAAACTGGGTCCACGCAAAATTTTAATTAGCTATCCGAGTCGGTGCCTCCATCAACCCGGAGGACGGATTCTTCCTCTTTCTTTCTTTCCCTTCTTCATGTCAAGTAGCTTAAAACCACAGCACCCCCTTCACTCCGCTCTGAAGCCCACTGCCTTTTTTTCTTACCCTTTTATACTCACATTGGTTCGCTGCATGGGAATCTCTAACCTTTGAACCCTCTGCAACTGAAGAAGTAAGCAAGACATGCAGAACGAAAAAATTTCCAACTTGATGTATTCATTTTAAATTTCTGTACGAGCAGGAACTTAAGACCTCCAAGTTTTCCTTATTTGTCCTCTTATTATTAATTCTTTTTGGTGATTGCGTGTGTATTTTTGTGTTATTTATGTATTCTTTTTAATTATTTTTTGCCCCCTGCAATCGCTGCCTCTATTGAGATGTTCTTTTGTTTTTTTTTTTGGTGTAATTCTGTTCATCTTGTGCGTGCTTTTATGTGTTTTTGTAACGTATTTTTAATCACTTGAAAATCGGTGTCGCTACTGACGCGCTGTTTATTTTCTTTCTCGGTAATGGACAGGTTAATGTGTGTTGGCTACTTGGTTCATTAAAATAGTGGTTCACGTGCACTGGTAATTCTCCACTCCTCCATGTTTTGTGTCTTACATGCGTGCAGTGTTTCTGCCCCTTATTTAAGTATTGCTTGGAGAGGGGTGGGCAGTGGGTGGGGGAAGGGGGTGGCGGAGGATGGGTTTTTGCGTGGCTTAGTAGCGTCAAAGATGTGATTTATCTGGATTTTGGTACTCGGGTGTTCAAAAAAAGGGCCTGAAGTCTCTTATGTCTGGAATAAATAATGATGAAAATTGAAAGCTAATGCCTTATATCTCTAAACAATTGTATTCCATTTTATGCATGTTCGAGTTTTATACAACAATAGAAAACAGTGTCATGCATTGGGGTTGCTCCAAAAGGTAAAACTTGGCCAAACTATGTTCCAGTGAACTTCTGCTTCTAGCTGTAAGACGTATGCGCAATTCAATTTCCAAGATTTCCTTTTGCTTTTAGGGGACTATTAGCAATGTTCCCCAGTGGATTACATTAAGTTTCTTTTCGGAAGTTATTCTGTTAAACTGGAGTTCGATGAAAGGCCATAATAAGTCTAATATTTCGTAGGAGTAGCTCTCTGTCTGCACCTTTGGGTGAGGAAGGAGGATACAAAGTAAAATGTCATCCAGAGGAGGACCATTGCAGCAGAATCCACAGCCGCAGCGTTGGATTTCACGCGCGCAGACAATGGGGAATCTTGGGGATTCTGTATTTGACAGTGAAGTAGTGCCTTCATCTCTGGTCAAAATTGCTCCCATTCTTCGTGTTGCCAACCAAGTTGAGGCTAGCAATCCGCGTGTCGCCTACCTCTGTAAGATTTTAATGATTTTGTATTTCTGTGCACATATCAGTGAAACAATGTAACACGTACAGATACGAGAATCTTTATGTCTATATTCATGGATGATTATGTAGTACGTATGCCAGATATATCGTATAAGAGAGATTAGAGAAGCAAAAGTAGTTTCAAGGAGCATTCTATACCTTCTAAAATGCCCAACACCTATAGAATGGTCTGCTAAATTTTTGGGTCAAGGAGTACAATTCTCAGACTTTAGGTAAAAAGTATTTTATTTTTACCACTTATAAGATGAAAAACTTGTAACCTAATAATCGATGGAAACTCTATTTTTTTTTTTTTTCCTTTTTCATAAATGTTAGGGTATGACCATTGGCAGCACGGCAGCAGTTAGGTCGAATATCTGTCTATCAACAGGTGTGTCATTTTAATTGATAATCTCATTAGCATAATTATCACTTTGCTCAAGGTAAAAGCATATCCAGAGAAGGCTGAAAATCTATTGTTATGGTATATAAGCATATTGTTATTTTATTTTACTATCTAGGAAGGTGAAAAGCACACTCAATATGTGTGCATATAATTAGATTAATTACTAATATTTTTTAAATATAAATTTTTATGTCATTTTATAAAATATAAATATGAGAAAGAAATAAAGAAATTTTAAAATAAAAAAAATTGGAAAATATAATAAATAAAAGTTGGGGAGGAATGTGAAAGAAGAAAAATACAATAAACCAAAGTTTTGGGGGAAGAAAGTGAAATATGGAAATATAGTAAATTAGAATTGAGATAGTAAAGCGAAAAGTAAACATTAAGGGTATTTTTGTCTCTTCTCGTGGTACTAGCATGGTGGTTACTCAACAGGTTAGACACTTAATAAATAATAGATATTAAATATAATGATTAAAATCAAAATTTAAAGAATTTTACATTATTTTATATGTATTACATTTGTATGCATGTTGTTAGTACATGTTCTAAATATTTTATTGTATAATTCATTTCTTTAAATGGTTCGTATTTACTGTAAGCTATATTTTTAGAATAACATCCGTGGTATTGTTATATATATGCATATATTCTTTAAAGTATCTCTTAATTGCTTTAGATATTTACGAACCATGAAAAATCATGCGTGAAATTTATTGGGGTAAGATGGTTGTTTCCCAATTTAATAAATGAGAGGGTTACTTTCCGGATTTTTGGAAAACAAAAGGGGGTTATGTGAATTTTTCACAACATAGGAAAATGTTACCATGCTGTCTCTCTCTGCGACCACACCCCATTCACATTACAACTCCCTTGGCTCTCTGCGTTGGCTACTCTTTGCCTTGTGAACTTCAGTGATCATTTGTTCACAACTGTTTATTTGTCATATGCTCTATGCAGGTAGGTTTTATGCTTTTGAAAAGGCTCATAGGTTGGATCCCGCTTCGACTGGGCGTGGTGTGCGACAATTTAAAACAGCTCTTCTGCAGCGTCTTGAGAGGGTAAGATTAGAAAATTCAGGTTTGAATTTTCAATTTACTTGATCTGATCATGCATTCCACTGGCCAACTACTGGGTTTAAGTAACAATATTCTATTCTATTGTATTGGGGTGCACCACTTCCATTGGCTTCCTGGAGTGAGTTTATTTGCGATAGCTGTTTTGCAGTTCTGGGTGCCTCTTTGTTTCTTCAGCTATGCCTGAAATTGATATTACAACATGTCAAGAAATTCTCATGAATTCTGCAAAATGAAATTGCACAATGTATCTTTAAAGCCAAGATTTTCTATGTCTAGCAATTTTGATTGCTCCTGTATCTAAATTTACGGAGGGATATCTCAGTAGTTACTTCTACAGAGTGTTTCCCCAAATTTCTCAAGTATTTCCCTTTTTGTAGGTGATTAGATAGCTTGAGCTTTGTTTGGTTAAAATTTTCACTACTCCTCCCCTCAAACGTGCGCACGCACCAAAAACTACTCTCAAACATACGAGACTATAAAAACAATTTTTTCTCTATATTATATATATATATATATAAAAGTATTCAAATTTTAGTTATTATATTTTTCACAATCATGTATTACCTTAACTATGTACGCTTCTGCACCCACACATTTACATATATTTATATCACCCAATCATTGTATAATACTACATATATATATATATAAAATTTCACAAAGACAAACGAACTGAAATATACACTTATCAATTTTACATTTTTGTAATTATTCACGGAAAAGCACACCGATTTTTCACCAGTCAAAACTTATAACCAAAAAAAGACAGAAATTATTGAAAATGATTACCACATTTCTTGGGTTTTGGAACGTTGAATGCATATAACATGTTTCCTTATCAGTTTAATTGGCTGGAGACTAATGCTTTCAGGAAAATGATCCTACCTTAAAGGAAAGAGTTAAAAAAAGCGATGCACGGGAAATGCAGAGCTTTTATCAGCACTACTACAAAAAGTACATCCAAGCCTTGCAAAACGCAGCTGATAAAGCTGACCGGTGTGTTTTTATCAATCATTCATCTTTTTCCCTCTGATCGGTGTGTTTATGAAAATGATAATGCCTGTCATTCTTTTCACTCATGAAATTGTTCAGAGCACAGCTGACAAAAGCATACCAAACGGCTGATATTCTCTTTGAGGTTTTAAAAGCAGTAAATCAGACGCAATCTGTTGAAGTTGATCGTGAAGTAAGCACCCTTAATGTTTTCTCCATTATTTTATGTTCCACATTTTTATATTCTAGAAAGCATTACTCTTTGGTGGTTTCTTTATATGTTTCTCACGAATGTTCAATCCGTTTTAATTGCCAGGTATTGGAAACTCATGATAAAGTTGCAGAGAAGACAGAAATCTATGTGCCTTATAACATTCTACCTCTTGATCCTGATAGCGCAAATCAGGCAATCATGAAATACCCAGAGGTCTACATTGATATTAACTGGTCTCCATGACTTTCAACTTCTTTTGCGATATCATAATATATTTTAATATCATTTTAATTTCAGATTCAAGCCGCTGTACATGCACTTCGAAATACCAGAGGTCTTCCTTGGCCTAAGGAATACAAGAAGAAAAAGGACAAAGACATCCTTGACTGGCTTCAATCTATGTTTGGATTTCAGGTGGAATAGCTGAATTTTGCTACTGTCTTTTCAGTTTTCGAATGATAAAAATTATATTTACTTGAAATTTCTGCAAACATTGTTATGAAAGTTAAAAGTTTTATGGTGACTGAATATTTAAATCATCTTGCGGTTCACTGTTGATTATCTTGCAGAAAGATAATGTAGCAAACCAAAGGGAGCATTTGATTTTGCTACTTGCAAATATACACATACGACAGTTCCCAAACCCAGATTTACAAACTAAGGTTTGTCGTCTGCTACTCTCATCTCTCTCTTACTTTTTTACCTTGCTAAGGCCATTTGACATATTCTTCTTGTGATTCGTGGATGTGTTTTGTTCCTTTGAACTTAAACATCTCCCACTTCTTTCTGTATATGCCATGATTTAGTTCTTCTAGCTCTATTTCAAGAGGATGATATGGAATGGCTTGCATTTCAACCATATCTTCTGTGAGGAATACTAATCATGTTAGTTTCCCTCATGCAAATGCCTTTTCCTTTTAAAAACTCATGTGATGAATTTGTTGAAAGAAAGATTAGAAGAATTCCATGGTATGGAACAATTACAATCATTGAAATTGAAAAATGTCTTGCCATAAAACTAATCTTATAAACCAGGAAACCAAATATTCCTTAACTTATGTTAGGTAAGTAAATATTTAAGAATCAAACCAAATACTATAAAATATTTTCAAATCTCTCCTTAAGTTGAATGTGGTATGTTTGATCGAAGCATTCGACATGCACATTTTGTCCAAATAGATAAACTAATCATCTTCCTTGTTTGCAGTGAAAAGTTAGAATGTTGAAATATGGCTACAATTCTCTTTCACTCACTATGTGTGCTACAGCTCTCTTTCATGCACAATGTGCGCAACTGCCCTTTTTCATACACAATGGGTGCAGTGACTCATGCACATCAAAGGAACTAAGGATGGTAGTGTCGGGAGATTCCCATATACTACTGTTGAAATGAGAGAGTGAGGGTGTTTCTTTGCTGGTTTCTTATTTTTCTTTCTTTTTCTTTTTCTTTCTTTTTTTTTTTGGAGGAAGGGTTGAGGCCATGCGCTACTATGTGCAGCGGTGCCAGCAAGAAATTTGACATGAAGGTTTCAACCAAAGTAAAAAAGGACCTACTCTAATATCATGTTGAGAGTGATTGGAAGAATTATTGTGTGTAATATAATTGAAGAGAAGTTTTTGTCAATCACAATTATATCAAAAATAGATAATATCTTATCATAAAACTAATTTGATAAATTAGGAAATCAAATATTCCTTTAGGTGACTAAATATTTAAGAATCAAACCAAACATTGTAAAATATTTTCTAACAGAATTGTTTGGGCAACATGTATGCTAAGTTTGTTACACCCATTGTATGTCCTTATCTCTTCTGATCTTATAATGCGGAGGAATTATATGTGCCAAATAAATGTAGATGAGTATCTCTATTTCTATAGGCTATGTTTGGGAGGGGGTTTTGTTAGAAAATGATATTAGGTGAGATTTATGTTGGGATGAGTAAAATGATTGATCGTAAGATTTTGATATTTTAAAATTTTTGATTTATTTGAATATATGTAAACATATATATAATAATGATTAAATGATGTGATATTTATAGAGATAATGATTAGGTTGTAGAGTATAAGTGTATATAAATCTGAGTGCATGTGTTATATACATATATATTAATTTGATTATGAATAAGTGTAACGATTAGAGAATAAAAAGTTAGTTATAAAGAGAAAATTTTAATTTGAATTTAAATAAAAGTTTTGTAAGTTGATATGTTTAATAGTTAAGTTTTGATAAGGTTTTAGATGATAAAAGACAGTTCCAAACATAGCCATAGCAAAGCAGGTAATTAGCCGTGCGGCCTTGTCCATGTATCGGGCACCAACCAATTGTTGAAAATGGCTAAAGCCCATTTTTGCAAGTACCCATCAAGGCTATGTTTGGAACCCTTTTTTTGATATTTCACACACGTTACACAATTAAACTTACTATTCAATAAAATTTTTATCAAATTTAAATTTAAAATTTTTTTCTCTTATATATGTAGTTAACTATTTATTTTTCAATTATTACACCTATTCATGAATCAAATTAATATTTATATAGATACATGTACACTCACATTTATATATCTTTATTCCCTAAAAAATTATTATCTTTATATACTATCACATTATCCAATCATTATTATATATTTATACACATACAAATACACAATTTCAAATAAATAATATTATTTATCTCGTCAAAATTTTCCTTCCAAAAACACACTGTTTATATCAACATAACTTCCACCAAAACGCTATCCTCAATCAAAACCCTCTCCCAAACATAGCCCAAATAAAAGTGTACAAACATTTGTTTCATAATACCACGGTTGATGTATGATCTGGTGTTACAAACTTCCTCACTCAACTACTTTATATTTGATGTCCCCATCCTGTCTACTACATGGCTGTGGGCCATCATTCCATATTTGTGTAAGGCCATTATGTAAAATGGTTAGTTTGGTCTTTGTTATTGTTTAGAGGTCTGATCAACCTACTTATAACCCCCGTGTCTGGTCTAAAAGCTTAACCTGATGTAACAATGATCATCCTATGTCCTACATATGCAAAAGGAAGGGTGTTGTAAGATCTGGCTTTGGTTTTCTTGCCTAATAAACTGTTCATATGTCATGGAATGCAGAAAATTAAGTCTCACCTTTTACAAACCAACTGTTGAAACTTTAATAAGGGGATGAGAGAAAACTAGAAACAACACAAAAGTAAAATGTTTTGACAATTTGACTTACATCCATGAACAAATACCCAAATGATTAAAATATGTTCTATTGTCTTTCAAAGTTACATTATAAGCATCACTTAATTATAAGCAAGATATAAAGCATAATAATAGAAGCAAAACTTATGGTATTCTCAATCATATGGAAATAATTGGATTTCATTTAATCTAATCTAATTAAGTCCTATCAAATCTGATTTGGTTTCCAATGTCAATGTTGCTCAGTGCTTAGTATTCAAGAAATCTGGAACACCAATTGAAATAGAACAATTTGAAAATCTCAAATAATTTATTCATTCTGATCCACTGGTTAATTCATATATTTGTGATCTTGCTCCTTGCTCTTTTTTTTTTTTTATCTAGTGTTGATTTTGCATAATGTGTTTACAAAACAACTAAAAAAAAACAATAAATTAGAATAGGAGAAAGTAGAGAGGAAAACACTCAATAATTTTTATATTTCTCAATTTAACCAACACTTTATAAATTTATTCTTCTACAACTCTCGTAATTCAATATTTTTTCCTTCTTCTTCTTAGATTGCAAATGAATTGTAAGATTCCCCTATTTATACTATTTTCTATCAAGAATGAATGGTGATAATTAAGGGAATCTAATAGTCCAAATTAATCACCATCTAACCATTTCACCTATCCTCACTAACTCACCAACTATATAAATATGGACACACACATTATCTAAGTACATCACCAACTCTATATATCTAGACATTATTCAATCTTCATACATACACATCCTAGAGAAAATAATTTTTAATACAAAATTAATTTATTTTTAATAGAAATTCTAGAAAATTAAACTTAATTTCTAACACATCTCCTTAAGCTTGATTTTCTCATCCCAAACTGATGCTATAACTTTTGAAAGAATTCTCTTTTTAGGGACTTAGTAAAGATGTCAACTTGTTTATTAGTTTTCACATACTTCATTTGCATTTCTTTTCTTGTAATGCATTCTCTTAAGAAGTGAAAGCACATGTCAATGTGTTTATTTTGATCATGGAACACAGGATTCTTCACTAAAATAATCGCTGATTTGTTATCGACATAAATTATTGTCTCATTCTTCACATCAAGGTAAAGTTCTTTAAGTAAATTTTTTAAACATAATGCATGGCAAATACTTCTTGTTGCCACAACATACTCAATTTCATACGTTGACAAAGTTACAATTGATTGTTTCTTTGACACCCAAATGAATGTCATGTTTCCAAAATAAAATACAAATCCACTTGCACTTTTTCTATCGTCAAGATTGCCAACCCATCACTATCACTATATCTTTTCAACTTTATGTTTCCAGTTGTAGGATAGAACACACCATATTCAACAGTTTCTTTAATGTATTGAAATATCCTTTTTGTAGCTTGAAGTTGGTAACTTGTTGAAGTTTCCATATAGTGACTAACAAGGCCAATTACATTAAGGATATCATGTCTTGTGCATGTTAAGTACCTTAAACTTTCAATGAGACTTTTAAATAAGTTGGAATTTACTCGATTATCGACAACATGTTTTAATAGCTTTATTCCAACTTCTGTTACAATCTTCCATTTCGAATTTATTTAGTATTCTTTGTCATAGTTCTCTTGAGAGATAAATATGCTATCATCTTTTTGTTTTACCTCAATTCCAAGGTAATGAGCAATCAACCTAATGTCAATCACCTTAAACTCCTTGGTCATTTCCTTTTGAAAATTTTCGATCATCTTGGAGTTGTTACCTACAAAAATTAAATCATCGACGTAGAGACAAATGATTAACATATCGTCATTCTTATTTATGCGGATTTAGAGAGCTTGCTCATGGGGGTACTTCTTGAATCCATTCTTTTGAAGGTGTTGATCAATCCGACTATTCCATGCTCTTGGTGTTTTAAGTCATAGAGTGTCTTTTTTAATCTAAAAATTTTATTTTCATGCCCACGAACAATAAAGCCTTTGGGTTGTTCAATATACACCTCTTCTTCAAGAAATCCATGCAAAAAGGTAGAGTTTACGTCCATTTGGTTAATCTTCCATCTCTTTTGAGTTGCCAATGCAATCAAGAATCTTATGGTTTCAAGTCGACTTATTGGAGCAAATACCACATCATAATTAATTCCAACTCTTTTCTTATATCCTTTTAGTACAAGTCTTGTCTTGTATCTCTCTATTTCTCCTTTTGCATTTTTCTTGATTTTATAAAACTATTTTACACCAATGGGCTTATGTCCTGCTGGCAAAGTGAGCAACTTTCATGTGTCATTCTTCTTTATGGCTTCAATTTCTTCATCTATAGCCTTCATCCATTCCTTGCCTTTTGATGCTTTTTCATAATTAATTAGTTCATAATTAGTAAAAAAAAAATGATTTTGGCTAAGTTAATAAATTTCTTCTCAAGTTCTCGTTTCTCGTGGTTCAATAGCATCTTTATTATCTAATGATGTGGAATATCTTAAACTTAATTCTAACTGCAAACTTGATTGTGGAGTTAATGGAGAAGAAGTTATACGCTTCACTTCTTCTTATGTTTGATTTTTCTCTACTTTTATTAGATAAAATATGAATTGCTCCTTTGCTTCCAAACACTAATCCCTTGAACTCTTCTCATCAATGACCACATTTCGACTAACTATGACTTTCTTTTCAATAGGATCATACATCTTGTACCCTTTAGAATGTTGGTCATAGTCGATGAAAATGTACATTTTACTTCTTTCATAAATCTTCTTTTTTTATTAGTCTAGGACATGGATAAGGGCAATGTTTCTAAATATCTTTAAATGAGATACATTTGGTTTGTATCAACTTCATGCTTTTTTTGGTATCTCATTCCACACATTTCTTGATGGACACCAGTTTTATAAGTAGACAATACAATCTACTATTCCTACCCAAAATTCTTTAGACAAATTCTTACTCTTCAATATACTTTGAGCTATATTTAAAATAGTTTTATTCTTCTGTTTGCTACCCCATTTTATTGTGGTGAGTATAGAATGGTTAAGGGTTACCAAATTCCATTCTCATCATAGAATTTTATAAACTCTTTTGTACTGAACTCTCCTTTATGATTAGATTTCATTGACTTGATTTTAAATTTACTTTATTTTTCTACAAGGACTTTGAATTTATTGAATGCTGAAAATGCTTTTGATTTCGACTTCAAAAAATAACCTAAGTTTTTTTAGTATAATTATCAATAAATAGTAGAAAATACCTATTTTTCCCTAAAGATCTAGGTTCAATAGGTCCACAAATATCATTGTATATCAATTCTAATGGTTGCTTGACTCTCAACATTAATTCTTTTTGGAAAGTTTTCTCAATGTTGTTTTCTTTCAAACAAGACGACCTTCACATAATTAATCAAGTTGATTGATTGATGGAAGATCACTCATCTTCTTCTTTATGGATACTCCTTTAAACTTTCAAAGTTAAGATATATAACCCTCAAGTGCCATAGTCATGACTTTTTTTCAAAGCAAGCCTTTAAGCATTTCGGCACATCGTTGTTGATATTTATTAAGAGCATTCGGTTCTTAGTCATTGGCATATGAGCTAAAAGATTTGCTTTGTTGTCTTTCAAATAGAGACTCTGATTCCTCAAATAGATATCATATCCCTTCTCCAACAATTGCCCAAAGTTTAAAATATTAGTTTTCATACTTGAAACATAGAACACATTCGATAGGAATTGGTAGTCTAAGGTTCTTCAGTTTGATGACAAGTTTTCCTTTACCCTAGATAGGAGTCTTTAAAAAATCACCAAAGGTAATATTTCCTGTCACGGATTCATCTATCTCAACAAACATATGCTTATGACCGCACATGTGATTACTTGCACTAATATCAATATACCAGGTGTGCATTGATTTTTATTTTTCCTAGTGTGCTAATAAGACTATGTTTTCAACTTTATTTATTTCTTTTACATAAAAGTACTTTTTCTTTTTCTCATCTCGACATTTATATGAATAGTGTCTATACCTTTGATAGTTGTAACTTATACCTCCTTTTTATCTTGTCTTTGATTGTAGCCACCTCTTTCTCAACCTTTTAATAGTCGAGACTTATTTGATTTTAAATTTTTATTTTGATTTTAATGGTTATTTTTTCCTTGACCTCGACCATGTTCTCGTCTTTAGCCACGATCGCGTCCACCTTGATTTAGATAAGTATTGTCCTTCTTCTCTCTAATGTTCATATTCACTTGGAGGGGTTTAATTGATTCTTTATTTTTTCGTTTTGATTTTCTCTTCACGGACTTGCGACTTGCCAGTAAGCTCAACGATCATGGTCTCAAGGTTATTAGATTCTTCAATTGCCACAACCACATAATCAAATTTTAAATCAAATGATCGAAGTATCTTCTCCACAAGTCAACTATTGGGCAGTTTTTCACCATTTCTTTCTAGGTGATTTGCAATCATGATTACTCAAAAAATGTATTCAAACATTTCTTCAAAGTATTTCATTTGCAAAGCCTCAAATTCACCTCAGAGTGCTTGAAGTCTTTAGAAGTGTTTATTTGGACAATTTTCTCAAAACTTAAATCATTCACACTGAATTGGATAAGTGAAAGTGCCAGTTAGTTTTTCACTTTAACCTCTTTCACAGCCTTCTTCATATCCTCGTTTGCGGTAGCAAATCTTCTGGTACATGAAATTCCTCTTTTATTGTATCTCTTACATCTTGTTCACCAAGAAACGCCTTCATTTAGATGCTCCATTTTTCACAACTTTTTTTTGTGAGTTTTGGAATTAGAATAACTCCACTAGCAATAGTCATCTTAACAAGGCTCTAGTACTATTTTGTTGTGTGGTGAGTTTACAAAACAACTTATAAAAACAATAAATTAGAAGAGGAAAAAGTGTAAAGGAGAGTACTCAAGAATTTTTATATTTCCCTATTTAATTAATGTTTTATAAACTCACTCTTTTACAACTTTCTCAACTCTATATTTTTTCCTTCTTCCTCTTCCTGGATTGCAAATAACTTGCAAGACTCTCTTATTTCTCTATCAAGAATGGACAGTGTGGTGATTAAGGAAATTTGACGATCTAAATTAATCACTACCTAACTATTTCACATATCTTTACGTAATTCACAAACTATATAAATATTAACTCTATGTATTTAGACATTATTTCAATCTTTCGTACATACAATCTTAGAGAAAACAATTTTTAATGTAAAATTAATTTATTTTTAATGAAAATTCTAAAAAATTAAGCGTAATTTCAAACAGTGGGTCACAATTGTTCAGGTTTTATCCCATTTAAACGTGAAAACTAACCTTTTGCTTTGATTATGTGGTTTTAGTTGCATGAGCGTGCCGTAGATGAAGTAATGAAGAAGCTCTTCAAGAACTACAAGAAATGGTGCAAATATTTGGGCCGAAAAAGTAGCCTATGGTAAGTTCTAATTAGAAAACTGTCATTTATAAAATGAGATGTTTTCTTGTAAGCTTTTTCTAAATCTTATAATTCTGGAGTTGTTGAGGCCAATTATTTTTAGTACGAATGTCATTGAGGTCACATTAATAAGTTTGGTAGTGGATTCTTGATTATCTTTATTTGTCTGTTGTTGGAATTGAGATGAGATGTTTTCTTCCTTCACGTTTTGGCTTTTAATTCTGAATAGGTCTATTGCTGCTTATTTTTCCTTTTGTTAAATTGCAGGCTGCCTACCATACAACAGCAAGTGCAACAGCGCAAATTGTTATATATGGGGCTTTATCTTCTTATATGGGGAGAAGCTGCCAATTTACGGTTCATGCCAGAGTGCCTCTGCTACATGTATCATCATGTATGCTTTTGGATGCTTAACCTCTACAATAACAGAATTAAAGTAGAAATGATATCATGTTTCCCTAAAACATTATTTAGTGGTTTGCATCACTTCTCCTGGGGATACACTTTTGTTGCTCAATGCCCGGCAGTTATAAAACGAGAATAGGAATGTTTTTAAGGTTGCTAATATTTATGCTGAGAATAAGGATAAGCCCACATGAGTGAATACACTTAATAGCTTGATTCTTTTAAAACATATGAAGAAGGCTCATTTTGTTTAATACCATTGTAAAAGGGGCCATTTACATTGGGATCATAGAATAATTTAACAGTGGAATCGTATTTGTAAAATCGTTCTGTTGCTTAAAACCAATTTGTGCTGTGGAAAAAGGTAACTGTATTTCTTCTTTCTTTGTTATCTTGTTGATTGTTGAATCAAGATTCCTAGATATGTTTCTGGAATTGGACCTTGCCCAGTCATTGACTAATAACTGAGTTTGTGTGTTATTTCTTGAAGTAATGTTAGCAATTGTCGAAAATTTCTTTCGCTGTACCTTTCTAAACTAATAGCTTTTGCACATTTTGTTTAGTGAAATACTGTCTAAAAGATCTCAAGTATTTTAGTTGGTGCACCTAATTGGGTCTGCCACATCAAGTTTTTGAACCAACAAAGAGGCAGTGTCATGTATAGCAATTAGACATTAGACATGCTAATTGGTGCCCTACAGTTCCACGTAAACCATTAGGTAATAAACTGGTTCTGGAGGAAAAGGAAACTAAAAAAATAAAATCCCCTTGTCCTCACAGTTTTATAAGAAATTATGAAAATTTTTTGGTGATTGAATTTGGAATAAGAATGAGATAAACTAAGTTGTCCTCTAGTGTACAAATTCTATTGGCAAAGCTAAATCTTAGGTTGTGCATGAATAATATTTAGATGCTATCATTGTTGCACAGCTCATTCGGTTTATTGAAATCAGAACTTTTATGTTCTTCTATACCAAATCATTGATAGTAATGCTACTGCAGCAGTGTTACAGTGTGATTCATTCATTTCTGATTCTCTGATCTCTTTCTTCCTGGAATTGTCTTTTTCCCCCTTCTATATTTGAACTTTGAGAACTGGATTTTGCAATATATGTGTATCTCTGGGAGATGATGATTCATTTATTATCTGGATTTTATTAATCACTTTGAATTTTTATCTTTATCAGATGGCTTTTGAACTTTATGGTGTGCTTGCCGGAAATGTTAGTCCTCTGACAGGTGAAAATGTGAAGCCAGCTTATGGAGGAGAAGAAGAAGCTTTCCTAAGGAAAGTTGTTACCCCACTTTATAATGTGATTGCTCAGGTATAGTTTGCATTTGCTAAATTTCTTCCATTTTATTCCATTAATATGTTGATTTGCCTATGCTGGTCTTAAACTCACGTTAACCACTTGATATTAGGAAGCTTCAAGGAGCAAAACAGGAAAATCAAAACACTCCCAATGGAGAAATTATGATGATTTGAATGAGTACTTCTGGTAATATGGTATTTGTTATTCCAGTATGTTTATCATTTGTCTGTTATGTATTTTTTTCACTTCATTTTTTTGCGAAATTGCAGGTCTGTAGATTGTTTCCGTTTGGGTTGGCCCATGCGTGCTGAATCTGATTTTTTCTGCAAGACTTTGGATCAGCTTTGGAGTGAAAAGAATGGAGTAAGCATGTCAATAGAATATTCATCTTAAACTGAGCATGTGTGAACATTGTCAATATGGGGCAATCAGGCCCTGCATGTTCAAAATGCATAAAGTAAGAGCAGACATTTTGATGTTGTGTCCAATTAAACTTAATCCTATAATAGCATCCGTAATCTACTGTAATTATAATTTGAGAAGTTCAGTTATTTCCAGGCACTTTATTCCCAACTATTTGTGCTCTGTGAACTTACCTTAAAATATTCTGCGGGCCCTTGATTGAGTTTCTGTGTTACTATATTAAGATATTAACCTGATCACCTCCCAACATCTCCCATTTTTCCATTTATCAAGAGGCCATTTTCTGACATCCATTTTTATCAGTCAATTAATTGAATCACATATATACTTGTGTATTTTGTATCATGTATAAGATTGCAATTATTGTTTCTCTGTAAGATGCAGGAAACAGGGGCCACAAGAGATCGGTGGGTGGGGAAAGTTAACTTTGTTGAAACACGATCTTATTGGCATATTTTTAGAAGCTTTGACAGAATGTGGAGTTTCTTCATATTGTGCTTGCAGGTGTGTTCTTTATATTTGTAGCTGTTTTCCTGCAACCATTATCCATGGTATTCATTCTCTAATGTTGACACTGAAAACTTTTGTCATGTAGGCTATGATCATTATAGCCTGGAATGGCTCAGGGCAGCCAAGTTCAATTTTTGATGCTAATGTTTTCAAGAAAGTACTAAGCATCTTTATAACTGCTGCAATAATGAAACTTGGACAAGGTACATTGAATTTATTTATTCAAATGATAAACACTATTATTATTACTGCTTTTGACGATTTTTTAATAGTATTTTCTAGTATTGATGGGTGTATTTTCGTTTTTCATTTTTTGGTTTTAGTTTTCTTTTTTTATTTTTGCTACAATACTGTTTGGACCAGTATTGAGTCTTCATTGCAGTCTTGGTTTTGAGTGCTAGAATGCATTTATATGCTACTTTGGTATTCATGTGCTGGAGATTTGAATATACTGAAAACTAATTTTATTTATTTCTTGTGATGTCCAACTTCATATTTGTTTCATCAGCTATCCTTGATGTAATTCTGAGTTGGAAAGCTAGGCGAAGCATGTCCTTCCATGTCAAGCTAAGATACATTCTGAAAGTTGTGTCTGCTGCTGCTTGGGTGGTCATCCTCCCTGTTACTTATGCCTATGCATGGAAGAATAATCCTCCTGGATTTTCTGAAACTATCAGAAGTTGGGTTGGCAATAGCTCAAGCTTTCCTTCATTGTTTTTCTTGGCTATTGTTGTCTACTTATCACCAAACATGTTTGCTGCCTTGCTGTTCCTTTTCCCCTTCATTCGTCGGTTCCTTGAGAGATCCAATTACAAAATTGTGATGTTAATGATGTGGTGGTCACAGGTATGCAATGCATTTGATACCCATGTGTCTTGTTCTATAAGAAACATAGTATATCTATTTATCTATTTTTATGTTTTGCAGCCTCGGCTGTATGTTGGCAGGGGAATGCATGAAAGTACATTTTCTCTCTTCAAGTAAGATATCGAGGAAAAAGCCTATTTAACTGTGCAAAATCACCTGTATGATATACAATTTCCTTTTTGATTCCCAGGTATACATTATTCTGGGTGCTGCTCCTTGTCACAAAGTTGGCTTTCAGTTTTTATGTAGAGGTAGCAGCCTACCATTCCCAAATTCTTTATTTTATTTTATTTTATTTTTTTATTTGTGTACCCAATTCCAGGTGTGAATCAATTGCTTTTGCATCTGGAAACTATATAGATTGTGTATTGTATCTGTGGTTAGGGTTTAGGCATGTTCATTAAGTGAAAGATCAGGTATTTAGTTTGTGGGCAATGAAGGAAGGGAAATTCTCTTTTATATTTCAAAACCATCCGCATTTAGTCATTTTACATCCCAGCTATTTCTATTGCAGATAAAGCCATTGGTGACTCCAACTAGAACTATCATGAGGGCTCACGTATCAACCTACCAGTGGCATGAGTTTTTTCCCCAAGGTTAGTCAATATGAGACTGATCTGTAGCCACAATTATCCCATGAACATTTGAGCACGCACAGAAACACTTGGACCCTAGAAAAGTATCGGTGAATTTGATATTTATTCAGTTTCCACATTTTTTTTGCAGCCAAAAACAATATTGGTGTTGTGATTGTAGTCTGGGCTCCTGTGATTCTTGTAAGGACGACACATTTATTTCAGGCATACTGATTTCTTCATTAATGTTTTATCTCATTTTTCTTCATGGAGGTGGGGGTGTTGGCTGTGGAAGCTGCAAAGCATTTATTCTTCCTTTTCAAGAAAGAATTAATAAAATTTTCCTTTTAGGTTTATTTTATGGATGCCCAGATCTGGTATGCTATATTCTCTACACTGTTTGGAGGTATATATGGTGCACTCCGTCGCCTTGGAGAGGTCAGCCAAAATTCCCTTCCATGATATAAAGCATGATACTGACCATAATAATGTAAATGATTTTGTTTTGTCATGTGTTGGAGCGGTCAATCAGTGTAGTTCATGTTAAAAAATTTCAAATAGTTATGACTTGCATGTCCTACCTTCAAAGAAAATTAATTTTTGCAAATAAAAAAATAAGGTTTGAAAAACTTTTTTGTGACGGCAGGCATATGCTCAGAAGTTGAACGGTATGCATATGCACTAATATCGTTAAGGAGTTATTGCTACAGAAGTGTTTAGCAATTTTTGGTTATTACTTTTCTTAGGAAATGACTGCTTGAACTTCTAATGAGTAGTTTGCACAGAAATGATGCTATGCAAAAAGATTAGTGATTTTTCTCTTATGGGTTGACCTTTGTCCTATGTTTTTGTCAGATTCGGACACTTGGAATGCTTAGATCCCGATTTCAATCATTACCTAGTGCTTTTAATGCATGCTTAATCCCAGGGGAGAAAGATGAGGTGGGGAAAAAGAAAGGACTTAAGGTTAGATTTTCCCAGAAGTTTGAAGTGGTAGCATATGTTTGTACTCCTTATTTCATTTGGATTATATACAGGTCGTAAAGTAATAGATGGACCAACTGACAAGTGATTTTTATATTTGTGAATACCATTGGCCCAGATCCCATCAAGTAAAGAAGCTGTGATCTTTGCTGAGTCGTGGAACAAAATAATCACAAGTTTTCGAGAAGAGGATCTTATAAGTAACAGGTAATTTTTAGTGGTTGGCCTTTTTTATCATTTATTTTGGGCACAACAAGAAGAAAATAAGAAAGATATATATCTATTACCATTTTTAGGGAAAGGGATTTGCTGCTGGTTCCAGATTCAGCTGATCATGATTTGGAGGTTCCATATTCAGCTGATCGTTATTTGGAGCCAATACAGTGGCCTCCTGTTCGTTGGCCTCCTTTTCTGCTTGCCAGCAAGGTTTAATTTTAACCAACTGTTTCCTTTTAAATGATCCAGAGACTGTAGCTATTTCCTTTTATCTGTAGATCATCCCCAATAAATCATCCTTTTCTCGATCACTATTATTTGCAAAAATGGTTGTTTATTGTTGTGAATTTAAGAGGGGAATGAAGATAATTTTTGTTGGTTGTCAAGGTAAATCATTAACTGATGAGAATATCATTAGTCAGCTTGCAGGAATTGAAACATGGATGCCATTTTGTACCTCTGAGTGCTCTACTTTATAGTTAAAGTGAGAAAACATGAATGTTTTTAGTATTTCCATCTAAAATATGAGGATGCAATTTAGTGTGACAGTTAGAAATATTAGTATAGCTTCTTTCTAATAACTGAGACCTGTGTGATTGGCTGACATTTGATTATAACTTTTTTCTGGCTGATTTTGTTTCACTCGAAAGATCCCAATAGCGGTGGATATGGCTAAAGACAGTAACGGCAGGGACAGTGAGCTGAAGAAGAGAATTAAGTCTGATGATTATATGTATTCTGCTGTCTGTGAGTGCTATGCTTCATTTCAAAGCATCATTAAATTGTTAGTTTGTGGGAAAGACGAGAAAAAGTAAGCATTTGTTTCTGTTTGCAATTTGAGCTCACCCAAAATTTCTTCTATTTCTTAAATGATTTTGTATGTTTACCAGGGTTATTAAAAAAATTTTTTCTAAAATTGACGAGCATATTAAGGCGGATGATCTATTAATTGAATACAAGCTGAGTGCTCTACCAAATCTCTATGGTCTCTTGGTTAGGCTTGTAAAATACTTGGTTGGTATTTTTCTCTTGTAACTGCTCATTCTTTATTGTTGAATTTTGCTTTTTCTTTAAATAGCACAGCTTGTTTGTACTGTTGTTGTTAAACTCAATAAATTGGCACTTTTGCAGCTGGAAAATAAGCAGGAGGACAGGGATCAAGTTGTCATTCTTTTCCAGGATATGCTGGAGGTTGTGACCCAAGATATAATGATGGAAGATCACATATCCAAGTAATGATTCTTTCTTGATGCCAGCGACATGTCATCTTTTGAGGCCTGCATGGAGTGTTCTTAATTTAGCATAATTTCTGTGAATAGCTTATTAGATTCAATTCATGATGGACCGGAACATGAAGGAATGGTCTCTTTTAATCAACAATGTCAACTTTTTGCATCAGTTGGAGCAATCAAATTTCCAACTCCTGAATTAGAAGCATGGAAAGAAAAGGTGAAATTAAAACCAAATATATTATAGTTAAAACTTTTATCATCTACATTTGTTTTAACACATTTAATGTGTCCTCTGTACAGATAAAGAGGTTGTATTTTTTGCTAACAACGAAGGAGTCTGCTATGGATGTTCCATCAAACTTAGAAGCTAGGAGGCGTATTTCCTTCTTCTCAAATTCTTTGTTTATGGACATGCCTTCAGCTCCAAAAGTCCAAAATATGTTATCTTTCTCGTGAGTCCTTTTGTGTTGGTGTTTGTGTTTTTTGTTTCATTTTTTTGTGTAGCACAAATAGGTCTACTAGATGCTATAGGCACTCTGCTAAAAACTAAGGTCATATTTGGGAAAGGGGTTTTTGTTGGATATAGTGTTGAGTAATATTTTTAGAATAAAGGTTTTAATAAGATAAATAGGATAATTTATTTAAATATATGTTTTAAAAAATATAATAATGATTAGATGACGTAATAGTTTATAGGGATAATGATTATGTTATAGGATATAAATAAAAATAAATGTGAGTATATATGTGGTGTATATATAGGTATTTATTTGACTGTAAATATGTGTAATGATTAAAAAGTAATTAGCTATATATATAAGAGAGAAATTTTGAATTTGAATTTAGATAAAAATGTTGTTAAATGATATGTTTGATAATTTAAAATTTAAGAGAGTATATTGGAGTTGAAAATTGTGTTCCAAACATAACCTAGAAATGATGTGGAAGGTCATGTGGCATTATTTTGTTTTTTTTAACTTTTTGCCAATTCTCATAACAATATTGACCATTACAAATGAACTTAGCTATTCAAAGGTGCATGAGGAATTTAGTTACATACTATACACTTCGGAGATGATCCAACAATGGTAAATAGGCATTGGTAAGGAAGGAGAAACAATAGCCCAGAATACAGGGAAACTCAATGGGATGAAACTAACCCTATGAACAGGATAAGATTCTCTAAAGGCTTGTGCCACATTAGAGTTTTTGCAAAGCATAGTACTTCAGCGGCATGTAAGCCTCGGGAACAATTTTTGGTTCAATTTTTAAATTAATGATTGGTGTGAGAAAATGCTGTTCAGTTTCAATGGAATTCCAGTTTTAAACTTGCTCTTATTCAATTGAAACTTGCATGTTTGATCGTTATTTGAAGAAAATTATATGGCTGGGATTGCTGGAGATTAAATATATTATTGGAGATATTATTTTAAAGTGAAGCTTCTTTTTCATGATTTATGTCTTGATTATGACCATCTAAAACATAGAATCAATTCCACTTGGGGACCCCTAGTTATCCTTTTTCTTTTCTGTAGAACTGAGCTGCATTAATCTTTAAATTTCTTGGTTAGAGTTTTTAGTCTTCATGATGGAGTATAAAATTTCATGAGCCTTCTCATTCTTTGTCACGTCTGTCGATACTATGTGCATGATTTCTCGGTCTTTCTAATAGCATCTTGTATTTTTCATTGTTATTTGTTAGTTTAACTTAGATACTATCATTGCTTAGTGTTTTGACTCCATATTACATGGAGGAGGTTCTCTTCTCGTTACCTGACCTGGAAGTGCTAAATGAAGATGGTGTTTCCATTCTCTTTTATCTGCAGAAAATTTTCCCAGGTTTGTGCTTTATGTGCAGTAGAGTGCATAATATTTCGCCCTTTCTGCCAATCTTACAACTAAAATCACACAGATGAATGGAACAATTTTTTGGAGCGTGTCAAGTGTGTCAGTCAAGATGAACTTAGAGAATCTGATGAATTAGTAGAGCAACTGCGCCTTTGGGCATCATATAGGGGCCAGACATTGACAAGAACTGGTATGAATAAATAAAATTTGGCATCCTATTTGTGCTCTCTCCTTTTCATTTTCCATATAAAATTCTTTCCCTTTCCCTTTCCCATTTCCTTTTGTTTTAGATGATAGGGTGGGTTTGGATGTAAGCAGTTTTGGCGTGCCTATAATGAATGAAATAAAATCATTTTATATTTGTAATATTTATTACGATTTCATTATAGTGAAAATCAAATTAGATTTAAATAGGATCTAGTTAAATTAGATAAATGAAGTAAATCTGTAACATTTAGATTATTTGATATGTTTTCATTATTAGACTTTATGTTTTACCTATAAATAGGTTTTTACTATGATACAAAGTTATGAATGAAAGAACATTGTTATGCTCTTTGATATATATGTTCATAGATGCAGGCCAAATTGGTTAAAGTCAAACCACGTAATTCTCACGTTCTATTTTTATCTCTTAAATAGTTTAAATTTCACTATAGTGTGACAACTAGTCATGTTTTGTTTATCATAGCGTGAAGTCAAATTCTATGCAATTTGTAATTAGATTTTCATATTGACAGTAGTTTATTTCATTTGTGCACATTTTCGTTTCATACTTTTTTGTTGATTTTTCCAATGATTACTAATTGAAGACAAGAAAATTTTGGTGTCATTGTTTAAGTTGAACATTTCAATCAAAATTTTCATGTTTAACTTCAAAGAGGAGTTTGAAAACCAAACCACTTTTGATAAAATCTGATTTGATTCAATTTTGTTAGATTAATGAAATCAAATCATAATTGTAAGATTGAGAGTATTTAATATGATACATTCTATTAATTTGTTCTTAGATTTTGTATTTCACTTGTGAAAAGGTGATTATTGTAATGCAACTATAAGAGAGAACTAACATATTTTAATATTTTGGGCATAAGTTTGTTAGTGCATGCCAAATAACAATACCATGTAATTCTTGCTTTGTTCTTCATTATCTTTCTTCATCTTATTAATATTTCAGCATAGTATTAGGACCAGTTTTGGTCCTATTTTGTTTATTATAGCACAGAGTTAAATGTTGCAAACGAGATGAAACTAAGAAATCACCCTGCACGTGTGGAATTATAGTATATCTCCTTTAAGATCAAACAATTCCATCTAATTGAGTATGTTTGTATGCGTTATAGCATCTACTATACCAAGAATATCAATAAGTCTCATTATTTCAATTGCTTTAGATACCCTTTTTCAGCTTCTGAGATCTATTTCTAGTTTAAGATCCCTCTTACCAGCTGGAATCAAAGAATTCTGATGAAAATGGGAATAGGCCCTGGTTATGGAGTTATAATTTTGTTGATTCAGGTTGTTTATATTCAAGTTTTCAATTTACCCAATCTCATATTATTTGAGCATATTTTTTCTCTATACATTCTTTCATTAATTTTTGTATAAAAATGGTTGTTGATTGAAAATATAAAGAAAATGACATTCAGTTCGAGTTGAACATTTCAATCAAGAGTTTCTAGTTCAACTTGATGGTTTGTTAGAAAACGAATCAATTTTAATAGGATTTGACTATATTAAAAATGAAATTTAGATTTGATAGATCTGACTAGATGAAACCAATCATACCAATAACATTGAGAGTATTTTTTACAACCCCATCCCAACACTCACATGATGGATAAAAAAGTCGAACCTTTGACCTCCCTCTTGAGTCTTAGGGTATAAATTGACAATACGCTTACGCACTTGTAAATTGATAGTATTTGATATAAAACAATTTTACTTTTTGGCAATATTATTTCCCCTAAAGTTTCACTAAATAAATGGTTATTGTGATACAACTTTTGGAGAGAAAGAATATATTTAGCCATTATGGGTATTAATTCGTGAATTTAGGCCAAAATGATGAACCGCACAATTTTTATGTTCTTTAACTGTCTCTCTTCAATAGTTCAAATTTTAACAAGATGTGTTAAATTGATTCCCCTCGAGTCAAAAGAGTCCAATCCAAATGTACTCGTATTTGTATTTTCTTTGTTATAAATATTCATGCTAGTAAACAGATCATCATGTCTCTGCCCAAGTAACACATCAAGCCTTGAATTATTCTCTTTGAATAGCTCTTCAAATAACTGATATATATATGAGGAATATAAACCAAATTGCATCAATCTTAGGGGTTCATGGTGTTGATGTACAGATTGATCTGTTGAATGGGTTCACTTGTGGGTTTGTTAATTTAATGATTCATGTTGTGAATTGTCACTGCTGCAATTAAAGGGGCAATTCTTTCAACCTTTTTGTTTTATTCTGAACTAATGCATTATCTAAATTGTGGCAGTAAGAGGAATGATGTATTATCGCAAAGCTTTAGAACTTCAAGCATTCCTTGATATGGCCAAGGACAATGGTATTCTATCTCATGCACTGACTTCTTTCAACAAGCACAGTTTACAACATTTTTAATACTGTTAACCTGGTTATTTCAGTACAAATTGTTTCAGTGCAAGCAATTATCTTTTACAAATTGAACAGAGTTAATGGAAGGCTATAAGGCCATTGAGTTGAATGAGGATCAGATGAAGGGAGCGCGGTCACTATGGACAGAGTGTCAAGCAGTTTCAGATATGAAGTTTACATATGTTGTATCTTGTCAGTTATATGGTATTCAAAAACGATCTGGTGACCCTCGTGCTCAAGATATATTGAGACTTATGACAACGTAAGAATTATATAGCTGCACAGCTGTTTCCTTCTGAACTGTCATTGCCTAATATCAATTTCTTTGAACAGGTATCCAGCCCTTCGAGTAGCATATATTGATGAAGTTGAAGAACCAAGTATGTACGGGTCCAAAAAGGTTAACGATAAGGTTTACTATTCTACTCTTGTGAAGGCTGCTTTACCAAAGTCAAATTCTTCAGAACCAGGACAAAATCTGGACCAGGTAAATAGGAAACTGCATGCTATTTAAAATGAAACAGTTGGCTGGTGGACGTTTAAGAAATGCAGATGTCCAATAATACTATTGAAGCTACTTTTCGGGGTAGGGTTGGATCCCTTTCCACTCACTTGTCACTGTACCCCCAGCTAACATGCTCCTGATTTGCAAATAACATCTCTACAGTAGTTAAAGGCGCACAGCTATTTGGTCGATGACTTTGGAAGACTGATAAATCATAAACTAAGTTTACTTCTATTTTCTTCTCTGTGGTAGTTTTTCCTTTTTAGTTTTAACTAATCCGTTATGCATGATTAAATTATTGTGTACTCTTATGATATGCAAAATTTCCCATTTGCAGGTCATCTATCGTATAAAACTTCCAGGTAATGCTATCTTGGGTGAAGGAAAGCCTGAAAGTCAGAATCATGCCATTATTTTCACGCGTGGAGAAAACTTGCAAACAATTGATATGAATCAGGTATATTATGTTTGTGCTCCTTGGTCTTTGAATTCGATTCTTCTGGAGTCCTGACATGAATATCCATTTGCAGGATAACTACATGGAAGAAGCGCTGAAAATGCGAAACTTACTTCAAGAATTTCTTAAAAGGCATGATGTGAGGCACCCATCAATTCTTGGTTTGAGGGAACATATCTTTACTGGAAGGTGAGCATTGAGCAGTCAATTATAATTAGCATTTCTTGGCTTAAAACACATTCATGTTCTATTGCTTCCATGACCAAATATTGTCTTACTGTGTTTTGCAGTGTTTCTTCTCTTGCTTGGTTGATGTCGAATCAAGAGACAAGTTTTGTTACCATTGGCCAGAGATTGCTGGCCAACCCTCTAAAGTAAGTTCTGTTATTTGGTTGCCTCCCCTTCTCATTCAGTAAATAATTGTTGGATTTTTATATCAAGAATGCAGAAGAAGAAAGTTCTTCACTTTGTGTCTGTGCAGTAGTTTCTTTTAATTTGTTTTGCTATGTATTGTTTATGCGCTATTGTATGTGGGAAACTTAATATATTAGTTGAGTCTAAATCTTGGGATCCTGTGTACTTGGACCTAATTAGCTTAGATCAACTGAAAATCAGGTTGATCGGTAAATAATTTGGCTTCCGCATTACTTCTAATCAATGTTCTTGCCTTTCCTTTATTCCTCGTAACATCCAATATGCTGAATATGTAGGACAACTCATAGAGTTACATTTGTGCATTGCAGTTTCCTTCTTATTACGTGAATGGCTTCATTAATAGTTCTATAAATTCAGTTGCACATCAAAATGAACATCTAGAATGTCCGTGAAGGTTTAAGATTATTCACGCTGTTAGTGACAACTGAAAAGTTCTAACTCATGGACTTATGCCCATGGAAAGAAATGTTACGCTAATCACTTAGGACTTAGGACAGTTAAAATTATATTCATAAAATTATATCTGTGCATTGCAGTTTTCTCGTATGTGAATGACTTCATCAACAATGCTTTGAAATTCAGATGCACACCAAAATGACCTTCCAGAATAGTCTTTGAAGGTTTAAGATTCTTCACGCTCTAAGTGATATGTTCTAACTCATGGACTTAGCCCATGGAAATAAATGTTATTTGAATGTTTTGTGCCACCCCGAGGAAATAAATGTTACTTGAATGCTTTGTGCCACCCCGAGGAAATACATGTTACTTGAATGCTTTGTGCTACTGTCATGCTGATTTGTTCAAACAAAATTGGCAGACATTACCATTATAACATGATAATGGGGCTGCTAGGTGTGATTTCATGATATGCATGATTAGTTATCTTCTTCTACTTTGACCTCTGGAGAGAACTCTGATTCTGCACATGCCTTCTGTTTCAGCGGTGTTTATTGTAAACAACTCTTAAAAATTGCTTTGATCCTCATCCACATAAAACTTGGAATGAAATTTTTGTAGAGCTCCAAATTGTTGTTAAGTTTGTCTACCAGTAAAAACCTTTTTCTTTTTAATCACCGTACTAGCTTTAATTTGTGAGAACTAACATAGAGGTAAGGAGCCTATTAAATTTGTTAGTTATATTTCTCAGAATGCATGCCATACCGGGCTTTGTTTCGTTTTGAAATTTAATTATATCCACTAGAAGATAATTAAATCCAAAGTTTTCTCATGGAAGTTGTTTCAATGACCATGAAAAATTTTCTAATAAAAAAAGTTTAGACAAAATTCAGTGTCCTTTATGCTTTGCACTGGAATAAATTCATATGTGATAAAATGTAAAAGAAGTTCACTCAGAACAAATGTAGCACTGGGTAGCTGTGCTAGTCATCCTTGCCTTAATTGAATGTAAACCATATAGAGTAATCTCATTTGTTTTTTTGTCAGCGCCCCACCCTGTACATACCATTTGATTTGGGTTTGCTTCGTTCGTGATTTATCCTATGGTTTTAACAGTCAGTTTGGTGAAGTTCCATTTTTTTTATGGATTTTGTTCTTAATATTTTGTCCTCTTAATTTTAACTTTTTTTTTCCCATCATTGGTTAAAGTTCATGTATTAAGCGGTGCTTTGGTTTTTCCTTAATTATGTAGGGTTCGATTTCACTATGGTCATCCAGATGTTTTTGATAGGCTATTTCACCTTACTAGAGGTGGGGTGAGCAAAGCCTCCAAGATTATCAACTTGAGCGAGGACATATTTGCTGGTACTCTCAATATAGAATAGTGTTTAAACTATTTGAACTTTCTCTCTATGAATGGTCATTACTTGAATTTCTATCTCTAATGTAATCATTAACTGTAGGCTTTAATTCAACACTTCGTGAAGGCAATGTAACCCATCATGAATACATACAAGTTGGTAAAGGAAGGGATGTAGGTCTTAACCAGATTTCTCTATTTGAGGCAAAACTTGCTGATGGAAATGGAGAACAAACACTAAGTCGTGATTTATACAGGCTTGGGCATCGTTTTGACTTCTTCCGCATGCTATCATGCTACTTCACCACAATCGGTTTCTATTTCAGTACTTTGGTATGCAATGCACTGTCTACAAGTTGATTTTGATTTCTTATAGGACTGGCTAACCTTTTTTCTTTTGGCAGATTACTATTTTTACCGTGTACATATTCCTTTATGGCCGCCTTTATCTTGTTCTTAGTGGCTTTGAAAAAAGCTTAAGTACGCTGCCAGGAATTCAACAAAGCAGGCCTCTTGAAGTCGCTCTTGCCTCTCAGTCATTTGTCCAGATTGGATTTCTAATGGCTCTCCCTATGATGATGGAAATTGGACTAGAGAAGGGTTTTCGAATTGCATTAAGTGAATTGATCCTGATGCAACTACAACTTGCACCACTGTTTTTCACATTTTCACTTGGAACAAAGACACATTACTATGGAAGGACATTGCTTCATGGAGGTGCAAAATATAGGCCCACTGGCCGTGGATTCGTGGTGTTCCATGCCAAATTTACTGATAATTATCGGCTATACTCTCGTAGCCACTTTGTTAAAGGACTTGAGCTGATGATACTGCTTCTCATTTATCAAATTTTTGGTCAATCATACAAAGGTACCATCGCATATATCTTGATTACTGTGTCAATGTGGTTTATGGTGGGCACCTGGCTTTTTGCTCCTTTCCTCTTCAACCCTTCTGGTTTTGAATGGCAAAAGATAGTTGATGATTGGATTGACTGGAACAAGTGGATTAGTAATCAAGGAGGTATTGGCGTCCTTCCAGAGAAAAGTTGGGAATCTTGGTGGGAGGAAGAGCAAGATCATCTTCGTTATTCTGGAAAACATGGCATCCTTGTTGAGATTATATTGTCCCTACGTTTTTTCATTTATCAGTATGGACTTGTCTATCACTTGCACATCACAAGGAAAACTAAAAGTGTTTTGGTATGCTTTGGCTTGAAATTCTTCCCTTGCTCTCTCAATTTTTTCCCCTTTATAAGTTGATAAAAGTTGGATCCTTCCATCTTTTTACAGGTATATGGCATGTCATGGATGGTAATCTTTTTGATACTTTTTGTCATGAAGGTGAGGGCTATTATTCTCAATTTGTCGAATCACTCTTTTTTTTGCTGAACTGGAATTTTAATTATTAGTCTCTGTTGTATGTGCAGGCAATATCTATTGGAAGGAGGAAATTCAGTGCAAATTTTCAACTTTTTTTTCGGATTTTCAAGGGTTTAATCTTTGTGACATTAGTCTCTATCCTCGCAATTTTGATTGCTATTCCTCACTTGACACCACTCGACATTGTGGTCTGCATACTCGCCTTCATGCCTACCGGTTGGGGTTTGCTACTGGTCAGCGATGTTTCTCCTGCCTCTTGTTGCCACTTTCTTCTTTTAGATAGAAACATTGCTTGCATCTTTTAACAGTACAATCTTCAACTCACAGATTGCACAAGCATGCAAGCCTGTTGTTCAGAAAGCAGGATTCTGGGGTTCAGTTCAGACTCTAGCACGTGGCTATGAAATTGTGATGGGATCGCTTCTGTTCACCCCGGTGGCTTTTCTTGCATGGTTTCCATTTGTGTCTGAATTCCAGACTCGAATATTGTTCAATCAAGCATTTAGTAGAGGTCTTCACATTTCTCGTGTTCTCGGTTGGCACGGGAAAGACAAATCCTCCCGGCACAAGGAGTTCTAAGATCCCCAAGGCTGCAACAATGCTAGATGCTGTTCAATCTATAGTTTTGACCTGTATATATCTGTAGTTAATATGAATCATTATTATTATTATTATTATTGTAGTTTGTATTTTATACATTTGTATGTCTTGTTAACCTTTATTATACAGTCTTTTGCACACCCTCAGCAATATATGTTACATGGCTGCATTACTGCTCTCTTAAAAAATCCCTTATATGAATTGCAAATAGGAATAATTGTGAAAAAAATTCTTGCTATGGTTGCTTACGAAATTTGACAATGTTTTTTAAAAAGTTTGCAAAAAGCAAAAAAAAAAAAAAAATGATGAAATTTGAAAATGAAATGATTGCAGTGTTTTTTTAAAGTAAACTGAACATAGTCTTTATGTGACGTAATTGGTTCGCCTAAAGCTCTTTTTTCCAAAATAAAAGGCATCACTTATAATTTATAGTGTGACTCACATAGATAAACTTAATTGAAATAAAAATAAAAAATAAAGGACAAAAACTGCATAACCTACTAAATATTTGCAAGGTAAAAAATTTATTAATAACCACAAAAGTCCATAACGAAAGCTTATCCGTTTTACTTTTTTACCAAAAAATTTAATTTGCAAATTTATTTGCCTATTTTGATGATTTGGTCAGTTCATGTCATCTTTTTAATGATTTATTTCATGTGACCATTGTTTTTGCCTCAACGTCAAAATACCCTCGAAATCTATCTACTTTAATTTTTTTATGTTAAGTTTCGCATGTTTCCTAAATTTTCAGTTATTACTACTTTTCACACTCCTAACCCTCAATTTTAATTTATTATGCATTCTAATTTTAATAGTATCCTTTTCTAAACTTTTATTTACTAGTAAATTTGCAAGTTCTATGTGTGCATGATTGTGTGTGTGTGTGTGTGTGGGCATTAAAAATAATAAAATATAAAACTATTATATTTTTAGTAGTGCAATAATAAAATAAAAGAACTAAATTAATCTTTATTAAAAGGATACAAAGAGAAAACCAGAGGTAATAAAACAAATGAAGAAAGAAACAAGATATCAATTAAAAAAGAGAAACTTTTTAAATCAATAGTAATGAAGAAGAAAGTGAAAAATAAATAAATTTATTTTTATTCACCTCTATTTAAGACTGAAATGGTTATGAAATAGTGTAAATAGATTTATAAATGTGAGTATTTTAGGAAACTTATTAAAATAAATAAAGTTACTTATTGTATGAGATAGATTCATAATATATATCATAAATGGAGATGAATTGCAATTGCAAATAGGAATAGTTGCAAAAAGTTTTTGCCCATGGTTGCTCACAAAATTTGATATGTATTTATAAATGTATTTTTTAAAAAAAATTATGTAAAAACAAAAATATAGAAATTTGAAAAGTAATGATTAAAACGTATATCCTTTTTTAATGAAACATAGCATAGTCCCAGTGTTTAGAATTCTTTTGCCTAAAGTTCCTTTAACCGAAATGACAACCATCAATTATAGTTTAGTGTAGGACTCTAAAATAAACTTCATTGAAATAAAAATACTAATAACTAATTAACAAAAATTGAATAAACTATTAAATATTGGGAAGGCAGAAAAATATTGAAAACTGCCAAAGAGCATAAAGAAAGATCCTTCTTTTTTATTTTTTATTTTTCCAAAAAAATTTAGTCAAACCAATTCATCAATTCGCCTATTTTGGTTATTATGGTGGGTTTGCGTCATTTTATTAATGATTTTTTTTATATTTTCTGTGACTATTGTCTGGGTCTTAAAATATAAAATGAATAAGATACCCTCAAAATCTGTTTAATTCTATTTTATTATATTACTTTCAGCTCTAATTTGAAAGTTAATTTGTTATACTTTCTAATTTTTTCACGATCCTTTTCTAACTTTTATGTGCTAGTAAACTTGCATGTTTTATATGTGTACATATTTGCAAAAATGTGTGTGTGTCTTTCATTAAATAAAATAAAATAAAATAATTATTACATAATGAAGAAGAAAATCAAAAAAATAAATGTATTTTAATTCGTCTATATTTAAGACAAAAAATAGTTATTAAATAGTGTAAATAGATTTATTAAGATAAGTATATTGGGATATTTATTAAAATGACTAAAGTTAGTTATTTTATGAGATAAAATATATAACACAAATAGTATAGACAACTAGTTATGAATTGTACTTTAAGAAAAATATTATAAGAGCAAAAAAGGTCATAGTAATTACATAATTGTATAGATTATATTTTTATATTTTATTCCATCAAATTTATTTTATTATAATTTTTTCTTTCAATTTTTTATTTATTATTTATCTTTTAATTTTTCTGGTTACATACTTTTGACTTATTTATTTGTTTCTCTTCTATGTTAATATGTGCAATTATCATTTTATTTCACTTGTTCTTTAACATCCATTTGACTTTCGTCTCTCTTTTCTTTTAAATTTTTTTTATGTTATCTTAGCTTCAAATAAATTCGTTTTTGATTATTAAAAATAATTTGTATTGAATATTAATTATGAAAATTTTATTCTTAAAATTTATGTAAATTTTTAATTAAAGTATAATTAAACTATGTTAGTTAATATAAAATATTTTTTATATATAAATTTAATTAAGTAATGATTTTTTAATTGTCGTACACAATTGAGTGTGAAAAAATTGCTAGCAACCATATTATGATTGAATGAATTAGACAACTGGTCAATTATAAATTTAATACCCCGATTTAGCTTCCAAACAATGCATCACAAGTATCCACTTGTGCCCTATTCCTTCATACCATCAAAAATAAATAAATTGGTGTCCTAACTAAAGAAGAGCAAATTGAGCTTATAATTTCATTAGCAAACAGGCCACAGTCATATGCCTGTCCAAAACAATACTCACACACATATTGTTCATAATAATTAAAATTAGTAAATTAAACATACACTATGTGTGTGTAAAAATATTTGCAAATTATAAAATTAGTGCATTTTAAATAATAATATGATTTAAAATTAAGAGTATAAACATTATTTACAATAAGAAATAAAAAGATGCAAAGGAAGTGAAAGTGCAAAATATTGAAAGAATGTACAAATAAAGAAGTATTAAAAGAAAAGAAAGATACAATGGATAGAACATAACAAAAAAAAAAAAAAAAAAAAGAAGGGTAAATGGTGTAAGCAAAGGGAATGAATGCATAATTTTACTCAATAAAGTCAAGAAAAGTCCAAACTATTAATGATATAGTATTAATAAAAATATATAATCTTTAAGTTTATTACTTAAAATGATCAATATCGGAGCATTCATGCTAGCTATTCAAAGTGTATCAACTTGTAATTGAGATTTAGCTATTAAGAGTATATATTAGATCTCCATTCAATGCTAATAAAGAACATATGCAACTTGTAAAATGAATATAGATTATTAATTAACATTCAAACATGAATTAACCGTGGATTGTATTTGGAACCATATCTTTAATTCCACACTTTTGATCAAACTTTATGCTAGTAGCCATATTATTCCACAAATTTTTTCAAATTAAAATTAATTTTTTTTCACTTTTATACAGATGATTAATTAATTATTCTTTAATAATTTACACACTTACAATCAATCAATGCATATATACAAACATACATTTTACTTTGAAAACTAATTGTTGATTCTGCGTACTCTTATGTTACTCGTATTATATATTTTAAATAAATAAAAATTTAAAATATCAAAATTTTATAACTAAACATACTATTTATCCAAGTATAATTTTTACCAAACATCATCCTTACAAGAGCTTTTTTCCAAACATAGCCATGACATGTAGGCTACGTTTGGATGCAAATTTAGCTCAATTATCTTCCAATCAAAATTTACACTTTTGAATATAATACCCAACAAAAACAATTATTTTTATCTTCCTTTCTGTTTTTTTGCTTTAACACTTTCTGCCCCAGTTTTCTTCCCTATCACCATTTACATCCCACCAAAGCCATAAATTTACAACTGAGGATTGACAGGCCTATTAATTTGAAGTTGTATCTTTCCATTAGATGAAAATGGATAGTATAAAAAGTATAACATGATTACGTTCTTTTACACGTACTTGATTAACTTATTAATAATATAAAATGAACAATATGGTTTCTCTACTTTTCTTACACATAAAGTTGATCATATTCTTTAGGAAATTATATCTTTAGATTATGTAAAAGTGGACAAATGTAAGAAGTATAGCATGGTTCCTTTTCTTTACACGCAGTTGATCCACTTATAAATAATGTAAAAAGAATAATATGGTTCCTTTTCTTTTCTTACGAATGAAACTTTTCCAGTTTTTCATATGCATTTGAATGTGGGATTCCCAACTGAAAAATGCTAGGTTATGTTTGTTTTTATTTTTCACCAAAAAAAACAATTGTAATTATTACACTTTTTAAGTTTTATCTTTCTCTTACTTTTATACAGTTTTCAAAAAAAATAAACATAAAAACACACTCAAAAATATTAAAACAAATAGAGCTCTAGTGTTTTCTGCATTTTTGTGGCGTTTGTAATTTTAAAATTATTTTATAAATAAAATTATGTCAATAAATGTATTTTATTTTGATTGACATAATTCAGTTATATTGTTTGATTACAATTTTACAGAAAACTTAAGGAAAAATGATAATAAATAACCTACAATTATATTAAATATTTAATATAAAGTAAAGAATAGCCAACTGGAGGTTAGAGCATAATACAACTAAAAGTGAAAATAAATTAAAAATAGAAGATAAATAAATAAAAAGATAACAAATAAAAAAAAAATTGAAAGTTTGGAAACAATAATGAGAAGGAAAAAGTAGATATAATACAGAGGATTGAAACATAACAAATGAAAGTTTGGGAAAATAAAATGCGAAACTTAATATAATACAGGGTATTTAAGTCTTTATACTTAAAAACAAAAATGGTAGTGTCCTTACCATATCCATTTTCAGCATTTTATATAGCATAGAAATATAAATTAATAAAATGCCTTTTCATCAATTTATAGACTATTTACTTGGTAAACTTTTTACTTGTTCCTAATTTAGTTTTTTTTTTCCTTTATTATTATTCAATCATACCATTTTATTTGAGTTAAAAAAATTAAATTTAATCATTTGAAACTTTTTGTAGAGTGAATTGAAACCTTTAATATATAAGTTGGTGTAATACTACGTTAGTTTGAATTTTTTTTAAAATAATATGTACACTTAATTTATTATTTTTTTAAAATTTTTTAATTTTTATCTCTTTTACTTTTGAATAATTAAAAAAATGCATTGAAAAATAAACACTTAAGAATTAAAAGGAAAAAAAATGATAATCTAAAGTTTTACATCATGCTCAAACCCAACTTGCTAAGTAATTGAATTTAAAGAAGCTAAGTCTCCCCCACGCCATCTATAAATTTCTTCTCCCCGACTGTAGAATCCCCTCCGGTCTGAATCAGAGTAGCTACAAAAAACAAGGCGATCGGCTCTTGCTATTGGTCGCCCTCTGTCGCCACTCCTATCCCGCTTTCAGTTAAAATAGTTGTCACTGCAAGAAACCGAACCGCGACGGCCCCGGGCCAACGCGGTCCCCATTTCTACTGTACCCGTTACCCAACTCGCTTAGACGCTCTCCCTCATCCGTACAATTGCTCGCTTTATTACAAACTTCTCCTTTCATTCTCTTTACTAATTTTGGAAAAGGGAACGATCTATTGTCAGAATCTTGACCTCAGATTTCTAGGGTTTATCCCTCCAACGGAGAATTTGGTCATCTGCTGTCCATAAGCATTTTTTTTTTTTTGGACCATAAGCATTTAAAGGTAGCGTTTCTCGGCTATTCAGCGAACTTTCGGCGAGATCTCCAGTCAGGTGAGCCGGATTTCTTTTCTTCTGTTCCTGGCTGCGAATGCGCATTCGGTTTTGTTGGAAGTTCTTTTGCACTAACTGTTAAACTGTTTTCTTGATTATATGGTTTTCTTCTTCTTTTCTGTCAACGTGCTTCAATTCGTCTTTTTCGATTTTTTAGTAATTTTTTCCCTACTCTTGATTATTTGGTTTATTGCGTGGACAAATCTCTCTGTGGTTGTTCGCTGAACAACTGAGGAAAATGGATTACCAGTGGAAGTAAATAATATCTACTTCAGGAGAATATACTATGATTTTCCCAATACTCGTCTCAGAAAGTATTCTGGACAGAATGCTGTCAATCCCAGGGCCCAGCCTACGGGGATTAGTGACTGATCTGATTAATATTCTATATAAGGATTGGTAATTGAACTGGTTCAATTATTTTATGTTATAGGGGAGAGGTTACTGAACCCGTTTTTGATTATGCATCTTTCAACTTTGTATTATATTCTGGAGACTTTTACGATAAATTTTGATTCTGACTTAACTTTCTTTATTGATACGGGAAAAGTTTAGATTGAGTTTCACTTCCTGTTATGAATCGAACCGAATCTCTCTTCTCATATAGAGTCATGGTAACCTGATTACCCGAGTTAATTTCTCATTGTTCATTAAAATTGCTTTATGGTATAATGATAATAGTCTTAACAAGTCAACTTTCTTCAAAGAGAGACAGAGGGCTGAATTTTAGTAATAATAGCTTTTGTGGAATCTTTTGCATTCTTGAACTGACATTAAATTTTGGATGGTTTTTGCCATATATTATTTTATGTCTTTAAGGAGATGTCTCGAGTGGAGAATTTGTGGGAGCGTTTGGTGCATGCAGCGCTGCGTGGCCGAAGAGCAACTGGGGATTTGTATGGACTGCCTGAGGCTGGCCTTGCTGCAAATGTGCCTTCCTCACTTGCGGACAGGAGCATAGATGACATTCTGGGGGCTGCTGATGAAATTCAAGAAGATGATCCCAATGTTTCCAGAATTTGTACGTTTTGTCCTTTTCTATTTATTTATTTCAGTCTACTCTCTGATTTTTATTTATTTTGGTAATGAGACAGCCAAAGAACCATTGTTTTCAGTTTTCTACAGGATAAAAACGTAGTTATAGGAATGACAGATTTGTAACTTGGGATGGAGTATTACCTTACTTAAACATGCAATTTTATATTGTCAAATTAAACACAAAACTCAAATAAAAAACATGTATGCTGTCACTTAGTTGACTATTTGTCTGGTTAATGTACTTTGTCACTTTGTCAATTACCTTGATGCTAAGGTCAGAATTACCAGTATTAGCTGCCGAAGCCCTACGCAGCAGATACCAAGTTCTGTAAATTGATTTGAACTGGGATTTCATTAACTCTGCTTGTAACTTTTTACTGTTTTCTTTTGTGCACATAATATATACCACAGAAAATGTTGATCTATGCATAATTTATTATTCTGTTGTCAAGTGGAAATTGTTTCTTAAGTCCTTCCAGAGTTTCAAGCTAGCAAATTCCTAATCCAAGGAAAATTGGAAAAATTTCTGTATGATTTTTGAGGAGGACAATGTATGAGAGAAGTCAAACTGAGAACAAGGCAAGGCCAAATACTTGGAAATCCATAGTGTACTATATTCATTATGGAGGTTTCCTTTTAAAAAGGGGGAGGAAGTAGATTTGATGCCTAGAGAGCTTTGCATTGGTTTTGGTGGCAATTCATTCAATGCCATGTAATTCTAGCTTGCTGTAAGGAGCATTGCTCTGCAATTATTTTCTGATGTAGAGAAAATTCTTTGGTTTAAAACACTGTTTTGTCAAATTATTGTAATATTAGGAAAAGATTTACATCTGGATAAAATCATGTTGAGAATGAGATTTTTGATGTCCAATGATTGATATGAGAAACCTAGTACTAAAACCCAGAATGCTAGGGGTAACTAATAAGTTCACGTTAAGCCTTCTGATGCATGTTGATCCTTCAAAGTTCTCTGGTGTTTAACTGTGCAATTCTTGCAAAGATTGTTAGTTTGTTAGAAGCCAGTTCCAGCAAAATTGCCTCATGGATAACAAAAAATGTCATATGATTACTAGGAAGCCCTTGCAGGTTTTGTTATAGTGACAGCTGCCTGCTGCTTTATATACTCTCCTCACTTTGTGGTCTTTTGGTTTTTACCCTTGTAGTATGTGAACATGCTTATTCATTGGCTCAAAATTTGGACCCAAATAGTGAAGGAAGGGGTGTATTGCAGTTCAAGACCGGTTTGATGTCTGTCATCAAGGTATCTTTATTTGGTTCTGAAGGTGCTAAGGAAACAGTTCTTTCATTTGTACATGCATTGCTGTTTTGGTATTCCTTTTTGGTACACTTGGGTTGTGTATAATGTGTTAATGTCCTATTATCACAATTTCTTTTTATTTCCAGTTGTAGTTGTACCTTTTCAACTTTCTTGTATACCATACATACTTATTTGCTTCTTTTTGCTCCTAACTAAATCTTTCAGCAAAAGCTGGCAAAGAGGGAGGGGGGAAGCATAGACAGAAGCCGGGATATTACTCGTTTGCGAGAGTTTTATAAACTTTACAGAGAGAAGCATAAAGTGGACAAGCTACGAGAAGACGAGATGAAGTTGATGGAGTCTGGTGTTTTTAGTGGTAACTTTGGAGAGTATGTTCTTTAACTAGGTCCTTGTTTTTTTGGTTGGATCCATAGGTAATGGCATGTGGCAAAAATTTTTGGAGCCATGGTGCATGGCTTAGCGTGCACCTTATTGAAGCACGTTGTAAAATAATATAAATAAATACATGCATATTATTAATTATTTACTAAAAATAGAACAAAAATTTTGCACAATAAATAACTAATACAAATATTTTAAACTTTTTTGTTTTGGAAAAATACAAGCAAACGTATTAATTTCTATTTATAAAAAGTTTAAAAATTAATAAATAAAAACATGTTTATTTAACATTTTTCTAAAAAAATTGAAACGTGACACGACAACAGCCATGGTTAGGTTCCTAGTCTTGTCACCCATGTCCTGTCCCAAATTAGGTGACGCCATTACTTCATTTTTTGTTTTCCTTTTAGCTAGGTTGGTTGCCCTTAAAATAAATTTTTTGTTATATTTCATATTTTATTTTCAATTTTTTTGCTCTGTAATTGTCTTTTACTCTTATTAGATTGGAACGTAAAAGAGTCAAAAGGAAAAGAGTTTTGGCAACCCTTAAGGTTCTTGGAAATGTATTGGAGCAACTGACCAAGGATGTTTCAGCTGAAGAAGCTGAAAGATTAATTCCAGAGGAGGTGCATCCTTACCTTACACATTGTGCATGTTTAAATAAGTCTACGAGTGAATGAATATCTCTTGGTATTGGGATGTCACCTGTTTCCTGTATGATCTTCCACGTTTGTTATCCTAGTATATCCCACATGTTATGAGCATAGTTGGGGCATTAAATGAAATGCCGTTGATGGCAAGTTGTGAAACATCTAGATGAAATATCCATTGAATATAATATTTTTGAAATTAGAGCATGTGCCAGGATTACCCTTTTTCAAACACTTAAAATTTATGACATCCTCCATCTGTTTGATGGAGGCTTTTGTCTGTGCTAGTCCTTTTTCTTTGACTTTTTATTAGTGTTTGGTTTATTTGGTCTCTGAATTGTCGTTCCTATTGTGCATGCAGTGACCTGAAGGGAGAGAGTGTCTTTTTTCGTAGAAATTTTGATGCATGCTTAGTATTATGAGACTTGCCTTGGCATTGGCATACCAAATACAAGTTTATTTTGATCCAAGTTTATTTTTGGTCTCATCCTTTATGACATGGATGGATTTGTATATTATGGGAGTGGACTGAACATGATCCTTTTGATTTTTCATCCATGCTATCCATCCCTATTTGTTTCCCAATCAGTTTCCTCTAGATGGCCTTCTTATGTCTATTGGCCAGTGTTCCTTAATATTGATTTCCTTTATGGTGGCTTTCCTCTCCAGCTGAAGCGGATGATAAAGTCTGACGCAGAAATGACTGAGGATTTGGTTCCCTATAATATTATTCCTCTGGATCCTTCCGCCCGAACTAATCGTCTTTTGTCTTTTCCTGAGGTGAACTGGTTCTATATCTAATGTATGAATTACTTATGGTATTGCTGATGCTATCGATTGGTTAATTTAAACTTCAGGTGCAAGCAGCGATATCGTCTTTGAATTACTTCAGGCACCTTCCGAAATTACCTGAATCATTTTCTTCTCCTGCTTCCAGAAGTGTAGATTTACTTGATTTTTTGCAATATACTTTTGGCTTTCAGGTTAGTTGGCAAATGGTGTTGGTTTAGTGATATTTATGCATTTCCTACCAGCTGAATTGGTATTTGGTGCATTTTTTCCTGCAAAATATTTTGGTCATGCCAGCACCGAAAAAAAGATGCATTTTTTTGCTTTTGGTTAAAGCAATTTGTTCAATGATGCTAGCAAAAAATGTTTTTGCTTTTGGTTCTCCAAAAAATTTTCTTTGAGCTTGAATCTAGATGCTCCTTTGGGATTGTTTCTAACGGGTAAGTAGAACAAACTTTTTTTGATTATTTTAATCTTAAATAAAATTTCATTAATTAAAAAATATCTTAAAACGTATTTACCCTATTCTAAACTAAGACATAAAATAACTTTCTTTTAAGTTGGTAATAAATATTATTCAAAATAAAAGCTAATTATGGAAATTCTTTTTGCACCCTCAAAACTCAGTTTAATTTTTCTCATGAATATGACTGCTATTTGAAAAACACTCTGTAACTACTCATGTTTCCCCATTTTTTTCAAATTAAGATTAACGTTGTAATTAAACTAAAAACAGAATTTATCGAAAGCGGCCTGATATGTTTCCATGTATGTATGTATGCATCCATATATCTGTATGATGTATTTTGCGCATATTATCAGGAAAACAGAACAGTACACTGTGTTCCCTTATATGGAATTTAGTTGCACATGTAGGATAAAGGCATACTACTATTGGTATCTGTTATCATTATTTTGAGAAAGTAAATTTGTTTGGGGATTCTTTTTGTCTGTTGAGTATGCATTTTTGCAATTTCATTTAATCTTCCATAATTTATATCTGCTAATTTGTAATATGTTAGCTGATGTTTGGTTTAAATTTTTAATTTACTTGTATCCTGTAAAATTAAAGAATTAAAATATGTTTTCTCATTTATTGAATGGTCTCAACACTCAATTCATAGAGAAGTTAGGGATAAATTACAAGGAGATATATTAAAATTCTAATAAAGCTAATTTAGAATCCTAATAAAGTTAATCTGAAATCAAAGTATTAGGGACTTAACATAAAAACGTAGAACTTGATCTAGATAGCACCCTAGTCTATCTAACACTTCTCTTTAAATTGAATGTGGGAGCTTAATTTAAGTGTTCTTGGATGATCAAGAACTAGCAGGTAGAGGATATTGATTCATAGAGGAGGTAGATAGGCAAAGATCATTTATGAGAAATATGGTGAAAAAATTAATGGCAGTTCTTAATTTCCAATAGAGTTATTTATCATGCAGGCATAAGTTGTAACAATACTTGGTCGGCTGACAAACGTCACTGGTCATCAATGACAGATGGGTGTGCAGATGCAAGTTGGCAGACTGACAAGTATCACCTGTCATTGTATGATGGAGAGGTAGTTGTGATAGTAATCAAGATTGCTTGTAACAATAGGTAGCTATACAATAATGCAAACGGTTACAAGTCAGAAGTTAGTGGTAACTAGAGAATACTGATAGCTGAACAAAAATGTGGATAGTTATAAGTCACATGTTATTGGTGATAAGTAGGGAGCCAAAAGGTGATGCACTATTTGTTACATGAAAATATTTGATTATAATAAATTGATAGAATAGTGATAACAGACTTGTAAGGTTTTAAAATAGATTAGGGTTTTGGGAAATATTTTGGCCCTGCCCCTGGTAACATGTTAGAAATTGGGAGAATTGAAATGTGATTTTCCATTTAAGTAAATGATCTTAGATTCAATTTATAGAGTGAGAAAGGGATAAAATACTGAGATAGGCTAAAATTCTAATAAAGCTGATATAGAATTACTGAGTCGTCTAACGATGTATACCAATTAAGGATAAATATTGCACAGGGATATACTGTGTTAAATTTGAGATATGTTGAGAAAGGTGAAGCATTATAAAATAAAAGAGTTGTGGTTTGGCCAGTTGGCTTAAGTCCATGAACAATTACCAAAAGGCCTCTTTTCACTCTGTTAGATTGCATTGCAATGGTGCCTATTTCTTAGCCAAAACGAATATGCTGATAAAATCAAATGGAAGAAATCCCTCTAATCAAATTACTATAGCTGATAGTAAATCAAATCCCAGCGTGGCCATACAATACTGAGCTGTCTACCCATTCAGCCATGTATAACAATTGAGGATAGAGGATAAATTCTGCGCGGTGATATATTGTTTTAAATTTAATATATGTTGAGAAAGGTGAAGTGATAATAAAATAAAAAAATTGCAGTTTGGACATTTAGCTTAAGTCTCTGAACAAATGCCAAAAGGCTAAAGATATTCACTCTATTAGAATAGATTATGTTGTATTGGCTCCTATTTTTTATGTATAACAAATGTGCAGACAAAATCAAATGGAAGAAATCATTCCAATCTAATTACAATAGATGATACTAAATCCTACAAATGTGATTTGATTTTATCTAATTTCTCACAATCATTATCAAATCTAATTTGATTTTTGGCATGATGTGAGGAATCTTTCTTCTTGAAACTTTGTTTAGCTTTATTTATTATGGTTGATGAGGATTGAGTGGTATAACAACTGAAAGAATGGCTTCTGAATGATTTGTACAGTCTACTTTTAGCTGTTAGTTATTGACATGTTCAACCTTGAAGTTTTAAGTCGTTTATCTTTGTTTGTATTTTTTGAACCTATGGTTGGTTTGGCAGAAAGATAATGTTTCAAATCAGCGAGAACATGTTATTCATCTCCTTGCAAATGAGCAAAGTCGCTTACCTATTCTTGAGGAGCCAAATCCGGTATGTCTCACAACTTGGATTTGGATATATTTTAAAAACTTGTGTGCATTTAATGTTGTAGCATGCTTATGGAAACTGGGATGAAGCATGGACATGTCATAATTCTAACATTAGTTGCTGAAAGGATAATGTGACTTTCTATTTTTTTGTGATATTGTATATTTTTTTCTTGCGTTGAGAAAAGATCTTGCATAAATGGTATAACTAAAAATTTTGTGGTATGTGAACTAGATTATAATGCTGGAAGATTGTGGCAATTGTGCATTCATCAATATGATCCTTTTCCTTCCAGTTGGTTACCTATTTGGTGCTGTTTGTATATCCTTGTGGTGGTTTTGAAAACATGGTGTTAGAGGAAATATATTTTCATATATTTTTTCAAATGTTGTGTTTCTTATATGATTACTATCAAATTGTTTCTTTTAAATAAGAATAGTATTTAT
Source organism: Avicennia marina (assembly GCA_019155195.1). Lineage (NCBI taxonomy): Eukaryota > Viridiplantae > Streptophyta > Magnoliopsida > Lamiales > Acanthaceae > Avicennia > Avicennia marina. The sequence continues at coordinate 1,454,233 of CM032783.1, read as the reverse complement.
GTTAACTTTGAACCTATGTTTGGTAAGTGCTATAATTCTTTACTAATCTCACACTATAAATTGAAGTGGGAGTTTCATGAATGACGTAGGGTCTAATTCTTCTAATTATTTTCTACCTTTCCTTGCATGCTCAATCATTGCATAGTTTCTAGCTAAGCCTAAATTGCTTGCCGTTACCCTCATATGAGACCCGAAATATGATTGGCTTGTCACTTGTGGGCCTTGTTTGGCTGGTTTCTTGTGTTTGGTTTGTTTGGGCTAGTTTAATGTCTTAGTTTTGGTTGATATAGGTCTTTCTTAGTGCAAAATCGAGTTCTGAAATTGTTATTAAGTTTTTGTGTCTGGCAAAAGGTGTTTCTTTTAGTGTTTAGTGACTTGTGTGGTGGGCTATCTATCATCACGAGTATTCGTGTTTGTTATGTCTATGTTGTAGTGAAAGACTGTCTTTGCAAACAAGTGTGATGTGACACCTATATAGGTGTCTTTAGAGATGTCTTTTCATAATCAAGTTTAAGCTTGTTGTAACTAGTGACATTGTCGGTCGACTGACTTATGTTTGTTAAGCTCATTCCTCATAAATGTGAAAACAAAGAAAAGAAGTGATGGCAATGTGATTAACTGAGGATGGTCTTCCATCTACAGTCGTGATGCATGCACCTTGTTGGTGTGTTGACTATGTAAGAATAAAAAGTTGACACTAGCATTTTGTGTCATGAATCATGTTTGTTTTTAGCCTTCCAAGTGTCACGTAAAATGTGATTTCTCTTGTTGATGTATTGATAATTCAAGTAACACTTCATAAATATTTACCATATTCAGTCTGAAGGAGTGTTAGAAGAAATATCTTTTTGTATATATTTCAAATATTGTACTTTCTATATTATATGATTTGTATCAATTTGTTTCCTTTTCATAGAAATAGGTATTATGTTAATTTTGAACATACATTTGGAAGTTGTTGATTGAGATGGGATTTCCATCAATAAAGTAGAGTTTAATTCTTTGCAGTATTTGTTTATACACTGGTTTGGACTAGGATGAATAATTGATTTTTTCTGTTTTTTGGGTGCCGACCGGGGGGCTTTTCCAGCATGTACTTCTTCAATGGATGCCTCGATTCTCTAGTTTATTTTGGATGGTTATTTCGCATTTATTACCTTAGCTATTGGTAATTCTTAGGGAAATCTAAATTACATTTATTTGGATTTCCTATCTGCAATTTTCATTGGTAAAATATTGAGACAAAAACTAAATTGAAAAAAGTAACTGTGATTATGCTTTCAACCTGTCTGCTCAATCGAAGTGTTGCTGCTCAATTGAGATCATTTCTTTTCCTTGCCTTAAACATGGAAAACAATTACAATGCGAACTTGAGGCCTGATTGGTTTAGTGCTGAGCATGTCGACCTAATACATATTACTATTTTACAACCGACTGTTTTGAATTTTATCTTGATTTGCTTATGCTTTTACTCCAGATGTTGGATGAGGCCACTGTGCAGAATGTATTCTTGAAGTCTCTTGACAACTACATCAAGTGGTGTGACTATTTGGGAATCGTGCCCTTATGGGGCAAGTATGTTTGTTTCCTGCTAATTGTCCTGTACATTAGTAATTGAAACTATAAATATGGAAAGACAGTTTTTCTGTTGATTTTGACATTCAATTCTTTTAATACTCATTGTAATTTTGCAGTTTGGGGGCTGTAAGCAAAGAGAAGAAGCTGCTGTTCATTTCATTGTACTTCTTGATATGGGGGGAAGCTGCAAATGTTCGATTTCTTCCAGAATGCTTATGCTACATATTTCATCGTGTAGGTCAACTTCAACAACTATTTGTTTACTTACAACAGTGTTATTGCTATTCAATTACGATTATAGTCACTTTATGAACTTGACACTATATTTTATGAAGTTTGACGGTCCTCAAAAATGCTTTTTCTTTCCCTTTTCTATTTTTGTTGGTCTTAAGAAGATTTTGAGGCAAATCTTTTGTATTTGGCTTTATTGCAACTTGCAACATCTTTTATTCTTGGGTAAAAATTTGAATCTGGAATGTCTCACAGATGTGTTTTGAAAGTTCATAGAGGAAACATTTGTGGTGGTGTGGGTTAATTTGTTCCTTTTTGCTTGCAAGCAGAACTGTTGCTGTTGCTTCAATTTATTGAAACCTGGAGCATGAGCTTAGTTTTATTATTGTATTGCTTTTTTTGAGGATGGAATAAATTAATGGCTTACTTCTCTTTTCTGCAATAGCTTGTGTTTTTCCCTTCTAACCTAGTTCCATGTGCTCAAACCATGAATGCTGAACAGATGGGGAAGGAACTGGAAGATACATTATTACAACAGCAAGTTGCACAACCAGCTAGTAGTTGTCTTTCAGAGTCTGGTGTATCATTTATCGACCAAGTTATACGTCCTCTCTATGAGGTTATATCTGCGGTATGTACCAAGTATCAAATTCCTATCCCTCTTTAGATGTGAACAGTTAGGAATTATTATGGAAAAGAAACAAGGTTGCTGAACTTTGTGTGTTTATATTCTGATATTATGTCATTTTTTTTCAAAAGGAAAATTAACATGTCTTATGGATGGATTTTGAATTTTTGATCTCAAGGAAGCTGCAAACAATGATAATGGTCGAGCACCTCATTCAGCCTGGAGAAATTATGACGATTTTAATGAATACTTTTGGTAAGCTTTTGTATTGGCAAATATTTTGAATATTTTAGATATATTTTTTAAAAAATTTATCTAAGTTTCTTCCTTTTGCAATAGTTCATAAATTCTTATCTTTGAGTTAATAAACACATTTCCTTTTTAAGGTCACGGAATTGCTTTGAACTTGGATGGCCATGGCGCAATAATTCTACTTTTTTCCTAAAGCCAACACAAAGGTCAAAGGTAAGTAAAGTACTTCCCTAGTTATTTGCTGTAATGACTTTGGATTTCTCATTTAATGTGTACATACCATTTATTTGATTAAACTGTTCTATGTAGTTGTATACCTGTAGTGGAAAATGATAACTGGGGCAACATGCTTTGCCTGTTCAATTGCCTTGACAGCTTCTGGTCAATAATCCTTATTTTGAGTAACGGATGCTTAGTTAGTTAGATAATATGCCCATTAATTTATGTTACCTCTCTGCTTAATGAATTTGAATATCAACTAAGTGCTTTTTCTAATGCTGGTTTCACCTAAGGTCTAGAGTAGTTCCCTGTTTTAGGCATTTTGATTTATTGCCGGTAAGAAAATTAGCTTAAGAGGGAATGGATGTTGATGACTGTTTGGGCATAATGTCAATGTTTTTATCATTGAAGCCTGTTCTGATATATCCTGGGAGTAGGTAGTCAAATTCTAAAATGTTATAGCATTCATTAATTGTAGAATGTCTGTTGTAAAGTTGGTGTGACTTCATTTGATATTTTTGAAATTTCTTATCAAATGGAAGTATTTTTCTGACCTGCCCTCATTTTATGGATATTGGAAAGCACACCCAGTAACTATTTAGATATTAATGATTGGATTGGATAATGGCAGTGATAAATTTACAAGTCTTAGATAAGCCAGGGTGTTCTGTACCTTGAAGTTGGCTGTGCACTTATCTTTTCTCAATGTTTTGTTAACTTGGTATATAGACTGGATTCATAAAAGATTTTCAGTTGTACACCAGTACAGGATCAGTACATTTGTCAGATTGACGAATGTTGTGCATCTTCCACATCATAGTTGTCGTTAAGTTTTTTTTCACAGTTGCTGAAATCCTTCCAAGGAAGTTTTAATTTTATTCTTGCTCTAGGTTGCTATTTGTTAGCTTTATTTGTATAGAATAAAAGGAAAACAAGAAGATAAAAGATGATTGATTCACTTTAATTGTGTCTAATAATCCTGTCTGATGAAACAAAGCTTTCTACTGATTTAGTGATAAGTTTTTTGATATTATGGTCTCGTTTGTAGCTATGCTTTTCTGAATTTCATATTATTATAAATTTCCTCTTGACTCATTAATTGTTGATGGTTGATAATTATCTGTACTGATCTCTTTGCAAGCAGTCTGTATTTTTCATGCCATACCATTAGTGGACAAATAGTGACTGAGAAATTTGATGGGAATCAGTGCCTATGATATTGAAACTACCAATTTGGTTTCAATATCTTTCTGTTGATCAATTGTCCAAAATTTTGTAGACTGGCTAGAGGCCATTAATTAGAGGCATGATCTTTCTTACTTGGTGATCATAATGCATTCCACTAATGTCTTTCCTTGGTTGCAGAATTTTCTGAAATCTAGTGGGGGCAAGCGATGTGGGAAAACATCTTTCATTGAACACAGGACATTTCTTCATCTCTATCACAGTTTTCATCGTCTGTGGTTATTCCTCTTGATGATGTTCCAGGTTTGACATCAAGAGCTTATTTAACGCATTCTACTGATCATATTGTTTTTCTCTGAATTCTTAATCATGCATCTGTTCATATTAAAGGGAAATAAGCTAATTTTATGAGCTAAGGTATAAGTTATTGATGTTCTTCATATGTACTGTAAAAGAGTATATAGTATATAGAATAAATCACCCGTTTAAAAAGCCCTTTGCATGCATGTTGGAAGGTTCAAAAGACACAAATATATGGGATGAAAATGATGCTTTTCCAGTGAAGGACTACGGACTTTAAAATGCAAAAAAATTTCATAAGTGGATTTTCCATGAATATTCTGGTTCTCTTTCCATGTAAAAGAGTAACCAGTGCATTGATAGTTCCATAGTTCCCCATTAACCCAGAAAATCTAATTCCTATTTGGAAGTTAGTGCCATAAGGTTCCTCAGGGTGAAAGGACCTGTTGACTGTTTTTCTTGAGAGATGAGAAAAGAACTTCAGTTTTGAGTCAAACTGGGTATATGAACAAATAGTTCATATTTGAAGAATTTCCAAATGTGCATGTACCTTCATATTATTTTGATATTGGCAATATAAACCACAACTTGTTGCTAAACATGTCTTATCTGTGCTAAGGAATGCCTGTCATTGGGTGAGTAATGCTCAAACTCTGACCAAACCCAATAAATATATTATAGTGATCCATACCTTGACCTCAGATCCAATGGCTGTGAGTATTGGGTCTAACTAATAGACCCAGTCTTTTCAGGTCGAGCCCAACAAATTCTTTTAGAAACTAACACTATTGACTAGTTGGTTTTTCCCTTATTTGAGATAATAACTTATGTTCTATATTATTAGTAATTTAAAATTTATTTTATTATTAATTAAATCATCAATGATAATTGATTTGGTACAAGAACAAATTTATAGGTATACAAATAATTATAATAGTAAAATATTGTGAACAGCTATATGAAAATATTTTAATTTATAACAATTTTAACAATTCGATTATAATGTTTTAAACAAGTAAATATAACAAATTAAAAATAATTATACTTATTTTTATACTTATACATGATTTATTATCAACATTTATTAGAGCGGTTCATTGTGTTTATTCTTCATAAATTTTTCTGTTACCAAATCTTAATCAATAAATATAAATTTTATCTTTTGCTTAAAGTAATTTAATAACATGTACATATTATAATTTGATAAAAAGAATTAGAGTTTCAAATTTAATCTTGAAATTAATTCTCAGTTATACTTAAATTGTATTACTAATCAATTTTTGTTTATTAAATTACATAATTAGGATTTTGATACGTATCTTTAACCTTGTTTAACTCAAGCTCTAGTCAATTTCAAGTTATACAAAATTAAAGTGAATAAAATTCGAATAATTGTCAAGCTTACTGGTACAAGACTAAAAAGAAATATTAATACAGAATATTTATGTTCAAATTTGCAAACAATTTATGCATTGCTATAAATTAGTGATTAGAGACACTTAATTTGTGTATAATTGTACAAATAAACAATAATGTTTTAAAGTATAAAATTTATATCATCTGCTAAGTAAAAAAGAAAGGTAAGAAATTTGAAAAAGAGAAAGAATTAGAATAAATTAAAATTGAGATTAGATTGAAAAGAAATATGATAAATTAAAATTAAGATGTACTTAATGTTGTATCTTGAATGGAAACAAATACTTATATCATTCGTGAGCTTTCTAAAATGATAAAAATAATATAAAATTAGAATGAATGAAAATTGAGAAAAGTGAATGGAATAAATTAAAATTAAAGAAGTTTAATTAACGTATATATTGAGAATCAATGGTATTTTAGTAATTATGCATCGAGTTATGAAATATAGGCCATGAGAGTATGATCTTGGGTAATTAAAATAATTTTTGGATACCCATATCTGATTGGTTGCATTATGGGACCAACCCAGACCTAATTAACATTTTTTATGGGTTTGGATTTAGGTCCAAGATTGTGTCTTAAATATTGGGTTTAGTTTTGGGATTGAGTATTGCCCACCCAATAACAAGCATAGTATTATGAAGTATTAATGGTGATAATAATTCTTTTGCACGATTTTTAGACAATTCACGGTTGGAGATATCTAGATTCTTCTGTTGTATCAGCATTACTCACGTTTGATGCCCATTAAAGGAACAATTGTTTTTCTTTGTTGAAATTTAGTTTCGAATGGAAGTAATTTGAGATGAAGACATTTGGGATATTTTTCATGATAGCCATCTCTATCCTAAGTCATGCCCCTAGCTATGAATTGATCTGGGGTTGCTATATTAAAGAACTAAAGAATACATAAAGATGAACAATTGCCTTATTTGCTGATATTGGATAATATCATTTTTGCACATGGTTGTTAATGGCATATGGCACACGGAATGGTTCATGCTTTTATCAAAGCACTGCACAAAATATTGTAATAAATAAAATTTATTTATACTGCAACGGAGCGTGTGTGAGTGAGATGGGTACATGAATGTAAAAGAAAAAAAAAACAATTAGGATACTCTACTCGAATCAATTGTATGCCTGAAAAAATTATATCTATTCTTGATAAATTATGCTAGTCAGAATTTGTTTTTATAATTTGATTAGTGATATAGCACATGATCAAATTATTTTGGCTTATATCTAAGATTAATTATGTATATATTCATAATTTATTCGATTAATGCTAATCAGACACCCAAATGCTCAATTATTAAAAATTTCAGTGTTTACAAGGCTAATTTAGAAGGAAAGAGGAGAACAAATGGATAATTTCAATTTGCCAAATCTAATTTCAGCATACTTAAGCCTAGGTGAAATGAAAAGGAAAGAGGGGGAAGAATTAGGAAATAATTCGTCATCCCGTACTAATTTAGACTAATTTCAGCATGCCCAGAGTTGATTCAAAAGGAAAGAAGTGAGAGAATGCAAAATTAATAAAATTTTCAAAATGCCTTGGATAATTCTAAAAGAATGAAGAAAAAGATGGAAGAAAATCGATCGAGACTTGCAAAGAAAGAAAGAAGTGGAAGAAGAAAACTAAACCAGTTGCTGCAGAAGAGGGAGATGCAAATATTGTGGTTGATTCTTTTTGGTCTTCTTTTACATTTTTATTCTTTTTAAGAAACAATGCTTTTAAGTTAAGAGAGAGGGGGGGGGTGGGGCGGGGGAGCACACTTCTCTAAAGCGTGCCTTGCACATGCCTTGATAAATGGGAAAAAAAACGCACTGGGCATGCACTTTTGAAAATATCACTGTTGCCTTGGTGTTGCCAGTGCGCGCCCTTTAACTAGACGTTCACTAGATCACAAAAATTGACGAATTTAATTGGCTTGTATGGCTTTTAAGTACTCTCTACATACTTTTTATTTTGCAATCACTTTATAAAATGGTTTAAACCGGAACTAGTTTTGATTATTTCATGTTTATCATTTTCTCAGTACCGGGTTTCTCTTTGCCAGAACTATTAAGTTACATCTCCCCTTTTGCGGTAATTAGCTATTATTGCTAGTGGTTTTCTCTTGCTACACCTGATGGGTTTTTCCTTTGGGTTTTATTTGTTTTTTGATCGATCTGTATGTTCTTATGTTTTAATTTGTGTAGTTTTATTTTTTGCTTTTCACAATGTGGAACTGCTTATTTATAAAAAACAAGTTAATTGGGTTTTTAATATAAATCTTCTTGATCTATTTTTATTTTCAGTTGAAAGATATTGGTTTTCTGCTTCATTTTTGAAACAAGTTAAAGGTTTCTTCATTGCCTTTTCTTTCATAGACATGTTCTGATTTTTTCCCCTATTGTTCAGGGACTTGTGATAGTTGCCTTCAATAATGGCAATTTCAACTCCAAGACCATCCGAGAAGTTCTGAGTGTTGGACCGACCTTTTTTGTGATGAAATTCTTCAAAAGTAATATGTACTTGTGTATTTTGAGTTTTGTGGTTATCTAGAACTGTTTTACTGAAGGCTAGCTTATATATTCTGATTTATGTGTAATGTAATTTTTTCTTGGTATTAGGTGTCCTGGATGTCATAATGATGTATGGAGCATACTCTACCTCAAGAAGCCTAGCTATCACTAGAATTTTTCTCCGTTTTCTTAGCTATGGCTTGACTTCCGTTTTCATATGTTACCTTTACGTGTATGTACACGAGTATTTTGGACTCCTTTTTTCATTGCTTCTCTTTTCATTTCCTTTTCTTTTTTGTGCTTCTCTACTGAGGCTAGTGTATTTTTAATAATTTTTTGATAATTTCAGGAGAGCCCTAGGGGACAGTAACGGTAACTCCACTTCAGTGACTTTCAAAATTTATGTCATAATTCTAGCCGTATATGCGGGTGCAAAGTTCTGTTTGAGTTTCTTGTTGCACATACCGGCATGTCACCGCTTTTCCAATCGATGTGATAATCTGCGATTTGTTGATTTTTTGAAGTGGATGCACCAGGTTTGCAGATATTGATTGTCTGCAGTGAGCCAAAAAAAAAATTATGCTTTGCTTTTTTATTTTTTGTTATTAACTTGTAGTCCTTTTGTTCTAGGAACATTATTATGTTGGCCGGGGCATGTATGAACGAGCTTCAGATTTCATGAAGTAAAATTTTCTCCCTCTTTTTGTTATTGCATATGGTTGCCTTTTGGCAGTAATTTGTCTCTCTTTTCTTTTCCTTGTGCTTTTGGCCTGAGGCGTTGACTATTAAATAGCTTGTCTTCCTTCAATATGGAGGATTATAATCCATTAGTGGGGAAGAAACAATTTTTGCTGAAGTGGAACATGGACTGTATAATGGTTTGCAGTAACTTAATTCTTGGTTTGGTACCAGGAAAATTAGTTTTACTTCTTTTCATTTGGACTGGGGAGAGTTTTGTGATCTGCTTTCTGTTTTCATGCTGGAAGGGCTGGAATGTCAAATTTTGTTTGGCACTATATTAATTTAAAATTGCAAGTTTTTATAATTTTCAGCTAGAACTACTTATCCAATAATCAATTTATTCTTAATTTATCAGTACTCTGATCACAAATAATCATATTAATTATATTTTATCCAGCTTAATATTGTCTTTTTCAAAAACAGTAGCCGTCATATTATTTGATGCTTGTATGATTATATTATTCAAAAAAGTGGTATTAGAATAATTATAGTTCTTCTATTGGAGTAAAATTATTGCTATGCTAGTTCCTGCCTAAAGTTTAATTCACTTATAAGAATGTTGTATATTTTCTGATCTGGTGGAAAATGTGACCTCATTCTTAATTATGCGATGCAGATATGTGGTCTTCTGGCTTGTTGTGCTTGGAGGCAAATTTTCTTTTGCTTATTTTGTACTGGCAAGTGTTGGCTCTTTTCATCATTTATACTTTGCACAATTCATGTTAGAGATAATTAGACTTTTATTTCAGAATGGATTTTGAGTTCATGTTTTCAGATTAAGCCCCTGGTGGAACCAACAAGGCTGATAGTAGACCTGAGAATAAGGGAATACTCTTGGCATGATCTTGTGTCAAGAAGTAAGCCACAACTCACTATTTTGGGATCATTTAGATTATTGTTGATGTGGAATGATTTTATGTTCTATAGGCACAGAGCATTGAACTTTTTGATGTTTCCTTGGGCATATTACTTTGGTCAATGCAGAGCAGAATGAATCATTTTATTTTTAATTTTTGTGACTGAAAAAGATTTTTACAGTCCTTGTGTGTGGCACTTATGCATGGTTTAGAAAGAATAACTCTATGCTTGTACTGGTGATTTTATGTGGTAACATTTCTTGGTCTTTAAGATTCATCTTTTCTTATATTCTTATCACTAGGATAAATTAATCCTATTGGCTGTTAGTATTTCTATGTGTTTAGTTTCTCTTGTTGAAGTTTGAACTGAATTTAAATGTAATCTGGCAGAACCCTTTTGCACAATCCTTCAGATTTTTCCACAAGTGTTGTTGCTTGTTTATTCATTAGTTTTTATTTCTTGCTTGTAGATAACCATAATGCGCTGACAGTAGTAAGCTTATGGGCACCTGTACTCTGTGTAAGTACACTTATTTTTGAAACTCTTTTAATTGTTGACCATTCTAAGCTGCGTCTGCTTTTACATTCTGAGTCTTGGTATGAAGTATCTGGAATCATTGATTCCAGTTGCTGGATAAGTTTATAGTGTTTGTTGACAGTTTTTTGGTAATTTTATTACTTCCCAACCAGTTTTCTTACTGCTGCAGATTTATCTCTTGGATATCTATCTATTCTATACTGTTATTTCAGCTGTATGGGGTTTTCTGCTTGGTGCTAAAGATCGCCTTGGAGAGGTATCGTGTTCTGTTGTGCACTGCCATCGTTTCACTTTTATAGTAAAAAATATTTTGTTTTGTAAGTATGCATATATATATATACACACACACATATTACAGTGTTTGCTGCTGGAAATGTTATTCTGGATTTAATGATGCATTTATCTTTTTCTGCAATTAGAAAGGATGACTTACTTTTGATACATGTTTTAGTTCTTCAACAAATTTCTTTTCCTTGAATTTCAGATTAGGTCTATAGAAGCTGTTCATCGACTTTTTGAGAAATTTCCTGCGGCTTTCATGGATACTCTGCATGTACCTCTTCCTAGCAGGTTCTTTTTTCTCCAGCTTGATTTCTCTCATCTGAGTAGAAAAATAATCCAATTTAATAACCACTTGTTCTACTTGTAAATTCTTTATTAGTGAAATTAAATTAAAGCTTTCTTCTGCAGGGGGGATCATATGCAGTCATCTGGTCAGGTTTGTTTTCACTTATTCATGGAAAGCCAGTGGCCTCCTTTATCTTGTGTATATTTGTACTATTAGTTCCATGATTGCATATTTATAGTAATTGAATGGTTTATTTCTGAAAAGATGTAAGAAAAGCCACCCAAAAAAAGAAATTGCAGATTTTACTGTCTATCATCATATGGATCTATGGTTGCTTTTGGATTGATGAGTCGTGTAATTTAGTATATTTTTTTAGAAGGAATTCCGAATAATTTTGAATCCTTGAATATCACAGTCAGTATCTTTAAATTCCTGTGCTTGGAAATGAAATGGGTTTGTTTATGAATTAAAATCCACATTTGCCATACCACAAAGAAAGTTTGCAGTATTTTAATTGGTAAACTAATATTATTTTTTCTTGTAAAATTGGTTTCCAAGACCAAATCATTTTATTGTGAAGTTTCTTTGCCCCCATTAGGGATGCAATATTGTTAATAACAAATTTTCTTTAATGTCATACGTCTGCAGTTGATATCAAAATACCCCCATTTGCTGGTACCATATCTGTTTGTTATCTGCTGCATTAAATTTGGACAAAATTCCTTTCTTGTACCGATATTAATCAACAAAAGTCCAAGCCTGTTTCGAATGCCTTAGACATAATAGATCCGAAACAACTTTGTGTGGATTTCCTTGATCCTGTGAGAAGCAAGATAGCTAGAGCTGGAGCTATTTACGCAACATGGACTATAATTTTCCTTGTAGCTTGGCTTTGAATCAATGGCCTATTTATGCTTTCTCTTCACGTCAACTATTATGTTACAGATGCTCTGCCTCCTTCTAACAATGAAAACATCTATTGCAAGTGTATCTACTTTCTGGGTTCCTTAAACTTGTGTTTGATATGGTGTAAAAGGATGGGAAGCTAACCAATTATTTGATTTTAGGTTTCAGTCTCCAGAACTCAAATTGATCTAAAACTGGCATTATATTCTTATGATAACAATATAAAAGGCGAGCACAATCCGTTCAACATATCATTTCTTGCATACCATCCACTGGTGAAATTGTAGATTCCAAAGAAATATTTAATAAAGATATTATTTCTTATTGGTCTTCCAATAGTTTGCATTAACAGAGCAAAATGGTTGAATTTTGAAACTTATATGTTTAATTAGAAAATCCTATTATGCAAATGTGGATTTTGTTTTTGTGACCAGACTATAACCAGTTGATGAAAAAAACAAGTTTCCTTTTTCTTCTTACATCATATGAGGTCACCTTTAAGCAGTTAAGGTATATTGCGTGAAATCATTATGTTGTCTCATTGAAGGATGTGGAAAAGAACAAAATTGATGCTGCTCAGTTTGCTCCCTTTTGGAATGAAATTGTAAAGAATCTGAGGGAGGAAGATTATATCAACAATATGTGAGTTTTAATGTTCCGACTCTTACCCATAGGCCCTTACTGGAATTGCTACAATTGTTTCATGCTTCTTAAATCTCATTCTAAATTTTGCACGTTGTTTTCTTACCTGTAGGGAAATGGAGTTACTTCAAATGCCTCAAAATTCAGGAAGTCTTCCCCTTGTCCAATGGCCACTTTTTCTTCTAGTTAGCAAGGTCTGCCTGTGTATTTGGTCTTCTTTTATATGCCTTTTTGCCATTAATCTGAACCTACTGGTTCCATTTTCCTACCAAATAATGTAGATATTCCTTGCAAAAGATATCGCTTTAGAGAATAGAGACACACAAGGAGAGCTTTGGGAGAGAATTTCAAGGGATGATTACATGAAATATGCTGTTGAAGAGTGCTTTTATAGTGTCAAATTTATCCTTACATCTATATTGGATGATGAAGGAAATAATGAAGGAAAGAAGTGGTAAGCATCTATTATTCAGATTCTGCTGTTGTTGATGCTCTCAGATATCATGATGTAATCATTTTAGTGCCTCCTGAAAACATGCTAGGGTGGAAAGAATATATGAGGACATCCGAGAGATTATTGCAAAAAAGACTATTCATGTGGACTTACGGTTGAATAACCTGCCACTTGTTATTCAGAAAGTTAAAGGACTCATGGGAATACTGGTTTGTAGTATATATGACCTCAAATCTCTGCTTTCTTTTCAAATTTGATGCTATTCAGACATTGCCACTGGGTGGGCTGTTTATTTCATCTTTCTTGTTTAACTTGCATGGCATGTTTTATATGTTTGTGCTTTGGTTCACTTTTTGGTGTGTGGTAAAACTATGGCTTTTGGGAAGGTTGTGTTAGTTGACAGGTTTGCAATATTTTTCCATTTGATGCTATTTAAATTTTGAAAACAAAGTACAATATGATGTCAAAATTCTTCATACCTGGAATATAAGTAGACACCATTGATGTTTGCAGTTTTGCTGGTTGGAGAAAATTCAGAAAAATATGTCCATGTTGATATGTGTGGTGTGTTAAGAACAACTAAGAAAAGCACACCAGAAAACAATTTAGAAACTTGATGGTGACTATTAGCTCAAAGTGAGTAAATAATATGTGCTTGCAATAATTCAATAAGCTGCTGTTTGTGGTTCACATGGTTACAAATGGTGGTGGTACGTGGGTGTTAATTCTTTGGGATATTTGATCATGTGAACTTTTTTCTCTGTTGGTGGTTAATTGTTAGGGTTTGATGGGAGAAGATAGTTCTAACAAGAGCTAGAGTTAAAATGTTTGTTAGATCCAAAAGGGAGTAAACTAAAGCTGCGTTACTAACTCCTAATATACACCATTTCCAAGATATCGAGCTAAGTGTCTTTTAGTTGCCTGTTATGCTGTTTATGCAAGAAATCATTAACCATCTGCTGCCGAATAGTTAGGTATCATGTTATTCAGTTTACTGGGGAAAGCATTAACAATACACGAATGCAATTAAAATTCTAATCATTTTGATGTATACTATAAATGTCCTTATTTCAGGTGATTTGAAAGGATTTTATCGGATTTTTCATCTAATGGTTTTTATTTCTATGCAGAAAACGCATCAAAAACCTGAACTCAGAACTAGTGCTGTAAAAGCTATTTTAGATCTTTATGAAATTATGAGACATGATGTCTTATCTGTCAACTTAAGGTTTGTGTGAATGGTTGATATCTATTTTTCCTTTCCTTCTTCAAAATCTATATTGAACCTACTTGTTTGTTTGCAGAGATAATTATGAGACATGGAGTATCCTGGAAAAAGCAAGGAATGAAGGTAGACTCTTTCAAAATTTGAAGTGGCCTGAAGATGCAGAGTTGGTATGCTTGTCATGTCTGTCTATTCATTATCTATTTGCCTCTAGACAAATTATTTTTTTTAGCAAGAGCTAAACTACTTAAAACATGTATAGAAAGCACAGGTCAGTAGATTGTATTCACTCCTTACCATCCAAGATTCTGCTGCAAATATTCCAAAGAATCTTGAGGCCAGAAGGCGGCTAGAGTTTTTCACCAATTCTCTTTTTATGGAGATGCCAAGAGCTAGGCCTGTTCGAGAGATGCTGCCTTTCAGGTAATTGTTTCTTTTTAGCTTCAATGATTTCTGGTCATTAAACTCTATTGAATATGTCTGTGATAGTCCTAGCTGTTTATGCAGTGTCTTCACTCCATATTACTCAGAGATCGTGCTATACAGCATGGCTGAACTCCTTGAGAAAAATGAGGATGGCATTTCAACTTTATTTTACCTTCAAAAGATATATCCAGGTACCTTCAGTCATATTTTGAATGATTCAGCTGCTTAACTTTTTATTTTTAAGGTTTTCTGTTTTTGGTGTTTGTCTGAACAACTATATCAAAATCTTGCTTCTGCAACTTCTTAAATTTGTATTCTTAAATGACACTGCCATTATTCAAATGTGTTATATAAATATATCTTTGGTATTTATGTTATCCTTAACCAATGTGTGTATAATTTCTAATCTTCTATTTGAGGTTTTATCTGTTTGTTGCTTCCTTTTGGTTCCTACCTGTGGCTTTTGGTGGTGATGACCTGGACCTTCAGTTTTATGCATTTGAGGAAAAGAAGTGTATCATATTTCACGTGAAAAGAACACATAAGATTGCTAAGAAGTCTCAAACTCTGTCAATACTTGAATGTTTACTTGATCGTTCATAAATGAAGTTCTTATCCCTAACTATACTCTCCTTATCTTTGAATGGACGGTGCTCATGTAAAAATCTAAAGTTAAGTTTCTACCTACGTCCTGCCTATTCATATATTGGGACATATATTGGGACAGGTGTTTTGTCTAGGTACTTTACGTGCCTCTTTTTGCATGTATCTTGACGTGGTTTTGCTCACTTAGGTACCTTTAAGAAACAAAACAATAAGAAACCTAAAGAAAAAATCATTTATATCTATACGAAGTTTCAGCATTTTTCCCTCAAACAAAATTTAGTTTGTGTTTAAATGCATTCTTTTCTTGGGTTAAAAATAATGCCTATGTTTTGGTTTTTGGATGTGTATTTTTAAATGTATTGTTCTTGAAAATTGTGTAAAAGTTAAAAAGAGAGGTATAAAATTTAATTAAGCGTGTATTATTTTAGTAGAAAGCAAAACAAACATAATCAATGTTTTCGGTGTGAAGTTTATGAGTAGTTTAGGTGTAATTAGTTAATTGTTTGATTTGATCGTTCATGTGTTTTTTATGTATAATATAGTGGCAATGAAACAGCATATAAAGCTAAAACTTAGTTTTGTGGGAGCATATGTATGTGAGTATGAGACCATAGATGTAGGTAATGATTTAATTTTTAATAGTGGTAATGATTGAATAACGATTGAATTTTGAATATTTGTATATAGAAAAAAGAAAGTTATTTTTTAAAAATTGTGTGTTTGGAGAACGTGTGTTTTGGTGTGATGAAAAAAATGACCAAAATGGGCTTCCATATGCATCTGAACTATCATCTATGTTCCCTCTACCAGTTATGTATTCAAGCTCTTTCAATTCCATCAATTGACATTTAGTTGCTTACCTTCTTAGTCTAAATTTTCTCATTTTTGTTCTCTTGTGTAAATTTTATCATTTGCTGTCTCTTTTAGCAACGAAAGAATTATGTCACGAGATGTGACTTCCTAGAAATGTTTTTTCTTTTCACCTTTTCCCTTTGTGGATGTGCTTACCCATGGATGTATGATATTGATGATACTTGATTCAACTATATAGGTAGTTTGGAATTTCGTAGATTCAACTTTGAAATTATAAATTAAGCCATTATTGTTGGTGTTTTAGTTGCCAGCTTTATCCATTGCCAAATTATTGAACTTTATAATATTTTACTGTTTAATCAAAACCACAGTGCATTGATTTTGTTTGTTGATGAATATCTTTCCTTTTATATTGCAGATGAATGGAAAAATTTCCTTGCTCGGATTGGACGCGATGAGGACACATCAGAATTGGAATTTAGTGATAATCCTAATCATATCACTGAACTACGGTTTTGGGCATCTTATCGAGGGCAAACTCTTGCAAGAACAGGCTAGTCGTCTTGAGCTTGTTTTTGTAATCAGTTGTTTTGGCTTAATGTCACACCCTTTCTTGCTTCTGCTGTTAGCATTATTAATCAGCTGCCAGATTCTTGTTGTTGGCATTATTGCTCAGATTGTATTCCTTTTGTATGTAAGGAGTAAGGAGTCTGTTGTTTGGAAGTCATGTGAGCTTTTAGGTTTTTCCAAGTTTGGTGTACAATAAGGTGCTTTTATGTGACCGTACAATTTATTTCTAAGTGTTAACATACTTCTCTATCCTAGGAAGTATGTATTAAAACATTTATCCTGCCTTTCCTGACTTCAGACCCCTCTGGCGATGCATAAAAGATTATTCTGTTGTAGCGTAGTACTACACACACATTGAGGCATTGAATACCGCCAGAGTTGGAGTTAAATATTTTTGGCTGTCATATGACATACTGAAGTTACTTCTGCCCTTGTACAAGCGGTTCATGCATGGGGGCGGGGGTGGGGGCGCACTAGTGTCATATCAATCTTCTTTGAGCACCTAACTGTTTGTGGTTGTGAAATATCTTCTATTTGTGATTTGCTGTTATGCAGAAGCATTAATTTTGTATCCTTTGTGTGTGATTCACTGCTTACTCATTACTTTACTGGAAACAGTCAGGGGAATGATGTACTACCGGAAAGCCCTGATGCTTCAAGCTTATCTTGAACAGATGCCAGCTCGAGGTTTGCATTTCAAATGACAAGTACATCAATCGGTACGTTCTTTTGTGCCTGTTCCTGAAAAGTCATGGTTATTTTCAGATTTGGAAGCGGGTATCATCGGAAATGAATCACCTTATGTTCAAGGTTTTGAGCTGTCTCCTGAAGCAAGAGCTCAAGCAGATCTGAAGTTCACATATGTTGTCACTTGTCAAATATATGGAAAGCAGAAAGAGGAGCGTAAGCCTCAAGCTGCTGATATTGCTTTGTTAATGCAAAGGTTTGGTGATTACAAGAAGTTTTTGATTTCAAATTGAATGCCATTCTTAACTTTCTGTGCATCAATTATCAAAGGGGTATAAATATCTTTAGTGCAGATAAACTTTCTGTTGCTATAAAACCTTATCACAATAGTACACTGACATATTATCTGGACTAAAACAGATGAATTTATCTATGTATTCAGCTTTAAAGCTGTTGGTTTGGTAATAAAAAAGTGAACCTAGCATTCAATGTGACGTTGAAATTAAGTATTAAATTACCTTTTCATAAATAGAAAAGGAAAAAGGTAAATCAGATTATTGACAGCTCTCTTTGGCCTATGCTGCCTAAGTTAGAGCATTGATTATCTATGTTAACACAAAACACAAATTCTAGTGTATTTCGAGGATCATGCTGAATGGATGCCTAACCCCTTGTTGACAGGATTCCAACAAATTATTTTATGGCTGCCAATTCTATAATCTTATAGAACTAATAGCTTATTCATCTTGTAATTCTCTTCCCTTGTTTCTTTTTTTCAAATAGAAATGAAGCTCTTAGAGTTGCTTTCATCGATGTTATTGAAACTCTGAAAGATGGAAGAGTGCAGACAGAATATTTTTCGAAGCTTGTGAAGGCTGATATAAATGGAAAAGACAAGGTTTATATCTGTTCCCTTAAGTTCCTCACTTCCTCTAATAGTCAATAAGGCAGTTAACCAGTTGCATTTGATGCTTTATAATTCTAGTTTTATGTTCAGGAGTAACATACTATTGCGAGTTTTCTTATTCTATATCTATGAAAAGGAAAGGGAAAAGGAAGGATGCTAGTTGTTAGTTTAAGCTTTTTATTGTTATATATATTCAAATGGAAAAATAGGAACTCCAAGAATGCAAATGGGTTCCTCAAAAGAAAAAATTACTCGGTTTCTTGCGTGGCACGCAATCTTCCACTAGAATGGGGTAGATATCTAATTTTATTCATTTTCTATCATCTAACTTGAGAAGGAAGCTTGTTCTCTGAATTTGTTGTTCATTCTGTACATATATTCAGCCTTATCCTTCTTTTCTCTATGCTATCTTGTAATTTTACTATTTATTTTACCATAATCGTTCACCACAGATACATGTACTTGCACTTGATATCAGGAGCCTTGGTCCTTTCTCATAATATTCATTCGTCTTTGTCAAGAATTAAGAATTAATTGTTTAGTATAAACCCTAAACCGTAAATATCTAATTGGACATTGTAATATTGTTGATTTAATATGATTATATCTGATCTTTTTCTTCATTTATTCACATCTTTTCACCTATATAAGTGGCCTTATTACCTTTTAGCCTTTTGGGTATTTATTTGTTGGCATAGGATTAGTGGCCTAACGAGAATATGTACTTGTACTTCCCTGTTCAATTCTTATTTTTGAACTTGGTAGAGCACACTGTGATCCTGCTTCTATATTACTTTTCCTGCTGCTACGTCCTATCATTCATAGTGGGTGACTTTTATCTTCTTATTCATCACAAGCAATGCAAGATTTTTGCCTGTTTACTTTTCTACTTTCTTTCTAGCGGCAATAGAATTTTAGAAAAAGTTATATCTCAATCATCCAAGAACAATCGAGATCCCAATGTTCAATTTGGGTAGTCTCTACAATCGAGAATTGATAGTGTTGAGAATCAAATATTCATGGATTACTGTTTCTACAAATATTACAAAAATGGAAGATCTACTTTCTTTGTATTGATATTAGTCCAAATTCATTGGACCTTAATGTTTAAATTAAATACTAGGTACGTGTATTAATTTGGTCTGATTTCATATCATATTATTCCTTATTTAGCACACATGCTCAACTATATAAATACGTGGTCGTTATACTATCAATTGAGTAGTAAATAAAGTATTATTTAGCCATTTTGGGTGTTTATCTGTGGATATGGGCCTAATGGTAGTACTGCATTGCATTCTTATGCCGTAAATGCTTCTCTCCACTTTTTCAAGAGTAGGATGATCCTGCTTCTTTTTACTTCCGACACTATTATTCCTTTTATCTTCTCAACTTTTGGTGCTAGTTCAATTGTTTTGATTTGTACTTGTCCATCATGCATAAAAGAGAGCTATCACAACCATCATATGCTGGAGAAAGTCACTGCTTGTCTCAAGAAAAAGCTGTCACACCCATTGTGAGCAAAATAGAATTGAAGCTGTTGCACTTCAAAAATTTCAGTTTTGAGCTACTCTCGAGAAAGATGATTGGTCTATCTACTTTTATCTACTTGGTCCGAATGTCAAAGTCGAACACTTCAATTAAAGATACTCATATGTCTAACTTGAGTGTTGATCATAAAATATCTACTGATTTCCATGTTTACAAATATCCCTATAATAAAAGATCTACATTATTTATATCAATATTAATCCAAATTCCTAGTACCTGTGTGTCTGAATTAATTAGGTATATCAATTAGCTATGACTTTATGTAATATTATTCTCATTTATCAGATGTACTCATCTATGTAATTTGGTGGTCAATGTACTGTTAAATCAAGAGAGAATAATATGTGTCATTTAGTTCTTTGAACATCTGTTGGTGTTGGTGGATGTAGGCCTTATGACCAAGTTACATTGTATTCTCGAGCTTCTCTCTTCATCTTCTTAAATATAATTGTAAGATCATAATAATGTTCATAGTTTGTTATTGTGATGTCTTTTTGATTTGACATGATATTTTTTAATATTTACTCCTATGTTTTTCACCTATATTAATAGGTAGCTTTTGTAGTGTCAAATTAAGAGAGAATACTATATGATTTAGCCCCCTTGGCTTTCATTCTTTGATATACGATTAGTTGCCAAACCACAGTATATTCTTGTACTTCATACTCTTTAATTTTTATATTGTTTCACTCTGATACAGCCTTGACAGATAGACAAACAAAGGTCTGTATGATATTGGATTAGTGAAACAAAAGAATGTGCCACTATAAGGATTGGATCAACTTGAAGTGGAGCTACCTTTGACTCCATGTTATTTCTCTTTTAAGTTTTCAGTTTCATTGTCCCACCTCTCTCCCTTTTTGTCTTGGAATTTGTGCTTTATTGGTATGAACATTCTGTTGGATAATATATAGGTTCTTCGTGTTTTCTTCTGAGATAACTGAGTCATGTTGGAACTATCTCTTTATATGAATTTTCTAATTTTTGGTTTTCATTTTGGCCTGTAAAACAAGTACTGAAAATTAATAAAAAATGCAGGAAATATATTCCATAAAGCTGCCAGGGAATCCTAAACTTGGTGAAGGGAAACCTGAAAATCAGAATCATGCTATTATTTTTACTCGCGGTAATGCTGTGCAGACAATTGATATGAATCAGGTTTGCATTCTATGGCTCAGTTGCAAATTTACCATCATCCTACTATATTTCTGTATTGCACTATCTAAAATTCTCAGTAGGTAAGGTATTTTCCAATCCCTTCAGTTTGAGATATTGCCTCAGAAACCATACTACTGATGATAATGAAAAATAAATATTTGTGCTTGATTTTCAATTTCTGAATAGTTAGTGATGGCAGAGAGATTTCTACTTCGCTCATTTCTTCCTTTGCGTAGGTCAAGTTTTTGTGCCCTAACCCCATGACCCCCTGATTTTGGTGATCTTATTTTCTATCATCGCCTGGTTTATGGGCTTGTTTTTGTACTTGAGAGAGTACTGGAAAAATTTGAGGAATGCAATGACTTTCTCTCTCATATATTTGAAAAATGATAAACTTTCTTATCTGGTGTCGTAACAATTGGACTTTCTTCCACCTGTTTTTCGAGCTTCCTGTTTATGCTTTGTACATTGTTAAAAACCATGCCATTTAATATTTGGTTTGTGGTGTCTCTTTATGTTACAACTATCTTACTTTATTTTCTATATAAATTTGTGTAAACCAATGTATTTGCCATCAAAGCAGAAGCTCAGATATTGGGCATCAGATGAGGATGACTTTAGATGTACTAAATTATGGTTCTACTCTAGAACTATAAGTTTTTTGGTGCAAGATAATAAAAATGGTGGAGTCTTGATGTATATCATGAAAACTTATTTTTCTCTTGTGACATTATGTGTCTTGCTATTGTGGATTTTCAATGTGGTATGATGCATGTGGAAGTGGCGTAGATAGTTCATATTTTATGCGTTTTCCTATATTTTGCTTCCCCCAGGATAATTATTTTGAGGAAGCATTGAAGATGAGAAATCTTCTTGAAGAGTTTCACTGTGATCATGGATTGCGTCCCCCGACCATTCTTGGTGTTAGGGAGCATGTGTTTACTGGAAGGTGTTTTGAAGTGATAAATATGTGTGTGTGTGCATTTTTTAAATGCCCCTTATGCTTCACAAATTGTCTAACTTCTTAGCTTGTTAATGCAGTGTATCTTCATTAGCATCCTTCATGTCTAATCAAGAAACTAGTTTTGTCACACTTGGTCAGCGAGTTCTGGCAAATCCTTTGAAGTGAGTGTGCTTGCCATGCAGTGATGTCCTTAATTCTTATTCAAGATAAATATATCATTAACTTGTGCATTTTGGTCATTGTTAGGTGTCGTATGCATTATGGGCATCCAGATGTTTTTGATAGAGTTTTCCATATAACACGGGGTGGGATCAGCAAGGCATCTCGTGTAATTAACATTAGTGAAGACATCTATTCTGGTAATACTCATAAAGCTGCATGTATATTTTGCTTTTATACCTTATCATTTGGAACCTACATAAGGGTTTGAAGTAATCTCGCTGTCAAATTTTACATGTTTATTGTTACTTAGAATAAGGATATCAATTGATGAATAAAGGAGAAAAGATTTACTCTGTTTTTGGTATCAAACTATTTCCATAAATTGGTATCAAACTTACTGCTGAAGAAGTGGCTGAATTAATTTTAGTTACTGGTTGGTAAGGTATCTAATCAGATGTGCCATGAGAATTCCTATTTTGTCAACTACTTCTGGGAGGTGTATCATTTTCAAATCTCAATACCTGCATCATCTTAAAGTTTGTCTTATATTTTTTAATTTATTAGAAGTTAAAGTGCATTAATCTTGCTTTAGGTCTCTAATCTAGAGCTGGGAACTTGCAGGTTTCAATTCAACATTACGCCAGGGAAATGTGACTCACCATGAATACATTCAGGTATGCCTTTAACATTCTTTAAAGCCAAGAATTCAATGGGATGGAATTGGCTCATTGTATTTTTGTTCAGGTTGGCAAGGGGCGAGATGTTGGGCTCAATCAAATAGCCCTTTTTGAGGGCAAGGTTGCTGGAGGCAATGGTGAACAAATTCTTAGTAGGGATGTTTACAGGCTTGGGCAGCTCTTTGATTTCTTCAGGATGCTCTCATTCTACTTCACAACAGTCGGATACTACTTCTGTACCATGGTTAGCTGATTAGCTATATAGTCATTCAAATTGGTTTTCTAGCTTTCTTTTTTTGGTTTTTGTCATGTTTTCCTACCCATGGGACTCATTTGGTAGGAAAGTGTGGCTTCACTGTATGCTTGTTCAGGTGCTGTTGAAGTTCATATTTCATGCCACCTTGGATTTGTCAGACTATCATAACTTAAATTTTGTAAAATCTGGGTGCAGTTGACAGTGCTGACTCTGTACGCATTTCTCTATGGGAGGCTATATTTGGTAAGCATATGCCTGGCACTCTTACATAATTGAGATTTTTAAAATTTTTTTTATCCTTATTAGCTTCTGTGATGGGTACCACTTGGTTTTGAAGTTACCAATTTAATAGTGTTTTATGGCACAGAAGGAGATTGGATATGGTGATGCATCCTTTTCTGTATTGAGAACTGAAGGAGACATGAAAAACTTGTCAATGCCATATTTTTCAAACATCATAAAGAAATGGGAAAGAGCGCATCCATATTTTTTTATTAAAAGAATTCTCCATGTCAGTTGTAATGCAAAGAACTGAAAATTGAACATGATGATATAATGCCTCTCCCTCCCTAGTTCCCCTTTCCTACTCTAATTCCTATCAAACAAAAGAGATTGGTGCATGTACCTCTCCTCTGACCCATTACATACATTCAATTTTCTACAACCCCTTCCCACCAAATGTATGGTTTGTAGCAATAACATTATACTGGGAGAAGTATTTTTCCTTTTATCCTGCATGAGTAATCACTGAAATCCTTAAGTTAGTCTCTTCTAACATTTGCATTACTCTTTTCAAGGCATTATCTGGTGTTGGTGAAACTATGCAAGGTGTAGCTGATGTGCTCCAGAATACTGCCCTGGATGCAGCTCTAAATGCACAGTTTCTGTTTCAGATTGGTGTCTTTACAGCAGTACCAATGATTTTAGGCTTCATCCTAGAAGAGGGCTTTCTAAGGGTATGCCATTTCTTTTAATTTTTGTGTTCGTGAAAATGGCTTTCAAAGAACCATTGATTGTTTGATTGTACAGTTTTCTATGTTAAATGTTAAATGTTATTATCTACAAGAGACACCAAAGAGTTCTTGATAGAAGATATGTTGCTTATATTTTTTCTTTTCTTTGCTCATTCTCAAATTCTGTCTAGGGTTTCTGAATGATTATGGCTATATTTGTATCCCCTCCTTTCAAAATTTTCATCCCATCTAAAACATAGTCTCCAA
Organism: Avicennia marina; assembly: GCA_019155195.1. Classification (NCBI taxonomy): domain Eukaryota; kingdom Viridiplantae; phylum Streptophyta; class Magnoliopsida; order Lamiales; family Acanthaceae; genus Avicennia; species Avicennia marina. Next base: position 1,429,982 of record CM032783.1, on the reverse strand, counting down.
GCATGCTATCCGTCAAAATAATCTATTTTCTCTCTGATTTGCTTCTACACTTTTTAAATTTCTACACCTGACTTTTGTTCCCAACAAATACGTACTTCCAAACGTAGTCTATCTATATTTGTATTCTTTATTTTGTTTTTCATCCATGTTGTATGGGCTTTGGCTTGTCAATTGCTTGTGAACATGCATGTATTGGGGTTTTTAAATTGGTGCTTTATGTCAAGTTTCAATCAGTGCTGATGGTCCCAATACTTGGGCAACAAGTGGATTGAGCTAGATAAAAACTGTATGGGCTCATCTAACCCACCACCCTCTATTTGTCTGCTTATGTTTATCTCCCAAGGCCATGTTAATTTTAATAGGTATAGAATAAATATTCAAAATAATCATTATGATGGATAGTTTTATCAAATCTTAGATTGGATTATTTATTAAGGGTTTTAGTTATTTTGTGATATGTGTCTAATTAATTGTGAGCTTTAATCTTTTAAAAAGAAAATGTGATTAGCCCTTATAAAACAATATCCACCGTAATCCTTCAGAAGGAATGTGGCCCAAGATGAAGAGGATAATCATTGAGCTTTTGTTTTAAGTGGTGTATTTTTGCTGGTTTCACACCAATTTGGATTTGATTATGTATCTCCAATTTAAACTTCAGACATTGAGTTTTATCCAATCTCTTTTTATAATAAGAATTTGAATTATGATTTTGAGCCATATTGGCTTGGTTTACATGGATTTGTTGTGCTGTTAAATGGGTTTAGTATGAAAGTAATTTTAGATTATTGAATCCATCATAATGCTTTGGCCTTTATATTTTTAGAAGTATTTTGCTGAGAAATGACTCCCCCCCCCCCCCCCCCCGAATTGTTGTTTATGACATCATATTCTTCGTGTTGGTCAGTATTTTACTTGTCTGCTTAATGAGATGTCAGATTGTGAAATATTGATCTTGTGACCTGCTTATGATGACGTTATTTGGAGCTTGAGTTTTTTATCAATGAGATTTTGATAAATGTTGTCTAATCATTTATTTGTGTTTTGGGGGTGTGTAATTTTTTTTCTCCTCGTCAATACAGGCTATAGTAAGCTTTGTGACCATGCAATTTCAGCTTAGTACCGTCTTCTTCACTTTCTCATTAGGCACTAGAACGCATTACTTTGGTCGAACTATTCTTCATGGTGGTGCAAGGGTATGCTTTCTTATTTGTCCTTTCTTGCAAAGATGATTCTCACAATTGGAATAACTTTCTAAGAAAAAATTTGTTGCAGTATCAAGCAACTGGTAGAGGATTTGTGGTTCGCCACATCAAGTTTGCTGAAAACTACAGGCTTTATGCACGAAGTCATTTTGTTAAAGGGTCTCTCTCTCTCTCTCATTCTGGGTGTGTGTGTGAGGTGTATGTGTATGTGTGAGCATGCACTTCTATCTGTGTCTCTTCGTCTGTCTGCATGTAAGAATTCATATTGCTTCATTTTTCATTTTCTTCAGAATGGAAATTGTGCTGCTGTTGGCTGTAATCCTTGCATTTGGATACAGCCAAGGTTTATCCTACATTCTTCTCACTCTTAGCAGTTGGATGCTAGCTATTTCGTGGTTGTTTGCTCCATATTTGTTTAATCCGTCTGGATTCGAGTGGCAGAAGTAAGTAATTTTTCATATTTTTATTTCCAATCTATTTGTCTACCTGATTCAAGAATAAGACTTCTTCTTGGGTCATTATCAGGACCGTAGAGGACTTCCGGGATTGGACAAATTGGCTTTTTTACAGAGGTGGAATTGGAGTTAAAGGAGAAGAAAGCTGGGAGGCTTGGTGGGATGAAGAATTGGTATGGGCGTATTTAATCTACATTAAATATCCAAGTAATCTTTTAATTTTCTTTCAACCGTAGAAATTTTTGGACTTTGTAATGATGTTTTATTATTATATCAAGTTAACTCGTGGAACCCTGGGTTATGCTCCCACACCTTTCTTATCATTTACATTTCGTGTAGTCTCACCTTCGGACCTTCAGGGGGAGAGTGATGGAAACAATTTTAAGCCTACGATTTTTCGTCTTCCAGTATGGTATTGTGTACCAGTTACATGTGCAAGGATCAAATAAATCACTCACGGTACATCCTGTCTTGAGCAATGATTATCTTTTCTTATCATCATTATTTGCTTTCCTATATGATACCAATTCATAAAGAGTGGATGTCAAGCTTCTGAACCCCTGCCAGACAACTTTCATTCTACATGTAAACATTATTGCTTTCTGTCATTAACACATACCATTATCAACAAGATATTTGCAATTCTAACAAACATGAAGTAATAAAATTGCTGAAAGTTTCTTGAGCTGAGGACCTGAGGTCCGCACCCTGAAGCTGATTGTGCCAAATTGAACTGAGCCGAAGCTCTACGAGATAAATCAGGTCGCATTACAGTTGGTCATCTATTAAAACAGTGGTCATGAGAATGCCAAATGTTTGAACACTTATTTATTGATGTTTGATAAACTATACATATATACATACATATATCTAAGTCTTGAGTCCCAATTTTCTCTAATATACTGTAACGATTATGCGGCACTTGTAAACAGTGATTCATTGACCAAAATAAGAGAGACAGTTTACTTATTTACTTATATCATGCATGGCATTCGTCGATAGGCAAACCAAATAAAATAATTTGCTGAATACCTTTTAGAAACATTCTCTCCCTAGTAGAAACGTGACCGTGAAGTATTTGTTTCTGTTTTTCAATTCAGCTCTTGGATACACAAGGACTGATTTTCATCTGTTGTGATAATGTTGGCAGGTATATGGGTTCTCTTGGGTAGCCTTTGCTGTGATTATAATTCTTTTCAAGGTTTGGTTTCAAATACTGTGACTTGTTGGCAACCTCCTGGCTTTGCAAGTCAGTCAAGATTAAATCAAAATTTTCGATTTGGACCCCACAGGTATTCACCTTCAGCCAGAAGATGTCAGTGAATTTCCAGTTGCTGCTGCGGTTTGTCCAAGGCGTCGTATTTTTGCTCGCTCTGGCTGGCTTGATTGTCGCTGTCGCAGTCACTGACCTCTCAATCAGCGATATATTTGCTTCTCTCTTAGCTTTTCTGCCCACTGGCTGGGCAATCCTTTCCGTAAGCTCTCTCTATGCTTGTGCTTGTGCTCTTTTAAGTATACCAAAACCCGTTCCCATCTTTGCAGCCATGAGTGTATCTTATGACTCTTGTATGGTTTTTTTGGTTGGCAGATTGCCTGTGCATGGAAGCCATTGTTCAAGAAAATAGGGTTGTGGAAGTCCATCCGGTCCGTCGGCCGGTTATATGATGCCGCGATGGGGATGATCATCTTCATCCCCATCGCTTTATTCTCGTGGTTCCCATTCGTCTCCACGTTCCAAACACGTCTTATGTTCAATCAAGCATTCAGTCGAGGTCTCGAAATCTCCCTCATCCTCGCCGGAAACAAACCCAACGCTGACATTTAGACTTTACTGCTTGTATATATTAGACTTACCACAGCTGTAGTCTGTCTGTATCAACGTAGAATATTTATCTATGTTGTGCTAACTATTTTCCAGTCTAATGTTTGTTGGTGTGCTTAATTTCAATTAAATCTTTTAGTGTTATTTGAATATCTGGCCAATCCAATAATATACCTTACAAATCAAACATGATTTTAATTCCTACCTAAATTGCTTAAGATTTCCTCCATTTTAACCAGGAAACTAACATGGCACAAGCAATTTTTTTAAAAATTTTTTTGACATGCAACTTGTATTTTGGAAAAACGTTAAGGATTATTTATAAGAAATTCATAGTTTTTAAGATTTAATATTGTATAGCTTTTTTAAAGGTGGAATTGGGAGTGCTAATTTTGGTAGACCCAAATCATGGTAGTGGTAGGTGCAACCTTGATAACGTGGGTAAATTTTAAAATATAATTAGTTTTATGTATGTACAAAGTCATGTTTTATTCTAGATTTGTGTTAAAGATAATAAAATAGAAATAATTTTATTTTCATGATAAAAATGAATTATCAAAATTTAAAAGTGCATATATGTGTATATATATAATGTGAGGAGAAAATAAATAATAAGAAACAAGATAAATCATATGTAGTTGGAGAATGATAAAACAAAAGGAAAATATGAAGAAGGAAAGAAAAGGGTGAAAAAATGAACAGGATATTGGTAATTTGGTATTTTAAACTCCGAAGATCAAATGGCATTATTAAAGGGAAGTGCATTTGATATATATTAATGTAGTTTTGTGTTGGACGTATACATTCAATTTATATTATTTAATATTTTATTTATTTAAAAAATCAATATATAAAATATGGAAAAGCTTAATATCTGTATTTGTATTTTACTTATTTATCCTTCATATATATATATTATTCTTTCCAACCATAATATGTTTAACACCATTTCTTACTGTTTTGTTTTTTAACCAAACTTTTTTATTTCCATCTCATTTCTTAATATAAATTTCTAATATATTTTTAATTTTAATGATTTAATTCTATTATTAAAATTTATAAAAATAATATAATTATTTATATCCCAGCATGACAATTGAAAATTTTGGATATTTATACACATGTACACATTAGGCACTTTTTATTGCGTGATAAATTATCAAATAAAATAAATTTATACTGATGTAAACTAAAATATTAAACATATAAAATAATATATGTGTATATTAAAGAAGACAAGGAAGATACATTGGCTGAAAAGAAGATTTCTCTCTCTCTCAGATTAGGTGACTATCTTGTAAAGTTTAAAGCACAGCTAATTGACAATAGTAATAGATTTGATAGCATTCATATGACGCATCAAATATAATTATGTATTCAGAATTATATTATTAGAAAAAGAATTTAATATGTTTTTTATATCAAAATTAATAGAGGTTTTTTTCCTACTATCTTATACATGTATTTGTCTCACAAATTGAATATTTCATGACCATAAGCATCAACTAGCCAAATCATGTTGAATTGTGTTCCTTTATCTTATTTTATTTATATTTTGATGAGCAAGCTTAAATAATATTGAGTTGCATTATACACCATAACTCGAAATTTTTATGTAATATATATAAAATTTATGTATTCACAAGTTAATTTTAATTTTTAGATGCACAAACACATCAAATGCGCTTTTATTGCTGGTTTATCTATACAAGAATATTCTTTAATTTCGGAAGGATTGACGTATAGAAGTTGAACTGGGGAACCGTGAACATGAACTGAAGATATTCCATGCGTCGTCGTATTGCAATGCTCAATGGCGCCGAACGTCATAAAGTAGGAGACCTAAGGTTATTTCTTCCCGAAACCCAAACCGACTCATCGCTCCTATCGTCACCACACGTGTCTTCAATCTCAGCCTTTCACTAACAATCCTAAGACATACATCGTTGATCGCCCCCAAGTTCCCCTATAAATAGACCTATCCTCGCTTCTCCCAAATCCTACAATTTCTGAAATTTGGAAACGCTAATCGACGGCTCTGGAAAGAAATATCTGAGATTAGTCGGTGTTGCAATCTTAAATCGCGTACTACGATCTGTGGGAGGATAAATCTCTAATAGTTTGTGATTTGATTTTCTATTTTCTTAATTTTTGATTTTTAAAATTTTTTAGAAGAAATCTCTTGAGAGTTGAGAATTTGAATCAAACGTTCGGTTTGACTCCGAGAGTTGTAAGCTTGATTCCTGTTCTTAACTCCAATTCTTTTTGGTTGTTTCTATAAATCTTATTGATCTTTGGAAAGAACGAGCAATCCACAATGATGAATCAACAGCAGCAGCAGCAATTGATGAACATGAGCCTGAGTTTAATGGGTACGAATCAAATGAATCCGCAGCCTCAGCCTCAGCCTCAGGTAATCAAATTCAACCAGATTAAGCCCTCTACTCATCCTTCAGTAATGTCACAATCAAGTGATCTGATTAGTTTTCGGCCGCAGATGGTTCAGACTACTCGTACGTACGGTACGTGGTCCCAGCCACAGCAATTTTCGAATCCTAATCCTGGTGCGATGAAACCCTCATCATCTGCTTTTAATAAGTCGTTGGGTCCGAGGAGCAATTGGAAGGGCAAAAAGGTTAATAAGCCTAACGATAAAAGGAGGGTGGAGCAGCAGAAAACCCGAATTGCTGGCTCTAGCACTGGTGGAATTGGAGGGGCTAGCGTAATCAGTGGTGCTGGTGGAAAGTCTAATTTCAATAACTATGATCCTCCCAAACTGAATGAATTGCAGCATCAGAATAGATTGAAGACCCGGAAGTTCTTCGCAAAAAAGAAGTTCAATAAGAACAGTAGCATGAACATGAATACGAGTGGCAATAATAGCAGCAGATCTGCCCCCTTTGCGCCGAGGAACACCACTTCCTTCTTAATTAGAGCAAAGAAAAGTGGTGGGATTGCTCCACTGGTTTCTCCATATCCGGTGACCCCTGCTGTTTTACCTACCCCAATTTTTTCTCCTTCCAGGGAGGTCCTGGTGGACACGGCCAAGGAGGAGTGGGGCGTGGATGGGTATGGTTCGATGAAAGGTTTGATTAGGTTGAGGTCGCCTGGGCATGAAATGGAAGCTCACGAAGATGAGGAAGATGAAGGTAGCTCGAGTGAGAGCGATGTGGAAGAGCATGTTGAGGTGGAGAGGAGGTTGGACCATGATTTGAGTAGGTTCGAGATGATTTATAATCCAAATAGCAATGTTACCGGAATGGAGTATAACAATGTCTTGGAAAATAGGGTAGATGATCAGGATAGTCATATTGCACAACTGGAGGAGGAGAACCTGATTTTGAAAGAGAGGTTGTTCTTGATGGAGAGGGAGCTTGGGGAATTGACAAGGAGAATGTTGTGCATAGAAAGGAGGCGGAACAGAGGGGAGGAGATTAATGAGGAGATAATCGAGAACGAGTCTGAAAATGAAAGCGAGAACCGGGCCGAGGAACCTAATGCCCTAGAGGACGATAATGAGGATTTCAAAGAAGAAAATATTCAGGTAGATAGGTGTACTAAAGTGAAAGGGAATGCTGGTCCAATTGCTGAAGGTTTTGGAGCTGCAACAACTACTGAAAATATTGTGGAATTGGATACTGAAGGGAAAGTAGAAAATAAAGATACTGGGCTTGATGCCGCTGATGAGAATAACATTGCTTCTGCTGAGTTTAAGGAAGAAAGTAACAATGACAGTGATGCGTTGATTAAAGAGAACAGGTCTGTGGAGAACAACAATGATAAGGAGAGGTGTGAGGATGCGGAGGTGAAAGTAAAAGGTGGTGTTAATATTGAACCCTGTGAACATGTGATGGTAGGGGGCGATGTTGGTATGTTGGAGGATGCAGTCGCGGAAGATAACACAAGTTCAGAGAAGGATGCTGCTAATTAAAGCACGTTACATATAATAAGGAAAAGCATTGGCTTTAAGACTTTCACATTTGTTCCCTATTAATGCTTGTTAATTCTCTGTTCTGTTGCTTTCCTTTGGACAGAAACGGATTTGATATGTGCCCTTATTTTTGCTTTTTATGGTTTCTCAATTTTCTTGCTTCAAAATCCTAGTGTGTGGTTGCGTTGCTTCTCTTCTTATCTTTATATTTTTTTCCGTGTTTTTCCCCCTTGTTTGAATTCGGTTTTGGGGGGGGTGTTAAATTTTCTGTTGAAGACTTGCAATACGTAATTTTCTTTACTCACCCCTGTTTGTAATGGACATTTTAGTTCTCTGTCACCACCATGGTGGACTAACGAACAGTGAACTCAACATGAGAGCGCAACTCTCCTGATATATATATTTTTGGGTATGAAAAATTATCTTTAGCTGATTTAAGCAAGGAGAGGGGATGGGTTTCGGTGCTGTTTGATGGAAGAAGCTGTCAATTTTTTGGGCCTGATCAGGAATATTGGGCCTCATAATTTGAGCAGTGGGCCTCGAACACAATGTCTACTTTGCTGGTTGCAGTTTGTCAAGGAGAGCAGCCAGGCTATGTCTGTTTCCCTAAGTTCATAATCTAAACATCTTTATCTTATAAGTTTTTATTTAAATTTAATTTAAATTTTTTTTACTGACTTTTTATAATTGATTAATTATTGTTCAATCATGATACATATTTGCAATCTAATCAACATTTACATACATGCATGCACTCACCTTCACATGTGTTGTATCTCATAAATTTATATATCATCACATCATTCAATTATTATTATATATTAAACAAATATATATGTGAAAATACTCCAATTCAAATTGATTTAAATTTTTTCCTCTTACATTTTCTTACTAAATGTAATTTTTTGTCAATCCAAATTATCTTCACTTTCTTATCCATCCAAATAAGAAACCAAACAAAGACTGAAGCTTTGGGACCAACAAGACTTTTGGCCCAAAAGTTTCCATAATAGATAAGAGTTGATTGACATGTAACGATATACTTACAAAAATTAAATTGAAGTAAAGGTCATTTCGAAAGATAAAGTAAGAAAGTATTTACTATGGCGGTGAAGTGGAATCAAATTTGGATTCTTCCAAGCTTTAGATTACATTGCCACTAAACCCTCCTCAGAAAGCACTAATTCATACATGACATTCGTTTACTTCACCAAGATATCTCGAATCCCATTTGCTATATAATGCTACAACGTGATAATCTTAATCACCTTACCACTAGCCTGCAATTGAATTGCCACTAAACCCTTCTTAGAGAGCACTAATTCATGATATTCATGTACATGACCAAGATATTTTGAATCCCATTTGCAGTATAATGTTATTAATGCTACAATGTGATAATCTTAATCACCTTACCACTACATTCAAATTGATGTTTATCAACATTTAATTAGTGCCGCGGCCACAGATCAGTCCACTTAATGAACTTTTAACCACCATCCTCCAATGTGTTGCCATTCTTCATTTAATATTTCCTTTGGCACCCACACGATCTCCGTCTATAAATAAACAACGTAACCTGTTGTCATTAAACACACTGCTTAAGAGCTAGCTAACTAAGGTTTTATCTCAGGGGAAAACAACATGCACAAGTCATCACACAACTTCTGGATTACCCTTTCATTTGTAATGCTATGTGGGGTGGTGAGGTCTCAACTGAGTACAGATTATTACTCAAGAAGCTGTCCGAAACTGCTGAGTATCGTGCGAAGAGAGGTTAAAAACGCGTTAAAGAATGAGATGAGAATGGCTGCTTCTCTGCTTCGCCTTCACTTCCACGACTGCTTTGTCAACGTGAGTCAGACAAGCTTTACAGCATTACATTTGACCTGCTGGTTTCGCTTCCTTCTTTATTAATTGACATGCATATATACGTATTTTCTTAGGGTTGTGATGCATCGTTGCTGTTGGATGGAAGCGACAGTGAGAAGTTCGCGGCCCCTAACTTGAACTCGGCAAGAGGATTCGAAGTTGTTGACAACATAAAGAACGCAGTGGAGGGTGCATGCAGCGACGTCGTCTCGTGTGCAGATATTCTGGCCATTGCTGCCCGAGATTCTGTCCTCTTGGTGAGTAATGACTGAATGTTTGTGCACTAGAGATATAAGTAAACAAGGCTTTTGGCCCAAGAAATTAAATGATCAATTACCTCCCTAGAGATGCTTGATTGGCTTCTGTATTGATCTCATGTGGTTTTGAACATATATCACAGAGTGGAGGGCCATCTTGGAAAGTGTTGCTTGGGAGAAGAGATGGGTTGGTGGCAAATCAAACCGGAGCTAATGATGCTCTTCCTTCTCCCTTCGATCCACTTGATGTTATCATTGCCAAGTTTGCTGCTGTTGGTTTGAACATCACGGATGTGGTGGCCTTATCAGGTTCTTTCTACACTTGGAGTGTTTGGGCAAGCTAATTTTTAATAATTTATAAGATCCTGTAATATAAAAAATATTTTTTAAATTTATAGCTCTCAAAATTTATGTTAAATATAGCCTAATAAAGCGTTTGAATAGAAACTATAAGATTGTATTATACAATTTGTGACATCAACAACCTTGGCCATAACTTTCTAACACTCTTAGCTGATTTTTTGCAAAAAAAATAATAATAATAATAATAATCATATTAGGAAAAATTGCTACGACATGAGGGAAGAATTAGGGAAAATTTTTTGAAATTATTTCCATTTTTGAGTTATTAAAATTAATAATTGTTGCTTATTATAATTTTTTTGATGTAACAATAATTAAAGTAGATAAATATCTTTAATAAAATGTAATTTAATGATATTTATGACATTTTTAATATATAAAATATTTGAAAATAAATTATCAATAGGTAACGCATTCTTTAAAACTTTGAAAAAGTCAAACATCTTATACTAAGAGTTTATAAACTTTCTCACTTAAAACTTATAAGAAACTTATAAGCTTGATAAGATATTTTAAGAAATTTAAAAATTCCCTTACGCCCTCTTAGTTGCAATACATATGCGTCCGTTTTTGATACAAGGCCCAATAACTTAATCAAATAGTTGCAACAAATTGGTGTGACACCCTCCAACCGAAATGAGACATTTTTCCCCAATGCATGCAGGTAGCCACACCATTGGACTATCAAGGTGTGCATTGTTCAGCAACAGGCTGTCAAATTTCTCGGGCACAGGTGCCCCAGACAGCACTCTGGACAGCAACCTGATTCCGGGGCTTCAGGCCGCCTGCCCGACCGACAGCGACGGAAACAATACCGTCCCTCTTGACATCAAATCCAGAGACCTATTTGACAACCATTACTTTGAGAATTTACTGAATGGGAGGGGCATTTTGCAGTCGGATCAATCCCTCTTCTCCAGTGATACAGCTGTATCCACCACAAAAACCATTGTCCAGCTCTACAGTAATAACTCTGCAGCTTTCTTTGGTGACTTTGTCAAGTCAATGATCAAGATGGGGAGCATTAGCCCCTTGGCTGGATCCAGTGGAGAGCTTAGAAAGAATTGTAGGGCTGTAAATTCATGACAAATAGTGGTTTCCTGATGCGTTGCCATTGTACCAAACATCAGCCTTGTCTGCATTAGATCATCAAGGGCAAGTTGCAGTTACATATAAAATTATTTAATCTATCATTCGCTGGATTCCTGGTTCTGGAACTTGAAGACCGGAGAAAGAAGAGTTTAGATCTAGGTTTTGTAGATGACGACAATATATTTGGGATGAAACTTGTTCATCCTTTGAAATGGGGATGGACTTTTATTTAGTCACATGCTACTCTTCTAAGTCACTAAGATATCCGTCTAAGCCCTCTATTTTGACATATATTTTCTTGTTGAAAAGTAATCTTGCCATGCATCACTGTATCTACTGATATAGTTTATTCAAGGGAATATATATATATATATATATATATTTAAGTTGCCAGCAAGTATATCACGTGTTCATTTTAATTTCTTCCCCAACGATTATACATATATAGTAGGTATATATTATTTTAAAAAAACAAGAAAAATTTTTCAGTGAATTTAGAGGAGAAATTTCTAGCTGTCCAGAAATTGGCAGTATTGCTGTTGAATAATGATTAAAAATTGTTTGGTGGTCTTTGTTTAAATTTAGAGTGATAGGTTCATTCAAATATCATCAATCTTGTTGATATACAGTTGTCAATTAGCTGCTGATCTTGATATTTGATATCTCAAAATACAAATGTAACCACTACAGTACTCTACCAAAATAGTTCAATTTGTTCACATTTTTATCCCGATAAATCACACACTTCAACAATTGCGTATTTCAGATTTTATCTCTTACGCCTAAAAATCAAAACAAACATAACAGAAAGAAATTATGAAAAATCAATTGATGACTTCCATGACATACATTTCCACAACATTCTTCACCATCCTCAATTTGAAAATTATTGGCAGTTTGTATAGTTTGCCAAGTTAATGTTGTGGAGGACTCTTAGGGCCCTACATGGATCTATTTCTGATGAGTCCTTCTTACAAATAGTTTGTTGGTTAACGATGATTGTGGGGGTTAAACGATGATTGCCATTTCTCCAGGGAATGATTGTCTGTATACTTAGATAACGTCACAAAATTAATTATCCTAAGGGCAGAATCTCATCAAAAACAGACAAATAAGTCGCCTTTGACGAAGCTTAATTTGTTTTGGTCACTTCATTTGAATAACACACGCCGAATAACGTTCCATGCACACATACTTGTTTTCACACCTGCAGCAGCCCGTCACCTTCTGCTCCGCGTAGCACTATAAATGGCCTAATCCAGCAACACTTTACAGACTAGCAAAAACATAGTGATAAGCCACACTAGCAATTGTAGTCCATCATGTCTGTGCTCAACCTGTCAGTGGCAACTGTTTGCCTGATGCTTGTGCTGGGAGGCTGCAATGCGCAGCTGAGCACGACTTTCTACGCTAGCACGTGTTCCAACGTGTCCAGCGTGGTTCGTAGCATCGTGCGGCGGGCTCAACAGAACGACGTTCGTGTTGGGGCCAAGCTCCTTCGCCTCCATTTCCATGATTGCTTCGTCAATGTAATGACTAATGAAGCTGCTTACCACTGTGCATGCAGAAACTCACCACTGTCTGCTTTTCATTTCAATAGACAGCAAATTACCGTGAAACGTCCTGAGTATGATGTGGTTCCTTTCTCTTTTGACTAACTATTTCGTGTGCTGTGGTCAGGGCTGTGATGGCTCCATTTTGCTCGACAACGCAGACGGCATACAGAGCGAGAAAGATGCGAATCCCAACCGGAATTCAGTTGGTGGATTCGGTGTCGTTGATGACATCAAAACAGCGCTGGAGAGTGTGTGTCCTGGTATGGTCTCATGTGCAGACATTGTGGCCCTGGCTGCTCAAATTTCGGTTAGCCTGGTACAACATCTTTTCCTTAACCGAGCCATTATACAACTTACCAGTATTTTATCTCTTTCTATTTTCTCGTGAACAAAAATATTTTCTGCATTTTTATCAGAGTGGGGGTCCATCATATGAGGTTCCTCTGGGCAGAAGGGACGGCAGAACAGCAAACAGAGATGGAGCCAATAGGGAACTCCCCAGCCCTTTCGCCAGCTTTGATGAACTCAAATCAAGCTTCAGCGCAAAGGGCCTCGACTCCACTGATCTGGTGGCGCTATCAGGTACTAAAAACTGTAACCAATAAACAGCAAGTGATGTTCATGGTTTGGTTATTTCAATGCCAGATCCACATATATGTATGATCATACTACTGCTGTTCTTCAGGTGCTCATACTTTCGGGCGTGCCAAATGCAGTACATTCAGCCAGAGGCTCTACAATTTCAGTGGTTCTGGGCGGGCAGACAGCAGCATAGACCCTGCTTACCTACAAGAGTTGCGCCGAACGTGTCCTGAAAATGGCAGTGGGGATACCTTAGTAAATCTTGATAATTCTACACGCAATAATTTTGACAACGAGTACTATGTGAACCTCCAGAAGCGTAAGGGGCTTCTTCAGACAGATCAAGAATTGTTCTCCACCACCGGGGCTGATACAGTTGATATCGTTAACCGGTTTGGAAACGGGCAGACTGAATTTTTCAATGCATTTGTCCAGTCCATGATCAAAATGGGAAACATTAGTGCCCTGACAGGAACTCAGGGAGAGATCAGGGCCGACTGCAAGAGAGTTAACTAAAGTTGTGCACCATCTGAAAACTGGAAAATTCCAGGTTCTGTGTGATTTCGTGTGGTTTTCTATGCAAGTGCGTGTTTCAAGAAGCTTAAGATTTTATTTTCCTAGTAGTTTGTTGGAAATTCATGTTGTAATAAAAACTTCAAAATGAAGTTGTTCTTTGAAGAATGAAGGAAACATACAGTGCTTTTATCTGCTCAAAAAGAAAATGGTCATTTTACATTGAGTACAACACGTACAAACAAAGCAATCTTGATTCTCCACTCCTCAGTTCATAAGATCACAAAGAAGTTGTCAAATATGGAAGTGGGGCTTGAAGCATAAACAAAAAAATAAAATAAAAGTATTGAGTGTTTTGATTAATTACACATATCCCCTTTATAGATCTTTACATGATTATATATGTTACTATGGACACCTTCCATGGATTCTCTCTCTTATAACATGGAATCGATATAATAACATGCAATAGATAACTTTTGCAATCTTTAGGAGCTATATTTTGTCAAATTCACACTTACATGCCCAGCACTTCCATGAATCAATCAAAAACAGTGAAAAGCAAGATGAACGGCAAAAACGTTTACGCAATTTAGTTTAATCTGCGCAGCCACACCGAATCGAAGAGGAGTCCTCTAAAATCAATGAGTTTTACACTTAAAACTCCCTCAACCTTACTCAGCTATTGCTGTTCCCCCATAACTTGGATTCTCAATTGGATAAAATTCTACAGCAAGTCAAGTCGTTACAACTGTCTTTCTTGAAAGTAGGATATCAAAATGGCCTATAATCTGTTAGATTTGGTCTAACTCTACACTTTCTATATTTCCTTCTAATCTATATTGCAATATAGTGTTGACTTTCTACCTGCAGCCAAGATTTCTTTCATGTCCAAATATCTTAAATTCTGGAAAGATAATCTTTCTAAAATCTCCATGATATGATATTTTGGACAAAATCTCTATTAGACTATGGTCAAGCTTTCCTATCGGTTTCTCTACATCGCCAAAATATCATTAGTCTTTTATATATCTTCATGGGCATCAAACAATGTAAACTGAATCCATAAATTTAAGGAGAATAATAATAATTCGACGACACATAAAATCACATGTGCGCCACACAACATAATGCCAACAATATACAATTACACAATATAATTTCTCATTTCGCCTTCTTGATAATAGCCTTTTGCGCAAGGTATACATCCATTTTACAGTCTACCAATAATTCCAACTCATGTGGCATAGATAATGACGTTTGTGGAAAAGGTCAATACCCTTTAGATGTTTTCTCATGAGTCCACCAGTTTCCTATGTTGAAGATAAGTACAATGGCATCTTTTAATGTAACTTAGCACGTCTCAACCAGTTCAAGTCTTAAGTGTTTCCTTCTTTGAGTCATTGTTCGCTGGCATTTCTCACCCTTGAACCCAGTAAGCAGATAGAACATAACCAGGGTAAGAAATTTATATGCATAAAAAAAAAAATCACTATATAGTATTTTTTATTAAAAATGTTTAAATACATAATTCGTTAAGTTATGGCATACTTGGAATTCTAAGTTGCATGAATTAGTGTCAGTTTGTCAATATTAACTGATCAACTGATATATTTAAAAAGAACTGAAATTTTTCAAAATTTCAAGAACATAGAATTTTGAACAAAATTAACAATTTAGGCCAACGGATGTTGTTGCTATAGTATATTATGCATATTTGATTATATATAAAGGTACAAAAATTTATTATTAAAATTAGCATGGTTGATATCAATGTAAAACAATTGAAACATAATACAAAGAACGCAACATTCTATAGAAAAAATATAAAAATTTCGACCAAAAAAACTATGTATTTTGAACAATAAAAATCATTCTTAATTCAATTTATGCAATAAAAATATAATATAAGGTTATTTAAATAAAAGAACTACAAATTATGTGTACAACGGTTGTCAAAAGTTATTTTTTAAAAAAATAACAAAATCTTATACAAAAGCAAAATTTAAAATGTTATAAAATAAGTAGATATATAGAATTAATTTTAAATAAATATTATTAATGGGAACATTAAGTATTCTAAAGAAACCAAAATTTTGAAACACCTATATACTTTGACATACATGTGTGTGTGTGTGTATGAAGTTCACTAAAATATCTCACTTCCCTCATATAAAATAATTATTCTTGTAGTAAATACAAAATATGTTTCTTAATTTATTTGTATTATCAAAATTCAAATGTCCCTTTTATTACTTTTTAATTTTACTAAATACCTTCAAGATGAAATAAAAATTCTCATAACTCTTTTTAGTAATCCAAATTATTTACATAAATGACAATTTATTGCTCTCTTCATTATTCATTATTCATTATTTTACTTATTAAAGAAAACCTCTAAAAACAAGTTCCAATTAAAAGTATAGAAACCTGAGTAAGTCCTAATGTAGAAATTTCAAGATAAAAGTTTTAACTAACTATTTAAATAATTAATTGCTTAAACTGAAGATTGGTGATAACTCCAAATTTATGGTTCATTATGCCTTATTTGGATTATACTTTTGCTAGTCTTAAATGTCATTTGTACTTCATTTAATTAGATTTTATAGCTTGAAAAGTATTTGGTTTGGATATAATCAAGTGCTACACTTAAGAGATGAATTTTGTGTGCGTGCAAGGTGATGTTGTTACAGTACAACCACACCTAGAAAGCAATAGAACATGACTTTTTCAAACAGTTTTAATGTAGTCTCAGTGCGGACTTAATATGATTTAGATATAATCGCTTTCTAAAAGTAATAGAGTGTTGTAGATTAGTGGTGTCCTAATGCCTTCATAACGCTATCCTAACATGGTCATTGTGCAACTACGTCATGACTGCATTTGACGCACAAATAGTTATTTTTGTATTTGAAGAGAAATCCAAAAAAAAAACAAAAGGAAACATTTCCACGACGAAAGAAGGGGGACAAAAATAGAAAGAAGACACATGAGGGAAAAAAAAGACATTAAAGAGGAGAAAAGAAATAGAAAAAAAAAAAGAAATGATAATGACGTTGGAGAATGCAATCAATCGAAAAAGATTATAAGATTTACCATCAACATCTAATATTCAACTAGAGTAAGCATTTTATACTTGTATCTCTTCATATTTTGATTGAGTTTTGGAATGTTTAATTTAATGCATGAGTTATGAATTTAATATACTTTTTTATTAAAAAGTATAATAATGAGTAAGCCGTTCTATTAAAATTTAAAAGTATATTATTGTTAATTATTTATTTAAATAATTTATCGATTTGTTGGAGTAATAAATTAAAATTAATTGTCACATGACAAAATAAATATATAACCTAACATTAAGAAGAACTATGCCACAAAAGTAAAACTTAATAGGTCATAACTACAAGATTTGAAGACAAGAAAATAAGACATTTTTCAGAGGAAAAAAGCAATATAATCTGAATCAAATAACCAACTGTTGTTTAGAAAAAAATATATATGTATAAAGACTTCAGAATAATATATATTAACTGCAATTGAAAAATAAACCAATGTCCTTTTTTATATCGTCCATAATAATTAATAAACAATAAATTATATAATTGTTAAATATAATATTTATGCACACCAATATCTTATATATGCTTTGCACGTTGTAGTTTCTAATATATATAAAAAGACTTAAAAGGATACAGTAGTTGCTAAACTCAAAGCCAAATATTAAGCAGGCCTCAAATTTTTTTATTAGTAATATAATAAATAGCAAAAGATATATTGTGTAATTACCATATATATATATATATATGTATGTATCGTAAGGATAAAGCAAATAGTTTTTCTTTCTAACACTATGGTTCGTTCTTGAAATTTAGTGAGGAAAAGAAAAGAAAATATTAGAGAAAATGGTGTTGATTGTTTGGTTCAGAAGAAAATTCTTTCGGAAAAGAAAGAGTGAAGTTATGGCTTAGAGAAGAAAAATTCATCTTCCCCACAAAATTGTGAAGAAAACTATCTTTGACTCTTATTATTCCTCTAAAAATTTCACAAATTCTATTTCTTTTACAGAATGGGAGCAGCATTTTGAAGTTGGATCAATCCCTCTTCTCTAGAGATACAGCTGTAGCTACCACACAAACCGTTGTCGAGTTCTACAGTAATAACTCTGCAGCTTTCTTTGGTGACTTTGCCAAGTGAATGATCTAGATTGGGAGCATTAGCCCCTTGACAGGATCCAGTGGAGAGGTGAGAAAGAATTGTAGGGTTGTAAATTCATGACAAATAGTGCTTTCCTTTTGGCCTTTATGTGTTAGTTGTAACAACAATTAAGCAGGACATGATGCGTTGCCATTGTACCAAACATCAGCCTTGTCTGCATTAGATCATCAAAGGCGAGTTGCAGTTACAAATAAAATTCTTTAATCTGTCATTTGCTGGATTCCTGGTTCTAGAACTTGAAGACCGGAGAAAGAAGAGTTTAGATCTAGGTTTTGTGGATGACGACAATATATTTGGGATGAAACTTGTTCATTCTTTGAAATGGGGATGGAGTTTTATTTAGTCACATGCTATAGCCCTAAGTCACTAACATATCTGTGTAAGCCCTCTATTTTGACATATATTTTCATGTCGAACACTAGTCTCGCCATGGGCCACTGCATCTACTGATATTGTTTATTCAAGGGAATATATATATATATATATATATATATATATATATTTAAGTTGTCAGCATGTATATCACGTGTTCATTTTGATTTCTTCGCCAATGATTATACATACAGGTATATATTATTTAAAAAAATAAGTAAACTTTTTTCAAAGAATTTAGAGTAGACAATTTCAAGCTGTCCAGACGCAATAGAAAGAAATTATGAAAAATCAATTGATGACTTCCATGACATACATTTCCATCACAGTTCTTCACCATGCTCTATTTGAAAATTATTGGCAGTTTGTTTAGTTTGCCAAGTTAGTGTTGTGAAGGACTTTTAGGGCCCTACATGGATCTATTTCTGACGAGCCCTTTTTCCAAGTAGTTTGGTGGTTAACGATGATTGTGGGGGTTAAACGCTGATTGCCATTTCTCCAGGGAATGATTGTCTGTATACTTAGACAACGTCACATAATTAATTATCCCAAGGGCATAATCTCATCAAAAACAGACAAATAAGTCGCCTTTGACGAAGCTTAATTTGTTTTGGTCACTTCATTTGAATAACACACGCCGAATAACGTTCCATGCACACATACTTGTTTTCACACCTGCAGCAGCCCGTCACCTTCTGCTCCTCGTAGCACTATAAATGGCCTAACCCAGCAACACTTTACAGACAAGCAAAAACATAGTGATAAGCCACACTAGCAATTGTAGTCCATCATGTCTGTGCTCAACCTGTCAGTGGCAACTGTTTGCCTGATGCTTGTGCTGGGAGGCTGCAATGCGCAGCTGAGCACAACGTTCTACGCTAGTTCGTGTTCCAACGTGTCCAGCGTGGTTCGTAGCATCGTGCGGCGGGCTCAACAGAACGACGTTCGTGTTGGGGCCAAGCTCCTTCGCCTCCATTTCCATGATTGCTTCGTCAATGTAATGACTAATGAAGCTGCTTACCACTGTGCATGCAGAAACTCACCACTGTCTGCTTTTCATTTCAATAGACAGCAAATTACCGTGAAACGTCCTGAGTATGATGTGGTTCCTTTCTCTTTTGACTAACTATTTCGTGTGCTGTGGTCAGGGCTGTGATGGCTCCATTTTGCTCGACAACGCAGACGGCATACAGAGCGAGAAAGATGCGAATCCCAACCGGAATTCAGTTGGTGGATTCGGTGTCGTTGATGACATCAAAACAGCGCTGGAGAGTGTGTGTCCTGGTATGGTCTCATGTGCAGACATTGTGGCCCTGGCTGCTCAAATTTCGGTTAGCCTGGTACAACATCTTTTCCTTAACCGAGCCATTATACAACTTACCAGTATTTTATCTCTTTCTATTTTCTCGTGAACAAAAATATTTTCTGCATTTTTATCAGAGTGGGGGTCCATCATATGAGGTTCCTCTGGGCAGAAGGGACGGCAGAACAGCAAACAGAGATGGAGCCAATAGGGAACTCCCCAGCCCTTTCGCCAGCTTTGATGAACTCAAATCAAGCTTCAGCGCAAAGGGCCTCGACTCCACTGATCTGGTGGCTCTATCAGGTACTAAAAACTGTAACCAATAAACAGCAAGTGATGTTCAAGATTTGGTTATTTCAATGCCAGATCCACATATATGTATGATCATACTACTGCTGTTCTTTAGGTGCTCATACTTTCGGGCGTGCCAAATGCAATACATTCAGCCAGAGGCTCTACAATTTCAGTGGTTCTGGGCAGGCAGACAGCAGCATGGACCCTGCTTACCTACAAAAGTTGCGCCGAAAATGTCCTGAAAATGGCAGTGGGGATACCTTAGTAAATCTTGATCAATCTACACCCAATAATTTTGACAACGATTACTATGTGAACCTCCAGACGCGTAAGGGGCTTCTTCAGACAGATCAAGAATTGTTCTCCACCACCGGGGCTGATACAGTTGATATCGTTAACCGGTTTGGAAACAGGCAGACTGAATTTTTCAAAGCATTTGTCCAGTCCATGATCAAAATGGGAAACATTAGTGCCCTGACAGGAACTCAGGGAGAGATCAGGGCCGACTGCAAGAGAGTTAACTAAAGTTGTGCACCATCTGAAAACTGGAAAATTCCAGGTTCTGTGTGATTTCATGTGGTTTTCTATGCAAGTGCGTGTTTCAAGAAGCTTAAGATTTTATTTTCCTAGTAGTTTGTTGGAAATTCATGTTGTAATAAAAACTTCAAAATGAAGTTGTTCTTTGAAGAATGAAGGAAACATACAGTGCTTTTATCTGCTCAAAAAGAAAATGGTCATTTTACATTGAGTACAACACGTACAAACAAAGCAATCTTGATTCTCCACTCCTCAGTTCATAAGATCACAAAGAAGTTGTCAAATATGGAAGTGGGGCTTGAAGCATAAACAAAAAAATAAAATAAAATTATTGAGTGTTTTGATTAATTACACATATCCCCTTTATAGATCTTTACATGATTATATATGTTACTATGGACACCTTCCATGGATTCTCTCTCTTATAACATGGAATCGATATAATAACATGCAATAGATAACTTTTGCAATCTTTAGGAGCTATATTTTGTCAAATTCACACTTACATGCGCAGCACTTCCATGAATCAATCGAAAACAGTGAAAAGCAAGATGTACGGCAAAAATGTTTACGCAATTTAGTTTAATCTGCGCAGCCACACCGAATCGAAGAGGAGTCCTCTAAAATCAATGAGTTTTACACTTGAAACTCCCTCGACCTTACTCAGCTATTACTTTTCCCCCATAACTTGGATTATCAATTGGATAAAATTCTACAAGTCAAGTCGTTACAACTGTCTTTCTTGAAAGTAGGGGATCAGAAGCCCTATGATCTGTTAGAATTGGTTTAACCCTACACTTTTTATATTACGTTTTAATCTGTATTACAATATAGAGTTGACTTTCTACCTGCAGCCAAGATTTCTTTCATGTCCAAATATCTTCAATCATGGAATGATAATCTTTCTAAAATCTCCATGATATGATATTTTGGACAAAATCTCTATTAGACTATGGTCAAGCTTTCCTATCGAGATCTCTACATCTCCAAAATATCATTAGTCTTTTCTATATCTTCATAAGCATCAAACAATGTAAACTGAATCCATAAACGTAAGGAGAATAATAATAATCCGACGACACATACAACCACATGTGCGCCGCACATCATAATGCCAACAATACACAATTACACTATATAATGTCTCATATTACCTTCTTGATAATAGCCTTTCCCGCAAGGTATGCATCCATTTTAAAGTCTACCAATCATTCCAACTCATGTGACAAAGATAATGACGTTTTTGGAAAAGATCAATACCCTCTAGATGTTTTCTCATGAGTCCACCAGTTTCCTATGTTGAAGATAAGTAAAATGGCATCTTTTAATGTATCTTATCACTTCTCAATCAGGTCGAGTCTAAGTGTTTCCTTCTTTGAATCATTGTTCGCTTGCATTTCTCGCCCTTGAACCCAATAAGCGGATAGAACATAACCAAGGTAAGAAATTTATATGCATAAAAAAAATCACTATATAGTTTTTTTTTTATTTATTAAAGATGTTGAAATACATAATTCGTTAAGTTATGGCGTACCTTGAATTTTAGGTTGCATGAATTAGTGTCAGGTTGTCAATATTAACTGATCAACTAAAATATTTAAAAAGAACTAAAATTTTTCAAAATTTCAAGAACATAGAATTTTGATCAAAAGTAACAATTTAGGCCAATGGATGCTGTTGCTATAGTATATTATACAGATTTGATTATATATAAAGGTACAAAAATTTATTATTAAAATTAGCATGGTTGATATCAATGCAAAACAATTGAAACATAATAGGAAGAACGCATTATGCTATAGAAAAAATGTAAAAATTTAGACAAAAAAAACTATGTATTTAGCAACAAAAAAAATCATTTTTAATTCAATTTATGCAACAAAAATATAATACAAGGTTACTTAAATGAATGAACTACAAATTATGTGTACAACGGTTGTTAAAAGTTATTTTTTAAAAAAATAACAAAATCTTGTACAAAAGCAAAATTTAAAATGTTAATAGGAACATTAATTATTCTGAAAAACCCAAATTTTTGAAAAACTAATCAGATAGTATGATAAAAATATGTAACCTAATATTTAAAAGTATGTTACTACATAAGTGATAATTAAGAGACCATATCTATTAAATTGAAGAAAAAAATACGTCAATTTTAAGGCACAACTAGAAATTATCCAGATTGTAAAAAAATAATTTGTAAAAAAAATTAAAAAAATGTGAAATATAAAATAAATAAATAATTACACTATACATGAATAAAATGATCTGTATTATAGATATTCTTTTAAATTATCTCAAAAGAGTATATTTCTTAAAGAAATAAAAGGCAGTATGAAAGAAAAATTGAATAAAAATTGAATAATCAGATAGTAAACCTTGCAAATAAAATTTTATAAATTTTGTCAAATTAAATTTGCTTATAAAAATTCAAAATAAATGTGTCCATATATTAATTGTAATAAAAATATTATAAGTTAAGATAAGAAACATATGCAATATGAAAATTTGAATAAAGAACGATTTATATTTAATAAAAATGTCATTTAAATTCATCTTGATATATACATATTGAGCAAAACGTTAAGGAAACATATAAACAAAAATTAGCAATGCTTACTTGAAAAATATTATATTACATTTATTTATATATTAGAAAACTAATATGATCTTGTCCTATATGCATATTCGGTAATTTTAAACAAACAATTTAATGCATGAGCTACGAATAAAAATAATTAAGAAAATTAATGCAAATCGATACTTGAGAAAATGCACTATAAGGAGCAATTATATATTAATAAAGAAGATCACTCGAGGATAATTAAAAGTTTGTTTTCTTAACTTAATAAAATATGAATAATGAATTTACATAATCAATCATTATATAATATTATTTTGTAAAATATCTGAGTAAAAAAATTTTTAAAATTTATTACAAATAAATATATTTCTATTCATTTGTGAGATATTTTTCTTTTAATATGAGTTAAAAGAAATTTTACCAATATCTAAGGACGAGATTTATATAATAAAGCACTATACAATATTTTTACCAAAAATATCTAAATAAATGAGGCAACATGTTTGGCCACGGTGTTTCTCACACTGCGCTTTGGAAGTTTTGGCTCATTTATTCATTTTCTAGAAAATTCTGATAGATTTTTTGATTAAAATTAACAATTGAGGTCAATGAAGCCGTTGCTATAATATATTAATCACGTCATTAAATAAAAATCTAAAAATAATATTGTTACAAATAAATAGGATTAATATCAATATAAAACAACTTAAATATAATATAAATAACATAACCATGGAATAACTTAATTGTTTAAATTCAATCAATTTTTAACTATAACGGCTATTGGGAAATTAAATTTTAAAAATAGAAATATAAATCTAGAAGAATGATATTAAAATATATGTTGAATTTTATTTTTTTTATTTTTTATTTTTTTTTTTTGAAAGTAAGATGAACAAATTCTGGAATAAGATCGTATAAATCTTTTTAGCAATCAAAATTATTTATATAAATAAAAATTTAACAATTCATTTCCTAATTCATCATCTTAATTAAAAGAAACTATTGAAAACAATTTTTTATTAAAAAGTATAATAATGGGTAAGCCGTACTGTTAAAATTTAAAAGTACATTATTGTTAATTATTTATTTAAATAATTAATCTATTTTTTGGAGTATTATATTAAAATTAATTGTCACATGATAAAATAAATATATAACCTAATGTTAAGAAGAACTGTGCTGCAAAAGTGAAAATTAATAGGCCATAACTACAAGATTTGAAGATAAGAAAATAAGTCAATTTTCGGGGGAAAAAAAAAAAGAGCAATGTAATCTGAATCAAATAACCAACTGTGGTTTAGAAAAAAATATATGCATAAAGACTTCAGAATAATATATATTAACTCCAAATCAATATATTTGCTTAAAACACTAATGTTGTTCTTCAGGTGCTCATACTTCTGGGCGTATCCAATGTAATACATTCAGCCAGAGGCTCTACAATTTTAGTGGTTTTGGGCGGACAGACAACAGCATGGACTCTGCTTACCTACAAACGTTGGGTCGAACGTGTCCTGAAAATGGCAGTGGGGATACCTTAGTTAATCTTGATCAGTTCACACCCAATAATTTTGACAACGACTACTATGTGAACCTCCAGACGCGAAAGGGGCTTCTTCAGACAGATCAAGAATTGTTCTCCACCACTGGGGCTGATACAGTTGATATCGTTAACCTGTTTGGAAATGGCCAGACTGAGTTTTTCAATGCATTTGTCCAGTCCATGATCAAAATGGGAGACATTAGTGCCCTGACAGGGACGCAGGGACAGATCAGGGCTGACTGCAAGAGGGTTAACTAAAGTTGCACCATCTGAAAACTGGAAAATTCCAGATTTTGTTTGATTTCGTGCGGTTTTCTGTGCAAGTGTGTGTTTCAAGAAGTTCGTGATTTTGTTTTCTTATGTTTTTGTGGGAATTTCATAACAAAATCTTCAAAGAAGCAATGTCTTTTCAGGAATGTTAAACACAACACCTTTGAAATGCATTTTCAACTTAATAATTTCTCATATCCCCTTTATAGATCTGTACATGATTATATACAATTACACAATATAATTTTATCAAATCTCAACTACCGATCTACAAACTAAATACAAATCATGTATCAACTCTGCAAATCAACAAATCAGTAGTTACAAATGAAAGTTTGGCTCAGACTCCACATAATCCGCTCACCGTTGCCAACTTTCCGACAAGGCTCGTGTTCCTTTCAATAAACGAGAAACAATTGTAGAACCTCTAACACTTCTCCTGACAGCACCTACTATTTACTCTTTAAACATGTCTGAAATCATATATCTTGGAATGTTCAAGTTGGTCGGACATTTATGAAGGCCTACAGTTAATTTACAGATGTATCTGTCTGGTGTTGTGACATTGCTGCTGC
The DNA here is from genome assembly GCA_019155195.1 of Avicennia marina. NCBI lineage: Eukaryota > Viridiplantae > Streptophyta > Magnoliopsida > Lamiales > Acanthaceae > Avicennia > Avicennia marina. The sequence continues at coordinate 1,404,638 of CM032783.1, read as the reverse complement.
TTCCATGATCTTTGTCTCTGGATGAACAAGAGTTGAGCAAATAGGAGTTCATTCCACGTATCTGGGACACCAGGAAGGCACCAATGGCTACAATCTTGATGCGTTAAGAAGTAGCGTTTCTCCTCCTCCGTCATGTTTGGCTTCCTATAAACTGAAGGGTGTGCATCCCTTCTATAATTTGTCATTTTGGTAACATTTTGATAAAAAACAGGGATTCTGACCCTCTCCATTGACTTGTCCAGCATTTGAGGTATCGGTGGGTGCAGTTCACTCATGCTCAGCAGATCATACTCATCCTGGATGGGATCTTTGCTATCACATCTTCCACCAGTATTCCACTCGCCTTTACTGGAATTATGTAGCAATAAAAGCATATAGACGCATGACCGTTCTGAAACCAGAATCAGGACACATTGTTTAAAATTTACCTGAAATGGGAGAAAGAATAACCTCTAAAGAACACGTGAGTCTTCGTAGGGTCTATGTAGGCTTCTATCCATCTTGCCCATGTGGCCATTGCTTTCTCAAACGCTTCAACAACATCAAGTTTTTCATGAACATGATCACCTTCTTGATAGTAGCCTTTCCTACAAGATAGACATCCGTTTTACAGTCTACCACTTATTCAATCCAAATGGCAAAGATAACAAATTTATAGACAATTAATGGACTTGACAAGAAGATGAATACCCTTCAGATGTTTTCTCATGAGTCCACCAGTTCCCTGTGTTGAAGATAAGCACATTGGCATCTTTGAATGTATCATATGACTTCTCTACCAGATCAAGTCTAAGAGTTTCCTTCTTCGAACCATTCTTTAGCGACATTTCCCACTCTTGAACCAGAAAAGCAGATCGAATGTACTCGACAGAACAATTATAATCCTAGAATGAAAACAATCTGAAATCAACTTGTACACCCCACGCATGCATCTCATATTACAAATTAATTCACTTTGCCTCATCCACCTTAACTTTCAATTTCAGTTTTCCACAACAAAGTAAGCTTAAAATTTATCCTGGTTATTTAATTCAGACAGCATGCAAGATGCAAGAATGCGTACCAGGAATAAAAAGGAGTATGCCCCTTCTTTCTTGAACTCATTTCTACCAGATGCCTCGAAGACTCGACTCTTATCCTTTACAGAATTCCTTAGCAGACAAACCATGGACTCCCACATATTCCTGTTCAAGGAATCACCCACGTAAACCATCCTCTTCCCTCTCAAAAGCTTCAGCATTTTTCTTCCATCCAATCTGCCATTGAGATTTTAAGCACACTCCAGTCAGAACAATCATCAGACACATTGCTGATACCTTAACTGACTAGCCTAAAAACAAAAATGAGTTACCTTGGGATGTTGCAATTTCTTGGTCGCCATCTGAACCTCTCATAGTTATCATCAGGTCTCCCATTTTGATAGCAATTGAAAGATTCATCTATCAGGGGACACGAACCGGGTTTGTATAAAGGTGGCAAGTCGTGCTTCACCCATTTTCCGTCAAAAATGTCACACTTGCTCATCGTTTCCAGCCATCTTTTCTCCTTCGCATTTGGCATTGATTTGCCGCCGTCTCTCCCATCCTTCCCTTTACACAAAACCTTGTCGTTTGATCCGGAATTCCCCTCTCCATTTTCCTTCATCCCATGATAACTGGTCTCGTCCTTACCAGAGACTTTAGAGGCATTGTCGTAAAATAGAAAATCAGGGAAACGCGAATGGGATTGCGGCCTGTTCTTGATCATGTTTTTGAACCACTTGGAGGATTGGTGGACTTGAGGGTTTCCAAACAATAAAACCGCGGTGCAGACGAGGAAGATGGACATGAATGAACAAGCAAACGCCACGGATCGCCTGGTCCGGAAAGTCGGCGTCCGTACCAAGGAAGTGGGGGAAAAGAGCGTCTTCTTCAGATCCGTCATGAGGCTGTGCCCATTGCTGCGGTCTATTTTCAATGGGGGAAATGCCCTTTTGGGCAGCTCGGTTGTTGGTAACGCGGATGATGGTGATGAATCCTCCATGGGGGGGAAGGTGGAAAACGGACAGAAAATGTAAGAATATGTATGAAGGAATTTGTGCTCGTGTTGCCCGAATGGTGCATGGCAAAGAAATAATGATCAAAATGAGGGATTGTGGCCGATCTTGAAGGGCTGAGGAAGCTTAAGTCACTGGATGGGAGGATGCAAACCAGGACTTGGGCAATGCCTGTGAAGACTCGATGAGAATGAAGCACGGGATCAACGATTTATGGCCCCTCATCGGCTCTCCCGCGCCCTTAAAAATAAAATTGAAATCCTATGAAAAAAAAAAGAGGTTTGATGCGCCATTTGTGACGTGGATCTGACTTGGCTTCATCCCATTGTCCAGCCGTGCGAATCCCTGGGCAGTCAGGAGCACTGCTCCCCCAGCTCATGGTGCGGGCCACGCTAGGAGGTGGGCCCCACATCGATGTGAGTGTTATAAGAAATTCCTTTTCCTAGAACGCAATATCTTGTTCAGTAATTTTCATCGTATCGTAGAAGGAGAAAAATGCACGTGTCATCTGAGCAACGGCACGTTGAATTTTTGATCTTATTTCATATTATATTAATTTTTAATATTTTAATAACACATTAATTATCACATGCATCTAATATGATAATAAAATCAGATATTGATAATAAATAGCAGATTCTATGTTTTTGCTTTGTTCTCAGTTAATATTTTAATATTTATTATTTAATAACATATTCATTTCAATATTTTATAATATGACGCGATACAAGATATACAAATCGTAATGATTCTCCAACACTTGCGTAAAAAATGATTCTCCAACACTTGCGTAAAAAGTTTGTGACTGTGAATAAATTTTTATGATTGTATACGAAGTCAACCTTGTGTTTATTTTTATAATTATTTATAAATAAATCATTTTAACACAATATATAGAAAATTTTACACTATATACAATTTACATGAAAGATTCTTATAATAGTAATATAAACAAAGTAATATTTTATTAATATGTAATATACAACTAATATGTCTTATTATCTATTAATATTACAGAGTATATTACTAACATACCGTACACATGCATACTAACACGGATAGACTATTCTGCCATGTCAAAGCCATCAAGGAGCTGGATAAACTTTTACATTGGCAACAGTGAAATAAATGCGCCTGGTTGTGCCTTAGACACTAGATCTTGGACATACCACACTCAATAGAAATATATTAAGTGTTAAAATTATAACAAATATTATAATTTTGTATTAAAAATAAAAAATTAAAATTATGATAAATGTCATAAATATAATATCTAGTTATGGTGGAAAAATGGCTTAACTATCGCACCACTACCAGACGCTACAGATCTCGAAAGGAGATGAGGTGCCTTGTAGTAGGATGTGTAATGGGCTTAAGGTACAAGATGTGCGAAGACTTACAATTTGTTAAAGGATAAACGAGAAAAGGAGAGAAAAAAAATATTATTTTATTGACTACTATTACATGATTATCAAACATGCATGCGTAAAGGCATCAAGCATGCATCCATAAAGGGTCACAGACAACGGGTGTCACTAATATTAACAATGAAACGTATTTCTTAAATGCCTAAGGGAGAGACATGCACAAAAGCAACCACGGAGGTGTGGTTGGAGCCCACTAGCCACGTCTATTGTACTCCAAACGAGACCATAGATTTCACAAACATTGCGGCTATGTTTGTTATTCTTATTTTAAAAATTATATAAAAATAAAAAATAAAAAAATAATATTTTAAAAAATATATAATAATTAAATGTGTAATTTTTGAAGCAAAAATTTTGAAAACAAACATAGCCTATTGATCCTTGTGATATCCACAAAGAATCGTATTCTAGTTCTTGGCGTTGACGAGGCCTGGGGGATGTGTGCTGCAATGTGCGACGACACAGGGGAGTGGATTCTGTCAGCGAATCTTACTTTGACACGTTGAGGCCGCAGCATTAATAATTTTTCTGTATAATACTGTAATAAAGAAAAACTGGAGATGCGGGGTATCGATCCCCGTACCTCTCGCATGCTAAGCGAGCGCTCTACCATCTGAGCTACATCCCCATGTTGATTCCAAATGAAGAGTTAAACTTAATAACGTATGAGATAAACCAAATCAAAGTTTTTCATTTCACTGCTTCTCCACATATTAAGAAACAATAAATTTTACACACTCCACAACTCTATGCACTGTACATTATAGGTATATCATAAAATATTATATTCTAAATAATATGTATAAATTTATTTTTTAAAAGTATACTAAATTTCTATATAAAAAATAAATAAATAAAGATCAAAAGAATATGAAAATAGAAAAATTTTGAGAGGAACCACAAAATTAAAATAACAAGTTGAAAGAAAAGAAAGAAAACAAATGATGGGAAAATGAAATTTTGGAGTGTAATTATATGTTTACTTTCACTCTGTGCAACTTAAAAACGTTAAAAGTATAAAAATATCATAATAAAGAAAGATAAATGGATTTGAAAAGAGATAAATTTTAATATCAAAATACAAATAAAGAGTGTTTGATTCTGCGACTAAAAAATCTTAGTGAAACAATCATATGGTATTGTATGGACGAAGAACAGCATTTCCATCGACTTGGAGGAAATTGGGAAATTGGACTAACAAAAGGCTTGCACTTGAAAGTCACGAGGCAACAATGGCAATCCGAATTTCTTCCTATTTTGCTATCCCTTTTTCTGATCAAGTCTTTCATTTTTTGTATGCACTTGCTTAAAATTTATATAATATAAAATTAAAAATAGTTATTTAGTTTATTTTATTTATAAGATATATCAATTTATTTAAATATTCATTTTACACTTATTTAAAAAAAATATTATAATTTAAAAAGAAAATAAAAATAATAAAAGAAGGATACTTTAGTCATTGTCAAGTTAAAAAAGTACTCTTACAATTAAAGTAATCCAAAACTCTCAAGAATATAATATATTATAAATAAAGTTTTTGTAATTTAAATAGTGTTAAAGTTAACTGTTACAATTTTAATGGTAACTTCCAAATCAATCTCAAAATCGATATCTTATAATCTTGATCTCATGTCAATTTCAACCATTCAATTGAAATAATCCAAAACTCCTAAGAATATAATATATTATGAATAAAGTTTTTGAAATCTAAATAATATCAAAGTGAACCGTTATATTTTTAATAGTAACTTCTAAATCAATCTCAAAGCAATAGTAACTAAGCCATGAACACCGACCCAACGGAATAGAATTAGATTGAACCTGATGTAAATGGACATAATATACTCTAATTCCAACTGACATGATCAGGAATATAGAGAAAAAATAAAAATTAATTTGAACGTAAAATTATATTTTAAGAACGTAAACCATGCATCAAAGTACTAAACCTGACGTATTGAAACCAAAGTTAAATCCAAAAACTGATAAACGGCATGATATGATGGTCACAATTGATACGTTGAAATCGATTGATATATCGCTATTCACACAAGGATCATCCCTATTGAATTGATCTGAATATTTTCAAATTTAGATAAAATTGAGTGAGTTTATAACTCTCAATTTAATACATCAAAGATCTCTTTCAAGTGAATTAAAATATTATTTATACTAAATCCTATCAGTTCCTAATTTAAAAAGTCTTTATGGCTCAAATTATTAATAAAACTCATTAACAAAAAAATAATAATAATAATAAATGTTAAAATAAAATTTGACAAATCTCTAAATCGTATCATACCTCTCCTCTTGAGGGCGAATTGTCCTCAATTCGAGCTTGTGTCCTCCTGAATTAAATACGAATTTCAAAAAGCTCTTAACTCTTCATCATCCTGCTGAAACTTCAATTTCATCTTTTCATAAGTCCAACACAGAAAAATTCATAGGGAATCATATATAGTCTTCATCTTCTCATAAACTGACGTGAATAGAAACACACAATAGAAGCAACATCACAGCTAACGATGTAACCAAACCTAATCTAGGATTCCCAGGGACATAACCGATAGATGAACGTCAATCTAATATAATAGAATTGGGTTGAACTCGATGTAAATGGACATAATCCACTTTAATACCAAAACTAACGTGAACAAAAAGACATAACGGCAAGATAGCGAACGATGGAATCAAACCCAATAAGAGATTCTCAAGGAAGTGAACCGAGCGATAAACACCAACTTAACGTAATAGAATTGAATTGAATTCGATGTAAACGAACATAATTCGCTTTAATACCAATTGACGTAATTAGGTAAGGTAGTGAAAACAGGAAAGATAGTGAACAACGTAACCGAACCCAATTCGGGATTTTAGATATACGAACCAAGCGATGAACGTCGACCCATAGAATTGAATTGAACATAATGTAAACGGATACAATCCACTTTGATATCAACTGACATGATCAGGAACACAGCGGAAAAATAAAAATTAATTTTAATCTAAAATTCGATTTCAAGAATGTAAATCGTGTATTAAAGTGCCCGATTGGATGTATTGAAACTAAAGTTGAACCCAAAAATTGATAAATAGTGTGATAAAACGGCTACAATCGACATGTCGAAATCAATTGATACATCGCGATTCACACAAGGATTATTCCTATTGAATTAATTTGAATATTCTCAAATTCAAAGAAAATTAAGTGAATTTATAACTCTCAATTCTATACATTAAATATCTCTTTCAACTGAATAAAAATATTATTTATACCAAATCCTATTAGACCCTAACATAAAAACCTCATAAAACTCAAATTATTAATAAAGCCTATTAATAAATAAAAATAAAAATAATAAATATTAAAATAAAATTCTAACATATCCCTCGCATAATATTCCATCACATGGCCATCACATTTTATGGCATTCAATACTCACACAAGACCTAAAGACCCAAAATACACTCCTTCCATTTATGTTTTCTTCAATGTTTACATATCCATGTGTAGTTATATTTATTCAAGATTGGAGTTTTGATTTGTCATATATTGTTGCTAATTAGCTTTCCCTTCCCCATCATTCGTTCTTTACATTTCCTTCCTAATTATTCTTCATCTCTCTAATTTCTTCTTTTCAAATTTTGTTTTAAGTTAATTTTCATTTTTTTTCTGAAATTTTATTATTTTTAGTCAACTCCTATCATATTTTTGTGCACTTACATTAGACTAGTGACAGTAGTGTAGTATATGCTGCCTCCATATTTGAACCCCATAAAGAGCAGACCGTTGCCTCACAAATCATATTCGTGATTTAAAATTACCTTTCACTCCCTACCCTCGCTTCTCCTCCCCCCTTCTCCCTATCTCTCCCTCTCTTGCTTGTGCTCCAGAGAGTGCAGAACAATAGGCTTCGTCCTTGTTCTTCATCCAGAAGTGGGTAAGTTTGTTTCTCTCTCTATGCTTTGCTTTTGAATCTTTCCCTCTTTTTTTTTGGGGGGTGTGGTTTTCTTGATTTTACTTTTTTCCACCGGTTCTTACTTGAACCCTAGCCCCTCGAAGATTTTACGAGTCGTGTTAATTATGCTTTTGCTAAGATCCTCTATAATGAGTGTCGGAATTTCTTGAACTTCAGAAATAGCTTTTAGTGTTTTTATGGCTCTCTGGGTCGAAATTTCATTTGAAATATGAACAATTGACGTTTTTTTTCCTCGTTAATCTTGTCTTTTAGCGTGTAATGGTGGTTCGTTTCTTGATTTTTGGGTCAGGGAAGCGAGATGACATTGGTTTCTCCCAACTGGAGTGCTGATGAGTTAATTGTTAAAGGGGGCAAGGATTAAGTCTGGAAGTTCATTTGGTTGGTTTCTATTATAGGTATGAAAAAATTAGTTGTTTAGAGATGTCTCGTACAATTATTTACTTTCAGGATAAGCATGCACAGTTAGAATTTGTAAGATTCTTCCTGTAACATCAGTACGTTGCTCTGCCGTATAAATTTCATGAGAACCTTTGTCTCTGACTGGCTTTGTGTATTTTGCAGAAATAATTTTGTTTTATTACTAAGCAGTCCCTGACCCTGGCCATGCCTGCTATGAAGAAGGTTTCCTCAAACACTAGAGCTTGCATTTTATTTGTGATCTCTCTCTCTCTCTCTCTCTCTCACACACACACACACACTGTTTGTCTTTGAAACTCTGTACTTTTTGTGGTAATTTTCTATTTTGGGGGGCTGCAACCAGAGTGCCGAATGCATCGGAATCGGGCAAGTATTCAATAAACTGCTGAAGGAGATTGGAAGTCCAGTCGATTTTGAACTCCCTGAATCGCTAACAAATTGGAAATCTACATCTTACTCCTATATCAAGCGTAGTATCCTTAATAATTGTTTACTAATTTGTCTTTCGTGCATGACATTGCTGATCTGGTATTTTATATGCTTCCTTTCCTGTCATCAATCTTCTAGTCTCAAAAGATAGTCATCTTCCATTTTCTACTCTTTTTTCAAACATTTGGTGTGTTTTGATTTTTGTCAAATCCCTCCTCCTCTGGGGTCGATTTTTGTTTGATCTTGACAACTTCAAGATGTATATTTGACAAAAAGGATAAAAAGGCGTTTGGAAGATGATGGCATCTTTTGTTCATGTAGTTCATCTGCTGGATCCTCTGGTGCTTGTGATAGAGATTGCCTGTGCAGGTAAGGCGCGATAGGATTGACTTTTTGTGCCAAAGACTTTGAAATCCCCTTTTTGGTTGACATTGATCTTATGGCTGAAAGTGCTATCCTGCTTATTATTATTTGAAAATTTTGCTTGTTACGTGGGATGATAAAAATGGTGAAAGTATTAAGAGTTTCCTAGTTCTTAAGTTAAATCCAGAAGTGTCTTACCTTGATTGGTAGCTTTCTTTCCTGTCACAGTATGCTAATGTCTAGTTGCTCTTCGGGTTGTAAATGTGGGAGCTCGTGTGTGAATAAGCCGTTTCATCAAAGGCCCGTGAAGAAGATGAAAACTGTGCTGGTAACATTTCTCTTTGATATTCCAGTGGCAGAAAAGCATTTGGAGAAAGTGTAGATTTCTACTTAGCTTTTTTTTCCTTATCATTGTTTTCTATGTTAGCTTTGTTTAACTGCGGTTTAGTTTCAAACCAAATCGAGCCCTGGTTTGTAATCTATTATCATCAAGTCAATAGTGTTTGCACTTTTATGCATTCTTGTGATTTCTGATACTCTGTTGGAGTAACTATTCTGGGATGTTCAGTTTCATGTCTATGTTTCCAATTAAATTATTATTGTGGTGTTATTTCCCTTTGGGCTTCAAAAATTACTTTAAGGGGCTACTTTGCAATGGTGGAAGCTAGAAGTTTGTGACATGGTACATGTCATGGTTTTAGAACCCTTGGCTCTTTTATTGTATTTTTTATATTTTGTGAACTAAGCAACACATTTTTTAGTTTAGTATGGATTTTGTCTATGCTTGTATATACTGCCGATAATATGTCAGTTTTTTTCCTCTTCTTGGATGCTGTTTCATGTGTCGTTGCATAATGCATGTACAATGAGAAGTATGATATTCTCAATTTCTTTTGTTATTTTCTGAATGCACATCTCTTCCTTAACTTTGCAACATCTATTTCTTTCTAGGGAAACATCTCTTCCTTAACTTTGCAATAGCAGATAGATCTATAACATATGTGCAGTGGCTGACATTTTCTTCCTCAGTGTCCACCTAGTTTCTTCATAACCTTCTCTAGCAAAGCCGCTTATAAACTTCATATCTTACTAATAATTTCATATGTATGCTTTCTTTTGCTGCTATATTTTTTGTAGTGAAAGAGCCAGTGGTTTGTTGCTGGCACAATTTGTTTTGTTGCCATCTGTGTACCTTACTTTTGCCATGCTAAGAAGTTACAAATTGATGTTTTTGTGTCTGTACTACCTATATGTAAGTTTTTAATTATAGTTTGGTTAAGTGCAGTTACTTTTTGAATCAGAAATCTATAAAAATCATTTTGATTGCAGGCTTTATTGAATATCACTTTTAGCATTTTAGTGTGGCTTTATCATCTACATCTACATATCATCATTTAACTTTGGATGTTGAGTAAGTTGAAGTGCTTGTGTCAGACTGAGAAATGTGGAATGGGAGTTGTTGCAGAAGAAGACATCAATCAAGGAGAGTTTGTGATAGAATATGTTGGAGAAGGTAGAAAATGGTTAACGTGATACATATTTCTTATATAAAGGGCTATTATAAGCCAAATTTAGAATTATCCCTCTCTCCTGCAGTAATTGATGATAAAACATGCGAGGAAAGACTCTGGAAAATGAAACACCGTGGAGAAACAAATTTTTACCTGTGTGAGATCAATCGAGACATGGTCATTGATGCCACTTACAAGGGAAACAAGTCAAGATACATTAATCACAGTTGTTGTCCCAATACAGAGATGCAGAAATGGTTAGGTTGATCCTTGTTTTTGAAATGCATTTTGTTCTTTTTAACTTCTGTGCAACTCTCCATTTCAGGATGATTGATGGTGAAACAAGAATTGGCATATTCGCAACCCGTGATATTAAGAAGGGCGAGCATCTAACCTATGATTATCAGTATGAACTCGTGCCAAGCTATTTCATGCCTTATTTGAATCAAGAAGTTGTTTGATCTCAAGAATTTATATGACTATTTCAGTCTAACAAGCCTAGCAGGTTTGTGCAATTTGGTGCAGATCAAGATTGCCATTGTGGTGCTGCAGGCTGCCGCAAGAAGCTGGGAGTTAAACCCAATAAACTAAAAATACCTTCTTCAGATGCTGCATTGAAAATAGTAGCATGTCAAGTGGCTGCAAGCTCTCCAAGAGTAAAGGCAGCTTTATCAAACAGACCTGTAAGCTTTATTTATTTTTGCAAAATACATAATTATTGCATAGACCTCGGAAGGTTTTTATTTTTTGGCTGATTTGACTGCAGAATTCTTTTATTTTCATTTTTGTCCTGTTTCTTTTTAAATTTTTGGCATGTCGATTATGATGAGCAGCACGTCCATTTATGTCTAATAGAAACTATAACTTATGTATCAACTTTATTATTAGTTTCCTTTTGTTGAGACCTGAAGCTTAAAATCACATGCAATAATTTGATGAGCAATTGGGCAATTCATCAACGATTCTTGTGAAAATCCTCTGTACTTGATGTTCAGCAGTGGTGAAATCCATGGTCATGACTCCACTATTTTTCAAGGCAAAACTCACGATCTTGACTACAGAGGTTTTCAAGAGATCTTTTGATTTTGTAACATAGAGAGATATGCTGGGAACCAATTCTATAAAATGGTTGTGGTTAATTGTAGGTATATTTATGGAAAGAGTAGGGAATCATTCTGTTTATGATACAGTGTATGGAGAATGTGGGGGAATCTTTCTGTAAATCAATCTTAAAATGAGGTACATGGAACAGCGTTTAGTTGGTTAATCAAACCATGGGAGTTCTTTGTGCAGATTGATCCCAAGGCTCTATGGTGCAACAGCTTTCAAATTGTCACAGATGCCAGGACATCCTGGTATTCGAGTACGTCCTTATTGGCTTTTTGGTGTTGATTCTAAGATGATGTCCTGTCGAGCTTACAAAATGGATTAATAGCTCTGAAATTGGAGATTGGAGGTCAACTAATTTAAGTACTGGAGAAGATGCATGATTGTTTAAACCTGAGAGAATATGAATCTCAAGCAGAAGCTAGATGCTTGGAATTTTGTATATTGCTATGTATAGATCTGTGGGAGTTAACAGCAGTTGAGAAAGAACTACTGTGTTTTGAGAAGTGGATGGATGCCAAAAACTTTCTTTTAAGGCAGAGACAAGTTCGTATGTTCACAGAAAAGAAATAGTTAAAAGAAAACAGTGACAAAAGAATTAATGAAATGGGGAAACTAAAAGCCCTAATTCAAGCATCAGAGGTCACTGCAGCTCCAAATGTTTTGAGTTGAATCTTTTCCAGGTTGAAGTCCTAAGAGTTTCTACGTGTTTTTCCTTTTCCTTGATGAGCAGTTGTTTTATGAATTAGTGCTTAACATATGTAGACATGATAGATGTTCTTTTTTAATGCTTGTCTTTTATTTGTTTCTGAATATGAACTAAGTTGCATTGTTTTCTTTCTTTGGAAGGTCTATGCAAATGGAATTTCTTGCGTAGGTGGGTTGTCTGGCTTCTTAATTGCTTCATCTTCCGTTCTTGTGGCATGGATGGAATTATTCTATATGTGCTTCTTGTATAATTTTGGTGGTGATTGTTTTTACCCAGGAGGTTTAAGGCATGATATTTCACAGCAAAAAGTGAGGCGTCAAAATTGCATTGGTTCAGTAATAAGAATTTTTCACTTCTCAGATAAAAGGTATGACTTATTGGATGATAAGCAGCGCTCTATTAGAGGTTAATTGAGGTGAAACTCTAGTAGAGGTTAATTGAGGTGAAACTCTAGTTGCCGGTCTATATGCTGCCTCTGTCAGTATTATCTTGAGGGGATCACAATGATGCATAATTTATTCTATTTTGATTCAAACTTTGTGATTTATTATCTTTGAACCTTGAATTAATTTATGAGCTTGAACAAGTTTTTTAATAGGTAAATGTAAATTACCTTGGGGACTCTAATGAGGTTTACGGCTAGAATAGAATAATGTTCCAAATCATTAATCTCTAGCCCTCTCAGTTCTTCGCGCTTTCATCTCTCCGCTGAATATGTGTGTGCTGCGAACTTCATCTTTGACAGGTCCTTTGGGATAATTAGAAGGTTTGATAACATCAGGAGAAAACATTTGGTGAGTCAAGAAGACACTCGTGTTGCATTATTTCCATCTTAAGAAAAACTCACTCTCTATATAAATCTTCTGCGTCCAACGACAGATCATGTTTGAAGACGGAATCTCAGAGTTTCTGGACCTGTCAAAAGAAGAATGGGAATTTTGTAATTGCCAAATGTAATTGTCAGGTAACTAACATGCTCACCTGAATCGAAACATTGTATGGTGTGTTTTGTATGTTATGTTTTCATAACTCAGGCTTCTGCAGGTGTAAGAGATAGTGCCATTGCCATCATTTAGAGTAAATGTTGGGAGATGTGTTGTTACATACAACTGCACTTAGTTGCACACAGTTGGGGCTTGCCAGACTCCCTGCAACAAATGCTGCTGCACTTTTTGGCCAGTATTTTTTGGACAAAATTTCATTCAATATGTTGTATTTGATGATGAATAATGGTTTCTGTATTTCCTTCCCTTTTCGTTTACTTGTAATTGTAATAGCATCTGCAAGTGTAACATTAACCTTGTAACTGTATTAATCAGTTGAAGTTCCAGAATCAAATACACTTCAACATTTTCTGGAAATATATCACTCAATAATTTTTTTTAAAATGTTTTTAAAGCTTGTACACTATTATTGAAATTTTTCATGCTATACATTTTCCACCTCATAAAAATTGTCATTCACGCATGCCGTGCTAGTTTGTTTCAACTCATCAAAATTCACATTTTCCAAAATATATTCTTTCAAAATAATATTCTTTATTTTTTCTTTTATTTTTATACCATTCTTTAATTTTCACAAAATCTTTCCTCCCTACAGAATTTTTATCCAAACAAAGCCTGTGGTTTCTGAAGTTAAATTGGAAATAGAGAGGAAGATATTTACACTCTGTTGAGCAATATTAAATTAGAAATATAGAGGAAGATATTTACACTATGTTTGTAACTCGAACATTAATTCCTAAAACATTCACTAAAAATTCATAATACCAAACACTCTATTCATCAAATTTTTTATTTAAATTCAAGGTTAAAATTTCTCTTTCATATATATATATATATATAATTAATTAATCTTTAATAATTACATTTATTTACAGTTAAATTAATATTCATACATATTAAGCACATATTCATTTTTATTTTTATTTATATCCTAAAAATTAATTGATATTTATATATATTATCAGATAATCTAATTAGAATTATGTATTTTATGTAAATATTCAAATAAATCACATTATTCACCCTGTCAAAAACCTTTTTTCTAAATACAGTATTTATCACAACACTACTCCTACCAAATATCATCCCAACAAAAACCCCTCTCCCAAACATAGCCCTAGGTACGACAAAATGGTGAAAACCTTCATGACAAGGGCCAGCCCGAAGAAGTGACATATTTTTGGGCCGGTGTTAAGTTTGTTGGGCCAAAAATTACACAAATTCATTTAGCCCATTAATATTTTCTCGACCCGCCTCCGTGCATTACCAACCCCAACTTTTTTTCCCGCCAATCGGAGGCCCCATTTTGTCAATCTCCCTTTATCGTCCCTGGATCAATTAGGCGGCAGCGCACTCCAATCACTCCGTACTGATCCCCTCCTGCAAGCGGAGAGGCGTTTTCTTTACCGACCGGAAAAGGATTTACAGAAATGCCGCCGCTGAGTTGGCGGCACCACACCCTAATTCAGGTGCTGCTGTCGCGGGGGCCACTCAAGGAGAATGATTTTCTCTCTATCTTCTCGCAAGTCAACGGGAAAACTTCAGGTTTGTAATCTTTTTTTTTCCTGTTTAAAATTCGGTGGAAAGTATCGGAATGCATTGTATGCATTTGCTTGTAGAGTTCCCCTAGCAATTTGGACTTGTGCCCTTTTCTTTTTTCACTGCATTATGTTTAGTTTTAAGGAATTTGTTTTTGTTTCACGAGTTTTAGTTTTTGTACAATTGTATGTGGTAAGTAGTGCAAGATATCGCCTTGTGCTCTTCTAAGGACATTCTATGGTGAAGCTAAGAAAGGTTTTGTTGGAGCGTAGCTATAAATTAGTATTGCAATAACATGTTCAAGTAGCTAGCATGGTTTGCGTTTTGAGATGCTTTTTGTAGTTTTAAAAGATTATTGTCTAATTTTGTATATGTTTTACCTTGTAAAATTTTCACTGCTCTATGATGTGCCTTTTCCCCAGGATATCTTGACGGATTTGAATTGTACTCGTTTACTTGTAGAACTTCATTACTGAAATTGCATGATCTAATTGTATGTTGCCATCAAGTGGTGTTATGTTTTGATTTTCAGGTTCACAGCAGCAGTTATTGAACGACTATCTCCGCAAGATAAATGCAGAATTAAGTTATGTTCAGTTTGAGCTGCGAGCATGCCGGAACCAATACGATGGCACTGTGTATTATGGTGTCATCAACAACGTTTCAGATGACCAGTCCAAGCTTGGAACTAAATACACATTTCCTCAAATTGCTTTTTACAAGGGCATAGTGAGAATTCTGACTCTTGCTTCCTGAATTTTTTTTAGTTCTCTAGGGTTTTCATAAGGGTGTAGATATTCTTTAATAAGTTGTTTATCCAGGGGCTTAAATTTTATGGTATTATCGAAACCAATATGGGTAAGAGAATATCAAAAAATTAGCTCATTCCTGCTTCCAGATGTTTAGTTGATATGTGTCATGGGACCAGTAAAATAAGCATTCCAATATACTTGCAAACTAATGATAAAAGCTAAAAAGGCCAAATGATCGTGCTCTTCTTTGACGGAATTATTCCTAGATAATTTTTATAGTTTGGGAATTGTTTAGCTTAAGGGGGTGAATGGTTCTATTTTTTGGCTCAAGTGTGTTATTTGTATATGCAACATGCTTGTTTAGTCCCATGTGCTAATTAACTAGCTTGTATTTTTTCTTTCAATTCTGCTGTTTTTCTACCTGCTTCATTTTCACTTTGTTTTGGGATTAATGTTAGGTTGAGGCTATCATACAAGATGCAGAAGCTAGAGGCTGCATTTCCAGTACTGATGCTCTAAACATACGGTTGGAAGCACAGGTTTTTGGACTTCTTTCTATACCATTTTTTTTTTCTGGTTGTAAAGATCCTGTATCTCAATGAGAAAGTTCCTTTCATCCACTTCATCTCCATACTCAAACTATTTGGTTCTATTTATCAAGAATCATAATTGTAAACTATTTGTTTACTGCCAAAAAGGATTACCCCCAACTGATGTGAGACAAGGGGCCACACTGTGGTAAAGCAAATGTGGTTTTTTCAGTTAGATCAATCGTTTGTTTGCTCTCATTTTGCATTCTAAACTCCATACCCTGTTCCATGAAGGGCTCACATGAACAATTTCCAAGGATTTTCTGTAACATTGGTTGGAAACTTTAAAAATTGCAGGTTCATGGGGTGACTGGTTCACAGTCACAGACAGGTTCTGCCCAGGCCCCTCCTGCATTCAAAAATTTCTCCATGTCACAGAAGGAGAAAACTATAGAGCAATTATTTAAGGACCAATGGCTTTGTTCAATACCAGATGGAAAGATTGGTATAGGAGTAAGATCCTTTCTAGATCTCCGAAGTTGGTTTCGGACTAATGAGGTTTCTGCATGTGAAGTTTGCAATGAGGCTGCAATAAAGGTTCGTGTGTTGTGCTGAGACCTGATACAACATTCATGCTTCCTATATTTTTTATCTGGTAGTCATCCGTCCTGCTCTATTACAAGCATTAAAATGTAAAGGTAAGCTTTCCTAATGATGCTTAACTTGCACATTGTATTGGTACGATGTGAACTTATATTCTGCCGGTGTTCTTTAATTATTATTTCTAAAAAATGAATTCATCAGGGCTAAATTTTGGGTTTGTAAATTACCGGAAATGACATTAACAATGGTCAATACTTTAGTTGTGTGGATACAAGACATATGCGCTGTGTCTGCTTTCTATTTTTCTTTTCAAAATCAAAGCACACACTCCAACAGTTGAAATCAACAGTAACTTCCTCCTTTATCTCACTTAATCCATCAAGAAAACACTCTTCAAAACACAAAAAGCAAAAACACACCCATGGTTTTCACATTTTGTGTTGATTGGCTAGTCCCAAAGGCCAGATTACCAAATGACACACTAAATCCTGACTGTTCATGCTATCCTTCTATCTTTTAAATTATCTAAAATTCTACATGGCTCTCATGGAATCATGGCATGTTTTGTTTATCGACCTTTGAGAAGATGGTCACTAAATCGTTGCTTGGGAACTCAAGTTTCTGTTTTGTGCATCATGGACAGGCTGAGCTTTGCCAAAATGAAGCCTGTAATGTTCGACTTCATCTATACTGTCTGAAAAAGAAATTCTCTCAGAAAAGGGTACTATCTTCTCTCTTTTATCCGTAGTTTAAGATTCCATTCTACTTGACTGTCTGATTTACAGACTAAGTCAATGATTTGCAGGTAGACAGAGTTTGCCCGGGTTGTGGCACTCAGTGGCCTGGCTCAATAGTCAAAGCAGAAGCTGTAGAAGAAGTGGGTAATCCAGATGATCCCTCTTCGGCCCCAGAGCCTCCTGAGCCCTCCATGAAAAAGAAGCGGAAAACCCACCGAGAAGCTAACTCTGACATTCCGGGAGCTGGTTCTTCCCAAACTTCTGCTACTTTGTCCAAGAGGGTGACTCGAAGTTCTGCTCGGCTGAGTGACAACTAAGGCAAGAACAGCCAATCGTATTTTGAAATTTCTCTCTGCTGTCCTTGGGAATAACCCTGTATATTGGCCCCGGATCACTGTGTTGAAGGATGCAGACGGTGTACTTGAAATTCTCATCGTGCTTTCGCTGTACATGAATGTAACATAGACCTAGTTGGAGTATGCTGCTGATCAAAGTACTCTAATTATTTGTACACGTGGTCTTTATGGTTTTAGGCATCCCATTCGGAAGTTTCCCTATATTCGATGGAGAATATGTCACGTGATGTGATGACTGATATGTTGATAGTTCACTATGGCCTAATCATTGAATTGAACGGACAATCTTTCTTCTACTTCAGTCCCGATTGTGAAGTCCTTGAAGCCTCCATTAATGATACGGAATCACAGACCAATTGATGGGATTCATCAAATCCTCTTTTAACTGTAAATTAAATGGTACATTTGTCCCATGGAGATGACCTCCCTTGAGTGCCATGTATGTTGTATTCTGGGACGTGCTCACGATCAGATACCCTCATACAAATTCAAACCTTATTTTCTCTTGAAAAGAAATTATTCGAACATAGATATGTTAATAAGTGGATATTATCCAAATTTATATTCATAATTAAAATTAGACCTGAACCTAAACTCAATATCAATATTTTAAATCCAAACTCATTAAGTAAAATAAATTGGGTTGGGTTGGGTCTGACCTTCTAAATGCCCACAAATTTGTTTTGGATTTATGATAAAAATATATATATATAAGAGAACCAAACTCATTTCTGCATTTCCTGATTTCCTAATTCTCAAGTCTTATTTTGATATTTTCCATCAAACTCCTAGAAGAGCAAACTCTTTAAAACAATTTATTACATAATGTTTGTTTTCAATAAACAAAAATAAAAATAAAAAATCGTTGGCCGGCCGGGTCTAGACCCAAACTCGATATATTAGATCTATGAATTGTATCTAAAATTTAAATTTATTGAGACTTGGATTTGGGTCTGAATTTTAAGTCTGATAATAAAATAATATAAACTCATTTTGGATTTGTATTTGGGTAAAATCCGCCACGGATCTATTCAAACACTCTATGTGATTCTTTGCTAGAAGACCAGCTGATATGTCATTATAGTAAGCCATAAAAATGGCGATTAAGATTTTGGACCTTTTGAAACAATGGAGAGGAAAGGAAGAATGTCTTCTAATACATTTGAAAGAATAATTCTGGAGAAAGATATGGAATTTAATGGTGCCTCCAATGTCAAATGCTTTCTTTGGAGATTAATATGTAAAATCCTATCCACAGCATCCATTCTTGGTCAAAGAATTAAGGGTTCGGGTCCTCTTGTATGTGGTGTAATTTTTGCCAACAAAATGATTGCTGTGTTTTTTTTTTTTTGGTAGATTCGTAGTTAAGGCTCCGAATTATTCAACTCTCAATTTGAATGTCAAAAGTCTCAAAGTCTCAAGATTTAAAGACAATTCAGATGAAATTGAATTCAAAGCAAGAATTTGAGAAGAAACTTTTTTCTACGTACTTTGTTTGTGGATGATTCGGCATGTCAAAAACAATATAATTTTGGAAAGAAGGACAATGGAAGTCCAAGAAGTAGCCGGTTTGGGTGAAAATTTATTTGGTGGGATTTATTCAAGCACAAGAAGCAAACAAAAAAAATGCAAATCTATAGGGATTGAAGGTGGCAGGCAACATCCCTTGAGGGACACCCTAATGATTTAAATGCCAACATTTCATAATTGAAGTGTTGGATTCAAATGGAAGAGTAAATGTGAGTGGGTGTGTGTGTGGAAAAAATTTAAAACAAAAAAAAAACAGAAGAAGTGGTAGGCAACATGTTTTTGATGTTCAATATTAATTCGGCATTGATTCAAGATATTGTGGGAATTTGAGGCATTGTTAGAGAAAACAATGTAAAATAAAATTATAGCGTTTGGAATCAAGGCGGTGGCCTCAATGACATGGGTTTTTAAAGTAGAATATTGATACAGCATGAATTCAAGTTACTGCAGAAATTTAAGACATTGTTACAGGTAAAAATGTCATTATAATGATAAAAAGAATTGCTAGACCCCTATCAGCTGTGAACATGTAGGACAAGCAATCCTCAACAGCTTACAAGGGGCAATGAAAATTGGGATTGATGTTTTAATTTAGGAGATTGATTCTATCAATATCGTCAACCATCTTAACACTGACGAAGCTGATTTTCCTGTATTTGGTCACCATTATTTATTTTTAGTTTATTCAATTATCTTTTAACTATGTATTATTCTAATTGAATTATTGAACTATTAAACATTGAATTTTACGATCAAATTTTCTCATATTAATTATATTTTCTTTTACCAACTAAATTTCTCAACATTTATATTTTTGAATTTGGATATAATTTAGTTTCCTTTCTATTTTTATACATTATATTCTTAAATTTCAATGCTATATCTTAAACTTATTATTTAGGATATTAATAAAAGGGACTTAAATTTATTTTGCAAAATAATTTAATAATATTATGTATGTATATATATAATATAAAATAATCATTTTTTTTGAAAATGGTAGCGATCTAATTGGTTACGCGGACTGGTCTCATTTTAAAAACATTACCTGCAGGCCGTGCAATGTCCCATGTGAAGAGGCTTTAGTCATTTATTCTTCAACATGATTCTTTGGGCTTCTGATGGGCACCCATTCCCCTTCAATAAACGACCCCACTAGTGAGTTTTTTTCTCTTCCCTGTTTCTTCCTCTCTGCAGCCTTATCGCCAAGTTTCAGACAAAGGGACAAAATACATGACAAATGGTAAATATACTAGCATCCTGACAAGACTTGGAATCTGAATCTAATGGGTGAGAGGCGATAATCCAGCACGGGGGTAAAAATGGAAGGAAAATCAACTCAGCAATCTGATCTTTTTGTGTATAAAAAGAGATGGACTTAGTCTCTTTGATCTAAGTGGATGTTTCTCTAAACTATACTCAAAATTTCAAGTAAATCCAGTTAAGTCAACACCGCGTAAATATCAAACAGGGTAGGAAATGGGAAAAGGGCATAACATTGATCTGAAAATATGGGTCTGCTGAATTTACAAAGATGGAAATTTATTAAAGCCAAGAGACACAGATTCTTCAATGTTCTACTTCTATAGGGTTAGTCAACAAACTACCAGCCCTAGTTTTCTAACGGTCATTAAATCACATTTCTTCCCCAAGACCGTTCCACTATACAGTCATAACAGGGGGAACGTAGGTCAACAATTCAAGGCCTCACTGCAACCCACTCGTATCGCCCCGGGAGAGGTACATCATTTATGATGTCGAAATTGTACCTTCAAGCATAATGCGTAAACAATTAACAGGTTAATCGCCAGAAAGTATAACTAATAAAGCTGTAGAAATGAAATTCCTAACATTGAAAAGGAAGTTAAAATGCCATACTTTTCTATGAAATGGTGCTGTAGTGATCGCTCTTCTTGGATGAAAAACTCTTCCAACTCACAAGCAGAAGGAGCGTTTATGAGGGCATTTCTGATCCTTCGATTTGCTGCACTCGAGCATGTCTGCTTTGTAGCGGAGATAGGGGTAGTTATGGCATCGGCAGCCATGATCAGATTGCATGGAGTGCTCTCGCGAGTGCCCCTGCAGAAAATGCAAATATGATGAATGCAGCACACCATGTGCGAAGAA
This sequence comes from Avicennia marina, assembly GCA_019155195.1. NCBI lineage: Eukaryota > Viridiplantae > Streptophyta > Magnoliopsida > Lamiales > Acanthaceae > Avicennia > Avicennia marina. The sequence goes on along the minus strand of CM032783.1, from coordinate 1,383,479 downwards.
AGAACATGATACCCGATTGATAATAGATGGTTCATGATAAATGCTAGACACTCAAGAATGGAGCAAATACAACTACTTCAACACTGATTTCCAGCTTCCCATGGACCCAATGAAAGAGACACATAATTGCTATCATAAATATGGCCCCAATAGCCATTACCGCAATGGTACCCTTCACATACTGAAGGTGGCTCTATTTCAGATAAGTGAACATGGTGTGAAAATTACTAAAGCTGCGGAACCATATTAGTGAGAGAAAAAGGTATTTTCTATGATTCATTGAACAACAATACAAGTAAATAATAGAAACAATTAGCAGCACAGTAGTCTGAGGAAAAAGAACAAAAGCATCCAACTACAATTATAGTGGGGCAACTTTTTGTGCTGCATTTTTCTTGTGCACACGCCGGGGGGGGGGGGGGGGGTGGCTATCATTAAATAAAGAGCCTTCAGCCAGAACCACAGCTAACCTTTTGTGAAAACAATTTTACTCGATTTCCTTAGCTGACATGAAGAGAGATGCAATGGACAAAAACCAAACCATTGAGCATTAAAGGCACTGAAAAGGAGGGGAAAAGGGCTACGCTAATAAATAATCAGCTTCTGATATAACAGAGATGACCGCTTCTGGAAGGAAATGAAGTAACAAACTGAAGACCTCCTCTGACTGCGAGCACTCGAACATACAATTTTAACGTCTATTTTTGTGTCAAAGTGTAAAGACTAGAGAAAAAGATTTACGATCTTTTATCCACAGATGAAAAAGAAAACAAAATTAACAAATAGTTGTTTAAAAGGAACAGATTTTTGCAAGTCTCAAAGGCCATGGATTCGCTTTTTCTCTCCAAAGATTACTTAAAAAATAATATGGAAAACACGACCTTTTGCCTAAAATGAAAACAAGAAAAGTACGCAATTCCTTTTTGAGAAATAAGTAATACACGGAAAAGAAAGTAGAGATGAGAAGGATAGGTCAAAAGATTTCCATTTGGGTGTCATCTATCAAAATCCACTTTCTCTCCAGAACCTAAAATCCGAAAAAACGGCAAAAATGAAAGGGGGAAAATGGCGTCCTTCCTGCCCACAATTTTCGCCAAAATAATAACAAATAGAAGAAAACAATCAAATAAATCAAAACCAATTGAACACAGAAATACGCAGGCGAATTAATTATCGGACGACCGAAAGGAAAAATCTCAAAAAGTACAACGAACAAACATAACCAAAAATCAGAGGCGAGAGCATACCCTTCGCAAGTATCGGAATTCAAATCATTTTCCCCATAAGAGGCCTCAGTTCCCAAACCTTCCTCTTCATTTGAGCCCGATCGCAAACACGGTTCACGGCCTCCGGTTTCCGCTTTACCTGCACAACCACAGCCATGCCGAACATTTCTCGAATTCTGTCTCTGCATGGGCTTCTCAAGGCGGCGCGACCTGAGCTCTAGGTAACAAACGTCCGGTTTTTCCGGAGGCGGAGCAGAGGCTTCGCCGGACTGCAGGCGCTGGAGGGCTAGGGTTTTGGCGCGGGTACGAACGCCGAGGCAGGAGCGGGAAACATCCATAACGGCAACGTCGAGCGACACCTTAGCTTTCCTCGCGTATTTCCCCATTCGATCCTTCTTCTGCAGCTGCAATCAGTTTCTCTGTCGATATGCGAAGAGGGTAGAGGCTTCTCACCATTCCACCATTCAAGCTTTCATGGAAAGCAAATAAATGAAATGAAAGAAAGAGGGCTGAAAGGGGTTTTAAACTATTTGTGGGGAGAAACAGTAAATAAGGGAAAATTGTGGGACAGTGGAAGGTCGTGTTTGGGAACGAGACAAGAAAAATGCAACTAATTGCTTAATTTAACCTTTTTAAATTCAACAAATGGCTATCATTACACATCATAATGCTCCCTCAATCTTGTCCCTTTGTGATAAAAACTCTACATTTATTATTGGATTAGATAGCACTTAATGGGTGGGATTTCTTTTAGTGGGTTGTGTGACACAAGTTAGGTTATTACTATGATAAACGATGCCATTATTATTGTATTTCCTCACATCATTACGGCCTGATTTTTTTTATTTTTTATTTTTTATTTTTTCTTAAGAGTGATAATATATGTTTTTTATTATTCATTATTTCTTTTAAAATTGGTTGGAAATGAGTTAAAGAGCATAAATGATGATTACCCAAAATAAATAATTAACTTTTCATATTGAAAGGAGAGATAATAAAAAGGTAAAGAATTGATTAGTGGCATTTAATATTTTTTTAATCATTTCTTAACGAAGGATTTTAATATAACATATGTATACATAAATGAAATATTGACGTGTGTGATATGATTTGTCAAAATGAAAATTTCAAAAAGATCAGAAAATTGAAGGCTTTGTTTGGTTATTCATATTTTGCTGTACTTGATTCAAAGATTTTTACCAATCAAATATTTTACACTACGAAATTTCTATTTAAATTTAAATTTAAATTTTTCTTCTCTTGTATATATAACTATGTTTAATTATTCTATCTATTTACAATTGAATAACATCTATATGTATACACACATATTTACGTTCATACCTTACAAATATATATCTTATTACGTATTAAATGCATATAAAAAAAATATTAAAATTTTGCCTTCTTATTACATTTTACAATTAAACATAACGATCCATACGGATTCAAATCTCCATCAATTTCAAATCCCACTCAAATTAACAAAATTTGGTGAATTGTGGTGGGCACTTTTAAGCTCTCCATTATTTTCCACTAAGATAATTGAGCCCCAACATTCTCTGCCAACTTTAGTTGTGGAATTCAATATGGGAATCCCATAAAATAGTGTCCCAACTCTCAAACGTCCAAAACACATTTTGACAAATTATAAGCACAGTTATAATAAGGAAAGAAAGAACAGTGTGAGGTGTTGATAAATTTGACTTTCGAATGATATCAGCACTTTTCTGGTAAAGGGAAATAAAATTCTGTATATATATAGCAAAATTTAAAAGAATGTGTAGGTATGGAAAGTTGGGTTCAAACATAACCAGAAACTTTTGTTCGATGTTTGTTTGGCATAAGAATAGAGGTTGAACTCAGGAACTTTATTTCATTTGTTTTCTCAAAATTGACACATACTCATTAGAAAAAACTGTTACTGTCTGCAAACGAACAAACAAACAATACACACACACACACACACACATACATACATACATACAACACGAGTAATAATAGGACACATCTCTAAGTTCCCGCCAAAAACCCTTTTGCCTTCCCTCTCTCTCTCTCTCTCTCTCACACACTGGTTGCAAGAGAAATAACAAATAGTATATTCTCTTCCAAGAGAATAAACTGTGTGTCTCTGTGTCAGTGGTTGATGATTCTTTGAATTATTTATGAGGAAAAAAGGGCTCATAAACCTTTTACTGTGGAGTTGAACTTTGAACAAGTTTGAATTCTTCTCCATTTGTATAATTAATTTTGATCTTAATGTTTCCATGCTTGAAAATCCAAAGCTTTAATGGGCTTCAGAACCCCTTTCTTTTTTTATTTTTCATTCTTTTGCTGGCAACTTACAAGTGCAGAATAAATTGCAAGTTTGCGACCAGTCAATTTTCAGCAGGATTCAAGGGAATATTCCTGGCAAGAAATACAAATAACGGGGCTGTGATTGGATACATGCTCCGTTTCAAGAAAAAAAAATGTTCTTGGAATAAATGAAAAAAAGTGAGATAAAATATTTTAGAGATATGAGATAAGAAAAGTGGGGTATCGATGTGTGAATGGATGATATTTTAGAGATAATGTAATAATTGGAGTGATGTGATAGATAATTATAAATAGAGATTTGTGTTGATATGATAGTTAGTTGTATATGTAAAAATAAATATTTTTTAATTAATGTAATAAATTAATATATATTATATAATATATTAATGTATGCAATATATAGTATAATTATACATATAATATACTATATTACATATATATATTATACATACATAATCTTATATGCATACAATATATATTATATTTATGCAACATATTATGTATAATATAATGTATATTATATATATGTGGGTGGGAGAAACGAGGAGTAGAGAGAGTGTATAAGAAAAATAGGAGTGCATCGAGGAGTGAGATTATCATATAAGTGAATAGTTTTAGAATTGCTGAGATAAATGTGATATCAAAAAAAATAAAAACTTTTTTAGAGATATGATCAAAATGGACCATGTCTATGAAAAAATGAAAATGAGACAAGAACCTTTATCCAATTACAGCATAGTAGGCTATATATGGGAAACAAGTTTCACTCTCTCAACTTCTCTTTAAACTTCATCCAACTAATCATTCCACTCCACTAATTTTAAACTAAATTTAAATTTTCTTTTATATATATATATATATATATATATAATTAATTATTTTTTAATCATTATATTTATTTACAATCAAATTAATATTTATGTACACACGCAAACACTCGTATTTGTATATATTTATACTCTATAAATTAATTATTATTTTTATATTTTATTATATCATTCAATTATTTTTTCATATTATATATATATATATATATTCTTATAAAATAAAATTTTCAAAAAAATCACACCGTAAACGCGCCAAACATCATGTCTTTAACAAAACTCCACTCCCAAACATACTAATTATGAGCACTTTGAAATAATACGACTGACAAGTCTTTCACTTTTCGGCAGGTGCTCAATCCCAATCATTGGATGTTATAGCGGTGGTGGCGTTTGGTCCGTGAGCTATCCTGTCCCGTTTAACTAATCATACAAAAATTTGACCATATTTTTTTATGATATAACTCATTGTTTGATTCACACTTTATCGAATGTCATATGAATATTGATTTTTGAAACCATGCTGATTTAGTAAGAGGCTATTGGATTATTTACTCAATGAACAACTCATAAAAAAAGTAAATAAATAAAATAAAGCTGTTCATAGAAAGAGCATGTTGGAAATTCTCTAAACTTTTAATTGAGAATGAGTTAACATGTGGTCATGTTGGGAATGATGTTTGGCTAAAGCTGTATTAAGATTAAAAAATATATAAAATTTTGATCTTTTTAAAAATATTGATTTATTTTAAATATATATAATTTATAATAATGTAATGAAAAGTATCAAAAAAATATATTAAAAATCAAACATCAAAAGACTAAAAAACCTGAAAGAAACAAGAAGTAAAGACGATAAGTTAATAGAGAGTAGAGAAATATTAATGTTGAAAAATAAAATATTATATCAAGAATAGTTGTACGAGTTTACATTGTACAAAAACATTTTAAATAAATAAATGAAAACAAATCAAAAGAATTTAAAAAGAAAGAAAATTTGAGAGGGAATATAAAAACATAAAAAGTTACAAAAGAAGATAAAGAAAAGAATAGAAAAAATTAAAATGAGTATAGTTTTGTAGATTAACTTTGTGCAACAAAAAATATCATACTTAAATAATATAAAACTAGTAAAATTTACATACCCAAATAAATTTATTTATAAATTATAAAATTATTATATTATAATTAACAAAAATAAAACTACTTAATAGGAAATGTATAAAGAATATTTAAAAATAATAAAATAAAGATAGATCTAGAGACTTTGAATAAAGCAGAAAAACTGAAAGAAAGCGCGAACAGACAACGTTACAAAAAAAAATAAGAAATTAAAAATAAAAATAGAAATTATGTTATTTATATTGTACAAAATATTTAAAATACAAAAATAATGAAAGATTAAAAAGATTTAAAAATGATAAAATATAAGAAAAAACATAAATCTAATCTGTAACAGATAAAAAGACAAAAAAAATAATAATAATATTTAATATAAGAGTATTTGCGGATTCAATTAATACAACTTATTGAAAATAATATGGACACATAATAATTTCCAGTCTATGGTCTACACTAAGTAGGGCCAGGCGAAGAGTGTTCTCTCAATGTCGGTGCGCCCGTAGCATAGACTTACGCCCGACAATCACACAAGCAAGGCGCCGCCCCCTTCACAAAAATAAGTGGCATTGGGTCTGTTTGCTTTTAAATTTTATTATGTGTTTTTAATTATTTTTATTTTGAAAAATATAAAAAAGTAAGAAAGAAAAAATAAAATTAAAAGATATAATAATTAAATGTATATTTTTTAAGTCTATAATTTGAAAATAATCATAGCCATGATATTTATAGGATGACGACGCCATAAATCTGCTAAGAACAAAAACCAAACCAGATTTAGCTAGAAAGTAAGTTTAAGCCTACCAAAAGCTTCGATAGAGATCCAACCCGCACTGGTGCAGCAACGTTTAACGCCTAGACGTTAAAGCCACACAGAATGTTAGGTGGCAGAAAGACTTCTTGTTTCAAGAAGTCTTGGCCATAACACCAACCAATGCCGCAGTAGTTTGTGCATGCATATTTGCTTAATCATAAAACAAGTGCACGGGATTAGGAGCCACAGTTCCATTTCTTGCCATTCTCAATAGCTCATACGGACAAACTCTGGCAATTAAGGCTTAATCCCGGCATTACCGGTGAGAGTATAGGAGGAATCCTGGAAGAGAGGAGTAGAAATTAGTAAGTTGACACCGAGACAAAAATAGATTTCCCCAAGCATACGTCCATCGAACTGTTCCGACCAGTAAATCTTGTATTATTTCCACAACTTAACGGAACTGTCATGGCTAGCAGAGGCAACCATTCCTGTCAGAGGCGACTGTGCCAAACCAGCAATTATGTTCTCATGAGCTGGAACTGTCATGCTTTTGTTCTCGACCATATTCCACAACTCTAAAGACTACATTGTCCAAGGTAAAAAGAGGATAATTAGCACACCATAGGCAACGTAGGTTTGATGACAGCTATGAGCATGCCACCAGAAGCCCTGAGATAGTGTAGGATTGAAATAACAGCAAGCACAGTTCGGAGGTATGTAAAATGACATAGAGAATACAAAACAAGTTACAGTTCACCAAAAGCCTAAACCTCCTGTTAATACATGCAGATTATATAGAACAATGTCCATCACCGAAAAAAAACTCAGAAAGTGATGACATGGTCTCCACAACAAAATATGCCAATATTGAAAAAGACTTTCAATTCAACTATACTTGTGTGTGTGTGTGTGAGAGAGAGAGATTACCTGCAATCCTCCAATGACCAAGAGAGCAGAATAACTAGGATGAAAAACACAAGAGTGAAATTGATTCCCATTAGAGTTGAGCTCATGGATGCACTTCCCAGACGTTAATGACCAAACTTTAACGATGTCCTCACTGACAGACGCCAGGAGGTTGCCATTAGGATCCCAGCAAAGGTAGATGACCACACCAGAATGTTCCTAATAAATCACCAAAACTGTTAAGATAACAAAGAAAGGGCTAGTAAATGCAAAAATTATGCATGAAGCATCACATTAATCACTCTCAATTCCTGGGCTCATCAAGATGTAGATAGCAACCGACAAACCTCAAAAAAATGTAGTTGCCTGTCATTTTCAACATCAAATATGGACACCACCTCCATCGATGCAGCTGCCAACAACTGCCCACTAATAGGTTGAAACCTCACTTGCGCACTACCTCCTTGCTACATCATGTAATCAAGAAGATGAAGTTCAAAATTACATCTTCAGAGAACAGAAGATACTAGTTACATAGATATAAGAGAGAAGTATTGAGAGCCCAACCTTCGAAATCTGAGTGCATGCAAATGGACTAATACTCCAATAGTGTATTTCGTTGTTGCTATCACAGAAACAGAAGAGATCATTCTTCTTAGGATGGAAATCAAGGGACATGACATGGGAAGTATGTCCCGTGTAAGCCTGCAGACAACAGCTTGGCTGCACAAGAATAGAATAAAGTAAATGCTACAAATTGCACAATTAAATGTAAACTTATCAGAACTACTAACTATTGCATTTTCTTCAAGGTAGGCCTGCATAGATGTGTGAAAAATGCATCAAATAGAATTGGGGTATGTCGGTACAACAGTTGCATCAAACAGCGTTTACTATTCCAAGGTTAATATTCAACAGTTGTCCGAAAAGCGAAAATTTATCACGTTGAAGGGAAGTAATCATTACATTAGCTGCATCCCATAATCTGACGGACTTGTCAAATGAAGCTGTCGCAAGTTGAGTAGAATTTGGCCGGAAGCGAACATCTGTAATTAAGTATTGATGTTCTTCTGGAGTATCATGAGTCCGCAGAGTATCCATATTCCAAAGGACAGCCTAATTCAAGAACCAAAAGCAATAAAAAAAATAGAATTAAAATCTACTTACCAAATAGCTCACGGTTGTTCTGGTTTGTAAGTAAAATAAATAGTAAAACAAATAATCATGACACCAAGATTGCATCGACAACACAAAACGGCAACAAGAAACATGGTGTCCATGCTTTCAATACGCTAGAAGGACAGATTTATACCTTTTTGTCATGCCCTGCGCTAGCCAACACTTTCCCATCTGAAGAAAAATGGCAACAAGTAACTTTGTTTCTTGTTCTTATACAACCAACCTCTCCAAAAGAAAAACCTGCAAAAACATAGATGTAAGGCTTGAAAATAACTTTTGTTGAAGTTGTATTAACTGGCTGACGAAACCATGCACAGGCATCCCATGAGACCACCACCTTTGGAAGCCTCAGTCTTATGCTCAGTAAGAGTTTGTTTCAAAGAACCATATATATTCCCATCCCCTCCATCATGAGGCAAAAAGGATTCAACATTGTCTTCAAGGGAACCAACATCTCCAAAATTCTCCAAGTCATCCTATACAAAGAAAGTAAAATGTGAACCCACAGCAACATAACGCATGTTGCATCACTTAAATTTCGAATTTTTGAAAGATAAATCACTGAAAGGAAGCTTTATAACCAAAGCCCAAAGTAACACTTTGGATAAAGATCAATCTCAGGCACAGGTTTCTAAATAAGGTTTCATTTCCAATAAAACATCTTCAAAAAATTGAATTACACTTAAAACTAGTACTGAAAATATCAACAATAAGTTTATTGCATGAGATTTAAGATTTGGAAAGTCTCATATTAGTATATCATCCAAAAGATCACAACGCAATTAGTCACAAAGTGAATTAATGACGGAAACCAGTCTTACTAGCTGATTCGTAGAGGATGCAATTCCACCAGCTCCATCTGCACCATACACTGTCACACTATTTGAAACACTATTGACATGCTGCAGGCTGCTAGCTGCTGTCATTCCATCATCAGGTGTATGTGTTGATTGTGGTGAACCTGGTGAAGGACCTACTGTATTTCTAGTACCTGTACTGTTGGCACGTCCAGATGAAGACTGTTGTTTTCGTTTCCTGGTACTCTGTTGGAAGTCAAAGCCCGTATCATGTCCTTTCTTTTTTCATGCAAAGATGGGATCATTGCAAGGACAAAAGCATCAGTAAATGTTGTGATGCTTCTGAAGGAAAGTTATGGAATCAACAGATAAGTTACTACATGTAAATTGCCAAATTTTAAATGTGCTAAGCCAATAAAACAGGAACCAATAACTGCAAAAGAATGAACTAACCTGCTGGAATTGCTGTTGCTGCCACAATTGATCCTGCTGCTGGGATGAAGACTGCTGCATTTGGCCCATTTTTATCTGCTAAAAATAACAAAGTTTTAGTTACAAGAAAACAGAAGCTGAAATATGAAGAGTTAATCAGATACCAGAAATTATTGAATATGAAAAAGGTACAATTTCAATAATTTAGAAGCTAATGTTTTTAGATCAGCATATCTCAATACCTCATCAGAATCTTTATTATTATGTCCCATAGAAAGCAAAGTAGCCAATGAGACAAAAATCTGACTACCTATGTCATAGGAAAGCTTTGTTTCAACCTCAAAAATAAAGAGCAGAATAAAAACCTAGTAAAAAGGAAAACTTCATAGACATAGAGCAGAAAAATAAGGAAAGCATTTAAGGTCCCTGTTTTAAGTAGACACAAGCTTGAAAGAAAGTGTGTTTACTGAGCCACTTAGTTCATCAAGTAAACAGGAACATAACAGTTATAAATGCAATGGCATATTTTATCTCTTGCCAAAAGGAATAGGCTATTGGCAACAGACAAACAAACAACAAATAACATGTATATAGCCAAGAGTTTATGGCAGTATTAAATATAGAAAACCAATGTTTCTGAGAGAACATGGAATTTTCAATAAATGAGTGGTCATTAGGGTATGAACTCAAAATCTCTCATTTGGCCAAACCAATACCATGTTGAATGACCGACTAATCTAAACTTGATTAAAATGTGTGATCTAATATTTAGTTCATTTAGTAGCTTCAACAGTCACATAGTTCTAAAAACCGACATGCTGAAATTTTGGAAAACTCAATATCAGCTAAAACATTGGGTGTCTATAGGTATAAATAGAGATTTGACTTGGAAAGAAGGGTTTTCTATTTTGCCCCTTTTCCCTCTATGAAGAAGAAACAAATATTTTTCCCACAGCATAAAACTATTCATCAACTGCCACATGTTACCACAAGAAAATAAAATCCATAAGTAATGGATATAAAGAAACAGTTCATATTACAAGACCATCCATTGGATGGCATGCCTGATTGTTCAATGGACAAATGGTTATTTACCAACCTTTGGTGAATTTGATTGTACTGGAGAGCAAATAGATCCATCATTTCTTGGAGGTGGGCCATCTTTAGCATTAATGCTCCCCCTTGGCACTCCAACAAACCCACTGCTAGGAGAATTTCCAAGGTTTCCTTGTGCCTGGGCTTGTGCTAGAGCCTGTTGTTGTTGTGACGCCAAAAGAAACTGATTTTGGGTAGGTAGATTGGGCTTTTGTACTTGCAACTGATCGATTCCCTGTATAATATTGTAAGCATCAGCCCACAAGAGATTATATCCCCTAAGTCAGATACTTCACTGAATGACAGATAAATTATGCACAATGAACTCACTGGCAAAGGCCAACCCTTCAGGGGAAGACCAGTGACTCCTGGGTTCAAACCTGAAAAACAAAAAAAATAATGATCCATCTTCGTGACATCAGCTAGCAGACCAACAATGAGAACCAATCTAAGATTCAGAAAGTGAAACAAAAAGTCGGCAAGTAACTTAACTTAAACTCTTGGGGGGGGGGGGGGGGGGGGGCTTTGTAAAGTACTTTACAAAGAAAAATAAAAGGTATTGAACTCCTAGCAACTGCCTAATGCAACCTGCAGAATAGATATTTGGCTTATAACTGTTGTATATATTACGCAGTCATAGAGATTTGATTTTCATCACATGATTGATTTTAATCTCTTAATTATAGTAGGTAGCTCATATGGTAGGATTCTATTGAATATCATTGCCTAATTTAGGCTCCTAGGAGTGTGTGTGTGTGTGTGTATACCATTCATTATCAATGAAACACAAGAGAATATTGTTCTTTACATTGACATGGCCCGGTTATGGGTCATAAACATGGGTTATTTCTCTTGTTTGGGGTTGTGAAAAACAACTTAGGGTTTCAAACTTAGGTCTCACTCTCGGGGATCATCTGATCATCACCGCCCACCTAGGGAGGATTGCCGCCCGCCGATCGGTATTTACCACCTGTGTCAAGCACACACGCTGCCTAAAAATTTTGCCACTGCACTTATTGACGGTGGGTCAGTGTGCATCCTTACCAGAAATTCACTTTGGTCACCATCGTTGTGCTTGCCTTGGTAAGTATTGTGTATCCCTATATATAGTTTTGGTGATTCTTCATTCGATTTTGTTTGGGTAATAATAACTAAACAAAAATCAACCATTGCATTCGATGTGGTTTCTGTGATGTCCAAAATAACAAAACACAAGTTAAATAGGTCTGACTATTTAGAGTGGAGTAAGACTGTTAGACTTTACTTGAGCAATATTAACAAGAATGACCATATAATAGATGACCTATTCAAAGGAGAATCTAAACAAGCATGGTCAAAGGAAGATGCCCAATTATTTTTGCAAATTTGTAAAGGAATTGATGGAATACTAGGATTTTTTATAATTAGGAAAAGGGAACGTTTCTCGTATGTATGAGGTTTGTAAGGCATTATATCGAGCAAAAAATCAAGACAAATCCCTAACCAAATGTTTTATGGAGTTTAAGAAAACTTATGAAGAATTGAATATGTTGTTTCCATTTAGTCTTGATGTAAAGATTCAACAAGAACAGGATACCTCTAGCAGGGCACTGCTGAATTTGAATTAAGAAAACAGCATACCAAAAGTAGTGGTGGAAAAAGTGTCGATACTTGAGGACAAAACTCAAGAGGAATTATATGCCACTACTACCACATACCAGGGCACCTAAAACGCAACAGTAAAAAGTTACAGTATCGGAATCAGGAAAGTCAGCCGGCATACATTGCCTCAATGAATGAGGTGTTTGAAAAGATAGTTTTAATCTCTGCAGATGAGTTTGCCAAAATTTTCCAATACCAAGAGTAAAGTCCTCATCTATTCCGGTTATCTCCATTGTCGAGTCAGGTAAACCAAACACCAGCCTTATTTCATTTTCTTCCAAATAGAACATTGATTCTGGAACCACAAACCACATGATAGGTAATTCCAATCTATTCTCCACCTTCCAGTCAAACAAGTCCATTTCCACTATCACAAACGGAAGGGTCAACATCCCATGTCCTTGGATCTTAAACAGTTACCCCAACATCACTACTTCAGTTGTCATCTATTTTAAGTTTACTTAACTTGTCTTTCAATCTTATATCTGTTAACACAGTCACCTATACCCTTAACTGTTATATCTCATTCTTTCCTAATTATTGCTGTAAGCAATTAAAATTTTAGGGACCAATCAGATATTGCTGTGTGGCATTTTATTGTGGTAAAATGTTAATAATTAATTATTTATATTTTAGGAATCGAAATGAACATAATTCCTAAGATTAGATAATAAATAAATTAACACTTTTATTACAAATGACACCGCCCGCTTAAATAGTGACAAGTGTCAAGACGGGCCAGTCATATCATGCCACGTGTTAAGACATGTAAGTTTAGAAGGAGAATATTATTGATTCGACAATTAATTTGTAATCGTTCAATTAAAACAACTAATACCAAATCAAATATTTTCAATCAATCAAGTGATTTCATGTCGTCAAACATATATGGCAGCAGAACCTTCTACACCCCTCTAAAAAGGGGTGGCCTCCACAAATCAAAGGACGACAGCAACAATAACCGAAGAAGCAATAAGAAAACTTTAAGTGAAGGAGTATTTAAGGAGTTCAAATTCTCACCACCAGTTTCAAGAAGTTCGAAGGAGTTTGTCATCAAATTTAAGGCGTTTTTTGTCAAAGTCTCTAAATCCAGCATTTAATCCAAAATCGTGGTGTTAAACCCAAAGATCAGTGTTATTGAGGACCTAACCCTCAAAAAAGATCAAACACAAGCCATTTTCTTGAAAATTGTTCAAATTTCAAATCAAGCATTTTTGAAAGAAGAATTGAAAGAAGAATCAGAGTATTAAGTTAGAGATTGTATCCACGAACAATCAATTTGATTCAAATTGCAACTGCACTTGAACAAATTTCTTATTAATAGAAATTTAATTACCAAATTTTCGTCCTACAATTGTGTTTCAAGATCTTATGAGGAAAAGAATTATTGGTAAAGGATGTGAATCATCCTTGATACATAGGTACCAAAACCTGTAGCTTGTTCTGGAGTGTTGTCCCTATTTGAACTACATTGTTAGTTGGGTCACCCATCTTTTCCCATGTTAAAAATGTTATATCCTCAATTTAAGAGTATATTGTCTTTAGATTGTGAGTTTTATCAATTTGCTAAACAGCATCATGTTAGTTTAAGTCCTAGAGTTAATAAGTGAGTGTCTTCTCCGTTTGAATGCTCCGTTTGAACTAATTCATTCAAATGTCTAGGGTCCTAGCTCAGTTACATCTTAAACTAGGTCTAGATAATTTGTTACTTTTGTTGATGATTATTCTTAATGACATGATTACATTTAATGAGAAGTCGTTCTGAGTTATTTTCTCACTCTTGTGCATTTTTTGCTTAAGTTAAATCTTAATTCAATGTCCCTATACAAACTCTACGCAGTGATAATGCTAAGGAATATTTGTCTGAAGTCTTCTAGTCCAATATAATCAAAAATGGCATTACTCACCAAACTTCATGTGTCAACACTCCATCGTAAAATGGTGTGGCAAAGAGAAAGAATCGGCATTTGCTTGAAATGGGACATGCTTTATTATTCCAAATAAAAGTCCCTAGATAGTTCTGGACTAGAACTGTATCTACAACTTGCTTTCTAATTAATCGAATACCTTCATTTATCTCAGAAGGTCAAACTCCCTTTCATATACTATTTCTAACAAAGCTTTTATTTCCCATTGAGCCAAAAAAATTTGGGATCGCAGGTTTTGTTCAGGATGTCCATCTTTCTACCATAAAATTAGATCCAAAATCCTTAAAGTGCATCTCGAGTTCAAAAAGGTTGTAAGTGTTATAGCCCTACTTTTGATAGGTACCTTGTGTCAACTAATGTTATCTTCTTTGAGGATCACCTTCCGTGGATACAAAGTAGGGAAAGGATGATGATCTAACATATACTCAAGTCTACTCTCGACGACAATAGCCTCCTGAAGCAAGTTCCAAACCAATTCCTTTGTCATCAAATCTAACCTCCAGGAATGATCTTCCAATTGCCCTCCACAAGAGTAAGAGATAATGTACTTAACCCTGTTTCCTCATTTGTATCTTATACTTAACTATTAAAATGTTCTTGTTCATTTGTTACATCTCTCATTTCTGTCTCTCTTTCAAAAAGTGTCCATGAGGCCCTGTCCCATCCTCGCTAGCTGGATGCCATGATAGAAGAAATGAATGTTTTAGATAACAACATAACTTGGGAGTTGGTGAATTTACGTGTACGGAATGAGAGCAAATTAAATCACTCTATGTTCTATAAGCACTCGAAGGTAGGTATTATTCTCTTGATTGTTTATATAGATAATATTGTTATTACTTGGAGCAACACCATAGGTATCTCATCACTTAAATCTTTTCTGCATGTCAGATTCCAAACTAAAGATTTAGAGGCACTGAAATATTTCTTAGGCATTAAGGTAACGAGAAGCAAGAAAGGAATTTTTCTTTCTCAAAGAAAATATATGCTTAATCTATTGTCTTAAACAGGGAAGTTAGGAACTAGACCGTGTAGTACTCCGATAGTCTCTAGTTCTCAATTCGTTAAGGAAAATTGTCTAAAGATCCTGAGTGATATAAGAGACTAGTTGGGCTAAATTATCTCAATATAACTCGCCCAGATATAGCATGTGTCATCTCTAACAACAAACCAATGGGCAGCTGTAAAACAAATGCTATGCCATTTGAAAGAAGCTTTGGGTCATGGTATACTACATAAAAATCATGGTCACTCTCGGATTGAATGCTTATCAGATGCAGATTGGGTAGGTTCAAGTCTGGATTTTGCATCCTTGTTGGCGAGAATTTGGTCTTATGCACGAGTAAGAAATAGAATGTAGTCTTACACTCAAATACAAAATCAGAGTATAGAAGCATGGTGCAAACAACATTGGAATAATGTGGGTATATCAACTTCTAATGGAAATAAAGGGTGAGGTCTCAATGTGTGCAACATTGTGGTGTGACAATCAAGTTGCTATACACATTGCATCAAATCCAATCTTTCGTGAATAGACCAAGCACATTAAGATAGACTGCCATTTTATTTGTGAGAAAATACAAAAGGCCTAATTTCTACTAGATTTATGAAAACTAAAGAACAACTAGCAAATCTTATTACAAAAGCATTGAACGGGACTTGAGTAGAATATAACAAGTTGAATATGATCAGCATCAATACTCCAACTTAAGGGAGAGTGTTGTAAATATAATTGTATATATTACATAATCATAGAGATTTGATTGTAATAATGTGATTAATTGTAATCTCTTAATATAATAGATAGCTCATATCGTAGGATTTTGATGCATATTGTTGCCTAACTCCCAAGTGTGTCCATATATATGTGTGCTAGTCATTATCAATTAAATACAAGAGAATATTGTTCTTCACGTTTACAATGAATAATTTAGAGCAAAAAATGATAAATGGTACTCTCCCTCCCTCTATTCCTCCCCCTAATACTTGTAGTTGTAACAAAAAAAAAAAGAAGGATTAGCGTCATGGAAATACAATAATGGACAAAAAGAGAAATTCATTACGCAGGCATAGTTATGCTAATTGGGTGTATTTGCATTTATGAGTGTGTGTTTTTAAATGTAATTTTTTTGAAATTTGTGTAAATGTAAGAGAGAGAGAATTTAAAAAATATAATGATTAAAGTATGTGTCTTGAAATGGATAAAATGCAAATGTAGGCATTGACTTCATTACTCCAAAACACTCACCCTCTAGATATATTCAACAACATGATTGAACTTGTACTTCAAAATATATTTAACTTTGTTAAACATTTTTATGTTTAAATAACCACTAATAGTAAATTAAAAGTCAAAACACTACATTACATAACGTAACAATAAAATATTTTAGGGCTAAATTTGGTTGGAGATTTTGATGGAAATGAAAATGATGGAAATCTTGTTTGGGGATGAAAAATTACATTTGGTTATAATATTCTAATAAGATAAAAATTTTGATTTATTTAAATTGTGTATAAAAATATATAATAATGATTGAACAGTATAATAATAGATAAAGATAATAATTCGTTTGCAAGGTGTATGTATATATGAATATAAGTATATATGCCTGTATATAAGTATTGTTTTAATTGAAAATAAGTGTAATGATGAACTCTAAATATTTATATATATATATATATATATACATATAAGAGAATATTTTGAATATGAAATTTAAATGAATATTTAGAAGGATTATATGTTGGAATTGAGAAAATTTTGATGGGAAGAAAACTGAGAAACAAACATTGCCTAGACAACTTTTTACTGTAGTTTTGAGCAGTAAGAACTAGGGATGGCATTTCCTAGCTATGCAATGTTACATATTCTAAAATGGCATGCCATTTATGCATGTTGAATTTCGTGGGCCAAGATATGATGGATGGCTGCACATTCAGCATCTGTGGAAAACTAAACGCAAATTGTTACTACCAGATACAGATTCACATACAGTGGAACAGAATGCTTTGTGTAATATAAGATTTTATATCTAAAATTTTACACTGGTAGAGAAGTAAATTGTTCAAATCTAATTATTCCTAACAAGATCAGCATGTTACCTATGTCTATTATAGTATGTTTTGTAACTCTCATTTTTACACATTACTTGCTGAAGTCCATGTAAAATTCCACGAATGTGGTGCAGAAATTCCTAACAACACACAAGCACATGCATATAGATATACACGCACATATATATTTAAGGGGAAAAAAGCTTGGTGGACATCAGTAAGGTTACCTGCACCACTGAGGCCAGATTTTGACTGAAGAATTGCCTGCCCATATATTGACGATGGGTCCATAGGCATAGATTTCTGAGCTGCGCCCAAATTAACTTCACTTTTAATGCCCTAGAAGAACCAAAATTTACATGGCTGAAGTAGGTAAGCAAACACAAGGGACCAATCGAAGTATTTGACAAAGGAAATGGTTTTAGTAATTAACAGTTACTGTAGGCAGTTGGGGGCGTCCTTGCATTTGCTGCAAAGCTGCAGACACGCTTCCAGAATTGCCTTGCATCAATTGTCTGAATCGACCACCCCAAAAAATAATCAATTGAACTACAAACATTCCAATCTAGTAACTTCAATTTAAAGGAGTTGAATGAAGCCATAGTGCATATCAAGATTACCCTTGTTGACTGGAAGCTGACTTGAGAAGTGCCATCCTATTAGCCTCAACAAGGCCTGGAGATGTCTCAGAATCCATGGGAGGAGGATGCTTCATACGTTCTTCATAAATTTTCATTGCCAGTACACTGGCAGATGGCTGCCCTATCATTCCTTCAGAATTCATGGGACCACCAAGTGGAGGATGGTTAGGATCCCTTCTCTGCAACTGGGCATTGCGCTGCTGCATGAGTTGCAACTGCTGCATTTGAAGCTGCTGCTGTTGTTCCCTCACTTTGACTTGTGTCTGAGTTTAGTTGGGAATGACAAGGAAAGCACATTAAATGGCATTCCATATATAAAACCACTGCAGGAGTCAATAATGAAACTGAATTAAACCAATTGAAAAGAACTGAAGAATTTCAACAAACCTTGATATAAGCAGCAGCTGCTTCAGAATGCTTCTCATTTGTCCTTGCAATGAAGATGTCCCAAAAGACAGACCACCATTCAAAAAGAAACCCTCCAGGGGCATCAATAGCTATATCATACAAGTAATAGTAAAGATGTGAGACATAATCCATGGCATACATTTTCTTAAATCAATAAGCAGGACACACACCAGTTGACCAACTTCAGACACAGAATAATCCAATTCCAGAGCACAACATATGAACAACTCCATACCTACAGGATCAGTAGCAACTTTTCCTTCTGTCATAAAAGCTTTTGCTGAATTATGCAATTTTCTTTTCAACAAATAGTCATGGATGTAGACGTCAAGCCTGGAAAAATTACGAAAGATTTTGTCAACCTGCCAGAAAAATGTGAAGCAAATATGGAAAATATCTTCTGACTAAAAAGATAAAAAGCTGTTTAAGGCTCAGTGCTTTGTTTCTTAGGTTATGTTTGGAACCTAACTTTCATCCATAAAATAACATCTCAAACTTACTACTACCAAACATATCATTCAATATTTTTATTCAAATTCAAATTCAAAATTTCTTTCTCTTATATATAATTAACTAATTATTTTTTAGTTATTACACGTATTCACAATTAAATTGATACCTATATATATCACATATACAACTCATATTTATTTTCATTTATATCCTATAATATAATTATTATCCTCATAAACTATCGTATTATTTAATCATTATTATATATTTTAGACATTTATTCAAATAAATTATATTATTCATCTCATTAAAATATTCTTTCTAAATATAATGTTCATAACAACGTAACTCTTACTATACATGATATTAAACAAAAACCCCTCTCCCAAGCACAGTCTTACTCTAAGAATACAATGACGTAATTATATACTTCCAAATATTTTGTCAAACAAACTTCACAGATGGTACCGCAAGAGGAAGTTCAGCCGGATAGGGAAACAAATATTCGTGCAAACTATATAGTTGTGAATATTTACATCTTATCCGCTTCCCAGTTACTCTGCGCCATGATTGCTCCTCCAAGAGCTGACCTCACAAAATTCCACTTCGTCAGCAGCTTTTCTTACACTGAAATCAAGTACAATAAAACATGAAGGCAATTTTTAATAAGAAATAAAATTCTTTAACTGAAGCGTGCAAACATAAGTACAACAAAATCCGGTGAAAGTACTCAAAAACTTATCAACTGGGGAGATCAAACTCAGCGTTGACGATCCATGCAAGATTCCAGAGCAAAAAACCCTAAATCGGACTAAACTCACGGCGTAAACAAACTCAGCGTTAACGACCCATGCAAGATCCCTAATTAACATAAAATGCCATTCCAGAAGTTTAGCAAAAATCTCAAAATCGCACCCTTGTTTCTCGACTCGCTAATTAAAGCCGCAAACTCTTCGAACCTGGTAAAATTGTCAAATTATTTAGTTAAATCAGCAGAAGATGAAAACTCAAACACCGAGCTCTCATCAAATTCCTCACAGAAACCGTAATCTTGAATCCGATCAAATTATTTTATATTACAAAAATTATACACAATCCGAAAATTTAACATACGTTCTCCCATACTTCTCAGAATTTTTTCAATTTTGTTAACTGGATCCAAAACAAATAACTATGTTAAATCTGAACGCCAAAAAGTCGAGGACCAATAGAGTACTCGTAACTTCTTTCTAGCGAGGAAGGAAACAACTCAAGATAAGAATGTAAACTGCGAACAGATAAAAGATAGCTGGAAAAAGGCAGGGATCTGAACCTAAGGTTCGGGGAGGGGGATCTAAGTCGGGATATATATAGATGGGTAGGTTCGGACTTTGGTTACGTTTGGTATCTAGCCGGGACTTGGCTGGTTAGGTACTGGAAGATATTAAATGTCGAGCTGCTTTTACGGGGCAAGCAGCGCAGCGCAGCGCGGCGAAGGATGTGATGTCTCGGTTTGACGGACAGTTATAACAAGTTCGATTTTTAAGCAGCTTGATTGCGTGGTCATTCTCGCCGAAATTGTCAATTTATTGAATAAAAAATTATCTTTTTTTGTGCGTTTTTCAGGGATGTAATATTGGTTTCATGGCTATAGCCATTCTTTAATAACAATAATTTTGGCGTGCATAAAATTGAAATAATTATTTATTTTGTTTTGATGACGTGGTCTGACGGACGGTTAACGAGTGCGCTGTTTAAGCAGCTTGATTGTATAGTCTTTCCCGGTGAAATTGTCAATTTATTGACTAAAAAATTATGGCTCTGTTTGTTTTGAAATTTTAAAGTATAAAAAAAACACTTAATTATTTTATATTTAATTTATTTTTTATTTCTTTTACTTTTTTATAATTTTTGAAATAAAATATCTAAAAACATTTGAAAACAAACCTAACCTATATTTTGTGCTTTTTTCAGTGATTTAATATTGGTTTCGTAGTTAGACATTTCTTTAATAATATTAATTTTGACGTGCATAAAATTAAAATAATTATTTTTTTATTTTGTTTGTTTGAAGAATATATCAATTTATTTAAATATTTATTTTACACTTTTGAAAAATTTTTACAATTAAATATAAAAACACACTTATATAAATATGTTCTTAGTTTGAGCAAATAATCCTAAACTATTAATAATTGATAATGTGGTGCATATATTAAGTTGAAAATAGAATATATATATTTATGTAGTACAATTAAAAGCAACCAGAAACAAACGTAAGTGTATTTGTGTGCGTATGTGTGTGTCTTTTAATTTGATCGTTAAAAAAAAAGGGTGTTTGGCTAATTTTATTTTTAAAAACTTATAAGATATTTTTTAAATTAATAAATTCATAAATTTTATTTTTAAAATAAGTCAAAAATATTTGATAATATAATATTATTAGATTTTATTAAAGTTTATAAATACAAGTTAATTATAATTTTTTAATATAAAAGTAATAAAAATAAAATAAATACTATTAATAAAATGTAATTAAATGTTATTTATATTATTTTTAATATATTAAATGAAATTATTTATAAAATATTTAAAAATAAATTAAAAAATTAATTTATTTTAAAAAAATTTATAAATTTCTAAACATATTATAAAATAGATAGACG
Organism: Avicennia marina; assembly: GCA_019155195.1. Classification (NCBI taxonomy): domain Eukaryota; kingdom Viridiplantae; phylum Streptophyta; class Magnoliopsida; order Lamiales; family Acanthaceae; genus Avicennia; species Avicennia marina. The sequence goes on along the minus strand of CM032783.1, from coordinate 1,362,052 downwards.
AGCCTGGAGGCTCACCTAAACACCCTCCAAGTGTTGCTCTCATAGCGCGTGACCCATAAGAAATAGAGGGAATTCCATGTTTTTGACTCATCCATGGGCGTACTCAAAATGAAAACTAAAATCTTGCGAGCGCTTTGGCGCAAGGTTGTTAATTAAAAAACATTAATCCTTTGTTAGTTAACTCAGAAAAATGGTTAGTTAATAGTACATGTAAGGAGAAAAAAAAAATTTTAATTTAAATATAATTTTTAAATTGTATATATAACAGTGAAAAGTTTGATGTATTGTGTGAAAAATGAAAGTTGAATTCCAAACATAGCCCACGAATTAATTAATTAGTAATTAGTAATTAGTAAAATACATAAATTCGGCAAGCAAGACTTCGGAGGTATTTGGATGAATTTGTAAATTTTTTAAAATATTTTATAAAATATTTGAAAACTTATAAAATTTTTAAAATGTTTGATAATTTTTTTAATGAAAAATCTTATAAACTTTCAAAATAAGATGTATGGAGTATATAAACTCATAAAAAATTCAAATATCTTATAAGTTAATTTTTTTTATATTAGTGACACTTTATTGATTTTTATTATTATTACACTAAAATTTATAATTAACTATAATAATAAATTTCTATAAAATTTTATAAAATGCTTGAGTTTATTTTAAATAATTTATAAAATTATATAATTTATAAAATATTTTTAAAATAAATTTTATACATCTTATTTTTAAAAATAAATTTTATAAAATATTTTTAAAACTTATAAGTTTATACATCTTAATTATATTTTAGTGTAATAATAAAATAAACATCAATAATAAAATATAATTCAAGACATTCATGTCATTTTTAATATATATATATATGTATATATAATTTATAAAATATTTAAAAATAAATAGAACAATTTTAAATATTTTATTTTAAAAATTTATAAATTTTTTTACAAAAAAATTTATCAAACCTATGAGTTCGAAAAGTCAACCAAACAGCCTCTAAGATTCTAAGGTGTGAGGCTTATTATAGCTATTGGTAAACTTCTAGAAAGTCAAAGAAATCGGAAAGCTCCAGATCGTTCCACAGAATCCAGTTTTCCACTTTTGCACGCTATAAAGTCCCTCCAAGAAATTGTGCGACTCGCTATTCTCATGATTCGGTGGTTTGTTGCAAGTCTTGTCTTCTCCGGTACGCTGCATTGGTATGCAAAGCAGTTCTTTTGTTTTATTACATAATTTTCGCGAATATTTCATCTGATTACTTGTTCAAACTACTATAGATTCTGTTTTATTTATTTATTTATATTTTGGTTGGATTCAGTAAGTTGCGGCTTTTGATTTGTGATTTTTTTGTATTTGGACGAAAGATTAGGCTTCGGGTTTGATTCGAGTTGTCCGGTAGTTTGCTTTCCGGTTTTATTCCGTCCTTTCTGCTTGTGTGGGGAGTTTATGTGGGAATTGTGGATCGGTTTGGAAGTTATTCAGCAATTGTGGAAAATTGATTGAGTAAGTCGGGTTGTGGATATTGATTCGTCGCGATAATGCGTTTTGGGGGAGTTTGTTGGACAGTTTGAGTTTAATTTGATTATCCTAGCGAATTGTTTCGGTTATTGGAAATTCCTCTTCAAGATGAGGGATTGAGGCCCTGTGGTTTGTGCCACAACGCGTGCTTGATTACTTGATTCTCTAATTGGTGAACATCCTTTGAATATCGCTGGGGTTTGGGATTTTGAGTTGTGAAACCTATATCATGAGTTGCGCTTAACATTAGGCTCGATCACATGGCCTTGCATCATTCTCTTCCACATCACCGTAATGAATATATCAGAATATCAGACGATGCAACTGCCTCTCTGTGGTAACTTAACATAAGAACTGTCATGATTTTTAACATCGAACTTTTAGGGTATGCGTGTCCAAGTGGTGAACTACTCTTGCCTTCACTTTCTTTAGTGATTTACCATTGCATTAGTAATTTCATTTGACGCCTTTTGAGTTATAGGTTTCAATGATTTGTGTTTCACAGGTGGTTCTGTTTATTAACTTAAATAAATAATCCTGATATCTCTCGCCTATATTCTCGCTGGACTGTCTGGAGATGGCTGAGGTAAATGTCCCTTCTATATGTTGTCCGTTCAAAGATTTTTTTGTTATGGGGAGGTTGTGAGAGATAATTAAGGAAAATATTGTGCGTGTTAAATTACAGATTCTCGTGTTTTTGCAGGAAGGTCACAAGGTCTCATTGAACGTGTATGATTTAAGCCAAGGTCTAGCTAGGCAACTGTCCACAACATTGTTGGGGAAGGCTATTGATGGCATATGGTGAGAATTTCTCTCTGTTGGGATTATTCTGAATGCATGTCAGAACTTAAAATGTATAGTTTTAATGCTAATGAATGGTTTGAATTTTTACTTCATTTGAAAAGTAAAGGTTGCATTTGGATGTTGTCACAACATTGTCCTAGCCATTTGTTGGATTTTGTCTCTTAAATTGTGTGATTATGCAATACCACTTCTAATTTTGCAGGCATACCGGAATTGTGGTTTATGGTAATGAATACTATTTTGGGGGTGGCATACAATGTTCTCCGGTTGGTAAAACACCTTATGGAACTCCCATTCGAGTTATAGATCTTGGTGTTACCCATGTGCCTATAGATGTATTTGAAATGTACCTGCAAGAGATTGCTCCCCGCTATACAGCTGAAACCTACAGTTTGCTGACACATAACTGCAACAATTTTAGCAATGAGGTTGCACAGTTTCTGGTTGGTGCTTCGGTGCCGGACTACATTGTGAATCTGCCTAATGAAGTGATGAACAGCCCCATGGGTGCTTTGATTTGTAAGTCCCACCCTTATCGTAAGATAGAATATAAATTCTCCTTTGTTTCGGTTCTTGTTGGACAGAACAGCCAAATTCAGTGACAAATATTTGAATGGCTAAATATGTTGAATTTGGGAAGGACGAGTGACGAAGGAAATTTCTGATTTAATTTGTTTGATTTTCTCCCTGCAGTGCCTATGATGCAACGATTGGAATCGACTTTAAGAGTAGGTGCAGTTCCCCAGGCGCCCCAGTTCGTGCCCTCGACAGCTGCTTCATCTGCACAGACACCTAGTGCTAATAACAAGTCAGCTAGTGCTAGTGATGCACATTCCACAAAGGTGAATGGTGAAGATGTTGATAGAAAATTGAAAACAGAAGCTGCAAAACAAGGAGAGCAACAGACCATCAACAACTCTGGTTCCCCTTCATGCGGGGTCATAGAAAAGCCATCGGATATTGCCGTTGCTAGGGACCCGCTGGGAGATGCTCGAAGCAAAGTTCAGGAAGAAATTACCAGTGAGTTTGCTGCTATCATGGCCAGTGGAACCTTGCGCGCCAGTGAGGCTGCCGCGTTGGCAACCAGAAGAGTGATGGAAAGATATGGACATATGGATACAGTGAGGAGCTAGAACTAGGGAAAATGTATGTTTTCTGAATGTTGATTTAGACATTGGGCTGGCCTACTTGTTATCAATGCGTGTGGGGTATTATAATTGATGTTCTTCGTGGATATAAATCTTATTCCACGCTAATGTTTTCGAATTATTAATTTAAACGTTAGAACCTTTTTCTTTTCCAGAAAAACTAAATTTATTCCAGGCCATACATTAGATGCAGCTTCTTGTACGTAGAACTGCCTTTTATTTTTCACGGAAACTAAGGCCGCCCATTGTCTATGGTTGCTTCCGCTGCAGATGGTGTAGTGTACCCGTCACGGTGGCTGAAGTGCACGGCATAGGTCATGTGATAATTTCACGTCATACTCGTTTACAATAACAACTCATTTTTTATGATATGTGGTTATAACATGACGCGGCATTCAGGTGCGTTTGCAGCAAATGCACCATGCGAGTGTGGCAGGTACACTAAAATGGTGCTTGAATTTGTTGGTAAGTGTGGGGTGCCGAGAAGTTAATTGAAGTCGATTTCCTCAAGGTTTCTTGTTTCTTGAATGTATTTGGAAAATTTGTGTGTTAAATATATGGAGTAGGCAGCAGGTAGTTGGAAAATTATGTTAAAATTTATCACTTCCTTCCAATCAAAACAGTGAACAAAATACGAATAAAAGGATTTTATTTGTGAAAAAAAGAATTTATGGTTCACTTTTCACTATGGAAATCTATAGCCCAATGAAGGTCTTAAGTCCTGATGAATGGTTGTATCTAAGTTAATATCATTCATTTGACTAAGGAAAAATAAAATAAAACTACAATTATATTCCTTCGATGGCAGTGAAATAAAGTGACAGCTAGCCCAAATAATGCGGGCATTCATTCTACGTTTCCGATTCACTTTTCATAGGATCTTCCAAACACAATAAGCCTCTGGCAAGAATGTCACATTTTTCATGTCTGCGACTTCGGTCCACTCCACATTTTATACAACAGTGTTATTATATCGTCAGAAAAAGGAGTTCTTCCCATATCCATACTAGAGAACTCAACAAAAGCTTTGATCCACCCACAGGAATTTAATGCATCTATTTTGTAACTCAAAAGCAATGGCTGAAGGATGACTTTGGCTCTATACATGCAGTCGTAATAAATCAAAAAACACTGGGATCATATCTCATGGAGGAAGAGCCATATGCAACTAGGCTGGCAGTCATGACAAATCATGTCTTGACTTAGAGCCCCATTCTATGGCTTCTGCAACTGCTTTGTCCCGTTCGGCGCTTGTTATTTCATTCTCATGATGGCTCTGAGCTTCTCCTGTCAACTGCAGGGAGGGAGTTGAATCCAGTGAGGCCAATGCCGCATCGGGTGCCACGCAAAGGGGGCCGAGTGCGGTCACCACATCGCTGATCAGAGGGCGGAGAAACGCATCTTCTTGAAGACACATGGAGGAGGCAGCAACTGCTTGATTGAAGTTCTTCTTCGGGAAGTCTCCCTGAAGCAATGGATCAGCCAGCTCTGAGAACCTGCTTGGATCCTTGAATATTGGCTCAGCCTGATCAGAAAAGAAAACGTACACAAGAACAATAACATGTTAGTTTTCTTACAAGACCACTTGTGTTAAGAGTTAGGGATTCTGGCTGTAGGCTGATAACAACATTCAACTTCAGGAAATCTTAGGAGCCAGATGGGCTAGCTCACCCATGTGACTAAATTTTGCTCTTCGTGGCTCCTCGTGGTGTCGATAGCTCTCTTACCTGTGATCAGCTCCAACAGGACAACACCAAAGCTGTATACATCTGATTTTACGGTCAGCTGACCTGTTTTTTGGTACTCAGGCGCACAATACCCGTATGTCCCCATCACCCTTGAGGATACATGGATATTGTCTCCGGTGGGTCCGAGCTTCGCCAACCCAAAGTCAGAAAGTTTTGCGTTGAATTCCATGTCGAGCAAGATGTTGGATGATTTGAAGTCGCGGAATATGACCGGTGGGTCGGCCTTATCGTGCAGATGCTCCAGACCTTTGGCAGCATCCAATGCTATTTTCATCCTTTTTGTCCAAGACAACGGAGGCTGCCCTGGTGCAAGATCTGGTAGAATTTAAGGTAATCACAGTCAATAATGTTTTGCATGTTTTTCCATTTCCTCCTAAAGTTAGCGTTGGAGTGATAGAAAATCTTTGCCTCCAAAATCAGGGGTAGAAATTGGATTGGGTCCCAAGTTGGGAGGATAGGTTGAAATACCGGAGTTTCATACAAATTATCAATCCAAACTTAACCCAAAGCTGAATCGCAAAAATTTTGTGAGTATTTAATAATCAACAATTCCTAATTCTCTATGAGAAGTCAAAAATCGATTCAAATAATCACAGACACGGTGTTCCATAATCTATGCTGCCTAGTGAAAGAAGAGTACATGACCAATTATGAAAGAGTGAACAGTGATGGCTTGTGTTGGGCAGTGAATGGTTAGGAACCATAGGGTTTACCAGTTTAGTATCTAATTTAAAAAGATTAAAGAGCAATAAAAAATAGTTAGTAAAATAATAAGTCAAATAAAATATGTTTTTACGTTTATTAAATTGCTTTAAATTAGAAAAGCGATTAATGGATAAGGTTTTTTAGGTTCATCAAGTTTGATTCAATTTTTGATCTGCATCTGCAAAGATTCAACCAGACCCCTCGATTCATATTAAGCTCTTGTTGAAAATTGCCACCTGTGCTAGATGCTACCATCCTACAATGCCATAACAGGACTCAAAACAAAAGATAAAAAAAAATGATACCAAATAGATGATCCTCAAGAGATCCCAGAGGCATGTATTCATACACCAGAAGTCTCTGCTCTCCATCTGCACAATAGCCAATTAAGTTCACCAGATTGTGGTGATGCAGAAGGCTCAGCATTAGAACCTCTACAAGAAACTCTTTATTCCCTTGTAGGCCATTCTTGTCAAGCTGCTTAACAGCTACAACCTGGATGCATACTAATGGCCCTATCATCAGCTTAACCACAAGTACAATCTTGATCAACCAAATCATGCAAGGAAGCAAACGAAGGCATTGATCGAAAGATTGGTAAGTACCTGGCCAGTTCTATTGAGGCAACCCTTATAAACTCGCCCGAATCCCCCCTCACCAATCAGACATTCTTGTCTGAAGTTCCTGGTTGCTGCAGCCAACTCCCTGAAAGTAAAAGTCTCAGCCTTAATATTGCAATCACCTCCGCCTTTGTCATTAGGCCTGTTATTTGTAGCATCAGCTGCCCTGTTGTTTGCAGGTTCAGCTGCTCTTTTTCTATTGTTATCTGCATGCAAAGTGGATGTAATCTCAAAGCCTATAGCATCAAAAGTTCATTGGCAGCACAATCAACTTAGCGGATGTTTGGGTGACTTTATAAGTTCCAAATGATTGTTGGTAAATTTTTTTGATAAAAGGGCTTATAAATTTTCAAAATAGGATGTTTGGAATTTCCAAACTCAATAAAAATAAGTTTGTTTTTTCTAATTTGTTTTCAAATATTTTTATAAACTAATTTATTTTATACATTGAAAATGAAGTAATATCATTAAATTATATTCTATTAATGATGTTTACTTTTCTTATTACATAGAAAAGTTATAATTAACTATAATTATAAATTTTAACAAAAATAATCATGAAATTTCTCTCCAAACACTCTATCAACTTATTTTAGAATAAAATTACATTTATAAGCTTATAACCTACTTATATCTCTTATAAGCCATTAAAAATAAGTATATCCAACCACCCTCTTATTGGATTCATACTATTCTTTTTCATCATAATGGGACTTACCAAGCTTTGTCTTTGGAGAAGGGTCCCTATGTGCTGGGGTGGTGGGAGGAAGGGGCTCTCTTACCTTGCCACCATACTTCTTGGATGCTTTCTTTTCCTGGGAGGAGAAGCATGAAAAACAACTCATTTTTGCAGCCTTGAAAAAATATATCCCAGAGGGCTCTACACCATTCCCTGATCCTGGGGATTATCTTTTACCATGGAAATTCCTGTCTTAGTGTAGCATCAAAAATCAAATTTCTTACTGAGATCCCAGAAGAGGGATTCTTATGACAATGTAGGTTTCCTGCTCATATTGAAAATATACCCATAATATCTGAACATAATAAGTAACAAAGCCATAACAACTGCTTACAAACAAAAAGCCTCAAAACCCTCATGGTGATATGTATGTATGTATGATCAAGAATCTGAAAAAATGGTTCATTGATTTGAGAAAAAAAGATCCCAAAAACCGAAGGACAAATTCAAGTTTCAATGTACCACTATTGGATAGAGAAATAAGGTCATCTATAAAAGAGAGAAAAAACAGAACAAATTTGCAGCAACTACACAAACTAATTATTTGAGCAAGCCATGATTTGGGTGAATTCAGGATGACAGGAAATGTTAATCTTTAATCTCCAACTTCCCCTGACAAAACGGAAGAGAAAAGGAGAATATTGAGGAATGTGTAATGAGCAGAGGAGATTCCGGGTTGTGATCTTCTGAGGCTTGGACCGAGACACCACACTTTCAACATCAATTTCTAATTTGATCAATCTTAATTACGTTATTACACACTTAATTTTGCATATGGTGAGATCCAATGCACTGTTTTTTTATGCCACAGTCACATCATAATGACTAATACAAATTTTAGTTAATTCCTCAAAATTTTATGGGGTACTTCAACCTTGGTTAATTAGCAGAACTTCAAAAAAATGTCTCTCGGCTATTTTGGTTGGCTAGAGAATTTTGGGCCAATACTGTTTTGATCTGGGCCGAAAGCCTTGGTATGTTTGGGCTTTGGGTAGCCCAAGTTAATGAATGACATGTAGTTCAGGTTGGGGTCTGGTGGAAGCATGGGTGTCAATAATATTAGAAAAGTTCTTGAAACAATAGGAAGAGGGACAAAAGCAATTTTTGCCATCTGTGTTGGTGCAAGCAATTCTAAATTAATCAAGTTTAACTAAATCAATTATTAACTATTAAATAATAAGCAATGGGCAAGTGTTCTTTCCATCTAATCACCTTAATGATTTTGGATAATGCTTGCATCCAAGAATTTTACCATCCTTATTATTAAATATAAGTTTGGTGTTATTAGTAGATTTAAGTCAATGACATTAGAAGGGTATTTGGCTAAACTTATTTTTTACAACTTATAAATTTTAAAACATCTTATAAAAGTTTATAACTAAATAAAAAACAAACTTAATTTACCAAACACTTAATAAGAACTTATAAGTTCTTAAATATTTTATAAAGTATTTTGAGAAGCTTATGAGCTCATCTAAACACCTTCTAACATAATTTCATGGATGCTTCAAGAATTACTTTTTTTTTTTTTTTTCATCTTCCGTTTTTTATAATTCATTCAATAATCTAGAGAGGATCGATGGATAGGATACATGGGCCCACCCAACAATTCGACACTGCTGGTACTAATCAAGTCAAAGGGTGGAGCGTTTGATTACTCAATGATAGAGCGATAATAGCTTCTGGTGTCAAAAGCATACTTGAATTATTTCTTCCCCTAAAATTTATATTTTCAAATATACTATTTAATAAATTATTTTTTATTTCTTTCTTTTATTTTACATTGTTTTCAAATTTTAGATTCAATTTACTTTTTCATCATAATTTGCATCCAAAAAAAGTCAATGTCAAAAAACCAAAAGGATTTTAACCCAATCAATTGAGCTATGTTTGTTTCTTAATTAAGATGGAGAAAAAAAAATTGGGTGAACGTAGCGTCTCTTAAATGCCCCGTCCTACCAATGTCACATCTCCTTTAAGGCCCTTCCCCCACCAATGATCATTATTAGCTCATACATGTACACTGAAGATCAAACTAAATTACTCATTTTATTTTAAGTTTAGAGCTTTGTGGGATTATGATGCACAAGGGCTACAATGATGTTAGAGAAATACGTGTATAAGTAAGGCCCTTTTTAGGTGCTATCCGTATGGTGTATGGTGAGTAATGCCATAAAGCAACAGCGCTGAGTGCAACATTTTAATACATATATACATTACATACATATTGTGTCTCTTGCTATACATATTTCTGGATTGTAAAGAAAATGGAAAAGGCCTTCAAAAAGAAGAAACAAATGATGAATTATGCCAATGATAAAAATGATAGCCAACAAGAACTAAAACGCTTCTCCCTAATCAGGACAAGTAGTGCACACACACACACACATATTGATGGACCATAGAGAGAGATGCCAAACGATGTATGAACACACACACACACACACACAAGCCAACATTCCAAAATTTCCCTTCTCCGCACAGCAGAAACTGCAGCAATAGCCGAGCTCTCCGTAGTGATTCCCACAGAAGAAATGCCTCCAAAATGCACTAATATTCTATTTGTTGGAAATAGGGTTTGGTCCACCGGGCACTTCATGATTTCTTGCTCCAATCTCCCTTGTTTTGGATTCACGATTTCCCTTCTTCCTGGCGTGGAAGATCATTGTTTCTGCGGTAGAATCTGGGTGGAGGGTTTCATGACAGGGAAGAGTGGTGGAGACCATGCTTGAAGGGTCAGCTGAGGACTTCACCAGCACTGCAAGCATGAACAAAAGGGCAGTAAATAGGAGGATTAAGCAATGGGACTTTGGTGAGATTTCAAGGTATGATGGTGACAAAGATTTGATTTTCAGCGTTGTTGTTGCCATGCAATTTCTGGAAATAGATGACCAGCTAAACCCCACCAAGAGCCCACAATAGATCAATATCCATCAAACAGACAACACTGGAAGAGGAGTGGAAATTCAGAAGAGAAAAGGAAGAAACCCCAAACCAGAAATTTAGCTTAAACATGGAAGCATTGCATAACTTTATTATTATATGGTTTTGGTGAATAATTATAAGAGAAGCTGCCAAGTGAAAGACTTTTGGTGCCATACTTCCTTTTTGGAGGAATATCTCTTAGGAAAAGAATAATATTGGCTATGTTTATTTTTATTTTTGGATGTGACTTTTGAGGTGTGTTTTTTTCAAAAATTGTTTAAATTTAAGAGATGGAAAGACAAAAAATTTAAAAAAAAAATGTAATAGTTACAATTTTTGTTTTGAAGATGGGTGAACAAAACAAGTTTTTGTATTATGCTTTTTTGATAAAATATATTCATTATGATAATTAATAAGTTGCAAATAACAACTTTTTACTATCCTTATTGGATTTGTGGGGTTCAACTGGAAGGTATAATTTCAAGAAGAATTTTTCTTAGTCCAAGATTGATTGTTTTATAGTCTACTCTTTTTTTTTTTCTTTAATTAATTTGTTCATAAACCATGATAAATATACAAAGAAAGCTGTATATTTACATTCTGAATTCTTGTACAAATGATAACTCCATTCATAGCACACAAATTTTAAACACCACGAGTCAGACAGCTTTTGTTTGTGGGCTTCATTAAACAGCCACCAATGTTCTGTCATCCTAATAAATAATATTCCTAACCACAAAATTAAAATTCATTTTTTTTTCAAGTAAAACGCATCTTATTTTTCATATTCACCCCCCCAAAAAAAGAAAAGAAACAGATTATGATTTGAAGAACGTACTTCTACAATTCTGAATTGGGGTGTACAGTCGAATTTGCACATGACTTAATTCGCATGAATTCTCACATATAATTTGTGTATGTGCAAGATCTTTTCACGGGGTACATAGTATGACTTTAATTACTTTGACCAATATTGTCTGACATTAATAATTTACTAAGAGAAAATTCGAGCTGTCCTTTTCATTGGACGCATTTGCAAAAATAAGTTGGAAAAGGAAGACAGGGCACATACCTGTGCCGCAAATTATACTTATATGTTTGGTTTCGGGAAATTAGAATGGAAAAGAAAATGAAAGAAAAAAGAAAAAAAAAATCAAAATTTCACATTTTGTTTGGTTGAAAGGATTTTAATGAAAAAGGAAATAAAATCAACGACTACTTAAAGTAGAAATCTTTTAAAATTTGAAAAAATACAATGAAAATTTGATTTAAAAAATAAAATTTAAGATTTTTTTAATAAAGAATAAGAGTTAAAATAATTTTCCTCATTTTTTTTGCAAAAAAAATAAATGTTCCCTCGTTAGACTACAATCAGAAACTTTTTCTTTATTATTTTCTTCTCTTCTATAAATTTCTATAACCAAAACAGAGAGAAGGCAAAAGCACAGTAGCACTCGCCATCATCCTTATTCCTCAAATCCACTGCAAAAATAAGCCCTTCTTATTATTATTATATTTTTTTTTTTTTTGAATTTTTGCAAACTCAATTAATTGAGTTACTAATATCAATACTCTTGAACCGTTCCCATCCAAATCTCATCTCATCCATTTCCAATGACATCGGAAAGTGTGGATGCAAATTTCTCTCTATTTTCCTTCAATCAAATTCTACACTTCTAAAAATATCACCAAACAAATTACTTTTTATTTCTCCCTCTTAATTTCACACTATTTTTAAATTTTTCTGGCAAGTTTTCCTCCATACAATTTGCATTCAAACATTTCACCTATCAATGTCAATAGTTCGCTTGTCCAGATGTTGTCTCAGTGCCACCTACTTTCAGTAAAGCAACAAAGCAACTGAGCATTGAAAAATAAAACAGGCAGGACCCAGAATACAGTGACCATTTTTCACATATAAACTCTGGTAATATTATCTGGGACTAATCATTGCCTCACCGTTTACCCAAGAAATTCATTATTCAATCCCATCTCATCCTACATTAATTATGCAATGATAACCGGCTAAGGATGTCATTACAGTGTCTAAGAAATGCCACTGACAAATTGTTGCTACAGTGATTATTTATCTATCCTCCAAATCTAATCATGCAATTTTCTCCTCAATATTTGGCAAAGTCCAATCACTTATATATCTAATGTTCTGCTCCTTATTAAGACCTGTGACAAAATTTTACTCCTGTGATGCAACCCCACAATACCTTAGCTTCATTCAATGTTTGCTCGGAGAGGACAATGATACCCCTTCTCTTTTTTCCTCCCCCACTCCCCTTCTTCCATTCCTTTCACTATTGCTCATCCCTTTTCCTAGAAAGCTTACTCTAGTGGAACAGACAGGCATACCGAAAGTTTTGAGACCTTACTTCATAGAAAATGGAAGCATAGAGGATCCAGTAGGTAACATTAATAAGTTCCTTCAGAAAATGCAAATGCGGTGCAAGGGTACAAGGATTATCCTCTGAAATGGACTTTTGTTTCTGTGAATTTTAGAAAAAAAAGAATTATAAGCTATTGCCAGTCACTTTCCCATGTTTCCCACCATTGCTTTTCCCGACCAAATAATTCAAACAGAAAAACCCACTAATTTCAGTAAAACCTCCATATTCAACATGGGAAAAAACAAGATATCACAAAATATGTCAAAAGGAGTGATACGATGAAAGAAAAAGATGGCAAAGCCTGAACACAAAGCAATAATGACGTGGTTTGAATAAGTTATGCAAGACCAATAGCTTTTTGAAATCAGAACCATAAATCTTCATAATCCCGCACGATACCTTGCTAAGTGTGATTACAACTTTTCAGCCGACAGAATGTTCCTTCCACTTGAGAAGATTGACTAACCAACTGGAATCACTTTTCTAGGCTGAGTCATAACCATTGCTCTGCTCATCTCACGCATTTTATTCTCTTCTCCATTTACTTGGTTCTCCCTTGGCAGATATGTCATCAAGATCTACGGATGATCAATGGATAATGAAGGAAGTCATGTTCTATCTCCGTTTTCCCCATCAAAATACGAAATAACCCATTCAGCTTATTATCCTTGGTTAAAAAACCTTGACCAGGAAAAACGTTTGCAAATTCGTGTACCTCTCTTAATTTTTAATAAATTGGCAAATCCTGGCTGCATATGGTCAGGCTCTGATCTAGGACTATTGATCTCTCCAATATAATAAAATGAACTCTATTTGTGAGGTTAACCGAAGGGGATTATGCAGTATGATGAATCGCACAAAAGTTATAGGAAAAAATCGCTATTTTATAGGAAATACAACACTCAAAAAAGGAACTAAACGGTGCTCAGCACAAACACAAAATGAGGTTCTCCAAAGAATATTGTAGCTACTCATAAATGCAAAAGACATCTGTTGTTGGCACAGTTACATGAAAGAGAATCTAAGCCAATAATCACAACAAAAATTACATTATGCATCAATGCAAGAACCATCAATGGCCAATGCCAAAATTTTCTAATAAATTTCATCATATCTCAACAGACAACTAGGGTTTTTTTATTTATTTCTTACTTTAGCCGTAAGGAGTTCCTTATTCCAGAGTAGATTAGGCCCAAGGACCTTCCAATCAAGCATACTAGGAAGAACGTGATGGCATCACTGACTTTAGCAACAACTGTTCTTACAAACGGCATGGTGATATCAGCCAGTTCAAGGAAGAGACTGAAGTAGTACCTCCTGCAACAGAAAATCAGGTATTGACTTTTAAGTTGAGATTTCTAGAGCTTGGTTTCTTATAGCTGCAATAGTAAGAGCATGAAGAAGTAGAGAATCAGATAAGTTACGGAAACTGTTATAAACAAATATCAATTGATAAACTGTTTGATTGCAAAGGATTCCAAGATTCAGATGCAAGAACAAGAAATGATTGACACAATCAGATCAAAAGCTAGTCAGCAATCCTATTGTCTCAACATCCCAAAGCACCTCCCACATAATAAAACTAAATAATTATATGTCCTTGTCATACCTATTCATACAAATTGCTCTCTTGATAACTTACAGACAGAGGATCAGATGAACTATGTTCTTAACTATAACTCTATAAGCCTGGAAATTCATGGGAGGAAAAGTAATGGTATAATGCTGCTACTTCAACAACTTATGGACAGATAATGAATTATCTTATTTGCCTCTAAGTGCCAAACAATCAAGTTTACTAGGATACCCTTCCAAGTAAAATCAGATTTAATTTCCTGTGTTAAACTTGCGAACGATTTATTAATCATAAAAACTCGAAGCATTTGCAAGGACAACCAGGACAGGTTCATAAATTCAGCTAGAAGAGAACATCCAGCCCCACGTACTGAACTTATGTGATCACATGAACTGCAATGCTTAACGGAAAAACTTAGAAATTCAACAGAAATGGCTTGATCAGGATGGTTTAGGATGCAACTGGTTACATAAATAATTAATACGATCAATAATGATGGGAATCTATGTATGCAGGATCAAATAACAAGACTTGCAGTATTTTAAGGGAGAAACAAAGATTGAAAAAGTGGAAGGAGTAGAATATACCACCCACTCAAGGCCCTTAATTCTTTCGTCCTTTTAACTGGTATAGAGATGTGGTTGATCTCAACAAGACGCAGGGATGATGACAAGGATCCTGATTGCCTAAAACTAAGCTTCTTCCACCAGCCAAAATTATTAGCATTGCTACTGCTGAACTTCTCAATGAGTTGGGTGTGAAGTGTGCAAACGTCAAACTGATCTTCATACATAGATACCACTGCCTCCATGTTTTGATGCAACCACTGGTGCAGTGCTACCTGTTAACCATAGATCCCTTGCCATTCATAATTTACCAAAAAGCTAAATTTGCAGAAATACTGTTTTGAAGTAATTGTAACACCTCACCATCCTATATAGATTGAATTCCACTCTACACTTCTACGAACATCAATTCCCGTCCTAAACACAAGCTAATTAAGAGATCTTATCTTCCTGGTTTCACTACAAGCATCCCACACTACTAATCAAGTATTGTCCCAGTTCCAAGTCTCCGGAGTACAAAGAAAGTAAAAATTGTAAAGAAATTATGTCCAAAAATAATTTACAAAGCAAAGTTAAGTTCTAAATGGATACAAAATCATGCTTCTGAGGATATGATTTGTTCTGTCATGCATGGAACAACTCTAAAAGAATTACTGCCTAAATAAAATATGTTGTGAAAGCATTTTAAAACAGTTTCTTTCTCTTCCCACATTTTAGAGAGAATGAGGATCAAGAATATGATTTTATCTTGAACAGCATGTTGAGAATTGAGAATCGCAGCATATGCTGTAATCAGGGCAAATAGCTCACAAACCAAACTGAGGAAAAAAAGGTGAAGTCAGACCTCATTGCGCAATCTCTGAAGTGCTCTAGTGGACAGGGTGCACAAGCTTAAACCAAGGTTGTTCATTTCATTAGACAAGCTACTATCCACAGATATAAGCTCCAAATACATGCTTGCAATGCCATCAGCTAATGTGATCAACAAGTCTTCTAATATCGTTATCCCATGCTGAATATAAAAACTACCATTATAATAGCCACCTTTCCTGTCAAATGCCGCCCAGTGGATATAATCAGAGCATGGTTCAATAATGTTTGTACAATGTAAATAAACTGAAGTATTTAGCATAGCATTTCCAAAATTATGTCATTTGGCCACTAAGATCTTATTTTGACACTATAGTGGAGAATCCAAAAGCTTTCATAACAAGTAATTCATTGCACCAATTACGCTTCTGCTTATATTATGAATATTCCTTTTCAAGCATATACTTTGAAATTCTGGCTTTCTTATTCTGACATTACTTCTAAAAGAAGCATGCAAGCAAGGTTTCGGATAAATTTTGCAGCCACAAAGCAGAAAACCAGTTGACATAAAAACATAAAGATGCACACTTCAAAACTGCCAGTGATAGAATTTACAAGTTGTTTTACCTGGAATAACCAAATCTAAGGGCATATACCAACTCTGCGTAGAGATTCTCCTTGCCAGACTTTCTAATATTTTGAATTATGCTTTCATATCCATTTAATTTACTTCCCACCAAAGAAAAAAGTTCCTGACAGAGACAATATAAAGCAAAGTGATAGTTATGCATAAGATATAGACATGCATATATATCTTTCAAGCTCACTGATGTAACTAGTAACAGCAATATTAGGTAGAGTTGTTCAGTAGGTAACATGCCTTGTCAGGTTTTCTGGAGATAAAGCACAGCTCCTCTTCCAGCCATGTAATGCAAAGAGGTCGGCAGCAGTTTTGAATAATTTCAGCAAAGACACCAAGAAATTCACTTGTTGACTTTGCAGAAGAGTTTGGAGAGATATTTGCCACCTGAAGTAGAGAACTGTAAATCTCTAATTCATGCAAAAACAACAAAAATTAACAAGTAAAATTTTCAGCACTCTAAATGAGCACCTTCTACCTTGATTTCTTTTTTTTAAAAAAAAAAAAGATTAAGCTCCATTTATGAATAGAGAAAGTTACTGTTTTCCTAATAGAACATCAATGACAATAAAACAATTTTAAATCAACACCACACACAAACAGCCTGCCTCTTTATTAAGCCACTGGAATGACGCCCACAGCAATCTTATTCTAGGACCTTCAGCAACAGCACACAAACTTGAAGGTTGTTTTGCAAGGTTTTGTCCAGATTGGCCAACTCTTTCACTTAAATTTACTCCCTTTTTAATTGCACATAAGGAATCCATAAGCTTTCCTTTCACAACATCCCAGGCAAACTGTAAGCAAACCTCATCATCATTTGTCCTTGCACTGTAATTAAGCAAAACAACATATTAAAGAAGGAACCAGCATATTCAATCCCATGCATAGGGCTGTTTCTATCTTCAATACATGGCGATATTTGTCAAGCCATAACCATATTTTACCCACTAACCTTCCTTACCTACCCGAGGAAGAGTTTTCAGGGACCACATCAACAAGGGACGTGCTGGTTGGAGTGTTATAATGAGGCTTCTCAGGACGAATTACTCCAGCCATATAAGTAAGGGTTATGCTTGCTAAAAGTAGGACTTGATCCACAACAGGTATCCAGTCAGAAATAACTGCACCATCACCATTGGCCATGGCAGTCCAGCAACGACACCTAACAGGAGTATCCAGTCTTGGACTTCTGTTCAGGATGCTTAAGTGAGGAACAATGAGTTTGTCAGTCTTCCATTGTTTAGTCTTGTTGATTTTATGGATTCCACAATTGAAGCTTCTAACAAAAGTATACAAAAACAAGGTGTTATTCTGAGGCCAAAACAGTGTCTGCACTTGAAGACACTTAAGCAATCAATAAAAAATTAAATATTCACACCTAGAAATCATCTATGGGTGCAGATGCGGCAGTGTGTATAGTATATTATCATGGGAAAACAGCTTTACACAAGCAAATCCATATACATAAGAAGGGAAACATATGCAATTGAGATGGAACTGAAGCAATATAGAAGATTCTATTACATGAGAAGAAGAACAATCAACATTTCAAATTGACGTTGCAGATTAAAAAAAACCTTTGTGCTCGGAGATGCGAAGTTTGTACTAAAAAGAATTGCTCTTCGGAGAAATATGCATGAACTTGTGGCTTGATATTAGACGGAATGGCAACATATTCTGCCATCAGAGGGCCTTTCACTACTGATCAGCACATTCCATGATTCATGCACATTGTGGGAAATGCTTAGTTTCCACAGCTTTCAAAAAATTAGCACCTAAAAATTTATCAAGAAACAGATTGCATTAATGAACCAGAAAAAGCTTTTATCTACATAAAATAATGCCGCTCATGCAATAAAAAATGTCTCAGAAATTTTTTTTCAGTAAATGATCAGACAATCCAAAAATGCCAGCATTTTAAGCTGTAATGCTAATAATTTCCTGAAAACACTCACCCATGCTCAAGTAAACATTGGTTAGTAGAAAAAACTCAAATATCCTGCTTACACAGAGGTGGCTGCCCATTCAGGCATTTGCTGCCCCAAAGCAAGCAAAAAACTGTCAAAAATTTCGCCATGCTACAGCTAAACAGAAGACAAAAAAGGCACAGAAAACAGGAGGTATCAAGTACTCCAGCAAGTTTCTTACATCATTCCACAACACTCAAAAGCAAACAAACATTTGCCAAACGCGTCCCATAAATAAAAACACAATCCCAAACATTATCAAATCTCAATCATGTTATGGATAATAGAGTAGAAATTCCACCAAGCACGGTCACGTTAGCAATGTAGGAGAACTGAATTTATTGGGCACATTCAACTTTCCAGCTCTCATTACCGACACCAGAATAAAAGCACCGCTGCACAAACCGAATTTGCACTCCTCACCACAACATAAGAACTCTAACCCCACAAATTTAAGCAATAACAAGTTACACCACCAGCTGGAGTTCTTGAACTTTGACCAAAAATGTAAGTCACATTACACAAGCAACTCAGCTATGCATTTAACACGAGCATCTAAATACCCAAAACAACAAACTTCAGAGATGGAAGCAATTCCCAAAAATCTGCACACAGCTTCGACGAATTTCGATTTGCCAACATTACTGCTATCGACAATATATTCACATAGCCGGTGAACGAGGGTTTACGTAGCGAAATTTGAATCGTTAACACGTAAACCCTAGATTCAAGGCAACAAATGAAAAATAACCCAAGGGCCGAAGCGGCAGAGGAGATTAGGATTGAATATGTGCGAACCTGGTTTTGCACGTGGAACTCTCCTCCCGCAGAAAAGGAAATCAACGGACAAATTAGAGGCTATCCAAACCCGAAATCACAAACGTCACAGCTTCGCAGACGGCCTGACACATGTATAAAATGGGTTTGGCCTTCATTGTGTTGGGCTTCCAACGATCAGACGGGACCAAATTTCTGCCTGGATAATTGATCCAAACATAATAAATTAAACATAACCTTTCTCTGATTGGTCACCGGGGGGTGGTGGCGCAGTTGGCTAGCGCGTAGGTCTCATAGCTTCTGAGTGATCCTGAGGTCGAGAGTTCGAGCCTCTCTCACCCCATTAAAAGGTTTTTATGCTCCATCTTCCCATTTTACCCTCAAGAGCCCTCAAGAGCTATGGTCGCGCAGAAAGAACTCGTATGTGAAACTCCTATATTACAGCAATGAAGAAAACTGGTGACAGAAATCAGAATAAGCAAACCTCGTTCTTGTTCGGCCGACAAAATCCAACAGCGGAATTGATTGAAAGAATTAACAATACTATAAGCATACGTCGCTCTCGTTCCATCGACGAAACCAACTACAATGTCAACTATTTTCAGATATTTTGGACGATGATTTCACAAACCACAACCCAAAGTTCCAGCGATTTCATCGATTGATAATTTCATCGAACTGAAGCGCGGCAGAACGAACGGCTTGAACATGAAATTAGGGCTGCGTTTGGAAAAGTTTATGCACGTTGTTAGACTATCTGGTTCTCCCCGCGCGTGAACGGTTCAATTTCGGCGCCAAAAAACCAAAAGACATGTGAGTTGTTCAATTTAGAACCAAAAAACCATAATTTCACATTTCATGGACTCAAGAATGAGTTTAGGCACAAAAGTGAAGAGGCGAAAAGGAAAAGGAGAAACGCAGAAGCAAGGTACCCCTGCACCAATTTGAAATCTGTCATTGATTTCAATCCTGTAGAAGTTCCTTCAAATTTTGACATGATGATCTCTCCATGTTACATCTACTACAATTTGTGTCATTTAATTCATCCAGTTCACACAATCTTCATCACATATACACGTCCTAGAAAGCATTATCAAACCTGTTTAACATAGCTCTGTTGTGGAGAAAATGCTTGCCCATGGTATGAGCTTGACCTGAAGCAAAGTCGGATTTGGCAAAGGATTTTCTTGGTTTGTAATTTATTGTTTTATGCCATTGATCTCAACGAGTTCAAACTCAAGGCAGTGCAGGTGACCAATCCATGGAATCCAAAAGAAAACAATATCCCAATGAAGAAATATGTCGGCAGAATAAGGTGTACCGAGGAAGGCATGCTGAATCCCGTGTTGAGAAATGTAGAGAAGAGATGAGATATAAGGAAGAGCAATCATCTCAAATGGAACATGTGAATTACAATTGTGATGAATTTGAGGTCATTAGGAGAGAATGTGCCGTGGAACATCCAACTATGTGAAATGAAATGATGAAAACGCAAATTTTGAGGGATTTAAAGATATTGCACATGGAAAGACACATTCCTTATTTGCACGATTACATTGTTACATCAAATACTTGTGGTCAATAAGCAACACATCAAACACAATTTCTTGATAACTAGAAGCACAACCAACATCAAAATCTACAACCAACAATTAATCCTTAGTTAGTAACCAAAAAAAAGGGTCATCATCATCGGCAAGCTTTGGCACTAAGGATGAGGCTTCAGAGATTGCAAAATCAGCAACGGAGGATGCAGCGTCTGAAACACCCTTGACAGGGGATACCGTGGATGAAGCTGCAGACGTTGTAGAATCAGCAACTGAGGATGTAGTGTCTGAAACACCCTTGACTCTGGATAAAAAGAAAAGCAATCATCTCCAATGACAAATGTCGTGGATTACAATGAATTTAAGGTCATCAAGAGAGAATGTACCATGGAACATTCAACTCTATGAAATGAAATGGTGAAAATGCTAATTTTGCGGAATTTAAAGATATCGCACATGGAAAGACACGTTCCTTGTTTGCACAATTATACTAGTACATCAAATCCTTGTGATCAATAGGTAGCACATCAAACGTAATTTCTTGATAACTAGAGCACAACCAGCATCAAAATCAACAACCAACAAGCAATCCTTACTTAGTAACCCAAAAAAAGGGTCATCATCATCGGCAGGCTTTGGCACTGAGGATGAGGCTTCAGAGATTGCAGAATCAGCAACTAAGGATGCAGTGTCTGAAACACCCTTGACTGTGGATACCGAGGATGAGGCCGCAGATATTGTAGAATCAGCAACCGAGGATGCTATGTCTGAAACATCCTTGACTATGGATACCGAGGATGAGGCCGCAGAAATTGCAGAATCAGCAACTGAAGATGCGACCTCTGAAACTCCCTTAATTGTGGACACCGAGGATGAGGCTGCAGAGATTGCAGAATCAGCAATTGGAGATGCAGTTTCTGAAACACCCTTGACTGTGGATATGCCCAGTGAAGCACTCTTGGAAAGTAGTCCTTTGGCTACCATAACTTCCCGGGATAATTGCTTTTTGGCTAGTCCAGCCTTCTCCAACACCTCCTCCTGCAGATGCACCACTCCATGTTAGGATACTTATTATTCTGGAAGAGATTAATCCATTGCCCTCATTTACAACCAAGACAGGTATATGCCTGGAATTCTGGTACTAGCTTCTATGGCTCAGCTTGCAGTCTGCCAATTATGCTCAGAAACTCGCCCACAGAGGATTCAATACGCTGGGCGAGCGCTTCTCCCACTGCCTTACCCAAGAAAAATACGTCTAGAACAGTTCTGAACTCATTCTCGCCTGCAAAACAGAGTGCTTTCGTTGATTAAGAATGTCATAATGGAAGAAACAGTGGACCTGATGTAATATTGTGATTGGTTCTGAATTTGGGGGAAAAAAATGTCATTTTTAACGATATAATTTCTTATTCACAATTAATCCAGCTTGTGTCGTGCATCTGTTGAGTTCAATTTCCACTCCACCGACAAATTAAAACACAGCACAAAGCAATTCCAATCTCAAGATTTTGAATTCGGATAAAACTGGACAACAGGACTAAGTTTCACATTTAAAACGCCGAGGAGCACAAAACAACACAAAAACGGTTTTAAAAAAAGGGAGACAAGACAAGACAGAACAGCTCACCAATTTCAGAAATAACGGACACAGAAACTAAAAGCATTAAAGAACAATCAATTACCCGAATCACCAGTGCTGCTACATCTCAAACTGATCCTCCGAAGTTTGAGCAATCCAGAAGACATCGGATTCAGATTCGAGGGAAACAAGGCTCCGTCACGCGAGGCAGTTCGGGTAACTGAGCGACGGATTACCGTTGGGACGCGCGGAGTTGAGAGTACCGAGCAGGATTGCAGGGGTGCCGGCATTCCCCACCCCATTTCTCTCCTTCTTCTCTTTGGCTTTCTGCTGCTGCCTCGTCTCTTTCTTGTCTTCCTCTGTAGTTGTACTGAAGGGAAAGGATCAACTGCAATTAATTCTTTGTCGCCGCGTTTGGCTGTCGGGGAATTTTCATGCGTTATTTTTTCTCTCTCTCTTTTTTTTTGTTCAACCCTTTTTTTCATTTTTGTTTTGAATTTTGATCATTACGTGAGTGTTGAATGGTCTAAAGCGATATTGGATAGTAATTCATATAATATATTCATTGAGTATTGATAGTTGATCTGTATGTTATTTAATAAATTCAGTAAATGTTGTAAAGATTTTTTAAAATAAAATTAACATATAAACATGAGTTTAGAGGGAGAAAAAAAATAGATCAAATTTTTTTGAGATATTTTTTCTTCAAATAAGAACTAAATAAACATTTTTAGAGATAAATAAAGATAGATTGTAATTCAATCACACCCCGTTATTTTTTATACAACTAAAAAAGATTGTTTTATACGCAATCAATTAGGTTTTGTTTGAATATCAATTACCGTGTCGAAGAAAATTGGTGTACAAATTCGAAAATAGTTGTACATAAAATAGAGAAATAAATAAAAGTAATTATTTTGTTGGTACATTTCTGCTATTGGACTATTCCGAAATCTGTTGATTTTTCTTGATTATCTTGTTCTGATATTCGGGGAGAATGTGCCAGGGAACATCCAACTCAGCGAAATGTAATGGTGGGATTTAAACATATTGCACAAGTAAAGACACATTCCTTATTTGCACGATTATATTGTAACATCAAATCCTTGTGATCACAAAGCAGCACATCAAACATAATTTCTTGTTAATTGAAAGCACAACCAGCATCAGAATCTACAGCCAACAATCAATTCTTACTTAACAACCCAAAAAAAGGGTCATCATCATCGGCGGGCTTTGGCATTGAGGATGAGGCTCCAGATATTGCAGAATCAACAACTGAGGAAGCGGTGTCTGAAACACCCTTGACTGTAGATACCGTGGATGAGGCTGCAGACATTGCAGAATCAGCCATCGCGGATGCAGTGTCTGAAACACCCTTGACTGCGGATACTGAGGATGAGGCTGCAGACATTGCAGAATCGGCCACTGAAGATGCGGTGTCTGAAACTGAAACATCCTTGACTGTGGATATACCCAAAGAAGCAGTCTTGGAAAGTAGTCCTTTGGCTACCATAACTTCCCTGGATGCTTGCTCTTTGGCTAGTCCAGCCTTCTCCAACACCTCCTCCTGCAGATCCATCACTTCATGTTAGGATACTTAGAATTCTGCAAGAGACTAATCTATTACTCTCATTTACAACAAGACAGGTATATGCATGCCTGGAATTCTAATACTAGCTTCCGTTGCTCAGCTTGCAGTCTGCCAATTATGCTCAGAAACTCGCCCACAGAGGACTCGACACGCAGGGTGAGCGCTTCTCCCACAGCCTTCCCCAAGAAAAATGCGTCTAGAACAGTCCTGAACTCATTCTCACCTGCAAAGCAGAGTGTTTTCGTTGGTTAAGACTGTAATAATGGAAGAGAGGGGACTTGACGTAATATTGTGATTGGTTCTGAATTCAAGTGACGCAATGTCATTATTAACGATGTAATTTCTTTTTCACAATTAATCCAGCTTGTGCCGTGCAGATGTTGATTTCAATTTCCCCTCTACCGACAAGTTAAAACACAGTACAAATGCAATTCCAATCTCAAGATTTTGAATTCGGAAAAAATTGAACAACAGGACTAAGTTCGCATTGGAGACACCAAAGAGCACAAAACAACACAAAAACCCTGAAAAAAGGGGGACAAGAGAGAACAACTCAACCATTGCAGAAATAACACATACCGAAATTAAAAGCACTAAAGAAAAATCGGTTACCCGAATCACCAGTGCTGTTACATCTCAAACTGATCCTCGGATGTTTGAGCAATCCAGAAGATACAGGCTTCAGATTCGAGGGAAACAAGGCTCCGTCACGCGAGGAAAGTCGAGTAACCGAGCAGCGGATTACCGTTGGGAGGCAAGGAGTTGAGAGAACTGAGCAGGACTGCTGGGTCGCCGGCATTACCCACCCCATTTCTCCTTTCGTTTGCTTCTCCTTCTTCCCTTTTGCTTTCTGCTGCCGCCTCTTCTCTTTCCTTCCTCCCTCTGAAGTTGTGCTGAAAGGAGGCGTTTGGCTGTCGGGGGATTTTCATTTTTACTATTATTTTGATGATTGTGTGGGTATTGAATAGTTATGGTGTGATAGGATAATAATTTCTTGTTATACAATTTTGTAACAAAAAAAATTAGGGTAAATTTTTTAAAGATTTTTTAAAATAAAATTCACGTACACACAAGAGATTAGAGGGAGAAAATAAATAGATCATATTTTTTTTTAAGATATTATTTTCTCCAAATAAGAAATAATTAAACATTTCTTAGAGATAAATAAAGATAGAATGTAATTCAATCACACCATTGTTTTTCTTTTATACAAGTAGAAAAGAATGTTTCATATGTAATCTGCAAGGTTTTGTTTGGATATAAATTATAATGTCGAAGAAACTTGATGTGCAAAATTAATAATTGTTACACATAAAATTGAGAAATAAATAAAAGAAATTCTTTTGTTGGTTCGGTGCAGATTTTGATAGGCAGGAAATAGATGATAATTTGTTTCCTAATACAGCATTGTCTTTATTTAAAATATACTTATATAGGCTATGGTTGGTAAAGAAGTTTTGGAGTTGTGTTTGGAGGAAATTATATCAAAATAAATAATATATTTTGTTGTAAGTTTTGGATAAGATGCAAATCTTGATTTAGATTTGTTTATGAATAAAAAATATAAGAAAGATTAAATTATTTGACTGTATTAAAAATAATGATTAATTTTTAAAATATAAATAAATATTAATACGAGTATATATATATAATATATATTCATGTATTTGATTATAAACTCTTTTAATGATTAAAAAAACTAACTAGTCAATTATATATGCAAAAATATGAAATTTAAAATTAGATTTACATAAAAATTTTGTTAAAACGTATAATTGTTAGTGTGAAATTTGATAAAAATGTGTGATGGGTGAGAATTGAGTTCGTGGCAATTTTTATTTGTAGCAAGATCAACAAATAATTGAATAGTTTAGAATAAAATTTTAAAAATTACAATAATAACAATATGTTGTAGATTGTAGAAGTTAAAAAATTACAATAATAATATGTTGTAGATTCCAGAAGTTAAAAATTTACAACAATAATATGTTTTAGATAACAATGTTCAAAATTCATTAGAAAAATTACATTCTTTCAAGTATTCTTTAAACTATTTTCTAAATTGCAAGAGTGTGTTCAAAACATACTTATTTACAAAATTATGTAAATTCTTTCTTTAATTTAAATCAACATGTACGAACGTACACAACCTACCAAAATAAAAAATTAAAAAAATAAAAAAATACAGTCGTCACCGCCACGTCACTCTTTCCTTTCCCAATTCCGATACGTTTTTTTATTTCGCTAGACTTTCCCGTATAAATACCACGAATTCACTTTTTCCTTTACTTCTTTCGGTTTTCCCCTCTTTATATTTTACGGTTTTGCGTAGCGAAGCTACAGGAAAAATATACATCCGCCCGCGGAGGATTCGCCTAGGGTTTATCGGAGAGACAAAGAGGAGTGGAAGATGGCCCAGCAATCGTTGATCTACAGTTTCGTGGCGCGTGGCACCGTGATCCTCGCGGAGTACACTGAGTTCACCGGCAACTTCACGGGAATCGCCGCGCAGTGCCTTCAGAAACTCCCGGCCACCAACAACAAGTTCACCTACAACTGCGATGGCCATACCTTCAATTACCTCGTCGAGGATGGATACAGTAAGCGCCGACGTTTCTGATCTGGCTGTTCCTTTGTGTGATCCGTTTCTTCTATCGGATTGTTCCGAAATCTGTTGTTTTTCTTGATGATCTTGTTCTGATATTCGAGGAGAACCTTTTTTGTTATGTGATTTCGCTTCGTTGTGGCTTGAGGTCAGATCTTAGTTTACTGTGACTAGCTTCTGTTGACTAGATATGGAATTAACTGATGCGACAGAGGTTTTAAAGTTGTAAGATCTTATTTTATTTTGTGTTACTTTGTAAAACATATTCTTATGATATTTAAATGAACCAAATCTCGTAAAGCGGTACACATGCGAACCGGTACATCCCCGAGCATTGGGTATTCAAAGCATCTTTTCATGTTTTACTTGGGGAATAAGCCTCGTAGATTTCATCTAGTTAAGAGGCTTGGCGTATTCTAATGCATTTATAGTGGTATCTGTGATTTCTCGATTCAGATCAATGCAGTTTTGTCGTACAGAGTTTAAAGAGGACATTTCACTAATTAATCTCTGTAGGGTCTACTCTTTTTGTCCTTCAATGCAACTTATGATGTTCAGGATCTGCATTGGATTTTTGAGGTCTCATGCAATTCTTATAAACAATGTTGGGCACCCCACTCTTTGTTGTTGGTTGACTTAGTCTTTTACCTGCATGCTGTTTCTGTCTTATGAGGGTTCTTGTCATCAAGCTAATTAATCATGCATATGCCAATCAAATGTTTTTGGATTGCAATTATCTTATGTTTTCTGCATTTTGTACTTTGCCAGATGTCATGCGTGGATTTGTTTGTGAAGTGCTTTCCTTCTATAATTTTACATTGAATTGCTGTAAGATGTATGAGCTATATTAATTAATGCAAAATGATCCAGTGTTTGAATTTCGTCCAACTCCTATAGCATACATCCAATATTTTACTCTAAAATGTGTGTTTATTACTCGTCCCTCTTGTTGCAAGATACCTGCTACCAAGATGCTCTTTACACAGTATCTCGTAGCTTCTTGACTTTCCCATTGTAGTATAATGATTAGTATTATCCAATGACAGCATATTGTGTTGTGGCTGTTGAATCTGTTGGAAGGCAGCTTCCTATTGCATTTCTTGAGCGAATTAAAGATGAGTTTACAAAGAAATATGGTGGAGGAAGGGCTGCTACAGCTGTTGCCAAAAGCCTGAATAGAGAATTTGGGTAATGTTCTTAGTTCTCATTTTGCTTTATTGCATCCTGATTTATAATTTCTTAGTGAACTATATTGACCTTTTTTGGAACAATTACATTAACTTAGGCCCAAATTGAAGGAGCAAATGCAATATTGTGTGGATCATCCAGAGGAGATCAGTAAGCTATCAAAGGTGAAAGCTCAGGTTTCAGAAGTTAAAGGGGTGATGATGGAAAACATTGAGAAGGTAAATCAATTTTGTCTTGTTCATTTATTATTTTCTCTGGACAATATTCCGAATTCAACCTTAGGATGTCCAATGAGTTTAATTGATCTGTAAATGGATTTTTATTTCCTCACAGGTTCTTGATCGTGGAGAAAAAATTGAACTTCTGGTGGATAAAACAGAGAATCTTCGCTCTCAGGTCTGCTATTGGTTTTTACTTTCATCATCTTTAGCGATGGATTATAAAATATGGATCTCTTGTATTTGCCCACTGAATATCTGCATGTACTGTCTTTGTTATTTATGTATTTCATGTTAATAGAAATGACCTAAAACTATGCATACTGTTCAAGTCAAGAAGACTAGTTATGCTAGAATGTCAAGTGCTAGAATTCTTCTTCCTGCATTTGTTTGGCCTTCATTGTGTTTGGGCTTTTCAGATGGTTGGGTGTTTGATTGTTGACAGCCTGAATAGCTAATTGCTAATTCATCTGCTAGTCATTTATATGATTTTGTATGTGACTCTTTTCTTTCTTCCGGATGTCTTTGTTTCATGGGATATTTTGTTCAGTCTATTATTGTCACCATGCGGGTTCCTTTGATATCATATTGTAATCTTTTGTAATGCACCTAATGCTTTTACCTAAATTAATCTTTGATATGCTGCTGTTTTTCGTTACAGGCACAAGATTTTAGGACACAAGGAACCAAGATGAGGAGAAAGATGTGGTTGCAGAATATGAAGATAAAGCTGATCGTTCTTGCCATTATCGTTGCCTTGATCCTAATTATTGTTTTATCCGTCTGTCATGGATTCAAATGCCATTAGTGCGTTGTTGCATTGATTATCATCCTCAATGGATCGCTTCATCATTCCACATTGTTTGCCCTATATTTTTTGTTGAGACTTTCGCTAGAATCTGTACTTTGTGAGATGATATTTGTATAGTTTTGTATTTCTTAAATCACCTGAATATATTGTTGGTAATGAAGGATGAAACGCTGATGTTTTTGTTACTTTATGCTCCTACGTATTGTTTGGCATAAACCAAGAAGGATAGAAGCTCTGATGGGGTTATATGAAATATTTACCTGAAGAAAGATTTACTGGTGGCCGTGGAGAAACATCATATTCTTGAACAAATTTGTAGAAGCAATATTAGATTCTGTAATGAATCATGTATGTATTTTTCTAGTGAATTATGAGGTTAGGTTAGAAGTTAGAAAATTATTATTACTTATATATTTAATATGTAATAATGATTTAGTGATGTAATGTTATATAGGTTAATAAAGTAATAAAAAAAATGAATTTGTATAGAAAAATTATAAGTAAAGTTGTTGATTTAATTATTAGTAAGTATAGTAATAAAAAAATAATTAATTAGTTATAAAAAATAAAAGAAGGAAAATTCTGAATAAAAATTGTATGAAAAAATATTTGATTTGTAAGAATTTTAGGCGGTGACACGTAGTATAGAATTTAAACAAACAAAGCCAAAAAATTAATCATGCTTTATAATGGGTTTAGTCCAATTCTTTGAAAATTAGGTCTAAGAACTCTCTTATTTGATGCGTATAAGAACGCTATGTACTATATCCACTTCCTTCATGTGGTGTGGGGGCCTCACCCAAGGCCAACTCTCTCACATTATTGTCAATCGACTTTCTTTGAGTTCTTGGGAGTTTCATTCTTTAGGCATCAACTATATAAACCAAGTGGGTCAATTACTTCGAGCATTGACACATGTATCTTATTGGCATCAATTGTATAGACTTCTTGGGACAACTATTTTGAATGTTCACACATGGGTCTTATTTTGATATTACTCTGTCCAGTTACCATACATAAGTTCTAATTTGAGGTTACTCTGTCACAGCCAATCCAATTTTTATGAAAAACGAAGAAAACAAACAAATAATGTCATGCTAGGAGTATATGACTACATCCACAAATAACCATAGACAGAAAACATCAACCCACAGATGAGCCAATTCGACTTTTTGAAAATGGAGTCCCGATTGCTGGGCAAATGATGACCTCATTGTCAGACCTAAAGATCCCAACTCAATACCAATCCATATATAAACATCGGCTGCCTTCATTCGGATCATTATCCAGGCATATCTTACGATTATGCAGTGGATCTTCAAGAACTCCCTGCACTAATTCATTTGCAAACATTTTAAAACCACTTACCCTATGTAAAACAAGACTAAGACTGCAATCTACAACCCAACTGATCCCCAACTAATTAGACGACCCTTATTAATAATTGGCTGTTGGGGTTGTAATAACACACGCAACACTTTAGTCTTGCATCAACTCTCAGTGGGTCCAGCTTTCAATCAATGGTGGCTACTACAGGCCAATCAATTCCTTGTTTTGGCATTTCTTAGGACCCCTTAAATCACTCTATCCTAACTTAAGTCACATTTGAAAATCCCAAGACGTGAGATCCTAAAATTGGTCGCAACTGTTCCGGCGCAACTTTGATTTTTTAAAAATGGCTATTTAATAAGTCGTAGTGTTCATATATGTGTGTGTTTAGATTTGTGGTAATGAGTTTGAACCGGAAAATTTTAGGGTCATTGGAACTTCACCTTCTCAAATTTCGTTTTTAACTTGATTTCTTATTAGAATTGCTTCTTGTATTCTTCCACTTTCTGTTTCTTTTCCATACTCTTCTCAGCTCAAAATAAGGAATTATAGTTTGGCTAAAATTAACATTAATGACAGTTCAGAATATTGACTGACTACAAATGATATTGTCACATAATATTTATGCGATTGTGTAGTTGTTAAAATCCTAGGCAATGTGATAACAATTGGCAAATCATTGTTAACACTATTCATCCGACCATGTAGTTCTTAAAATTTAAAATCCTAAGCAATGAGATGACAATTGACAAATCATTTTTAATAGAACAATAAGATTGAAAAGCAAACAATCATTATAGCAGCAGCTAAAGATGTCTGTTGTTATAGCATTGCTTTCTTGAAGTCCCGCAATCTAATATCTTCAAAAGTGAAGTGCCATTCAACCAAACATTTTGAGTGAAATTGACCCATAACTTAGGCTATGCATGTGAGAGAGATTTTTGTTGGAGATGATGTTTAATATAAATTATATTTAGATGAGTAGTATAATTAGAAAAAATATTTTACTGAAATGAATAATATAATTTATTTTAATATATATTTAAAATATATAATAATAATTGAATGACTTAATGATATATAAAAATAATAATTAAATTTTAACATATAAATAAATATATATATGTGTGTGAATATGTATGATATATAAAAATATTAATTTGATTGTTAATAAGTGTCATAATTAATTAATAATATGTATAAGATAGAAAAAATTTAAATTTAAATTTATATGAATGTTTTGTGGAATTATATGTTTGGTAGTATAAAATTTAAGAGAATGTGTTAAAAACTGGATTTCAAACATAACCTCAGTATCGTTTTGTGGACTTAACACAATGACGACACCAACTTTTAAGAAAATCATCTTTCAACAAGAGTGATGCAAATTCATAACACGGATTCATGTTTATAGTACCCATTGTTTTCTATCTATATTTATACCACATACATAGAGAGAGAGAGAGAGAGAGAGAGAGAGAGAGCGAGATACACTGGCAATTAACAAGTGATGTTCGTTCAAAGCTGTTACCTCAAAAGGGAAAGTAAGAGTTCAAAGCCTAGAATAACGCAAGTACTCCATTTATTCTGAAATTAACAGAGCAAATTAAATAATTAAGGCCATGTTTGTTCTAGCAATGAAATTATAACCGAACTTTTCATCAATAGAAATGACTCCATGATCATCAAGAAAGCTCGATTTTTACACAAGTTTGAATAGAATTAAAAAAAATTTAACTTGTCCTTCGGAATACTATATCATATTTTTAACTAAACAAAATATTATGAAACCAAAATGACAGTACATGGAACAGAAGATACAGAAGAATGGGAGAGGAGAATTATAGCACAAGAAATTGGTTGCTTGCTCTTGCCTCTATAAAATCATCATCTGAAAACAAAGCTTGTTCACATATAGGAACAAAAACCAAAGCCAACTACAAAGTGCTAACAAACAATCCTCAACAGAGTAAGCTACGATTTAAGGAATTGTAAACAAACTTTGGACATAAGCAACACCTGAGGCCAAGGCAAACACTTTCCTGAGCGAAACCAGAACCCAACTCTCAACTATGCTTGGTTGCCACCACCTCTTGGCCGACCGCCCATCCTTCCACGCCCTCGGCCATATCCTCTGCCACCACCTCCACCTCTGCCTCTTCCATACCCAGCTCCTGTCAATAAACACTTATTAGTGTAAAGCAAATATGTAGAACTCCATCAAGAGTCGAGAATGGGGTATCCTTTTGCTATTCAATCTTAACTTGTAAAAAAATGCATTGATCAATGCTTCCAACTATAGAAAGTAAAAAACAGCCATATCACCAACATATAAGTTTATCCACAAGTAGGTGACCTAACTAATACAGGATAGAAATACAGGATTGTGCATAAATCAGGGTAGCCAAACAAGGTCATTCAGTATCAGATGGATTTATAAGATTTCAAAACATTGACCCTGTACTATTCAAGATTAAAAGAAAGAATATACTGACCACGATAACCCCAACCCCCACGACCACCGCCTCTGCCATAGTTAGGGTACTCGCCAGAATAGCCACGTGAATAACCTCCATTTTCTGAAAAAGAATCATGTAATGAGAGCGAAAGAAACTACAGCAACAGCAATTGGATAAATAAACTGGGACATTGGTGCTCGTTTATCATGATGTTACAGTTACCTTGGTAGTTTGCATATCCACCTCTGTTCCAACCCCTTCCCCTCCCTCTGCCACGGCCTCTTCCTCTTCCATATGTATCTAAAACTCAAAATTGCATTAAATTAATGGCTGACCATGCAAATAGTTGCAACAAGAGATCCAAATTCCATTCATTTTACTTTACCTCTGTTCCCAGGGTTATAAACTGCACCAACTTGTCTAGGAGGAGGTGGTTGTTGTGGCTGATAGTTGTATTGTTGTTTAGTTTGATCCATGTTAGATGGAGCTTGATACCTGGATTAAACATAAATATCTAGATCAGATTATAGTGAGTCAAGATTAAACATCTACATGGAAATATCAATTCCCTCCAATCCAAAATCAGAAGAAGAAATGCATAAATGACTGATAATGGCAGAGGATGATGCTCTTAATTTGTCATTATAATAATATGCATCCATTCTGCATTAAAAGAACAGGATGCAGCAATTTCATGCATTGGGTAGAAAAGTTATTGAACTATCATATTCACAATACTTTCCATGTAGAGGCTAACTAAAAATCTTATCAGGCTTGTGAATTACCCAGGAGAATTCTTGTTGAGCTCTTTCATGGACAAGGTGATTGAAATCATTGAGACATGGCGTGTCTGCTCCACACTGCACTAGATATAAAAATCATATTAGAGACTTGACACTTGCTTCATCCACACAAATTACGCATTCAACTCATTAGCACACAGACAGAGCATTGAGGGAGTGAATAATGACGGTCGGGTATAGTTGAAGTGAAAAAAGGCTTCAAACTTACGTCTGAAGGCCCTCTTCAATGGGTTCAAAGGTGTCAGTTATGCTCACTGAACTGATGGCAGTGTCCTGATGTAGTCGAGGAACTCTTCTCTATTGAAAAGGAAAATCAATGAATCCTTCCTCACATGATATCAAAAAAGTGTAAAAATAATAGTATAAACGAGGCTGTATACCAACCTTTATGATCTCGGCAATCGCCACAGTCTTACTTATCGCTTGACCCATCGCCTTTAATACAATCTCTCTCACACGTCTCTCCTAAGGAAGAAATAAGCAATATAATGCATACAATATCTACTTAAATGTAGTGTAGCACACCATAATGCAATCGACAAAGGCATATTCTGCAGCATTGAAAATAAAAGGGAAAAAGGGAGAGAGACAATAAACTGAAGAAAAAATTCAAAAAAAAATAGAAACATAAGCAACATTCATACAATCCTTCTGAAAAAATCAAAATCAGAAAACGCCTATCACTGATAGACTCAAAAGAGTACAGAAACAAAAAAAGGCCTGAAAAAGTTCAAGGTAAAAGTGAAAACAAGATCTCCAAACGATCAAAACAATAAAACCACGTGCTGCAGAACGGAAAACAGATCAATCAGCCAAAAAGCGGCACACATTAAACACAATAAGCAAGCAAAATCAGAACAATAACAAAACGCTCGGGCGTTGGTACACGGGAACATAAACTAGATTCAGAGAAATACAGAGAAGAGGGCAGAACGGTACCTGAAGAAGGGTGGTGGCATAGGTGATGTAGTTACGGACCAAACCCTGGGAAGTGATACGGATCTCATTCTCATTTACCGGAGATTCTGGCTTCGGCTTCTCCACCTTCTGGTATCTATCCATGCTTCCCTTCAACCCAATTGGAAAACCCTGAAAACCCTAGAGAGAGGAAAGATTGGGGGGGTGAAGGTACGAGGGAAAATCTGAAGCTCTTCCAGAAAGGGCCGAATGAAGGGTTGGAACATTGCCTGTCAGGTTCGGACTTTTGGGCTTATAGGCCCGATTTTCACGGGCCATAGTTTTTAGACCTGACTGCTTGGTGTGTCACACGCGCTGATCCTTTCGCGTGGACATCACGCGGTGGAGATTAACGTGGGCTGGGCCCTGGTTTGGACTTGGGTTGTACTTTTGTCAACTGTGATCCCCGGTCCATTTCATAAATTTCAAAGGCCGTTAATAGATTAGTTTTCTTCCTGACTTAAGATAATTTGAAAATTAGTTCACCCAACTCGAATAGGGTGGTTAGGTTAACGATTTTAATAAACAATTTAAGTTCGATAATTACTCAAACTCGACTTCATTGAATCTTACGAAGTTGGAATTCAAACTCAATATTGAACCAAACAATTAGATTGAAATTGAAAAAAAATTCCCGAAAGGATTCAAACCCAATCAAATCCACGTCGATTAACTTAGGGTTTAGGGACAGAGATGTGTTAAGCACAGAGATGTTGACTCGTGAATGACATTAAATGTGATTTTAACTTTTCCAGAGCCTTGCCTTTGGGTCATGTAACAATACAGTGTGGAGGGCGTTGTTAAATTATGGCAGCAGAAACGAAAATGACAGAATACATATTAATTATGATATAATTAATTTTTTTGCGGACAATTTAGTGGCTCGAGTGGTTTTATACGCCATTAATGTTGGTTTCTAGTAATTGAGGCGGCACGACATTGTATCGTGTCATATCGAAGATGTCATAAAGATGTTAATTTATATACTACGAAAATGAAAATAAATAAATAAAATATAAGCATTTAAGGCTGGAATAAAATGAATATAAAAATGTAGTAAAAAAACTTATAAATTATCGTATGGTTAGCACGCATCATAAATCAAAAAATCAGAAACCCTAAATCCTAAATCAGAAAATAATGAATTGGTTATTCCTTACTTGAATCCATTCCTTGGTTGATAAAGAAAAATACACATAGAGATGCAGAAAATTATTATAATTTTTCATACAATTATGCATATAACTCTAATTTATTTTTTCTCAATACTTAAATTGATTAAAAAGCCAAAATACATCAAATAGCACAAAAACTCATTCATTTGCTTTGACAAATTGAATATATAAATAGTCATATAGCTAAATTGATAACTGTGGAATTAATAATGAAATCAAAGCTATCATAATTTTGTTATGATATGGACTTTCAATTTAAAAAATAAGCAATGCAAATTATGAAAATGGAAAAATCGTTGATATCATGAAATAAGATGATAAGAAGAGAAGCAAACCATGAATAAAATAGTATTATAGATTATAAATTTATTTTTGTATTGACATAAAATTTTTATAGAAGG
Source organism: Avicennia marina (assembly GCA_019155195.1). Taxonomy (NCBI): domain Eukaryota; kingdom Viridiplantae; phylum Streptophyta; class Magnoliopsida; order Lamiales; family Acanthaceae; genus Avicennia; species Avicennia marina. The sequence continues at coordinate 1,326,435 of CM032783.1, read as the reverse complement.
CACACATGTACATAATTATATAAATAATACTTTATATTGTTTATAAAACGAAAGATAGAGAGATACCTAAAAATAGTAAAGTAAAATTGAAAGATAATATTGAGAATCTAATAAATTAAAATTTAGAGGCACTCAATGCTCGAGCATATAATAATTATTAAATATAAATTTATATTATTCATTTTATAAGATGATCAAAGAAATAAATTATAGAAAAAATACAGTAAATTTAAGTTGAGGGAATTAAATAGAATAAATAAAAATTGAAAGAGTAATAAATTATATAAATAATTAAGAATATTTTAGTAATTACATGTATCATGCCAGTTGCCCTTTATATATTTAATATATTTTGTAAGCGTCGACAATGTATTTTTAATATATTACTATTGTTGACTTAGTTGTGTTAACGTTGTTGGTGGTAGAGAGTGACTGGTATTTAACAATGACCAAATAGGAGGAACAAATTAATTACATAACACACGTGTCAGACTTTCATAGGTGGTTCAATTACATGAAACTGCTTTGTCCGGAAGTATTGCACGGGCTAGGATGGTCGGCCGCTGCCCAACCAATAACAATTCAACCCATGATTTTATTGTCAACTTAGCATATAATATTTATTACACCTGAGAAAGCGCTAAACTCAGTCGAAACGAAATCGACGATTTCCCGCAAAAAGTTTACGGAACCGCGAGCGCTTTCTAATTAGCCAGAAAACGCTTGTTTGCCCGACCGTCGTTTTCAGGGTCCGACCCATTACCTCTCATTCGGATTCTGTATTGAATTACCAAAATATGTTATGTATTTATTAATATGTAATAATTTTGTTCGATATTATAATAATCTTCATTTAGATTATAGTTGTGATGTTATATTTGGGTCAAATCACATTTAGACAATTTTGAGTACTAATTATAGGAATTTTAAAACCTTTTACTTTGATTAATATGGAAGGATCGATTAATTTAATGAAGTTAATATAATTTTTTTTACAAAACAAAATTTATCATTCAAAAAACATTCTACAAAATTGTAAAATAATAGCTTGTGATAAAAAAAATGAAATTTAGACTCTTTACATGTCTTTCAAAATAATATCTTATCTCTATGTTGTTGATTAAATTATTTAAGTTATAATATAGATAAATATAATTATCTTGAAAATCATATTTCTTGAATATGATTATCAAAGACTAATTAATCAATGTAATTCAATTCAATCCGATAATTACCCGTCTACATGTCGGGTCGGGTCCGGGTTTGACGTCTTCCAAAAGTCACAGTGCCGCTTTCCCGACGCACGGCATTGAGAAAACAAGCTGGAGGCAAAAGCAACGCTGTTTCTCGCTCTCTCTCTCTCAATTTCTACTTCCCTGTTGTCGATCCAGTATCAGATAACACGCGAGTTGAGTTTCTGAGCACCGATCACAGAGCAATCGATCAGCGGTGAAAAGAAAAGTGAGCAGACTGATTGAACTATTATTACCTCTTATTTATTGTTGTTCTGAATTTTGAAATTTTGTTGGATTTTCTGCCCAATTTCGGCAAATCTCACAGAATTTGGTCGTTTTAGCTTAATTGCATACTTTTTTCTCGGCAAACATACTTTTTAACCTAGATTTTGGTTGTTTGTGATTTTTTGTTTCTGATAGTTGATCGAGATAATGATGATTGACCGATGATCTGGAGAGGAAGCATAAGTCGGAGAAGGGGAACGTTGATCAATTAAATTTTTGGGTTTCCTTTAGATACTTCAACCCGGTTTACATATTATAGAGATTATTTTTCTCACTGAATTCGGTATATGCGCTTGAAGATTTTGGGCATAGTTTGGTGTATGCATTTAAAATGTGCAATTATTTAGTACAGTGTCAACTAAAAAAGCAATTAAAGAAAAAAGGATGACAAGAAAAATTTAAGGATGATATTGGTAACTGCTTCAGCTTGTTGTATTTCTTGAGAGTTTTTGAGTAGTTGGAATGAATGTTTGGAACTGTATATAGCAAGAATTGGGCGGTGAGCAATTCCCCTGTATAGAAGCATTTCCTATTCATTGGGATTGACTTTGGAAAATGAAGCAAAAAGTTTAGGTTTGAGGTTATATAGGCGTTTGAGATGCAACTAAATAGGTCCCCTAATCTTGCTGAGGCCATGACCGGTGAGGCACCCAGCCTCTGTAGTTATTGGGCTCAGCAATATTCATTGGGCACTGGGTTCAAAGGTGGCAGGCCTGTGTGGATAAATGGAAATAACAATATATCTGTTCAGACAGGAGAGGAATTCTCGATTAAATTTCTTCAGGAGTGTGCTCCTAGGGTTGTTGCTCCAGTGCATGTTGTTACTCCCAATCATGAGAGGGTTGGAGTTTCCAATGTACAGGATCGCCAAATGGTGTACGAGGAGTTTCCTCGAGTGCTTGGTTTAAGACAAATAGATTCTGAATGCAACTCCAACATCTCAGAATTCACTTCGGCCAGAGGATCTACTAAGCAAATTGATAATGGGGTTTACATGAGTAATGAAAGCTTGCAATCCAAGGATATTGGTGTTACTGGACATAAGCATGGTAAATCTGCTGCTGAAGTTTGTGATGACCAGACCAGCTCAGGGCCAACCATTCGGATCTCAAGAGAATCTGATTCCTCTAGATCTTTATATTCCTCTGCATTAGGAGTTTCCGAAGGTTGTCAATCCGGAAAAATAAAGCTTCTCTGCAGTTTTGGTGGTAAAATATTGCCACGACCAAGTGATGGAAAACTCAGATATGTGGGGGGAGAGACACGTATTATCTCCATTTGTAAGAATCTTTCATTGGAGGAATTGTTGAAGAAAACAGCTGGAATGTGCAATCAGCCTCACTTAATTAAATATCAGCTCCCAGGGGAGGATTTGGATGCCCTTATATCTGTTTCATCTGATGAGGATCTGCAGAATATGATTGATGAATATTATGGGATTGAGAAGCCTGAGGGTTCTCAACGACTTCGTATTTTTCTGATTCCTCTGAATGAATCTGAAATCTTGACCCCAATTGATGCCAGCTCTGTTCACCAGAGCAACACTGATTATCAGTATGTTGTTGCTGTAAATGGCATAGACAGAACTGCTGTAGATGGCATAGGAGGAACTGATCCAGTCCCCCACAAGTACTACAGTGGACAACCTCCTGCAAATGAAATGGGCCATTTGGTACCAAATGGAGAAACCAATCCAAGATATGAAAAAATATTCCCCTTTCCCATGCATCCTGTTGAGATTAAGGATACCCCTGGCATCCCCGTTGTGCCTGAATCTTTTAATGAGTCACAGAAGTCCATAGGGTCTCCTGCATTGACTCCTGTTCTTGTTCAGCAAGCTGATATGAAGAATGCAAAGATGACAATGTACAAAAGTAATTCCTCCCTTGGCAGCATTGATTGTCCAGCCATAATCAGCACCGCTTTACCACTGTCGCTAGAAGATTCCTTGTGCTACACTAGTCCATTGATTTTGAAAGACGAGAATTTGGCTCCTGGAACACTGGTGCAGAACAATAACAATTTTGAGTTATGCTCTCGGGAGGGGCTTGCAATTATGGATACGAAATTTAATTTGGAAAATCCTTTTCCTCGACCTGATAATTTGTTGGTGGAAACATTGACTGGGTCTAGTGATTCGGTTAATTGTTACCATGGGATGCCTCATGCCTTTTCTGATTCAAATCTTCCGGGACAGGGACAGATATCTGCTTACTCTTCTCATGAAGGTATATCTCAATCATTTTCATTAAACTTGGGAAGACCTCAATCATCTTTGTGCAGATTACCTGCTGCTTTGCTAGAGAAGCCAGTTGAATTGCATGACAATGCTGGCTTCGTTGATAACCAGCTTCAAAATAAGGCATCAAATGCAGAGCCAAGTATTTATGTTACTGGGGTGACGTTAGTGAACTCTCCTTCAGGCTCAGAAGCATCGGGCAAATTTGAAGTTACCCAAAAGAATATCAATAATTCTGTAGGGAAAGACCAATTGGCAGAAGAAGCTATGAGAAATCAAAATCCAATGGTGAAACCTCATGAGAAGGAACGTGCTTCAAATTTTGAGGCGAACGCCAACAGTTATTTTTTAAACAGTGGTGAATTTTTTGGCATTAGCGAGTCACATGTGGTCACCAAGGATCTTGCAGACTTCAAACCATTGACAGCTATTTGCCCTAAATCACCAAAAGATGACTCTCAAGTTTCCTGGAGTGTGGTCCCTGCATTATCTTGCGTTACCTTGAAATCTTTAAATGAATCAGAGTCAGAGAAGCCCGAAAAGACTCATTTTGGGAGAACCTCACCAGCAGAAAACTGTTCATATAGGGCCAATAACTCAGAATTTGCTAGAGTTATGCATGGTTCTCAAGAACAGTCTTGTGATACTAGCCATTGTACTGATCTTCTTAATGGATTCTGTAAGGGCATAGTTTCACCTCAGGCGCCTCCAAGTCAATTGTTTGAGGGTTCGAGTGATATTTGTCATCAAGAAGTCAGTTTAGGGGAAAATAAAGATTTGGATATACCTATAGGTGTTGATTTTGGAAGTGGGAGCAATGTTCCACATAACTCTGCTTTATTCAAGAGAGAAGTTTCGCTCCTGGAAGATGACTTGTCCAATTACACTGATAACACTGTCGAAAAGTCAGACCATCTTGGCACTTCTAATGAGCATCCAAAGTTGCAAGATGGTCTACTAATTGATCACTTCCAGCAACATCAGCAGAAGCCTGATCTTATTCCAAATGCAAATTATAAATTATCAGCCACTCAGTTTCAGTCCACTACCATCTCAGACCTGTCAAATGCTGCTAATGCGCAAAATTTATCTCTGCATGCACCAGATGCTGAGATTGCTTTACAGAATTCGGATTCTAAGGCAATATTTGTACTTTTGTCATTCTGAAAGCCTCTTCTAGTTATCTTCACATGTACATGACATCAAGCGATTGCTTTGGATTGATGCAGGATGCCAATGCTGACAGTCATGAATTTGAATTGTTTAGTGATGCACTGATAGCTGAAATGGAAGCAGATATGTATGGTCTCCAGGTATGCGATTTGTTTTCCCTTTTAAAAAGCATTAATCTGAGGTTTTAATTTTAGATATTGTGTTTTATTCTACTTTTCCTTTTTTCTTCTTTTTATGTTTTGATTCTTTGTTATCGAGTTTTGTGCCTTTCTGTTTTTGGGGAAGCATTCATTGTCAAGGTACGATTAAGGGGGGCTCCTTTGTTTGTTTATACCATCCATATCACAGGAAACTTATTCTTGTTTGTTGACATTGATATGGAATCTTACTGATGACTGAGTTCAGACTTTTATTTGGAATTACTATTTAAATCATACCTGGCCAGTTATGTTTACTATTGCCTTTCCATTTTCACTCCATAACCAAGCAGATATTCCGATGCTCCAAAATAAAGATTCGATATTCAGTAAAGTATGCCTATTGAGGTTGCAGTACTTGTCTTTTTTGGAGTTTTCCAACTTACCTTATCATAATGTATCTAGATAATAAAAAATGCTGATCTTGAAGAAATACGAGAGTTGGGATCGGGCACATATGGAACAGTATTCTATGGAAAATGGAGGGGTACAGATGTTGCCATCAAGAGAATAAAGAAAGCTTGTTTTTCTGGTAGATCATCAGAGCGAGAACGATTGGTGGGTAGTTTACATGTCCTTGCATACTTGGCAGAAACTTTGGATGTCACTGGCATGAAAATTGATGTTACTGTTCTATTTTGCAGACAAAAGACTTCTGGCGAGAAGCTTGCATTATATCAAAACTTCACCATCCAAATGTTGTTGCATTTTATGGGGTGGTGCCTGATGGTGCAGGGGGGACATTGGCAACTGTAACAGAATTCATGGCCAATGGATCACTTAGGACTGCTCTAATAAAGAAGGACAAGTATAGAGCCTCCCTTTGTTCTACACTTTTGCAATTATCAGTTTATAGTTTGGACTTGATTTTCTGAAATCACATGCAGATTACTTGATGAAAGTAAAAAGCTTATAATCGCCATGGATGCAGCATTTGGCATGGAATATTTGCATTCAAAAAATATTGTCCATTTTGATCTGAAATGTGACAATTTGTTAGTTAATCTGAGAGATCCACAACGACCCATATGCAAGGTAATTTTTTATCAGTAAAGGGGGCTTTTAGCCACATGTTGAACATTTCCTCCAACTAAAATGAGGTTTCAACTGTAGAGTGCTACTCTTCTGAAACATGGGAAGACAAATATAGAAATGAAATCCTCAATGACTTGTGTTGTGCAAATCTTAGTTCACGAAACTTGAATCTGACATGCTCTGACTATGTTACTTATTTTTAATGCACCTATATTTATTAAACGGCAATGTTTAGTTTTTTATTCAGGCCCCACTTCGGCGTTTGAGAATGCAGGCAAGATATATGGAAATAATTTACTTAGTATAACTTTTGGTTTCCTCCAAAGCTCAAAACTGAAGTTCTGGTTATAAATGACCAAGAGATGCATAGAAACTTATCATCAATTATATATTTGATTTCTAAACAGGGAGAGGGCACTATGATATATTCTAAAAATACCAGAGAAAATGGCAGAAGTTGTATAACATGAAAATCTGTCCTCCTTTGGTGCTAGAAACGACACAAGTGACAAGGAGAAAAGCATACTGATCTGTTGCTTAGTATGTTGAAAATTACCATGTTTCATGATAGTAGAAAAGGATTTACATAGCAATGTGATCCAGTCCTGTTGCTAAGTACTTAAAAGATATTTTAAAATACTTTTGCCAGTGAGTAAGAAATTTTTGTAGGTTGGAGATTTTGGACTCTCGAGAATTAAACACAACACTTTGGTGTCTGGTGGTGTTCGAGGGACTCTACCATGGATGGCACCCGAATTGTTGAATGGAAGTACTGCTGGGGTAACTGAAAAGGTAAGGGACTTTGTAATTATCTGCCATATTTGTCTTCCTATTGCAGGGAACCAGTAACAGTTGGATCAAGCTAACAGGTAATCTTATTTTCAACAGGTTGATGTGTTCTCATTTGGCATCACATTGTGGGAGATTCTGACTGGAGAAGAACCTTATGCCAACATGCATTGTGGTGCAATCATTGGTCAGTTGATCTCATAAGCTTGCGACACAAAAATGCATCTTTGATTTATTGAATTTAATGACAGAAGTGACAACTGTGCTGGATAACATGAAGCAAGAACATATAGAAGAGTCGAAATCACTTGCTGAAATTGTGGCCATCTTCTAGTTCTAAGATCTATCTACCTACTATAATTTGAGATTGAGGTTTATATATGAGTGCTTTGTTATTCATATATATATATATATGCATGAAGATGAAATGGATTAGGATTAGAAACAAAAACCTTTTCTTGTTCTTTATGGTCTTTTCTATTCTAATAAGAAAGCGCTCTTAGTTTAGTTCGGTAGGATGTGGGTCTCCAAAACCCATGTCATAGGTTCAAATAATCTAGAGGGAATGGAATTTGGTCCCCTCTTATAATATGCAGAATTAAAATTCTTCCGTTGTATTTTAGAATGCATTAGATATATGAATGGACTTTGGAAAGACGGTTATACAAAAACAGTTTGTGTGGTTTATGAAGCACCCTGAAGAAGGCTAAGCAATTGTGGCCATCTTCTAGTTCTAAGATTCATCTGCCTACTATTAATGTGAGATTGAGGTTTATATATGAGTTCTGTGTCACTCATATACACACACACACACACATATATATATATATATGCACAAAAATGAAATGGATCAGAGTTAGAAACAAAATCCTTTCTTTTTCTTCATAGTCTTTTCTATTCTAATAAGAAAGCGCTCTTAATCTAGTTCAGTAGAACGCTGGTCTCCAAAACCAATGTCATAGATTTAAATAATCTAGAAATGGAACTTGGTCCACTTGTATAATATACAGAATTAAAATTTTTCTGTTGTATTTTCGAATGCCTTAGATATATGAACGGACTTCAGAAAGACAGTTACACAAGAACAACTTGTGTGGTTTATGAAGCGCCCTGAAGAAGGTTTGATTGTATAAATGACCGTGACTGAGCAGTTGTATGCCTTGGGGAAAAAATCTCTTCACTAGACTTATGTTAACCCCTCAAATATTGAAGGATTGTAGTTAGAATAAATTAATTTTCAGGACATGTCAGATTGGTATGGTATCATATGTGCTGGGGTCTTTGAACAAATTCTGCAACCTATTATTGTTTCTTAAAGTAATTTGTCTTCAAGCGAATAATGGAAACCCAATTATAGTGGAGGATTTCTTGAAATGACGAGCAGGTTCAACTGCCTAATCAAATGATATCAAGCATATTTCACATCTCTCCGTGGTCGCCTGTGACCGTGTGTCAGAAAAACAACAAAGAAGTCGGACAATTCATTAGTGTGGTAGAGTAGATGTTACTTGCTGAATGGGATTCTTTATCTTCAGAACTAATTCTGAATTTGAATATAGGAGGAATTGTCAAGAACAGTCTTCGCCCTTCAATTCCAGAATGGTGCAATCCCGAATGGAGAAAGCTTATGGAGCTGTGCTGGTCAGCTGATCCTGAAGCCAGGCCTTCATTTTCTGATATCACCCACAGGTTAAGGTCTATGTCTGCCGCACTTGAGACGAAGGGGCAAACAAATTCGGGGAGACAGAGGGCTGGCCAATAGATTCTGTGCAAAGCACAAACTTGTACTTTCTTCAAAGGTGAATATTGTATAATGTATCTTGAATAGCACAGCTACTGAGATAGAAATTTTGTGAGATTGTCTTCTTCCTTCGTGTTCATATTAGATGATCTTTTGGACATTTTGTAATATTATGTCTCTTCTTTTAAGAGTTGCTTTATCCATTCGGATTTTTGTCTTTTGTGCTTGAACGCAGGGACATCCCCCCCCCCCCCCCCCCTATTACCCATCCCACGAACAAAATTCTGTGGCATTAGTGTGATTAGTATGTCATTCATAGTGATGTTAATGAGGTAAGTTTTAAGTATTACTCGCCTTATTTTTGTAAAACTCGAAATTAAATTTTAATTTGAGTTGAGCAATGAGATTGAGTTTTAAGAAAATATTTAAGTTCAAATTTGAGTAGATTTCAAAATAATATTGAACCTAGTCGATCTCAAGTTGGGTATCTTGTCTTATTAATTCCTAGTCAAGAATGGATTTTTTGGATCAGGAATCATTACATTAACACTTACAAAGGTTCTCAATCACGGTACTTCCATTGAGCCATGCTGAATACTGTAGAATGCTTGCAGAACCTGAACTGGTCCTCACTTGCCTATATTGGGTTGTCTATGTCAACTTATACGTTTCCTCAGATGTTGAAAACAGGGCCTGAAGTCGTGCAAGAATTGATTTAAAACTCTTTTTGGTCTCATTTGAATTGATAAATTTGAATTTGAAGAAAGAATTTGAAAAGAAAATTTGAAATGATTCTAACATAGAAGGCATTTTAAATTCATTATGACATATTAAAATTATAGTTCAAAATAAGAACTTAAAAGTTTGAAATATTTTGTCATTCAAACAAATACAATGAATTTATTATTATAAATTTAAAATTTATTTTATCAAATGTCCCAATTCAAATGGGCCTTTATTTCATTTTTCTTTTTCTATCATTTACTTTTACAAGTACTCCATAAATAAATATGTATTAATGTAACTGACACATAAATTAATACACGTAATAGAAATATAAATGAGATTATCTATCTATACTCGCCATATTATATCTATACTATATAGAATGTGTAAATGGTGAATAGTGACTACCTTTGTTCTCAAAATTAATTTAGTAAAATATCCAAACTTATTTTTCTATTCAGTTTTTTATACTCTGTTTTTGTTTATTTATTTATTATTTCATTATCTCTTCATTTTTTTCTCCCTCCTTTTATAAAAATTGTTTAATATAATTTTTATTTTTGATAACTGATTTGTATTACTAAATTTTTTATCTTTTTGTTTGACCAATTCGTTTATATTATTTAAGTTTTTATAATATGATTAATTTATACTTTAGCATCATTTATAAAATATTATGCAGACATGTAGAATAAACATATTTTGCTAAATAATAATTTATATATATGTACATATTTTAACGTATTTACATATTAAAATGTACACATATAGAGTGTGTGGTATGACTTGCATTAAATTAATAAGAATTTGTGGTTGTATAATGTAACATTACATAATTATTCTCGTTTAATTTTTTTTCTTTCTTCTATCATTTTCTTTCTTTCTTCATTTTAACTAATCATTTTTATTTATATTTTATGTCAACTTTCTTCTCATTTCAAATTCTTTCAATGTTTCTTTATTCTTTATTGTAATTTTTTATACTTTTAATTTTTAAATAATTTTATTCATAGTACTTAAAATACAATGATTTTAAACTATATAAAGAAATTTGAAATCACATAGGGTGTACTACTTTTACTAGCACTACATTACCTAGATTCTGAACCAATTTGAGTTGCAACATGTAAAATTAAGCTCTTGTCCTCATATTATACTATGCTATTAAGTTTAAGTGTTTGCATTAACTAGCTCTATCATTCTTATTTTATTTTTTTATGTTTTTCCTTTCTCTTTTTAATTTTATTAACATACTATCCTCATTTTCTTTATTAATTTTCTTTTCTCTCACAAAAAATTATTTTTTTCTTCTTTACTCTTATCTTTTTTTTATTTCCGCTCTCTATTTATATATATATATATATATATTTTTTTTTTCCAATTTATAAATAATTTTATTTTTATTATTAGAATTCTTAAAAAATATAATAACTCTATATTTCATTGTAATAAATAAAGTTAATTAATTTTTCAATAAATTGTCTACGCCTAGAGTGTGCAGCATATAAATGAAATAGGTTCGCAGATTGGCGTGGCATTTACGATGACTTCTGGTAAGTCAAACCTACCCCTTAGGTCCGTGGGACCCACCACAATTGGATTTGTTTGAAATTCAAGCAAAATCCTCCTAAAATTATGATTATATTTGTATTTAGTTTTAGGTGCGTATTTTTTTTAAAAATGTGTAAAAATAAAAAATAAAAAATAAATAAAATTTAAAATATATGATAATTACAGTATTTTTTCCATTAAATACTTCGTGTCATTTTATTTTAAATCGCCAGTTATTTTTTATGACGTCATCATTCAAAGTACTGGGTCAGCAACTTGGTCGGAGGCTTGGCCAAGAATCTACTCTGAAAACATACATTGATGATACGTTGAAAGATGTCATGTCATTGTCATTGTTTGGGTCATCAAAATTTTGTCAAAATAAATATTCTACGCTACAAATATTTTATTTAAATTTAAATTTAATTTTTTTTCTCTTCTTAAATAGATATGCATGCCGTGTTGGGGAGAGATTTTAATAGGAATGATATTTAATAAAAATTATATTAAAATGACTAATGTGTTTGGAAAAAAAGTTTTGATTAATGGATAGTATTATTTATTTAAATTTATGTATTTATAGGTATATAAAATTTATATTAGTAACTTGATGATATAGTTGTGTGCAAAGATAATAATTATTTTTTCGAATATAAATATATATAAATTAAGTGTATATGTGTGTATATATATAGACATTAATTTTATTATGAATAGAAATAGTAATTGAAAAATAGTTAATTAGTTATATGTACGAGAGAGTTTAAATTTTAATTTAAGTGAAAAAAATTTTGAACATTACCGTTTAGTAATATAAAATTTGATGAATTGTGTTAAGTTTGAAAAGAGCATTCCAAATATAGATTCTATCATTGCACATATTTATTATTAAATTAATATCTATATATACACATTCACTTATATGTATATATACTATGTTATATAAGCTATTTTATAATATCACATTGTCCAGTTTTTACTATACACTATACATATAAAAATATGCAAATTCAAACAAATATTATTTTTTATTTTTATCAAAATTTTACGATCAAACTATATGTCTTTATTTGTTTTCTTATTTTAAATTATTTATACCCACTCAAATTTTTATTAACCAAACATCTTATCACTCAAATTTTTCATTCGAATTTAAATTTAAATTTTCTTCTATTTTATATACCAGTGATATGATTGTGAATAAAATGCAATAATTAACATAATTAATTGATTATATATATATATTATATAAATTTATATCACGTAATTTAATTATTATTATATATTAAATTAGTATAAAAATATTCGAATTTAACTATTTTAATTTTTTCCTCATTCACATCCTTCTGTCAAATATAATTTTTTTATTAATCAAAGTCTCATCCATCGTCATTTCATCTCCACCCAAATTGGCTAACAGACAAACATTCAAAACCTTTGGTATAAAAATTGAAGAACAGTATAAAAATAAAAAAATAAAAAATATTATTTTAATAATTAGTATGTTAGGAAATCAAAAGTAGGAAAAAGAAAAAAATAAAAAATATTGTTTTAATAATTGGTCAATCATTGATTTGATAGATCGTGAAAGTGCATCGAAATTTATTTCCAGAACTGACAACCAAACCCAAACATTGCCATGAAGTTTCCTAGACCACGAAGGCCGGGCCCCTTTCCTTCATTCATCGTATAATCAGCCTTCTTTCTCCGTCCACATGAGGCACAACAACAACCTTGGTGTCGCGTTGCGTCCCCCTTTCCTTTCAATTTCATGTGAATTGCGATGCGCGTCTGTGCGGGGTCAGTTTCCTGCTTTCGTGATCTTTGACTGAATGTTGCTTCGCTTGATCTCTCCTCTTTATATTCGCTCCCAAGTTGTGCGCTCGGAGCACGGACATTTGTAACTGAGACGACTGTCTGATTGAGAATTTGGAGGTAAAGAGCACAAGACAGCGAGAGAGAGCAATGGAGAAAGCTGTTGACAGACAGAGGATTCTGCTGGATCACTTGCGACCTAATTCTTCATTTTCTCACCGGACTCTTCAATCTTCGCTTTCGGTGAGTTTTTCTCTGCTTCTCTCTCGTTTTTTACTTCTTTAGCTTTTATTTTATGGACGAATTAATTGGTCCGTTCGTGAAGTTAAGTATTGCTGTTAATTTTTGCGAATCCCAACCAGTCGTAGGCTAATTATTATTTAGATTCAGTTCCTGTAATTTTTCACACCGTATCGCCTGCTAATGCGATCTTGAAGAATCTGATAAGGAAAGTTAATCATAGAAGTGGAAATTCAAAGCCGTTGAATTATATATGGGTGGCCCATACAACGGATGTGAGACTGATGCCAAACGAACGAACAACTCTGCCAAGAAGAAACGAAGGAAATCCTGTGTTCTAGGTTCCTTTCTGAAGGTGTTTAACTATACTTTGGCCGGAGAGAATTACTTGCACGAATTGAAATAAAGTACCATATTTTTCAAACTCTTGGATGTTTGTTGGCTTAAACAACAAACGGGTGGTTGTATAGTTAAGCACTGGAAATTGGTAGATCATTTGAAAATGGAGGCATTATGTGTCTCCGTCCCTGATCAGCCTTGCGTGTAATAACATATGCACTAGAAATTGTGTCAAGTACCAAAACACTGACTGGGTGATCTTGAGGCGCCAAACCGTTGCACGATACTTACAATTGATCAGAAATATTTCATTTTCTGTTCCTTTTCCATTCACGCATGATGTTGTTTAACAGAGTTCAATATGTTTGGCTGGGGATAGTTCGGCTTATCATAGAACTGCTGCTTTTGGAGATGACATTGTTGTTGTGGCGTAAGTTGCTTCACTTTAAACTTTCGGACGCCCTATTGTTTACATCAATTTAGACACGTGTTGATTTCCAGTCAATAGATGATCTCATGTATGCATCATGTCTTACAGAGCTTATCGAACTGCCATTTGCAAATCTAAGCGAGGAGGATTCAAGGATACACTTCCAGATGACTTACTTGCCTCTGTACTGAAGGTGAGTTTACATTTTTTTTTCATGTCCATGTTTGCATAAAGTGGGTAGGAGAAAGGACTTAACTGAGACCCTTTCTCACAAGATACACCTAATTTATTAGTATCATTTTGCTATAATTTGATTCTGCAAATGGTTTATGATGTTCTACTGTACATTTTTTGTGCTTTTTTCTTAGCGATTCTTCTGTCCTCTCTTGATTGCAGGTACTGACTGAGAGAACAGATCTCAATCCTGCTGAGGTTGGAGATATAGTTGTAGGAACAGTGCTGGCTCCAGGTTCGCTAAGAGCTATTGAGTGCCGAATGGCAGCATTTTATGCTGGTTTTCCTGGTATCTTTTTCTTCCTTCCCTATAGTATTCTTTTGTATTCCTTTTCACTTCACATTTTGCTGCTGCGATCGAGGCTCCCTCTCTAGTTCCTCTGTCTCTTCAAACATTTTGTAAACCAGCACGTACCACGAATTGTTTCATGTTCTGGTTCCTTTAATTTGTTGCTTAATGATTCTAATTCAATTTCTTTTCAGACACTGTACCAATCAGAACAGTCAACAGACAATGCTCATCCGGTCTCCAGGCTGTTGCTGATGTTGCAGCCTTCATAAAAGCTGGATATTATGACATAGGTAAGTGGTGAATAGTAGCACAGCAAAGAAACATTTGTCCCTGACCTCTAATGATTATTATTTCATGCAGGAATTGCTGCTGGATTGGAGTCAATGACAATCGATAGCATTGGCAATATTAAGACAGTTAACCCAAAAGTAATGATGAACTTTCCTTTTTATTCTTTGCTCCTCAGAATTCCTGTTGTATCACAGTACTGACTACTTCGGCTTGGCATATGCTCTTTACAGGTAGAGAGTTTCATTCAAGCTCGTGACTGTCTTCTTCCAATGGGTGTTACTTCTGAAAATGTTGCGGAACGTTATGGGGTGACCAGGGAAGAACAGGATCAAGCTGCTGTGAGTTTTCTTCTTTTTGTTCACTTGCCAATATTGAAATATGTTGAATCTGGTGACAATTATTCCCCCTATGAAATTGCATCAATAGATCCTTTCTCATCAACGTGCTGCTGCTGCAACTGCATCTGGAAAATTTAATGATGAAATCATTCCAGTTTCCACCAAGGTAAAAGCTGAGCCTAGAATACTTTCTTGTCTCAGATACCAAATATAATCTTTTTCATCGTTTCTAAGTGGTGCTTCTACTTTGAAGGTTGTGGACCCCAAAAGTGGCGAGGCAAAGCCTGTTGTAATCTCGGTGGATGATGGGATCAGGCCAAACACAAATATGAGAGATCTGGCGAAGTTGAAGCCCGCATTCAAGGAGGATGGATCCACAACTGCTGGTAGTATAGTAATACTTGGTGGACAAATACTCTTGTTGCATGGGTTTTAATTAAAATGTGCTTTTATGATTTCTTCAGGGAATGCAAGTCAGGTGAGTGATGGGGCTGGAGCTGTTCTTCTCATGAAACGGAGTTTGGCCATGCAAAAGGGGCTTCCCATTCTTGGCGTATTCAGGTGAAAGTTTCTTAAACATTTCTATACATCATCCCGGAAGGGTGTGCTTAAGTTGACACCTGGATGAGTTTTCATCTTAGCAGCTTTGATTCAGTGAAACATCTCATTTAATGGCTATGATTGAAATAAAAATCCATATCCAATTTTTGCGGAAAAGCTCTGCATAATAGGAACAACGAGAGCTTTCTGAGCTTGATTTGGTTTTTCAAGCTTAACACATTCTTTTCTGAAAAAAAATAAAATGTTGTCTATCAATGCAGGAGTTTTGCTGCTGTAGGTGTGGATCCTCATGTTATGGGTATCGGCCCAGCTGTTGCTATTCCAGCTGCCGTTAAATCTGCTGGTCTCAAACTTAGTGACGTCGACTTGTTTGAGATCAATGAGGTACTTAGTTGTCCGAGTAACAATATTTTAATAGCTAACAGTGTTTGAACCAACTTCAAAACATGCAATTCTGCCATTAAATTTGGAGTAGGAGTGTTATAATTGAGTTTGAATAGCAATTGAAGTTTAGTAACTGCTTGTACTTGACCCAACTCCACACTAGAACTCAAGTTTAAAATTTAAGTAACGAGATTGAATTAAAAAATTTTCAAAGTTGAAGTTGAGCTGGACAAGAGACAAAAATATTTCCGAATCTAATCGGGTTTGGGTAAGGAAATTTTATTTATTAACACCCCTATTTTGCAGGCATTTGCTTCCCAGTACGTGTATTGCTGCAAGAAACTGAACCTAGATCGTGAAAAAGTGAATGTCAACGGAGGAGCCATAGCCCTTGGGCATCCCTTGGGCGCCACGGGTAATCCACTTGCAAGTCAATTAGTCTGTCTTGATGGAATAGTTAAATTAGATTTATAGAAACACGAAAAGTGTTTACACTCCATGCACAATCTTCTGCTTCAGGGGCTCGTTGTGTTGCTACGCTACTTCATGAAATGAAGCGTCGTGGGGAGGACTGTCGTTTTGGTGTGATATCCATGTGCATAGGTACCTAAATCAAATTTCAGAAACTTGGAACATAGTTTTATACGTCGAACATGGTATACACAGATATGGCTCTTGGAAAATTTGCAGGTTCAGGTATGGGTGCAGCGGCTGTGCTTGAAAGAGGCGACTGTGTGTAGACAGCATGCGTAGTGCACGCGTTGCCAGAGGGAACAATTTCTCGTCCAAGGATGCTGCAATATAGGTACGAAACCAGACATGAATAAATGGGCCGTTTGTTTGGTGCTTTATGCAAATTTCAGACAATCTACGATATAGCCTGCGTGGGGAGAGACTTTGCTCAATTGTCTTGTTTTGATAATGAGAGTGAAAAATAATAATAATAAAGTGAAAAATTGTTTGTGTGTTTGCATTATTGCTGGTCATAAAACTGGTAATTGGCATTTAGTTATATCAAATCATTAGTCTAATGACTGAAAAATTTTTGTGATTTTGTCAGGGCAATATCCTTTTCTGCCCTCCGAATTTGATTGCATAATTTAAATTTGATTATAATTATGGCCTTATTGGGCAAATTTAGACTTAGGCCTAGATGGGCAATAGAAAATGGGCATCGTTTCTTTAAGCAATGGCCCAACCAAATGCCCAAAAACTGTGGCAGAGAAACACTTAAAATAAAATTTTCTATACTATTATACTATGGTCAAGGCTCCCATTTTGATCTTTTAATCCATTTTCTAAAACATCCTTTTCACAATTAATTTAATCTTCCATGTGTCCTATTAATCTATACTATATATTGTGCATCTATCTTTTATAATAACTATCTTTTGGACTATTGATCTTTTATCAAATATACCCCTCAATTACTTAACTACTATCATTTTGTGTTTTCAAGGAGTTAATTACTTTTATTTGCTTATTCAATTTTATTTATCGATGATTTACCAAAGTTATTTATTTTTCACACATACATATTATATAATAAAAACATAAAATGTTATTTTTAATATAATCGTGTATCTTTATTTAAATAAAAAATCATGACGACAATTTTTTGTATTTACATCAAAGTATATAAAATAATTAAATTTAATTATACGTGTGTATTATATAGTTTAAATTAGCACAGAAACTATTATATCAACAAATTAATTTTTATTCAATTTTTAAGGGCACCGACGGAGTGTGTGCACAGTTGCTAGTTTCAAGAATGGGTATTTAATGTCATAATTGACATTCGTCCCAAACCGGTGTAGATCTATTAATAATCCCTTGTATATAATTTTATCAATAATATACACAACAGATAATTAATTCAATCTGGCTAAAATGCTGATTAAAACCAAGAATCTGAGGATGCCCTTTTAGCTCGAAAATCTACAAAGAACAAAATGTAAGCAATCATAAATTTACCTAAGACAATGAATTGAAGAATATATACATACATATATATATATATATATATATATATATATAAAGAAAACAATTCATTTCATGCCATACAAGTTCGGCAAAGGAGGGAGATAGCACTCCAACGTAAACCACATAACAAATACTGAGATATTAGAAAGAAGCCCGTTGCTGATCTTCATCCGACTTAACCCGACTTGGAGAGTGTTTGGTTGAGCTTATTTTAATTAGTTCATAAGAACATGTAATTTATAAAATATTTTTAGAATTTATTTTAAAAATAAATTAATAAAATATTTAGATAGAAATATCTTATAAAATTTTATAACTATAGTCAATTATCATTTTTTGATCTAATAATAATAAAAAATAAATTAAATATCACTAATATAATGTAATTTAAAATAATCATGTATTTTTTAATATATATATATAAAGAAATAATTTATAAAATATTTGAAAATAAATTATAAAAATTTAATTTATTTTTAATAAAATTATAAATTCTAAATACCTTTTGAAGTCTCTGACGCCTTCTGGGATTTGAATGATTATCATCCCCAACATCACCAACATCCTTTACACTCAAAAACTCAGAATCCAAGAAAGACGACTAAAATGGTCTCATCATCCAAGATACTAGATTCAATTTCACCCTTCTCTGACACAAACCCACGTAATTGCCAGAAATAATGGCCACTAGATAGCGTAGGATCGATCATAAAGTCCAGCCTCGCGAAACAGAATTCACCTTGCAGTTCTTGCTAGACGATGAAATCACTCGAAGAATAAATTTACATAAAACCCATCTTGTCTCTAGGTAAAGGCCCAACTAAGTAAACAGATCAACCTCCACAAAATATTAGTATCGCAAAAGCTATGCGCCGAAATCCCTGCCAACGATGAAACATCCTCTTTCCTTGTCCTCGTCTTTAAAGCCAACAAGCATTAACGTAGTAGAAGGATCTTTACTCTATCGATACATCAATCAATAAAACTTACACAACATGCTGCACGTATTTAAGTACGATTGCAAGCATCACAAACCATTGCAAACCCTAAAAACGCATTAGGGTAATTTAACCCAAAAATAAAAATTAAAATTAAAAAAAAAAAAAAAAAGAGGAAGTCCCGGGAAATAAATCAAGAAATTGAAGGCGCGACATTACAGTTCGAGGACTTGGAGATTGTCCGGTGTTTATCCTCTGACTGATTGTGCGAGGAATATTTGCTAAGTGGAATTTACGACATAGCGTCCAACAATTATGAAAGTGGGTTGAGAATCGCGAAACTTCTGAGCCCCCCAGTCATTGAAAATACGAAAAATTCCTATTACTTTGAACTCAGACAAAAAGAGATTCGGGCGAAAAGACGGGAGGAACCGACATTAATTGATGAGGACAAACGCCCCAGACAGAAGGGGAAAGGCAGTGAATATCGACTTTGGTTTTCTCGGCGTGCGTAGGGAGGTAAAATTAATATAAAATTAATGAGTTTGGATTAATCAAGTTAAATTTGAGTTGAATTTTAGGTTAGCATAGTCGATCAATTTATAAATTTAAAATAATTTAATAAATATTTTTTATTAATTAATTATTTTAAAATATTTCAGCCTAAAGATTATTGGGGGGAATATTTGTGTGTGTCATAACTTGATGAGTTAAGTTTAAGTCATTTGTAAAATTTGTAAGTATAAATTTAATATGCCAGCTATCGATTACCATGTCCGATTCCTGGTTTTCAAATCCAAATCAGACCAATCAGTTCGACTAAAAACTAGTTGATTCTCTAATTTGTTTACACTTAAAAACCGATTATCATTTGAATTAGTAGAAACTGATTAGATCCATTGAAAATTGGTCCAAAAACCGGCCTTTATATTTTTATTGATAAAAATTTACAGTTTTTTAAAAAATAAAAACAAATAAAATATTTTTTATATTTTCTTATAACTTCATTTTGACCTCCTAAACAATTTTCAGTATATATAATTTTTACTATGTATTTTTTTTTGACTTGTATTTATTTTATTATTTTTGTTTATGTATTTTTAATTAATTTATTGGAAATTTTAATATTGCATTTTGAAATTAAAAATTTTCTATTAATTGTGTTGTTTTATTTTTCAAAACTCATTTTCAATATTTATATTTTTTTTTGAATTTAATTTAGTTTCTTTTGTATTTTTGTAATATTTTTTATTCTTGTTTAATTATTAAATTTTTAAAATTACTTTCAAATTTAATATATTAATTAATAAATATGAGTTAATTTTATTACATTTTTAATATTATTATATGGTATATATATATATATAATTTAAAATAATTAATTTTTTAATTCCATAACCAATTCGATTTTAAATGAGTCAATTAATTTTTAGCCGAAGCGTTGGTCCCCTTCTGCATTCTTCTGATATAGACTCTATGATGGGCCTGGTTCGAGTACGGCCTGCGTTAGGATTCGTTCGGTTGTGGATGTAAATAAATTAGGAATCTTAAATACAGTTTCCAACCATATGTCAAGATGATTTCCACGCATTTGATTTTATTTATTTTATTGAAAATATATTGCTGTGATTTACTAATAATAATTTAGATAATTTAAATCACTAAAATAGACATACGAATATATTAGGGTGTTTTCACTGATTCCCAACTACTTGGGCCAGTTGCAAAAAAGTTGGACAGATGGGCCCAACAGGACTAGATACTGGGTTCTAACAGAAATTAAAAGGCCCAACAGACAACACTCAGATTCAAATGTCATATAAGCAGAGACGGTGCTCTCATTCAAATTTTCAGAACAAAAAAAAAATAAAGATTGTGATCATTATAATTTTTAAATTTTATATTCTTATCTCTTTTATTTTAAAAAAATTCTTAAAAACAAAACCAAACACAACCAAAATTCCTTTCCCTCGTGGCAATTCTTGTAATGGTCAATATATCATCATCATCGCCATTAAAGGTGGCATTACGGGTGGAGACAAATGATGGAACCCTTGTTATTGGAGTTTTATATGAGCATAATCAAAGTGGAAGCATAGGCGGAACTCATAAGCTGGAGTAAAGAATGCAAGTAGTGGATTTTTTGCTCACCCTATGGAGTTTTGGGTGGTATTGATTGTGCTGTAATTTTCAAATTACTTGTGTTATATTTATTTATTTTTTTTATAAAGATATTTTCCGTCAAAGTCTATATTTAATCATTGTTTCACCTCAATTTTTAGAGTAACTTGTGGTTTGTGTCAAAACTTGTAAAACAAATTGGCATGGTTGTCTTAATAATTCGCATCCACAAGCTTTTATTACTTTTTGGATGGTTTTATTTCCTAAAATAATTTGTCTTTTGGAAGGTTTTAACTGCTACTATGTCGCGGACTTTATTAATGATAGCCATATGATTATCTCCAAATTATTTTTAAAAAATTATATATCTATATTATATATAGCCATTTAATGTGTTTCCATATCTGCCCTTATAATTATTTTCAGTCATTTTAAGTTTTTTCAATTTTTTTTTTATCTTAAGCAATGAATATAATATAAGCTTAAATAACTTCTATTTATCTTCTTTTTTTTTTTCATCAAATAACTTCTATTTTTTGATTTTTATCTTGCCATTTTCAAGATTTTTATTTTTGTGGCAGAAATATGGGGAGAATATAAAAAACATATCACAATAAAACTATTATAATTTTTAAATCATATTTAAATATAAAATATCATGATACAATAGTTTATTATTTTGAAAATTCGGCAAAATAAATTTAACATGTATGTAGTGGCTTCGTTAAATTATATATATTTTTATTATATAAAAAAATAATTTTAATTAGTTTTTGGACACATATAAAGCGTGCAAAATTCCTTGTTCTAAATGTTGGTTTCCCTACATTCAACCAAAATCATGAAATCAATTGAGACTATGAACAAGCAAATTCGGGTTCAAAGAGTTGAGTGTTTTGATGTAGGTGGGATCAAAATTCTAAAGTAATTCAATTGGGATTCCCATTTTTCTTTTCTTTTCTGTTTTTTTAAACCATTCTTATACCTGTCCATTGTCAAAAAACCCTATTGTTCCACTAATCTAGCACCCAAAAATATTCAATGGTGTTTGCCAAATTTAATCACACCTGGGATTCCACTAAAGCTTCCATTTTCTCTAGTTAATAATAATCGGAATAAATCAAAGTCAACACAACACACATAGAAAACATGCTTCTTCCCATTATCTTAGTGGCCTATGACTTGAAAGAAGCTACTATCCCTTTTCAATGGGAGAAAAATATTAATATTAGCATGAGGTTTTCTATGGACCAAAAATATGAAAAATTAAAGAAAAATGTCCTGCATTAGGAATGCATCACCTAAATTGTCCCTGAAGATTGTTGCTAAAGAAACAAACCTTGCATAAAAGTAGATATAATAATTTTAAAAAAATTCTCGATATCTATCTCCCAATCACTTAACAACTCCACCTTAGTATAATAGGAAGTATCTATTTATCTATTGAATTGTTTAGATTTGGATTCAAAATTAGTCATGGAAAAGACAAATTCGCAGGTGATTGGATAGCCACCTTAATCTTCTAATTTCTTAAGAGTAATGTATCTAAAATATTGTCTACATGCCTGTTTCTTTGAGAATATTTATCTCTCTCTTTTTCCCTTTTTTTTTTTTTTGTTTTTTGCCTTTTCCACTTTCTCTACTTTTCTTTTCCTCATTATTTCACTTCTTACTTTTCTCTCTTTCATCTTTATCACAAATTTAGCCATTCCCTCTCTTTCAGAACATCGCCTATATTTCATGTACCATTCTTCATACACAAAACGCAATTTTCATACTTCATTCTCTAAAAACCTTCTATTCCACTTTCTTTTTTTTCTTACACTTTATCACAAGAAGAAAAAAGGTATAACTCCCATCAAATCACAATCTTAATGTCCCACCAAATTGTGGGTTTGCCTCACCATAAACAGATTAAATAAGGCAGAATCAAAATGATATGCAACCTGATGTCATCTCCTGGTGATTCAATTAGGGCTTTAAGGATATGTAAATTAAAGATTGTTTTGCAGCTCTCGCAATGTACGAGAAGTCTAATAATTGCTTAGTTTCTGGGATGAAGATGACGTTAACTAATCAAATTAAGCTTGGTATACACCAAGACATTTTCTTATTGTGAAATAATTCAGTCATGTGTCGTGCAGCAGATCATAGATTTGGCTAATTTTAATGAAGTTAGCTATTTAGTTGTCGAGAAGATGGCAACCCATGTGAAAATTATTAGGGATCACAAGAGACATAGATGCATGGACACGGACCAGACTCCCCATCACATGTCTCCTCATACGTATATACTATTAATTACTGAATTTTAACAACTCGAATTATCAAAATATGTATAAAATAAGATGTAAACTGTTGTAATTGTTGTTGTTATCCCCTCAATACGTACATCTATGCATATAAATATATATATATATATATATTTATTTATTTATTGTATGGATTCTTATATTAATTATAGCTACCGTGGTAATGTTTGGTTGGTTTCTTTATGGTGGGGTGACAATATTGGGGATTTTTGTTTAGGATGAAAATTATGTTTGGTAGTCAATTTTGTTGGATAAAAATTTGAATTTATATAGTTTATATATGTATTAATTTGTTTGTTAATAGGTGTAACAGTTAAATTTTAAATATTTAGAAATATACCTAAGAAACAAAATAATTTGAATTTGAATTTAAAATTTACACAATCTAAATATATTATTCAATAAAATATTTGTATTTGAATGGGTAAAACCTATTAAAATTACCAGCCTAACATAGCCCGTGTTTTTACAAGACTGAATTATTAACTATTGTTATATTAAAACATGGCATTTTATGGATGCAAATTATGTTAGTAGAAAATTTGACATGAAAATTTAAAAATAGTTTAAAAGTAAAAAAAAAAAATTATTTTTATTGAATAGTACATTTAGTGGGTAGGGAGATTTGCATCAAAACTTAGCCTTCATATTTTATTGTCTCAATATGAGATAACGTTGATTAATTGGGGTGCACTCTCTTATGGAGATATGAGTCAAGCGAGCAGTCCACAATGGAAGATATGTGTCCGAATTACATGGGGCAGATGAAAAGTCAATGCAATGGATCCATTTAGACCAACTCTACTCCACAATCCACTTACCAAAATCCTCGAACCATTTAGGGTTAAGTCAATTTCAACAACTTAAGTACTAATGATGTCCTAAGCTTTGACCTTCATTAATATTGTAATCAAGATGTCATCTTTCGACTATGATAAGATTGGGTGCATTTCAGTGAATAGAGACTTGATTGGTTAGTCCCTTGTGGATTCATTTTGTTGAGATATTCAATGTTAATGTGATGAAAGCTTTTCACACCACTCCTTTTCTAGAAACTCTTTTTCTTTCTTTTTAATTTGAAAAAAAAAAAATCCTTCACTTGTTGTGGATGCAATTAGTGGATTTCTTGCACACACACACACACACACACATATCTCTAATTATGACATCCATAAAGTATAAAATTGACCTAAAATATCATGGCCATGAATTTTTGGTTGCCATGTCTTAAATTGGTTATAGTTGCACTTGAAATGTTTATTTAACCATAATTTGTCATGCATTCGCTGCATCTAATAAATTGTGTTAGAGTTTTAGTCGTCTCTGAAAAGTACATTACCAAAGAAGGGTGGCCTTGGTCCTGCACCCAGTGTGCCACGTGTAATGATATTACACACAGTAAAATTTGAAATTTTCAATTAGCTTTTTGTTTTTAGTAGAAAAAAAACATCATATAAGAATTTAAATGTGATACCAAATGAAATAAAAAATAAAATATAACATAAAAAAATTTAAAACACTCAACACAAAAAAAAAAGTTACAAATGTCTATTTTTTTAGCCATATTAAATTTTTTTGTGGCACATATATGTTTAATTTATGATTTTTATATAAAATTAATAAAAACTGCATTGCTTTATATTATATTATTTTTTTGTTTTATTTAATGTTTTATATAAATTTTTTCTTAATATATTTTTTAATATTTAAAAACCAAAAAGAAAAAAAAAATAACAGTAAAGCTTCACCCCTAGTGTATGTCACCGGGTGCACGAACGGACCATCAAAGAAGCTGCAGGTTAGCTAGTTCGCTTTATAAGTTGGTTAATTTCTTTTTTCTCTCTTGCAATCAATATGATATTGAATTAGTAATGGTGACCCATTTAATGCATGTATAATTACAATATTATTTTCATCGTAACAAAATATTATAAAATAAAACTAATATAAAATTAAAAATAAAAGAGACAATAAAAAAAAAAGAAAAAAGAGTGAATCAAAATATAAGATATAAAAAAAAATATGACAGAAAAATATAAAATATTACTAAAAGACAACAGATAAAGAAAGAAAAAATATTTAAATAAAGACATTATAATAACTTAATTTTTCAAGCAGAATCAACTCCTTAGCTTTAATATGCAGTGTAGCCAACAATATCAATAAAAAGATAAAAAAAAATTATAAAATTAAAATGGATAAGTTAATTACAAAAACAAATATTTGAGATGATAAAAATACACAAATAATTAAGAATATTTTAATAATTACGTGTGCGTGGATAGATAATGGACGTGTTTAATATAATTATAAAGCGCAAATCATTTGCATGAAGGGAACAAAATTTTATGAGAGGCTAAATATTTATTTGTTTTTAGATAATTAATCGCCACGTGCATACTTTCTCTGCCTTAACCGGGTTTAGCTTTCCTTAACTGCTCTTGTCTTATGTATTAGTATCATTCTACCCTTGCGAAGAGAAAAGCGAACAGATGACAAAGTTAAATCATGTGACCAGTGAATTACTGTAATTTTATAATTTAAAAAAAAAAAAAAAAAAAAAAAAAGGTTGGAGCAGTGTTCCGTTATTCACCTGCGATACCGTTAAACTATTCTACCTGTTAAAATAATTTTCAGTCTCTTTCTTTCATTTTTTATTTTTTTATACAATTTTAAAAATTTTAAATCAACTTTGGAGACTACATTTATATATATAGATTGGTTTGTATGTATATCAAAGCATATGCTTGGATGCATGGACTTTGTTTGTTTCACCACTTTCAATCTTTCAACATCCTCAAATTTTATGACTATGGCAGGGGGGTTTTAGTGGAAGATAATATACAGTAAAAGTTGTATTGGAATAAATAATATACTCAAAAAAGATATTTTAATGTGATAAACAGTATGATTTATTTGAATATAGATATATATATAATAATAGCTTGATGATATAACAGTATATAAGTATAATGATTAGATTTCATAGTATAAATAAAAATAACTATGAGTATTTGTGTGATGTATATAAGTATTAATTTAATTATGAATAAGTTTATGATTGAAAAATAATTAATTAATTATATGTGAGAGAGAGAGAATACTTGAAATTTGAATTTTGATAACAAATTTATTAAATAATATATTTGATAGTTTTGAAATTTGAAAAAATGTTTTACAATTGAAGGTTGAGTTCCAAACAAAACCTCATTAACCAAACATACCAAATTTAAATTCAAAATTTTTTTCTTTTTTTACATATATAACTAATTAACTATTTTTCAATTATTTTAAATATTCATAATCAAATCAATTTATATTTATACACATACACTCATATTTATATATATATACACAAAAAATTAATTATTATCTCTATATTATCCTATTGTTCAATTATTATTGTATATTATATATATATATATATATTCAAGTAAATAAAAATATTTAAAATAACAAAATTTTTAATTAAACATACTATTCATTCTAACATCTCTCTTAGCTATATCATTCTTTAGCAGACCCCTCTCCCAAACTAAGCATATTATTTACAATGTTCAACACCGTGAAGCACACACCTTCCAACGTGTTATACATCAAAATAATATTATTTTAGCTATTTTCGTGATAATTTTTCTTCTCTGAAAACATCCATCCAAACAAAGCCCTTTTCTTGTTAATATAATTATCGAAAGACTAGTACAGATCGAAGCCCGGCGGCCGGTGATAAAGGACGGCGTGCGTACGGACATTAACCTGAATACACGGTGACGTTGACCAATGCAGATCTCAGCCGTTCAACCGAACGTACCAATTGCCTGTAAGAATTTTCTGCCAAAATTCATTTCATTAATCAATAATCAGACGATGACGTGGAATCATAAATTGAAGTAACGATCTAGTTGATGATCCCCGGGTGCAGCAGATTTTGCCATGTGGCAAGATCTCAAGCTTTAATCAACTGTATGTTTTGTTTATGTTTTTAAACATAAAAAATATATTAAATAAAAATTTATATGAAATATTAAGTAAAAAAACAAATAATATAAAATAAAAATATATATTTTTTATAATTTTGATCTCACATAAAAATGCTACATAAATTAAATATATATGCAACAAAAAAATTTAACGCCAATTATTTTTCATGTGATTAAAAATTTAAGCACATGTGAATTTATTTATTTTAAATGTGTCAAATATTTTTTTTTTGTTTTTGATTATTAGTAATTTTTATTTTGTGTAATGTCTGATTAAATTTTTTATTTGATGTATCTTTCATATTTTAAAAAATAATCAATTAATAGCTTGTGATCTATAATTAATTGATAACTTGTGATCTTACCATGTATAATATTTGTTGCACCTGCACCTGGTGTATCTCACTACGTGTGCAGGATGAAGTAACCAGTTCAATATTTTGGGAGGTGGTCCGGCACGTGACCCACCGACGTTGGTTGAAACCTCAAGGCTCAATTTGCTTCGGTTTAGACTCCAAACCCAAACTGTGAAAGAGTGTATGTTATTATTAATATTGTTATTGTTGTTATGATTGTAAAAATTTGATACTAATTTAATTCTAAAATGTAATTTTACGGTATTCTTTTTAATTAAATAATATAAATCTACAATATTATTTTTTGATTACATTTATATTGCATTTAAAGCGTAGAGATTCATGAGTGGTAACAATTAACTTCTGACCTTCATAGTTCAATGACTAAATTATCTTTATTTTTTCTTTTTCTTTTTCTCTTCTTTATCTTATTTTTAACTTTTTTATATATTCTTTCAATAAATATTAAATTTTTAATTTTTATTCTCACCTTTAAATGCTTTTATTTCTGTTTTTATAAAATATTTAAATATAATTTTAATCTATAAATAGTTTTATTTTATCATTGATATTTTATAAAATATAATAATTTTATTTTTTATTATGATTAATAAAATTGATTAATTTTAATAAACATACACACATACAGCGTTTCGTATTTATTTCTTTATTTATTTATTATTAGTAGTAATAATAACATACGGGTGCACTATTAATTAGTGCGTGAGCTGATCTTTTCCTCTTTGCGTCTCTTATAAAAGGGCTCCTGCATTGCGCCTTTTTATCGACACATTTATTTCCATTTTACTCTCTGCATTCATTCCGAGACACAGAAATACATACACTGCATTCTTAGAGAGGACTACAGCGTTTAGAGAGAGATCGGGGAGCAGTTTTCGTGAGCCAGTATTAATGGCGGCTTCTCTGAGACTTGTTACGCTCCGTACGTTGCTTGCTGCGATGCTGTTTGTGAATGCGTTTGCCCTGAAAGGAAGGTAATTTAATGGCATTCCGATCAGATTCCGTGCTGAAGCTAGCGGTGTCGTTTCTTGTTGAAAGAGCGTCGTTTTTGCATTATTTGTCTCGATACTTCTCTGTTTGTAACGAAGTTCAAGCACTGCAAAAGCTGATTTTCTCAGATTTTTGCTCTGAAGAAATTTGATTGATCCGTCTGTGAGCATGCTCGCTGCTTTCGGATTGTGTTGTTATTTCTAACATCTGGTGAAAATAGATGGTTTACTGTAGGATTTAGAAGCCAATTGTGTTGCAACCGATGATGCTCTGTCTATCGAATGCTATTTTAGTATCTGCTTTTACGTGAATTCACTAAGTTTACGGAAAAGAAAATTTTATTTTTTATGCTGCTTTTACAGTAAGGTAGAGAGTAGGCAGCCGAAGAGCTTGAGAAACTCAACAATGGCGGACAGGTTAGTTACCAGCATTTATGTATCACAGCTTCAGTACCTCGCCTTCTATTTTTGATCTTCATAATTGATCTTCACCGTAGATGATAATGCCCAGGATTCACCACCGTCCGATATGTTTACACAAGAAATTATGTTACTAGTTAAATTACTTGATTGGATCCGTAAGATGTCGATCGTTAATTCTGTTATGCCTCACTTTTTAACCTTCCGTTCGCCCTTTATTAATTCAATTTGCGTGCCGATTTATCATGTTATTAACCCAACTCACAGTAGAATTCCCTAAGTAACCCTGACTCATTAAATAGCCTCTCTCTCTGTGGATATTTATTATATATAATAAATTTATTTTATAAATATTAACAAATTTAGTATATAACTATATTATTCTTATATAACAAAAAATCTTGTGGTGATATTATCTTCTCAAAAAATAATAACAATAATAACAAAATTTTAAAATTTAGAGTTGGTATAGTGGGTTCTCTGCTACTCAAGCCTTGACAGGTAGAATCGAATTTTGGCAAATTCGCATCATTTCCATTGCAAAAAAAGAACAAGAAAAATCTAGGAATATTCTGTTTTACTACATTTTATTTTTACTAGAAGTAATTTTTATATTATCTTCGGTATAACAATGTACTTTTTTTAAAAGTTGTACAAAATAAGAGTTATATCCTGAATTTACAGGTTAGATGCAGGCCAAAAATTTAATCATACAGACGCCGTAGATGATCCGGAAACTGTCGCTGCCATGGTTGATATGTGAGTCTCCTACATCTCTTTCAGTGCTATTACCCTTCACTCTACATCTCACTCGGATTTATAAGATTGCACAGGGTACATGCTATCCCTTTGATTCGAGAAACACTAGCCTTCCAGAAATCCTCACGTGATCCGTACTTCCCCTCTCAGAACCCCATTAATGTCTTGCATTCCTCACCTACCGCAAATTCATTAGTAAAATTCCATTCGCGTGATCGCCATACTTTTTAGCCTGCTATGCTCAGATGTCTCCGGTAACTTCATACGCCATTGCATATTCAATTCATCTTAACGATCCATCCAAAATAAAAAATGTTGCTGCATAACATGCCACTGTCTCGTGGATTAATATGCACCTGCTGCATGAAAGACCTTTCACGGGCTCTTTTCTCTGGACCATCTTCGAGTATGAACAGTAATAAATAGTTTTGATGATTTGTATTATGTATCCATTGTGCATTATTGATGCTGTATTGTTTTTTGTCTGGGCAAAGGGCTGATTAATTATGATACTGCTTGCACCAAAACTTGTTCTTCCCTGTCGAATTTGGTTAATTGTTGGGTTGGCAGCTTAAGCACATGCCCCTGTTGTGAGATCCGTACATCCTGCATTAAATATATTCCTGTCTTTTTCGTCTCGTAACAAGATTTCCTGTATTCATACACCGTCTTTATTCGCCAAATACACTATTTGTTCGATTTTGGATGACTTTTCTTTATTACTTTCTTGTAGCCTCTCTCTTCAGATTGCATCTGCAGATCCTCAAGGCTGAATATAGACTCTTTGATCAAACTCTAGATAAATCTTTAAGATTATTCTGCTTTGAGTGAATAAATTTTGATGGACTCATAACATAGTAGAACATCAGGCACTGGACACTTTGAGGAGGAAACAAACCAATACATATTATTTATATATGGGAGAATCGCTTTCAGAATAGTGGAAGTCTTATCTTAGATAACCCTGAGGCAGAGTGTAGTTCGTGCCAACTCCATTGAAGACAAGTGACAGTGGGCAACCTCATAAATTGTTTGTTTCTCCACCCAGGCTGGCAAGAAGTCACAAGTTCGAGATAAACAAGATCTGGCCCCATTCCGGCAGATCTAAATGCCGGATCTACTGACCCTGCCATCAGACAATCTGCCATTAATTGACATCTGTCTATTGTGTTGCCTCCACCGACGCCTTAGAGGATTTAATTGCCCCCCACCTCATGCCTTTATTACATTAACCAACAGACCACGCACTATCCGTATGGAACGTACTGCTTTGACTCACCCTCATCATAAATTTAGATTTTACCATTAATTTTTTTTATTCTTTGAGTAGTACACTGGCAGTCCTCTGCAGTCTGCACAGGATGGATTGAGTAGTGCATTATTTGTTGATGAATTTGACTAATCTACATGTCAAAAATTATTGCTTACTGCCTCATATGGACAATAGATTGAACATGTAAATAGAGGCGACGAAAAATACAATTATTACAAACAGATCATTAAGAACAGTGAGAGAAGGAATAATAATTAATGACAATTTACTGTGCCGTAGTAATTAATTTAATGTTTGGACAAATTCCAGGTCGATCAGGAACAGCACTGAACGAAGAAAGTTAGGATTCTTCTCATGCGGAACCGGAAATCCCATAGACGACTGCTGGCGGTGGGACCGCCACTGGATGCGCCACCGCAGGCGCCTGGCAGACTGCGCCATCGGCTTTGGCCGTAACGCCGTCGGCGGGAGAGACGGCCGGTATTACGTGGTCACCGACCCCGGCGATGACGACCCAGTAAACCCCCGGCCGGGCACTCTGCGCCACGCCGTGATTCAAGACCGTCCCCTGTGGATCGTCTTCAAGCGAGACATGGTGATCACGCTGAAGCAGGAGCTGATCATGAACAGCTTCAAGACCATCGACGGCCGGGGGGCCAACGTCCACATAGCCAATGGGGCTTGCATCACTATTCAGTTCGTGACGAACATCATCATCCACGGGCTCCACATTCACGACTGCAAGCCCACGGGCAACGCCATGGTCCGGAGTTCCCCCTCCCACTATGGGTGGAGGACAATGGCCGACGGCGATGGGATCTCCATTTTCGGGTCGAGCCACATTTGGATAGACCACAATTCGTTATCCAGCTGCGCTGATGGCCTGATTGATGCCATCATGGGATCAACTGCGATTACGATTTCTAATAATTACTTCACTCACCACAACGAGGTTGTTTTCCTTTCCCATTTGAAGTTAAATTTGACAATTTTCAACAAATGCTGAATATTCTGTTTGATGTTACTCGTGAACAGGTTATGTTATTGGGCCACAGTGACACGTACGCGAGAGACAAGATTATGCAGGTGACCATTGCCTACAATCATTTTGGAGAGGGGCTGATACAGAGAATGCCAAGGTAGGCCACCAGGGTCTTTGTTTCTCTCCTTTTCTTTTAAATCTTTTTCACATATGAATCTCTCCGACAATTGTTAATATGGTTTAACGTCGTCAAAAATTCAGGTGCAGGCGTGGGTATTTCCATGTGGTGAACAATGACTACACTTCCTGGGAGATGTATGCCATAGGCGGTAGTGCTGATCCCACCATCAACAGCCAAGGCAACAGATATCTAGCCCCAGCCAACCCTTTTGCTAAGGAGGTTAGATCTCACAACACCAATTCAGTGTCAGGATATGGCGATATCATCATTGTCACCTGCCCCTGAAAAACAAAAATTTGCTTTGCCTGTCAGGTGACCAAGAGAGTAGTGAATCCAGGTCACAGAAGATGGAGGCACTGGAACTGGAGATCAGAGGGTGACCTCATGCTGAATGGAGCCTACTTCACCCCGTCAGGGCGCGGAGCCGCGGCCAGTTATGCCAGGGCCTCAAGTCTGGCGGCCAAATCCTCTTCCTTGGTGGGAACCCTCACCTCCGGGGCTGGTGTGCTTCGCTGCCGCAGAGGTGCGCAGTGTTGATAAACCCACCTCGTAAATGAAACTATATCCACAAAAGCCGATTCCTAAAATATCAAAAGTTTTGCATATCCTTAAGATTCTTCTGGTAATAATCCTAAACTCTAGTAATTTCCGGCCAATCCTGTTTCAGCTTTGCATAATTGGTATCTGATTACTTGTGTAAATTTCCCAACACCAAATGTTTCATCATTCCAATTGTCTCATATTCCATTGATGATCAACCTCGGCCTGCTTCTGCTTAAAATATGTGAGTTTATAGAGTGGGCGCCGAAGCATTAGTTTCATAAAGCTCCCTGAAGCCATCCCTCCATTTTTTCCCATAAAAATAAATCCCTTCTATGAGTCAAAACCTCTTGGCCTCCTTCATAGTGTTGTCACTGGTTCGTTGGGATAGAAATTTCTCCTGTCTGTCTCGTTCAGTTCGAGTCTATGCTTTAAGCTGAGAGAGAGAGAGAGAGAGGGGAAGGGTTTAGCTCCAAGAATTTAATGTAATCTCTTCTCTAGTGTATTTATGGTTCATATATCATCTATGTTCACTTGCTTGTAAAACGAGTATGTCGATACAATCCCATTTCATTCCAGCGAGTACATACCATTTCCAATGAGACAAATTCAGCACGCAACCCAGATGATGCGATCATGGTCATAGCAAAATAATTGTGTCAACGGCTCTATGTGAGACGACGGGCAGACACGTGAAACACTGAAATGCGCAGAGTGGCGACCAGACCCACGATGACCTTTCTTTGTAGGTCCCAAATTATGAAAAGATTGGAAGAGATTTTTTCTTTTATTTTCTTTTTAAATATTAACAACATTATGAGGACTAGTAATGGGGCCTCCCTCCGAAACACTATAATATGCCACAAATATACGTGAAGACCCACTTATCCAAAAAATAAACATGACAAAAGATTAACTAAGAGTAATGCCACAAATATACGTGATGACCCACTTAGAATTTGTGATTAACAACGAGTAATCCAGTTCCAGTGTCAGGATATTTGATAGCTAATCCGACATTCAATCTGATGACAAAAGAACGCAGAAAATGACATTGTTCAATCAAATGGAAAGCATAGGATACCCCGGCTTTGCATGCCGCATTTCCTTTCCTTTTTTTTTTTTTTTTCTTTTTAATTCAATTTTAATTATTTCGAGCTGACGAAGGTATTTGCTTTCAAAAGTTTCTGTCCCTACAAGAAGAAACCAGTTATGACTATTGATCATCACACATAATTCCCATGGACCCCATCATTCTCTCCTCCTTTAGGCCCTCCTTTTGAATTCGTCCAGTACTAAACTAGCACAAAAACCAAACAGGGTTCTGATGAATTTAGAGGACAGTAACCTTTAAAAGGACCAAAACCACAACACAAAAAGAACACATCTGCCTAATAACAAATTGAACAAACCCATACAAGCACATCACACCAAGAAGATTCACAATTGTACAAGGACCAAAAGACACTTCAGAAAGGTGTAACACTTCCACTCCGAGTCTCAGCTGGGCTGTACGCAGCAGACTTATTCCTTGGCCTGTTCTCCTCCAGCTGCCTCACAACCTCCTCCATCGTCGGCCTCACCGACGCAACCGGGGCGCAGCATCCCATCGCCAGCTTCAATGCCTGAACCAGCCCTTCCTCCATCAGATTCCTCGCACCTTTCAATATCTCCACGTCGAAAACCTCCATCGTTGTCTCCTCCAATACCGCCACTTTCACTAACGATGGCAAGTCCACGAACTCACCATTTCTTGCAGCTTTGCCTGGCCTTTTCCCTAATAGGATCTCCAGCAGCGCGATCCCAAATGCGTAAACATCGCTCCTGGAATTGCATTTCTTCATCTTCTGAAGCTCCGGAGCCTTGTACCCTTCTGTTTTGGCCAGTGCAACTATCTCATCAGCCACGGATGGGACCATTATCTTGTCAAGCCCAAACTCATTCAGCCTTGCCACATAGAAGTCATCCACAAGAATGGTCTTTGATCTCACATTCCCATGAGTTATTGGTGTTTCAAGACCATGGAGATGGGCAAGCCCTCTGGCTATGCCTAAAGCAATCTTGTGTCTCCTAGCCCAGTTCAGCACTGGTTTCCCCACTCTTGATTCTGTACACAGGCAGGAGAGATGTGTGATAGCGATATTTAGGATCAAAATTTCATCCATCATTCCTCAAGTTTATCTCACCAAACTCATCTACTTTCTTAAGGGTTATTCATTGATTCAATGCATGCTGATTTGATGAGGCAAAAATGAAAAGGAAAGAATGAATGATAAAACTTACCATGTAAGAGATCGTAAAGGGTTTTGTTTGGTAAATAGTCATAAATGAGAAGCTTCTCCCCTCTCTTCCCCTGATAGAAAGCCCTTAATGGAATCAAATTCTCATGTCTAACTCTGCCCAATTGCTTGATCACTGGCAAACAAGAACTCCTCTCTTTGCAGCTGCCCTCTCTCAACAGCCTCAAAGCAATTGTTCCTCCATCTGCTAGCTTTGCCTTGTACACTGTCCCATAGCTTGTCTTCTCCATAACCTGCCCTGTGGCATTTAGAACATCCTCCAATGTCAAGTGCTCTCCCCCTTGAAATAAAGTCAATTTCCCATCACCACCATTGCCTGTCTCCTCATCCTCTTCTTCCTCAAAATTATCCTCCTCTTCATCAACATTCCTCTTCCTCTTCCCTTGGAAGTACCCAATCAGTAATGAGACCAACACCACAGCTCCAGTCATCAGACCTATCACAAGCCCAGCTATTGCACCAGAACTCAGTCCGGAGCCTCCACCACAAGTCCTCAAAGGTGGCCCACAAAGGTCAGGACTGTTCCCTTCAAACACCTCCACACCAAACTTTGATTCCCTGAAATTTGGCAAAATCCCAGTAAAGTTGTTGTGAGAAAGATTCAATTTTTCCAGCTTGAGCCCAGTAATACTCTCAGGAATTGGACCAGAAAACATGTTGTCCCCAAGATCAAGCTGCTTGAGCCCATGAAACCCTATAATAAACTCCGGGAAATTCCCAGTAAATCCATTCTGTCCCATATCAAGAAACAGCAGATTCTTGCAAGTGGCATCAGGCAATGCTGGCTCAGGTGGAGAACCAGAAATAGAGTTGCCATGAAGCCTTAGAGAAACAAGCCTATCACAGAGGTTCCAAATGGAAGCTGGGAGTGACCCTTGAAGCAAATTGTGGCTCAAATCAATGTCTGAGAGGGAAGAACTGTACCCAAGCTCCAAAGGGATTGGCCCAGATAATGCATTCACACTAAGGTAAAGACTTTGGAGATTTGAGAGCTCCCCAATCTCTTTTGGAAGACTTCCGGAGAGATTTGCTGATGGGAGCCGAAGTGAGACGAGCTGCAAAAAAGGGTCTTTGTGTAAAGCTAGGTTGGTCCATTGTGGTGAAGAAAGGTCAATACACAGCAAAGAAGAGCCATTGGTGAAAGCCCACTTTAGGCCTCTCCACTGACAGAGAGGTACTGAGTTGTTCCATGACTGCAACATCAGGTTCCCTGCGGTTCCCTGCAGTGAAGACTTGACCTTTAGCAAAAGCAACTCAACATCTGAAGCCGAGTGAGTGAGTGTTAAGAGAAGGGTAATGGAGAGAGAGAGGAGTTTCAAGGCCGCCATGACTGAGGCAGAGAGGAGAAAGTAAAGTGAGGGCAAGGGGGGGAGAGGTTGGTTTTTTTATTTGAGGGTTTTTTTTCTTTGGGAAAGCTGACACGGAGTTGACTGTAGAGTGTGCATTTAGACTTTGGAGCCATCAGATTGTACTGTATCGACTTGATCGCTCTTTCTCCTATTATTTTAGGAATTCGATTTTGAGACAATTGGGTGGTGTGTATAAATAATGCTCCCTCTTTAATGATCACCGGTAATGATGTTAGAAGCACTAATCACCTCAAAGATTTAGTAGATACCATAGACCACAAAGATCACTTCTTTCTGAAAATCTTGACAATCTGTTCTGCTGTGATTGCTTAATCACTTGACTTAACAGTAAACATGTTTGATAATACTGTCATATTAACAATATTTTATTTAATTATTATATCACATCATTGCAAATATATCTAGGATTCTAAATATAGCCAAGGGTTACAGAAGAAAAAAAAGGAGGCAACCAAATTTCTACTTAAGATCTGAACAATATGGCTTAAAACATAAAAAACATGATCACTAATAATTTTTGGGATACGTATAATCACATAATTTACACTGTATAAATTATCATCTCTTCTAAATTGAAGAAACAAGTTGATCAGAGGCAATACAATAATAAATAGAGAAGATAGAAGGAGGTGTTGATGTCACATCTCTTCTAAATTGAAGAAACAAATTGATCAGAGGCAATACAATAATAAATAGAGAAGAAAGAAGAAGGAGGTGTTGATGTCATTCATATATTAAGTGTGTAACGCCATCAATCTTGTAAATTTGCCTTTTCACAAAATTTATTCAATCATACTAAACATTTTACTATTTACTCTTAAAAATGAAATCTCGCGAATATATTCAAGA
This sequence comes from Avicennia marina, assembly GCA_019155195.1. Lineage (NCBI taxonomy): Eukaryota > Viridiplantae > Streptophyta > Magnoliopsida > Lamiales > Acanthaceae > Avicennia > Avicennia marina. The sequence continues at coordinate 1,289,163 of CM032783.1, read as the reverse complement.
AGAACATCCCATCCAACTGTAATTTACCCTTTTCGTTCAATTTGTACTATATGCATGTCAAACTGCTAATGGCGCTGCAAATTTCATCATCAAAGCACCCCAAAAAAAAAAAAATTATAACGAGTACAATATACACTCTTGTATGAAAAATAAAAACAAACGTAACTCTCTCATCTCAGCCAAAAATCAAAGTCCACGTCATTTCTCAGCAAAAAAGGTATAATAATTGTAATTTACATTCCAGACTGAAAAATCAAAAATAAAAACAAACATAACTCTCCTTGTCTCACGGGAAAAACCAAAGCCCACTTCATTTCTCGAAGGAAAATTTTCCCACCGTACAATAATTTCTCTTGTAACTATATGCGTGAATAAAGTTTTCTGTATGTAATCTTTCAAGGAGGGGTGAACTGAGAGACACACAGCGTCAGAGGTTGATATGTGTCATGCATGTGTTGTCTGTGACTTCACACAATCGTTGTCTGCACGCTTCACTTTTTGGAGTTTGCAGAAAATCTCTCAAATCCCAGGCTTCGCCTTCTTTGAGGAAAGAAGGAAAGAAGCCGCCGCTCCTCACCCGTGATTTCCATTCACCTTCTTCATTGGTTGAGGTGCTCCTGCCGCGTCCAAAGTTAATGGCGGTGGCCGGTGGGTGCACGCGTGGTTCGGTGATCTGCGGCGCGTGCCATCGGGTAAGTGGCCCTTTTACGAGCGCCCCGCGGCGGTCCCATTAAAAAATTTCCACGTCGGATATGATTTCGTGAGGTACAATTTTTGACTATTGCTTCCAAGGCTCTCGAACTTCCTCTACAACTATTTAAAAATATTAAAATTTGTTTGAAATAAAGTGAATATAATAAGCTCCAATTCGTTCTTATTTTTAACTAAGGCTATGGTTTTTTTTTTTTTTTTTTAATTTTAACCACACGCACCATCTAATGAAGCAATGAACTTGAACTTTTAACCTCTCTGATGGGAGGCTGGAATTCCGACCATTGTTTCACACACTAATTATGGCTATGGTTGAAAGATAATTGGTGAGAGCTACATTAGATTAAATGGAGTGTTTAGAGTGAAGATTTAATAAGAATAATAGTATTATTTATATAAATTTATTTGTTTATAAATGTATAAAATATAAAAATAATTAGATAATATATTAACAGTAATAGGATGATGATTAGTTTATATTTTATAAAACATAAATATATATAAATAAGAGTTTATGTGTGTATATATAAATATTGATTTGATTATTAATAAGTATAATTATTAAACAATAATGAGATTGTCGTGTATCTAGATGAGAAAATTTTTAAATTTAAATTTTAAATAAAAATGTTTATAGTATTAAATGTTTGGTCGTACGAAATTTTGAGATATATTGTGAGATAGAACATGGTGTTTCGAACATAGCCCATGGGTGTATCTTTTGTTTTTGTTTTTTTTTAAATATCTGGGTGGATAGTTTGTAGAGTCAATTTAGAATTTTGGTGATTTAAATAATGTGCAGTACTATTTCATCATTTTTCTTTCAATTGGTATAGTTTGACACAACATTTTGGATAAGATTTTGAAAGCCAAAAATTCAGCATATTTAGTTACTTTATACCAAAAAAAAAAAAAACGGTTAAGAATTATGTAACATGTCATACACAAATCGGAGGATTTTGAGGAAACGTATTTTTATCTAACTTTTTTTAAAAGGATATTTGGAATATATGTATATTTTGAAGGAAAAAAAAATTAAAAAAGACACGAAACGAGTTGACCCTGCTTCATGGCATTTTGGTGCTTTCGTGATTATTATTATTATTTTTTTTTTTTGTTGTGGTTATTTGAAAAATAAAAATGTCAAAAAAAGAAGAAAATGACGTGCTCCATCAGGTTTAGGATACACCAACACTAACCCCACTGCTTAATTTCATTGTTAGCATTTCGCACGACACAATTGGTCCACCGCCGCCTTAGGCATGCTTCTTTTTTGTCACAATTGTGTTTTATTCTGTCCGAAATATTAAAATAAAAGGAAAAACTTGGAATGAAAAGACAAAATTCAAATTTTGAATCTGGTGGCTGCAAATAGTTAAATACGAGTGATGAAAACACTAAGAGCACACCTTTACTCATGCGACTGTACCTAAGAAACACCCATGAAATCTTCTGGCTTGTTTTGAGAGGAGAGATTTTGTTGTAGATTATATTTGTTAGGAGTTATAAAATTATTGTATGTTTGGTTATAAAATTATTGATGGAGTGAAAATTTTTATAGATTTGAATTTTTTTTTATAAAATATATAATAATGATTCAATAATGTAAAACTGAATAAGCCTAATAATTCATTTTTCTGGCGCAAAGAAAAATAAATATGACTTTACGTATGATATATATATATATATATGTGTGTGTGTATTGATTTGATAGTAAATAGATATAATCAGTGAAGAATAATTAATTAATTATAAATATAAGAGAAAAAAATTAAATTTGAATTTGATTAAAATTTTTAATTAAATGATATGTTTAATAATGTAAAATATAAGGAAGTTGGGTTTCCAAACACAACCACTGTGTTTGTGGCATCTATAAAGTTATAGTGGCTATGTTTGAAAGAAGGGTTCTATTGAGAATCACATTTGATGGGAATGATATTTGATGGGAATTATGCGGGGATATAGAGTATGTTTAGTTATATATTTTTATGTTTTAAAGTTTTTGATTTACTTAAATATGTGTATAAAATATGTAAAAATGATTAAATAATGTAAGAGTATATAAATATAATGATTAATTTTTAAGATATTAATACACACATTATATTATTAAGAGTTTAGATCTAATTTGAATTTTATATTGTGAATTTACAATATTGCCTTTAATATATAAGTTTACACCATTACTGTTCCACACTTAAAATTAATTATTAACGCATCATTACTATTTTTCTTTACTATTTATCCATAATAAAACCTTTTAATTGCATATTGTGAAATCTCACAACTATCTTTAATTATTTTTATTTTTCTATCATTTTTTATCTTTTTTTTTTTTAAATTTATTATTTTTACTTGTTTTTTTCTCTTTCTTTTTCCTTACTTTAAATATTCTTTATTTTTTAATTTTAATAATTAAAGTATAATATTTTTATAATGAATAAATCAATTCATACATTCATAAAGTAATTATATTTATAAAAGAAAAAAATTGAACTTGAACTTAAATAAAAATTTTATTTCGTAACATGTGTGTAGTTGCATGAAGCAAGGAGGGGCTGAAACGTTGAAATATATTTAGCAAACACGGCCTATGTAAATGACACGGAAGATTTGATTAAGTGAGCCCAATATTCTTTTATTACTTGAAAGCCCAATAAGTTGTCTTGACAAGCTCTGGGCTCCCAAATGGCCTATTCTATTCATCTGATTATAGAGATCCCAAACGTGCCATGACATTGTGTCACGTTGTCAGATCCAGAGTCCAGTCACTTCTTTCATAATTAATGCGAAAAAGGAGTTCGCGTGGCCCTAATTTCGGGTTTTTTGCCCTCTATTGTTTCTTTCTTTTCTTATTTTGATTTATTGGAGGGTATGCAAACACAAAATAACACGTGGATAGATTCCATAGGTGGAAGTTCCCGAGGCTGGCCTCCTAGAACTAAGGGCCCTTTTCATGGCTTGCTTATGGGCCCGTAGTCAAAGGTCTTAATTTATTCTATCCTCGTGTAATTATTTGTATCATCCTGTCCACATGACCAATTAAAAATGCAAAGGAAGGATTGCTTATTGTTAATGATTTGTTCTCAATAATTAAAATGAGTGACATTTGTAGTGTGTTCTCCTCGTAGAGGTAAAGGTAGAAATGTTGTTTAGCTTCCCTCGCGTTTGAGCTGCCAACTATTCCTTTTTGAATAGAAAGGAAAAAATACTGGACTCACAACTAAGAAGGACAACTGTTTTTCCCCCACCCACACATCAAACTGACAGCACTTCTCAAGGTTTGTGTTCGCACGGGTTGACATCACTCCACACGTGCGTACATTATGATCCGTCGATTAATTCCCTTCTCTAAATTGTTTGCATGAGAATGATCACGTACGCCAACCCTCTTTTAAGAATTGCTCATATAAGATTTTTTCTAGACATGAAAAGATTATTCAAACTCAGGTACTTGGCTCGAAAACAGAGTGGTTTTTTAACTATTAGGGTGTCTCCTTAAGAGTAAAAAAGAACAATATGAATCCCGATTACAATATTGTATCCTAACTTATTTCCTTTCAAATAGGATATATCAAATCGAGTTTCGAGTAGCAATTAAGAAGAGGTACTTAACAAAGATTGATGTCAAATTCAAGTTCATCTTTAAGGTAAATGTATTTATTAACTTAATTAAATTTTAGTCGAGTAATTTAATTTATTACCATTACTGCTTTCAATAAACTTCTATCATGTTCTCCTTAATGATTTCATTTCATGCTGCTCTTGTTCAGATCATTCAATATGACTGTAGGATTATTTTTATGCTGACATGTGAGATGGTATTACACTTTCAAGAGAATCCTAGGAAAAGTTATTACAAGACGAAAACTGTTGCCAAAAGGAAATACTGCCACTGCAACGACAAAATAGCTGTTGGGCCAATTGCCAAAACAAAACCCGAGCTTTGTGGAGCGCATTGATTGAATTGAGGAAAACGATGCAACTACACATGGCGTTTCTGGTAAAATTTATTGATGCCAGTTCAAAATCACATATAGAGGAAAATAACCCAATGCAGCAAACCCGGAGCGCAGAATCCCTAGGAAGAAAATGGCGGAATGGGTGAGATGGAGTGTTTCATGTTTTATTGTTTTTTTCACGTTGTTTTCGAAATTCGTATGCTTCTCTTGCTTGCCTGCAAAGTTAGACAATGCATCTGTTCTGCAATTAGTTTTGGAGAGTGGGATCGAGTGAGTTCAGTAGAGCAAACTCTTAAGTCTGCCGAGGAGATGTTAGAGAGACCCAACATTTGAGGCCAAAAATTTTGCAAATGCCGATGCCGAGGCAGTTCTTGGACGCCGCCCCGAGTTTCTTCCACCTCCACCGTTGCTATTTCCTTCTATTCTTGCTCAAAATTCTCTCGGACACTCCCATTATTGCTGCAAACACTGAGGCTCTTGTACTGTCTTCCTGGCTTCACGATTCTTCTCCGCCGCCTTCGGCCTTGTCCGATTGGAACCCACAGGACTCTAACCCCTGTAAATGGTCCCACATTAGGTGTTCTTCGAATGGTTTTGTAACAGAAATCGATATTGAGTCTGTTCATCTTGGCCTCCCCTTTCCGTCCGGTCTGTCCACCTTGACCTTTCTGGAGAAAGTCACCATTTCAGGGGCTAATCTCACTGGAACAATCCCACTGGAGATTGGAGACTGCGTTTCTTTGAGGAAAATTGATGTTAGTTTTAATAGTCTTGTGGGCAGTATTCCTGCAAGTACAGGAAAGCTTAAGAATCTGGAAGAATTGAGTTTGAATTCTAATCAGCTGACAGGGGAAATACCTCCTGATATTGGGGGTTGCATTGGTCTGAAAAGTCTGGAATTATTTGACAACAGGCTGAGTGGAAGCATTCCCGTTGAGATAGGGAAGCTGTCAGCTTTAGAAATCTTGAGAGCTGGAGGGAACAAGGACATGGATGGGAAGATTCCAGATGAAATTGGGGATTGTCAGAACTTGCAAGTTTTAGGCGTTGCTGACACTAAGATATCCGGTGGGCTTCCTTCCTCACTGGGGAAATTGAAAAGGCTTCAGGTCTTGTCACTTTATACTACAATGCTTTCAGGGGAGATTCCAGGGGACATTGGCAACTGCTCAGAGCTCGTGGACTTGTATCTGTACGAGAGCAATCTGTCTGGTTGGCTTCCACGGGAGCTGGGGAAGCTTCAGAAACTTGAGAAATTGTTGCTATGGCAGAACAGTTTTGTGGGCTCTATTCCTTCAGAGATTGGGAACTGCAGAAGTTTAGTTGTTCTCGATGTTTCGTTGAACTTATTGTCTGGAAGTATACCTCAATCTTTTGGAAACCTGACAAATATTGAAGAGTTGATGCTTAGTCGTAACAATATTTCGGGCTCGATACCTGCCGTTCTTTCCAACGCCACGAGTTTGATTCAGTTTCAGATTGATAGTAATCAGATTTCTGGCTCTATTCCATCGGAACTTGGATTCCTGGTTCGGCTTCAGGTCTTTTTTGCTTGGGATAACAAGATTGAGGGAAGCATCCCTGCAGCGTTGTCCGGTTGCAAAAGCCTTCAGGCTCTGGATTTTTCGCGGAATTCTTTGACTGGTAGCTTGCCTCCAAGCATTTTTCAGCTAAGGAATCTGACAAAGCTTCTCTTGATATTTAATGATATAACAGGTTCTATTCCCCCGGAGATAGGTAATGGCAAGTCTCTTACTCGGTTGAGGCTGGATGGCAATAAAATCAGTGGAGAGATACCAAAGGAAATTGGTCTTCTTAGCAATCTAAGTTTTCTTGATCTCTCTAATAACCTTATCAGTGGTTTAGTTCCTGATGAAATGGGCAATTGTGGAGAACTGCAGATGTTGAACCTGGCAGGGAATTCACTTGGTGGAAATCTGCCTAGTTCGCTGTCTTCTCTTAGTAAACTAGAGGTGTTGGATGTTTCCATGAACCAGTTTGATGGCCAAATTCCAGGGAGTTTTGGTGAACTCTCTTCTCTGAACAGGCTTTCACTTGGTAGTAATTCCTTATCAGGGCCAATAACATCCACCCTTGGCCACTGTTCCAGGCTTCAACTGCTTGATTTAAGCCGAAATCAGCTCTCTGGAAGCATCCCGGTGCAGATCTTTGAAATTCAGGCTCTTGAAATTGCTTTGAATCTGAGTTGGAATGCCTTGACAGGGGAAATTCCAGCTCAGATTGCTGCTTTAAACAAGCTTTCTGTACTGGACCTTTCACACAACAAGCTCGGAGGAGATTTGATGTCTCTTTCAGGCCTTGTGAACCTTGTTTCGTTGAATATTTCCTACAACAATTTCACGGGTTATCTCCCGGATAATAAGCTCTTCAGGCAGTTATCAGCATCAGAACTGGCTGGAAACCAGGGCTTGTGCACTCAGGGGCATGCCTCGTGTTTCTTGAGCAGTGCTCAAGGGATGGGAATACCTCGCCACAGGCGGTCATGGAGACTAAAAATGGCCATTGCATTGCTGGCTGTTGTGACTGTAGCACTGGTGGTCCTCGGCATATTAGCAGTTTTAAAGGTAAGAAAAATGAACAAAGATGCAGATTCTGAAGTGGGAGAAGGTGGATCACTGTCTTGGAAATTTACCCCATTTCAAAAGCTGAATTTTTCGGTTGAGCAAATCCTGAGGTGTCTTGTTGAAGCCAATGCAATTGGCAAGGGCTGCTCTGGAATCGTTTACCGAGCAGAACTTGACAATGGCGAAGTCATTGCAGTGAAGAAGCTATGGCCGACAACAGCACAAGCTGCCTTTAACTGTCGAAACGATAGGTCAGGCATCAATGGAGTTCGTGATTCCTTTTCAACCGAGGTGAAAACCCTTGGTTCAATCCGTCATAAGAATATTGTGAAGTTCTTAGGTTGCTGTTGGAACCAGAACACTAGATTGCTCATGTATGACTACATGCCTAACGGAAGCCTGGGAAGTCTCCTCCACGATAAGAGTGGAGGCTGCTTGGAATGGAATGTGAGGTACCGGATTATATTAGGGGCGGCTCAGGGTTTAGCTTATCTGCATCATGATTGCGCACCCCCCATTGTACACAGGGACATCAAGGCCAACAACATCTTAATTGGCCCTGATTTTGAGCCGTATATTGCTGATTTTGGTCTTGCTAAGCTGGTCAGTGATGGTGATTTTGCTCGCTCCTCTAATACTGTTGCTGGTTCCTATGGCTATATTGCTCCTGGTTAGTCCAGCTTTCTTAGTCTGCCTAAGCATTATATATTAGCAAATCCCACCCCCTAAATGAAGAAGGATCAGGAAACTTTACATTAGAACCTAACTGGCACTTGTTTGTTGATATGCAGAGTATGGATACATGATGAAGATCACAGAAAAGAGTGATGTGTACAGCTATGGAGTTGTGGTGCTTGAAGTTCTAACGGGCAAACAACCTATTGATCCTACAATACCTGAAGGGCTACACATAGCTGACTGGGTGAGGCAGAAAAGAGGAGGAACTGAAGTGTTGGACCCCAACTTATGCCTGAGGCCCAAACAAGAAATTCAAGAAATGATGCAAACCTTAGGAGTCGCCATGCTTTGCGTGCACCCTTCACCAGACAACAGGCCTGCCATGAAGGATATTGCTGCCATGCTTAAGGAAATAAGGCATGAAAGGGAAGAAAACTCCAAAGATGTGCTCCTCAAGGGGTCTCAAGTTAGGAATGAAGAGGGAAATAAGTGCTCCAATGGAGGGCCATCATCAGGATTGCAGAGCTTATATTTGCAAAGTAACACATCAAGCTTTTCTGCATCTTCGTTGCTTCATTCTGCTTCCTCCGTTTCCAAATCCATCTTCAATAAGCAATAGAATGCGTCTGTTTGTAGCTATCAACATAGTAACAACTGTTCTTCGTGTTCTTATAGTGTGCGGTTAGCATCTGTCTCTAGCTTTCTGGTTTTCCATTTTCCCATCATTTTGAGAGAAATGTTCATCACTTTAGGCTTCGTCGCATCTCCTTTTATAGACATGAATGTAATATTTATGCATCCACATAATGTATTAGATCTATCGAACTTGATTGTTTGCCTTCTTCCAGCCACAGAATTGAGGTCAGCTTTATTCCCAAAAGTACCATAGTTCAATCGTAACAGCAAGAACTTGAAAGACATTGCAAAGAAATGAACAGAAAGGTTCATTTGTTGGACTTGCTGTTGTGATCAACATTGGGGGCTTCTTCTCGGCGGGCATTGGATGAAGCCTCCGCTTGTGGAACACAGTGTCTTTCATCTTGTGCGTGGTGTGTGTAATGGAGGCCCACGCATCCTCTGCCGTTCGCTTCACTTTCCGGGCTGCATGCTGTGCTGTTTATTTCATTTTCCCTGTAATGTCTTCCATACTCTCATCAGCCTGTTTCACATTCAAACACATACATTCTTGAGAATTTCAAACTGTGACATGCAAGTATTGTTTAGACTGAATGTGCAGCAGATACTTCATCTGCAGCAGCGGCAGCCTGTTTCTTGAATTGATGGCCGCCTCTGCGCCCTTCTTTGTGGCATTGGCCGCCTCATCATAGGTAGCCTGCATGGCTCCATAACGTCGTCTTCTTCCCTGTAATAACAACTATAATTAATATAATTCTCTTTCTTTAATGATCAGGCCCAAATCATAATTATGCATACCTGGAAATGTGTGGGTGAAGCAGAAATGAAGTAGTTGAGGAGCAAAGTTCGGGAAGGATAATTGATCTGGTGCTGGTTTGGAGCTTTGTAATAAGGTTGGTGCTGGAAAATGCTGTGCTTGCCATTATTTCTTCAATTGATGACTGACTTCAACATGTCTTCTTTATTCTGGGTGTGATTCTAGAAGTTGATAGGGTTGTTGGGAGATGATGATACACACACACACACACACACACACATGTATGTATGTACGTATTTGTAGTGGGAAAAGGTTGCAAGATTGAACATGAGTTTTGCTTTTGCACGGTGGAGAGAGGCGATTTGTCCTCCTTAAGACGTGGTGAGGTGAGACAACAATCAATGCATTATATATGTACTGGTAAACTTACAGCCTTGTCTGTACATATCTATAAAATATATATAATTGTATTAATTATAAGAAAACATATGGTCACCGTATTTTTTAGTAATTTAATAATAAAATAAAGCTACTTGATTATATATTTTTTTCAAAAAGATACAAAGAAAATATTAGAGGTAATTAAAAAATTGAGAAAAATTAAACTAAATGTTGACTAAAAAAGAGAAAGAATTTAGAATAATAGTAATAAAGAGAGAAAAAAAAGTTATTTTAATTTATTTATATTTAAAACTAAAAGTAGTTATCAAACGGTGCAAACAATTATTAAGTGCAGTATTTTAAAAATCTATACCTATATATTATATAAAAAAGTGCCAATGTTTTTTGTCAATTATGAAAGGACAAATATATCTTTAATAAAATACTTATCTTTCTTATAACAAATAAGGTTATTTAAGTAAAAATAAAATACTATTTAAAATATATATTTTTCGGTGGCAAAAAATTAACAGAGTTTTAATATATCTAAACTATTTATGTAGGTATCTTTAAAATATGTAAAATAGAAACCTTTGAGTCATAGGAAACTAATAAAATTTAAAATATATATAAATTAAGTAAAATTTATAAAAAATTAGAATCCTAAACTATTTATACTAGCTATGAACTTAAAATCATAATAAATAATTATAATTGCACAATTGTATTTTTTAAATAATAATGAATTCACTAGAGAAAATTGGCTTCATAACTACATCGCATATTAAATAAAAAATAAATAAACAAGCTGAAAATTTACGGATATAGACATCAAATAATTTTATTAAATTATGAATGATAAAAACAAATAGTTGTAATAATGCGTTGAATATTTAAATAAATAAATTTCATACACAAACCCATAATTATTTTTATCATCAATCGTGTTAAATGTGTGATACTTCATTCTATATTAGTATTTATTTCATAGTTAACTAAATTTTTATTAATAAGAAATCAAATTTTGAATTAAATAAATTTTTATTGATACAATTTTTGAAAGACTTAGAATCTTTAAAAAATTCAATACGAATTTATTGATTTGATCTTTTTTTAAGTTCTTCTAACCTCCAAGAAATATTAATTTTTAGGTTCAACATCTTGATTTTATATTAGATGTCAAAATTTAATGAACCTCACAAAGAACTACTTGAATACCATGAAACTTCTTTCAAGAACATAACTGGAATTAAAAGAGCTTTTGAACTTTGATTTTCTGTGACGTTACTTCCAACTTTTAATTAATGTTAATTCACGAGTTTAATTTCACAATCACAAATCAAATGTCAAAACTTGATGAATTTTCAAAAAAAACGTCTTAAATTTGATCATTTAAATTTCTTAAAACTTGTAGATTGGGTTTGTTGGACTGTTAAAGGCTTCAACCATCATATTTATAGTGGTATAGGAGGCCATGTTGCCATGTTTACTTGATGACGTGGTATATTCAAATTGATTACCATTTTTTTTATTTGTCTGGACATTAATTAGCAATACGCTTTTCCCCCATGGAGGTGGTATGATTTAAAATTGACGTGAAGGTGATTTGACACTTGATATAATTTAAAAGAGTAATTTAGACACTGGTCACAATTTATTATTATTTATATTAAAATATTAATTTATTTTATTATTTAATTTTAAAAATTGTGTTTGCACGAAGTCCTAAATTTTAAATAATTGTTATCTTTTAATTGATACCTAATGCCAAAATTGTGCCATGTGCCACCCTGTAATTGGGCACAAAATTTGCTTGCCTACAATTACCTCTATATCTATTGCACATTAATATATTACATATAAATGCAAAGGTTCAAATAAATCTACATTTTCTTTCATTAAAAATTTTATACTCGAACATTATTTTCACCCAAACAAGACAAAAGGTCAAAAGTTATATATGTAACAAAACTGTGATAACTCTATATCTACTGTATTATTGTTGAATCATCAATCAGTTGACATTATTAACATAATTTGTGCTCACATGGGTTTTTGCTTGTAAAGGATAACACACCTTAATTTCCGTGGTTTATATAAATATATATATATATATATATATAAATATATAAGTTCTCATAAAAATTGAGTATTTGCGTGGTTTTTAGCTGTCAATAGTTTTATTGTGTGAGGTGCAGAGAAAAAACTTCAGAAAACAAGTGTAAAATGGTTCTTTTTGACTTTTTTTTTTTTTTTTTTTGTGAGGATTATCGTTTCTACATTATTATTTCCAAAAATATGCACGTTTTGGTCTGTTTCCACAAAGTTAGATTCCAAAATCAATTATGATAAGTTTCAATTAATGCGATCTTTTGATTTATTATATTCAATTTCCGGGAAACAAGTACAAGTCTTTTTTTTTTTCTTTATGTTCATATCGGGCTTGTGTGATAAAATAGAATGCAATTTGAGTATTAGCCATTCAGACTATTAGTCTGACCATTTAACTAAAAATTAAAAGAAAGAACTTTAGAAAAAGAATTAATTATGATGAAATTTACACCTCTTTGCAAAAAATAATATTTATTATTATTTTTTGATAATAAAAATTTGTATAATATGATAAATTAAAATGAGAATAAGACACATGCCTTGTTTGGGACCTCATTTGGATGGGTTTGCAACTTACCCAAATTTTTATCAACCAAATATTTTATGCCACAAAATTTTTATTGAAACATAAATTTAAAATTTCTCAATCATAGGCATATAACTAACTATTTAAAATTTAATCATTATTCTTATTTATCATCAAACCGATAATTATGTATATGCACATATAGTCACACACACACACACACACTTATAACCAATAAGTCTATACACAGAATCATATTATTTAAATGTTATTACATATGTAATACACTGAAAAATATTCTAATTCAAATAAATTTAAGCTTTTATTCCTACTAAAATTTTAATGACATACATAATTTTTCTCATCTGCTGTATTCTCAACCCCTATCCAACTAAGCGACCAGACATAACAATAGACTCTCCAGTTTAACCAATATTTTATACCAAAATTCTGAGTCCGACCACTACTTTGGAATTAAATACACATAACGCGTTCTTTGTTTCCTAAAAGAAGGCAACCCTCTCATTACTTAGCACTAAATTGGGGACTAGAAACGAAGATTTTTTGACTTAAAATGTTAAATATATTTGCATTCCTCAATTTATGGCATTTGAGAACTAGTTTAGAATGCCATTTATAAATAACAGATCTACTTGAATACTTAACTTTCAGCACCACGAATCGTAATTAATTAATTAGTTAATTAATTTTATGTTCGGCCATATTTGTTCTATGATGTTGGGTTTGAGTTGAAAAATTGGATTGGCCAGTAGGGTTGACGGACTTTACTGCCTCAACACCTTATAGAAAACATTCTGGGACCAATACGTTCCACTTTCCTCCACGTTTATCATGCCTCCAAATTCCAAGTGCAGACGGCCGCTGAAATCTTCGTTGGAGATGTCAAGAATGTGCAACTTGGGAAAAGAAAACCTGGGTATCGTGCCGTGAAATCTGTTCAACCTCAAAATAAGAGGTCCAAGCTCTGGCAGAGTTAGCAACCACAAGGGAAACGAGTCCCTGCATCTCATTTTTTCCCACGTTGAGAACCCGCAACTGCGTGCAATTGGACAGGGATTGGGGTAAAGTCCCTTCCAACTGATGGCTGTTTAGATTCAGATAATGCAGAGCACAGCCACTTGTGAAGGTTGTCGGGGATGAAGCCAGTAAAACGATTTACCACAGTGGGGAAGTGTGCCTTCCAAACTGTCGTTTGAGAAATCCAGAAGCATGAGGTTGCTCAGGTTACAAATGGACAAGGGAATGCCTCCAATCACAACGAGTGCTCTCCGGCAGGCGGTGGCGATGGCCCAACTGCTTGTGGACGAGCAAGAGGGCGTCCAAGTCGGAAGGGAGAAGAGTAGGGCTTGAATGCATGCTGGGAGAATGCTTTTTCATAATTGCAATGTGTGCATAATCAATCTCATTATTATATCAACCTTTTCTATTCAAACTCAGAATAATCATATACGTTCTATATTTGGGGAAGAAGAACATGTTGCGTGTTACTCCAAGTACACTTTCAAAGATAGTCTATAGATTCACAAAATTTTGTGATCAAATCATGCCATGCGAAATATCGATTAAATGAATTTATTTTTTAATTTGAAATTTTAAATAAATATAATTTTTAAAATAAATAAGCATATAAATTCATATTTTAATCGACCATAACAAGTGGCACAATTTTATTTGATGTAGACAAAACAAGAATTCTAGAAGATCAAATTTATTTGCTAGATAGATCCGAGTCAATCTTATATTCCAGATGAATGTTTTCCATTAATTCCTATAATAGCTCAGTGAGATGGTTTATATGCTGTCGTAATTTGTAATCTATTCTTGGCCCCATATGTTATTGATAGTATCTAATTCTCCTTCACACATTTGGTGATGTAATTAGATATCTTTTAATTTGAAAAATTCCCCATCAATTCATTAACATCTATCTGTTTGTGCAAATGTTTTGTGTTTCGTCAAATATTTGCAAATAATAAATGAGGTGGAATGATGGGAGTTTGGACATTTCCCAGGTGTTTTTAATTAGACATTTAACCAAACAAACACACAAAATGAACGTGACAAATTGATGGATGGGAGGATGTTAGTGCTAAAAGTGAAAAACTACAAAAAAAAAAAAAAAAAAAAAGGTTAAAGGGTGTGGATGCAAAATCACTAAAATGTGATGGAAATTTGGGCCTTTGGGCCTTTTTTCCTTCCAAGTGATATTCCGATCCTCTATGGCCCTAAACAGGCCCACTCGTAAATTTTTATGGGCCACCTAAGAACATGAGTACTATTTTGGACCCACCAAACATTTAAATAAAATAAATAAATAAATAACATTGCGCGCATAACCTACTCAGACATAAATTCGAAACAGCTGTGCCTTTAAATACGTTTTGACTTCTCTTCTCTACAATGAATGGGTTTGTGAGTGAGAAAAAATATATATTAATGATATTAATAAAAACTTTACCGTCCCCGCAATTAGCTGTAAATTATTTTTAAAAAAATGGAGTGAGAAATATGAGAAGGAACTCACCAACTTCCAGCCATAGGCAGCCCATTTGCTGACACAGCATTAAATAAGGCTCATCCAGGACGTCCAAATGGAGGGGTGGGATGGAGCTGCAGAGCGTCCAATGGGCCCAGCCTCGTGGCCACAAGTTTCAACTTTCAGACAAGACCACCAGTGCCTGATTAATAATAACCCCTTAGCTTGTAAATATGGGGCACAGCAAAATCGAGTGATTCTTCGATGCGTGCGTGCAGTACACCAGTCTCGTCTATGGCCTCTGTCTTGTGTCTCATACACATAATTCTGCCCGCAAATGCAATTTAACTGAGTTAGTTGGGTGGCTGAGAGATGGCCACGAGATTTGTACGTGTGGTTCTGCATTGTGGTGGTGGCACTGCCGCGGTTGGCAGCCTCATAATTTTCTGACATTTCCATCTCATTTTCATTAACTCATGTCCTCCGATCAGCACTGTACATCAGCATGTATGTGTATGCACATGCTGCACAGAATCGAGAAGCCAGTTTCCAACATTTAGCATGTAGGGCATGAAGAATTCCAGATCCTTCTCTCATGCATGGCTCTGCGTGTATTTGGGTAAAAAGAGGTTATTACCTTACATTAGCAAGACACGAGAAAAATAAAATGCATGTGAGTTGATACATGAATGCTTTAAGATTTTGGTTTGTTATATGATGTAAAACCAAATTATGTGTACGTGCTCGCATCAGGTTCATGAATGATTCTCTTCAATTTATATAAGTTCTAATCTGGGCTCTCAGTTCAATCACCTGCCAGCAATTTAATCAAAGCCATATTCATTTTTAACGATAAGATAAAAACTTTTTAAGATTATTTTATCTAACTTGTTAAATGAGATTATAATTTTAATTATTTAATTATGCATTTGTCATATACTACGAGCTTTCATTTATAAGTAAACATATGATTAGAATTCATAAAATAATTTATTATAAAATAAACACGGCCTCAAAGTCTATTCATGAATGATGTTCACGATTCGGTCGAGTCTCCGTCTAATCCACTGCATTCAATCAACACCTAACCCACTGTAACACTGTGTGTGTTATCTTTCTTAGCATATTGATTCAAGAACACAGGTTTAATTCATAAACCTCAGTTCAATATCTTGGCCAGCCAAAATCTCATCACAATTAATCAGATTATGCCAACAACTCCTTGATATCCTCTATCTCATGCAAGCACAAGATATCTCACTGACACAAGTAAATATAGGGTTTCCCAGCAAAGTCACGTGCCCGCAGTTAATACACATAGATTCAAATTTCAAGCTTATAAGGATCCGCCATCCTCAACCATCTTGCATGCATTTCCTCCCTCCCATCCATATTAGTGTCCTTACATACACTGGCCACCGTACAAAATGCCCGCCCAACAAAATTGCAAGGAACAACGCTGTACATAGAAATAAAACATTGTGTATATGCCATGCACATGACATAGAATTTATTTTCATGCATTCAATACCTTCAACTGCTCCCTTTACTCTTTACCCTTACTCGCTTCCCACTGCCTTTAAAAAGAGGATCTCTTTCAGCTTTCCAGTGCCAAGTAAAGAGCAAAAGTATTGCTTGAGAAGCGTAGAGAGAACAATGGCAAGGTGGGCTTTCATGTTTCTCGTTGCTCTTCTCGCAGCCCATCATGAGGCTGCGGCTAGGGTTTTGCCTACGAGTGGCAAAGGCCTGGCCGATCAAAAGAACTACTTCTCTTTCGGGGGCGTCGGGGGCTACGGCGGCATTGGGCCCACTGGGATACCTTACGGCGGCGTTGGTGGGGGAGCGGGTACGGGTGGTGTCCTCGGGGGCCCCCCATTGACCGCCATTGGAGGTGTTATCGGGACGCGGCCTGACGGCCGTCTTGTCGGAGCAGGCGGAACAATCCCCGGTGGCGTGGTGACCATAGGTGGTGGCGGAGATGGTGGCGGTCTTGGCGGAGCTGGAGGTGGTCTTGGCGGAGCTGGAGGTGGTCTTGGCGGAGCTGGAGGTGGTCTTGGTGGAGCTGGAGGCGGCGGTGGCACTGGTGTCCTGCCTAACCCGTGAAGCTCTGCTTCTGAGGCAACGACGTCGTTTGGTCTCCTTGTTCTGGAGGCTGTGGTGTGCTACTGTATAATAAATAAGCAGATTGATAATGTAAGGTTTTAATTGCGTGAGGCTTACTTTGTTTAGGGGTAGCTTTGCTTGTTTGTTGGTCTGTTTAGAGTGCGTTAAAATCTTGCTTTGTTAAGTTTGTTTGCTTGTTGCTTGGTCAAACATTGCGCTGTTATGATTGTACCAAATTTTCAGCATAATAGCTGACGTTTGTTTTCATTAATTATGGACTCAAAAACCCACGTTGAGTTATTATATTTTTTGAGTTTTTTTTTTTTTAATTTTTATACAACTTTTAAAATAAAAATATCAAAAATCACGAATTAAAATTGGCAAACAAGTATTCTAAATTTGGAAGTCTGCTTAGCCCAAATTTTTTAAGTTCTATTCAAATTTGCCTGCTACGTGCCCGTGTGGGTTGTCTTACTTCACAAAAATAAATAAATTAGTAAAAGGGATCAACGTTTGATGTATGAAAGTAAGCAAACGGCAAATGCTTACCAAACCAATGAATTTAAGCTACAATGGGACGCTCAACTATACCAGTGAAGTAGGGAATTAGCCAATGAACTGCTCGGTTGAAGCCACTGCAAAACCAGAAACCAATGCAGGGAATGTCTTTGATTTCCAAGAATTAAGAAGGGAGAGAGATTAGAAGGAACTAAGGGAAGAGATAATGAATCTCAGTTCAATCATCTGTAGCCAAAATCTTGAGGTTGGCCCCTTTGGAATCAGCTCATTAATTAATTACAACTAGAGCTTCAATTCTCTTTTCAAAAATTTAGGCGTGCAGTTGTGTGTACAAGGTTTAAAACTAAGGGGTGATTGAATCGGAATACTAATTGGATTACTAATTCAATTAGTTTAACTACTTTTAAAAAGTAGATTATTTTTAATTATATTTAATATTATGTATGTACACATATATAGTAATATTAAACCAAATTTATCAAATAAATTTAATTTGACTTGTTAATATGCCACAAGACAAGTTTTTGATTTATCATAAAAAAAAATTAATAATTCAACAACAATAAAAAATTATTATAAACCTAATTAAATTGAAGGCAAAAATAAAAATATTAAAACTAAAAATTATTTTCATAAAATAAAAACAAGTCAATTTATATGAAAATGCAATATTTTAAGATGTAATATTTGAATTTTCAATAACTCGAATAATTATATAAATTAAGATAAAAATAAAAAGTAAAATTAAATAGACAAAAGAAATGTTTAGGAGACAAAATGACAGAAAAACTTAAAAAAATATTTTGCTCATTTTTGTCAAAAGTTGAAAACTGTTTTTATATATTTTATCAATAAAAATATACAAAACCGATTTTAACCCAAACGCAGTGGAACCCTAAAATCAGCCGAACCATTTTTCAAAACATTGGTCGGCCCGCTCGAGTGGAACCCTAAAGTCATCCTCAACATTTTTGAAGACATTAGTGACTTGTTCACTTGTTTAGATAGACTTATAATTTAAAATATTACTTTTAATAATAAAATAATTGTATATATTAATTAATCTTTAATAAATATATTCAATATAATTAATTATTTAAAATGATTACACTTATTTCTCTAAATGTAAAAATTATTCAATTAACAACATAAAATTAAAATAATAATCTAAATATTACATAAATAATTTTTAACATTTTGATAATTAAATCATAACTCTTTTATAATTTTATAGTAAATTTTATTCACTCAAAGACTTTGATTAATTAAAATAAACACGTAATTAAATAAAATAAAATAATCCAATCCTATCTACCCACTCGAAGTCTAACATGTCCGGCCAGCAGGCAGTATACGAATCCCATTATTTTGTTCATATAAATTCTGAAGTGACGTCACTCACAGAGAAACAGAGCTAAACAAAGACTGAGAGCTACTGCAGTAATTTCCAAGCAATCTTGGGAGAGTGTAATAAGCCCAGAAACGAATGGAGGTTTGCGTGTCGAGGCTCATCGCTGTTGAAGCAAAGAGGTTCCATAGTTTATGGTCACTGTCATCGCTCTGGTTTCCAAAGGTTTTTTAAAGATGGAAAAAATAAACGATAACAAGTTCAACAGACAGAACCAACAGGCAATCACATATACAGCCCCTCCGGAACACCCTCTTTCTTCTTGAACATGACTTTATCTTTAGCCTTTTTGAAATCGGCATGCGTTACCTGACCATCATATAAATTTTTTTGTCAATATATTGGATGCCAGAATATGCCACAACTACAAGAACACGGCATATCAGGTCACTACAAAAAACGCAGCTCTAATCCCTGATGAGTAATTTCAACAGAAAGTTAAAACATTAAGAAACATAAAGCAATGTTAAGCAAAGAGAGAAGTGACTTGAAATTGATTCTAAACCACCGTGAAGCAATTCAGCCACTATTTATCAAGCGAATAAAAAATTCCCTCCTTGGATAAAATTTTGCACGTAAAATACTGAGATCTTGTATCCTAGTATCTTTTCAAGTACCAAGACTGATTTTTCTTTCAACAATTCAAATGCCGATTGGCCCAGATTCCATGGCAATTGACAAGATAAGCAGATAGATAAGTCCTATTGAAGTAAACCTATCTACTAGATGAACAAATTAGCGTCCGTGTATAAAACAACGAGCCAATGGATCCCCAACATACAACAGTATCCATTGTGCATAATCCTTGCCAGCAGAGCACAAAAATCACTGCAAATGTACTTATTCCCACATTTTATGGAATCCCAGTCCCGTCAATGTCAGTGTGACAAAATAGATGATTATGCCCACTATAACTATCCTACCATAACCGTTTCTCCAAAAAGTGCAAACCTTGGAAAATCATACGACTGAAGCTAATAGGTGGTTCAAGCATAGATATGTCGAATGCTGAAGTTTCTTACATGAATATGCAGTTTCCATTACTATCATTGCCCGATTGTGATTTCCTTAAAGGATGAAGAGACCTTTTATTGAGGGAGAGGATATTGGGTTGCCAAGTACCAAAACCAATTAGTAGGAACTCTACAAAGTTTTATAGAAAGTTTGCCAAATTACCTTCATCCGGCGCTCTCTCAAAGCTAGCAAACCAGCTTCAGTACATATGGCCTTGATATCAGCTCCAGAAAACTCATCTTTCGTCATAACAAATTCTTCCAGGTTAACATCATCAGCTAATGTCATCCTTGATGTGTGTATCTAAATACCAAACAAGGAATTAACTATGTGGGGCGAACAGTCATTGTGAATGTGGCAAAAAGTGCACCAAATAAACACCTATGCTGGCAGGGGATTTAATCAAGTAATGCATACCTGGAAAATCCGTCTCCTTGTCTTGATATCTGGAAGAGGAAATTCAATCTTCCTGTCTATTCTACCTGGACGGAGGAGGGCAGGATCAAGACTTTCAATTTTATTAGTGGCAAGAATAACTTTAACATCTCCTCTTGAATCAAAACCATCTAATTGATTCAGCAACTCCAACATGGTCCTCTGTATTTCCCGTTCACCCCCAGAGTGGGCGTCATACCTGCAGATAGATAGCAATATCCAGTAAGCACCAGCTTTACCCATTTCAAGGCTCCTAGCATCTGTATTACCTTTTTGTACCCACAGCATCAATTTCGTCAATAAAGACAACAGATGGAGAGAGATCATCAGCAACTCGAAAGAGTTCTCTCACCAACTTAGGACCATCTCCCAGGTACTTTTGAATTAATTCACTTCCAACAACTCGCAAGAAAGTTGCCGATGTAGAATTTGCCACAGCCTGTAGATTTGTGAAGATACTAAATCTATAAATTACCTACTTTTCACTTTCAGACTCTAATATTGAGCACAAATAACAAAACATGCTAAAGAAAGCCCATATTATATGTCAATTTTATTAGACAAAACAAACAAAATTACATTCTTGGCAATTTAAATACAATGTACCAAAGATACAAGAGCACACACCTTTGCAAGTAGCGTTTTTCCAGTTCCAGGTTCTCCATAGAGTATGACTCCCTTAGGAGGTTTAATACCAATATCTTCATATAATTCAGGATGAGTTAATGGAAGCTCAACTGCCTCCTTGATCTCCTGGATCTGCGCATCCAGACCACCAATATCAGCATATGACTCCAGTGGAGCCTTCTCAACCTTCATCACAGATACCATGGGGTCGACATCATCTTGAAGCAGTCCAACAACGGAAAGAACCTGCAACAAAGCAAAGTTTTTCCAGAATTAAGCAACAGTATTGGGAAACTTCGACCTCCACAGATGCCTTCTCTCCAAGATAACTTTTAATCCAGGGAGCAGTTCTTCTGAACTATCCATCCAGCAAATCTTATATGGTTAACATCTCATTTTTGGTTAAGATGTCCTTAACAAGCCGACAATTCTCAAGTACGTTCATAATGTTCCAAGTGCAAGCAATTTCATTTTTATAGTCGAATAAAGTTCTTACTTATTCTAATCCGCCGAGAAAACATGCTTGACTAAAACATATACTATCTTCTTCACTTCTACGCAAAAATACAAAAAGGAAAAAAGGAAACAAAAGTTAAAACCCTAATAACCAACCGCTCGGCAATTTACGCTAATTTACACAATTAAAGTAGGAATTGTACCTTATTATGCATAAGAATCGCACATCCAGGCTCCAGCTGATCCTTATCCACAAACGACAAGATGCCAACGTAATACTCCGGTCCAACCGACGAAGAAACAATAGCGTGACTCTCATCAATCAGCTCCTCCAAGTTTCCAACACTCATCGGCGAGCCTCGCAAGTCATCGACCTTAGATCGATCCTCCTCCGTCTTCTCCTCCTGCGGCTTCAACCTCTCTTGATTGGCGACGAACTCCTCCTCCATCAACAAATAATCCTTGATTCGCTCCAGCTTTAAAAGCCGTAGCTTGCACTTCGTCAGCGGCGTCACCACCGGAATGCGCGCTGCCGCCTCTGGACCCTTCTGCTTGCGCTGCTTACGGCCAACACGAGCCGGTGGCGCCGCCGGTTCGTACTTCTTTTCCTTCTTGTCGCCGTCTTTTTTACGGTCTCCGGGTAGCTGGCGGTTGAGACCACCTGGAGATCCCTGACCCATGGTTACGAGGCGTTATCCGAGGATAGGGAATTCGGGTTTCTACGGAGATTGTGTAGTGATAACAGAGTGGCGTTCTTGTCTTTCTGTTCAAGAGGGATGATTTTTGTTGTTGGGAGACTCAGAGCCTGAATTATTTAAATAGAAAATAAATTTGAAAATTAAAAAAAATATATATATATAAATAAATATATATATATATATATATACCTATCTATATTTGAACACAATTGGGCCTCCTGATCCTTTTGTCTTATATATGGGCTTCTGGGCCGAGCTATTTTTTAGCCCAAAGGAACTACCCCTTGCTTGCTATTCGGCACTGGATCGGATCCGTCTGTCTACATAGTATGTAAAAAATATATGCCTATTTTATTTATCCAAATATATAACTAATGCTTGTAAAATTGGCACATGTAGAGTGCGTGCGAAATTATTTTTGAATTATAAAGACTATGTTATCTAAATAATAAAAATAACCTTATTTAAAATTTAAAATATAAAATATTTAAAATAAAAAAATAAAGAATGATGAAAAGAAATTAAAGTGAAAAGTTTGGAAAGAAAACACAAATAAAGAAAAATTATAAGAAAAATGAGTTGTGAAGAACAGAAAAGGATAAAGAAATTTGAAAGAAAGGGAGATGTATAATTTTATATTGTGCAATTAAAAGTCTATGTAATTTTACAATACAACTAAAATAGGATCAAACACTAATAGCATAGATAATGTCATTACTTTTTAATATATTTTTCTTTTGCTTTATTCCATTAATTTAATGTATTTAATTTTCTTTCCTCTGTTTTGTAATTGTTGTATTTTGTTTATTTTACAAACAATATAAAATTTACATTTAAGAAATATTATTACCGTATAGAAAGTATAAGGGGTAGATAATAACCACATTTAGTCCTTGAAGTTAATTTATCAAAATATCCTTTTATTGTTTCATTTTTTTATATTAATTCTATGTTTACTTATTACTTAATATTTTGTAATCTCATCATTTTTTCTCCCTCGTTTAATACAATTTGTCCTGTATAATTTTCATTTCTTATAACTTATGTTTTAGAATTGAAGTTCTTAAAATATAATAAATTTCTTTTTTATCTTCATAATTTTAATTTTAATAAGGCACTTTTATTATTAAAATTTTAAAATATGATTGATTTATACTTGATAATCATTAGTAAAATTTTATGCATGCATGTAGAATAAATAATTTTTCCTAAATCGTATATTATATATGCAATATATTTCTCTATATTTATATAATAAAAATATCAAAAGCACACAGAGTGTGTGGTAATGTGGTTGTCTTTTGTGTGCACAGATATCTCTTACACGCAAAGAAACTATTAAAACTACTGTGAAAGCTTCCAATCCAAATGTCGCTTAAGCTGGTGGGTTGGAAAAAGGTATGGCACTAAAGCTCGTTGGTTACTTTGGTTATTCATGATTAAATAATGCCTAAAAATTTCAAATTATGAGAGGTGGGGCATCCAAATTTTGGAGGATAAAAATTTTACATAAAAATTTATGAATAATATAAAAATAAAAGGGAAAATGAAATAAAATGTGACATTTTGATCATTTGATGTATAATATTTTTCATAGAAAAGATTTAGATAGACGTAAACGAAAATCCAAACATTCCAAAGTTATTTAACCCTTTCTCGAACTCATTGGACAAATGATTGAACCAACTCCTGAAACAATGCTTTGTTGGATAGCGCATTCTACTCGCTTAATCAACTAAATATTTTACATTGTAGATTTATTATTCAAATTCAATTTCTACTCTCTCTCTCTCTCTCTCTCTCAATTAATTATTTTTCAATTATTACATTAATTCATAATCAAATAAGCATACACACACACACACAATCAGCACATACACATATAAACTCTCATTCAATTCTATATTTATACCAACAAACATACATACTGTTAACACTGTCAAATCACTATTGTTATATTACTGGGAAACAAACATGAAAAGCTGATTCTGGTTTTCCCTCACTCAGCTACTCCAATGATCAAGTTCTTGTCCCCAAGCCATTCCCACCTCTATGCACAAGTACTCCGTGACATATATTGGTAAACACAAAATTTAAATATCACAGTGGCATAGGCTCACATACATTGAATAATAGATCCGAACCTTTGCATTAGGCACACACGGGTGATAGCAATGTTTCCACGCACCAAATACCCTCTGCTCAATTCTCCAAACCAAATGCAAGCATAATAGAATTAAAGAATTACACAATCAACCTTAACCACAAACAGATTTCATATCTCAAACAAATATACAGAACATACACCAATCAAACCGGCAACAAACCAATCACGCATGCATCCTTGCCAAAACGTTTCTCATCATTGGGTTGCATCAATGGGAGCACCGGTCCTGGCCTGTGAAATCCTGTTCGCGTATATTGTTACCAACCTTAATTGTGTGCTATTGAGCCCCTCTAGATATGGCAAAAAAGCTTTCCCCAGCATGATGTAAATGTCGACCAGGCAGAAAACGACAGTCTGTGACCCCAATGAAAACACAAGTTGACTTCAGTGTGAAGATATTAAGAGCATTAAGCACGATCGTGGAATAGAAGATCATTATCACCTTGCGGACATCCGCACTCTGGTTCCCAAATGCGCCAAATAGAGCAGGCAAGAACGAGGGGAGTTGAGCTATCAATTCCTCTTGTGAAAGTCTGCCCACAAGCTGCAGATGGAAAAAGAAGCACAAATCCATAAAACTTTAAAACATCTTATGCTCACGACTTTTAATAGTCAAGGACTGGGACATCACATAATGGATGTTAATTGATGAAGTACTCGTGAAAATGTAGATGGGTCAAGATAATGTTGACGTCTAAAACCAGATTCCACAATTCTTGAAGTAGTCTGTTCTATTGCTAAAAATGAGAGTGAAACAAAAACACAAGATAAAACAACAAAAATAATAATTTACACCCAAGGTTTAAACACACACCCGTCACTAAGTACTTCAGATGATGACTACAAAATACTGAAGGTATGGCGAGGAACTGTATACACTGGTGACTTGCCAGCTCACCATACTACATCCATAAGGACTAAAAAGCCAATGAAAGAATGCCAAATGGAAGAGATAGAAAAGACTGTAACCATTTTTTCCATTTCTTCTTGAAAATAATAATAAGTGCCCATTGTTTTCATCATGTAATGAGACAAATTACTCAAATGAGTTCACCTTTGTCAAACAGTTTACGCATGTGACAAGAATTCTTTCATCGTCAGTAACAAGCAAAGGAACAATTACCTGCAGCATTCAACAAAATTCAATACTAAAAAAATGAAAAAAAAGACAACCCCAAAATAAGATTGTATCCACACAAATAAATGAATAGTTTAGTACTCACACTAAGGCATCTAAGTGGATCATATTGAGCCAAAACTATAGTTAAGCAATGCTCTGATTCATTAGACACCTGAATTTAAAAGGAGACATCATGAGAGAGAGGAAAACAGTAAGAAGAACCAGAGATAGCTTCAGGGAACTGTGTTTTTACTTGGTGAATATTCTCCTTAGTCAAGTGAAGTAGCTTTTCAATTACAATCTCAATAGAATCTGCCATGGAATCTTTCTGTAAAGAAAAGGCACAAAAGCTCCTGAGAATGAAAGGAAATGCTAGAGGAAATTATTAAGTTTGTATCAATCAAAGCAAGCTCATATAGAAAACAGACCTGATTCTTCAACATTTCATCTATCAGTGTGAGAGCCAGCTGGCGAGTTGATGAATCAGAATCATCCAGAACTTCAAGAACAGCTGTCAATACCTGGTTGAAGTACTGAAATATACCAATTATTAGTAATTGGAATGCAAGATGCCTGTTCTATCTTTAGTAACTATATTAGATTCGTCAATGAAATAAATAAGGGCAGCATCGTCCTTCAGCATCAAAATAGGAAGGTAATATTACCACCACTTGAGGATCTTTAATACACCCAAATAAATAATTTATAGACAATGCAAAGGACTGGGATTTTTTTGGACCAGAGGAAGATTTCTTTAAGATCTAAGAAAAGGATCAAACCCCCAAATCCGAACGCAAATGAAATTGAAAATGATGAACCAGAAAGGAGACTATCATTTCAAGTGACAAAAAAAGAGTTCAATGAATGCATTGGATTGTTGATCAAATATGCTGAGAAAAAGCAACTTTGGCGTTCATCCATGAAGAGGAAGTTAGATAGCGAGGTTACAAAAGTAGTAAGTTTCTGAACACAGTTTTCTCATCCCTTCACCCCCCAAAAGATGAATAAAAACATCAGGTAGCAGTCCCGGAAATATTTGAAGCTGCAGCGCCCAAAAGTGTGGTATTTCATACCTTGCTCCAAACAGAGTGATCACTGGACATAGAAACTTCAATCAACTGCTGGAGCGCACCATGTTTGTTGGTAGTAGTGCTTTCATCATTGCCATTAAAAATCTACCCATGAGTAGGCAGAAAAACAAGTAAAATATAAGAAAAGAAAAGCTGCAGTTCAAGGATTTTTATACTATTAATTAAGAGTGATCTTGGAAATCATGCAGGTGACAAATAAGGAGAGAGGTGCAGAGTGTAAGTAACAGCAGCTTTTGAGGAAAGCAAGTATATTAAAACCTCACCAAATGAAGAATCTCGGGAATGCTTGGTCCAGTTTCTGCACCAGTATTCAATTTCAAAGTCGGGAGTTTAGGATAATTTAGTGTTAGCTCAGATGAAGACTCATTGTCAACCCCAAAATCTGTAGATTTTTTCATATGGTCAGATACAATTGTGCCGTTGATGTCCAAATGCTGTGTTGAAGAAACTTCTGCATTTGCATGGCTATCTATCGCCCAAGATCCTATATCATCACTGGACGTATTAGGTGCATATTTCGAACTTTTGTAATCTGAGGTAGGAACATCAGGGTTTGAGTTTGTTTCCACCACACGATGCAAATCCTCCTGAGTGTCACGAGTTCTTAGGTTATCAATAGAACTTGTGACAAAGGACACATCTTGAGGAGAGCTCCACTTTCTACCACCATCGCCATCGACAGAACCAGAGGAATACCTTCCAAGTAACTGGCTCTTCTTTGATGCTCCAATATAACCCTCCTCAGACGAAGTTCCAACTACATCAGATGGATCGTAAGAGGCCTTTCCACGTCTCTCTCTCTTGCTCTGCAAAAAGTTCATCAATTCTACTTCTATGCGAGGAGTATACTGCTTCAGGGCTCGTCTCAAGGAGTTCTGTTCTTCTATTGATAAGCTAAGAATAAAATTCAATACCGCTACAGAATCAAAATAGGTATAAACAGATATTATGCATGTTATAGCTGCTTCTTTCAGTTTTGTGTTTTTATCATGTACCAGTGGAGTCAATTTTGCAAGCCAGAGCTTAAGAATGCCAGCATTGGCAGTCCCTTCAGAATTCGATGCATGCTTGTTAAATGAACCTATAGCAAACTCAATAACAGCCAATTTTGCCTTGGGAGATCGCTGCTCATCCAATGACCGCAGCAAAGCAGGTAGAAGAGAATCAGTTCCATAGGTTTTCCCAACAATCTCCAATGTAACCGAGCAAGCCTGCCTCACCGATTCCTTGGGGTCTATCAACCTAGAAAAAACATGGGGTAGAATCCTTTCCATGTAACTTTCAAATGGCTTTTTGCAAGCTGGAATGAGATCTGCAAGTGTTGAGAGGGCCGCCTGTGCAACTTTGTGATGGGGATCATCCAGATGCCGGAAAAACAGCTTCATGACCTTCTCAAAACTTGGCATTATTTCTTGAATGCATCTTTGACCTTGCTGTAGCAGAGAATGAATACAATTAAATGCGGCAACCCTGGCATTCCAATCTGAATTAGAACTGAGTCCCTCACTTAGAGCATCACTAAGAGAAGCTGGATTGTTGGAGTAACTTGATACATCTCCTAGCGAGAGTTGACTGTCATCAAAGCTCCTCCTTCTGCCAGCTGACATACGTCCAGTTGTATTCTTCCTTAGAAGTGGACGCTGAAAATTAGGAACATAGCTCTGTGAATCCTTATAAATGGTGCCTTTGTAAGGTGTGTCCGAGTATTGTCTGTCAACATGAGAGTTCATATATCGCCTTGACTCCCTAAAATCAGCATTTTCTTCAACTAAACCGTTATCTTGTACCTTTTTAAAAGCTCTCTTAGATGAGAAAGAAGAAGGCGCTGATGACAGTTCACTTCCCATACTACTATGATAAGACAACTTATTCGACTCATTAGAAGCCTTAATTTGGGTAATGATATCAGACAATGCTGAACCTCCATTGCGCTTGCTGCCTTTAGAAACACCAGACACGGTATCCGCTAAAGAATTTGGAAGATTTTTTGAAGCTGGAACGGCAAGAGGAGATGGTGGATCACGAGATGATGGTGGGTCAACTCCTGCACTAAGGGGAAATACATAAATAGCTAGCCATTCCATACTATTCAAGATAATTGATATTGGCCACTTGCAAGCATTCAACATGATAAGGTTCAGGCATTGACAATGCCTGGCAACAGAATTAAGAAATCACTATCAAAGCCAAAGTCAATCGGTTGTGAACAGCAGTTCATTGTTACGAGTTAAAAGGGAGAAAATGACAGGAAAGTAAATACCTAAGTCCAAGCTAGAGGATCGGCTTTTTTCAGATATATCCAAACCTCTCAGCATACTTTCTATTGCAGTGACCTTTTGTTTGCTTGAATGCAAAACTCTTTCCAGACTACGTTCAGTGCCCTTCATTGTAGACTTTGCTTGTGGGAGTAGGAGTCCAGAAGTGAGATATGTCCCTGAAGGTAAGCTAGCAGTTCTGTCCATAGCAACAATAGCAGAAGTCCCATAACCAGGAATATTTGAAGGCGCAGATGTCTGAGAGGTGAATGACATGTTCGAACTTCTTTCACGAATAGATGGGGAAGCATGTCTTCTAGGCATTCCTCCATCTTCCTCATTTATTACCTAAACAAATATCCTTTTCAGCTCATAGTTTTGAAAGTAATTGAAGGGTTCAAGGAGAAAGCTCAGACATGCATACCCTTTGAACAACAGAATCAAATGATAAAAACAAGCGTCGGGAGCGATCAGGCCAGGTTTTTGCAAACATTCTATAACAAGTCCTTGCAGTAGATCGTACCTATTAAGATAAATGTGTCAAGTTATGGACACTGCTACAGCCCAAGGAGGAAAAAGAAAGAAGCATGTGAATACAGTTACTGCAAATGACAGAAAATTTCTGGCCGAAGTACTGATTCAAAAAAGCAATGATTGACTGCACACTTAAAAATTAACAATGTCAGGGACATAATATCCATACTTCACTCATTGCATCCGCCACACAACACCTAATAAGGTCTTCATAGAGGTCAGCAGAGCGTTGTATTTCAGGTGCATCAGCCCAATACTCGAGGACTAGAAGTGCATAGTCGCAACACCTAATTTAGGAAACAGAAGCATTAAAGGATAAGCACAAGGAAAAGTAGGCCGGAAAACTAGGACAACCTCAAAATATACCTTGCACGGAGTACAGAACTGCGGTCATTCTTTGCGCAGTCAACGATCCGAGGAAGTGCACGAGACACTTTGCAATTGCGTAACATCTGAAAAGTAAAGTTGGGTCACAGCTGATGGGATGATATAAAATTGAAGAACAAGCTAACAGATAAACCAGAGCATTACCGTCTTTATGCAGTTATCAGCAGATTCTGCAATTACAAGTACTGTTATCACAACAAGCTTGAAAAGGACCTAAGTTACAGGGCAGAAAGTGAGCTGCAAGAAAAATTATATCAGAGCCCAACATCAACAAACATGAACTGTTCTCACCGGAATAAGCAGCTCAGCACACGCCTCAAAGTCCCCCAAGAGATCCTTCGATAAGAAGCATAATAAATGGCACGCCTATCAAAGCATAACAAAAATTAGCAACTGAATAGACAACTTCTGATAAAATAACATATTATATTAAATTTCGGATCTATTCAATTCTGGAAAATATATATCTGATCAGCCATCCAGAAAGTAAGTTTTGGCAGAAGCAAGCATGTATATGCTCATTTGCCTAGCTTATCACATGATAAAGCCAGCGGCATCTGGAGTGATTACAGAAAAAAAAAAATAGAAAATAAAAAGAAAAAACTTCCAAGAGGTATAAGGGGAAAATGTAGAAATGCCAATTGGATAAAATATCACGGACGCTTAAACAGACTTCATTGGGATGCAAGCATTAACATCTCAGTTATAGCCTTCATAAAGAAGGCTATTAAGGAAATTTGTGTATTACAATTGAGAACAAAATGCCTTTCTCATAGGGTAGATTAAATATGACTACTCTGAGAGGGAACATCCATACAATAACTGATGGCCACACCTGCTTCACAATGCTCGATCGCCGATCAGATAGTTGTGAGCTCAAAGGCCCAACTAGCTGCTTAAGAAGAGGAAGAAAACAAGGGTAATCCGTTGCACCTGAAAGATAGAAAAATAATAATAATAAATATGTTGTTTCCTAATCACAAAACTTGACTACATAAACAGATTGCATGATTAATTATGGTAAAAAGCTTACAGTTCTATTGACAAAAAAATAGATATAAAATTATCTTAACAACACATCATCAGGTTCTCAATTAATGTCATGTAGTTTGGGCAAGAAACTCACACATGAAGGATACAAGCACTAAACATGATACTCTCAAAAGTATTGGCAACCAGGCCAAAAAAGTATTCAACAAACCTCCCATAACAAGGCCTTCAACTCTCTGCATCGCTCCAATACGGATAGACCAATCCTTGTCGGGTACAAGGGTGGAAGCAATCTTCTCAAACTCCCTTAAAAGCTCCTTTTCTGAATACACTTTAATTGGTTCAACAGGGTTTTCCGTGACATCACCATCTGCTGCTCAAAGTCAACACATACATGTCAAGATATCTTCACGCTACAAGTGAACATTGTCATTCTTAACATCTTATTGAACTGTATATAGTTTCACCTCCTTATGGCATTGAAAATAGCAAATTGATCATTATATTTTAAATTCTGATCACAAAAAGCAATCTTCAAAAATTTTTAACACACATAAATCATATATCTTACGGATGTGATGTCATGAAGGCGTAACTGACCAATATTAAAATCTTAAAGAAGAATAGTTAGGGATTATCCGGAAAACATGCAATACATAATTAAAAAAACAACTATACCATCCGCCAGATAACACTAACCTCCAAAGAGAGAAACCTCGCGCCGCGAACTTTTTGCCTTGGGGCTGCTTTTCTTTGGATAACTGACCGTAGGCTTGCTCTCATCATACGAGTAATTGCTCACAACAGCATCAGATGAGGGAACCTTCAGCTCAATTTTATCTAATCTGGCATTTATATCTTTTAACTGCAGTCATTATCATGAGAAAGAATACTTGAGAAATATGTCAACCGTGTATAGTTCTTCCATATACAAATATTGAATCAGCTAAAAGTGGGTTAATGGTTAAGGTCATTCTAGCCTATTTTCTCAATCAGCACTCAAATTTCTCAAACATGCAACATAACTGACAGCTCGATCATTACCATTGTTGCAGGTAGATGATGCCGGTGCAGTTCTTCAAGGAACTGCGGTCCAGCCTGAGCATACATTTCCTGCAGCAAAACAAAAGGAAATCAAAGATTGTCCAAAAATGAGAAGTCAGATTTTGAATAGTGAGCACTATGTTAGTTATCCATATGGAGAATCTTGACTAGTAAGTACTATGTTAATTATCCATGAGGTACAACAACACCAGAAAATACGAAAAAGCTGATATAAAGTATGATATCTAAAAAGATAAGAGGTATGAAATGGAATAAAGAAGATGTTCCATGATCCACAGCTAACCACAACAATTCAAAGTAAATCATAAATTATTCCATCCACAATTCCAACTGTCTTTTGAAGGCATTAGGCGCCTGCATTTCTTTCCAATAAATATGCCTTCTAATAGAACCACCTAAGGTTACTCTTAGTTTAGGTCTCTTTAGGTAGCAGGGAGTTTCTTCTGAACTTAAAGGAAGAACTAACAGTAATGCTGGTATTAGTATTCGCAGACAAAAATAAGTGGTGGCAGAGGCATAGGGAGAAAAAAAATTATTATGGATCTTTCCGACCTCAATACATGAAATAGCAGCTTCCCTCACACCAGGATTTGGATCATTCAACATCTGCAAGATCTGATACCACAGAAGACAACATATGAGACCAATTATTCTTTTTATGCATTCATGTAAAACCAGAAAATCTTGTTTACACCTTAACTTCACCTAAGATGTGAACTGGGACCACTTAAACACAAGAAAGTGAACCTACAGGTGGAAGAATGGCCCGTTGAAGAGGTAGTTCCATAGAAGCAAACAGACTAATAGCTGACGTGACTGTACGAGCAAACTCTTCTCGAACTCTCCAGCTTCTGTGAGTCCAAGCATAAGATCCTGCTCTCTCAACGATGATTGTTGGTGAAGACACCTGCAGCAAGTCAACATTCCCAAAACTGAGGGTAACTCTTAAAGAATTTATCAAGCATCAATTTCCATATAAAGATCCAAATTCAATTGGATGATTAAATCAGTGATAAGCATATCATACAGCATTTAGAATCAGAAAATAAAATCTTATTTGACTTGATCACGAAGCCCCAAACTCACTACCAACAGTATCTTTTAAGTAATTTTTCAGCTTCTGAACACAAACAAGTGTGAAGAATTAGATAAACTGTTACAAGTTCAGTTCCCAACTTTCTACCGCTGGTAATTTTGAGAGTTGCACTGTGGAAAGAGGCAAAAACTGGAATCAATGACATAGCACTATACATGGAAAATGGCAAATGCTTAACACCTATTGAGTTTTCTTCTCTCAAGAACTAAATCCCATTTAAATTCAGAATGGGAGCACATGGATGGTGAAAGCAATGTTTTTCCTCAAATAAGACCCCCTTCGAATGTTTCTTTAACTGTGTGATATCTGCAGTAGGAATATCAAATTTGCTGAAGGGCATGTAATACTGCAATACTAAACCTACAGGTCTGCTTGACTGGGGATGAGAGAGAGAGAGAGAGAGATTAAGGATGGAATGCAAATGAAAAAAATAGTGTCACTTTTAGGAAATGTTTCAAATCTATCTGGACATTCAAAGGGATGAAATATTGCAATTGCCAGGTGATGGAGGGCTCAATAAAGATTAAAAAGGATAAGCGTACACTTTTACAAAAAAAAGTGCACCTTCAGCCTCCCCCACCTCTTCCCATTGCATTCTATGAACCTAAATTGGTCTAAAAACATGTGAGTTATTTCCCTATAACATGCTATAAGAGATGACAAAATATGAAAAGTTATAATCCATTGCATATGTTTAGAAATTGAATAGATCCAAGGGACATTACTTCATAGTTCTCAAGGAAAATGCATATTGCATGATTTTAGTGCTCTGTCCAAGTAGGAGACTTGAATCGTATGAAGAAAATCTAGAACTGTTGTCCACAATATTTGGTTTTGTTATTGTATTAAAAATGTTGAGAAATGCTTATGTCTATTTATATATACATATACTAGTAAAAGTCACACCATGTGTGTACAAACTTATTTAAAAATTATAAAATAATAGTATTTAAAAAGTAGGCAAAATATATTTATTTATAAAAATATGAAAATATTTGAAATATAAAGGATCAATAGAATTTGAAAAGAGAGAAAATTTGAAGGAAAACAAAAAAAAAAGTTAAAAGAAAGGGAGAGAAAAATATAGAAAAAGTTTAAATTTTGAAAGAAAGGGATAATTGTTAATTTCACATTGTGTAGCCAAAATACGCTTATATCCTTTATAATTTGGCATACACACGCACACAATAGAGGAGCTTCAACTTAATCCCTGAATATGAAATTTTCAATGTTTGCTAAACTGATCCAACCAAAGCCAAATATTCTCTATGCACAAGAAACCAAAACAAAATACTTGGTTCTGTATTCGCCTTTCATGTTTCTTGAAGTTTGATATTCTGTTTGATTTTAATTTTTTGTCTCAATTTACCACAACATACAACATTTTGTGTTTAACCCCTAATTTATTGCACTATTTTTCACTTATCAAAAATTTAAAGAAAACAATTATGATTTAATTGTCATCTGCTATTTTATATTTAAAAAAAATTCATGTATTAAACTACTAAACCATGATAGCAATAAAGAACTCAGTTTCAGAGAATTGATCAATTCCCTTGGATTACATATACTAAGATTTGATTCAACTTCTTTTTACTGTATGAGCAGCACTAAATTGAAACATGCCTTAATTCGATGGAAAATTGGAACTAGAACTGCATCATGCTGAGGCATATTAGCGAACAATACTTAGCGCATAGAACTTTTAGCTTATGTAAGAAGTTACACACAATATCAGGAATATATTGTGAACACTTAAATTGTAGACACTATAGAGTTTCAGTAGTTTGGAACCCTATAGTTGAACGCAATATATTGACATAATTCAACATAAAAAAAACATAAATTCTACATTTGAGTAGCGGGACCAAACGAGACCCATGAAATCGTACCCTCCCATAAGCATAAAAGCACATGGTTTAAGTAATTGTAATTCGATTATCATTATCAAAAGCAAATCAAAACAATATAAAAAAGATATAGAATCTCCAGATAACTAAAAGAAAAAAAATAACGTTTGAATCCAAAGCACCACGAAAATACACCAGTACAATCGCAACAAAAATTGCACACCATACCTCCATAAGCGTGAGCAAAAGTCTTCTCGCGGCATCCCTAACCGGCTGTTTTGCATCACCCAATCTCTCAACCACCGCGGGGACCAGTGCATTGAAGTGTAGCTTAAAGTGATCGCCGGAGAGCACGACGGCAGATGCGAGTGCCTGCAACGCTCCCTGAGACACTCGGAAGTTGTTGTCCTTCAAGAGATCTAAGCAGACATCGACGAGTGACGTCACCTCCGACGCAGACAAAGTCTTTCTAGAAGACTCCAGGAGTTGGTGGAGTCGCTCGACGCCAGCCATCCGCTCCTTGGTGTCCTTGGCACGCAACAGCTCCAGTGCCTCCTCCATGGCGGCGGAGATGAGGCAAAGCAGGGAGTGATCTGGCGCACTTGGGATCGGATCTGCGGGGAGCCTGAGGGTACGAAGTAACGGACGGAGAGAGAGAGAGAGGGGTTTGCTATATCCACGGAGGGGAGGATCAAATTATGGGTGGAGTTCGGGCAGTGGAAACCGATTTTACTGCCCCGCTGTCTTTTTCATCTTTTTATTATTTTAGTAATTTCATTTAATTGAATTCTTTAACAAAACTAAAAATATTATATATATATATACATATATAACAATTTTTCACGCTTTTCGTTGTATTATTTTTGCCTAAAAACAATTCAAGAGCCTAACAGGTAATACGAATATTTGGTTTAAATTAGTTGAAGTTGAAGCCTATATTTGTTTTGATTTTTTTCATGGATTTTTAGGTGTATTTTAAAAAAAAAATTATATAAAAGTAAGAAAAAGTATAATAATTAATTGTGTGTATTTTTTGGTGAAAAAATGAAGCCAAACATAGCCATACACTGTTATGTATTTATATAAAAAAAATTATAGTGTTTTATCAATTATAATAAAGTATAAGATTGTTTCATTTTTTAAAATTTTGTGATTCAAAATAAAACTATTAAAACTAAATTCATATTAAAAATTTTATAAAAATTAGAGTAGAAGAAGAACATGAAGAAAGAAGCTAAAAATGGTAGCAATGATAAATTACTTCAACATTTACTAAATTTAAGAGCCTTGCATTTAACAATATAGTATATAGCATGTATCTTTCGATACTGTAGTGTCAGGATATAAATTCATTTTGATTATATAGTATGTAGTTATATAATTACTTTTTTTAAGTTATTTTTATGTTTTCACTTTTTCAGTTTGCTTTTGTGTTTCTTTATTTTTGTTTTGTTTTCAGTATTTTTATACTTGGAATTTTGAAAAATGTTATCTATATTATTTATGATATAATGAATTTTATAATGAATAATTTTATACATACATAAAATACACAAATTTTATCAGTATTATATCTTAAGAATATAAGCATTTTATCGTAAATGATGTAATTATTAAATTATTATTGGTTATTTGTTTATTTTATTTTTACATCACCCCTTATTTTCATTTCTTCATCCGTTTTTTTTTAATTTAATTTATTCTATTTTTTCAATATTTTTCATTTATTGTTTTATGAAGTTTATGAATGACATAAGATTCATATTCCAAGTAACTTTTTTTAAATATGTATTAGTGTTGAGTATCCCTGGGTTTTATTTTTTTCGCGAACTCTATTTCAATATTCTATCTTAATTTAAATTTATACTTCTTTAAGCTTCCATCCAATTTTATAAAAGACATAAAATACTATTTATACTATTTTATAATATAATTTTATATATACGTCTGTCCGTGTAAATATAAATTATGATCGATAAATTATTTAGAATAACATGTTTGTTACCATGTGTAACAAACTAAAAATAAATACCTAGTTGTTATAACTTTTTCGTTTGGCCTCTAGATCCTAATTGAAACATCCACTTGTATGCATGATCAATTATTGGTTTTAAGCATAGTGTTATGTATAATAAATGTCAAGTCACTAAGTTTATGATACTACTTCAATTAACTTACCTAACGTGTATTAATTGAAAAAAAAAAGTCATTTTTGTGAGTAATTTAAGTCATTTGCATGAACCTTTTGAAATTCAATTGATTGATTAAATGAATCTCTAATTTGAAAATCTTTGACGTTTTTGGGTAGACCTGCAATTAATTAAATCTTCATTAAATCATGCAACCAGTCACAAATTTTTTAAAATATTAAAAAACTTTTTCTCCCTCCATATCTAAAAACGCAATGATTGATGAAATCCGCGAGGCATCTGGATTTTACATAGGCAATAAAAATAAGAAATCTAGTATCTTATTTTAATACTAAAATTCAATAATTAAGCAATTTTTTCTTCAGCCACTTTATCTGTGTTCGTTATAGTGATTGATTGCATGACAGGACAATCTCCACAAACTCAGAATTAGCACAGCATTAGACCACATTGAACATTGCTAGAATATGCCCATTCACCTACCGCTATATACATATGCATAATAAACTATTTTTTTTGGAATTATTCAACACAAAGATAATCAGAAATGGAGATCAAAAGAAGAAGAAGACGACCCACAAAACAATGACTGAAATGCTTGAAATCCCAATCAGACTGCATAATTAGGCCAAGAGTGTGACACAAGTTAATTGCTACAATGATTTATGGCTTTTCAACAGCCATTCATCATCACAAGCCTATGAAACGATTATCTTTGGACAAGTATACATGCAAAGAGCAGCAAATCAACATGTTTGGTTAATTATATAGGTGGGTAGAAAAAAGGTGAATGTGATTTGGTGGACTAGAAAATTATATGTGGTGGTAAAATATTAAAAAGAGAAAAATTTTAAATTGATTTGAATTTGAGTGTGTGTGTGTGTGTATACACAGTATACAATATTAATAATAATTAGATGATATGATAGTATATAATTTTATAGAGTATGAAAATATATAAATGTAAGTGTTTGTCTGTGTAGTGATAGGTATTAATTTAATTATAAATATGTATAATAATTGAAAAATACTCAATTAGTTATAAAATATAAGAAATATAATTTTAAATTTAAATTTAAATAAATTTTGTAAGGTATGTTGTTTGATTTGCAAAATTTTGAGTGAGGATGAACAGTGAAAAATAAGGAACCAAACATACCCAAAGCATCTACGAGGAAAGAAGAAGAATAATACGTAGAATGGAACCTTTAATGGCTTCAAATTCCATGTTCCCAAGCACATAATGAATTAACTAATTCCATAGCCAAAGCATCTCTGCGAACCTAACTGATCAACTAATACACAGTCGACACACACACACATGCATACATATAAACCTGTTATATATGAATTAATTGAAATTAAAGTTGCAAATTTATTTATAAATTATAAATTTTTGTATTTCAAATAATAAAATGAAAAGTACATATAATAAATAAAATAAGAAAATAAATATATCAAAAACTTGAAAAAAAAAAAAGAAAAAATAGAAAGAAAATGCAAATAAAAATAATAATATAAAGGAAAGGAGAGAAATTACTACATGTGTATGTGTAAATATATATATATATAAGTAAATAAATTATATTATGGATAGTTATATGATTTAACATAGTGCAAAAATATTTCAAATAAATAAATGAAGAAATGTCAAAAGAAATTAAAAAGAGAGAACTTTTGAATAGAACATAAAAAATAAAAAGCTAAAATGGAGAGAAAAGAAAAAATAAAAAAAAAAGAATTAAAATAAGGATAGTTTTGTAAATTAACCTTGTGTAATAAATAATAATATAATATGTGTATGTAGAAATTTATTTATAAATCATAAAATAATTGTATTTTAAGTAATATAAATAAAAATATTTACAATAAAAAAAATAAAGACACGTTAAAAGAATTTGAAATAGAAAGAAATTCGAGATAAAACGTAAATTCAAATAGTTAGTTAAAAGAAAAGATAGTAAAAAATGATTTTAAAAATTAAAAAATATTTAAAATAAAGACAATAAAATAATTTTAGATCATGTCACTATAAAATTTTATTAATTTAATATATAGTATAAATAGATACATCAAAAACAATTATACATTGGTCAGACACCAGAATTTCAGGAAGAGAAAATCTCATACCGTATCTATCGTGCACAAGACTTAAATGTTCCCACAGCCACACTACTATTTCTCGGTAGGACATTCATGTTGCGCCATCAATTGCGTGCCCCCGTTTTGGGGCAGCAGAGCGGACAACGCCCACCCAACCGCAACATGGATGGATCAGTTTCACCAAAGATGATTAGTAAACTCATAATTAGTAGTCTTTGAATGCATCATATGGTGTTTTTTAAATAAAGGGGTGACGAGGATAAGGCTTAGGGTTTAGAGCATGATTATTAGCATAAAATAAAAACGAAATTAGAAAGAACACCAACTTCATGATAAAGCCAGGCCACCGAAACCTCTTGGACATAGCCAAAGGAAAGTATGCATTAAAGTTGTCTGCTCGTGTTGCTTTTATTATGTTGGTACATAGCAAAAATCGCTGATTGGCTTGAGTTATATGTAGGATTGCATTACCTAAAGCTATACTATATTATTAAGTAGATAAGGATTTTATTTTTTCACATAAAGTGAATATACATGGCTATCTTTATTTTATTTTTTCTGTTCTTTTCTTTGTCCGTATTTTTTGAACTTTTTTATTTTTTAATTTTCTTAGTTAAATTTTATCTCATTCTGAATTCATTTGATCTTTCTTCATTTTATTATTTTAAATATATTTTTTACACAATGTAAGATCATAAAATTACTCCTAATGATTTTTTTTTATTGTTCCATATTTTTGTTACTTTCCTTCCTTTTAATGTATTATTTTTATTTGTATTTTCTTTCAAATTTTATTTTTTTCATTTTTATTTCTTTATTATCTTATTTTGTATATATTTAAATTTTTGATTTTAAATAATTTTATTTATATCATTTAAAATATAAAAAATTTATAATTTAAAAATAAAATTGCAGGTATATAGCGTGTGCAACTTTTACTAGTTCTGAAAAACTAATTTAAGTGTACTGAAATGATTCTTCAAAATTAAAAAGCATTCTCCATGAAGTTATATGGATTGAAAATCACCATGATCCTATAAACAACCTAACAATATATTGAGAGAAATGATGATGCAAAAGCATTCTGGCATTAAACACCATAACTTTGGGAATAAAAGAAAGGGGGGAAAACTCTCCGAAATAAAGAAAAGGAGAAAGGACGAGACGTTTCTAAATGTTGAAAGGGAAAAAAAAAATAATTGAGGGTGCATTTATTTGATGGGATGTAACAATAAAT
The DNA here is from genome assembly GCA_019155195.1 of Avicennia marina. Lineage (NCBI taxonomy): Eukaryota > Viridiplantae > Streptophyta > Magnoliopsida > Lamiales > Acanthaceae > Avicennia > Avicennia marina. The sequence goes on along the minus strand of CM032783.1, from coordinate 1,249,010 downwards.
TTTAAATCTTTAAATTCCCTCTTTAAACTATAATTTATTTGAGTAGATTTAAAATTCTTTTTATTTGGAATACTTTAAAATCCTCGTATCTAAATTTTTTCTCCAAATTTAAATCATTCCGTTCAAACAGGGCTTAAAAAGTGTTTTCAGACAAAATTAAATTGCAATAAAGCAAACTGAGCTTGATTGTTCAAGTCCACATTATTTATCAATCCACCACAAGCCAAACATGACATGAAGTAAACGTTAATCACCTTATCTTGCACATTTAATAAGGCTTATGACTACCATTTGGTGTGAATTGGTTGGCTTCACAGCTGGCAATTTAAAGGGCATGACAAGTGACAAGTTAAAGAATTATTAATCACCACCACATATTCCATTCTACTGATTTGCATAGAAACAGACACCTCACTTTGAGTTTAATCAGTTCAAGAAGAATAGGGCTTCACAATGCACGAAAAATAACCAATGAACAGTGAGAAATAATGAACAACAATAAAGAGTTCTAAGAGCTCAGTGCTTTTGCTACTTGTATTGTTTCAAATAAAATTTAAAGGGGGACGTGTGCCAGAGATTGGAGACCTTTTGAGGCATTCAACCCAGGGAACATTAATGATAAAGATTCCACGGGCATAAAGGGTGTGTTTGGTTTTAAAATTCAGAGTGGAAAAAGAAATTAATAGAGAAAGGAAAAGAAAATTCAAAAAATTTTAAATTCTATACAGTGTTTGGTTGAAATGATTTTAATAAAGAAAAGAAAAATTAAGAAAAAAGAAATTAAATCAAATAAAAATTAAAAATTGAAATTTTTATAAATTGAGAAAAAATAATGGAGGAATAAATAAAAAATGAAATTGGTGAATTTTTTGTAAAAGGAGTAAGAGTTAAAATAAATTTTCTTTTCTTTTCTTCACCTTTTTGTGAAGATAATAAAATTTCCTTCACTAAAGTATAATTTCCCTTTAATTTTTTTTTTATAGAATTTTTCTTTTTAATTAAGTAATTAAAATTATTCTTCTTAACATTTTGTTTTCTTTTTCTCTTTAAATTTCAACAACCAAACATAATCTAAGTTAGATCTTGCCAAGAATATTGTGGGCACGTGAAGTGATGCTCCACATGAACTGTGCAGCTTTAGTTCGTTAAAAAGTTTAAGTCATCAGGTATGCAAATGAGAACCAAGAAAAGAAAAAAAAAGGAGAGAAAAAAATTCCAAAATAATTGAAGTTTGGCTGTGTTTGTTCTCATTTTCACAGCCACGTCTGTTAGTTTTCAAATTCTAGACAAAAAAAAAATAACACACTCAAAATTTTACTCTTTCTTTTATGTATTTTTCAAAAGAAAAAATATTTAAAAACACAAACTAAAATTTGAAAACAAACATAGTCCATTGTCATGCTTTTATTATTATTTTTTCTATCTATTTTTAGTTTTATGTAATTTTCGATAAAAATACGTAAAAAAAAAAAAAAAAAAAAACAAATGTAGCCGAACCATTTCTTTCGTCAGCAAATAGTTAAAATAGTGCTTAGAGGGATCCTTACGCGTGTCCAGTGATTAAAGGGACAAAGTTGGATGGATACTAAGGGTCCTTAGACGTACTACACCAAAGAATCTTGAAGATGTTGAAAATATCAAGTGTGAGTTAGAAGAAAAAATGTCCCACGTTATAAAAGAGGGTAAAAAATGAATTGAATATAATTTTGAACAATCTTAAAACACATTATCTTCAAATTTTGGATTAAGACGTTCCACGAGCACACGCAGGCTTACAAGCCCATGAATGTAGTCCCAAGGTGGTTGGACTCCCCAGTCCCCACATCTAGCTTAATAGACCCAGAAGGGGGTCTAAAAGCATCCCATCATATCAATTGGCCTCGGCAAGGGAAGAGATGAGAAGACAAACGACATTATTCCTTTATTTATTATAAACATCGCTTGGATCAAGATTCTCCAAGTCAGGCATGTGAAATTGTGAGCGACAAGCCAAGACGACTTGTTTAGTGATCAAAGAATCAGTACAAGATGGCAAGGTGCCTTTCCGTTTCCTTCTTTTTATATTTGAATTTAATTTTTGTAATAATTTATTAGTTCAAAAAATGTTCTAAAACTCTCACAGACTGCCATGTTTGTGTTTGCAATTATGTATCCAAGAAACACACGCGTTTAATTATTATCCTACTTTTTTATCATTGTTTCTTTTTTATTTTTATATAATTCTTAAAATATAATAATACATACTTAAATTTAAAAACAAATAGAGTGACTGTAACTTCTGCATTGCCAGAGGAGGCATGTGTGGCCACGAGTCATCCAGTGATTTCCTATAGAAATTCATAAACAACCAACAAGAATATCATTATTATCATCCCCTGCAACCCAAAGCAACACCAAGATAGATGAATATATATGTGTGTGTGTGTATCAATTAAAGAACTGTACTGTATTCTTTCATAAAAGAAGAAAAAAACCCATAAAAATTTCTTCATTCCATTGAAAAGATCTTCAGGTACAATACCAGAAAATTAAATTTGATTAAATCCTCTATCTGTGTTTGCCAATTAGAATTGAGAGGGAAATTTGAGCAATTTGAGTGAGGATAAAAATTATGTTTAATTTGTAAGATTTGAAAATAATAATAATAATAATGTGATAGTATATAAACTTATAAAGTAATAAAAAAAAGTGAATGTGAGTAGGAAAATTATAAAAATATGTGTTGATTTGATTGTAAATTGATATAATAATTAAAAATTTATTAATTAATTATAAAAAATAAGTGAGAAAAAATTTTAAATTTAAATTTTTTTAAAAATTGAATGATAATACGTTTGATTTGTCAATTTTTTTAATTAGTAACAAATAGTTTTTAAAAGGGAAACAAACATACCCAATCGTGATATTTTTACCACCTCGGGCAGTCTTTCAACTACCGAATATGCCAAACGAGGCGGATTAGGAGCTACTGCAATCAGAGTCAATATCCACAAAACTAGAACATTCACTCTTAACATACAATACAATTAGACCAAATGTCGACGTGTCTTCTTCTATGAAATTCAAATCAGTACATTCTTCGCTGATAACGTATTTGACCCTTCCTTAAACTCCTGCAAAAGACTTGGAGACAGTTGCCGCAGTCATATATGTGTCCAGTGGGATATAACTATTATTTCTTGCCCTTCATACCCCGCAAAAGTAAAGTTAAGTGATCAAAAAATATAATTAACTATTATTACAAATTTTAATAAAATTCTATAAAATATCTCTATTTAAATATTTTATTAATATATCTTAAAAATAAGATGTACGAGTTTATAAATTTTAAAAATATTTTACAAATTAAATAATCTTATAAGTTATTTAAAATAAGTTTAACCAAACACTCGTCAACGCATGCACGGAGAGGAGCTTTATTTATAGAATTGCCACTCCCAAGTTTCTGTTAGAGTGTGGTGGGTTTAACTATAAACTCTGATTGAATTTCGTTAGTATTTTTATTTAAATATTTTATTAACATATTTTAAAAATAAGATTTATGAATTTATAAGTTTTAAAAACATTTTACAGATTACATTATCTTATAAGTTATTTAAAATAAGCTTAGCCAAACACTTATCAACACACACACACGTAGGGGAGCCTTCCTTACAGAATTGCCACGCCTAAGTTTCTGTTGGGAATATGGTGAGTTTAACTATAAACTCTAATTGGACCTTGTTGGACTAGAGGAAAAGTCTAATCAAATTGAGAGCATCACTCATGGATAACGTCTGTTGGGCCTGGAGCGGAGCTCAACGAAATTTGGGAGAATCGTCCATGGGCCTATACGTGCACATGTATATAAATGGGCTTAATATTATATATTAACCTAAAATCTTAAAGTTATGAATTATGAGTCAAGTATCTACTTATCTACAAGTCATTTTTTCTTTCTTCTTTTAATGTAGGATTTCACTTTTCCTACTTATATTTATTTCTCAACAATCTTTCCCTCAAATATGAGTTTCTTTCACTTGTTCCTTTTCAAATAGAAACTTTTTTCTACTTGCTCTTTCTTAATCAGAAACTTTTTGAGTATCTCAGGGTCTCACTAAATTGCTCATCAATACCCATCAGTTCCATGGGCCTTCCTTCCATAGGGTATGGACTTCCCATTTGATCTCCGAGTACACTTGTATGCTTATCACTTCCATAGGATATGAATCTCTTATGCGATCACCGAGAACCATTTTCATATTCGTCATAAACTGAACCATCAATTCTAGTACCACTTTGTTTGGAGTGTGGCAGACCTAACTATAAACTTTGATTAGACCTTGTTATACCAGAGGAGAATTCTAATTAAATTAGGAACATCATCTATGGACAACGTTTGTTGGGCCTAGAGTGGAGCCCAACGAAATTAGAGAGAACTATTCACAGACATGTACGTGGTAAATGGTTAGATACCATATGTTACCTCAAAACCTTAAAGGTTATTAGTTAAATGTCAAACATTCACTTATATACAAGTTATTTTTTTTTTTCTTTCAATATGAGATTTTACTTTCTCTAACTCAAATTATTTCCCAACAGTTTCATCATCTCTAACAAATTTGCGTTGCTTTTTTTTCCTCCACGAGAATGATGGATTAGCCCCAATTTTGTTTCAGAAAAGGAAGAGCCTTCAGAATTCTGCAATGGCAAACACTCATAAATCACCTATTTTTTCATTATTTTTTTTTTATCCACTCACACACCATTTAAGAGATTTGAACCTATAACTTAATAATTGAATTGAGGAAATGGGTTCAAACCATTTGGGTATCCCAAGGGGACATAAATCATCTAAACCATCCATTCTCGAAACTAATCGAGGCATTTTCAAGGCCATTGTGTCGGACGCAACGAGTTGAGTTTCCCTAACAGCGAGTCCGATCTCGGAACAGAAAAATGGAACCAATGTATTATTTAGAATACAGTTTTCCTGCGTAACCTAATTCCAGAATATTTGCATGCTCTACGGTGGAGGGAATTGGAAAATTCGGAACTAAATATTTATTGAAATCATTATTTTCTTTAAGGTAGTTCATTTAATTAGCTGGGCTTCAATATCTTGGGCTCAAGTCCAACCCAATATGAGTTATGAGGCCCTCTCCATCTGATTTGGAAGGCCCCAAGGTTTTGCTAGCAGCGGAAAGAAACTGGAGATTAACCCATAGACTCAAATTAAAGAATACACTCCCAAAACAGAAAAAACAAAAAAATATAACAGAAAAATAAAATAGACATCACATCATATTTATAACTCAAGACACATCAGAATCAAATGACATGTCAATTTCCCACACTGGGAAAATTTTTGGTTGATGGCCAATTAATTGTCACCTAACCAAGACCAAGATTGGTCCCATATATTATTAAGTTAATAAATAAAAAGATGGAAAGAATCAACCACACGGGCCCCATATATTAAAAGATGAAATCAAGAATTTTAGTTTTAGAGAGTGTTTGGGTGAATTTATATAAGTTTAAAAAAGTAAAATATTTAAAGTTTATAAATTCTTTGAAAATAAATTTATTATTCTTAACTTATTTTAAATATCTCATGAGTTATTTTATTTTATATATAAAAAAATATAAATATCTTTAAATTACATTTTATTAATAATATTTAAATTATTTTCATTATTATTACATCAAAAAAATTACGATCAATTATAATTATGAATTTCGATAAAATCTTATAAGATGATCTTATCTAACACTTTTTAACTTATTTTCAAAATAAGATTTATAAGCTTATAAAATCTAAAATTTTTTATAGATTGTATGATCTAATAAGTTCTTAAAAATGTGTTTTAGCCAAACACCCTATTAGTTGTTTACTTCTTTTTGTTACAGGAACGCGATAAATAATGCCTCATTTCACCATTTTTTTCTAAAATGAATCATTGCATTAAAAAAATTAATTAAATTTCGCTTAAAACGATTTTCAACAGGTAAATAATACGATTAGGGTTTAGTGTGCGAGACATATTCTCATGTCTCTGACAAAGCTAGTTTTTCTAAGACATGGTTCCGAAACCTCATATTTAATCATTTGAACACAATCTAGATAGCCTTAGAGTATAACTTAGACATCTGTTAATTAAGCTTGGGTTAGTGTTTAATTCGTGGATTCCATTTTAATGTCATCCTCAAGTTACATATTTAAGTTAATTGAAATTAGATAGGTCAAAATTAGTAATTTCTAATCATTTAAAAAACGACACAACCATTCGTGCTTGCTAATAATTATGTTATGATTAATTTTGTTTTTGTTTGCTTCTTATGTGTCATGTTTATTATAAGGTTTATTTGCACCGACACATTGGTTTTTTATTATTTTTCCGTTGAAATACATGACATGCATGCAAGAATTGTTCCTACGTGTCCATATCGTTGTATTAGTCCACGAGAAGCAACACATTTAGGTGTTCAGTGTCTCATCTTGTAACATACGTTTCAAAAAATTAATATGGCTTTAATTGGCTATAAATTTTGTTGCTATTTTGATAAATAGTATATTTAAAAGAAAGTATTTTGATAAAAGGTTATCTCAAATAGTATAAGCAAACTCTTAGTATCTCTATTTTATATTTTCATATCTCTATTTTATATTTCCATTGAGTGCATTGTTCTGATTATTTCAACCTAACTTACAACATTAATCATTAAATCCACTCAAACACATGCATCTAAATGCATATATCCTATGTATCTATACTTATATTAACAATTTGTACATACAGTAATAACATTTGTTATCACTAAATGTAGTGGCACCTGATTCATGTAACACATCGCGTGCAACATCTCCAAAACTCATTACAGTATTAATATTTACGAGTGCAGTACTGCAGTTGGTTCTTGTCTGCAAAAAGCACAGAGCTGGCCTTTAATGGAACCATAAATGCTCTTGTTGATTTTTCAAGGGTTGGGTGAGACGCCCCCCACTGTTTCCTTTCTTTCCTCCATTCCTCCCTGTCCTTTCTAATTACTAATAATTAATCATTCCATTTATTCAAAATAGAAAACAAAAGTAATTACTTTGCAATGAGACAAAAAAAATTATTTTTAAATTTTTATGTATATTTTTAGATATTTTTATCTAAAAATTATTAAAAAATAAAAAATAAAATTTAAAAAAGATAATAATTGAATATATGTTTTAGATACCAAAATTGCAAAACAAACATAGCCTAAATTACGATCATGAACTTGAGTTCATTTATTAAATTTATAATATATTAACAAGTTACACACCGAGGAAACAATGATCCACGGTTCTCTTCTCTTACTCTGCTTATTATTATTCTTGTTATGAATTAACAAGAACTACATATTAATGCAGACAACTGACATGCACCTTAATGCAAACTTGGAAATTGAACAGGAAATATTGATACACAAATTTGAAACATCTACCATGAAATAAACTAAAACTAGGTCATGGAATCCAAGGCCATGATGGTGCTCAGGTTCATTGGAAACATATACTTCTGAGAACCAGTAAAGATGGACCGGACAACAATCCTGCTGGCCCTTTCTGTTGGATGGAATGGATCCCAAAAGGCATACACATTCCTGTCAGGACACAGATTGGAAGCAACTGTACAGAGCCCAACCCCATTGAATCGCCCCTGACCACAACACGCCACCTTTGATGTGATGAAACCTGTCAAAAATTGCAAGAATCAGACAAGAAAAAATTAGGGTTTTAACTTGTCTGCAGATATACATAGAATTTAAGTATAAATTTGAGGTAGGTAACGGTATTCTGACGACAGACCGTATGCTCGAGGGTTGTTGACGAAGCTGTTCTGCATCTCCATTGCGTTGACGGCTACGAAGACGTCTGAGCCCACCTCCTGATTGATGTCTGCGATCATTTGGACGAGAAGCGGGTTGAAGATGGTGGAGGCCCGCTGGGGCTCCGCCGCGCACTCCCCATTTCTGCTCCTCATCGCCAGCTCCGACGGGACGCACCCCATCGGGCCAGTCCCCGTCACCAGAACCCTTCGTGTTCCCAACTCGTACAGCCTCTGTAGTGCATGCATGAATGATGCAGCAATTAATATATTGGCTGATGCCAACGCTATGGCCCAATAATTATATCTTCATCCATGTTGGTAAGATTGTAAAGTGGGTGCGGATTTATTTGTAATATTTTAAATGGTAGAAATGGGGATATTAATTTCGAATTAAAGGTGTAAAAAATATTTAAAATAAGAAAATAATAACGATTAGAAAGAATTTGGAAAAAGAGAAAATTTGAAAAAGAATACATATAACAATAAGAAGTCAGAGGAAGGGAAAAAAGATACAAAAACGAATTTAAAATGATGAAGACGTACAGTTGTGTAATTTGACGTTGTATGACAAAAATTCTTATTTTAATGGTGATAAAGTATTTAATTTCTTAAATAAAGATAATTATGTAAATTTATTAATTAAGAGGAATGTTGCGACACCTAAATTATGTTCAAGACTCGTTATTAATATAGGTATAGAATCCTACCAAGCGACATCAATTAATGGCGTGGGCCAGAGACAGGAAATTCAATTACCAGAAGCAAATTCAAGAATTACCATTAAAATCTTTCTGTATTCAGAGATTAGAAACCTGGAGAAATCCTCAAGGTTATACTGAAGCCTTCTTAAAGTAAAGGGGGTCAAGAAATAGTTGTTGACAAAGTCGTTGCCACCCAGAGTTATCAGCACGAGGGCTCGGCTGACCAGGCGTTGACTTCCTTCTTCTCCGATCAGTGCAGCCACGCGGCCCTGATACTCCCTAAAGTACTCCAGCTGCTGGTTGATTCTGATTATCTGCGCCTGCAGGGCGAAGATCAGCGTTAGCTTCGCGGCCTGGCAATGCTGATGACAGATGGTGCGTACTGACAATTATAAAGATGACTTACGAACTGAATGCCAGTGTCGTTGAGAATCCCGATTCCTGCGGAAGCGAAGTTTGCTCCGTTGAGCAGCCTCTCCCCTCTCAACTCGGGGTTGAGGTACGCCAGCGTCGACTCCATGCCGAGTTCTTGACCTAGCAGTTGAGATTGCAGAATGAGTTGGTTAATTAGGGATGTGTGTGTGTGTGCGTGTGTGAAATGTGTGCATGGAAGAGTACTTATGAGATCGGGAATGTTGTATCCGTTGGAGAAGCGGCCGGTGGGGCGGCGGGAGGGGTAGTCGATGCCGTAGGGCGGAGAGTCGGCCCTGGCCGTGGTGGCCAGGTAGTTGTTGTTGCCGTTGTCCACCAGAGAATCGCCGAACACGAAGAAGGCACGGGCGCATTCCACTGGCCGCGCCACCATCGCCGCCGCAGCCAGGAAAACGGCCAGAATGGCAATAGAAGAACAAGAAGACATCATGCAACTTATCTCTTTCTCTACACGGAAAGATGAAACTGTCTGTGCATAGAGATCTCGCTGCATTTATATAATGGCTGAGAAGGTCAGGGTTGAGTTAATGGCGGCCAATTATTAAGCAAAATTGCAATATTATGCTTAATGTGAGTATTGAATTAAATATTACATGCTGCAATAGAATTAGGTTAACAACACAAAGTTTTAGACATTCTCTCTTTGTCTTATATCCCTAGTTAATACAAATCAACTGTTTCTTCAATTTAATATTATACTAGAAAAAGCAGCATTTTCTATGACTATGTAAAATTATTAAAAAATTATATATTTTTATTTTAATAAATTATAAACTCATTGTATCATTAAGAATAGATATAAAATTATTTAAACTAAAATATAAAAATATTGAAATAAATAATAGCAAAAGAAATTGTAAAGAGAAAGCTTAAATTGGAGTAAGTTAAAATAAAAGCGAGAAAGAAAAATATAAAAATTTAAAAACTAAAATGAGGGTATAAAAATACTTTAACATTATTCATCAATCAAAATTGGCCCTCTAAGTATAGATATAACAAACATTTTTTTTTTTGAAACATCAAATTAACAATCAGGATAATAGTACTAGGTTGCTAGGAGATGACACAATTTAGGCTTGTTGACCTTTCATGATTGTAAGCAACAAATTTATAGCTATTTGTGGCTATCCAAAATACTCTTGGAATTCAATGAGACCATTGTTTCCTTACCCTGCATCACTTAATTTATTCACAATTATTCATTGAGGTATTTTTGTAATTATTATAGCTTTACATACATACGTATACATATGTAGCAAAAATATCAAGGCTTGGGATTTAGGTTGTGTAATAAATACATCCAACGGTATCAAGCCGACTGCCCACATGGATATTTATTTTCCTGCAGGAGTAGTTCACTTGACCAGGAAAATCCTGTTCATGTTTTATTTTTACCAATAATATACTGGCATTTCATTTCATGTGTAAAATTATTTTTAAATTATTACATTTTAAATAATAAAAATAATATTATTTAAAATTAAGAACATAAAAGTATTTAAAATGAGAAAATAAAAACGATGAAAAAAAATTAAAAGTGAAATTTTTTGAAAGAAAGTACAAATACAGAGAAATTAAAAGAAAAAGAGACGTGGAAGATAGAAGACAACAAAAGAATTTAAAAGAAAAGTAAATATATATAAATATGTAATTTTAACTAGCATACGTCCAAACTATTAATAATATGGTACAGATTGCATTCATTTCGTTGTCGTCTCGTCTGTATTTCTGTAACTTAAACCGTAGCATGAATTAATTTTATTGATGCACAATCATCGTAGTACCAACTAATTAAACAATGTCAACGAATTTAATTTTATGGGAAAAAAGCCATGCGTGTATACTTATCCAGAAAAATTTGAAAGGGATTCATTAATCCAAGTGAGATGATTGATCATATCATTAATTATGTAAAAATTTCAATATACCTTTAATGATTAATTGATAACAACTAATAATGACATATGCCAAAATAAAGTAGACCCCTGTTTCATCAATTTGAGAGAAAATAATCTTATTTGGTCAAACTGAAACCTAAAAACATTTAGCAGAATTTTATGTTATGCTGCTATATTATAATGTTTTTGAGGTGGAATGTGTTGCATGGACGTCTGCAAGAATATAATTATGGGTTTTGCATGTTTAGTGTTGTCATTTTACTATGTTTGTTTTTATATAGAATAATATTTAACTTAGTTGTTTTGATTAGTTAAGGAAGAAGCAGATTGTGCTGTTCGTGTCAAATTGATGCAAAATTAAATTATTTAAATATTTAAATTTTATTTTGTGCCAAATCCATTGATCAATCAATTGAATATAAAAAAAATAATTTGAGATTTTTTTTTTAATTGAGGGAGAACACATGCATAAGGTGACAAACAGCATCTCAAATTAAAGTTTTGAATTGCTCTATAATGTAAAATTAGCCTTAACCATATGTCGAGTTTTACCGACAGGGAAAACAGTATTAAGGCTGTGTTTGGGTTTATATATTTATTGACATCAAAGAAAAAATAGAAAAATATGAATCATTTTGATAAACAATATATTTAGATAGGGCGTCTTTAAATAAAAAAAAAAAAAAATTGAGATGCAAATTTAGCCCTAGAAGATATACGACAAACTTGAATTGAAAGTACATACATCTAAAAGGATGTGTGATAACCAGAGAGTGACCAATGGGAAACTGACAAGTGTCAATTACTGCACTTTGGCTGGGTGTTTTGAAATTGTTTTTAAAAATTTTCAAAATGTTTTGTGAGATATTTAAAATTTATAAATTTTTTATAAATATTTAATAATTATTTTAACAAATAAACTTAAAAAATAAAAATACTTAAAATTTATAAACTTTTTTAAAATAAATTAGTTATTTTCAATTTATTTTTAAACATCTTATAAGTAACTTTATTTTATATATTAAAAATAAAATAAATATTTTTAATTACATTTTATTAATATTTATTTTCATTATTATGATATCAAAAAAATTATAATCAATTATAATTATAAATTTTAATAAAATTTTATAAGATGATATTATCAAATACTTTGTAACTTGTTTTTAAAATAAAATTTATAAACTTATAAATTTCAAAAATATTTTATAATCTATACCTTATAAACTCTTAAAAATAAATTTAACCAAACACCCTCTTAGTCCCACGAGCCAGTGCACTCGGTGTGAATACAAGTAAAAACAACTGTTTAAAATCATTATATATATCACAATGTTTAAAACAATTAATTATATTTCTGATATATATTAAAATATGAGATGTGTCCAGATTTCAAACATTCAATATGTTTACAGCCAAGGGATTGTTCCATTGCAACCCGTCTGTCCTTAAAATTTAATGGTTATGCTTGGAACTTGACTTTTAAATCATAAAACAATATTTCAAACTTCACATTATCAAATATATCATTTAATAATATTTTTATTTAAATTTAAATTTAAAAATTTTCCTCTCTCTCACACACACATATAATTAATTATTTTTCAATTATCACGCCTATTTACAATCAAACAATACATATATACTCATATTTAATTTTATTTATACCTTATAATATAATTATTATCCCTATAAACTATTATATCATTCAATCATTATTATATATTTTATACATATATTCAAATAAATTATACTATTCATTTTATTAAAATATTTTTTATAAATCGGATCATAAGACATTTTTGTTATCAGAATCTATCAAATACGTTAGTTTCAAAATTAGAACTCCTTGCAATCAACTTGAACGATGGGTTGGGGTTTAAATGTAATCTCATGTATAGCAATTCGAAAAAGCCAGTTGGTGCAATCTTGTGTTTGGCCACGGACAGATACCAATGAGATTACTGTAAACACATAAGGACATACATGAGTTTTGTGTGGAGGAAAATATAAACCTTTATTAATGTGAATTTTGGAGATGGTCTGGTATAATCTATGTATAGACTGATCACTTTCTTAAAATATCAGTATTGTAGAGATAAATTAGATCCCGTGCAAGGCAACTCCCAGTAAACTTCGTATGAAACAAAACCTCTCCTCCCAAACATAGCCTACGTGACATTGATATTTGATGTCATTCTACTCGGTTATCAATGCCAAATGTAAAAGCATAGTTTATGTTTGTAAGCTAACTTTTAAACAATCCGTCAAATATTACACTATCAAATATATTACTCATTAAATTTTTTATCACTTATATAATTAATTAATTAATTAATTTTTAATCATTACATCTATTATTAATCAAATGAACAGTTATATATATTATATATACAATCATATTTATTTTTATCTATACTCTAAAACTTAATTACTATCTTCATATATTATTACATTATATTTTTTATATATTTTAAATAAATCATACTATTTATTTTATTAAAATATATTTTTTAATACATTGATCATCATAATAAAACTCTTACTTTTTAAAAACCCATCTCCCAACAAACAAATGTTTGGCAAGTGTAGCTAGACTTTCGGTCATTTAATGTTGTTATTATTATTGGAGGGAAACTTGTCTCCGTGCATGCATGCTCCCCACTCATTTTTACGATATGCCACGACACTGTGTACATTGTGTTCATGTCAAAGCGTGCGTACAGATATTAAGGCTATATTTGGAAGAGGGGTTTCGTCGGTGATGTATGTTTTGATAGGAGTTGGATTGTGATGATTATTGTATTTAATTGTAAAATTTTAATATTTTAAAATTTTTTGATTTTTTTGAATATAAATATAAAATTTTAAAATGATGTAATAATTTATGAGATTTTTATGATATGAGTATATATAAATGTAGGTGAATATAAATATGGATAGTTGGTTATGTATGTGAAAGTAAGAAATTTTAAATTTAAATTTGAATAAAATTTTTGTTGATTAATAAGATTAATAAATCGTATGGAAATTAGAATTTGGATTCCAAGCATAACCTAAAAGTATTTGCCAATTTTTCATACACATCATGAAATAAATATCTGGTGTATAATATATTAATTAGGGCATGCAAGTGCCGTTTGGTTTTCATTAAATGCCGTGGCTTGGAGTATTATGAGTTACTTAGAAACTTAGACTTTGTTTTTAAATTATCTATAATAAAATACATATTTTAACCGTTACGTGAAGCGATTTGGAGATTTGTTAAATTTTAAATTATTATTTCTATTTAATTTATTTAGTTGTTATTGAATTTAATTAATAATTTGAGTTGTATGAACTTGTCATTCAATTGAAAAATAGATTTAAAAATTGGGGATACTATGAAATTGTTTCGTTTCTCTTAAATGAGAATATTTAAATCGATTCGATAGAAGTGATTTCTATCTGAGTTGTGATATGTCAATTGATCTCAACATTTTGATTGTAATTATCCTATCACATCAATTATCTGTTTATAGGGTTCAATTTTGATTATATCACATTGAGTTAAGCACTTTAATATACAATTCATATCTTTTGAATTCAATATTGGGTTCAATTATTTTTTATTCTCCATTGCCTCCCTTGAATCATGTTGCTTCACTTTTTAATTCTTTCCTTTTTCTTTCATTTTTACACACGTTCTCAAAAATACATTTAAAAACTCATATTATTAAGTTAAGACAACACATAACCTTAAAACGATTAGATGATATGAAAATATATAAAAATAATAATTTTTATGCTAGTGTGTGTGTGTGTATATATATATATATATAGGTATTGATTCGATTGTAAATATGTAATTAATTTTATATATAAGAGAAAGAAAATTTAAATTTAAATAAAATTATTGTTTAGTAGTATTGTAGACACATAAATAATGTCAATTAAATAAATATCACGTAAAAAAATTATACTGTAAAATACTAATTAAATAATTTTATTTCAAGAATTTTAAACAAATACAATTTCTATAATAAACAATTAATCAATTAAGATTTTAAATTAACCAAATTAGATAATGACAAATGGCACAGTCTAATGGGGAGATAAAAATAATCAATTGAGCCAATCAGAATGAGACAAGTGGCGTAGTCCAATAGGAGGCCAACAAATGAAGTCTATAGGTGGGCCCCATACCTTGACAGTCAATGAGATCACGCCACGTCAACAGGTTAAGTTGGTTACACTATATCTCCTACAACTATAAATAGGAGCCAAAACCTCACAAAAAGAAAAACGAAGGAAAAGAAGAGTAGAAAGAAGGAGACCCAAACTCAAGGCGTTCTTTGTCAAAAGATTTTCAAATTTAGCGTTCGATCTAAGATTTAAACTCAAAGATCAGCGTTAATTAAAGAGATCCATGAGCTTTAAGGAAAATCAAGCACAAGCCATTTACTTAAAGATTATTCAAATTGAAGTCACATTTTTGAAGGAATAATTAAAAGACTATCTTAGAAAACAGAGCCCACACAAATTTTATTTGATTTAAATTGTAATTGACTTGTACAAATTTTTTATTAATGGAAATCCAATCGCAAGATTTTATCCTTCAAGTATATTTAACTGTGTTGTCCTTAAAGTATATTTAACTGTGTTTGATAGATTGCCAGGAAATTAGTATTGGAGTTCCGTGCATAATCTAAAAATATTTGCCTATTTTTCATACATGTGAAATAAATATCTAAGTGCATAATATATAAATTACAACACCTCAAGTACCGTTAGGCTCCATAAACTGCCGCGGCTGGTGTATTACGAGTCCCATAGAAACTTAAGGCTTTGTTTGTTTCAAATTATTTATAATAAAATGGGTATTCAATTATTATATTTTTATTTTATCTTTACACAATTTTTTAAAAAATGCACTTGAAACATACATTATTAAATTAAAACAACCACAACTTTAATTTGTGTCACTCATTCTATCTCAATGCGTCTAAGACCATTACAAGTGTCGGCAAATTAAGTTCTTTTATTTGAATTCAATTAAATTTAAACTCAAATTTAAAATTTACAAAATTAAATTAAATTAAGTTCAAATAATGACTCGGACTCGAAAGCTGGTTGCACCCTTACACTATGTTTGGCTCAAGGATTTTTTTTTTTTTTTTTGGAGGGGAGATGGAGAACAGGAAATGATATAAAAAATAATTTTAGTTATTGGATTAATAAGGCAAATGATAAGCAAAAGAAAAGTTGAAGGAAAATGAAGTTTAAGTGAGGAAAAATTATTTTCGTCATAAAAGAGATAAAAACTATTTTAACTCTCTATTATTCTCTAAAAACTTTTATTATTTCTATTTTTCTCATCTATAATCAAATTATTTCTTTTAAATAAACAAAAAAATTATAAAATTTGAGTTTTTTTATCTTGTTTTTTCTATTTTAATTATTCTCTTTTACACATAAAAATCATTTTACCAAACAAGTTATGAGAATTTGAATTTCTTTAATTTACTTTTCCGTTTCTCCAATTTTTTTTTTTTTTTATTTTCTAAAATCCTAAAGACAATCATAGTGTTAAGAGAGTGGCAGCAACTGCCAAACCAATAATACACTTCGAAAGTTGCATTTTTCTTTTTCAACTGATTAAAGAAAAAAATTGAAGGGCTAAACTGCCTTTCATTTTTAAATACCCTGGCACAATCACATGGTCTGAATTGCCACGTGTACCATTGAAATTTCAAGACACGGTGGACCTTAGCCCCCTACCCATACGTGTCATCTCTGGATTCGTTCTTTAGGCACGTTTCAGTCCATCTTATAAGAACTATATACAACTGGGCCTTCTTAGAAGCTAATTCAGACCGATTGAAAATTGGGCTTATGTGTTGGATTGAGCCCACAAATCCTCAACAAATCCAATTTCAAAAAATCAGACTCCTGATTTGCTCCCATTATTTGAATTTTGAATTTCTACACCCAGAATCAATAAAAAATAAAATTCAGAAATGTGAACCCGTGTTGTCATAAATTTTTTGCCTCGATTAAAAATTTCCCCCATTTTCTTCGGTGGCAACGATCAAACAGCACAGTCAGCTTACATGCTGCAGCACAACCGCCACTAATTTCCTCCGCCGGAGGAATTCAGCTTCCGGCAGCCGTCGTCAATCCTCAATCTCACAGCTCCACGGTGATCATCGTGTTTGATGATTTTTCTAGTCTCTATGTCACAGATACTTCTTTAGAAAACTCGTTGTTAAGGAGAAAGATTGATTCAATTTATAAGTTAGTTTAAATAGTCATGCAGATAAAAGTCACATTCTTTCCCATCTAAACTAAATAGTCATGTAGATAAAAGTCAACACTCTTTCCCATCTAAACCAATGCGCACTTTCTTGACGATGGTCACCAAACCTGGACTTTGGCTCACCAAACTCAAACACGTACTAGTCGTGTGTTGTGTTATGCATTCTCTCAAAATTGGTGTGTACCTAATGCACTCTCTCACCATTAGTTCACTGTAAAAGTATTCAATCATGTAGAACTATCTTTCAAATCACATGCAAATTCACCCTTCACGTCCATGTGCCAATTCTCACACATGAAACCAGTTATGATACCACAAATATCACGCCTTCTAATGTACTATTAGAAAATCAATGTTTAAAAGAAGGGGGGTTGTATCTTGTTTATAAGATGACTTACATATTGCAGAACAAGAATCAGGGCACCAACAGAAATACCATTGCAAAGTAAAATAGCAGTTTAGAGAATGGAATCTGTTTCAACTCTATGATTGGAAATCAAAGTTCTCGCACTTATGGTAATTAATTTCGTGGGTCAGCATTTAAGGCCTCCACATGTAAGGAGGGTTTAAGTTTGCAACAACTAACCAATCCAAGAAGACAACAAATTGACTTCCATGTGTCGAACTTTCATGCTTGTGGCATCGAACTTACTAGGCTCCTACCATGACTTGCAAAGTGAATATCCACGTACGCATATGCCTTTACAGCCATTTGAATAAGATTTCCTTCGTCAATGTATGGGAAATGAGTCTTGTTGGGAGATGGTATGTGACGAGACTTGTGTTTAAAGTGTTATGTGTGGGAAGAAAATTTTGGTTGGACGAATAATATTATGTATTTAAATTTGTAAAATCACATATATATAAAATCTATTACTTACGAAATGCCTCTACCGCTTTCTCCATCAAAGTATAATTACAAAATTAGACTTGAGTTTGTAGTGCAAAACAAATGATCAGAGGATTTAATTGGTAAAACTCACCCCAAATGCCTTTTCATCCGTCTCCACTCCCTTTTTGGGTTAAAGGTAGTTAAGAAAAAATATCCTATTTCAATCCATTTCTTTCCTTTTCTATTTCACTTTTGTTATCTCTGCCCTACCTTCCTATATATAAATAGATAATGTATATATCTATTTTATGGCCTTTTTTACACTCAAAATTCATTTGTAAGGCAAAGATTTTATATATGTATAAAATATATATAAATGATTAAATAATATGATCTCATATAAAAACCACGATTAATTATTAAAATACCTATATACAAATGCAAGTTTGAGATGCAAATTAATATATTAACTTAACTATGAATAAATATAATAATTTAAAAATTATTAATTAATTATATGTGTTATAAATACAAAAACTTAAATTTAAATTTAGATAAAAATTTTGATTGGTAATATATGAATAGTATAAAATTTAACAGATCGTGTAGCAAGATTGAAAAGGAAATTCCAAACATAGCCCTAATTTCTTTGCAACTTTTTCTTAGGAAAGTTGCCGTGATCTCATAGATAACGGACCCACACACAATTCTTGTTTTCTCTCGAGTAGTATTGATTACCGATACAACAAAGTTAATCATTTTCGAGAACCAAACACGCTGAATTGTTGTTGATTAATCAATCACTTAGAGATGATTTAGAACTAATAGTTCATAATACAATGGGTCGTTCCGCTCTTCAGTACACTATAGGTTGGTTAACATAAGCCCACCATTGGAATTGGGTGAACTGGAAAGCTGACTGACGGAGACAATGTGGAAGTGTTCTCGACCTGCAAGGCTAACCACTCAAGTCAATACAGGAAGCCCATATTACCAGTGGTGGGACCATTCCCCAAAGACAATGCAAGGCCGAACATATGTTTCTTATATTTATTGAATAAATGGAAGGAAAGTTTTACGATTGTGGCATTGGGAAAAGAAAAAGGGGAATGGATGTGATGTACAGATAATATCCAGACATGCAAGGTGTGCATATTTGTATGGCAAAACAATCAGAGATGCGCCGGGCGATATTGTCCTGTAAGAAAAAGACAGCAAGTAATTGGCAGGGAAACAGATAACATTTGGTGAAAGAATACAAGAGCCTTGGTCAAGCTCTACCTGTCAATTCAACCACTGCCTCCTGCACCAGCTCTTCCAGCAGCTTCCACTCAATTTCCTTACCTAAATCATCAATCTCCAATCTGGAATTTTCAGTCCACCCCTTGCCTACCACCTCCTTTCTCACCACCCAATCCACCACCAGGCTGTTGTAGACCCCGCAATCACCCAAAACACACCTCCCATCACCAGAAAACCATGTGACGATTCGGGCCCAGACCTCGTCCAACACTGTCAATGATGTATTTTCCAATTTGCTTTTATTGGCTTCAATGCAAGGGCTGGCTCGTTGGCCCCATCCTGCAATTTCCACTAATGCCGCATTCACACAATCGAACACGAGCTTTTGCATCGACCGCATTTGCCTTCGCTTGGCCTCTTGCATTTTCTCCTTGTCATTTGAATCGATATACTTCTCTCTTAACGATGGATCTAATGGGCTGTCATGTGAGTACAATCTGGCCGGAAGAGAGTTGGACTGCACCTCACCTTGGAGACCCGCCACAGTTAATAATGTCTTAACAAAGAAAAACCATTCTCGCTCTTCTTCTTCAGTTCCTTCACTGGTTAAGGGTTCCTTTATGGGATATGTTGAGGATGTATCCAAACATGAATCATCCCATGTTAAGGTGCGAGCAATGGAGCCTATAGGTGGTGATTTGTCGATCAAATTCAAACTAACTGAGTTGGGCGGCAACTCAGAACCTAAAATGATGGTTGCACAAAATAATAAACCATCCAATTATAGAACAAATCCAAAAAACAAAAAATAAAAATAAAAATGCAAGTGCAAACTTAAGGGGACGTCGTACCGCGGGGGTCAGGTTTGACATAATGAGGGAACATTTTCGCTGTATGTTCATTCTCTTCAAATGGAGGATCTAAGACAGATATTGGACTTGGCTGGTCCTGACTTTCACCAAGATTTCCACTTCCAGATGAAACAGTTTTTGCCAGAGACACTCCCTTCTGCAAAGTAAAACTGTTCAATATTGTATCCGGCTTTCCAGCGTAGAATAACAAAAGTGATTCGTGATTAAAAATTCAAGACTCAAAAAAAAGAAAGACCATTTAACATCCAGCATAGCAAAGTAGATGAACACCATCACAAAGCTAGTAGCAACTCTTAGCATATATCAATGCACCAGGTATCAATCCTGTAGACTTCCTACCCCGCTAACATATTCTCACTATCATTTTTCCAAACTTCTCAACAACAATTTTCAGAATCACCTGTCCAACGCACAATCCCACGACTTCTCATGAACCACCATACTTTGTTGAAGTCAAATGGTGAAAACCAATTCTGGTTGGTACATAAAGAACATAGATCTTATCACAAAATCTTATAACACTTTCGACCACCCAAAAAAAAGGATGCATCAACTGAATGAAGAGTTGATATAACCATCCATGAATATAACAAAATTACCTGAGGACACAGTGCGCCCTGCCTGAAAATTAGATTCGATAAAGATGCCGCACTTGAAGGTTCCAAGAGACCATGTGATGAATATAAAGATGCTGCACTTGAAGGTTCCAACCGACCATGTGATGAATCGTGAGGCCCCTTGTCAATAAGACTTTTGGTGGAGTGCAATTCATCTTTCGTTTCAGATGCAAGAGAATTAACTTTACTGGTTTTTTTGCTCCTTGAGAAAAACAAACTCGAAACTTTCCCTTTGAAAGATGACTTAACACTTCTTGCCTTTATGTTTTCCTTAGGAACATCTATTTTGCCCTTATCTGAAGCTGAAACATTTGCATTGAGCCTAGTTCCAAACTGAGTAGAAGATAGAGGAACAGATTTTGACCTCATGAGATTCCCGGTTGAGCTATCCACATTTTCATCTGTTCCCTGTTCACCACCTAAATGAGAAGTTGAATCCTTGGAGCCTTTATTATAACTGCCTTCTTCCCCAGGCATTGTAGTCTTCTTTACCCCAGAAAGAGCAAGCATTTCACCCAATGTGCTTGAGCTTCTCCGACCATGTCTTTGTTCTCCACAAGCCCCATTAGATGCCATCATGGCCCATCTTTCAGAGAGACGTTTCTTTGCTTCTCTGCAGACCGATGACTCTGGAGAATAAGATGCTCTACTAAGAGATGAGGCTGAATATGGGCTACCAAGCCTATTAACATAATCCCATGAGTCCCTAGATACAGGTGACATAACTTCCGAATCACTGAGATTACCAGCACGATACTCAGTTTCTGATTTATTGAACGAACTTTCATCAGCCACATAGCCATTGGAAAATGCTGAAGAAATCAAAGTTTCATCTCCATGGTTCCCACCAAGTTTTCCCTGCATATGCTGGGTGATCGTTTTTGCTACTTCTCTCAATTCCTCATCCTCATTGTCTTCTACATCCCCAAAAAAGTCTTCAGCATGTATCCTTGCTGACTGGGACTGTGGAGAGCCCACATCCTTATCATCATGTATTTTCCCCGTGCTTGGTTTCAGAACTACTATTCGAGTTGGTTGAATAAAATTTTCACATTTCTTCCAACTTACAGGAGGAGAACTTTGCAGTTGGCTTTTCTCCAAACCATGCATCTGAACAAAGGCACCCTTTTTCTTTTGTTTTCCTTCTTTATTTCCAGCTCCGTCTGAGTTATTACCTTCGGCCATTTTTGAAGGTTTAAGAACGGTGATGCGCTTTGTCTCTGGATGTTGAGGAACAGACTGCAGATTATAAAGTTGCTGAGAAAATGCTGAATTTGGTTCTTGTATACACTTGAGAAATAAATGTTTTTCGGAATTCAAAAATTCTAATGCATCTTGGAATTGCTTAGATTGACGAAGATTTTCATCCATGGACAAGCGTTTCGCTTCAACAAACTTCTGACGCACAAAAGCCATCTTTTTGTCATTTGTGGCTTCATTGTATCTCCCATTGTGTATAAATTTTTGTGATTGCTGGCACACTTCATAAACGTCCTTGCATGCAGTCGGATCAACATAGTGAATATATCCATTATTTTGCTCCCAGTTATTCAAAGGTACCTTTGAATGAGATCGAGGATGACCCTTCAAGTGGCTTCTTCGCGTCCCTGACTCAGGCTCCTGCTGTGGAAGAGAATCAAGCCCCATTAGTTTTGCAACTAAATTAGGTGGACTGCATCTGGAATCCACCTCTTTGGACATCTCTTGAGCGATAAGCATCTTCATGGGTGTCCCATTTGATTTTTGGCTTGGAAGGGTGTTCCTGAACTCAGCTACAATCTGCAAGGCTCACACCAGAATAATTACATTTAGTATCCAGGACAGATATGAGATATGCATAAACTAAAGCTAGAACTTAGTAACACTAATAGTTTGGATACTTTACCACTTTGTCTTCTATGTAATTGGCAGACGGACTCGTCCTTGATACGTCTGATATGCTCCTTGAGACAGGGGACCCTACGAATCAGTTGCCACAATGTCACTTAGCTAGGTTAGGATCCACTTACACATAATAACAGAAAATCAAATGTCTCTATGCCCCAATACTTCAATGAGAAACGGAAAAATAGGAGAAAGAGAACTTATCCTATGGAAAGCAGTTTCACAAGCTAGAAGTTATCTAGGGCATCCTAGAACTAATATCATTATCTCATGCCATTCACATCTCTCCATATCTTAGTTTGGTATCCCCTTCAGAAAAAATTGTGAAGGATACTAAAAACTGACTAGATCAGAAGAAAAGACCATGCATAGACTACCATTATAGGTACTTATAACCATCAAAAGTGTGTTCCGTGCAAGAACTTATTTGTCTAACAATATGCACAAGATTTAAAAGCATCTTACACGGTACATAGCCAAAATGAGATCTAAAAATAAGCACTGGAAGACTACAAAAAATGGTAGAAAATAAAATTAGAAAGAGCGAGCACCATCTTGATGTGGTTTGTCAGTGAGAAGCCTGTTTGCCGACACCCCTATATTCAACTCAAAGAGGTTCACCATTCTTCCCAAGCATCCTGGATACGTTTTCTCAAAATTGCAAATTTTGCCATTCTGAGATGTACCATTCATCTCAATACCAGGTAAGGGGTCTTCTGCATGAATTAACCAAAAATCCGTGACATAATATTTGACAAGAATAAGATTAAGGCCACAAAAAAGGAAAAAAAAAACCGAGATCTAATGACAGAAGTACTTAGAAAGGAATTGGCAGCTATGGAATTCAAAATATAAAAACAATCAAGCTACTTCATCAAATTTCAGCTACCACACAACACAAAGCCTAAAACCCATAAAAATGAATGAAATATGTAAGAAAAGGTAACGAAAGAAAACCTGGCAAATAATTTGATGGTTTCGTGCAGGGGGGAGTAAACCAAAAGCGCCACAGATTATCAAGTCCTTATCACCAAATATGATAAGGAGCAAAGTTAATCTGATATGCTTGTAGCATCAGAAGAGATAGACGACGAAGAGATTAGGGGAGGAAGAGAAAGAAAGATAAAAATATGACAACATTTCTTCATGCACGCTGCCCAGAAACGGATTTTATAGTGTGTTCCCGTGAAACATCACATCAATAGTCTACCAGTCTCTATAATCCCAGGATAAATCCCGAGTTTATGAAAAAACCTATTAAAATAACAAAATTGAGGAAGCAAACAAGTCACATTCTCTTAAAGTGAACAGAAAACATCAGCATCAGAAATCAAAATTGCTTTACTGCCCCAAACAATATCTTTCTGAGCTCATCTGAGCCCTAATTATATACGTTTCAACACTCGTGTCGTACATAAAAAGCTGAAGTCGTAACTTACAGAAATAAATGAGGATAAAAGGTTAGCAACAAAGCAAGGTGGATGCTTAAATTTTAATTTATTTACCAAAACAAGGTAACAATCACAATAAATACAATAAATCAAACTTTAATTAAAGTCCAATAACGAAAAGCCAACGACTTTATTCAAAATCATTACCAAAAAAAGGTTGCAGTCACATATAACCATAGAAAAAAAAAAACCACAATACAGAATCAGATTCAACTTATTTCTTTACCTTAGAAAAGCGAGATCGGAGGACAGCACAGAACGAGAGAGCCGAAAACAAAAGGCACGTCAGGGACTCCTAAAATCGTCACGGCACTGGAGAATAAACTTTCACTGACAACCTCCAACAATGCGAACCCGCTCCACACGAGAAAATGGTGTTCTTAGCTACAAACAGCTTCGCAGAGTTCCACCAGAAGGTCACAAAGAACGCAAGCGTCGAACTCACTGGAATCTGACATTCAGGCCACAATGCCGCCGGAAATTCAGAGAGTGATTAGCTATAAAAAGAGAGTTTTTTCGCTTCTCTCCTCCACCGACTATCTGACGGACTCAACCCGCCGTTGTCTATTCTCATTTATTTATGCATTTCGATTACGTATATGGAAGTAATAAATACGGTCACCATACAGTTATATAATGAAAATAAGAAAAAAATAAATTGGGATTTTTTTGCGGGGTGGTGTTTGGATAAATTCAACTCGGCCCCACACAGTTAGTTTCTAGTTGTATATAAATTTTAAAGGTAGAAGTTTTTTATACGAAAAATTAACAACAGTATAAAAGTTAAAATAAAAAATAAAAAAATGTTATTTTAATAATTAATATATTTTAAAAAATTGATTTTAAAAGTGGACAATTTGCATATAAACAAAGGGTTTTGCAATTATTTGAAGCTGACAAATTCTTCTTGTGGTTGTTGGATTTCAAGATTCCCTATGCATTGCAAATTTTACTTCATTTTTTTATTAGGAATTTGATGGTATGACATTAGTATCAAAATGACACTTGATTTAGGGTGACGCGGATTTTCATATTGAGCAATAATAAGCATATTATGATATTTAGATTTCGGATATAATACCTGTGATAATTGCAACTGAATATTGTATAATAGTATATAACGAAATGAACTTGCATGCAATTACATAATGTATGTGTGTGTATACACACACACACACACACATACATACATACATATATATACATATATATGTCTACATATATTTAAGATCCTATGTCTATTTATATTTAAGACCCCTTTTATTATCACAAGTCAATTGTAATTTTAATACATGTATGTGTGTATACATATACACATATACATATAAAGTGTTCAAATTAAAACATCTTATAAGATTATGTAGAAATTTAAAATTATAATTAATTATAATTTTATGGTATAATAATGATGAAAATAAATTAAATACTATTATATTTTGTATATTTTAATATATATAAAGAAGTAACTTATAATATATTTAAAAATAAGTTGATAAAAATTAATTTATTTTTAAAGAATTTATAAATTTTAAATATCTTATTTTGAGAACTTACAAGTTCTTTTAGTAAAAAATTTATTGAATATTTTAAAAGAATTTATGAGCTACCAAACATTTTTTAAATAAAGTGAGAGGGCGTTTGTTAAACTTACAAGCTCTCAAACATTTCTAAGTTCATGATTATTTTGAATCATTGAGATTAATAAATTAGTTTATTCAATCTATCAATGTGTTATGTAGGAGGGATAAAAAACTTGATTAATATCAAAATCAATATAAAATAACTAAAATGAAAGATAATTAATCTCATATATATATATATGATGTGATAAAGCAATCATTTAAAATAATCATTAATAACCTTAATTCCATCCTTAAAAAGTAAACAAAGCCTAAGGTGACAATTGTAACAATATGGCATGTAGACTACAAAAAATCGTTGCAGTGTTTAATGTAAATGAGTTAAATTTGAATAATAATTTGAACTCTACATTTATTTAAAATTGGCTCAATTGATTATTGTGAAGTTCTTACTCAAAGTTCGTGATTGAGCCAAAATGACAAGCTTCGAATCAACAAAAATATTTAGAGTTTGAGTTGGTATTCAATCCAAAACAAAATCCTTTTCTGCTGGAATTGAATAACTTGTTTATTAAGACTCTTGTGGTTGGTATTCAATCCAAAACAAAATCCTTTTCTGCTGGAATTGAATAACTTGTTTATAAACACTCTTGTGGTGGGCTTCCAAGCAATTGTAGAAATAAAATAGTGGCACAAGAATAATGAATAAAAAGAGAGCATTTAACAAACAGTCAATTGAAGTAGTTTTCTCATCATTAGCAGTATAATGAGGTTTTGGGCTTCATTTGCTTTGCTTAAACTTTAGTCCTTGTTTGGAAAATAAGTACCACCTTTTTAGTATGCATTTAACTGATTGAAGTATAAAGTTAGGTTCCCATTAAACCTCAGCCATTCAAATTGTGATTTTAATTGTTGACAATGGGAATAGAAAATCAGAATTCAATGGGAAAGTTGGGAAACAAGAGAACCCACCCTGACCTTAAATTGCAAAGATTTTTTTTTTTTTCTTGAAAAAATGGTCAAAACTTATGGAAGTTAATAGCACCAATTGGAACCGAAAAAGTACCCCGGCCCTATATTTTACATGCACTAAATTTGAATGGAAGTTCATGTTATTTATTTATTAATTGCTGTGATAATCAATGGATATTGCTGGAATTTGTGCGTGTAGATTTTAGGGGCTCTATTTGTGTTCATGGGAATGCACCTTGTTTGGTTAATGGATTATTATATCAGTGATCTTATTAATTTGTGATGGTTATTCTAACTTTTTTGGTATCTCTCTATTGCTAAATTCATCAAAATAGTGAAGCAAATAAGCCAATTTCAATTGCTATTAAGAAAAAAGGTCAAAAGATACCCTAAAAGGAAAATTGTGGTTACTCGATATCTGCTGTATGATTGCTGAATAATCAGTAGGCATTATCAGCATAATTTGTATTTAAAAACGTGTTTTTGGTTGTCTAGGATGATGATGTATCTTAATATACAAAAATGTTACATAAACAAAATGAGTATTTGCGTGTTTCTTGGCCATCAATAATTAAATTTCGTGAGGTGCAGAGACAAAACTTCAGAAAATGGCAGAAAAAGTGTTAAATAGGTTAGATGAAGTTTGCTTTTTTTGACTCTTTTTTTGTCAAGATTATCATTTTGTATTATTGCTTCCATAAATCAGCACATTTTGGCGTTGTCCAAAGTTAGATTCCAAAATCAATGATGACGAGTCTCAACGAATGCAAATTTTAATTTATCTTATTCAATTTCTTGAAAACAAGTACAAGAATTTCTTTTTCTTTTTCTTTCTTGGGTATATTTGACACAATATTGTTTTTGTGTTTTTTTTTTTTTTTTGTGGCAGTATATGGTTGTCACCAAACAATCCTTCGAATTATTAAATAGTCCTTTTCGAAAATCTCAACAAGAAATGGTAACTTGACAGTGTTGGCCACACAACGTTTGTTATAAGAATTAAAGGTGAAAGAGAGGCGAGGCAAGACAGTGATCTCACTTTTTCCACAAGGGAAAAGGATACAAATAAAAATAAAAATAAAAATAAAAAAATAAGTGACTCACGAGTGGATGCATCAGATTATCGTTTTTATTAAATATCTAAAAATTTAATTGACCAAAGCTTGCACTGTGCATGCAAGCCTGCACAAGTCAACACGATCTTGATTATGGCTACGCACATGGACTTACTCTAGGAAATTTCAATTTGGATCATTTAATAGGCACGGCAAGACCACGAAAATTGACCTTTTAATTATATGTAGAAAGAACTATAATTTTAAAAAAGGGCCTTTCGGGTATGTTTGGTTCCTAATAGTGGGTAGAAAAGTATTGAGATATTTTTAGTTTGTAAAATTTGAGTAAATATCAAAAAAATATTTATATATATATATTTAATATAAAATAATAATTAAATGATGTAATAATATATAAATTTATAAAGAAATAAAAAATAAATATGAATAAAAAATTATATGAATAAATATTGATTTTAACCACAAATAAATATAACAATTTGAGGTAAAGGAGAATTTATATTTAGTATTAAAGTTTAAATGGGTAAGAAAATTATTTATATATATATATAGATATGTATATTTAATATGTAATTATAATTCAATAATATGATATCATACAAATTCATTATATATCTAAAAATTAATGTAATTAAGGAAGTTATATATAAATATTAATTTGATCATAAATTAATATAGTGATTAAAAAATAATTAATTAATTATAAAAATTAAAAGATTTTTTAAATTTGTATTCGAATAAAATTTATATAATAAAATATTGATTTATAAGATTTTAAGTAACAGTGACAAGTTGGAAATAAGAAACCTTGTTGTTTTTATTAAATAATTGATAAATCAAGGTCCGAACTGACGTAAACGCGCTAGCCCATCATTTACTCTGACAACTGGGAGAAAACGTAATCAACAAGTTCACCAGTACATGGTCATAATCTTGACAAAATCCAAGCCAAGATTGCTAAAAGGAAGAGTGTAGGAGATATTTGGTGTGACTCCACATACTTGGGCAATGTTTGGTTACTTATTTTGCTCTATTTATTCTTGTTCAAAAATTTTCAAATCAAACATTTTACCTTTTAAATTTTATTCAAATTTAAAAATTTTCTCCTATTATCTTTTATAATTAATTAATAATTTTTAATCTTTCCACTTTTTTATAATAAAATCAACACTTATTCCACAATTTTTCTACTCATATTTATTTTTTTATTATTTCATAGACTCTTATATTATCAAATTATTTAATCATTAATACATATTAAAAATATATATAATTTTTCTACAAACCTAAAGTTTACAAATTAATTATAATTTTCATCCCCTCAAATCACTCAATTTTTTTTTCCCATTTTAAATAGAAAGCAAACAAAGCCTAGACATCTTCAAAGTATTATTGTCATCGTTACTTTTTTTTTTTTTTTTAATTAGCCCATAACAGTGAAAAAAGATTTCGTAGGAAATAATTATCGGTAACTTCGTGTGAAAAGTTAAGTTAAATGACAACTTAAAAAGAGGGGCGGGGGGGAGACTGAGGGCCCATGGCATTCCAAGGACATGAGCGTAAGGATGCTGATCAAGGGAACAAATGACACTCAATTGACGTCAGCACACCCAATTTGTGACGAACAAAGAGTACAATATGTTTTGGAGTAATTATATCTCTTCTTTGAAAAGGATAGATGTGTTATTGCATCCACGACAAATCAATAATACATAATTAACATAATTACCCTAACATTAGGGGAATATTCAAATATACTTATAATGTTTAAACAAATTTAGACCATTATCAATCATTTTATGCCAAGTGCAACAAACAACCTGTTCTTTAAGAAACATCCCAATTATTTCTTATTTAATATCTCATAGTATTAGGTTCAATTATGTTACAAGAGAACTATGAATGAGATCGAATCGAGTTAAGCTCGAATAGTGGTATATTCGAATTTGACTCATTAACACAAGGTACAGCTCAAGCTCGAATTCATAAAATAATAAATGCATCAATAAAATAACAAATGTCCAGAATGTCATACGATGAAAATTTATTTACAAAACTGCCATCGAGTCAAATTATTCGAAACTCGTCGAGTCGACACAGAATCGACTCGAGTAGCATAACGAGTAGAACTCGAACTTGACAATGCTTAAACTCGAACTGAACTTTGCGTTGAGTTGAGTAGCTCGACTAACCCTCACCCTTAAAGAAAACAAAGGCTCTGTTTGGATGCCTGTAATTGGAAGGGATGAAAGTTGGTGAAAAAAAAATTAAAAAATGTAAAAGTGAGGAAAAAAAAGATATTTTAATGGATAATATGTGTTGTGTGTTTTTGATGGAATAAAAAAAAAGAAAATGAAATACAAACATGAAAACCAAATGGTAGCATAAAGTCAAGAATGTAAAAAGCTAGTTTCGACACAAGAGTAGTATCGTTGGAATAAAGCCCCAAAAAGCCCAAAAGATCCAGTGGGCCTAGTAAAGTCAGATACACTGTCAGAGTAAAAGTCAGGCCCTACTTGATTTTGTGTAGTTCAATCATTTGGCTGTTAAAATAACACACCCAAAGCATTCACTTTGAATGTCGTGTAAATTATAAAAAATTACTAAAAGTTCACTGTTAATCAATTTGTAACCCATTACATCCCTGGGGCACAGATAAAAATCACAAATTAAAAATATGAATAAGACAAAAAATACCCATCCAAATTCAATGCTCACCGAAGTGTTCGTTGGATTTATCATTGCTAGATACAAAGGAAATAAATGCAAATTAAATGCTAGACGGATAGAGCTCGTAAAAAAAATACTAGCCACTCAAAATAGAGAAAATCTTCTCACAAATTTGAGGGATTACGAGTCCCTTGTGGTTAAAATTAAGCTGACACTTGGCAACGATGAGAGGATGAACCAAGAGATTAAAAGAACGGTTGAGACTTTCTCACCTGCTTCGACTTTATTTAAGTGGAATTATTAGTCATGATGCGTATAATGCCAGAAAAATTGAACGATTGTTTTATTATACTTAGGCCTTAACATCATCGGTGAGTACATGCATCTATAAGTGAGATGCCTCGAGAAAAGATCCACCTAAAGATTTTATGACCATACAAGTTCCCAAAAGAGAAATAATAACGAAGAACAAATATGTAATTCTCTCAGCTAAGAAGTATTAGTGTTTTTCATTCACAAACAATTTTAACAAAGAGATATATGCGGACATGAATCTAGAGTATATATTTATATTTCAATTTGCTATCTTCGTGGTTAAGATATGGTTCTTGGTCGGACTTATCCTGGCTAAAATGACCGAGCAACAAGGGGCAGTTTATGAGTGTGTCAAGTGAAGATTGAAGATTAGAGGACAAAATGTTGGTGCTAAATGTACCTTTGGAGAAAGGACTATAGAGTTCTTCGGGAGCTTCTTTCAGCCTTGAAAGAGAATACAAACTGTTTTCAGTTTCAGGAAACTGCCAAGCATGAAAAATTGATGGGGAAACTTCTGCAGAGAAATCTCCAGCTGGTAAGCACTTTGGGCAATGATTACCTTGAAGCTTACCATTCCAACCTGCGTTCTTAAACCAACATTGATCTCTATGAGATGGGATAAAATTGCCACTACAAAATATATCTTCTGCCAGAGAGAGAACTTCTGGAGAAGAGGGTAGAGCTAGAGAAAAATGTCCCGGTCCTGCCAATGCACGCTTCATGTCCTCCAAATTTGGTCCAAAATCTTGTGTCAAAACGGCAGTCGAACCATAACTTGGCAGCAAGTCGAATTTTTTATGATAGTTTGAAAATAAGGATGATGAAAACAATCCTTCAGCACCGAGCTCACTATCCAGAATTTGCAGTTGATCAACATTACAAGAAGTGGTCAATCTGGAAGGCCAAGTTTTTGCGGTGTCACAATTAATGTTGCATGAGTCTACTCCGTCATTCTCCCATTGGAATTCGCATTCCAGCAACAGACCACGAGGCTCTTCTTTTGCATGTTCAATTATAGAACCAAATTCATCCAGATCTCTGAAATGGAAAGAACCAGGAGATCTATATCTTCCAGATGGCAAGCAGAAGGAAAAATCATACAGTGAGTCAGAACTGTGTATTCGACTCTTTGAATATTGATAGTGATCCATCGATTTGTCCTGAACATAACTTTCTATGGCATTATTGGGGAAAGGAAATCCAGAAGCAAAGTTATCGCGGTCCAAGGGTACAATCTCACTCCATCTGCCAGAACATAATTTTGGGAGATCTTTGTCCCAGTTTCTTTTACGAGACAAATGAATTCCCTTCTCCAGATTCTTAGGCTCATGAATTGTGAGAGATTTACTAATGTTATCAGCATCTCCTTTTAATAGATCCTGAAAATAAAAGTGCATAAGAGACTAACAAAAGGACACAAATCAACCTCTAAAGGTAAATTTAGACAATCATACATCTTTCTCATTGCCTTTAGGGAACAACCGGCTTAGGAGTGCAGAAACCCAATCAAACCTGCAAGAAAACCATAATGACTCAAGGAAAACAAGTTGTTGTCAGGGTAACAAAAAATGCAGTAGCTACATCTGACCCCTTAGGATGGAGCTTCTCAGCTTCAGAAAATAAGGCCTGAGTAGCCCATTGACGCAATCTGTGTCTCTTTGCAGAAAAGATTCCTTTCTCACTGCATTGATTCTCTGGATACGTTAAATCAGAAAATAAAATATGGTCATAGACTGTTGTTAAGACTTAAAACCCTAAACTCTAAACCCTCAAACAACTAACGTCTAAATATCTAGCACAGAAAATAAAATATGGTCATAGACTGTTGTTAAGACTTAAAACAAAGATACAGAATAAAAAAGAATAAGAGAATTCATCTGTCATGGTCAATGTAGAGACCGCATGCATAAACCATTCTGAAGATTAATGGAATTTCACTTGATTTGATCTCAAGCAACTTTTTTCATTGCCTAATCTCTTGAACATCAATGTTTACAGAAAAATTACAGGAAGGAACGCATAATGAGATCCAACTTGGTAGGGCGTTGAAACCAAACAAGGTGCAACTATTCATTTAACCAGAGCATCACCCAACTGCTATATGACACTGTAAGCATCCAGTAAGCTTATGGGACAACCGAGATTTCGCAGAATAGCAGGTAATAACACATCAAACATCCCAAACGAAAGATCAATATTGTGGAAATAACTGGAGAAGCCAAATCACAGACTAAACCTGCGATCTCTGATGCTTCATTAAGCAGCGATGGAGATTGTCCAACAGGTGTAGCATTATCAAAGCGCAATGGTGAACGCTTTCCAGCTTTGTTTGGTGGTGCTGCATCAAGTCATGCCATAACTGGAAAGTAATATCTAGAGACATATATAACAATTTGCTCATAAATGCCCGAATCAAAGTCAAAAAACCTTCCATTCTTATGAGATCTGGTTCACTGGTTCCACTATCATGAGGTGAGAGGAAAAGGTGATGGTCAGATGGCCCAGCCCTTTCAAATGAAAATGGGAACCTTAGGTCCTTTGTGCTGGGCCTAAGCACGTCAGAGGCACTAACGTTACCTGCAAGCAAGTTTACCGAAAATTTATATTGCCATGGTTTCTAGTTTCCATCAGTCAATTGTGATGCCTTCGAGGTTCCATATATCATATCTAAAGGGTAAAATCCACAACACATGCATCAAAGCAATTTTAGTCCAAAACACCACAAAACGAAGATTTCAACAAGGTCAGGAAAGACATTTATGATTGTGATTAAAAAAATTACCTCTAGAAAGGTAATTAGTTTCGAAGCCATTCAACTGTCCGTTCTGTTTATGCAGTGAACGAGAATGACCATGAACAGCACCATTCTTTACTTTCCTAAAATATGCATATTCTGAAGTTTTGGGGGCATCAGCTGCAGTATTGTAATCAAACTAACAATATCAGAAAGTATTCAATATCCTCCCTCAACTAATGATTTTAAAGTACCAATTGCCGAGATAGAATATCAATAGGAAGTGGCAACTATTAATAACAAAAAGACCTACATCTCGGAGCCTGGGCTGATTCGTTTCCTCTAGAAGAAACATAACCACGGACACCATCCGTTTCAGCATCGACAAATTTCACTCTCTTTGCCTTCCTCTTGTCTACAAAACAAATCGGCATGTTAAATAAAAATAACAAAAAAAAAAAGAAAAAGAAAACCATGTAATAGATGGATCATTTTACATGTCATTCTCAGCGCATGCATTTATAGTAACTTGCATAAACAGAACGAAGCAATTCTAGTGCATTTCAGTTCAAACAGTAAATCCTGATTCACAGGAACGATTCGAATAAAGAATCAAACAACACCAAAAATTGAGTTTACTGAAAAAGAGAAGAATCTGCTTTGCTAGAGAGACCGCAGTACCAAATGGCTGCTTTGGCGTGAGCGGATGTTCATTTTCGAATTTGAACCGTCGTCTCATCGTCGATCAATCACCGAAAACCCTAACTGCAAAGATAAATTGATTTGACGAGGGAAAAGATTAGGCGCCAAATGAGCTTTTGATGTCACAAATTTCATTTGTCAATATGTTAGGCTATGTTTGGTACCTTAGGATAAGAAAATTTTGGCACATAAAAAAATTATGTTTGGTATTAAATTATAAAATATAATAACAATTTAAATTATATACACTATTAAAACATAATACACTCTCGATGTCCAGTGCCATGATTTTATTTTAACCCTTTAATTCACATACTCGTGAAGAATTTGAATTTAAAAGTTTAAAAAACCTACTAATCAATACAACCAAGTGGTAATCAGGATTATAAAAAAAAATTCAAACGTTCCCCATAAAAACAAACAGAAAATTAAAATACTGCTTAGGTCAATAAACTAACAATTTTCTCTCGACCCAATCCGTGAACTTTGAGATTGTCTGATTCGGCCTTGGGCCTGTGTCTGTTGATGATTTCTCGTGGCCCAGATAATAGAATGTCTGGGAGTCCAGGACTTGGAATTTCTTGACTACCATTATCCATATTCCTTCCATTTTATCATTAATTTTTTTTATGGCTTAGCTTGGAAAATTTAAGGTGGATAAATGAAATAAAAATGAAAAAAATACAAGAAATATGCTTTACATTGTTGATCAACTGTAATTTTTACTTATGAAGATGCTTGAGTTGGTCTTTTATCTATTCACACAAGACAGTCAGAACAAACAAAATTACACTACTTTCTTGTATGAGACTTGTGGACAATATTGTTTATTTAAGTTCAATTTTCAGGGTGAAAAAACAAAAATATATATTTAAATTCGTCTCTACAAATGCCAAAACCATGGTTTACTCAAGACTTTGGCATGCTTCAGTAGTTTCCAAGATTTATGGAGCTATTTCACCTCACACTCTTTGTTGTTGTTCAAGTAAAACCACGTGAAATTTTAAACTGGAGGGGTAGGGGGTAGGGGGTAGGGGGTGGGGGGGGTTGGGGAGTGGAGGGTGCTGTTGTAATTTTAGCCAACATTGAAATGTTGTATTAGTAACAATCAAAGAAAAAGAAAACGATGTGAAAGAATTGGATTACGGATAACAAACCCCGTGAATTGCAGCTATAGGGAGATGGGTCCTTAGCGAATCAAAATTGTGAGTTGAATGTTTTCTAAATGGTTTTTTTTTTTTTTTTTTTTAATGTCAATAAGCGATCAAATTCCTTTATTTATATTAAAATTCTGATAGATCCAAAAGCTAATGTAACCCATCACTTGGGCTTATGGGATTTCACACAATCAATTCCTCACACTTTATTCTAAGCCTGATACATTTATTTTATTACTTAATTTGATTACTTTAAATGAGTCTAAACAATATTTATGAATGTAGACAATTTAGGAAGTCAATTAAAATACCAAAGCTTTCACATTATTGTGAATTAATTAATAAACACACACTGTCAATAGTGAATGGGGTATTGATACGACTAATAAAGAAAATTCATATTGTGTCAATTAAAATTTTTAATTTAGAGGCCGTTGACTTCATATATAGTATAGATGAATAAAAGTACAATTCACAATGCGGTGTACGTGAGTTTGCACATTCAAATGCATCAACTAAATGTGCATACATGTATGGTAAAAAGTCTATGTAAAACAAAAATTGTGAGTAAACAAAGAAACTGTTTTTTCGTGTCATGCAATTTCAGCTGAACTAAAAACTTGTGAGTTAAACACAATACAAGATGGACGAGTCCATTGGAATTACACAATCATATAACAAGCCAATGAATGGCAAAAGTTGAAAGAAAAAAAAAAAAAAAAGCCTCATCATCCTCATCATTGTACAATTGCCCAACATTTCAAAACTTGTTTGAGCTTTCTGGAGAGGGCTTCTCTCAATTCTACCGGCTTTCCTTTGTAAATTCCATTGTTCTGTTTAAACTTGCAAGTGACTCTACCATAAAAAAGAAAGTGAAAAATAGAAGGCCCTTTGATCAGAAAGTTGAAATGCATCTTCTATGCGTGGGTACTTTCTGCTTCTTCTGCTTCAAATCATCTCTCCAAACCTTCCCAATGTCCTGTGATATTTTCACTGCATCAGCAGATGCACCAGCAAGCCCTCTCCCCGTGAACCCCACAGCATACAGTCCTGCCTTTCCTTTCCATCCATTAGGGAATGGAGCCTTTGGGAAGCCATTCTTGGAGAAGAATTCGGTCTCCTGCACACAATCAAAGTCAAGAAAACCATCAGCCCTTCACTCAGCAGAACATCCTTAAACATCTCAGAGTCCCTAAAAATGCATTAACTTCTTCTCACCTGCAGCCAGTAAGGCACATTGCTGTGGTATCCGGTGGCTAAAACAACAGCGTCTATCTCAAGCTTTTTACCGTGAACAAGCTCCACCATGCCACAAGAGAACCTCTTGATTCCAGGGACCACTTGAATTTCCCTTGATCTGATCTTCTCAAGTGCTCCAATGTCAAGAACAGGGGTCTTCCCTTGAGTGTTCTTCAGCTCCAATGGGCCGGTTGCCGGCCTTTTCAAGCCATACTTCTCAACGTTCCCAAGAATCAACCATGCCAAAACCAGCATAATCTTGTCCACCAGCCATAATGGCAGCCATTTGAGCATAAACATTGCCAGCTCAAATGTCGACCTCCCGAATACTTCTCTTGGCAATACATGAACCTGAAACACACAAAACCATAACCTTCATTAGAATTCAATCTTCAGCCTTAATAAATCAAGTTAACCAACTCAGCCCCTTGAAAATGACTTCTGTTTGGATATTCTAAAACTAAATTTTGCTGTTTGACCTAAGGCGTGAAAACTGTAAAGTTTGAATTACTATTTCAACTCGAGTCACTAACATTCTCCACTTCAATATATCTTCTTGTCAATGAAAATGAGCAAATATTGATAGCAGAAATTCTTACCGAGTTGCGAACAACCATAGAAGGCTTGGCGTCATGATTGCAAAGATCAAGAGAGACTTCCATGCCTGAATTCCCGCACCCCACAACAAGAACTCTCTTCCCCTTAAAACCCTCACCAGACCTGTAATCAGAGACATGGATAACTTCCCCTCCAAACTCCCGCAACCCCTCAATGTCCGGCACCACCCGCTCCGCATTCTCGCCGGTGGCGACCACCAGCCACTGGCAGAAGTACTCGACCTCAGCGCCCATGGCAGAAACAGTCCTCACCCTCCACAGACCGCAAGCCTCGTCGTACTTAGCCGACTCGACGCACTCGTTGAACTGCGGGCTGATGCCAAAGTACCCGGCGTAGGATTCCAGGTAGTCGATGAACTGTCTCTTGGTCGGATTCTCGGGATAGTGCTCCGGGAGAGGGAAGTTAGGGAGCTGGCAGAACTGCTTGGGAAGATGGAGCTTCAGGCGATCGTATGTCCGCTTTTGCCACAGGGAAGCAATGCAGTCTGCTCTTTCCAGGATCACGAACGGCACGCCCTGTTCTTTCAGGCCGGCGGCCACCGCCAGGCCGGAAGGGCCCGCCCCGACGATGACGGGGCCGTTCACCCAAACGCATCTGCGGTAGAACGTGTCAGCGTCTGAAAAACTCAACATTTTTTATTTCCTCTAATCAATATGTGGCTTTGTTTGAAGAAGAAAAGTCGGCTTTTCTGTGGAGTGCCTAATGGGATGTTGAGAGAAGTGATCTTATGAATGAACAGTGTTGGGAATGGAGGAAGGGGAGGGTGGTGGTGGGCTTAAATAGAAGAGCTGCCATGTGAGAAGGTGGGAGTGTTAGACTTTTGGAGTGGGACCGTTCTAAAATTATAATCCTAAAGTCATCTTCTGATTTTATAATTGGGGGCGTTCTTTATTCTTTGAGTTAGGATTTATCTAATTTTGGTTTTAGGTTGATAAAGTTGTGTTTTAATTAGTTTTTTTTTTAAATGTAGGTTACTTTTTAAACTTTTTGCTTTCGGAATTAATTTATTAATTGAAATGTGTAGGCAACAATGAAGGAGATTTTCATCTCAAATATACGCATTTGTATTGATTGATATTATTTAAAAGAATGAATTTCAAATTTATTTGAGTTTTCTCTTTTTAAATTATAATTTCAAGAATTGAGTAGAATTTGAAATTCTTTAAAATAATTTGAAATTATTTTGTTTAAATTATTTTTTTCAAATCCAAATATTTCTATTCAAATAAACTCTTTAATCATTTGTTATTTTCTAGTGTTTCCCTTCTCCACTAATATATAAATATCACATGTTCACATATCTTCTAATTCACAATTGTCACGTGTAGACATGACTATTACATGTCACAATCATGATAACCATGTATTAATTGATAAATTTTGAGAAAAATGAATTTGATGTCTATAAATTGGTATAATTTTAGTTTTGAAGAATAAGATTTTGCCCATTAATTAGAATGAAGAAAAGAAAAGAAAGTTGTGAAAGTATCTGTAGAAAAAAGGCATATCATCACGTGTAATCAATCACAAGCCATCCTGCAAAAGAAATTTAAAGATTAAGAGAGAAGTTAATTGTTACAATATACATTAGTTGAGGAGAGATGAGTTATGGACAAGTGAAAACCAATGTTTTAAAAACCGGCCCGGTGATTGAACCAGAAAATCTACTGGATCATTAGGTCACTGGTCCGACCGGTTGTATCGTTGAAAAAATCGATTATTTTAATTATATAATATTATATATATTATTATAAAAATAATTTACAAAATAAATGTAATCCAATATAACAATAGACTATAAAATAAGTTTTACATGTAATGTTAAAAATTAAATAATTTAACTAAAATAAAAAATTATTGCACAAATTAAAAAATATATTAAATTCAAAATGATTAAAAGTATAAATTTGGAAAAATAGTTTTGAAAATAAACAGATTAATTAGTATGACCCATTTTAATTTTAAGATACAATAATTCAATTTTTAAAATATTAATTAGAAAAATAAAAGGATAAAAATTACTAAAAACAAAAGTCAAAATAAAAATTGTATATTTAACTAATATTAAGGAGTTGTAAATGTAAGAAAATTTTGAAAAAAGTTTGAAAATTTATTTTGTAAATTTATCAAAAAAAATTGTTAAAAATTTCTTTTTTTTTTAAAATTTTTTAGATAAAACTGATTTTTATCTGATTTTAATCGGTTCAAACCAGTTTTGACTGATTTTTGACCAGTTCTTGATTGGTTATATACATGTTTTATTTTTATACTTTAATCGAACCGTAAAATCAACCGACTCCTAATCGAATTGATTGAACAAGCCGATCTAATCTGTTTTTTAAGACACTGGTAGAATTAGATACCAAAGGCAGTAGGAATTTGGACGTCAAGATCAGACATGAAACTTTGTTGATGTAGCAAATGCAAACCACTGAACAAGATTTCATCAAACTTGTGATAAGATTCTCAAACCTGGTTAAGGAAAATACATCAAATACGAAAAATCAGTGGGTAACGTGTACTTGGCACAACTCTATTTTAAAGCAGAGTAGTGATGACAAACACAAAGTCAGAATAAAACAGCCAAAAAAAACGAAAAATGAAAAACGAAGGGTGAGGTGGCATGAGGGTTCATCCCTGTATCCCTTCACAAAGTACCAAGATTCTTAAAAACATCCCCATTAGCTAATTTGATTATATCCCAATTATTTTTAATTATAATTAATTCATTAATAATGTATTGTAGCAGATTAATGGTCATAATGGCCTTGCCCGGGTCAATTCGAAAGTACACCAGCTCTTGGTCTCTGGTGCGATGTTGCAAAGAAGAAAACGAGTCCACCTGTCAAAAACAAGAGGACTCTGAGCTCTTTATTTGAGTTAGCCATGATCGCTCGTTTACCATACACTCCACCCTTCGCGCATGGCAGCTAATCCAATTGCCCCTCCCTGGTTGAATCTCTATTTAGGAAGAGCAGACCAAAACCCTCTCTCTTGGCTACAGCGAGCAGTGTGAATCAATGGCTCTCTCAGACAGCGACCTTTCAATCTGTGGTTACTGATCAAGCCTCTCTATCGACTTGGAGGCACTTTCGAATGTAATTACCATCAAATCGATGAAAGAAAGAGGGTAAGTTGTGAAATGAACAAAATAGACAGCGACTAGCAAGACCAATAGACGTCTGACGAGAGAGAGCCAAAAGGAAGAAATATTGACCGAACAGTTGACCGATTTCTTTAAATAGACGATTTATCTTATATTTGGATTGGACAGATGGCCGGTTCCCGTTAAACCGATCGAACCGGCCGGTCTGGTCCGAGTTTAAGAACATTGGTGAAAACTACTATTTCATACAGAAAAGAAAAGGGAAAAAAATTAAAAGAGAAATTAGGGCATTAATGTATCATCTTTATCTGTTCTGGTGGGCCCCCTTATGCCCAGTAGACCTCAGCAGAAAATTGTGAAATGTGGCGCTGACCTGGCAGTGGGATCATGAAATGAAGTGGCCACGTGGAGGTTGGTCGGCCAACGTCACCCACTTCTCATTGGACCCCCACATTGGGATTATGACCCTAAAGCCTGTTTCGGCCCACAAAGCCCATTCCTGCCAACCCATCCTTCACATTAAGAAGGGTGCTGTTTTCTGGGGGCCCCACAATTATTATTAGTTTTTTTTTTTTTTTTTCATTCGGGAATTGGGACAAAAAATATAAAACTCAAAATCTAATTAAATTATTTATTATGAGAGTGTTCTGAAATATGATTATTTTCAGTGTAAATAATTTATATTTGGCTATTTGTATAAAACTCAGCATCTAGTTTAAATTATTTCAAAAGAAGAAAATTAGAGAAATAATATATCATTTTCACATTTAATTTGAGCTCACGCTCAAACATAAAATCTCAAAAATAAAAGTGACAGCTCAATTTATCATTGTTGGTGACAGATTCCTGTATTTCAAAAGCAATTGATGTTAAAAAAAATCTCATGGAAATAATAATTTCTTCTTTCCTAAATTTATGATTTGAATTTCTGCTGAAGTAAAATAAAGTTACAAATGTGGGTTGTAAAGTTCATTATATGCTATTGCGTAGAGCACAAGATTGAGGCTATGTAGGACAACTAAATGCAATTTTCATAATTTAAATATTGTTTGGAAATTAAAAAAATGTATTTAGACTAGCAAATCCCCTAATCACACGTTGCGTTACATTATATTAATACATGCTTTGATCAACACTAATTAATATAACAAGAAAATGAAGACCATTTCCGAGATTTTTATAGTTTTATATTCTAGTAAAGATGATTAAGCTGTACTTTAAGTAGGGTTTATATATTAGGCTCTTACTTGTATGCTTATTTGCTTAATAATGCTCAACTGATTAATTGTTAATAGTTAATTAATTCTCGTGACTGCGCTAATCACCTTTGAGAAATTTTTTTAAAGAAAAGGCGAGAGATTGAATAAATATATTGATGGGATGTGTCCCCTCCCACCCACTTTCGGGCACTTCTTTAAGGTGTAAATTCATTGGAAAAGCAGAGGATTGCATGTGGGTGAAGTAATCTCTTCTTTTCATGAAAATACTGTATGAGCTATATACTCGGCTTGGCCTTTGGAATTTTAGTTTATTCATTTAGGGGGCATTGGAATTAATGGTGTTATGTCCTTTGCACGGCAATTACAATTTTCCAAAAAATCAAAAGGAAAAAACCCCCCACATGCAAAAATACAAACAAAGATATAGTTAGTTGCTGATGAAATTTAGGGTGCTCATGAATGATAACTGTGTATGCATGATCAACATTTTTTATTGATTAATTGGAAAAAAACAAAAAAACAAAAAAAGAGTTTAGCGTTTAGGGTCTAAAATGTAATTGGCGTTTAAAGTCATAGCAAGTATCATATTTTGACACATTTGATAATCATAATTATTTTTGAATTTTTAAGATTTAGAGTTTGTGGTTTAGAATATATTTGCATATCTCATACACTGGAGTTTAAAAGTGGGAGTGTTAATGATTCAAACTCCAATAACAACTCGAAGTTAACAATTAGTCAAATTTTGTTTATCTCAATCTTGTAAAATTTGAAATTAAACTAGAGTTTGAGTTAAGTATTAAAATCAAGTTCTAAAAACATTGCTTAAATTTAAATTTGAACCAAAAAAAATCGTCAAGTGGAATCGAATTCCAATTGATATAACTTAATTGTCAAGACAAACTCACCAAATCCCAAACCACCCTGAAATTCTGCTGACCAGTTCATAAAGTGATAAATATGCATGCCCCATGCACGATTTGCCAGTGGTACGTTTGTTACATAGTTTATAATTTATACCTAATTTTTTGCAGCCCACCAGCGTTGGGTTATGCTCCACAGCCAGGTTGTGACTGTCAGTAAGCTTTCCTACTTTCGGATAATACCAAGTCATTTTTCATTCTCTTTTACATACTACTTTAACATATACGTGCGTGTATTCATTCCCAGCTTCCTTTCTTTCTCTTGTGGCAATCTTATATAATTTAAAGACAAAACCCTAGTTGGACCTCCAAAAGCTCCTCCATGCTTGCTGTGGACGGCTGCACTGCATCGGCTATCAAGCAACCGCGTGAATTATATTATGCGTATATAAAATATAGGTTGGTGGGCTTCGAGTTTGGTGATTAAACAATGCAAAAGTTCTGTGAAAATCCGTAATTGCAAATCACGCGTGAAAGAAACAATTTTCTAGGAACAAAAGATTAATGATCACGTCTGTATGTTTTATATGGGTTTGTAGCTTGGACAGTTCTCTTGGTTCACAAACTACCTTTTTCGTGGAAACCCATTAATGTAGTTAGTTCAATTCACTGGTTTTCGTTTTTATGCATTGGTGAATTTGTGTAGCCCAGCATAAAGTTCGTGACGGTGCTGTATGTGTGTGTGCGTGTTGAAGAGATATGAGATGCTATGAATGGAGTTGTGAAAGGGTTTCCAGGCTAATGGATTGATGTTTTGATATTGTTGAAGTGTTGAAGGACAAGAATTCTTAGGGTTTTAATGTGCATGCACGTGACCATCGGTCTGCTGGGAGGAAAATCCTATGCAGGACAGCAGGAGGGCGGTGGAAAGCTGCCGGACGCCGTTCAAATCCTCAGTCCGATAATTTCTCACTGTTTCATACCTTGGAGAAACAATATGAAATCAATACAAAATTATGCCCGACGTGATACGTGTAATAATTTGCACTATTTTTACAAATTATTTCGATGATATGAAAATTTCCTTAAATATAAAACAAGCCTTTGTCCTTTCAAAAGAAAAAATGACTAGCAATCAACAAATTGTTTAATCCATTCAACAAAGGAACGAAGAAAATAGGGGAAAAAAAAGGAAGATGAAGAATAATGTTATTTTCTTCTCTACATTCTGTGTTAGAGAATCTCTATTTATAAATTGCAAGCTAAGGACGCTGTTTGAACAAGTGTGATCATTGAATAATCGTTTGAAAAGAGACATTTCAATATTAAAAAAAAAATCAATAATATATATGAAAATTTCTTAACTTCGCAACATGAGAAATAAAATCGTTTGAAATACACAATATTTTTCTGACGCTATGTCCCGTGAGTGATGACTTAAGAAAATAAATTATTATATAACTGAAAAAATTTAAATACGCGCCACATGATTAATTTTGTCTAGACAAATATATACGATGTGATCAGGTTCATGGACAGTGAGACAAAACAAATAGAGAACAGAAGATTTGTGTGCAGTTTTGATGGGTGAACAACAACAACAACAATTATAATTCGTTAAATGACAATTAAAAATTGAAAATATCATTTAGTGGTATATGATAATCAATAATTACATATTATTAGTGATAATTAGGAAAATTTTTCTTTAAAATTAATTTTTCCTGTGGTTGTGCAATATACTACCTAGGGATAAATCATGCAAAATGTATAGACGTGGCCAAGACATACTCGTTCCATTTTGTCAAAAGAATTTGTGTTCAAACAGGTTGTGAAAATTTGATTTGTCTAGAACATTCATGTAATTAACACACACACACACACACACACACACACACACACAAGTGGAATATAAAACTAGAAAGTGTCTCACATATCGTATATTGGTAAAAGGGACCTCTTAAATTGCAAGTGGTTC
Organism: Avicennia marina; assembly: GCA_019155195.1. Taxonomy (NCBI): domain Eukaryota; kingdom Viridiplantae; phylum Streptophyta; class Magnoliopsida; order Lamiales; family Acanthaceae; genus Avicennia; species Avicennia marina. Next base: position 1,204,712 of record CM032783.1, on the reverse strand, counting down.
CTCCTTAATTTTCTTCCTTAAGATTTGGAATTTTTAGCTCCTTTTCTTATACACCCACACTCAATACTTCCTTTATCCATAAATTAATTACTAGTCGAAATGGCAGACAAGCATAATGGAAAAAAATTATATAATTCTATTAATTGCAGTTAATTTAAATTTATTTATTTTAATAATACAATAAAATTATTTAAAAACAAAACTGAATTAAAATTAAATAAAATATTCCACTTTCCATATGTTGGAAAAATATTTATCGATCATATTATTGTGCTAATTGTAAAACTATAACTAATATTATTATACCTCTAACAATAGTAATAAACTCATTGAAAACCAAAAATATATATAAAAAAAGACATTTAGAGTGAGGAAAAAAGCGCAAGAGCAAAACAATAACAATATACTATGAATGTGATAATAAATATACATACAGCACGAATAAAAAATTAAAATAGGAATATTTGAGTAAATATAAACTATGTTACCAATTAGTTACCATAGGTATCTCCCTCTTAGTAAATAGTATTTACATAGAAATATCTTTTACTAAGGATAATCTTTTTTCCAAACGCTCATAATACAGCTTTTTCTAATTATTTTTCATTCTATTTGCAAATGCTTTCAACTTTGCTTTTATTTCAACATATAATATTTTCCACAAATTTTAAATAAAGTAAAAATAAATTAATTTCTAAAAACTCTATCGTTAATTAATAATTTTTGGGATATAATTATGGCACATGGCAGGAAAGAACCTCTTGAAAGAACATAAATGATCAATTACAAGGAAATAGTGGAAATCTTTGCATGTGTAGGCAGTCAAAATTCAAAATTTAGAAAGAAATCTATATATCGGATTCTGCTGTTTAAAATGCTCCCTTTCATACTCTTCACTAATCTTTTAATATCATATAAAATAAATCACTTCAATAATGAAAGAACATGGGCTTCAATATTTATTTGTATTAATGATTCTTTGATAAGGTTTGACTAGTTGTATTAGTGGCCCGTGGAACAATTTTTAATGCCCTAATATTCCTTGATTTAATTTAGTTCTTTTTTTGGATAATTCTTGTGGACCACCTTTTTTCTATGAAGGATATATTACTCATAATTCATTTTTTTAAATCAATCACGTACAAAAAAGGCTCAATAATTCTTCTTGAAAATTAATTGCAGGAAATTTTGAACAAAATTGTCATTAGAGCTGACCAAATTAAAAAAAACAATCTTGCATTGGATGTTATTCATAATTCACTAATATTATTGTCTTTTTTAGATGACAAGATTTTTTTTAAAAAAAAATATTAGGTTAGTTTATGGAGATATATATTGTTGGTGATGGGCATTGGGATGATCCCAAAATTGTTGAAACCAAATGGCAGAGATCATATATATGTAGACACACATACCAATAAACTACAATACATAACTCAATAATTGACCTAATTCATGAATGAGAGTCATTAATTATAAGTAAGATATATTAATTAAACAATACGACGGAGTAATTCAAGGCAGTGCATATGCGGGGTTGATCATGAGGTCGGTAAAATGGTTTGAATATATTGACAATCCAAACAGCATCTTATAAGCATTAATGAAGCCCATCAGCCAAATTAAATTAATAATAATGTCTTTTCCTTTTCAATCTTCTTACATGGCTATAATCGGCTCATGCATTAAGATAATCAACCATTGGACAAGTGATTTTCCATAGATCTATGCCAAGTGGCGTTGCATATGGGAATATGTGTGTCAATGATATAAGGGGATTTTTAGTATCCCAATATACAGTAATTAATATATTTATCTTTCTATTTTACTCCAAAATCAATTTTCTTTTCTTTCATTCACTTTCCCATTTTATGATAGTCTTTTTTCGTCAAATTTCTTTGATTTTCCATTTATTTCATACCCTACACCATGTATCAAGATTTATAACTTAATTTTGACTGCATAATTTATCTATGTTTGTTTTCAAATTTTAATGGTGTTTTTAAGGGTTTTTGTTTTGAAAATTATATAAAAATATGAAAGAGAAAGAAAGAAAATTTAAAAAGTGTAATAACAAGTGCGTGTTTTTAGAATTCAAAATTTGAAAATAAACATAGTAGTATCTTTTATTTGAATACTTTTATTTTTTCGTCTTTTTAATTCACTGTTTTCCTTTTATATAATCTATGATTTTCTTTCTTATTTTGTCAATCTTTCAAGTTATTTTTATTTCATTATATTGTTCTAATTTTAAATTAATTTTTTTTAAGTATTTTTTTCTAACAAATAAAATATATAATAAAAATTGCACGTGCATAAATTATGCCATATTACTAGCATGTATTATGTCAGGAAGAATCAAGTGGGCAGGAAAGTTTATATAATTCAGGACTTATTAAAAACCATTGATATATATACACAAATAAATTTATATATATAAGAAGAAGAAATTATTTTCATTATTTCCAATATTCATACCACACCATATAAGCCCATATGTATGCAATGATATGTGTCACAATAAATATCATATCTTCTCGTAATTAGTTTACATTAAAACATTTTATGAATTCCTTAAACATTATTCAATTGAATCAATGTAAGGCTTTCCGTGTCACAACGTGGCTTTGAATTAAATATAATTTCCCTGTGGAGGAGACGTGAATTTCTTAGACTCACAACCCCTCCAAAAAAAGTGTGTAGGCTTGTGTGCATGATTTTTACGAACCTCAATGACTCCATCAACTTTCGATGCAACACACGCCGCCACACCAATTAGCATTCCCCATGCATGTTCTTTCTTCATTCCTACAACACACACACACACACACACACACACACACATCTATACTGTACATCAAGACTAAGAGTCTTAGTTTAATTGCACAAAATTCAATTACGCAATAACCTTTCCTTATCTTAGTGTGTTATCTCTACGTTAACTACCTTTACAATGTCAAGAGTTAACTTCCTGAAGTACTTCAGTCTTTTATTATTTTCTATCATTTTCTCTCTCTTTTTCAAAATCTTCTATCTCTTTAATAACTAGTTTTTCTTTTCTTTTTTTTTTTATGAAAAATTTTACGAAATTTTCAAACATGACCACTGCCATTCGAGAATTAACTACAAATAGAATTTCATAATTTTTTAAAAAATTATGCACACACATAAAATGTGTAACTTTGTAAGTTAATAATATATGCAGATGCATGTCCCATGATTAAATATCCAATAATTAGAGCGAATGAACGCTTAATTCTGTCCACGAGAGATTGGTTTTGCGTTGCATACATGGCGTAATTACACTGCCCACACTCACCAGGACTTGTACTTAATTATTAAATAATTAACAGCCATTTATGTACGTTATTCTTTTCTCAACAGTGATTTCCACTGTCTTCTATAATTTTAATTTTAACTACTCGTAAGTCACAAACGCGTAAATTAAATTTACCACCCCACGTTATTAGATTTTATTTATTTATTTATTTATTTATTTTGGTGAATATTTCCCCAAATGGAAATGGAAACTCAAGTCTCTTAAAGCCCCCATAAAAACCGTATAATTAAATTCTTGTTGTGATATCTATACTCCACTCGATTGGAAGCCCATTGGCTGACTAAACCTGTATCATCTGAATTACTACTAATTAAATTAACTTTTAATTATCACCAGTGCACAAATATACAAATATATCACTAGAACATGCAGGTCACGAGCTAGGGTACAATAAATTAGTGTGCGACCTCTACAACTATAAACCAAGCACACCCTATGAGTGACAAAATTACTAGTATTGAATAAAGTTATGATTACGATCGAAAGCCCAGTAAAAATAAGAGTGGAATAAAAATCCCTCCATCACAAAGATATCCAAAAAACTATTACCACTGAGTTCACAACAGCCGGTTGACAACAAAAATGCATGTGAATGTCGTAAGTATATAAATAATGTAACATTTGCAGCATACAAATGAAGTTCTGGCACGAAAGAGTGGTAGGGGCTACTGTTCAGGTGTACTGACAGTGGAGTATTAGATATCATAGATTTCATTGATTACTCTAAATGGCCAGCTAAAGCATGAGGTGAAGTTGACTTGACTCAAAACATAGGCGGAATATAATCTGGCCCAGGAGCAAATACCGCCTTGTTGGTCTCATGAGGGGCTTAGTCAGGTCAAAGTCATCGCCCCATCCACTTGGGCTGCTTCCATCCAGATAATTAACTTATCTATTTTATATCAAATGTGTGAAGGGAACAACATGAAAAAGATGGGCAAACTGAAACCGATGAACATACATCAGAAATGCTGACAATACTGTAAGCCTTTCAAAATATTGAAACTTTTTTATACAGAGCCTGGATAATATCCTTAGCAGTACTGTTTTGAAGTAAGGACTCATAAGGGTGGAGATAGTCTGGTCAATATTATATTAAAGAGTAGAGTAAATAGGTACAATGGGTGACTGGTCCAGGGTGGGCCCTTGACACAGATGGAAATAAGGTCCCACAGAATGGTGACTTGGTGAATTTGTAGGGGCCCTTGTGCAGAGGCAGAACAACTTGAGGGATTCACGTGAATTCCCACATAGTCTTGTCCATTTGAAAGCGCAGATATTGGTCTCTGTTCATTAATTGCAGGCCCAAGGGATGAAATTGAAAGATCCCTCTTGCCAAGGTTTCTAAGAAGGTTCAGCCAACGGCAAGGACTATGAATCTATGCATGGAAGTCAATTTGAGACCAATTTCATCTAATTTATGTCTCTATCAAATACACACACACACACACACACAAACATAAATTCTCTCTCTTCAATTATTACACCGTTTCTAAAAGTTCGCTCTTAAAAAATACACAATCTCATCTATCAATAAAATTGCAATCCCAACACTGTTTTTAAATAGATAATGACTTTCATTAGAAACAAGTAAAAATACACACTTTTACACGTGTGTAAAATTATTTATAAAATTATTATATTTTAAATAATAAAAATACTATTATTTAAAATTTCAAATACAAAAATATTTAAAAGAAAAAATGAAAAGAAATTGAAAGCAAGAAAATTGAAAAAACAACACAAATAATGATAAATTCAAAGAAAAGAGAAACAAAGGATAGAAAAGAGTAAGAGAACTTCAAATAAGTGCAAACATAAAATTTCTTATTATAGAATTGAAATGGAATAAATGCGACATTTTACATTGAACCACCAACATGGGTTTAAACAGTTAATAATATAATAAATAGTAATTTCCTTTATAATAATAGTAATTTTGGCATGCTCTGCTTAAATTTATATAATTTGAAATTAATTATTTTATTTATAGTATATATTAATTTATTCAAATACTTATTTTATACTTAAAAATATTATTATTAGAAAGAGAATAAAAGTTTTAAAAAACAATAAACAAGACAATTTCGTTAATATTAAGTTGACAAGGAACACACACATATAAATCTACTTAATTTTGATACGTAGGAGTAAGACTCGATCCATGATACACTAAATGACTTTGTCGTTGACGAGACTGCATATATAAATTTACTTAAAGTAACCAAATAAGCCCTAAAATCTTAAGGTATTAATACATAATAGAGATACAGATTATACACCCCATGCAGCCAGAAACTTGTTCTTTTGTCAAGAAACTGAATCTGAGCAGCATGATCTGTCACGAACCCTTTAATAAACGAACTACATTTCTCATTCACTTTCAAGTTTCCATAAGGATCCTCAATAATGGGAAACTGCTGCCATATTCGTTCAAAAGATACGTTGCAAATAGATTACAAATTTCTCCATTTGTTTCCAAGTATCAATTCATCAAGAATATAAAATGATACCTTCGAATAATTCACTTCATGCATATGCGTGCGTGCGTACACACACGAGTTAAAGAGCATACGCCATTTTACCTTCGCTCACTTTAGTTCAATTTACACGATTATATTGTTAAAAACTAATATATACTTTCCAAAATGCATGTAAATAAAGCAAATGTACACCACCAAAGCCGGGGCCTAGGGACTCACCGACATCTTTCACAGTGAAAATTACGAGGAAATAACAAAAAGAGAAACAAAGCACCAAAAATATAATTTTTCAAACATCATTCCTTACCTTACCTTGATAACTTAAAAGAGTTACATGGAAATGGAGAGAGGTACTCCTAAACCACCTCAGAAAGACACAAAAAGAAGTGTGTCATAACCCTAATACAAAGCCCTAGAAAGAATGCTGCTGCCATCTTGGCACGGACAAAAACAATATAGAACACAATGCGTACGCCCAATGAATGAATTTGCCTGCCCCTAATGCTGAGAAACTTTGAAAATTACCACATACAAATATATATATGTATAGAAATCGATAGAATTAAAATAATTAAAGAATTTGACAATTTACAGTGTAGCCAACCCAAGAAAGAGGAACGATCTTGGTACCCAAGCCTCAGCCATGTAAAAATTGGAAGGCGGGATTCTCAAGAAGATCAGCTGCGGGCTTCACATCTGAGAAATCTTTCGCTTCAATCGAGTTGGAAAGATCATCGATCGAGAATGGTATGCTGCATTTACATAATCAAGCTTAGGCATCCTATGACATATAATACCGTACAAAAAGAAATGGAGAGGTGAGATTCCAGAGAAGCAACACAAGATAATCTCTAGACAAACTACTAAGCATTGTTTTCAAACCTAGACCGCCCAAACTGCTCCCTTTTTTAGAAGAAGGAAAGTTCAGTTTATATTATAATTGCTTTTGTAAATATATATATATATATATATATGATATTTTTTCTTTTTATATGATCATATAGTCAATCGCACTCAGTGAATAAGTTATTTATTTCGTTATTTCAGGACTAGAAAATCATTATTATTTATTTAATTTTTAATCTTTAAAAATAATTAATTATATTTTCTACTGACATAATTGAACATTGATTTTGTCCTAATTTGTTAAGCAATTTTATAATATTACCAAAATTTTTCTAATTTTTAATTAAATAATCATATATACATATATAATATGATTTGTCAATCTAGTTTTTAAATCTGCTTGAATCGACTGGGCCAATGACCCTAGATCCTAGACCCTAGTGAACTGATATATTATTTGGTTTTATCACCAGTCCAGCGTCCAAAAATATTGATGCCCTGTAATGTCTGAATGTTCTGATTAATTTACTACAGTGAAATGAAACTAATACAAATAACATTATTTGTTGATTGTTTGAGCTTAGCAAGCAAACCCCCGAATCATCTCAAAGAAAATTATTTTATCTTTTCCTTCAATATGAAATGAAAAGTTCTTGCTTGCAGAAAATGAAATGGGATTCAGGAGTTACAGCAAGGCCAACAATGAAATAGATCTGCTAGCAGCAAAAGAAAGACTACCTGGAATTGTCATCCAGCAAAAATGAGCTACTGACAGCATTATTCGAGTCTTCAGTCATTAGTACCCTCATACTGGATATAACCTGACGTCAAAGGTGGAAGCTTAATATGGCTTAAAACATGTGTTCTTATTGAGAATGAAATTGTAATACTAGGGGCCTTCTACGAGAGTGAGATTTCAGCCAAAATATACTTACTTCAGGGGACACACTTCGAGTGTTATAGCTATCATCCCAGTATAAAGTACATATTCTATACAGCTGCTGAACACTTAGAATCTGAGTAGACCAATAAGTCAATGTGAGAGACTACGGACAGGAATTTCCACTCAATAAACAAAATTGCCATTTAAACCATCAAATCATTAAGAGCATCACATAAATTATATTACTTTGAGATAATGCATGTGGGGATTTTGTTATCTATTTTACTTGTACTTGTTTAATTATTTTCTGTTTTTCTTTTTGGGGTAAGAGGAGTTGGCCAACTTACTGGACACAAGTCATTGGTAATCTCATCATATGATATTCTGTACTTCTGATGTATAACCTGCAGGAAAATTCAAATAAATAAGCTTAATTGAAAGTTGCAACAGTACAATAGAGATAAATTAATTAATTTTCAGTAAATCAATGGTTATGTTTGTTTATATTTTTAGGTGTTTTTTTGGTGTATTTTTTAAAAAAATGAGTAAAAGAAAGAGAGAGAAAGCGATAAAATTTGAAATATGTAATGATTGTAGTGTGTGTTTCTAGATGGTGTGAAGCAAAACAAGCAGTGCCAATACTTCAAAAGAAATGAAGTTACCAAGAATCCAACAGCTTGTCTTATGTGTTTGAGTTCATCCCAAGCTGCGCCAGCATACTGGTGTCCAAGAATATTTCAACAAGGGAAGTTATTACAAAAATATGGTAGGTTATGACACAAAAGCAGATAATTATTAACCAGATCTTGACAAAAATTACCTCTTCCTTTGCTTGGCAACACCACAATTCTAACTCAGCCAGCCCAGCTTTGACGTACTCCCCATTGCTGAATGTACAACACTCACGCCGAAGAAGAAGACTACAAGACATACGTTTGTGTAAAATTAGTGATGCTCTTGAGAAATTGAAGCATATGAGGTTTTCAAAAATGAAAGGAAATCCTTAATCACCTGTTAAAGAGTTGTACATTAACATACGAAAATGTCTGGGTACATATCTTCTGAACAAGAACAGGAGGAACCTAGAAAGCAAACAGTTGTCAGCATTATAAATTTTGTCAATCAGTATATGAAATGCAAGCACAAGTTAAACCCATACAAAATTTTCTTTAAGGGTGCCGAGGAGGGAGTTGAGACAATCAATGATGCTCTGCCAATGATTTGTTGGAGAGGCTCTGCCAAAAGACCGCCCAGATCTTAGCACGCTTCCCTTGGAGGTTCTCGGTGCCTGAATTTCAGTAGAGAACTCTTAAAATAAAATGTTCACTCAAAGGCTTTCAGAAGTTAATATAAATATCAGAACTACTAAAGATGTCAAGATAACAGAAGCTAGGCAAAAGCAAGGCAACCTGACATGCATGAAAATTGGATCACATGCCATTCAATTACCTAAGCATAAGAGTCCATATAAACAGTAAATAGTTCACAATATAGTGCATAACTAAGCCACATGAGTCAACCATGAGTTGGAGCCCAAGGGCCGTCAATGGCTGGATAAAACCCAGACCCACCTGTAACTCAAAAATATCACTCAAAAGTCATACCCATACTCAATATTTGTAGCCCATAACCAAAGCCATATCAAACCGAACCCCATAAATGTAAAAATTGGACCTGAGTGGGGCATGCCCTATGAATACCCAAAAACTTATTGGCGTCAGGTTATATTGGTAAACTGATTCAGACTGCTTAAACATGTTTTTACAGAAAGTGTAATTATGTGCAAAGCATGTAAAACATGGAGAATAAGGTGATACATGGGCACATTAGGTAAAACTTAATACTTTTCTGGGCATTTCATAATTATGACTCGTAAATTTTGACTTAGGAGCTATAAACATGAAGCAAAAATAAAACTACAAGCATTATTTAATTATTTATTGTGCTTTTAAAGGGACCATTGTTAATCGATCTAGAAAAACATATATTTATGGGATTTGTTAACATCAATGAACTGAAGGATCTTTAGCAAATAGAACAAACTAGCCAAGTATTTTGTTAACTGATTTATAGTTATATTGGCTTCGGTAGGCTAGCATAGGTTAAAAATCTTGGTTTAAATTTCAATAAAATTAGGGATTTGCCTCTAAACATAAGAGTTATTAGTTAATGGTAAATAATATAAGATATACTATTATATTAAGTGTAAATGCCTTAAAATAACTAGCATTGGTTGTCAAATATGTATTATCTAAAATGTCATTCTACTATATTTTTCTTCTCGGTACTGTCACTCTCTATTGATTTGTCACATTTTTCAATCATATTTTCTTTCTTTCCAAGTTTTCTTTTTATCTTTTCTATTTTCAAATAATTTTGAATAAATTTATTTTTATTGTTAAATAAATAATGATTTTATAGTTTATTATAAACAAAAAATTGCATAATTTATAAATTATTTTGCATGCAGGTAGAGTGTGAGACATTCATTAGTTATAGTTATTAATTATTTATAAAATAATACTAGTTATCAATGTTGATGTGTTAATAGTTGATATTTTTTGGAATTATCATTCATAATTCAAAATAAAAGGAAAAAACGAGATAGGGCTGCATGTGCTAGTAGCCACGACATCCCACCAGAAGATTGTTCCAATTCACCAGTTAAAACTAGCATTCAATTCAAAAACATAGACAGTACAGAATTTAAACTCAACAGAAGAAAAACTGGTCAGTAGGAAAGCAAATGGTTTGTCACTTCATGCCAGATTTAGTCCTAAACATGTCCCTTCCAAAAGGGTTGCATCAACAACTCAACAAATCACAAAGCAAATTAAGAAAAGAGAAGCAGAATCAGAAAAGTTGCACAGCTAAGAAACCACCAAACATACCTGAATGCATAAAGCTAGCAGTGATCCCAACTCCTTCTTCAAGTTGTCTCGAATAATGCCATAAATTTTCTCAACATATGCAGTGAGCTGCTGCTTGAAAAGTAAAGCTGGGTATTTGGCTTCGACTTGCCGCACTGCTTCAAGCGCTGCTGCTGCAGCAGCATGGTTGACAGACGAAGGAGAAGACCGGAATCCCTGTATTTTTTATATCATTTACTTCATCCTGTGGTTATAGAAGTTAAAGGATAAACCATGAAAAAATACGAATACCATTGCCATCCTCCCAAATAGAGAGGTTGGTGTTTGTTTACGAACTGGAGTTGCACTAGCTGCACCAGCTGGTTTCAGACTTTTTTGAAGTAAGAACAGCAATGTGGATGTATTAGATAGCCAATAAGCCATATGATCATTGCTGTCTTGAACCTGAAATTAGTTAGCACGTAATTATTCTTCAATTCTTTGATACTAGAGTTCTTGAAGCTGTCAGAAACCAAAGCAGGATTTTATTCCCAATATTCTAGAGAAGGCAGAGAACCCTGCACCATGGCTTTCCAACAGACAAATTGAAGGAAAACACTAAAACTACAAATCAGAATAAATGTTAACAAACCCAAGCAGCAAAATTATGAAATATTCATGGAGAATTTGTATGAGAAATTGAAAGCACTTCCTAAAATGATGTGGATGAATTGCAAATTCCCCATGCAAACAAGCCTTCCTTGCGTCTGGAGAGATTAAAGTTAACTTCTGAAGCATATACATGCCAATCCAAACATTATGACTCCCCCCCAACCCAATAAATAATAGCATGTGAGAAGCTGCTCAATTACCTCAATAGCTGAACCAATCATCTGAATGAGACGATCAAACACGCTAGTTCGCTCAGCTTCAAAAGATTTCCAGTGCAAAAGGCATTTGTATATTGTGAAAGCAGCTACAGGTTTGCCTTGACTGAAGCCCACATCTTTTGTTGCACATTCCATGAGAGCATCAACATCCTCCTGCAGCAAAATTTACGAAGGTTTCCATTCAGTAGACCATTAATTTAAACAAAAATCCAAGAACGAGAGAAATTTCTAGAAGACGGACATGCTGACGGTCAATTGGGGGTCTCCTTGGCTTGTTATCAGGGGTTTCATAACCTTTTGCAGGAGTACTCATTAAGTCCTGTTGAAATTAATAATGCTAATATCAACAGAAAAAAAAAATTCTGCTAATTAAGATAAAAATCAAAATAAACAGAGAGAGAATAAGTCCAATAGCATGCTCTATCACATTCAGTTTTCTTGGAAAAAGTACAGTACATTTGTTCTGATCTCTTCATTAGCATGATGCCCATTTTCCAGTACCTGCATATATGTTGTAAGTAAATTGTCTGAGATTCAGGGAAAAAAAATGAGGGAGAGGGAGAAAGTGATTTCTCGTCAAGGAATCAACCTTAGTCACTAAATCTGATGGATGTTCGGACACTCCTTTAGTTGTGGTTAATAAGGTTTGCCGCCGAAGAATTTTGTTCTCAGATTCCATATCAGAAATTTTTTCTTCAAGCCTATATATAAGGACAAAATATAATTATTGAACAAAATTAACGGTGAAAATGAGTACAAAGCATTAGTACTGTAAAAGAAGATAAACCTTCAGCAGTATCTAATTTCAGACTAAATAATTATATCATTAGAACGGAGATTAAGAAAACTAACCTATGCATACTAGTTTTCAACTTCACAACCATTGTTTCTGCCTCCATGGCTTGCTTCAACCTCTCCTCACTAAGTTTGCTTGTCTCTTCATATTTCTTCTCTGTTTCAACTATTTTTGTTTCCAAAGAGCTAACCAAGGCCTGTGATTAAGGCAAAATAAAATGGAACAACAAAACAAGTCTTTAACACCATCATTTCCACACATCTTTCATTTGATTTTTGCGCAACATAAGTTACTATCACAAGCATACCTTGAGTTTTTCATTTTCAGTGCTGAGCCTATCCATCATTCCATGGTCAATCACTGGAATCTCCTGTATTACAGGGACTCGCTCAGCTGCCAGTTTCACAGCTTCCTTTTCCTTCAGTAGCATGTCTTTAGTTTCTTGATATTGAACCTGAAGCTCTTGTAAGGCATTTTGCAATTTTGTGTTCTCTTGTGTTTTAGCTTCTTCTAGGTCAACCTACAGAAACAGAATACATGTGCACAGGTTATAGGACAAGGAAAACAGAAGTTCATGATAGTTCTTGTAAGTATATAATCACAATAAGAAGAATTGGATAGGGATCCTCGTCGAGTAAGCAGTAACAGAATGTCCTATTACAATATAATATAGTGATCAGAACTATGGTATTGCCAATTCTCTTAAACCCCACCAATACATTGAAAACCAGACCTCATCCAAAAATGCAGGTCCCCAATCTCACGATAATGCAAGAGTTGCACTCTTTCACTTGAGACTAAATAAAGCAAAAGATAATTTTACTTGGTATACAACTTACTCTCATTCGTTTCTCCAGCTGTAATCTCCAAGTTAACTCTTCAACTTGCTTCTCTAATTTATTCTTGGCAGCTTGCAGAGCACCAGTTTCTCTTGCGGCCTGTGTTTTTCAGAAGATAGCGTAAACAACTCTAGTAAAAACACCCAACAAGTTAATTCAGGCAGAGTACCTTCTTTAGAGGTAATCCCTGCTTGAAATAATTATTGATAGAAGCAATTAAAGATTATACAGACTCATAAATCTAAAATGGCACAAGATGATGAAAATTGAGATAACCCACACAAGTGTGATCAGAATAAGCTACGTAGGTCATAAATCTTTAACAGAAATGCCCCATCACTCAAGATGCTTGCACGTCACATATATTTTAATATTGTCTGCGTATAGGTATCACTCTAAAACATCAGTCATCTTTGGTTTATCAACATGGAGGATATGCATGATGTAAAGCATAAACTGAAGAGATTTAGATTAGATTTCACAGGAAATGGAACACTTAACCACACATTGGTTTAAAAACATGGAGGATATGCATGTATGAAGGGGGAGGAGAGGAGAGGAAAGGGAGACACAGGTTACCATCTTCAATTTACGCAGTTCTTTACGAGCAACTCTTGCCCTCCATGCACACTGTGTGGTGACTGCAGCTTTCTTCAGCTTCTTATATTCTAAAACAGCTAAGAACTTGCGGCAATGACTCTGCAGTCATACAATGAAGTTATCAAATTTTACCATCTTGTTCAGAATATTATAATGAGAGCTAAAATACCTGGATCATAATAGCTGCTCTCGTCCGCTGTCTTAAGTGAAGCTCATTACGAGCAGCCATCCCACGCATTCCTGTCTGTATTGAAACAGCAGATAAGCATAGTTCTCTGTATGCTTTCCTAGCAAGATACATCCGCAAATCCCTCTGAATACGGATGGAAGAAGCTTCTCTCCGCATGCTTTCATAAACATGCCGAGTAAGTTCACCTGCAATTCAAAAGATAAAATCCACAAGCAATATCCCCATTAATGTGGCATAGAATAATTCTGTCAGCATAGAAACATTTTCCAAAAATTAATTACCTCTGCACATAGATTGGATAAGGATAGAGGACCAGCGCAATAACGTGAAATGCTTCCAAGCCATATAAGAACGAACCTTCCTCTGGATAATGCTTGCTGATCTTCCCAACACCTCAGTCCTCCGAGCATCCAGTTCTGCCATCTGACCAGCCCTCAGAAACACTTTAGTTTTACCTATCTGCAAAAGATAACTGCACTAAGGTTGGCTTACTAATGTTAAGAAGTATGGTAAACAATAAAAATAAGACCATAAACACTTATGCAAGAATCAGCACATACTAGATATATTTATAGATAGAATTCAGGAAATCATTAATGAAGAGCACAGATATTTGAGGTCAATATTAATCATTATTGGGATTAACTTAAATTGTGTGTGTGTGTGTGTGTGTGTGTGTGAGTGAGAGAGAGAGAGAGAGAGAGCATTCAAGAACTTCCTGTACTACAGAGCAAGAAGAAGAATCTAATAATCCATGTAGCAAATGTTTATGATAAGTATATAAAAGAATAAAATAGCTGAGTCAGAACTTACACCTTTACCTAATCACAGATTTCAAGCCTGTATCCCATAAGCAGGGTTTACAGGAAGTGGTCAAGATACTCTAGGTAATATCTTGTTTTACATTCATGAATCAACTCATTTTCATAAAGAGAATGGCAAGTCAAAGACATTATTTTCCATTATCAAGAGCTGAACATAACAGCACAATCCACCGAGTTAAGGACATTTCACATGTTATAAGATATTTCGCAAACAACCAAGGACCAGCTTAATTAAAAGAAGTCTTAGAGCCAAAAGTGTGAGAGCAGCCAAACTTTGCATACAATTACCATGCTAATGGCCTTTCCTGTTTCATCATTCAACACAGAAAGCAAGCATAAAAGTTTGTGAGACTTTTACAGTCACATCTGATTTATCTCACATATATAACAAAGCATATTAGTTGCATGTTGGGAGCAGAGCATCAAGATGAGACTACCACATGTCAAGTCAAACTAATGTTCTGCAGTAGAAGTAGTTGCATTAGACAATCGAGAAGGAATCGAGAATTGATCACATGTCAACACACTTACTAACATTTAACTAGGGTCCTTACAACTCAAGGTAAATCTGACGATACTTCCACTAAAGGCTTATGCTAAGTACTATTCCCACTTATTGGAAAAAATCTCATCACCTGATATCCTTCAAGTCCCACTTTCTCCAAAAGCTTCTTGCAAACAGCGACCTCATCCGTACTATCATAATTTCAATCAAAGTGAATAAGCCAGAGTCACCAATTATAGAGGGGAAAGACAGAAGTGTTGTAACAGTTGATGTACCTTCCATCCAAAACTTCCGGTGCAAGAATGCCAAAGCGGTCTACAAATTCATAGAAGGGTTTTTTGGTAGGATATCCAGCACAACTTATCCTAATTGCTTCCATGACACCCTGGGCAGCACAAAAAATGTCAGTATAAATATCAAACAAGCGCAAAAAGCTAAATTTCTTCAAATTCATGATAAGGAAAAAAAACAGAAAAATGATAAACATTACCCCACAGCGCAGTTGTTGAAGGACGTTTTGATTCTCAAATATAGCTGGCCTAAGAAGATTATTTGGCTTCACACAGCGAATATAATGAGGTTCGGTAGAGTTCAGAGTTTCAAGCAATGCTTGTAATTGTTGCTGCAATATTTATCAAATGAAAACTTCATATCTAAGTAACAACTACAAGGCCTAAGGGTATACGCAAATAATGAAACAGGGCCATACCTTAAATCTTGAGCCAATAGAAGAGAATTTTGATTGCTTGGAGGACTCCTCATTGGATATTGGAAACAGACCCGAAACAAAGGAACATTTGGAAGCATTCAGGAGTTCCTGATGTTCAGCAACAACATAATCCTTGTTTTTGTCCAGAAACAACTCCGTTTGATAAGTTACCTGACAACGTCGACCTTAATTTTAATCCAGCATTTCAGCAAGATCAAAATGTGAGTAATGCAGAACTTTCAGCAAGCTCAAAATGTGAGTACATGCAGAACTTTCAGCAAGCTCAAAATGTGAGTTCGTGCAGAACTTTTACAAAAAAATAGGATCCAAGAAACAAACAATTGAAACTTACATCACCAGCATAATGGCAGATGGTGAAGTCAGAACGAGCTAATTTGGGCTTTCTAAAGCGTTTATGGCTCTTAAAAGTCTGGTAGAGCTTTTGGGCAAAAGTTTCATGAGTTGAACGCGGAAACATACTACAAAGCAAAGTCATATCAATAAATAGCCAGAAACATAAAATCTTATTGTTATTAACAATAAACAAGCCAAATAATAGTTAATCATTCAAAGAAAGAGAAGCTTACCAAGCTTCATCGAGAAGTGCAATAATGCCCCCAGGCTTCTGAAAATTTTTGAAAGCATACATATTAGATATCAAATTTTTAGGGGTCTGAGGGCACCATGACAAAAACATTGCATGAACCAGAAATAGAATCGATGCTACCATGAATGCTAGCATATTTAACAGAACATACTAGACAATTGAATACTAAAAAAAATCCCGAACCATGAACCTCAAGAAACTTCAGACTCTCTTTGAGATATAAACACATTCCGACTATATCATAAAGCCCAAGCCAATTTATAATCCCAAAGCAGATAATAATCACATTAAGAAAGGCACACAGTAAATAGGTGAACAACTTTAGTTACTAGTGACCCAAACAGAACAGCTGAAACTGAAACTGTAGATATAATAGCAGCACAGGAAACACAACCTTTTCAATTAGATCTAAAACATCTTGATTGTCAATGAACTCAATGTAGCTCCAATTTATTTCTTCTTTTGTATACTCCTCTTGCTCCATTTTAAAAACGTGCTGGAACCAAAGATCATAAAAATGAATCATTCAAATCTAAGTCATAAATTTTAAAATACCACCAAAAAGAAAGGAAACTCATTTGCATACCTGATTAAAGTGCTGTTGAAGCTTCTCATTCGTCAAGTTAATGCAAAACTGTTCGAAACTGTTGAGATATAACATTTTCAATTTAAAATTGACAAACTAAGTAAAAACAGCCACACTGATCAAAGAAACGCCCCAGTGATGCAGCAAAGATAATTGTTCAAACCACATAATCATCTATCAATAAATTATAATGTCATCCTCATCACAACCTCTTGAAACTGGTGGTGGTAATACAATAAGCATCTTGTTGGACACTCGTAAACTCAATAGCATACACAAAGGTAACAGTACCTAAAGCTCAAAGATTTTTTTTTTAAAAAAAAAAACAGCTCGATACACTTCTAGTCAATAATTGGCAGCATTTGTGGTACAGAATAATGAAATAAAATTACTACCCATATAAATCAACTGAGAATTATAGTTTTAGGTTTGGCATCTAAAAGTAAAAAATTAAGCAGATAATTTTGGTCAGACTCAGCAAGGATTCTAAATTATAAAATTGGGGGATGCTCTTTGGTGTCTCTGATCTAGCAGCACTATTTTGCCCAACCTCTCGCTCGCTCGCTCTCTCTCTCTCTCTCTCTCTCTCTCTCTCTCTCATATCTTTTCTTATCTGCTAATTTCTATCTCATAAAAGTCCCTTCCCTTCTCCCACAGTCATCTTCCTATTCACTGAATTCTCCCTCCCTCCCCTCTCTCTCTGTGAATCATATCCCTGTTCTCCAATAATTTCTATCTTGTAAATGTCTCTTCCTTTGTCCCATAGTTTTGTCTTTTAAACTGTATTTATTTATATTTGCCCTTCCTAAAAGAATTTCAATAATACATAAATAAACTGCCAGAGCTGGATTCCAGGTCCTAGATTGCAGGAGGAGCTAGGAGTTGAACTAAAAAAGTCATAAAATAAACGAACTTGCTTCAACCTATGGCAACTAAGACAGTGCCTACATTCTGGGGTGTTCTACCTCAGCTACTAGGATTTTGGTTTCACAACATATATATGTTGTTAAATAGATATAAAAT
The DNA here is from genome assembly GCA_019155195.1 of Avicennia marina. Taxonomy (NCBI): domain Eukaryota; kingdom Viridiplantae; phylum Streptophyta; class Magnoliopsida; order Lamiales; family Acanthaceae; genus Avicennia; species Avicennia marina. The sequence goes on along the minus strand of CM032783.1, from coordinate 1,186,742 downwards.
TGCAGCAGCTGAAGGCAATCCACCCTAGGTTACCATAAAAGAGAAGGAAAGGCACTTTATGGATTAGATATAACTAGAATATAAGATTGAGATTATTCAGGGTATCAAGTGAGTTAGGCTATGTTTGTTTACATATTTTCATCCCAAAAGCACACACAACAATCATTACACTTTTAAATTTTCTTTCTATCTCTTTCTTACTTTTACACAATTCCCAATAAAAGTACACCTAAAAACTAAAACAAACATAACCTTAGGAATTTGAGTTACTCTCACCTACTTCAGGACAAGATATAGCACCGTGAAAAATAGTTAATAGTAGACTGAAGACTGTAAAAACAAATATACCATATGATTCAGAGGCAAGCAATATTTTGTGTCTGGCTAGTATGAAAACATATGGGCAACTAATTAAAACAGAGCACATCATGTCAATAATGAAGACACGGCATACCACTTAAGCACCTGTTAGTCTTGAAACTCTCAAATCCATAGATATCCAGAACCCCAATTAAAGATTTTGAATCTGGATCTTGACCGATTGAACTATTAATCTTATCCACAAGCCTGCAAAAAATGACAAAATGAACAAGAGCAGCGATTTTCAAAAACAGGAAATTGAGCAGTTGACAGAGAGGGTAAGTTTCTCCCAAAAGGTTTATTATTGATGCACATCTTTTAAGCATAAAAATGATGCTTACCAGTCGAACAACCTTGAGTAGACAATTTTGGCCAAAGCATCTCTACTAGAGGTAGCAGCCTCAAGATCCAAGTCTTTGATGATGGTTTCATCACGAGTCACAATTACACGTTTGCAGAGGGAATCCTCCAAAGCCTTTGCATCACACCTAAAATATAATGAGTTCTTTAAAAGAAGAATATTCCTCATCCATTAAGCAATACAGCAACACAGAATGTAACAACAGATCTAATCAATTAATGCATGTCCTAATAAAACCAATTACATGAAAAGCTCTGCTGCTGTTCTTAGATGGAACCGAGACTTCTCATCTTTCGGCATGGATGAATCAATTTCTTTCCCCTTAACAAACTCAATGTTCCCAAGATGGAGGATTGCAGCAATAACTCGAAAAATTGCTTCCTGAAAAATAAAATAAATAAATGAATAAAATAGAGTAAACAAAAGTAAGCATTACAAAGTTTTTCATGTTAACCTAAGCAAAAATTAATACCTGTTCCTCAAAACTGATTCCCACAGTATCCATTGCCTTCCTGGTCGCTGTATATTCTTTGGCATCATCAATCCCATCAAGCTCATAGCAATTCGACTGGTTCAAATAATGAAAGGTTCTTGGGTTCCCCAATTTGTATTTTTTAATATCCTGCGAGTCAAAGGAATCAAATAGCATTCATATTCCAAAAAAAAAAAAAAAAAAAGGTTAAGGTTTCAAAATGAACATTAACAAGTATGTCAATAAGACTTATCAACATAAGATGATATAAATATTAATTTCATGCACATATCAACCCATTATCTTAGAGCAATGCCACGCAAAATGGCATGGAAACTATCCAATTATCATCTAAGTTCCAAATTTTGAGATCAGATGATCCAGTTACCTCAGGGGGTGCAGCACAAAGCATATAGAAACAATGGTAGTTTCTCTCGGGATCAGACACTTGACAAACACGAGATCTTTCAAGCAGGTAAGTTCTGATGGCAGCCCCAGAGATTCTACCACTTTGATCAAACTGAATCTCGACAAACTTACCAAAACGACTACAATTATCACATTGTGTGAATTAGTTGCATGGAAATACATGATATAATTTTCAGAATATAAAGCACAGCAATTACGCACAGACTGGACAGTAAAAAGAACTTTTAGTACCTTGAATTATTATTTCTCACCGTCTTTGCATTACCAAATGCCTCAAGAACAGGATTTGACTGCAATAAAAGAAAGCAGAATATACCAAGTAATAAGTAAGTCATCGGGCAACATAATCAGATGGTACACCAGAATCATAACCCTACTGGTGCTATTAACTCTATTGAAGCAATTCTTACCTCAAGAACCTGTTGCTCCACTGTCCTTCCCTCAGATGTAGATCGTCCTCCCATGTAAGCAAGATATCGCATGAGCAATTTTGTGCTTTCTGTTTTACCTGCCCCACTCTCACCACTAACCAAAATTGACTGACTTATTCCTTCATTTATCATAAGCCTGTGTCAACAAAATGAACTCCTTTATAGCAAATATTTGATACATGGACAAGAAGTCAATAATTAAAAGCAATGCATGCCTGTATGCAGCATCTGCAACAGCAAATGGGTGAGGACTCAGCTCACCAAAGGCTGCTCCTTTATATTGAGCCATCATATGACTATCATAAAGATGAGGCAATCTTTGAAAAGGATTCACAGCAATCAATATGCTTCCAGTGTAAGTCTGAAAAGAATAGATGAGATGAACGTTTTCATTGATATTAGACAAGCTTTATAGGCGAGTTACAATTTAAAGGACAACTATTTTCATAAGATGAAGAAATGACACAGAACTTACATATATCTCATTGATATCATATCTAGATTTTAAATTATCTAGAACTCCAGGTTCATGTAAATACGCCAATTTTGTCATATCATCCACCCCACAGGCTGGGGCTTCAGCATCTTTGGGATAAACATTGGATGATTTGACCACAACCTGCAGAAAGGGTCTACTCAGAAAATCCACAAATTGATTCATTTCACTAGTGGAAAAAGAACCAACTCAATAGAGCATATAACATGGGATATTCAAAGTGAAATAACAATTCTCACATGTTATTTCTGAAAGGCGTAATGTAACCAACAAGACTAATCTTGAAACCAAATGAAGATAGAAAGTGAAGCAACAGGACTGATGAAATTCATGGATAAGCAATTGTTAGAAAACTAAAGCTTGCTGCAGATGAGAATTAGATTGTGTTTTGAAGTATGATGAGGTAACTGACCGTCTTCCCTGACGTGCAAAGGACTTTGATGTCTTCATTGTTGACCGCTACAACTTCCCCATCCATCCAGGCTACATCAGGATCCTCCAGCCAAACAAGAGACCCAACTCCTAAAGGAACTGAAGCAACCTACAGAAGTCCAACAAAAGTGGAGCTATTGGCAATAAACAAGAAATAGTGAATAAAAATATCCCAAAAGAGAAGGCCTCCTCATCCAAATTTAAATATTCTAATGCAGCAGCATCATAAAGATTTGGTATCCAATGGATAAAACTGCACAAGTCCATTAAATGTATCTTAAGTAATACGATTGACTAACCACGTAAATTTTAATTTCTGCCGGATGCAGATTTACTCAAATGTGGGAAAACCAAAGCACGAAAATACAATTTTGTCGACATATAGAACTGGAGAGAGAAACCACAAGATAAGTAACTAGACATTAAATTGGGGGATCAAGTGCATGTACTCAAATAATCTTCACACTTGGTACTCCTCAAACCTAGACATTACAAGGTCAAAACACAAATCCTGATAACGAACCGCAAATCAATTCAAATCATCAATAAAATAACAAAATTTATAAAAAGACTCAAGCTATAGCTCTTCAAGAACCACCCAACAAATCAACAACGATGAAAAAAAATTTTCAATACCATTCTGCAGTAACTTCAATCAGATCACAAACTTCAGTTCCGCCTCGATCAGATATCAGTCGTCAACACGACCAATCTTCCACGACAACACATACAATTGAAAAACAGTTCACAAAAGCAGATCAGTCCATCACTGCTTCCACCACTTAAATAAATCAAAAATCTAACCCAAATTGCTTCAATCCAACCACTTCTTCATCAAAACAAGCCTCTCTAATCTTATGCACCAGTACTTGAATACTTGAATCCTTCACATGCACTAACAGCAAAAGTACGCTAAAAACAACCAAAAATAGGCGAAGATCTGACAGCAAATGAGGTTTAGAAATTCACCACCCCAATTCTTCAATGAAAAGTGGAAAAAATCAGAGAGGCGTTGAGGACTTGTTGAAGAAATTGTAAACGGAATATACACTACAGTAGGCAAAACTTTAAACCCCTCTTGTGCTCTGTGCTAGGCAAACGACACGCTTCCTTTTCCATTTCTTTTATATAATTATTTATTATTATTATTATTATTATTATTATTGTTATTTAAATTTTTCCAGAGGTAGTCTTTTCTGTTCCGTCCCCCGTCGTTCGGGATTTGGTCTTTTATTACAACAATAAAACAACGACAATGAACAGTTACAAAGAGAAAAACAAATTTAAATTCTATTAATGCCCTTCTAGATACGCATTATTACAAATCAGGGATTGCAGAAACGCGGACATAGGGCTGGTCGTGGGCCCTACCTTTAATGATGCCAGAGCGGTTAGGGTTGTTTCTTATTCTTTTTCATTTTTTTAATTGTTCTCACACGCCATTGGCTACCATGAAAATACACCTTTATTCAAAGGGAATAATTTGGGGGCTTGGTTTAAACCAAGTTTTGCCCCGATAAGCCTTTTACCAAGTAAAATTTTTATACACTGAATTATTTAAAATTCAATCATTATATTTATTTATAATTAAATTAATACTTATACATACGTATACTTAAATTATATATCAAATATTCAACTCAAACAAATTTAAATTTTGATTCTCATCAAAATTTTATAACTAGATATAATTTTTATACTCAACAAAATTTTCACTTTTTTCAACCCCCTTAAAATAAACAAAAAAATTTTCTATATAAAATGTGTTCAAATATCGTTCTTGTCATCTAATATTGCATATTAACGCACCCCTTGAGTTTGCATTTTATGCGTGCCACTCAAAGCTTCTGTTTTTTTAATTAAATATTTTATTAGGGAGTTTTATCGAGAGTATTGGTCAACGCTTGTCCGTGAAAAACTTGACCCAGTACATGAAGAGATTGGCGGATTAGAAAAGTTAGATATAACTCTTGCATTAATTTCACGAGATATAATAACTCTCTTATTAAAGTATATTTCACATTTAATTTTGAATAATTGTGTAATATAGATATAGTTGTCTTATTAATTTCAAGAAATCAAGAAAGGGTCATTTTTCATTTGATTAAAAGAATACACTTTAATCATTATATAATAATTTTCTTTTTCTCTTTATATTTTTATACAAATTTTAAAAAAAAACTCTAAAAATACACATGTCGAAAAAAACATAGCCATTATTTATTAAAAATTATTTTTTCTTTTTTAAAAAAATTGAATAGGTCTGCTGAAGATTTTCAGACTGGCACGTCGTTGACGTTGCTCGGTCTTCGACACCCTGTAATCAAATCGTACGGCCTGGATTACAGTAGATATCTGATGTTGAGAATCACCGCCGCAACTAACGGGTCTAATAGTTCAAGAATTGGCAGGCCTCTACAATTTGGGCTTACACCAGAAAGCCCTGTCCATTGTTTGGACTGAGTACAAAAAATTCCTGAATTCACGACATTGACGATCGATGAATTTGATTTAATTGACAAGAACACATCCTATATACGTTTCTAATTTAGGAACAAAAGGAGTCCAAAGTATGTGAAGAATGGCGATTGACGAGATTAGGACAAATGCTGCAAGAGGTATATGAGGATATCAGTCCAGAAAAACCCTGTAAAAAAGACCACAAGAAAAAGACCAAGTCGACGGCCAGATGCTGTTTTCATGTCAGCCACTACACAAGTACTGTGGCCATCGCCTGGGATCTCTAGCTTAAAAAAGAAGCCAAGCGAGGATCTGCGCGCTGTGGAAGACCGGTTCTGGCTCCCATCGCTCTGCAGCCAATACCAGCCTGAAATTTGAGGGGGATGATTATGTAAGGAGATTATCGAGTGTGTCGTATGTAATGCATTGTCATTTTTGTTGACAGTACAACTAACCACTTGTGCAGCAAAAGGCAACATCTTTTCGGGAGGCATGTTGGCACAAAGAGCTACGAAGTTAAGACCAAAGTAAATATAGAGTCAACGGAGCTAAGCAGAGTGTGATAAAATTTACTCATTATTGTTTCACTAACCATAAAGGACTGCCCCAATAAACGAATCGCCAGCGCCAGTAGTATCAACGAGTTCTGAGGGCGGAATCTTCTCGGCTGTTCCTAAAAGCAGCCTGCCGCCCACTGACCCTATTCCCTTTGCTTGCAATTTCACCTCACTCTAAAAGACAAATTGAGCATGGAACAAAGATATTGGACAGCATTTAGATTATGTGTCATGTATCATTATTCAGATGTTCAGTTTTCATTAGTAAAACACGACAGGAGTTTTAGCTGCCTGGCAATCGGGGAGAGAGCAATTCTGGCTATGCATAGATGAACAATGGCATGCAATTCTAGCTTAATGCAACATATACGTTCAACAAAGAGGCTCTAGACCAAATTTGATATTCCCCTAATAAAAACTACAATGTACAGTAGTGAGATAGCTATTCGATAACATATATCTAATGAAGCCTGAAAACAAAAACTATTCATTCCTTTCTGTTAAGACATATTGTTACTGCATAAGAGGGGTGACCCATGGTAAACTTCCTTCTAATATCAAGTTCAGTAAGGATGAAGAGAGGCCCACATCAATCAATCACCAGACTCTTTGTCAATGTTCACATCATACAACAAAAGCAGTCTATAAAATAAAACTCTTAGCATACATAAGACACATGAAGAGAATTCCATTTTACTGTATGCTTCAGATATAGCACTTGCCATGCCACATCTTCACAAAAGCATTTCGTAATTTTCACATGAACTCTGTCACAGAAGTTGGCAATAGAGGCAAGTATGTGTTAAACCTGTGATATGGGGATGAGCTTTAATTGTTCTGTGGCTTTGATGTGTAAATAATTGAGGAAAGCAGGTAAAACCCTAACTTATTTCAGTACATTGCATCAATTTTTCACATTGACAGTTTCTCCTTTCCAATTAATGCAGTCAAATCAACAAAGACGTAGGACTCCTATTTTGGAAGCTTATCAATACGTCAAGTGTAACAGTTGTCGATTTTCACAAGTTCATGTGGCAGACAACTTGAAACCTAAGTTCCTTTTTTAATATACAGATACGCCTGATGTTGTGAACAACAGATGAAAATAATATTATGGAACAGCTTCAAAGCTAAGTTACCGATGATACACATGTTGGCAAGGTTGTGTTGTTATCCTTTTTACGCTTCAGTGCCTCCATCAAATCATCTACATCCATGTCTTCAGGCACCATCTTTTCTGCAAATAATAAACATGAATAAGATGCAAACTGTACCTGAAAAACATAGAAACATCCAATTTTCCCATCTGCGTCTGACTATTTAATAACTAAGAATTGAGAGGATAAGAGAAGTGTCTGTATACCATTTGACCTCTCCAGCATCAAGCAACCATCTTTGCCCAATGTGACCACTACAAATTTGATATTTGGCAACTTTAGAAGCATAGAAACAAGTGCACTTGGGATGGATGGAGTACCAGTCCATGCCTGTGAGACAAAAAACAGGGGGGAAAAAAACACTCATCAGACTGGATTCAATGGCTGACTCTATAAAAGAAGTAGGCATAACCAGGTAGAGACGAAGTGCACAGTTGCTCTCTTTTTCAATGAAATTATGTTTAATGCTCAATGCAAAACAGACAATTGGGTTCATCAATGAAGAAAGATTGGTCTTAACACATACTGAAGCAAGAAATTATGTGATTCACCACTGCAGTCACATATGGTGACCGTGAGCAAAATTCCCTGTAATTAATTATAGATAAAACAATCAGTAGAGGAGTATTTCTGGAAACAGTGTATGAGAGTGGTAACATGCACCTCTGGAAATTTTGCTGAGCATATGACATAGCTCGATAAATTCAAAAGTTCATCCAACCCTTCTCTCTTCCTTTCAGCATCAATTAGAATAGGAATACCCCTGCGAGATGCCTGCACTGGAAAATAAAGACAAGTGTGGCATACTTTCAAAAGTGAGTAAATATAAGATTAGTGACAATAAAGAAAATTTTAAAGGAAAACATGAACAGTTCAAATGGCAGTCACCTCTTGAGCCACAATTAAGGCAGTCTCATGCAGTCTTCCATCAAAATAAACTAGCCTTGCTCGATCCAGCGCAGCTAACAAATTGGATTCACTTAGCTCATCAGGTATCATGGGTGGATATCCTGGAGTGTGAATGCAAGTCCTTGTTTTCCTGAAAGATCAAAGGCAGATATGTTGACACCATATATCTTGTGTGTCAACTTTAAGTTTTCTCTTTTTTAAGAAAAGGGCCTATTGCTCTCTTCATTATAAATGTTCAGTGCAAAATTATAATAAATAAATGATACTTCATCTCATATACACTAAAGAGAAGGGCTACCCAGCAGTACAGAATGCTAAAGCGGTCTAGATGGTCGTAACCTTATCATCCAGTAAGTGGGAGACTTCCTATAACAGTAAGCGTGTGATATCTGGGGTAAAATTATTGAAATCATGGTCTACCACATCAAACAGGATACAAAAATACACAATTCCACGAACTGAGAAGCAGATAGCAACTGATAAATAAATGAAATTAAAAAAGACAAAACAAGATTGAGCAAAGACAGCCAGATGAGTCAACGTGAGATGGATCCAACAAAATAATAAAATAGGGCAGCAATGCATAAACACTCACGTTTGGCCATCAATAATTACATAGGTGAATGGTGAGTTTCCCCCTTCAGAAACCTGATGGCCAAAAAAAAAACATACATGCATCAACAATTATGACAAGAAGATACTGTGTAAACATGGTTGCTGAACGTTACAGAAACTTTTCTTTATTAACTATCATTGGAAAACTGTCGTGTGAGGAGAGTAGTAGAGAACTATTAACAAAGGAGAGTTTGACAGTAGAAAATGCAACTTACACAAATCAAAAACATTACAAGTCAAATCTTACCACAATAAATGATGAATCAACACCATCAGCCTCTAGCTCCTCCAATATACCTTTACCTTGAAGATCATTTGCAACCTAATCAACAAATCCCACATTCAAACAGACCCTCAAATACAGAAATGATGAATAAACGGCATCAAATGAGCTAATGCAGTAATAAACAAACCTTGGAAATCAGCCTAGGTTCCAAACCCAAACGAGCTGCACAAGTTAATGCATTCCCTGCATTTCCACCTCCTTGTACCTATCCCCCAAAATAAATACACACATCCGAGTTTAATGATAATGACAACAATACCTAATTAATGAGCCTGCATACATTTGACAGAAGAATATTTGCTATGTAAAAGCAAGAGCAGTATATCTGTCCCAGTGGAAAGCAACGTTTGCCCTAACTCAGAAGTTAGACAATTTACATATCAATAAAGAAAAAGAAAACAATTCTCCAATTGCATTCATATTGATCAATGACAAGTTGCACAACCTAAACTGTCGTTTAATTGAACCATAAATTTATGATAGCGTCGCCAAACCGGAGAGCGTACACCCTCACACACCTGACCTCACTGTAACATCAATTTCGAAACGAAGAAAATACAACAATAGTAGTATAACTTAAGTAGTAAATTTGTTGAAAATATGACCGTTGCCATTTTTATTCATTCTCAAAGTCGTGTTTACATTCCCGAAATCGTGTTTTGTTGTGTATATATATACATGTTCTTTTACTGTAGTATGATTTCAATTTTTCTGGGACGATTTCTAATCGTCTGTGTAAACATATATTGATTTATGCTTTTCTTACATGGTATCAGAGCGAGTTTTCGGTGTTCCTTTCTTTTGACGAAGTTTCGGCAGATTTCGTTATTTGGGGTTTGGGCGTCGATTCTTGTTAGATCGTTTGTCCACACTCATTATCGAGGCTTAGACCTCTGTTTTACTGTGTAATCGGTTCCCTTTCTGTTCGGGGGTGTTCCTGTCGGGTCACCTTGTCTCGGCAGAACTGTTGGTTCCAGGTTGGGCGTCGATTCTTGTTAGATCGTTCGTCCACGCTCATTGTCGAGGCTTAGACCTCTGACTTACCGTGTTGGGCGTCGATTCTTGTTGGATTGTTCGTTCACGCTCATTATTGAGGTTTAAACCTTTGACTTACCGTATAATCGATTCCCTTTCTGTTCGGAGGTGTTCCTGTCCGTCACCTTGTCTCGGAAAATTGTTGGCTTCGGTTATCGGGCCATTGTTTAACCTTTATATCTCTTATTGACTGTTTGTTTTCTGGCCATCAGGCCTATCCTTTAAAGAAGAACCTTGTAGTTTCGGGGTTTTCTACACTTTATTCCCGATGCAAGACGTTACATCCACTTCGGGATCAGATGGATCAATGTCTGGTCCCACGACAGATATTACATTTAATCCTATGGATCCTTTGAATCCTTATAGGATCGAAAGCAGTGACTGTCCCATGATGACACTGGTGACTGATACACTGACCACTGAAAAATATGTTTGCTGGTCAAGGAATGTTAAGTGGGCTCTCCGAGCCAAGAATAAATTGGGATTCATCACAGGTCAAATTCCTAAACCAAGTTCAGTTGTTGACCCTGCATATGATCTGTGGGAAAGATGTAATGACATGGTCATATCATAGTTATTAAATTCAATATCACCTTCCATCAAAGCCAGTCTGATGTTTGTTGACAATGCAAGAGAACTGTGGGATGAGTTGCACAGTCGACTGTCTCAACACAATGCCACTCGTATCTTTCAATTGAGGAAAGAGTTGGCAAGCCTGAAGCAAGGAGCAGACACAGTCATGATTTATTATGGCAAGCTGAAGAGCATCTGAGATGAGCTGTTAGTTTATGACGAACAGCCAAAATGCACTTGTGGGCAACTACGCATTCTCGGAGAAAGATATCAAAGAGACTGCGTGATGCAGTTTCTAATTGGGCTGAATGATGTGTATTCACCTGCTAGAGATCAAATCCTCATGATGGATCTCGTTCCCTCGATGAACAGGATTTTTGAGATGATTCAACAACAAAAAAAGCAACACTTTGTTGCAGATGGTAATCCCGAAGGAGATTTGATGACTATGGCACTTCAAAAGGTCAAGGTTAATCAGAAGCAGGCAGCAAGGAAGGACAAGCCCTTCTGTTCCCACTGCAAAATCTCGCGACACTCATTGAGCAGATGTTTCAAGGCAGGGAATGCACAACCCATGAAGTGCACCCATTGCAACATGAATGGACATACTGTAGATAAATGCTACATGCTCAAAGGTTTTCCCCCAGGACACAAATTTTATCATAAAACCACTACTGATAACATTATTACCTCCAATGTTTCAGCACAGGTACCCGAGGACAGTCGAGAAGATAAAAGCCCTTTCACCAAGGGGCAAATCCAAGAGCTATTCCAGTGGTTCAACGGTGAAAAGACTAGAGAAAGGCTTAAGGAACCCCAGGGTTATAAACCCAGCGAGCCTACACACTGCCTCAATGTTTCGGGTAAGTATTCTAATTTGGAACATGATTTTGAGAATATAAATAAGAAAGAGAATTGTTTATGGGTATTAGACACTGGTGTCACGAATCATATGACTTGTGATAAATCGCTTTTTAGTGATGACTGGATCCCATGTATGTATAGGGTTACTTTGCCAAATGAACAAACTGTAAATGCCACTGCAATAGGCAGTGTTCGTTTGTCCAAAGATATTTTACTTAAAAACGTTCTTTTCTTACCCTCCTTTCATTTTAACTTGGTGTCGATTAGAAAATTAATGATTGATATTAATTGTCGCGTAGTTTTCATGACTGACACGTGTTTCATTCAGGACCAAGTTTCTTGGAAGACACTTGGTGAGGGAAAGGTAAGAAAAGGCCTTTATTGCTTCCATCAAAAACCAAACCACAATAATGACTGCCCAAAGAACACCACTTGTTCCATAGCAACACAAACGACAAATTCTTTCACTCTTTGGCATCATAGATTAGGTCATCCATCTAATGATAAGTTGATACAAATGCATAAAACTCAAAATTTCCATTCCTTTTCTGGTTGCAAGTCGAATCCTTGCACCACCTGTCACCTTGCCAAACAACATAGGCTTCCCTTCCAAGACAGTTCACATTGCACTTCAAAGCTTTTTGAGTTAGTGCACTATGACCTATAGGGGCCTTACAGTGAAGCCTCGCATCATGGCAGCAGATATTTCCTAACCATAGTCAATGATTTTTCTAGATGCACTTGGGTCTACATTTTAAAATACAAAACCGAAGTTCCTAGCATTTTTGAAAACTTTTATAAAATGATTCTTAATCAATTTTGTTGCAACATTAAAATGATCAGAACTGATCACGGTACTGAATTCAACCTTAACCTTTTCTGTCAACAAAATGGAATTATTCATCAAAAATCTTGTGTTCAGCCCCCACAACAAAATGGAGTTGTTGAAAGAAAACATCAACACCTACTCAATGTAGCTAGGGCACTGAAATTCCAATCGCACTTACCCATTGAGTACTGAAGTGAGTGCATATTGACTGCTGCCTACATTATCAATAGGTTACCTACTCTTGTCCTTAACAACAAAACTCCTTTTGAAATTCTCTTCCAAACTAAACCCTCGTATGATCACATGAAAGTTTTTGGTTGCTTATGCTTTTGCGCCACGCTCAAGGAAGGAAGAAACAAATTTGATCCTAGAGCAAAAAGGTGCATTTTCTTGGGATATCCCTTTGGCATAAACGGCTACAAGTTGCTCGAACTAGAAACCAATCAAATAATTGTGTCAAGAAATGTAATCTTCTATGAAGATATCTTTCCTTATGAGGAGATCAACAAGAATCTCGATTCTAATAACACAGCTTCTTTTAAAGGCTATGAGAACACTCCTCCAACATCAGAAACCATTCGTGAGGATGAAATCACCTTATTCCCCACTCCAGAAAATCACAACGAATCGAATCTATCACCTGCAAAAGCAGAACCCAATGATAAACAAGGTGAATTGACAAGTGAGACATCACTTGGAGAAACTTCACCAGAACCAAAAAGGTCAACTAGGAAGAAAAATCTACCCAAATATCTAAATGATTACTATTGCCAACAAGTTTCTGGGTCTAATTATGGGAATAAAATTATTCAAGAGCCAAACAATTATAATGATGCTTCCCAAGTCTCAGAATGGTGTGAAGCCATGAACGAAGAATTAAAAGCCTTAGAGGAAAATAAGACTTGGACTATTACTGATTTACCGCCAGGAAAGAAGGCTATAGGATGTAAGTATGTTTATAAAATTAAATACAAACCGGATGGATCCATTGACAGATTTAAAGCTAGATTGGTGGCAAAAGGATACACCCAAGAATATGGGTTGGATTATCAAGAGACCTTTTCTCCTGTAGCCAAAATTACCACAGTTCGAATAATATTAGCAATTGCTGTTAAGATGAATTGGTATTTAGAACAATTAGATGTAAACAATGCATTCTTGCACGAAAACTTAGAAGAAGATATCTACATGATAAAGCCTCCAGGGTACAACAAAGGAAGAAAACATCAAGTTTGTAAACTGAACAAAAGTATTTATGGACTCAAACAAGCCTCTAGACAATGGAACCAAACCTTTTGTGCTGCGGTTAAGAATTTTGGCTTTGATCAAAGTAAGGCTGATTATAGTCTTTTTACAATGAACAAATCAAACTCTTTTACTGCTATTGTGGTCTATGTTGATGACATTATTGTTACTGGGAATAATTCTACTGTTATTAAGAAATTAAAAACTTACCTGAATGATGTCTTCAAAATAAAGGATATTGGGAATCTATCGTATTTTTTAGGAATTGAATTGATTAAAACTCAGGAAGGAATACATCTGTCGCAAAGGAATTACATCCTAGACATACTAGCTGATTGTGAAATGACACATTGTAAAACATCTAAGGTTCCAATGGAACAAAACATTAAGTTAAGCAAATATGATGGAGAACCCATACCTGATCCCTCTGTGTATCGAAGGTTAATGGGAAGATTATTATACCTAACGATTACTAGACCTGATATCGCTTTCCCAGTGCATACATTAAGTCAATTCATGGAAGCTCCTACCGATATACATCTAAAAGCTGCCTACAAAGTCCTACGATACTTGAAACTGACAATGGGACAAGGTATTCACTTGTTCGCAGACTCTGATTTTCAACGAACAGGCTTTTGTGATGCACATTAGGGTTCATGCCCTGACACGCGAAGATCTGTAACAGGTTATTGCGTTATGTTCGGTAAATCCTTGATCTCTTGGAGATCCAAGAAACAGTCATTGGTCTCAAAATCTTCTGCGGAGGCGAAAAACAGGTCCATTGCCACACTTTACACTGAACTAATTTGGATTAAATTTGTTTTGGAGGCCTTGCAGGTACATCATAATGATCCCGTAAAAGTCTACTGCGATAGTCAAGCAGCGCTACATATCGCCTCTAATCCTGTTTTCCATGAAAGAACGAAGCACATCAAGCTAGATTGTCACCTTGTACGAGATTTAGTTCAAGCCAAAAGGATTGAAACTAAACATGTTGGAAGCCAATCTCAAGTGGCAGACATATTCACGAAGTCCTTACCAGCAGGAGTAATGAAGAATCACCTCGACAAGATGGGAGTGATCAATTTATCACCTCCATCTTGAGGGGGGGTGTTGAAAATATGACCGTTGCCATTTTTATTCATTCCCAAAGTCGTGTTTACATTCCCGAAGTCGTGTTTACATTCCCAAAGTCATATTTACATTCCCAAAGCCGTGTTTACATTCTCAAAATCGTGTTTACATTCCCGAAGTCGTGTTTACATTCCCAAAGTCGTGTTTACATTCCCGAAGTCGTGTTTTGCTGTGTATGTATATACATGTTCTTTTACTGTAGTATGATTTCAATTTTTTTGGAACGATTTCTAATCGTTTATATAAACATATATTGATTTATACTTTTCTTACAAAATTAAACAGAATTACCTTGGAGCTGGTGCTTCTGATCTTATCGTCAGGATTCGGATAAGAAGCCACAGCCGCCAAAAAATCCACCGAAACAGCCCCGCAACCCAACTGCACAATCAAACACAACTCACTTCATCATATATTGAAACCAAACCGTGAATTGTAACCAGTAGCATTCTCATCTTTAAGAAAGAAGTAAGAAGCTTAGTAATTACGACGACGCGATGATCTGGGAGAGGAGGCAGCGTGGAGGACGACATTCTAAACCTGCAAAAACACAAAACTCACAAAGCAAGCTAAGAGCGACGATTTGGCAAATACATTTCTTACTTCTAGCTTCGGAAGTCGATAGATCGGAAGTTGTGGGGAGACGGAGAAAGTACCTTGCAGAAGACGGAGAGCGAAATTGGTGCGAAGAGGAAGCGGCTGAGGGTATGAGCAGAGAGGCGCCAGGAGCTGGATGCGAGCGGAGAGACATTGCTGTCGCCACGTGGCTTCAGCTCAGCGCTGGATTTGGATGGGAAATTATAAAATAGAAGGAACAGACCACTCAGGATTCACGAAGGTGGTTATCCGTAAGGTTCGGACCCGTTTTCCGCGGGTCGTGAAAAACCCTGAGCTTGTGTTTGGGTAAGCTTTATTAAAATCTATAAAATCACATATTATTGTCTTCAAAATTTATAAATTCATAAATTTATTTTAAAAATAAATTAAAAAATATTTAGATAAAAATAATAAAATTATTATATAAAATTTTGTTATAAATTATAATTATAGTTAATTATAATTTTTTAATGTAATAATAATAAAAATTAATTAAATATAATAAATATAATGTAATTAAAGATATTTATGTCAATTTTATATATAAAATGAAGTAATTTATTAAATATTTAAAAATAAGTTAAGAATAATTAAGTTGATTTTAAATAGTTCATGAGTTTCAAATACCTTATTTATTTTAAACTTACAATAATACAAACACTACACACACATATATATATCAAACACTTTCAATGGATTACTAGCTTACAAGAGAATCGTAGGATATTCAAGAAGATTATAAGATATTTTAAAATATTTTAAGAAATTTGTAAACTCATATTAATACCCTCTAAATACAGACTAAACACTGAGTGTAAGATAAATTATGAAACTATATATACTATATAATATTTGAATAAGATATGTTTTTTGGTGTTGGTAATAATTAATTATACTAATAGAGAACTAAAAATTTAAAACAGGACTGTCCTATTAAATGTAACATTAAAATAATTAATTTTTTAATTAAAGGGATGGTATATTTTTACCAATAAATGTGCTGTTGTATTTTTTTACATTGAAAAATTGTCAAAAAAGATTATGATTAATTTTATTAAAAAGTATATCTTAAAATGTTGGGTGACTATAAGTAGTTATTATATATATATATATATATATATATATTTTCAATAAATTAAATGATATGTTTTCGAGAATAATCTATATATTCTATTTTACTGTAGGATATATTAAAAAATTAAATTTATTAAAGAATGCATTTTAAAGAATATATTAAAACTCTCAAAAGAAGTTTCATACAGTGAGTTTATGTTTTCAAAAAAAGAAGTGAATATGGAACATATCCATGCCAGCTATGTTTGTTTTAATTTTTGAGTGTATGTTTTTACACGTGTTTTTATTTAAATTTAGTATAAAAATAAGAGAAAAATATATAAATAAAATTTAAAAAATATAATAATTTTAGTACATGTGCATTTAATTGCATTGTTATAGTTTCCAACTCAACAATTCCAATTTAAAGAAAATGAAGAACCAGAAATAAACCTTGTGCACCAATTCTGGAGCCAATGATTTCGGTTCTAGTTTCAATTATTTAATGCTTCCTCTTTTTGGCTTTGGAACAAATAGTTTTATTTCTTGCTCTTCGGCACTTTTGTTTTTGGTTTTTTAAGTTTCTTATTATATGCAATTATATTTTATTAATTTTTTTTTAATTTTAATACAAAAATAATGAAGAAGAAATCATATTTCAATTTTATTTATTCCATATAGAAAAGAATAAATAATATAAGTTTTATAAAATACATTTCATTATCAATTAATAAATATTTTGAGTAAAAAAAATATACATAATATCATTTAACTACTCAATATTAATATAAATCTACACACACACACATATATATATTATACTATACATGTACTATATATATGATATTGTATATTATGTTATATATTTTTTTATTTATTGAGAACAAAAATTGAAAGTATTATACACAATTTTGATTCCAGTTTAGCTCCCAAATGCAGATGAAACCACGGCCATACCTAGTTTTTAGGTGAAAATTGTGAAAACTAACGTATGTTTGCGTGCATATCTACACTTTTCCCGGGGTAGGACCAAAAATTATTTTAGTAAATGAAATAGACCTTCGTAAGCAACCCATGTCACATCTTCCACTTGAAAATTAATGACTTGCTGAAATAATTGAGAAATTATACAATACATATTGGGATGGGCGTGGTTTTACATTGACCATTGCTCTTGTGTTTGATCTTACGCTCGTTCACCATTCAAGTCAAATTTAATGAAATGTTAGTTGATTTGTTCAATGTAGCTTCATATCTTCAACAAAGAAATCGTATGTCACACAAGAAAACGTCATGACCATTAAGAGTGAATTTGTGCGTGTGTGCGTGTTTTAATATATAGAGACTGATGAGTGACATAGTCCTTCATCTCATATGGCAAATTTACGTCCAATAATTATTTCCAAGGCATCAAGATTGGCTCAAGTGTGTGAACAAGATTTTCCCTTCAGACCATCCAATCCGTCTCAAGAAATACATAAAAAAATTTAATATTTTATTAACACGTGCAACACGGGGTTCTGCAAAAATTGCTGCCACCTCACGTGTTAGGTTAATCGAGGACTTCAGAGGCCCTCGCTGTCGGACTACATGTGAGGACATAAACTGGGCCCCACAAACCGGCGGCCCAAACCACACCATACGTCGACTGACGTCATCAATTCGACGTCGCATCGCACCGCTTCCAATTTCCCAACCAACAACAATGGGTCAAACGTAGGTACTGAAATAGAGAGAACTCTCCAACTACTTAGACGAGCCGCTGGAGGTCATACAGTGCAAGTGTTCCTGAAACGAGCTCAAATTATAGGTAACTGAATCTCCCTTCGATTTCTTCCTCCTCTGTGTCTGCTTCGCGCATCTTTTTTTTCTCTTACTTGCATGCCTTTTTTTTTTGTTTTACCTTTATCAATTGTGCTAAAATTTTGTTTTTCTCTTGCCACTGTTAAAGGGGAAAGGACGCTGATTAGTGGTATTAAGTCAAGCGTTTTGTCATTATTTTATGCTAGGTTTTTCCCGAAACCGGATATGCCGGAGCTCGACTTCGCTCGTTTCGTCATTTTCCTTGGCGGGTTTGAATCAACGTGAGTTGCTGCGGCGCACATATCTTTCGAGCTTGAATTTCTCGAAGCTTGTTTATTGTCGCAGTATATGTTGTTTTCGATTTTATTCGCTAGGATTCTCCCTGTGTTTTTAGGACCGGTTCTGTTTAGTTCAAGGAATTTGGTGTTGATTATTCTTTTTGTTTGGGAATCCTTACAGAGTGCTGCGATTATGGGATGAAATGCCTCACGTCTATGAGCGGATCTTGTCGGTATGTGATTGCAATTGTTTATTTTGTTCTTGTTGCTTCCTTTGGGAAAAACATCTGACTACACTGGATGTTCTTAAATGAAATGGTGATATCTAGTGTGTGCTTTACCAATCACGTTGAGGGCATAAATCACTTCTTAGCATTTGACATGAAAACACCAATATAATCAAGAATTTTCTATTTTTTATGCAATTATTGTTAATTGATAATTGGAAAGGGAATATGGGGTTCAATCTTTTTAGATGTAATTGGTTTTGTTTTATGGAGATCATATTTGTGCGAAAGGTGTTTTGAGGAAACTTAATTCTTTAACGTGAATTTGGAAAAGGGTTGTGGAGGAAGAGAAGAAAATGGTTTAAAGTGCTCAAACCTAGTAACTCAGTGCTGAAAAGTTCTTGGCATGCAATTTCCATATTGAGCATCATAACTGACCAGGAGATTGGTGTGCTATGAAACTAATTTAACATAGGCTTCTTGTTGCTAATATGCTACATTCTGTTATCTTGTGTCACTGGAGAGGTTAACATTAGTTTCTTGTGTAATTGAAAATGTTCATCAGCTACAGTCTCTAAAAACTTTGAGGATGTTAATTTGGTTTAATTCTTGCAGGATGGTAATCTTGTGCTTCGCTTATTTTGGTACATACTGCATCTAATGGTGACCATGTGGTACAATGTTCTGGGTTTGACAAATGCGGTTGAGAGCTTTCTTATCTCTAGTGGGGTGATTAAGAGGTATAGAGACCTTGATATCAGTAACGTCAAGTACCTGGCAGTTGTTATAGACAGTGATGAAGCTCGTCAACCTCTGAAAGTTCTTGAACTGCTGCGGTGGCTTGATGCTATTGGATTGAAAAATGTATGCCTCTATGATACAGAAGGTAAAGAGGCCATGACATTGTAAAATGACCTTCGTGATTCCATTTTGAATTTTCCAGCTTTAGTATATATGATTGTGATTTGTTAATCCTTTAATGCTATAGGGGTGCTGAAGAAATCCAAAGAAGCCCTCACATTGTGGCTGAAAACCGAAAGAATGTCAAATGTACTGCTCTCTATTCTACATGTTATATAAATTAAGTCACTGACGCACATCATGGGCTAAACCTTTCAACTTTTAGTAGTTGTCTATTGCATCATCAAATATAATATCCTCATAAATAAGGTCTCATTTTAATAGAATGATTTATGTCTAAATCATATGTTTTTTATTTCCGTCTTTGGACTTATATTTTGGATCTTTTTTGATATAGAGGTGCCCTTTTACTGCATAAATTGTAGGCGTTATAAAGTTTTATCTCCAAAAGATGCCACTATGAATGGCATCTAATCCTAAAATAAACCACCTTTGTTCAGGAAACTGCCGACAACCCGCATCTTGAGCAAAAGGATATGAGTTTGGAAGTCATTTCTTTCTCTGACGGGAAACACGCTGTTGCAAAAGCTGCAAATTTTCTTTTAAAGAAGCACTATCTGAGTGCTGATGCTGAGAAGCCGAAATTGACAGAGTCTGACATGACAGATGCTCTGGGAGCAATAGGTTTTATGTTCTAATCATGTTCTCGATGCCATATTTGTGATTTAGTACTTTTCTTTAACTATAATCACCTCAGAGTTTACAATCATATCCATCATTTTGATGAAACCAGGGTATGTAAAATCAGAACCTGATCTCATGTTGATTTACGGAGCTGCAAGATGCCACTTGGGATTTCCTGCTTGGAGAATTCGTTACACAGAGATTGTGTGAGTGTTGGTATCATTCTTTGTTAGAATTACCCAGGGCTTTGCCGCCGTTTTGGGAATATTATTAGGGGCAATTTACATTAAGTGAACATTTTTTCTATCTGAAATGATTCGCATACAATCCATCTTATTGCTCAGACTAAAATGTATAAAATGAACAATGATGACACCACCGCATTACTAAAAGGTTATAAGTGGCTCACGTCTCTTTTGACTCAGCCAAGGCATATACCTGTTAATCGTGGATATTATTTTATTTTATCGTACTTTAACCTTGACGGTGCTTCTGCAACCAAGTCTTGTTGTTTGTTCCATTAGAGCACATCTCTAACATACCCTAACGCTGGAGTTACAACTGTGTTTGGTTGCAGGCACATGGGACCTTTGAAGTCTATGAAATTTGGTTCCCTGGTAAAAGCTATCCATAGGTACACTGCAGTGCGTCAGAACTATGGTATGTATATTTACTGAAACTGTGTAATTCTCTGTGCAAGTGTGAATGCTCCACTTAACGAATCATCAACTATTTGGTTAGTGTTTAACCCCCCACGGTTTAAAATCTATTGTATACAGATAATCCTTTATCCATAGAGGAATAAAAGAAAACGATAACTGCTTGAAGAAGAAAATGAAAACAAAAGAATATTCAACCTAAGTGAAAACTGTCACAGTAGTTTCAGTGTATTTCAACTAGGAACTAGGCTTTCCTGTTTATATGCTGTTTTTGAAGACTTGGAACTAGTGCTACGCACATAGACTTACATAGTAAGTAGTTTTGCCTCTGAAGGAAATCAAATGAAACGTTTGAGATACGCTGGATGTGTGATAAGAGTTCTAGTTTGCTTTAATTCATGAGCATTCACCATTTATGAATTGATCACTTTGATAAACTTTTCTTTCTTTGTCCTATTCCTAATGAGATTTTCGTTTTTTCCCTGTAGGTACATGAACTGGTCTATTCAAAGATGCCACATGACAATAAATTTTCCCTGTATGTTTGTTGCTGATGGAATTTGTCGCGGAACCTCTTAATCGCGTCCCATCGTTTGTATCGACTGCTTTTGTGGCCTGTGTCATTAGCTGTGTACAATGCTACTCATGTATGCCATACCTAATCAATATTGAGAGTATTGTTTAATAATATATTTGGTAATGTGAAATGTGGATGCTTTGAAGTTGAGAGTTGGATATTAAGCTTAACCATGATAATTTAAAAGGAATACTTACACTGAAAATTATGTAAGCGCTTCCAATTTGAAAGGATTGGTTTTATAATTTCAAAATGAATAGGAATTTTTTCACCAGTTGCTTTTAATTAATCTCAATATATACTATATGTTAAGGGTTTAATTTTTGTTGCATAATTTTAAAATACTATAATGTTTGTTTGAGACTATACGAACCCAAATAATCAATGTATTCATCGTACTCTTTCCCTTGATTTGATTTTGAATAAGTTTCAAGCCGTGCTTTATTTGACTATTAACAAACGTACGAGGTCTCATTTTTAATATTAAGAGTTATCTCATTTTTAATATTAAGAGCTATTTCTTTTCGTAAACTTTTGTTATGATTTTATACTATTTTCTATCGGGTTTCCTATGTCTTCCAATTAACCAATACTTTCAATTTATAAATAAATTTAATTTGTAATATTAAATTTTATAATTCATAAAAAGAATTTCACCAATCAGCAGGCATGTAGTCATTACCATTTATCACAAATATTTCATACACATATAACAATATTTATGCCATTTAGCCATGCATTAAAATCACACTCTCACAATGTAAAGGAAAATTAATTTGTATGAACAATCATAGTAAGAAAATGAAATTTGACGTTTAACAAATAAAACAAAATCAAAGTGAATTAAATAGAAAGTACTAATTTTACAAATAAAATGTTTATGAGGTAATTTCTATATTTAATTTCTAAAAAAATGAATTTATGGAAGCATAGAATAGTCTACATCTCTCTATTATTGGCTGAGGTAGTGTTGACTAAAATCATGTAATTTTGACAAGATTTTCTATTTTAGCATATGAGACAAAACCATATACATTAATTAAGATTTAATAATTTCGATTATCATTTAACCATCATAACTATAAAGCTATGTGCATTTAGGCCAGAAAATAAAGCATTAGTAAATAAATTAATAAATACAGTTTGGGACTAAAAATGGAATACATTGATCTTAATGATGCATATGCTTAATTCAATTCCTTCATTTATAGCATCTCAGATTTTGACAGTGAAGATAAAAAAAATAAGAAATGTATTAAAATATAATGTTATATAATTTTTTTCTTAATTTTAACCAAAAATTTGAATCAAACGTTTGGGTTATTATTTATATTTCAGTATTTTTTTTTAAAGTTGAATTTAATACGCCACATTTTTCCCAATCATATTCATTAATATTAGATACTATTACAACGTTATAACTAGGAATAACACAAATTGAAACTAAAAAAATGTAATTAAAGAAAGATTAATTTTGACAGTAAAAAGAAAATTTCTTTAAGTTATAATACTAAATGCACTTTCTTAAAATTCTATACTCTAGCTTCCGAAAATAGAATGTATTAATTTAAAATGTCAAATCTAATAACTCTTTCACTTTAACTAGCTTTAATTAACTATGGATTATAATAAATACAAAATTAGAAGATAAACACGGAAAAAGGATAAAATGTGAATTAAAATATATTATTTTGTTGGATAGAATTTATTTATGTGCTTGCATGAATTTAAAATAATAAATCTAATGCCTGCATTTTGACAATCCATAAAAAACCATGATTTTAACAATAAAAATTTTAAAAAATAAAAAATTATACATTTAAGATTTCGCATAAAGATAAAATACTGATGTATATGCTTTATTTTGACCAAAATTTAGGATAATAATTCTCAGATTTTTTAATATTATTTACATTTCGATGTTTATTATAGTATTTTATAGTTGTCTAATTATATTCATTAACGCCAAGTACATTTACAGCATGACAACTGTGGCATAATACAAATAAAAACCAAAAAAATGGAAGATAAAACAACAAAATATAAAATTTGGGACTAAAATATAATTTATTTAATTTACAATATTAAATTTACTTTGTTAAATTTCTGTAGTTTAGTACGGACAAATAGAATCTCTTTAATTTAAAATGATAAAGCCATTTAATTAAATTCTGTCTCTTTGATCATCCTTGAACAATTATGGATTAAAAGATTAAACACAAAATTAAAAGATTAAAGAATGAAAAAAAGATAAAAAAAATATAATTTTATAATGGATTGTTGCAAAAATGTTTAATTAGTATGTTAAATTTATTTGATTAAATTCTTTGATTTTAACCACTTTTATATCATTATAATTATGAAATAACATAAATTAATAAAATAAAATAAAGTACATTATTTGAGACTAAAATTATTTTGGGTGGATTTATTCTTTCACTCGGACTGTCTTTGATAGAAATCCTTTGTGATTCCTCTTGAACATTATGCGAATAAAGAATAACAAATTATTTTTCATGTTCTCATAATCTTTAGTCTTTGAATCCCACTAGTTGGAAATTTTTTATTTTTCACAAGATTGTTTTTTTTCAACATGCTCGCGAATTTAAAAACTAAAGGTATTTTAAATTATTTTTTTAAATATTAATAATTTACGTTCAAAGCAAGTGTAATTTATCATTTATCTAAAACATAAGTAAGTATTAAATTTCATTTATATATATATATATTTATTAAGTTTAACTTTTTAATACATTCATAAGTATTACAAACTAATTATATTTAAAGCTGGTTTTTTAGTAAAATAAGATTTAATAATTTACGTCCAAAGTTCGTACACTTTAACAATTATTTCACTGAAAAACTTCCATCTCAAATAGACATTCTCACAAATTTTAATTACCTATTTTGGCTCGATAATACTTTTCTAGGCTCCATTTCAGCACTAAAAATTTTAAAAGTGAAGATTGAAAAAAATGGCATTAGAATACAATGTTAAACGATTTTTTATTAATTTGACCAAAAATTTGAACAAATCTTTTGGATTATTTTATTTTTTGAATGTATTATTTCTTAATGTCGAATTTAATATATCAAAAAAATGGCAATCATAATCTTTCCAGCTGTTAAGAAAATACATTTCCAAATTTCTATTAGAATTAATTAATTTTATGGTTTGTCAGAATTGTTCTTTGATAGTTCCGTGGACGTGTCTAATTGACATAATTAACAAAGATGGCTCATTTTTAGAATATATTTGGGAATAACATGGCAACACCCTCCTCCTTTGAATATTTAATGTATTTGAATCATTGACTTTAAAAGATGGATTAAGTACTGGGGTTGACCGACTTTCAACGCATTAAACATTCATTACAGTTACAGATAACATTCTCTAGATAAAGCTAATTAAAATTATTTTTTATTACTTAATATATTAAACTTTCAATTGAAATATATGCATGCTATTTATTATTTATTCCGCATCTTTGAAACACAATAAAAATAATTTGAACAACATTAAAAACTAATAATGCATTAAAACCATGCTATACTAATATGAATACTCCAGCATCTTTGCATTTGCAAACATGGATCTAACCTCATTATCCCTCGTATTTTGTTTCTTGACTCACGCTTGTTTGGTCAACCCCAACTTTGATTCTTTCTAACTTTGACAATCTCTTGTTGCTGGTTATTATCACGTCATACTGAATATTATCATCTCTAAGCTAAAAGAGCTTTTCTTATCAAATAACTAGTTTTTTTATCGAATTTCTGTTCAAATTATTGAGTGATAAAAAATCAGGCTCCTTAACTATTTAAGTAGTCGTCATTAATTTATTTGAGTCAACCAACACGCTCGTAGAGGACCGGTAGTTCTTGAAATACTTTCCTAATGCAAAAAAACTCAATCTTGCTATCAACATGTTTGTTAGAAAAGTGCCACCTTCTTCAAGATCTTTTCAAAATCTCAAATTCATCAACATATTTAGGAATAGTTTGTTAGAGGGTCTTGCGCCACGAATGAATAAGAACCATATGAATCAGTATTATATGCACTTAGAGTTGATAGATGGGGAGCGCATTCCAAAATGTTACGATTTTAATGAAAATTTAGTAGGCAAGAAGAATATGTAAAACTCTGTCATTTAGTGAATATTTGGTTAGAAAACTTGTTATTTGTTAAGGAGAGTTCTTTCAACTTGAAGAACTTACCAATGCCAGGAAGCAAACTTTTTGAAATTCAAAAATTAAAAGAGTAACTCCAAAAATCTGATAATTACAGTAAAAAATCACAAAGATTACTTTTTAATACAATAGCCCAGTTATTTGCATACAAGTGAGAAGGGGAGAACAATTGGGCTTCATCGAACATGCGTGAACAAACAAAATAGAAGGGAGAATGGGGTTAGAGCCACGATTGCGGAGACAGGAATGTTAGAATTATTTTTGAATACATGTATTAGTTGGAGAATGTCTTTTATAATTATCATTAATATTAATGGAGATGGGTGTTATTACATTGAAAGTGCACAGATTTCATTATCAGCAGTGCACTGAGAGAGACCAGATCTTGTCCCACAAAATTTACTTATTAGAGAAAAATTAGTGATTTATTAGCGTGTATCCATTATGAATAGTGCAAAGACAATGATATATACAATAGGAATGAAGACTCATTTTATTTTATTTTTTGAATGATAAATATTTCCCATAGCATGTGGCGAGAATCAAATCTACATTTCAAGTACAAAAAATTCAGTAATCCTATTTAACTTAGATAACAAACAAATTAAACCAACAATGAAAAAACTATGAATTATAGAAGCCAGAATTAGACAAATATTAAAATAATTAAAACAAAAATGTAGCATGCTTATATATTCAAAGTTACTTTAATAATGCCTTAAAAATAAAATATACTGGTAAATCAACATGAAAGTATAATTATACAGTCATAAAAGAAAAAAGGTTGAAGTGCTAGTCACTTAAAGAAAAATTAAATAACAGATATATGCATGTAAGAAAAAAGTAGCCAAATAAAAATAAAGAGCTACATAAAATATATATGAAATATATAAGAATCAACACGATACCTAATTCAAACGTGAAAGAAACATGGAAATATTTTTAGATAACTAAAAAGAAAAAATTGATGATTTTACCTTAGCAACAGAATCAAAATTATGATATATTCATAAACGAAATATTTAAGGGATAAGATGGATATTTATCCGAATTACTTCCACAAATTATAGTTAAAATCATGACGTAATTTGATTATTAGCTTATTTCAAGGTATTGTTCAAATGTTTTTCATATGAAATAATTCGTTTTTATGATGTCTCAAATAAAATAAAATAAAAAAGATGTGTACTTTAGTTGTGCTTGAGCATAGACTAATGAACAATGAAAATGAATATAATAATATTAAGTTACTATCAAGGGAATATTTATTATTAAAATATTATAGAGACTTGTGAGAAAACTAGATTTTTCAAGTAATGTTTAGTATATCAATTATAAAGAATTTATATAATCTCATACATACTAATTCCATTTTAGTGATAAAGTCATGAAACTCAGTAGAAAAATAAATTTTGCTATATATTCCTATGCTAATATTAATATTAAATTAAATCTCCATTAAGAAATGAATTTTAGGGAGAAAGAAAGCCGATTATTGGACTGTGGAAAACTTTCAATGTTAAAACAAACGAAGAATTGAAGAAAGCACGCGTCTTACCGAGTTTCTTTTGTTGTTCTACGCTTTTTAAATGCCCTTCACTTGTCGCGTTTCTCAAATTGTTTTTCCCCGCGCCTGTCAATCAAACCCTAATTTGTTAAGTCTCATGTGGATAAACCGCACTATGGATCTGCTCGGAGGAATCAGTTCCATGAACTGTGGCAGGTGGGTTTCAAGAAGAATTTCCCTCGATTTTACATTTTCAAGATTTTTTCCCCAGTTTTTTCGCGATGGGTTGCGCGATTTTTTCCCCTTTACTCCATATCAATAGAGAATACTGATAATTTTGATTTTTTGTTTCCCCCGCTCGGTTTCATAAAAATATAGTTTACTGTTTTGAAGTACTGTTCAGGAGATTTTCTGATCATGTGTTGATAACAATTTTTTAAAAAATCCAATTGCAGACGCCTTCACTGTCCCTTTGTGACTAGGGATGGTTGAAACTGATTACAAGTGGCTGAAAAGATGGCAAATTATACGACATTGGGCTGGATAGTTTTTGAATAATGGAGAATACAGAAACAACAATTGGCCCAAGGGGGCTGATTAAGAAGAATGAGTTGGTACGAATCATCATTCAATGTTTATATTCACTAGGCTACATTAATGCTGCGGTCTGTTTGGAATCGGAGTCTGGCATTACATGTAAGTGCTCAGAATTTGAATCACTTGAATCACAAGTTCTAAATGCAAATTGGGACGATTGCATGAGGATTATTGATAAAGTTAATGGATTGACTGATGAAATTAGAGCTTCAGCACTGTTCCTTGTTATTGAGCAATGCTTGTTGGAATGTTTGAGTTCTGGGGACATCTCCCGGGCGCTGAACACACTACGCAAACAGTTTTCTACTTTGAAGATTGGCAAAGAAAAGATTCACAAGCTTTCCTATGAACTGCTTTCATGGCAGGGGTTGGGGTTGGGGTTGGACTGTATCAATTGCGATGGAGTCACTGAGCTGCGAAAAATGTTGCTTTCAAAGCTGGAAAAAGTTCTACCACCACCAATTACATTGCCCGAGAGAAGGCTGGAACATCTGATTGAAATGGCCTTTTGCTCACAGATTGATGGTTGTATGTACCACAGTTCCTCTGATATGATAACTCTGTATAGGGACCACCATTGCGATCGAAATGATTTTCCAACAGAGACCATACAGGTTAAATTGTGGACTTTAACAAACTATTACAAGCACAAACACTGTAGTCTTTTAAGTGTTAAAGATCTAAAATATGAAAATCTGTATCTTCATACCCACTGATAATGTGGATTTTTGTGACTTTGATTTATTTGATGCGCTGTGAAGATTTCAAAGGCAAAGGATGGAGTCTTTCTGGTTCTGTTTCATACGAGGAAAATATTTACGTGGGGAGTATCAGGTTTATATTACCCCTTTGAAAAAAACTGAAACAGGAAGTTAGCATTTGGCTTGGAAACTGTAAAATTTGCCACCTTGAAGAGACAACGAGAATTGTCTAATTATTTTGGGGATTTATGTTTCAGTTTTTACCATAAGTTTTTTCATGTAGCTATGGTTGATTTGGTGGAGGCTGCATAATTGCTACAATGATCTTCCTATTCGATGCTACCCAAAAAGCAAATTCTCTAATTTGGACTTGAATTCAGGATTCTGTGCTCATTATGTGTGTGTTTATACATTACTTCCAGTAAATCAATACACGCTGGAGTTACGTTTTTGGGGATGTTGAGAATGACAGTTGGGGAAAGGAAAGGATATGATGTTTCTGTCCTTAATTCTGGGGAAATTTTCCATATATTCCCGGAAAAATGTAATGAGCTTGAACTTTGTAAGAAACTAAATATAGCAAGTACTTTAACATAAGTTGTTGTATGGTGCTATGGCTGTTAATACTTGCTTCTGAGGGCGAGTGTCTCACAAGTTTATTTAACACACATGTGTGTGCGTGTGGGATAGTGGGACTTCACTTGTATTTGGCAGAGACTTAATTGCTTTCACATGGAATTGAGTCAAGTTAACTTAGTAGAATTGAGGAAAGGTTAGCTGCTGATTGTTTGAGAGCTTGTGACACTTACAAAAATGCTTGAGAAGATTTTTTCGGACAAGGAAGCTCTGTGTATCTTTGGTTGCATGAATATCTGCTCATAAATACTTTAAGTTTTACCTTGTGAGTGATTGAAAGCACTGTATACTGTATTGCCTCCAAAGCGAGGCTGAAGCCAATAAATAAATAATATAAAATAGTAAGGCCGTTCATTGTCT
The DNA here is from genome assembly GCA_019155195.1 of Avicennia marina. NCBI lineage: Eukaryota > Viridiplantae > Streptophyta > Magnoliopsida > Lamiales > Acanthaceae > Avicennia > Avicennia marina. Next base: position 1,157,366 of record CM032783.1, on the reverse strand, counting down.
GTAAGGAAGAATCTAGGAACAAATGTTGCCTCAATTAATGGCAGCTAAACATGTTTTTAGAAACCAATTTTGGTCTCTTTCTGTTCGTGCATAATTGACACTTTTGATCAAATTGGGATTTTAATAAAATATAATGACAAAAGGTTGTATATATTATTTGGCCAGCCAATTGTAGGTCTTTATTGTGCATGTTATGTGTTTCACTGATGAAGATGTTTAACAACTGGTCCTTAAAACATGAAGCTTTCATTGTTTTTTACCATTGGGGAAAGTGGGTTTGATCAAATAATGAGATTTTAGAGTATGATGGGTGAGGATGGGAATTTTTAGCTGTCATTCTCATTCCTCTTTGTTTTTTGTGTTTTTTTTCTTGGGGGGGGGGGGTGGGGTGGGTAAGAAAAGTGTTAATTATATCTGCATTAGTTGTCAGTTTCTTTTGTCAAGTGGTCCTTAAAACATGAAGCTTTCATTGTTTGTCTTACATTATATTTATTTATTTATTTTGGTGTTTAATATGCAATCTGTTTGCGTAATTGTGAGTTTCTTTTTCTGCCTTCAGTTTGTTAAAGCCGCCTGTTCTATGCTCTACCTTGATGCAGATATTGTCTATTCATCAAAATGAAGTATGGTTCGTTCAGTTTTCCAACAGTGGAGAGTATTTGGCATCATCATCAAAGGATTGCACCGCTATTATATGGAAGGTGCATGTTTTTGTCTTACTTCTTGGTGTATTTATATGAAGTATTCTAGCTGCTGATGTTACCTGGACCATGTATACCACAGAAGAATGTAGATTTTAGCATTGAATCAGTGATATTGTTAATATGGGTATTTTCTTCTTGCTCTTGAAGCTGTGGAAACAGTGAAAGTTTTATTTTTCATGTGTTCCAAAATGAAAACATGAATACTTTGGAACCTTGTCAGTGTAATCATTTTTCTGTTAATATTTGGCAAAGGTAGTATGAGCTCTACATCTAGTCATATTACATTAGGTAATATTATTTTGACAGATCTGCTTATTAGATGATTTACTTCGTGTTTCCATTGGCATATGATGAAGGTACTAGCTATATTTGGTAGATTATCTACTGGGTAAGAAGGGCCTACAGTGATTATACATGCTCTGGAGGCAGCTTATAGACCTCTCATACGCAATCTCTATGCATGTTTACTTTACTTTTATATATCCTCTTGCTTAATAAATTATTTGATGTCATTGGTAATTTTATATCACTTAAAGCTTGCATTACTGTTTTTGCAGCAACACACTTAAGAATCAAGACAAAACAATCTAAAATGATTCACTTACTTCAATAGGCTATATTCCTTGTTTTCTCACTTTTAAGCTCATGATCTAGGGTGTTGTTGCGACTCTATCCTTGTCTTGTCTAAATTTCATATAGAACAGATAATGGAGAATGCTTTAGTGGCTGTGTCTTTCTTGTTCGGATCTACATTACATGTATTCTTATCCTATTCTTTTCGTGTGTTTGTATGTGGGAACAGACATCATAAATAACTTGGGTTTTCCATTTATTTGTTGGGAAAAGGAGCAAAGTGAAGCAGTATAAATGTCATTGGTGGAGTTTTTCAACCCATTTCAGGTCTGAGGATTTATTGTTGCCAGTTTTCATAGAATATCTTGTTTTAGGCTATTAGGCTTACACAAAAGTCACTTGTGTCTTTCCCAAGAACCAATTTTTTTGATTCCTAAAATAAAACGCCCCAGTGGCTGCCTAAAAAATTCACGAAGGCTGGTAATGATAACGGATGATTTACATATTATGTTACATATACACCTATACCCAGAGTTTAGGAAACTGACAATTACTCCATATTTGCGGCTTCTTTTCCCTTGTTCAGGAAGTTAACCCTGTTAAGCATTCTTCCTGGTGAAGTTGGACACTTAATCTTTTAGTGGCTTGAGTGACTCCAACTGCCAAATCAGGTGAGGCACACATGTTTGGTTCGATGGTTAAGACTTCATCCATGGAGGTGTTTTCTTCATAGATACACTTTTGCAATGTTTGTGTTACTATTATCTCACTGTGAAAGGAGAACAGTGTTTGTTAACCAAAACAACATAAAAGTAATTTTTACAACAGACGGAATCTAATGCTGGTCTCTGAGAATCATTAAAATCAATCCTTGCTTTTTAAATTTTGATAAATGCCAACCTTGAATGTAATATTGAATAGAGATTGATAGATTTGATTGAAGTTTATTTTAACTGGTTTGTTGCCTATAATTTAATATTATGGTGCATAAATTCTCAATCTTCTATAGCTTGATGCAGTTGGATCAGTTTTCTTCATTGCACTGCTATTTGTTTCTGGTCAACAAGTTGTTATGCTGGGGCATCACTAAATAATTGAACTGAATTTGTGTTGCTTTTACAATTTTGTTAAACTGGTTTGGAAGTTCCATTGTTATTAGTATCTCTGTTACATGTTTTTTTTCCAGGTTCATGATGATAAAAGAGTGACCCTAAGGAACATTTTGGTTAGCCACGAAAAACCTGTTTCTTTTGTGGCATGGAGTCCAGATGACACCATGCTACTCACTTGCGGAAATGCAGAAGTGCTTAAACTCTGGGATGCGGAAACAGGCACATGCAAGCAAACATTTGGTGATGGTGATTTTGCTGTCAGTTCTTGTGCTTGGTTTCCTGATTCTAAGCGTCTTGTCTCTGGCAGCTCAGACCATGGGAAGGGTATTTACATGTGGGATTGTGAAGGTAATGAGATTAAGGCATGGAAAGGGATGCGCATGCCTAAGGTTCTGGATCTTGCAGTCACCCCAGATGGGGAAAATCTCATCAGCATTTTTTCTGACAAAGAGATAAGGATATTGAACGTGGCCACCAGTGCTGAGCGTGTTATTTCGGAGGAGCACCCCATTGCCTCTCTTTCCATATCAGGAGATAGTAAGTTCCTGATTGTCAACCTGAACAGCCAAGAGATTCACATGTGGGACATTGCTGGTAAATGGATAAAGCCCCAGAAGTACATGGGCCACAAGCAACAGAAATTTGTGATTCGGTCCTGCTTTGGCGGATTCAACAGTGCGTTCATTGCTAGTGGCAGTGAAGATTCCAAGGTATCCACTAACACTTAGCACCATTATCATCCGAGATGATTAGTCTAACCCATATTATTCCGAATGCATGAAGTAATAGTTTTCTCTATCATGGCTGATTGGCCATTGCTGATAGATGAATATGGAATTTTTTGCCTATGAGATGCAATTGAACTGAAAGGTTTAATGCTTCCTAACAGGTGTACATATGGAACCATCGAAGCTCGATTCCGATTGAGATCTTATCCGGCCATATGCTGACTGTAAATTGTGTTAGCTGGAACCCAAGACGGCCAGATATGTTGGCTTCAGCGAGCGATGATAAGACAATACGTATATGGGGACCTCCGAGTAAGATTAAATAAGAATGGAATAAGCTCGATTGAGGACCAGAGTCTATGCCAATGCATTTTTTCTGTTTTCAACCTACATTTCTCATCTCTGGTTCCCTTTGTACATAGCAGGTTTACTTGTCTTGGCATGTATGTTCTCAGAGAATTCTTTGTGCCTTTCATGGTGCCCTTGTTTTCTCTTTGTTTTCCGAGTTAAATATTTAAATGATAGCTAGAGATGGAGGTTATTTGGTTAGTCTTGGATCATGCAATTGAATGTGTTTGATTAATAAACCTTCTTTTTTACTCGAGCTATTTATCAATAAACGTTCATCTCGTTTTTCTTTTTTCCAATCGACCAACTCGGTGCTTGTCAAAGTGTTTCTGTCTATGGGTTTTTCATATTAAATTAATGGAGGACAATGGCTATGCCTGTTTCTCTTTTTTCCACTATTTATAGTCAATTAAAAATTTTATAGATTAAATATTTTATTATACAAAATTTATTTAAATTCAAATTTAAAATTATTTTTTTAATTTTTTTATAATTAATTAATAATATTTTAATTATTATATTTATTTACAAACATTTGATGTTATAAATTTTTTACTTGTAGTTATTTTTTTTTTATTTTATAAATTTTATATATTATTATATTATTTAATTATTTTTACATATTAAATATATATATATATATATATATATAAGTTTCCTATTTATCTATTTAAATATTATAAAGTAAATATAATTTTTATTTTCATTTAAATCACTAGAAAATTTCTCCCATTCTAATTAGGAACCTAACATAGCCAATGGGATCTTGATAAATGGGCAATGCATGGATGGTTAAAGGATCGAGATAAAGGGGTAATGAATGGTCAATAGTTGCTTTTATTAGACTATGTTGGTCTGAATTTATTTGCTATTTTAATTGTATGTTGTATTTGTATTTTACATAACGTTTTGGAGGTATAATTCCACTAAAAACCAAAAAAGAAAAGTTGTATGTACTTTAGAAGTACAATTTCGTCAAAAAAAAAACAAAAAGAAAAGCATGAAATTTGAAGACAGTAGTAATTTACCAAACAAGCTTGTTTTGATAATTTAGAATAGAAATTATTCTTTTTGCCATTTTTTAAGTGTCACGTGATTATTTAAAAATAATTTAAATAATATTTAAGAGATAAACATATATTAGATTTTTCTGAAAAAAATATATCTATTAAGGTAAACGTATGTTACTATGTGATAACCGATTTTTAGCGTTAACCGCATCAGAAGTTAGCGACAGGGAAAAACAATGGCAGCGCCAAGCGGAGGAGCCGGCCGGCGAGAAGGATCCGCCAAATCAATAGTCGCCGATCAAATTTCTCAATCCGTGCAGTCCACCTCCAATCTCCTTCACCTCATGCTCCAGTCCTCCCCCTCCCACGTCAGTCTCTCTCTCTCTCTCTCTCTCTCGACCACAAATTCTGTGTCTGCTTGTGTGATTTCTTCTTCCCTAATTTTTTGTTACTGCTATTTCTCTCAGATCGAGTTGTTTTTAGTGCATCTTTAATAAATAGTCCTGTGCTGGATTGGGGGTCGTCTCGCTTACTTATTGTTTGTATAATTCTAAAACTTAATTAATATACTACGCAGTTGATTGTACTCGAAATAGGATTTTTTTTTTTTTTGTTAATTTCTAATATACCATGCGAATGCGGTCTGCTTATGAGCTTTCCTTGAATTTTGTTTGCACAAAGCACATAAACAATCGGAAGATTAAATTCCATTAGATTTACTCGAAAGCTCTTGCGGTGATTAGCTGATGGGTTTGGTTTGTGTTCAAAAGCCAATTTATAGAAGAAGCGTAAGTATGGAGGATTCAGAGTGTGCATTATTGTGGATAATAGCATGTTATGCTGCTGCATTTCTTTTACCAGAGAATGCTTGAGAACTTGAAAGTAGTGATTTAAAATGCAATATTCACATTCAGTTGATCGTCTGCTCATTAATAAATATTCAAACTGAATCTCCATGTTAAGGGTCTCAGTTGTTTTGTTTTCTTGACAGTAATTTGGATAGCAGTTCTTGGCTATATCAGTTGATTAAATTAGGAAAATGATAGAACACCTGTTAAAGGTATTGGGTGAATTTATGCAGGCCCAACTAATGAAGCTTCCGAGAAGCCTTTTGGCCAAGTCCTCTACGATTAAAAATACAGAGTTGGTAAGTGTGCGTTTCAGCTGTCTTGAAGTCATATTAAGATACTTGGGATCTCCTGTATTGATCATGAGTTTGATGCAGGTCTTGGAGCAGCTGCCTCAAGTAATTTCATCACTGGATGCACATGTGGAAAGAGGATTGCAAAGGTTATATTCGAGTCTCTCTCCATCTTTTTCTCTCTCTCATTTACTAATTTTTTAGAATAGCTCCTTATTTTCAAGCTTGATTGTCAAGTGAAATCATTTAGCTTTGTATGTGTCCCTGATGGCATCGGTTTCACTTTCTTTGTTATAGGACTTATAAGCTGTACACCTTTTTTTACTAATCAATAAGAGAATTATGTGATCTCATTTTCATTTTTCAACTATTAAAAATAAAAATTTGGTATCCCAAAATAACAACAATGTGATGCATCTCCATGTCAGAAAGAGGTGTCAGACTGTTTCATGAAATATAAAATAGAGTCAATGACTCATGTTCTACATGGTGCATTTATTAGAGAATTAAACCTCCACGGGAGAACTTTTGTCCTCAGTGAGCAACTTGTTGTGCGATGCCAGGGGATTTAGTCATACTGCATACAAACATGAAATTGAATGATGTACTAATCAATTAGTTAATGTAAAAGGTGGCTGCCCCCTTGTATGGTGTGGTTATGCTGATTAAAATATAACTATTCTCTTGCATTTCTGCTGTTTTTTGTTCTTTTGTTTCATCTTCTAGTTTGTATTCATTTACTTCTTGGCCAAAACTAACAAACGAGTCAGATTGTTGGATAAGGTCTACTTTTTGGTCAATTGATTTATGATAAAGCACTAACCCTTAAGATGATTTAGCATGTGTTTGTTTGCCTTAACAGGAACAAATTATTTTTCTCTTTGAGAAGTTTCGAACTTTTCTATGCCTACTGATATCTTTATTTTTATAGCAATTAATCTATTTAGTTTGTTCTATGTTTATTGGATCAATTCTACTTGAACAGTATTTTATGATGGCTCAAATTAATTGATGTGCTTAGTTATCATTATAAAGCATTCATCCATAAAAATTTGCTTGTCCTAGGTAGAGGTTATATTTTTGCAAGCAGTGAAAATTTTTAATAATGCAACATCTAAACATGAACATCCCATTGGCATTTCTTTTCTCTATAACTGATTTGAAGCTTGCACTGGTAAAATTCCTCCAACATGAAAGACAAAAACTGAACAAATGTTTTTAATTGACAAAAAATCAATCTTGTTATAATTTTTTCGACATTTTTTTATCATTTTTTTATCACTTAAAGATTTGAAATTTGCAGTGTGCCTCATCTGGATACTGCAGCTCAATTAGTTTCGAATATGCAAAACTGCCAACTTAAATCTTTGTCCAGAGCTCAGATTATTCAAGAGGTACTTAACTGTCTCCCCTCCTTTGGCGTTCTTCCATAACGTTTTCTTATTTTTCTCATTTTCCTTGTCTAATTTGCTAATCATGATAGACCTCGGAGCTAGATTGTCTTGATTTTTCTTGTGAAAATGGCTGGCTTAATGGTTGATACCATGTTTTGTTTGTTGAGCAGGAATCTGAACCTCTTGAGAAAGATTCACAGGCAACCTGATTATCCTTTAATCTCTAGCTGAAGCACTTCGCAGATTTTCTTTTCTAGTTTATGCTCAACCCATGGTTCTAAGCTCATCTCATGAAATTTGTGGTTCTATTAGTATTATTATCATTATCATAACTACTGCAAACGACACTTGTTTTTCCATGTGAAATTTATCATTAGCCCCAATTTCATTGCAAGAATAGTGTTAATATGTTATTTCCCCTGTTTATCGCTTCATATTCGTTTCTTTTAAATATTTTACAGTATTATCAGAAAAGCAATACAATTGGATGTTTACAAGAAAAAATATTTTAAAAATATTGTATGTATAAGAATTGTATTTTTGACTTGTTTTTCGAGGGAAATAGAGTAGGGAGCCAGAACTCAATCAAGAATGACAAGTAAATGAAGAAGCCCCATTGCCTTCTTATAGTTGTTGATCCACCGGTTATTCCCACAGCACTGATGGCGAAATACCATTGGTTTGTAATCTAACCAATCTGTGGCAGCCGATGTGTTGAAGGGTATGCATGTTGTTAGCAAGTCAGTACATTAAGCAAGGGAAAAGGAAGCTGAGGTGAAACTGAAGCTGACTTGGAGGCTACACATAGCTGGACCAATGGAACAGTGAACTGCTGCTGAGTTGTGTAGTGATTGTATTTAGTTAGTTACTGTCTTAGTTTAGTTATTTTAGTTGGTCGTACATCAGTTAAATGAACCAAGGATATAAAGGGATGTTAGTGTACGTTGAAAGCAGTTTTTCATAATTCAAGTGATCGGTCTCTTAGTTCTGATCAATTCCTTCTTCGTCTGCTTCACTCTTGAGATTGCATATCACTTGCGAGGTATGCTCGGAGATTCACGCGAGAAAATAGTCACCACTGTAGAACTAATTTGCTGGGTGTTGAATTAAGGTGATTTAGATCTTACCATGTAAGGGCAGAAGATTCAAACATGTTTTTGGTGTTTTAATTAATTGTATCCACCCTCACAACCAGACGCCTATCTAGAGTTTGAACTTTAAACCTCGTAAATGAGATCTTGGGCTCAATCTCACTATGGTGTACCTTAAAAGACTAGAGATTCAAACATGTTCTATCTTCTGGCTTTCGTAGAATTAATCTGAGGCTTTGGTGGAATTAATTTTCTAGGCGTTGAATTAAGGTGATGTAGATCCCAAGAAGGTACAAGATTCGAACAAGTTTGGTCTTCAACCAATATGGTCTTTGCTGGTGATGTGCTGTTCAATTATCAGCCTGGATGTTTGGTTTGTTAGGTAGCATTCGGTTCCCATCTTGAAATTATATTTGAATTTGGAATTGTTTATCTTTTGTTTGGAATGGAGTTTGATTTGCATCTTAGAATTGGATTTGGATTTAGAATCATTCATCTTAGATTTGAAATATAGTCATTTATTCTAATACATTGTTTAGTTCAAGTTTTAGAATGTACATATTATAGCCAAGGTTCAAGTTTGAAATGCATATAAGAAAATTTCCAATTTAGAATTATATAATGTTAAAAAAGGGACAGCTCAGGATAAGCATATTCTAATTACTAATTTCTACATTCAATTTTTTCCTCCTTATTTTTTGTCTTTCAACAAAAAGGGAAAAAGCTTTTAAAGGAAATAAAACTATAAATTATTGTCATCTCTGTGAATATTTTTTTCATTGCTGAAAGTATATATTTGTATAAAGAAATACAGTTAATTAATTACACTATTATGAATATGATATTTATGCTGCCCTCCTAAGTTTATCTTACATCTTACTATTCCTAACAATTTGACTAAATGTATATAAATTAAAGTTAAAACATAAAACATAATAAAATAAATCAAATAATGAAAACTCAATGATGTTAATTAGTAACAAAAACTATATATATATATATATATATATATATATATTTGATAATGTCCAACACATAGTTTCAAAATACGAATATATAATAGTGAATAAAACTAAAAAGTCTTGACTGAGACTGTACAATGTCAAAATATTGTAATGTTCCTATTCAAATATTTTTTATTTTTCTTTCCCACATGATATTATTTTAATATAATTCCATTTTTTCTCTTAAATATTCTCTTATATCTCTACATTCACTCTTTTTTTTATCTTTTTAATTTTTATTTTAATTTTCTCACATATTTTCAGTTTTAAATTAATTTTGTTTATTTATAATCTATAGACACTATATATATAGATAATGTGTGTGTGTGTGTGTGAATAAAGATGGTGTAGTAAATTAATATTATGTAACCAAAAAATGGTCTACATCCTCAATATATTTATGCTTTCTTTCCCTCAATTTTTGTCCTACCTAAATTTTAGGTTGTTGTATTTTTTATTCCTCTCTCAAATTTGATTTATCGTTTTTAATTTTTTTCTTTACTTTTTATTTTATCAATTACTCAAAATATCATCAATTCATTTACATATAATTTTGCTCTTCAATCAATATAAATTATTTTGGAATGTGGTTTATGGGCCAAATATCCATATAAAAATTTTTGTGGACTTGTTATCCATTAGCCCCTATCCATGACATGGATGCATAAGCATTGATCGTCTCATCCCTGTAAATAAAAAATTAAAAATAAAAATTAATCCAGATAAACTTAAATAAAATCCCAAATGGTCCTTATTCAGTGACCATCAATCTAATAAAAATATAGATATTGGTATTTTCTTGTCCAAAAGGACCAATCATAACCCTTTTTCAAGGTGAGAATAAAGAATGGCACATGCATCAATCATCTAGAATGGTTTTCTTTCTGGTGGACCCCTTGACTGTCTTTTCATTCATTCCAATCCCACCAACGTTTGGGCTGCCATGGGAATTGTTTGGATGTCAATTTTATTGGCAATGAAAGTTTGTGTAAAAATTTTCAAATGGTGTAAAAAAAATATTTTTATAATTAAATATGTTTGGAAAGTTTGTAGTTTAATTAGATGGAAAGTATTAATCTTCAAGCTTCCAAAACATGGCCATGACAATCAATACAACTGTGCAGTCCAATCCCATTTAAGGCTTCATGAGTTGTCACTCCTTTCTGTCTCATACTCACTAACTTTAAATCGTTTTTCTTTTCCAAACAAATACATTTTTAATATTGTATTATAAATATATATTTATACTATATAATATGATTGTACCCATAAAGTGATTAATCTTGTCCACTTAATAGATTTTTAAAATACAAATTTATAAATCTATTTATGCTATTTAATAACTATGTCTATTTTGAAATACAAGTAAATTAAAATATCTTTAGTTTTCTCTTGTTTTATTTATCATTATTATTTTGAATTCTTTGTTTTTTTTCACAACTTTTATATTACCTCTACTCTTTTTTTTATCTCTACCTTAAAAATACTATAAGTAACTAATTTTATCTTATTAATGAACTACTAGACAATGTAATAATTTGATATTTATTACTATTAATGAAATTATGTAGGATGTGTTTGGACATATGTTTACCCATATTTTCTATCTAACAAACTCATTATTTCCAAATATACTACCAATTGTAATAACTTTCTATTTTTTCTTTCTCTATTACTTTTTCTGCACCAACTTTTTTCTTAGCAAAATTTGCATTCAACAAAATTATGTTATTTTAGGAACGTACATACACCTAAAGGCTATTTTTGAACTCATTTGTCAATTCTTAAAATTATATTTTATTTTATATTTCCATACATATTATTCAACAAAAATTTATTTCAAATTCAAATTTAAAATTTTTCTCTCTCATATTTATATATGATTAACTAATTATTTTTCAATCATTACACTTAATTTCAATTAAATTAAAACCTATATCTATACATACATACAATGATATTTATATGTATTTATGTCTTAAAAATTAATTATTATTTATATACACTATTACATTATCTAATTATTATCATATTTTTATACACACATTTAAATAAATTAAAATTTTAAAAAATTTAAAATCAAACATATCACTCATCTCATGCAATTTTTATCAAATATTATCTTTTCTCAACCCCCTTCCAAATAATGACACATTTTATGACTTTACCGTTTTATTAATTAAAATAGAAAAAAAGTAATTTTAAAAATAAAGCAAGCATCTTTTTCCAAGCACAAGAAACATTTTACGCTACGTTTGGTTTTTGGAATTCGCAGGAGAAAAAAAAGAAAATATTTTTACTTGTTTGATTAAGAAAGAAGATAGTATAAAATAAAATTTAGAGAAAAATTAAATTTAGAAAAAATATTTTTTATAAAATAATGAGAAAAATAGTAAGAAAATTATTTTAACTCTTATTCTTCTTTGAAAAATTTCACTCATTCTATTTCTTTAATTTATTTCTTTATTATTTTTTCAAATTATAAAAAAATTCAATTTTAAATTTTTATTTGATTTCATTTCTTTATTTTAGTTTTTTTTCTTATTAAAATCTTTTAAACTAAGTACTGTATGAAATTTTAAATTTCTTTGGTTTTCTTTTTCTTTCCCTACTATTTTCCATTCCGTCCTATATTATTAAAACCAAACAAACTCTTCATGGATTGTAAATTGAAACTCCAGTCAACGAGTGTGGAAACTTACGTACTTGTTTTATGGTTAAGAATTCCCTACTTTTAGCTTCCCTGCAGTGAGATAACAGTCGGTAAACAGATGTCGCAAAAACAGGAAATTAAAGAAAGAATAATTCTCGAGGAAATTAGATAAATATTGGCATCGGAAGATGATCGCATGTGTATATTTCGTGCGATTTCTGTGAAAAACGGTAAGGCTTCCACCTCATGTTTCTTTGAATCTGCAGTTTTCTGGTGATGTAAGAACCATTTATGTGTTTGTATTTTCAATGATGAGAGATTTTTTTTTTTTTTGGAAATATCGAATTTATCATTCTGTTGAAGGGGTTTTGTTTCGATAATTGTCGGAGGAATCGGTTTTCGATCACTTCGTTTTTCTACTTCCTGAGAATGACGATAGGTTTAGAAGATTTGATACGAATATGAAATCGAATGCAAGTGTTTGTGTAACGGCACACCGATATCTTTCTGTTTGATATTGAAAAAAAATATAAAATTGATATTTTGCATAATCTCCATCATGTTTTTCAAGGTTCCCTTCATTTTTCCTTGTTTCCCTCTTTCTTCAATTCATCAAGTCCATGATCTTTTTTTCCTTATAATCATGGATGCATTACTTTTTGTTCTCTTTTTGTGGAATTGTATACGAAGCCGAGAACGGTACATATAAAATGCTATTAAAATGTCAGGGCATTCTGCAACATCTTTTGCCCATTTATAGTCCTAATTATCTTTATGCATGCCCGTTCTTGGTAACCTCTCCGTCTCTCTCTCTCTCTCTCTCTCTCTCTCTCTCTGTTTATCTGTCTGGAGAACCAATTTCCCATTAGAGTGAAAAAGGATCACGATCCCCAAAGGTATGGAGATGGCCTTTCTTGTATTGCGTATCCATTATTCTGCTCGGGTCATATCACCGTGGAGTGTTCTAATGTAGGCGCAGTGGCCTGGTCTGTTTTTTATGGTTTCAAAGGACATGCTTATTGTAGAAAAGAAATCGAGAAATTATGTGGTGATTCCAAAACCATTACTTCTTGTTAAGTGCACCCCTAGTGAAAACATCAGAAAGAGATTCTAATGATTTGGGCTCATGACAAGTGTGTTGGAAAGTAAATGATTTTTGTAACTTTTTTTGGGGGGGTTTTCACTAAGTTGCACTATAATTTTTTCTGCCTGAAACATAAATAATAGAGCCCGACCATTGGTTAGCAGCTAATAGACGCAAGGATCATTGCTTTCTTGTTTTTCTAGAAGTTTCTTCAGAAAGATAATTGATGCGCCTATGTTATATAAACCGCAGCTATTAGTCCTAGTTTTACGAATTTGATGGTCACCTTTTTACTTGCTAACTTGATATTTTTGTGGTTGGTTAGTTAATATGCACACAATTGTAAACCCCAGCAGTTGGTTTGTGTTGCACAAATCATAAAATGGTTTTGGCATTGGTTTGAATATTCAATTGAGACTGTGCCCGTTAAAGAATGGTGACAAATGATGGCCTTCTCCCTGAAATGATGACTTTGCAGGGTTCATCATGAATGTGAATAAGGGACTGCAGATTATCTTAAAAGTGGTCATGTTTAGGCCATGAAAATGGATGCAAAAGACAGTGGGGATGTTCAAGAGGAGTGGTTGCATCAAGCATCTCCAATGGAGGTGTTACAGCAATTATCCCAGGAGGCACTTAGAATGGCTGGTGAGGCATGGCATAGTGCATCCCCAGGCAGTCCAAGTTTGAAGGCTCGGATCTCCGAAGCAGCACCAAGGCATAGGCGTGCCCATAGTGAAGTTGTCCCATCATTTCAAAAGTGTAGCAGTACCAGTAATTTCCAGAAATGGAAGTGTCATATGCAGAGGGCATTGCACTGGGGTAGTCGTAGTTTTAGGGAAGATAGCAAGTATTCTTCTTTTGATCCTGAGATTCTGGCAAATCAGAAAAGACAGTGGTATCAGCTTAACTCAAAAACAGTGGTATGCAGCCTCACACCAGCAAAAAATTGTGCTTTTGTTTATCTCTTTCTCTCTTTTGAATAGGCTGCCTGATGAATTTTTAACTAGTCAATCTCAAATATTCATTCTTTGTTTGTTTTGCTTCCACTAGTTATGTGTTCTTACTAGATTTTGTCATTTTAGATAGGAGTGACGGTCACAAATAGTGTTATCATTCTACAATGTTAGGAACTAAGAATTTCCTTTGTAATTTAGAGTTGAATTCCATGCCACTGAACCTTTGTGCTTCTTGGACTAGGTTAAAGCCGGTTCTTCAATGTACAAGTTTGAACAGCCAGGGTTAATTATAACCTCTAAAATGTCAACCATGTTGGGTGTCAATTTTTATCCAATTTTTAAACCTCTACCATGAAAAATGATATTGTATTTGCATGGTGATTTGGTTTTTGTAGCGTTTCTTGCAGTTTTCCTTGTGGTTGACTGATTACTGTTGTGTTCATGTTGAAGTTCTCTTTTGTTAATCCAGATGAGTTTGAATGCAGGACCCTGAAAAGTATACAGAGCCAACCTCGCTTTTTGAACACTTTGTAATTGTGGGGCTTCGTCCAGATGCAAAGCTTGAGGTTGTTGAGGATGCATTTGTCAGGAGGAAGAAATGGGAACAAGAAATGGAAAGAACTGAAATTTTGGATTTCAACATGCGACAGCATCGGCAGTCGACATTTCCAACATTATCGCCTGAGGTTTGGTTGCTTGAGGGTCAACTACTATTATAGTATATACCTAGTTCTAATAATGTGCTACATACCTGTTCCTTTATGGTGTGTGTTCTCATTTGCTTTATGTCATCGAGAAAATTGATAGTTTTCCAGAAATGACTTTTTAACTGGATATCATTTTGAAATAACATTTGTTTCAAACTTGTCCTAGCCCTCTCTTGTTTAAGGAAAAGTTTTTAAACTAGGACCAGACCATATGGGTGTCTGGTCTGGTTGACTTTTAGTGGTTTTCTTTCTATTTGTTGAAGAAGAAGAAGAAGATGATCATGATGATGACTATGGTGATGATGATGATGAAGGAGAAGGAGGAGAAAAACGAGAGGGAAGAAAAAGAAATAAATCAATAAATTTGAAAATACCAAAAAATGAAAAAAAGAAGAGCAAATAATGGAAGAATGAAAATAAATTATTTAATTGGTTATTAAGTACTAATTAATCAATTATTATTTCTCTAATATGTTTAATCTTTAATAATAAATAATCCATTATGTATAGTTTACTCAAAAAAAGATACGACATCATAATTAGTTATGTAATTTTAAAATATTTTTAATATATGTTTACAGTTTTTTTTTAATTAAGCACAAGTGTGTGTGTGTGTGTGTGTGTGTGTGTGTATTGTAAGTCAGGTTGACTAGTTCTTTAACTCCAGTTGAACCTGTTGGACCATGTCCTGTTTTGTGATTGGTACAGCTTTGGAAACATAGGTTTAAGGATGCCATATCAATGTTTTTCTTTCTTTAGATTTAATGAGGATGTCACCTTTTTGAGAAAAGTATTTTATATTTCTGTTTTGAAATCATTATCTCATTCTTATATATTTTGCATTTATGGAAGAAACTCTATTAGAGCTTTCATCTTACTTATGATTCATATCCAATAGGTTCTATTTGTATATCCTCCCGGAAAAAAGATGGCTTTGCGTTTAAAAGATTTGGCTGCATTTTGCTTTCCAGAAGGTGTAAAGGTTAGTATTTCAATTCCTCTTCTGACTATAGTGGTATAAATCTGGTGTGATAAGATTTCTTTGAAAGGATGGACTAGAACTTGGCAAATATAATAGCATGGCTGATGAAGGTGTGTTATCTGTCTGGTAAACCACGAGTAAACTGTTGAAACTTTGGCAGAATGTTCTGGTAATGTTCTTTTAATTATTATTCAGTTTAGTTATCCAGGTGGTATAGTTTCTTTCTGGCTAAATCTACTTCTATTTCTGGAATGTGCTTGACCAACTGCAAGGGCTGCTTTCTGCAGATAAATACTTCGTTGGAGAACACACTACCATATTTCCTTTTGTCACGTAGTGTACAACTATAATCTAAAACTATTCTTCCAGTTAAGTTCCTCAAGCATGTATCTGCTATTAAATGATATTGGCTCTTGTTATCTTCATAGAGTATGTAATATTATGTTGCATTTGAAAGGATTTTGAAAGCCGTACTGACAGAGCACCAACATTACATGCCATTGCTCTGTGTTTAATTCCTTTATAGTGAGTGATCTTTGGTGGAATGCAGTTTGGTAAGTTTGGTTTTTATTTACCTTTTGACTATAAGTTAATGTGTCTACTCGGAGGAGTCTTCAGTCCTGTTTATGTTGCTTCCATTCTGTATAAACTCTTTTGCCTGTTAGAAGAAAAGATAACAAATTTGAAATTTTAAAGGTGTTGGAACCTTTGTTGGATAAGCACAGTGAAAAATATTTCCAAGATGTAGCTTTCTGGAACAGTTACATTCTCAAGTTCTGTTGCTTCTACTTAGTATAATTCTGTTGCATTTAATATATTCCTTTCGATCCATGGAGGGTTAATCATTCCTTGAGTATACACACTGATTTTCTACTAATGGCATAGAACATCCATGTTCTGAAGTTTGCCTGCTGTTTTTTAACTCAGGCATGCATGTTGGAAAGAACACCATCATTAAGTGAGTTGAATGAAGTTGTTTATGGACAGGTAAGCATAAAAGCTCATACATCTGTATGACATTTCCTAACCGTTTAGTTATGAATTTGGGAATTGGGGCATTCTCCTTTCAGTTGCATTTCTCGTCCTGTGAGATAACACGTGATTGTTTTTTGAACTTCAGGAGCACTTGCACAGAGATGATTTATCATTTATATTTTCACTGAAGGTAACTTTAAATCCAGTTGGTCCTTAGCACTCCTTGTTTACTTTCTCCTAACTTGTCCAACAACAGGTAGCAGATAATGCAACACTTTATGGTGTTTGCTTGCATGTACAAGAGATTGTTCAGAGACCACCTGTCATTTATGGGGCTTCATCGCCTCTTTCTGGATCACATACTGGCTGCAGTAGGTTTCTGGTTTCTGCGCCTCGTTGTTATTGTATCTTAACAAGAGTACCTTTCTTTGAGTTACATTATGAGATGTTGAATAGGTCAGTACTAATTTCATTAAAATCTCATTCTCTTTATCTCTTCCAGATCTCTGACTGAGTTTTTTTATATAATCAAAAAATTTATTGCATTTTCTTTTTATCTGGTTAAAGCATCATTGCACAGGAACGCCTGAATCGGATTACTGAGTTTGTCACTGAAATGTCTCTCGTTGATAATGTCCATTCACAATGTACATCAACGAATCATGTTAATGAAAATGTTGACTCTCCTGGTGCTGAAAGTGCAACAGACTGGATGGCTTCAGCAATTCCTGTGGACAGTGCAGTGACTCTAGCGGCTGCTGCGGCAGGTATTATATCAGATGAGGAGGCATCATCAAGATGGGAACTTTGTTCTCCAGGGAGTGCTACTGCCAGTGACACATCTGATTACAGTCAAATGAGGGAATTGGACAAGGATGGTAACAAGAACCTCCATGTTTTTTATGACTGTACCTCTGAAACCTCAGGGAACCAATTTGGAAATGGCCATACTCCTGATGTTAGCCCTTCTATATGCCCTAGGAACCAATCATCCGGATGCCAAAGTTTTGAGTCATTATTTAGGTGAACAGAATAGTTCGTTTTTGTCTCAGCTTGGTTTTTTTTAGTGCTGTAATCAGCCAAGTTGAGCCTATGGTTATTTTGCTGCATTAGGAATTGTTTCTGGTATTGGTTTATTTCTCTAACATGATTCCCATGTTTCGTTTTTTCATGTTTTGCAGTCCAGCTAGAAGCCTGGCATCAGATGAAGATGATGAATTCTTTTATAACCATGATGAAGATCCCAGAGGCGATTTAATAATGGAATGGGCAAGGGTGAGTTATAATGCTTTGAGCCTACATCTTTAAGCTATTATGTCATATTTGAATTGTAAATTTCTGAAGCTTCTTATTCTCAATTTTACTGTCTTTCTGATCTTTATGGTAGGAGAATAAATATGATTTGCTACAGATAGTTTGTGGATATCATCGTATGAATCTTCCTGCAAGGGGAAGTAAAATTATTTTTCAGCCACTAGAGCATCTGCAGGCCGTTGAGTATCAACGACCACCTGTTTCTGCCCTTGGACTGCATGACAACTATCTTGATCTTAAAGATTCTGAGAAAATAGCTCAGGTCAGAATTATAATTTACTAGTCTACAGGATTCCTACCTGTAAATAAGAAAATGAATCTCACTGACATAATGTGATCTTGAAGGTCAAATTAAAATTAGCTACTGCGGAGGAAGCTGTTTCTCTCTCTCTCTGGTCAACAGCTACAATATGTCGAGTACTTTCTCTTGAAAATGTAATTTTTTTAACTTCAGTCTGTTTCTTTTTTTCACTTCGATTCTATCTTTTTTTGGCATTTTTTTTCTAATATTTTTTTTGTTCTGTCTAAAGTAGAACACCCTTTAAAAATCTTAAATGTGAAAAAGATTTGCATTCCAAGTACTAATTTATGCTATCATTTATCGTTCAAATTATTGTTTTAATTTTCCAAGTTCATAGTACTCATTTTGCTTTAAACTGCATACCCATCCAAATTAATTTTGAGGCCAAGTGTCAAAATCCTTAGGGTTGAGCCCACACAAAGATCTATATATGCTTGCTTTGGCGGTGAAGGTTTCAATGTTTTTCATCTGTGTTTTTTGGGGAGTGAATATTTATCTTCAGTGATACAGACGTATATTGACAGTTTCTAGAAACTGTAGGAGAAAAGTTGTTTTTGTTTAAGTGCTTGGTTTGCCTGCTGGCATCAGTGCTTCCCATCCTATGTTTTCTGGGAAGAAGCAATGGCTTTATTTTTATTTTTTGGTATGTGTTTTTAGGTGTATATTTTTGACGATTATGTAAGAGTGTGTGTGTGTGTGTGAGAGAGAGAGAGAGAGAGAGAGAGTTGAAAAGTGTGATGATTGAAGTGTGTTTTTGTCTTGTAAAAATGAAAACAACCAAAGCCACTATCTCTCTTCCAATTTTCCCCTTCAAATCATCTAATCATGCTAGAGGAGAATATTCTTGAGTAGCAGTTTTAATTTATCCTTCATATTCACCCTTTTTTTCTTCATTTTCACTTTTACTATTCATAATTTGGCAATTTTGTTAAAACTCACAAATATGAACATATTATACACCACCGTACCCAAAAACAAAAACTATATACATCAGTATAAGATGTTCCCCACATGCCATGAGCAATGCTAAGTATTAAAAATGATTAATCTCTGCTGTTGGAGTAGGCAAACTCAATCTCATGCCATCAAAGATACTGATATGAAAGTTACAGATCCTAAGTCTCTGAGAATCTGTTTATTCATTCATCTTGTATCCCTAATTTTTTTTTCTTATCTTTGTTCTTTTTCAATGTCAGATGTTCTGTTTTTATTTGAATCATTGGTTGGGTTTAGTTTTAGTGAATGCTAATACATTAAATGCTGACCATCCAGTTTCTGCGGCATAACAAGTTTCTTGTAAACAGGTTTTGGCTTTGGTCACTGGTGTATTATTGGAAAAACAAGTGGTTGTGCAATGCCAAAATCTGGTATTTTGTTCCTGAAAATGGTATAGTGACCAGGGATTGTATTGTTTCTTCCTTTTCTAATGGAGTTAATTATGTACCTTTTTCTCTTTAGGGTGTCCTCTCAGCTGTGGCTTTGTCTCTTATCCCTGTAATTCGTCCATTTGAATGGCAGAGTTTATTTCTTCCAGTAAGTTTGTATCTTTTTTTTACCTTGTCGTTCACTATTGTAAATGATAGCCACATCAGATAGATACCTGAGGTATTGATATTATGCCAAATCATAAATTTCAGAATCCATAAAAATCTTGAAGTTTTGATTTTTCTTCTTATGGTGTTTTCTTGAACAAAACTCAGAAACCATTGAATTCGTAGTTTCTCTCTAATTCAATGTTACATATGTGTGTACACACACAAGGATGTATTTTCTTTTGTGGATCTGGTTTAATCGTTTTCCAAAAGTAATATGAGTAACTTGTGCGATTGTCACATTGCTGAATTGTCTCTATATTTCTAGCTTGGGACCCATTTTTTCCTATAATGAACACCTTATATTCTTTAAAGATAGCACATCTTGGTATGGTTATGCTGCTTCCTGATTTGGTTAAGTTTCAATCTTTCTTTTAAGGTTTTTTGTTCCTGCTCATCTGTCATCATGTCTTTCAATGGCTACCATTCCATTGAAATATTTGAATTCTGCTGCAGATTCTGCCAGGGAAGATGCTAGATTTTTTGGATGCTCCAGTTCCTTTTATTGTGAGTTAGTATTAATTCGCTTCATGTTCTGGTATAATCCCTAAATGTAGTTCGTCAGTGTATGATAATTTCCACTGGAATATCATGTTTTGTGTGCTCTCGGATACATTGGGATAGTTAAATGGCATTGGCAATAACATATGTGCATTTGATGTTTAGTTGGCACGCTTAGGGGTTCAAGGAGCTACTTCTTTCTCAGAGTTCATTTCTAATTATATTATACTAGTAAATGAAACTCAGTTTTGGGTGATTGTGGACAATAAGCACCAAGGGTTAGGGCACTTCAGTACAACTCTCCTTCATAGGTAAACAAAAGCCTCATTACCAGAGCAGCAATAAGCGTTCAGCTGATGTCAGACAAACTGCATCAGCATGTATGATTACTTTCCATGTGCCAAAAACAGCAGTTCTTAACAAGGGGCTCTGTGGAAAAATAGGGAATTGACCCACAAGTGGCAAGCAAATGGTTGGAAAACACTGTACCTGAAATCCATGTTTGAAGTTCCTTCTGTTTAGTTTTTGGGCTTCATACCTGAGCATAAACTCCATATGCATTTATGCGATTGAGCCAAGCAATAGCTTGATTTAGCATGGATTGTCAAATGTGTCCTTTAATATTCTAAATTTAATTTCTTCCAAATGCTAAATTCTAATGACTGCTCCAGGATTTATTTTGTTATTTGCTGGTATTAATACATTCTCCATACTTCATTTTCTTTTTCTTTTTTATTTGCCAGATATGCATATATATATGTATATGTATGGCATCATGTAGAAGTATGCCTTTTGATGAAGCTGAAACCTATTCTGTACACAGCCTTCGGTTTTGTTATTATCCTTGAGGTGGAAAAGTAATAACTTATAGTTTGTTGGTCCAAATCTTCTTGCAGGTTGGAACACAACATAAACCAGCTGATTTGAAGATGAAAACTTCTAATCTAGTTCAAGTTGATGTACACAAAGACAAGGTTTGTCAAAGTTTTGCTATATTATGTTTCTTCCAGAAAATTTGGCAGATTATGTAGTTGTCAACCCACTTTTTTGGTGTTTTTAATATAGTAAAATCATGGATGAACCCCCAACTATTTGTTAGAAGGGGAATGGACGGCACAGTCCCCTTCTCTGTTCCACCTCATATGCTGTCTGCACATAAAAAATGAATAGTGAACCAAATATAAAGAAAACTAGAAAAATGTAAACATTTGAAATATTCTGATAGCACGAATATTCTAAGACACAGTTCACACAGATTGGAGGGCATGTTTGAGCCGGGCGATTGAACTACTAAGAAGCTGTAACTGCTGTCCTGTTAACGGGTTGACTCTTTTCTGCTGCAACTGTAATGGCTTCATCATAATTCCAGGCTGAATACCTAAATTACTGGGAAAAGCTTTGCTGTCGTTGCCCTTTATATTGATACACATATTACTTCTCATTATAGTCACATCTTTTAAAAAAAAAACTTTTCCATGACGTGAACTTATATGTCTACTAGCCCAAAACTTGCATTCAAGTCTTGACAGTTCCCTGTCATTCTTTCTTCTGTTGGTAAATAATAGCAATTTGCCTTTCTGTATCTCTCCACCCATGATTTAGCTGCCACAAATCTTGACATTCACATCTTAATTGCAAACCGTTGTGAACACGGGTGGTGCTATTGGTGCATTGCTATGTTATGTAACATAAAGAAATATTTGTCTGTCATGTAATTCCTATGAATTTAATTTATTGGCGCTTTGTACATTTTAATTTGTCTCCAAGCTCTTTCATTCCAACTAGCTATGGCCTCTTTCATTCTATTGAGTTATCTTCATTCCTCTTATTCTAGAATCCTATACAATCAATCTTTAGGATGCAGTTCAATGTCCCTTATAGTATGTGAAGTAATCTTGACAAATTAATTTCTATGCTATATTGTTTCACGTCAAATTTACAATATGACCCCATTATTAAATCAAATTATTAAAATAGGTCAGTTGTAGTTCCTCTATAGCATGTTTTAACCTATATTGGTTTTGCACAATTTGGTGTAGTTGAAAACTTGTAATCTGCCTCTACTTCCTCAACGTAAAGAGCTTGTTTCTGAACTTCGGCCCATACACTCCAAGTTGTCATGTGAAGACTCTATTGCTCAGAGGCATCCAGTATACAAATGCAGTGAGGTGCAGGTATAACGGGTTGCATGGCCCTGTTCCTCTTTTTCGATAATAGAAATATTTTCGTTTTTTCCTTTGTGTCCTTTTGTTTTCCCTGCCGTTTTACTTTCGGTCTCTGTGGGTAGTTTTATATAATTTTCTCAGATCTTCACACTTAAATTACTGGGGACTTGATGCGCTGGACACTAATTCATGAGAAATATGGATCATAGTTGTTCAACATGGCTACTACATGGTGAAGAGTTAAATATTGGGAATATGTCAAGTCAGATAGTTCATTTAATTTCAGACTTGGGAGTGTTATTGATTTTAAGAATTCCGTCCAGGAGTTGAAATCATTAATACAAGAATGCTGTTAGCGATTGTTCCATTTTTACTTTTACCATGGAATCTCTGAATATTCATGCTAACATTCAATCACACTTCAAATCTTACATTATGATTTTACATTGGTTTCATACATACGATCATTTTACCTTGCATCATCATACAGTCTCCAAGACTATTCACTGTTGCTAAACTAAAAATGATGTAAGCTTCCCTTGCTAGGCTCCCATCATTAAAATATATGATTGCTTATAAGCTCTTTTTATTTAAGTTAAAAAACCGAATCTGACTCATAGTATTGCAACGATAGTGTTATTTGCTTATCATGGATGACACGTGTTCAATCTCTACTCCTAATGTTCCATTGTGATTGATCTTTTCTTCTCCTGTGCATGTGAGAAGTGTCCTGGTCTTGCAGGCTGAAGCTGCTACCCAATTTCTAGTGGTCATGAGGCGGTACTTGGAGTCACTTTGCTCGGATTTGAGGTTACACACAATCACAAGCGTTCAATCCAATAATGACAGGGTTTTCCTTCCGAACTGTTTTTTGCTATTTCTGATTACTCTAGCAATGTAGTCAGCTTTGTAATGACTTGAAGCAAATACCTGTTACCTTTTCAGGTCTCCATACTTCTTAAGGATAGTTTCGTTGATTCTTTCCCTGTCAGAGACCAGAATTTCGTTAAGGTATGCGGCACGTTCTGTTCTTTAGAAAACTGCAAGCCGGTATATTTTCACTTAATTGTCTATATTTTAGAAATGGGTCAGAGAATAATTTTATTCGATCAGACAGACAAGATTATCTTCATGAGGCATGCTCTATTCTGGTCTTTGCAGTTATTTGTTGAAACACAGCTATTTACCGTTTTGTCAGACTCTCGTCTTTCAAGCTACGAGAACGAATAAGCTTCATGAGATGGAACCGACAACTTTGAGACTTAAGACTCAGAAGTATCGACCCTTTGAACTCTATGCTTCCTTATTTACTTGTGTTCCGGGGAAGAAGCGTAAAGCCTACTAACTTAGGAATATGATCACTTCAATGTTTACAATAACACTGACTTGCCTGCAGAACTCTCTTTTTAGTTTGTTATCCTCTCAAGCAGGCAGGATTCGCCATCAAAATTCTATCTTGAGACATTGTCAACTAAGAACATTGACTGAGGTTAGAGCTTGCATTTGCCCAAAATGCTATTACTTAATATAACCATGCAGCAGCTTGTTAGTTTAGATTGGAAGGTACCTGTTTATACAGTGTCAAGCAGAAAATATTTATTATTATTTAGGTAGTGTCCTTATCTTGTAGAGGTTATTGGATGATTTATACAGATGACTGGTGAAGTCTGGGTCATTGTGGGTGTAATGGAGTTGAGTTCAAGTAGTAAGTCGAGTTTGACATTACCTAATTTTAATTTGACTTGATTTTATAGAATTTTAAATTTAAATCAAGCAGCTAGTTTAAATTCGAACGGTTTACTAACATTTCAAGTATTTAAGAACACCATTTGGAGCATCCATTGTCCTCCAAGTGATCCATTCTGTATTTATTCTACAGTAGCAAATTTGTGCTCTATTTGGTACTCCGAAGTTTGTAAGATTAAAATGAAATTTTACATGCCCACACCTAAAAAAGAAAAGAGTCCAAAAACACTATTTGACATGAACAAGTATATTTAACCTTTTAGCATCGAGATGTCGTAAGGTAAGGAAACTGCAGAACCAAAAATACTAGGACTGTGTTTGTTTACATTTCCCTCTCTAAAACATACACTATAATATTGGATGTTTTAAATTTTCTCTCAATTTTTTGCTATTGCGAATTTTTTACGAAAAACTCTATAAAAGCCACGCTATTAAAAAAATAGCATTCACTTGTTAAAATATAAAAAACGAACCAAGACTTTGAAGTAAAGGCCTATGTAAGTCTTTGCTGTGACGGCGTAATCATTCAAATTTGTTTGGGCCTAGATGTATGGGCAATTGGAAAACGAAATATATGGTTTTGGGCCTAAGGCTGAGCTGTGGGTTTGAATTGGGCCCTTTGTAGACGAGACATCCAGATTCTATGTGACCAGAGCAAATTGGAGGGTTTGAAAACATTTTATAAGATACTTATAAATTGATAAATTATTTATGAGTGTTTGGTAAATTTTTTAATAAAGGAAGTTACGAGTTTTGAAAAATAAAGGCTATGTTTGTTTTCTAATTAAGATGGGAGAGGAAAGTTTGGATGAGAATAAAAATTATGTTTAGTTTCTAATATTCAAATGGATTAAAAAATTATAGGGATAAGTATTGATTTGATTGTAAATAATTATAATAATTGAAAAATAATTAATTATAAAATATGATAAAAAAATTTTTAAATTTAAATTTTACATAAAATTTATAAGGTAAAATATTTATTTTGTAAGGTATTTTAATAAAGGTAAACAATAGAAAATGGATAACTAAACATAGCCAAGATCTTTAGAGTTTATAAATTTTTTAAAAATAAATTAATTAATTCCAATATTTTTTTCAAACATTTTAAAGTTACTTTATTTTATATATTAAAAATAATATAAATATTTCTAAACTATGTTTTATTAATGGTATTCAAATTATTATTATTATTATTTTTAAAAATTATTATTAATTATAATTATAAATTTTAATAAAATCTTATTAAATATTTTTTCAACTTATTTTAAAAATAAAATTTAGAAACACTGACATCTCATAAGCTGCCGCGGAGTTTAGCCAAACAGCCAAGACGGCATTCATAACAAACGATTCACCGCGAAAGCCGAAAACCAAACCATAAAAATCGAAGCAGTTCGTCGCACTTTTCACGCGACTTCGTCTCCGGCGTTGAATTCTTATCAGGTCGGATATCAGACCCACATGTTGAGCTGAGCCGAGGAAGCAAAGACGCGGGCCGTTCACCGGCGATTGGGGCATCAATACATTAAGCAAGCGGACTCTCCAATTCGCAGTTCAAATCGCTTCACCCTATCCTCGATTATTGTAAGAGCTTTATCGAAATCTCTAGGGCTAATTACTCTGGTTTCTCTTTTGCTCTTGATACAATTGTTCGACGAAAATCACGGGGTTTGGGTTAGAAGGAAAAGCTCCCCCCCCCCCCCCCCCATTAAGGTTTGCTACTAACTAGGCCAATAAAATGTTGGATCATTATTTGGGAGAAGGCCATCTTGGGGAAATGATTTTCAACCAAAATAAGTAGTGGGGCATTGTGTCAAGTAATTTTAAAGATGGATTCGGTATTCATGTGCAAATGCTAGGGGAGGGAGTGGACGTGTCACATCGTAATTATAGTGAGCAATTGCTATAAAGAGTGGGTGTGTCACATCACATCATGTGTTGCATTTTAGGAATTAGACATTGAATGCCACATGGTCGTGCATGGATAAACAAGAAGAAAAGAAGAAAGAAATGCTGTTGTCTTACTTCAAAGTTGATTTGGATCCCATTGCTAAAAAGAGTGGGTGTGTCACATCACATCACATCATGTGTGACATTTTAAGAATTAGACATTGAATGGCAATGGTCGCGGATGGATAAGCAAGAAGAAAAGAAGAAAGAAATGTTTTGATTTGGATCCCATTTGGGTAATAAAAGGATTATCATATATAAAACAAAATTTCTCTGCATATTTCGAGCCTCTTAGTCAGTCATAATACCTGGAGAAGTAGGAAGAATTAAGCCGCGATTGGCCCGTGTCTATTTCTCCAATGTCAATATTTTGAAAAAAAAATAAAATTGCCATATCGATCAGAATAAAGGAAAATCTTGTGGGGAAAAGTGGGAAAAAAAAATTCTCAACCACCAAATTTGACTTATTCTATGTAATTTAGTCTCATTCTTAAAATCTCTTACGTTCTCTCTCCTCTCATGCTCACCTACCTTATTATGAAATTATTTAATATTATTAACCTATTATTTAAATTATTTGATAATTTAAATTATAAATTAGTAACATTATTAATAAATATTATTTAAAATTTAAATTAATAAATTATATGAGTTACTAATTAAATTATTAAGTTATTTGTTGAACATTTAAATTATTAATCTAACGAAATTATTTAATACTATTAACCTGCTTTTTCAATTATTTGATAATTTAAAATTTTAGATTAGTAGTATTATTAATAAATATTATTTAATATTTAAATTAATAAATTATTTAAGTTATTAATATTCATATTATTAATTTTTTACATTATTAATTTAAATTATTACCTCATTCTTTTAATATTTAAATAAATAAATTATTATTTAAGTTATTTTTATTAATATTAATATTTAAATTAATATATTATTTACTATATTTAAATATTAATGTTATTACATTATATAATATTATTAAAATTTTCATTTATTAATTTAAATTATTTAATAATTTATTAAATTTGTCAATAATTTAATTAAAAAAGTAATAATGATGATGACGATGATGATAAATAAACATAATAATAACAATATAAATAATAATAATGATTGCACTAATAATAATAAAAATTAAAAATGATACAAATACTAACACTAATGATAATAATCATACCAATGATAATGATTAGTTTAATTATAAACCTAATATTTATAATAATACAATAATATTAACATTAACCATTACATTACTAAAATAAATATTTACAATATTACCAACAATTATATAATTTTTAATCACCTCTAATATATATATATATATATATACACACACAAAAATATATATAACTACTAGTCACATCAATTATACTTTTTAATAAATAACTACATATCACGTTACAATAATTATTATATTATTTTCCAAGCACTATCTATTCATATAATTTTTTCTTTTTTCTATCTCATTTCGCTTTAAAAAATTATTTATTTTCTCTAATCCATTTCTCTTAAAAAAAATTTCTCACTTCTTCTCAAGAAAAATTTTTTTCTCTTGCAATACAAATTCTCGTCCAATCGGAGGCTTATAATTCCCATCCTATCTAAAATTTTAAGAATTTGTTGAGAGTTGAGTAGATTCGTAGGCCGACTATATATTTTAAATTTAAAAAATTTCTATAGAACCCATTTTTTATAGTTTATTTTACGTTGCTTCGTATTTAAATCTACTAGTTTTTTCTTCATCAGTTCTTTACTTTTCACCATACCGCAATACATTTACACCAGATGGAATCTCCTAAGCTGCCTCTAATGGACTTGCGTTCTTCATCAATATGCATGGTACCATTGCCCAAGATTAGAAGGATGATACGTGTTTTAAAAGGGTGAGGCAAATCATAAAATTATTTTAAATCTTTTAAAATAGAAGTGCCACCAAAGACAAGCTCCTGTAAAATGGCATTCCGTGTGTCCATTTCTATCCTCATGGAATTTTTTGGTTATCAATTTGTAACTATTAGGTTTTGAAATTTTACTGTAAAATATGTCTCGTGAGTGTAAAATAGAGGGATATGGAGATAGATGCTCCAAATGGTACTCTGCAAGTTCTTGTTATCTTGCAGTCACAAAACTTGATCAGAAAGTACACAATTTTATTGCAATCAAAGCTGTAATGGGATGAAAAGGTGTACAAAGTGATTTATTGAGACCCCACATCTACAGTATGTATACATTTTAACCAACAACTATATGTGTATAACCCTCTTTAAACACTCCAAACAACACACACACAAAATGAAATACAAGCAAAGGGCACCAATACAGAATCTGGCTCAAACAAAATTCTTTGATGATACAGGCGAATCTCTACTTTTCGCACGAGACATGGTGCTTCCAGAGATGCTTGTTTATTTCATGAATTATCAAAGAGTACGGAATTGGAAAGGCTTCCAGGTAAATACCAGGTCACTTAGCTTCAGCACTGCTCTGAATCCGAAGTCTCCTAACCGAGCACAGAAACATCCTGATACAAATCAGCATGCATAACTGGCTGTCAACACAAACATCAGGAGTCCTAATAACATTTATATCCACAGTAAGCATCATATATAGTCAGAACAGGAGCAGTCGGAAAGTTGCTTTAAGGTACCAATATCTTTATCGCACCAAAAATAAGCAATAGGTCTTGTTGCAGCTAAACCTGAATCCGTTCTTTCTTGGCTATATACACATACATGTGTGTTTGTGTGCGTGTGTATATATTACTCAAGTAAAGTCAGTACACAGGTAGAGTGAGGCTTGAGTTAGAAGCACTAGATGCAGAGAACTATAAATATATGAACAAGCATCTGGCCATTTCATTTTTTGATGTTAGAGTGAGTAAAGATGTTCAAATGGTATGATAGTTAATAAATGCCGCTTGTACTTTGTAAGCAAAAATGGAAAAAAATACATATTTGTGAGATGCAAAGGAAAAGGGCATACTCCCAAGGAACATCTCCAACAAGCATCCAGTCTCCTTCTCTGTCTTCATAAGTGAGCACAAAGTCAGATGAACCATCCAACAATTTCTTTGACCCTAACCAGAGAAACAAAAAGAAGCCACCATAAATAGACTACCGAAATTTGCTTAGGGAGGGCAGGGCTCAGAATTGAATAAATATTTCAGAACAGGCTGTGTATTGTACTAAACCAACTAAATTTATTCAAACTCAGAAAAGAAAGAATCCATCATCATTTCCTACTAAGTCTGTCATCATCTTGAACTGTCACGAATCATACGAGACAAATAGCACACACATGGCATGCATATCCAAAGGTCCACCAGAAACAAGCATTAGTCATAACAGATCAATGCCAGATCATTTTCTTTCTGTAATTATAGTTTATTTCCCCGAGTTTCTATAGCATTGAAATTTGATAGTCGGGAATATGCTAGGGACTACTGAGAGGACAAGGACCCAATACGAGCCTAACAAATGCTATGTAACACAAATCATGAAAGCTAGATGATTACTGAGGAATTATAAGGAAATTATTTCTTCATCAAAACTAAAAGAGAAGCAAGAAAATTACGCCTTGCACCAACTGCTGCATCGAATTTGAACATGTCTTCCAGCGTATGAGCCAAAGTCTCATAGCTGCTGTGAGCATTAAGATCTACCTTTCTTCCAATTGGTATCCCATCCATGGTCACCTTTACCAAAAATGATGTTTTGAGTCCTCTATCCTTTGCAGCATTGTCATTCCTGTTGCTGCTGTAGTTTGTATTATCCACCAAACTATTGGTGCCATTGCACTTATCAACAGTCAAGGCACTATCCCCAGTGGCTCGTAATTTTGATTGGTTTACCAAACTATTCATTCTTTTATTTCGAATAGGAGGCCATCCAACAACCTGACGGCTACAATAAAATGCATTAAGAGAAAAGAAATGTGATTCAATGAGGAGCCTGAGCCAATGTACAAGGAAAAAGCTCGTAACAAAAATCTCAAAAGTTTTAAAGAAATGGAAACATTGCACTCTAATAATATGTTGTCTGAAGCACTCATATTGTTCATTCGGAGCCTTATCACACGCCAGCTCCTAACAAACTTTGATAATCATGGAACCCATAGGAATGTCGACACTTAGTTTAAAAGAATAGTTACCGAGGTAAGATTAACTATAAGTCACTTGTTTCATACCGCTGTAATGTATTAAGTATTTGATTGGGGTGATAGATTTGTTAATTCCCTATCTGGAAATGAATTCACCAGACTGTTAAAATTGGGGGAATGTCAATTGTGAAGTAATCTTTGCCGATGATGTAATCAATGGGTAACAGGAGATCTTACAAAGGTCAAATGTGACACAAAAATAGCAGATCAGCAATAAATAATGGACCAACTTAGGAAAGGAATGAATAGCCCAAAAGGGGTTATTATAAAACCAACTTCCTGAAATTAAGTCAGGACAATAGATCAAAAACAAACTAACGAACAAAGCCAACAAAACAAAAGACAAGCACCCATATAACATAAGAAACAAAAAAATCCAATCTTGCAAAGGCAATATCTAAACACCTAACAAGAGAAATCTGTACCTTGAAAAGATCACAAACATACATATTCCATCAGACCAAGTTAAAGAAAAAAATTAAGAAGAAACAGGTGCAATTAGCTAATGAAATTACCCAGTTGCAGACCGGCCTGGAGGGGAAGAGGGTTCAGCAGCTCTCTTTATGCCACAAGAGCCATCTTTAGTCACAGATGACGAAGATGAAGATGATGATGGTGATGATGAAACATTGGTGGAAACCATCGAAGGAAGATCTTCTGCAGTCAAGATTCTGGCATATTGATCCCAGGAACCCGCGCCGGCCACCGCAGGCTGAGGCCTAACCTTGGCCCTCGCACCGCCACTGCCACCAAGACTCAACCCTAGGTCCAAATCCAACTCTGACTCATCAGGGTACGAAGATGAATCCTCCGATGACATCTCCATATTGTTGTCCTCCGCAGACAAAGTCGCCTTCGGCCCACTCGATTTCGCACCGCCGCCGCCGGAAAGAACCCCGTTTGGTATCAAGTCTTCAACTTTCCGCCAAGTAAAAAAAGGGAATCAGAAAATACAAGAGGAGAGAACTGAGAGAAGGGCATTATGGCTTTCCTTCGGGGGTACGGTTGAAGAGATAAAGTCGAGGGAAATGTTGGGGTTGATGAGGTGGGCCCACGTGTCGGCTTCGTGCGCGCGCACTGCTGGGTTTGCTTTGCCGTTTATTGCGCCAACAAGAATGAACGGTGTGCGCTGTTTTGATCTTGTCGTTTTGTACAGCGCGAAGCGGACAAGTTTTCGCGCCTTTGTTTCATCTGTAATATGGTAAACTCGAATCTTCCCTGAGCTTTTGAGGTTATGTTTGGAACACAATTTTACAATTCCAAAATATCATTTTAAACTTAACTCTATCAAACATATAATTTAATAATATTTTTATATAAATTTAAATTTTACATCTCCTACAGATATATCTAATAAATTACTTTTCAATCATATCAATTATTTTCAACCAAATCAATATTTATATATCATATATATATATTCATATTTATTTTTATTTATACTCAATATTATAATCATTATTGATATAAATTATTATATCATTCCATCATTATAATATATTTTTATACATATATTTAAATAAATTATATTATTTATCCTATTAAAATATTAATTCCAAATATATTATTTATCTCAACACAATTTCTATCAAATATCATATACAACCAAAACCTCCCTCCCAAACATTGCCTCAAATTTTGCAGATATGGTGACATGGAGAGCAGGGGACGGGAGCTCTAGAAAGGACAAAATAGACTTTACAACGACAGACAAGCCAACAACATGTGGGGACACGACGTTGACACCTCACCGAACTCCCTGGAAATTGGGGACCCAAACAAGGAATATAAAATAAACTCCGAATTAGGATTTATTTATTCATACGTGTTATTAAAACCAAAAGGATGGACCGCATGTGAATTTTTCTCAAATATTCAAATTGTTTTTGATTGACTCCTTGAATGTGTAATTCATTTAAGATTTGTGGCCGTTTTATTATTAATTTCATAAACTTTTGTCCCTAATTTTACATTTATGCTATTGTTACACTTATTTATTTACGTTTACATTTTATATTTATGATTTATTTTTGACAATATGACTAACAATTAATTCATATTTATAAGATGAATTGTGACAAACACGTTATCATTAGTCAAAAAATGCACGTAAATTGACAGTTGTGATTTTAGAACAACTACTATGACCCACTATTAGTGCAATATATTATTTTCTTTATTTATACTACATGTAATACCTCCATCCTTAAACTAAAATTTTTGTACGGACATAATGTAAATTTTTTTTTTTGTTGTCCTTATCAATAATTCATTCGATACTGTGCATTTATTACTTGATTCACAATTACTTGATTTATCCGTGTTGGGATTTCTGAAATCTGAATTTAAAGTGAGAAAAGAATGTTAAGCGTGTATTTATTAGGTGTCGAGTGAAGGTGGACAAAGATTGGCAGCAAATGGCTGTGGGCCCAAGTGAGTAGCCTCATCTGGGGAGTGGGTGAGTGTATCGGGCAGAGGGGACAGAGCAGCCACTGCATGTCCCCTTCATTTCATCCAACGCTAGATTAGGTATGTTTATGTACCTATAATTAGGGGCACCGCGATTAAAACTCGAGTCCGACTTAATATTTAATCAGAGCTCGAATTTTTACTTGAATCAAACTTAGACTCATTTTTTTGTGATTATATTTTTTATTTTTTCTATAAATAATAATTTATTAATATATATTCAATCGATGCGCTTAACTATAGCAGTATATTAATTTATTGTAATTATTTTATATATTAATGTATAATTTTATAAATTTTAAGTTATGTTGATATTTATATGTTGTTTTAAAATGATGTTTTATTATCAAAAGTTATTTTATATTTGTCCTCTTAATTAAATTTAATTGCATAGGTATATTTTTAAATTTTTTATTAATTCTTATTAATTAAATTGTTGTAAACATTATTTTATTATATATTAAAGTTAAAAATAATTAAATTAATTAATATTAATTTTTAAAAAAAATATGTAAATTGAATCAAACTAGAATTCTAACTCAACCCTTATGCATTGAGCTCAAGCTTGAACTTGAGTTTAAGTTTTGTATTTTTGTTTTGAGCTCAAAAAAAAAAAAAGTAGAGATGTTCGATTTGAGATCGAATCATTTGCAATCTTGTTTGTAACTTAGCTACCTTGTATTTTTTTGCCACTACTACACTCAAAATCAATAATGTTTATGGAAGAAAAATGGGTAGAATGTTACGAGTATTTAGCATAATTTTGATAGGGTTGTGTCCTTGTAGCTTGTGTTTAGTTAGTGTTGTATGAATTATCGAGTGAGTCGT
This sequence comes from Avicennia marina, assembly GCA_019155195.1. Lineage (NCBI taxonomy): Eukaryota > Viridiplantae > Streptophyta > Magnoliopsida > Lamiales > Acanthaceae > Avicennia > Avicennia marina. Next base: position 1,123,859 of record CM032783.1, on the reverse strand, counting down.
GCTGTCAGTCTTATGTTTCTTATCCATCTTTTGTATGGTTATGTTTGTTTCTTACTTAATTATCAACTATTTATCAACCATGTTTTTAAAATCGACCAAAACCGACCGGTTCAGCCAATAACTGATTGGTTATGCAATTCAATTTCAGTCAAAAATCCAATTATCATTTGAATCAATATGAATTAGTCAAACTTAATAAAAAATCGGTCAAAACCGAGTTAAATTGTTCGGTTCAGTTAAAAAACGGTTTTCACTATTTTTATTAAAAGTTAATTTCTATTTTTAAAAATTTTTATAATAAAAAATTTTAAAAATAAAAATTAACCTTTTAATTAAATAAAAATAAATAAAGTATTTTTATATCTACTTATAATTTCATTTTTATCTACAAAATAATTTATTTTTAAATAAAATTTTAAATTAGTCAGACCAGTGATTCAGTGACCGAGTTAGTTCTCCAATTCGATAGTTAGTCTGATTTTGAAAGCATTGTTTATCTTCACTTAAAAAAATTTAACGAATAGAAAAAACAAACATAGAGAATTTCACGAATGCCCAATTCCAGCACATCCTCATGTCACCTGACGCTGAACTCAATAGGGAGCTTCACCATGACAAAGAAAGCTGCAAATTTGTGCTGAAGAGCAGTTCAAGACTAGAGTCCTAAATCTACTAAGATTCTGACACATTTATTTGTTCCTTTGTGAAATTTTATCACATCCAGGTTCATTTTTCAACTGTGCATTTCCCTCTCACAAGCATCCGGCGTATGCAAGTTTCACACGAGACATTGGTCTGAAATTTTGTAGGGACATAAATTACATTATCAATGGTGACTGATAGGCTCTCCTCTTATTATGCCTTCAATCTACTTTCCAAACGTGGGAGTTTAAATTCTAATGTGTTTGGAATATTTATATTTTAATTGAATAAACATGTGTATTATAAAAAGGAATCCAAATTTGGCAGAAAATTTTGGTAGCTTCTTTCTTACCCTTACAAGGATGTCATGGTGTGTTTCTTGGCCTAAAGAGTGATGCAAAGACTTGATTGATACTTTAAGAATTCCAAAAATGAATCACTTGATTCTATAGCACAAGAATTTAGTAAATACTCTTAAATTTGTTAGGAAGATAAAATTTTATTTAAGAGCTCAGCTGAAAATTCACACAAGACTCCTTGATTCCTTTCCTAACCCATACAGACTGAAACAGGAGATCGATGAAATTGGGCCATTCAAAGTGGGCTTGATGGAGTGAACCCACAATGTCCAATAAACATATTTTGATAAAGGATTTTCCTTTTATGGGCGGACTTTCGAATGAATTTATCATTAATTTTAAATTTATAGACATGGTTAAGTAACTACTTGTACCAAAAGCAAAAAGAAGATTAAGCACTTGGCAGCTTTTAGCTCTTTCTTCTCCCTTTTACCATAAAAAGAGACAACAATTACTTGCTTTTTTCATATGGTGCAGAGTGAAGTTGAGCTACTTTGATATAAAGCAACTGCACAATAATTCATTCACTAAATCAACTGTCAAATTGCGGACGTAACTTCATGCCACTAACAAGAAAAGGACCATTTTACCACTAATGCCTACAACCATACTTCCTGAAACAGACAGCTCTTGAGATCCAACCATGAAAGAAATCCCAGAAACAAAAGAGATAAATACGTGATCAAAACTTGAAGATGAAGAAAAATGTGTAACTACGTAACATATTGTGGAGCAAATTTTCTGCACTTTTTACATGGCCCACTCAAACGTTACCCATCATTGCACTTAAATTACTCTGAAATATAACCACCCCTAAATTTCTGCATATGTTCTTACTTGGAAAATCCCAACACAGTTTCCTGCCATGATCAAGAAGAGCTACACTGTATCACATATGCAAAATAAATTCACCAACCACTGTGCATGTTTGTGTGTGTGGAAAACCAACTTGAATAAGCTGATTTGATTATACATAGACATTAGGGGTAAAGGTCCAAGAAAATGGCACTAACCTCTATCCACCATACTTGTAAGTACGAGTCTTTTTCTTGAAAATTGATTTTGTAAACAACAAACAAGAAACCATCAGCCCCACCCCCACTAGTCCTCCCAGCACAATGGCAACTGTCTTCTGTGTGCTCCTCCCTGACCCTTCAACCAATCAAAATATTACTTAAAGAAACTGAAGAATATTTACAAGTATATTCACATGCCATACAGCACATACATAAATACAAGAATGACTAAAAGATATAACACGGTTAATGCCCTCACCCATCCATGCACATATATATACGCAGACATTCAACCAATCAAACACAAATTCATTTTGACAGTACAAAATGTTAAATCTCAAAATGATCAAAACACTAAAGAAAATTTAAGAGGGTCTGCTACGGATTTCTGCAAAATAGCTTATAAGATTTTAAACTAAGATGTTTGAATGTTATACACTCTTAAAAAATGTATTAGCTATTCATAATTTATTTTCAAACGGTAATTCATTTTATATATTAAAAACAACATAAATATCATTACATTAATGAAATTAAGTTGATTTTTTTATTATTACAAAAAAAATTATAATAAACCACAATTATAGATTTAACAAAATATTATAAGATCATTTTCTTAGTCCTATCCAAACACTCTATTATCTTATTTTAAAAATAAAATTTTCAAACTTATAAATTTCAAAAACATGTGGTAAATTAGTGATCTTACGTACTATTAAAAATAAACTTAACCAAACAACCTAGAAATGTCAATAAATAAATATTAAACAATGAAGAATGCCATACATAACTCTTTCTTTCTCTCTTTCTTTTTTTTTTTTAAATATTATACCTGACGATGAAAGTGAATTGTGGTCACTGGGAACCCCATTGCGGTAGTACGTGTAGCTGATATAGCATTCTTGAAGGTATATTTGTGCTGAAATTGAGCTGCCACATTCAGACTTAGCCCTATCTACCGCACTCTTCACACAGGTCACGCAGTCCCCAGTGCCTAAATCACCTTCACACTGACCCAACACATACACCGACTGATACCCACCGGCGTAAAACCCTCTGTTCCCACTCCCCACGCCCTTTACTACTTCACCAAACGCCGTCTCCAACCTGTCCCCGAACCCCGCCCCGCTCGCCTGAGCCGACCCGCAAACCTTGTACAGCAACTCAGTTCCACTCGTCTGCCGGAACCCGGAGATCTCATACCTCATGTAACACCCATTCAGGTGAACTCTCACGGCAATGGCTTCCCTGCATAGTTTGTGTGCCATGGCCGGAGTCCTTTTCACGCACCTGTGGCAGTCCTCGTTCGAGAGGTCGCCCCTGCATTGGAAGAGCCCGCTGATGGCGTTTGAGCCGTCGCCGGAGGTCGTTTTGTAGAACTTGACGGCGGTGGATTGGGAGATTAGAGTGTCGAGAAGGGCTTTGAGGGTCTGCCTGTAGAGCCCATTAAAATCTTGGAAGTTCTGGTCCGCGCAGCCTTTGAAAACCAATTTTGTGTAGTCAGAAGAGGAGCCAAGGATTGGAATAACCGACAGAATGAGAGTGAGAATCAGAGATTTGGATGGACCCATTTAATGAGATTTCTTGAATACCCTACAAGCTCAAGCCCTCAAAATCCCACATCAAATGTGAAGATTATTTATAATGATTCCTTCGAAAAGAATTCGTACGGGTCCTCTTGATCTTTTGGTGGCAACTTCTAGAGCATTTTTTAATCTTTATTTCGCCAAGAACTGGAATTCTTCTACCGTGTGTTGCGCTTTAGTGTAATAGTTTATGTTGAAAAGGCCCATTTTAGTAATCTCATGAGCTTGAATATTAATCATATATTAATTTAAACCTTTAAACTTCATTGAATTAGTGGCTTACTTTTATCTTTGCGATATTGTTTTTTTTAATATTATTTTTATTTAGACTCACACTTCATTGTCATGTTGCGTGCTTGCTGGCACCTTTTGTGTGAAGTACCTTACAGAAACTACACCATTAATGAAGAGACATACATATTTAAAAGATTTAACAATTAAATGGTCTCGTAAATGTAGACCAAGAACCATGTGACAAGATTATGATATTTGTCTCAATTTTAATATTTAATAAATTTTTTATATTTTAAAATATAAAATTATAATATTTATAATAATTTTAAGTATTCACTATAAATACACCAAGTTCATTTTTAAATAGATCGAATTAAACAAGGTTAAACAAGCCTGTTTTGACCGAAATCATCGATTGATTAGTAAATGTACTGGTTGATTGCAGGAAGTGCGTGCCCATGCAGAAAGCCGATGTGGGACAGATTTTCTCTGGGATCTGCAAAAAAGGGCGGCTTGATTTAATTGAAAAGTTTGACCGAACCTTACGTGTCAAGTTTAATAATTCAATGCACTCGGACGAGTACGAACAATAATTGTCGTATAATACGAACTGCACTGAGAAAATCGAGTACGGCGTTGGCTGCGGCGGTGGGGGGGGCTGCCCACGGGCATCTGTGCTTTTCTCTTGTACCTCTTTTGTGCTCTGGCACAGTTATTATGCTGCCATGCACGCAGATTTACGCAAATGGTGAAGCCCGCGATGAGCTGCTCCAGGAACGGTGTCGGGATAAAGATCATGAAAATTTAATTTAACTTTTAATTAGCTGCTTTTGTAAGTAACTTTAGTAATTTAAGACAAGTGTAACACTTTAGGATGGAAAGATGTGTCCGATGTGCTAGATTATATTTGTTTATTGTGGTTGTGGATGTGGTTGTTGTTGTCTGTCATTTGAATAAAAAATGGCTTTATTAATGGTTTGTATGAATTTTAAATCCTTAGAGGTGTGTTTGGGTGAGAAATTTTTGTTAGATATAATATTTAGTAAGGATTGTATTTAGATGAATAATATATTTGAAAATAATGTTTTAATAGGATGAATAGTATAATTTATTTAAATATATGTATAAAATATATAATAATGGTTGAATGATGTGATAATTTATAAGAATAATGATTATATTATAAAGTATAAATAAAAATAAATATGAGTATATGTGTGATATATATATATATATAAGTATTGATTTAATTATGAATAGATATAATAATAGAAAAATAATTAGTTAATTATATATATAAGTGAAGAAAATTTTGAATTTAAATTTGAATGAGAATATTTTTTAACGATATGTTTGGTAGTGTTAAATTTAAGAGATTACTTTGGGATTGACCGTTGGGTTCCAAACACGAAGTTGGTAAATAAAGATCAATGACTATGGATGAACAAATCTTGGAATTGTCTTTTAAGTTTTAAAAAAAGAACATTTAATGTTCGAGTGAATACTTTGTTCTTCATTGTTATACAAAAGAATCAATAGGTTAACGACTTATGTTAGTACTTTAACTTTAAATTCAAATAAAAAAATTGTCTTATTTTATTGTTATTTACTACACACCGTTTCTTACTTTTTGTTTCTATATGCTTTATTTACTTATCAGTAAAGTTGGCACATTCTATACATATTCAAAAGTCTATATAAATTCTAAAATTAATATATTTTATATAATAACAATTATACTATTTAAAATTAAAAGTATAAATAATATTTGAAATAAGAAATGAAGAAAATCAAAAGAAATTGAAAAGTGAGAAAAATTTAAGAGAAAATACAAATACAGTGTATATTAAGAAAATGGAGAATTGTGGGATAGAGAAAAAGAATTTAAAGTAAGGAGATTTGTGTAAATTTACATTATGCAATCAAAAAAGACAAAAGGAATTAATAATATAGTATACATATGCGTGTAAATGGTCATGCATACATTTATGTATCATAGTTCTAAATATACTATTTATCAAAGTAACCCTTTTATCTAATTTTTCCGTTGTTTCTGTTGTATTCTTAAAGTTTGATGGGTCTTTCCTTCCATCAAAATATCCATTCAAGCGTATTACCTTTAATAACCTATAAAACCTTATTTACCCATATTTTTTCACTAGCAACTCTAAACTCAATATTATTTAAAAAATGTGCATGGAATAACCTTCTGCGTATTTTATGATATATAATTGGATAATTTCTAATTATGGACAAATTAAGGTTCGACGATATATTATTTAACATGATCAAAGTCTAAATGCGATGCTGAGGATATCGAAAGAGGACTAGTTGCAATTTTCTTACACCCCACCACTAAGGCAAAATATAAAATATGTTAATATAAACTATATATATATATATATAGAGAGAGAGAGAGAGAGAGAGAATATTTGAGCATTTTGTTAGAAACATCACATTATATTATTTAAGGATTTATTCAATATTTAATAAGTTAATTAACCTTAACATTCGAACTTCCTAATGTGTATAATCCTAGAAGTAGATTTCTGAGTTTTGTGTTTTTGGCAATATGTAGAAATTAATAAATGACATAAGCTTAATATTGCATCACACACAGATCAAAGTTCCACAATTATAGAACTTTTCAGATTGAAAATTAAGACATTAGATTTCGGAATGGGAACTGTACAGTACAATTACAATAATTTAGTACATTTCCTCTACAAGTTTATGAATGTATCTTCATAATTACCATTAAGTGATTGTCCCAATATGAATAGCCTTGGTACATTAGTTTTTTTTTTTTTTTAATTAATCTTGCATTGAATTATCTTTACAAATCATGAATTGATATTCATTATTCTACGTTTATTATTGGAAAGGGGCTATGCTTGTTTTTGTTTTTCCTACTACAGAACACAAATTACAACTCTTATTCGTTTAAAATTTTCTCTCTATTTCTCTCATATTTTTACACAATTTTTAATAACACTATACTTAAAAACACACATCCAAAAATGAAAACAAATATGACCTTTTAACATTTGATTGTTGCCGAAGAAATTTTGGATGCGTTTCTCTCTGAGCCTAATAGTGGATTCGGATTTTTTTTTTTTTTTTTTTTTTTTTACTTTCGGCCTTTTATATCAGAAATAAGTGTTGTGGACTGAACAACCAGCCCCAGTTTCTTTCTATCCCAATGTTTCCGTGGCCCAAGCAATTCTTGTCGTGGCTTTTGTGGTATTCTTTGATGCTTCTTGTGTAATGCAATTGCCTCTGAGCTACAGGAATATATTTTGTGATACGTTTCAGAGCCCAGTTTTGGGTCATTGCAGCATCCTTTCTGCAGGTACGATTCCTTTTTATGCAAAGGCAACCTTAATGGGCCAGGAATCCAAAAGGCACATGATTTTGAGTGGCAGACCCCGTTATTTAGCAGGGCCTGTCGACTTACAGCAAATGCAAGGTGGCTGGGGACTCTTGGGCTATGTCTATTTCTAAGAGACATATAGGTAGGCTATGCCTGAAAAAGAGTTTTTGTTGAATATAATATTTGTTATTAAACGAGTAATATGTTTGAAAAGTAAAGCTTGAATAGAAAAAAATAATAATTATATTTTAAAATATAAATAAAAATAAATTTAGATATATGTGTAAAATATATAAATATTAATTTGATTGTGTAACGATTAAAATTCAAATTTGAATTTGAATAAAAGTGTTTGTTGAATGGTGTGGTTGATAGTGTAAAGTTTAAGATAATATTTTGGAATTAAAACTTTGGTTCCAAACATAACCATAATGTGTGTATTATTATCCCTTCACAAAACACCATGCGCAAATATCTAATAGCATCCATCTCCTTTCCGAAATACCATATACAGAAGTCTAATAGCACCATCAAACCATGCTTCAGCAGCATTAGTGCATCTCTCACATCAAGTAGCAAAATGTGACATTTACTGACATGGCTCCTACAAGTTCTACAAAACCAGTGCATCTGCATCTTTTCCAACCAAGGACAGTGATTCTCTGTTGTGAGGTTTACAAAGCATTTCATGTCCACATCCCACAGGAATGGCGGGTCGGATGCCGCCCGGATTCAATGGGAAAAGGATTTTGTAATATCCATCCATAACCACTCCTAAATTACAAGTCGCTGCAACTTTGGGAATCTGTTCAAGAACACAACTGCAAGTAAGTCCTCACTAAACATGTCTTAACTTTGCATTCAACAATACTTAGACAAAGATTTCTTTACCTGGTAAATATCCCTCATGTACCCATGAAGATTTGCATACTCAACCAGCTTCTTCTTAGTGCACTTGAACAGAACATTGTACACAAGATCAAACCTTATTAAGGTTGTAAACAAACACACATCTGCAAGAGTCAGTGTGTCTCCACACAAGTACCTATTTGTCCCCAAGTGCTCATCCACCAAGTCTAATGTGCTAAACAGCTCATTTACTGCGCTGTCATAAGCTTCTTGGCTCTGTGCAAATCCACACCTGCATACCAAAAATCATTAGCAAATTTATGAAATTCATTGCAAATTCTGAGTTTTTAGAGCTAGTGGACCAATTATGCCTACCTATACACCCCATTGTTGATATTAGGGTAGATGATTTGGTTCCATTCTTCGATCTTTTTCTTCAATGGAGGAGGAGAAAGGTCTAATTCCGGATTACGCGATACGTCGTTCAGTCCAGAATTGAACAATTCTATGATGTCATAACTCTCGTTGCAGAGAACCATTTTTTTGTCGGCGTCCCAAAGCATCGGAACGGTGGACCGGCCATTGTATCCTCCTCGCAAACTGTAGACGTCCTTCAGGGTTTTGCAGCCATTGGCCTTATCCAAACTAGGAAAAAGGATATCCGTGTTCGGGTCGGGGATATGGCTATCCGTGAATTCCCACGAGCCGTCTGCGGCGGGGGCGGCGATTGAGACGGGGATGGAGTCTTCGAGCCCTTTGAGGGCGCGGACGATTAGGGTGCGGTGCGCCCAGGGGCAGGGAAGGGCGACGTAGAGGTGGAGGTTCCGGCGGGGGAGGGATGGGCTGACGGCGGTGCGGCGGAATTGGGAGGCAGGGCGGTTGTAGCGGCCAGTGGAGTCGGACGGGGCGAGCTGGGACATCATGAGGTGCCAGGCGGCAGACCAGGCGGAGCGCGCGGTCGAGATGAGGAAGTTGGGTGGGAGGGATTGGCCCCAGAGGAGTTTCGTGAGCGCGGTGATGGGGTTAGGGTTGAGGGACATCTTGACTGTGGGGTGGCGGGGGCGGTGGTTGGCGGTGGTGGAGGGTGGCCGGAGGAGGAGAGGGGAGCCTAGGAATGAAGTGCCTGGCATTACTCTGGTATACTTTGCTTCCTTTGCACAGTTTAACCGACCACCGATTTGTCAAGGAGTCAAATACAGGCTTCGTCCAGAGTCCCATTTCGAATGTGCCACTGACACAAAACTTAAACAAGAATTACGCTTTGGGTGTTTAATTGGTAAAATCGAAATTTGCCCCAAAATGTAGTGGCTTTGATTGTTTTTGAATCTTGGCATAGATATTTAAGTTTTTTTCGTTTTGAAAATTGCATAAAATTTAAAAAAAAAATAGATGAAATTTAAAAAAATATAATAATTAAGTGTATATTTTTAAGATATATAATTTGAAAACAAATATATCTAGTAGAATTTTTTGATTTGATTTTGATATATTATCGAATAATTTTGGTTACTTTAATTTCATATTTTGACTTTTGAATTTTATTTGAAAACATGATATTTATGACTATTCCAATAACAAATAAATTCAAAACTTAACAAAGAAGTTCACAATGCAAATAAAAAGAAAAAAAAGAATGAAGGACTGGAAAATTAAAAGATGACAACAATAATACACACACATATATATACAGACATATATAATTTGGTATTTGCTTTGGTATGATGTGTTGAGCTTAAATACTAAAATTAAATTATAAATTGAGATTTTGGAAAATATTGTAATGAATACAGATCAAAATTTCAATCCAACATGCAGCATATGTCACATATATCGAAAATTCATACTAAAATTATTTGGTCGAAAGATTTCCCAGATCTGAGCAAATATCAGTTGGGCCATACTTGATAGGCCATTGCTTTGAAGCCCATGATCCAACACAATAATCCCAAGTTTTTATGCCCATGACCAACACAACAGATATACCTTGTCCTGATTTGGATGATATGTCAGATCAGATCAGTTGGGCCACATGTGACTGAACCCAAGCAATGGATATTTAAAGACAATTTCGAAATATGAACAAATGTGTCCTTCGCCGTACTTCAGTGCCCAATCATTTAAAGCCCAATCAAGGTTAAACGTCGACAAAACCCTAGCCCACATTGCGCCCTTCGCCTCCTATTTATCTCTTTTTGCCCTGAATTCCAACCGAGGGAGAAGCCTACAGTGATAGGAGGCGAAAATGTCGAAGCGAGGTGTGATGTTGGATTATCCGAGGCCTAAGTAGACTTTGTATTAGATCATGTGCTGTTTAATCTGTTAATGTTGGGTTTATTAATGCTGTTATCTAATTCGTGTTCTCAACAGGACGCGGAGGTTCGGCGGGTAACAAGTTTAGGATGTCGCTGGGTCTGCCAGTGGCCGCGACAGTGAACTGCGCTGACAACACCGGGGCGAAGAACATCTACATCATATCGGTGAAGGGGATCAAGGGGCGGCTCAACAGGCTTCCCTCCGCCTGCGTCGGCGATATGGTCATGGCAACTGTTAAGAAGGGGAAACCAGATCTCCGTAAGAAGGTCATGCCGGCGGTCATCGTCCGACAACGCAAGCCGTGGCGCAGAAAGGATGGCGTGTATATGTACTTCGAAGGTTCGATTTCCCCTTGCGACTTTTTATTTCCGAAATCATTGTTTTGTCGCATCGCAACAAAACTATCCTCCTGCTTTCATTTTTATTATCGAGTTTAGCTTTCCTGTTCGTCTGCCTAAATTTCATTTTCTTGTTAAGCAATGATGTTTGATATATTTCGATTGTTTACTTGAATTTCTGCTTACAGTCATGTCTAACAGTACGTCAAATCAGTTTTTGTCCATTTTTTGTACTGCATTTGACTGGTATATTTTTCCTTAGAATTATTTTTCATAATAGCCATACTGGATAATTCTATGACAAGGTTTTGCCGTTTTTATGCTTATTTTATTGAAAAGTTCAATAAACATGCCCGTTCCATGAAATTGATTGCGAGTCTAAAGCATAATAATATATGAACTCAATGCCGGTGAATTAACCTTTTTTCTGCATATTTTGATGGGTATGAGGATAACTGTTGAATTGTTTGAACAATGCTGAGTGTTTATCCTGCGTCAGGGACTTAGGCTTTTTGCTAATTATTGTTTTTGGCTAATTATTGTCTTTTGCATATGTAGATAATGCTGGGGTTATTGTGAATCCCAAGGGTGAAATGAAAGGTAATGCATTCTTGTTATTATCAATCACTCTTCATACACATTCGGACTATTTTCCTATAATGTTGGCAAACAGCATCTTATGATTCTTTCTTCTGTGGTTGTGTCGTGTAGGCTCTGCCATCACTGGCCCCATCGGGAAGGAGTGTGCTGATCTTTGGCCTAGGATTGCTAGTGCTGCCAATGCCATCGTGTAGAAGTTGCAATCATTTAAATTACGTTTGTTTCTGTGTTTGCTATAAAACAGGTTTAGTTTGAACAAATTTTATTGGGATTTTTTGCAAAATCTAGCTGCTACTTTGTGTTGAGACTCTATTTTCAATGCTTTTCCAGTCAAGTGTATTTGTATTTGTTTTTGTTTTTCATATATATGATAGATCATGTTTGGTTGAGCACAGTCAGAAGGTTGCTGGCTATATGGTTAAGTTAATTATTTTTCCTCTTGCATCTATTTCACTTTCTGTTGGGTTATAGTGTATGTTGTATTCTTCCTTGCTACCAAACCCTAGATTTTTTAGCACTTTGTATGCTCAGGAACTTGTCATATTATATTCTTGCTTTGGATTCTAAGGGATGTAAAATCGTGAATTAAAATTCTGTATTTCGCTTAAGGAAACCTGTTAAATGTCAATTTGGTGGTAAGTTGTGCTTCTGATGATATTTGTAAAATGTCAATTTGATGGAAACTTCTGAATTTGTGTGGACTCCGGAAAATGCTAGTGTAAGAAGTCAAGATCATCCCTTTCTCGTTATGGTTAATCGCTTTGATTTCTTCAAGAATCGGGGCATGGTTGTGTGGATCATGCAAGTGGATTTGTGTTTTTTATTTGGTTATTAATGCAAATGGGATTTGATCACTTTTACAGATTGATAAAATTGTAAAAGCCTTTGAAGATATATGTGGATGTGAATTCAAATCCTTTCGAAGATTTGATGAAACCTTAAAAAGGCTTTAAATATGGATGCCTGTAAATGGTTGGGCTAGACTGTAGAAGTATATTTATGGTGGCTTACGATGTGCATGTTTATAAATGAGTTTTAACACTTATGGTGAGCTAATAATCTATGACTATGTTTGAAACTTTGCATGCAATTATTTTTATTTTCATTCTATTAAAATTTAGTACTTTACTTACTCGCAATTGGGGGTGACGTTTATAAATGTTAATGAGTTGATTTTGAATTATTAAATTTTTTATTCGTTTTAATTTTATAAAATTTGAATTCAATTTAAAATTCAACCCGAATAGTGAGATTAAGTCAAAAAATTTAATTATAGTTCCAATTTAAATTTGATTAGATTTTTAATTTAGTTTGAAAATGAACTCGGTTAGGTTCTAATTAGGTTTAAAAATATTTTGGAACGTAATTAAATTTGAATATTTGTCAATACTCCTGCCTTCTTCCATCTTGATACAGCCACAGGTTTCTAGCTTTCGAGGGCAAGAATTTCTTCTTAACGGTTTGGAAACTGATTAAACCGGCCAGACCAATCATCTACTAATCAGCAGTTCATCATCCGTTGTATTCAGGTAAATTGCCATCAATTTCCCTCATTAAACGAATATTTTCTAGAACAATCCCCTGGCTGCATGCTCGACACGTTTCACTAAGGACCATCCACTAAGGACCATTTCTTTGTGTCCAACTTAGTGCCAACACAGTAAAGGGGAACCAGACTTTAAGGAACCAACAGAATAGGGGCTGGGTCCACTGCTAATTGCCTCCCGGTGGCCCTCTTGGGCCAACTCAAGGACCACAACATGGCGTCTCTGTGTATATGATTTACAGCAAAAAAGACGATGATTTCATAAACCATATTGGTAGTGCATGCTCGTACAAATTATAAATGTCCTGTGGAGGCACCTGCCACTGCCCAATCAACAGCCACTTTCCCATGGGACCCACACACATCGCACGAAGGGGCCTTCCGAGTTATTTTATGCGAACCCACAAAGTCACATTATTGGTCTTCACTCTCTTATTTTCCCCCGTTTTTGACTCATTGAGAAGCCAAAGATCCATTTCCTTTAATTAATTCTGTCATGTCCTAAACCTTACAATATAGTCACTTCGTGGGTAGTAATCTTTTTAAATAACATTCTTCTAGTAATATTTTTAAATTGAAATTTTAAGTTAAATGCCGATAGAATTTTTTTTTTCGGCTTCATGTACAGGTTTAAGAGTTTTGAGGAGGAAAAGAAAAAAAAGGAAGCAAATATTAAGAAATAATTTTAATTGTTTGATTAATGAAAAAAATGTCGAGGCAAATAAAATTTGTTTCTCCTAAATAATCTTAATTTTTCTAATTTATTTTTATATTGTTTCTCTTAAATAATTGAAAAATAAAATTTGAATTTTAATCTTGTTTTTATTTCTTGTTAATATTTTTTCTTTGTAAAGATCATCCGATCAAACAATACATGAGAATGAGATTTTAAATTTCTTTATTTTTTTTTCTATTTTCTTAATATTTTTTCCTCTGAAAAGCTTTAACCAAGAATTGTGTTATCATCAAAATAAAAACAGTTGATTACACACGCTGGAGAGCGCGTGAATAAATTGCTGTGGCCTAAAAAATTCGCAGACGCCAAAACAATCCAAATAGTGGAAGAGACGAGGCGAAAAAAGGCGCACTTCACCACCGTTCAATTCTTCTGACCCCTCGGCGGTGACGGAATTCCCTACCGAATTCCCAATTTGACGTTCTGATCCGAACGTGCGCCCTCGCCCAACTCCGTATACGCGTACGTGTTCGCATAGCTAAGCTCAGTTTCCGTTGAGTTGTGGCGTGGGTTTTTCAATAGTTCGAGATGGAGCTGCTCCATTCTTGATTTCTTGTTCTCTTGTGATCATCAGGTATGTGTTTCCTGAGTTTGTTTATTGTTCGTTTCTGAATTAGGAGTAGTCGTTTTAATTTTTTGTGCTGGAATTTTTTCTTTTTGGAATTTTAACTGTGATATATGATCCATGTCTGGGTATTAATTTTTGAGGTTTTTTTTTTTTTTGCTGTGTACGCATCACCGGGGTTATTTAATTTATGAATTATGAATTTTGGATTTCATAAGTGCTGTTAATCGGCTTGAACCGTTGGCTTTTTCATGTTATCTTTTCATAATATAAGAATTTATATTTTGCTAAACCGCTCGTGTTCTAATTTTCGTAGTAATATGAGATTAAATTTTAGGTGTAACCGATTCGAGGTATAGGATTTACGAAGGAAAAAAGAAGATTCTTTTCAATTAAACATGCCTGGTGCGGTGTTGCGTGCTGGTTAAATTTATCATGTTGTGCCAGATTGTCGATTGAAGTTTGTATTTTTTTTTATATATATAATTGCCAATTGAAGAATTTGATTTGTACTAGCACTAGACAAGCGCGTTGTACTCCTGGGATAGTATACAATTTCTTGAACGGATAGCCTACATGAAATGGAATTGAATTTTGTAATTAATGCGTGATCGGAACTACCATGAAGGTACAAATAATTTTCTCTGATAGATCGGTCAGCACAGACCAAAGCTGGCTTTTCTGAAAATTTAAAGATATGCTACTGTTGATCGTGATGTTTGCTGCATATTTCCCTTGTTAGAACTTTAATATGTCGTGAATTTATTTCCTTTGGACGTCAGGTTGATGGGTGTACTCGTGGTGTAGGTTATATGACTGACTGGAGAAGCTGAGGTGGTTCTTTATAAATTATATTTTGATAACTGCTGTTTACACACCTGCTGAAACATGGAAACAAATCCTTTATCTATTCGAGGATCAGATAGAAGACAACTCAATAATTGTGGCGCATCTGGAGCTCTGTCTTCTTCTCTACCTGTTCTTCCAACTTTTCGAGAAGGAAAGTACCACAATTTTTCTGACTGTCAGCAAGTTTTCATGGAGGAGGGGCTCACGCAACACTCTCCAGCTGTCATATCTTCAGACAGTGAAGTCATTGGACATATAATTTCTTCATCTTCAGGATTTTATAATGATTTTGCATCTGTCAAACCACAAAAAAGGGATCCGGTACAACCCTCTTTTATTTCTCAATCAACAAATGGTGCATCTTCAGTTCTAGTACCACATTCTGTTGACTCTGGAGTTCCCCGTTTGATAGCATCAAGTCCCTGTAATATAAATAACAGTGACTCATGGTGTACAGACCCACTTCCTGACTTTCTTGATTTTTCAATAAATACTGAAATCCAGAATAGTGACATTGATGGTAATAGCTGTGCTGGCGTTGTGGGTACTTCTGAGGATGTCAACAAACCAAATGATTGGCAGGATTGGGCTGATCAGCTTATTACTGATACCAATTCTTTGACCTCTGATTGGAATGAGCTTCTTGCTGATGCAAATGCCATGGATCCAGAGGTAAAGATTGAGTTATTCTTCTATGGATGAGACTTACAGCATTCTTTTTCCTCTATTCTGTAGGTAAAATCAAGTGTTTAAACTTATTCTTTTCCCTGCTTCTGCTGCTATAGTTGTGTCAAATATCCGGACAGTCTACAAGCATATCAGTTCAATCCCATGCATCCCAAAAGCTTCCAACTATGCCTGGAGAAACTTGCAATGCAGCTGTTCAATCAACCTCTGCACATTCTGCTCCAGCAAAGCAACGCATGCGCTGGACACCTGAACTTCATGAGGCTTTCGTGGAGGCAGTCAACAAACTTGGTGGAAGTGAAAGTAGGTTCCTTCTTGAAAACTGTTCAGTTTAAACTCATGGGCCTGACAAGCTCACCAGTTACTTTAATATTTCTTACAGGAGCCACTCCCAAGGCAGTCCTGAAGCTTATGAAAGTTGAAAGCTTGACGATATATCATGTTAAAAGCCATCTACAGGTATTTATTATATTTAATCATGTTTAAGGTCTACATCTATCAAGACAGGTCTTGATTATTCTGTACTAAATATGGAATCTGTTTCTGAACTACAGAAGTACCGTACGGCTAGATATAAACCTGAGACCACAGAAGGTGTGTGACAAGTTCAGTATAGGTTTTTTAAATTGTAATGTATGTGCCATTCATTTCTTCAAATTTATCTTATTTCATCATTCCATCGTTCAAAATATGAAATTAAGCTCAGAAAGGACAGCTATCACAGTTGACCAAATAGATCCATGCTAGTATAGGAAAATTGCTTTGCTTTTCTGCTCTCCTTTGTAAGTGGCATGGCCAGTTAGCTATTAGAGCAGGTTTATTTATCCTTATGATATCTCTTTTGCAGCTGGCATGGTTATTTACTTGACATTGGTTTTCAAGAAGATTAGATAAATTCTTCACACATGTACTTAATTTCAATGTTCTGATTGTAATTGGGCTTGTTTGTGAACCACAGAGCAATAGATTTAGTTTGTGAATTAGTGTCATCTATTGTCCTTTGTCTTTCTCCTTCTCTCTTTGATAGACTTCATGTTTAAACCTTGAAGTGGTTGAAAAAGACTAGTGGTTGGCTGTATATACACAAAAATCATTGCATTGACTGTATTAATTATTTATAATAACCTAAACAGAAACCTAATGTTTATTTTGCAGAAGCTTCAGAGAGAAAATCAACCTCTGATGAACTTTTATCTCTGGACTCTAAAAAGTGAGTTTCTCTCTGCTCTTTGTTGGGTGCCTGTTACTGAAACTTCATTTCTTTCATCAAGCATGCTCTGTTGTAGATGTATTCTCTAGGGCAAGAGCTGAATGAATTTGTGAATGGAATGGTGGGATGGAGTGAAATAAATATGGAAGATGTCACTCTTAAGTAATTTTCAGGATCTTAGAAATGGAAATCTCGGCCCACAACAGTGTGTGCCACCTTTGCGACAAGAAATACCCTGGAATAGAAAAATATTTTCTTTCCCTAGAACAAGTTCTCAGTAAAATATTGATTTATCTTGTGATGGATTTGTACATAATATTACAAACATATTGGTGTCGGCGAGTAAAGTTAAGGCAGTCCTTGTAGGCTACCTTGACAGGCTCAACAGGCATAAAATTTTGGGAAATGGTGTATTGGAAAAATGTGGTGCTTGATATGTTTATCTAATTTAAGCTTCTGTATATATCTGTTTTCTGGCTGATTGTTTTACACATCTGGTTTTGGAACAGGGGTATTGACCTCACTGAAGCACTACGGTTGCAGGTGGAAGTCCAAAAGAGGCTTCATGAACAGCTTGAAGTATGAATTTTTGCATTTTGAAAATATTACTTGAAGCAATGGGTGATCCTAAATTAATATTTTGTCTACTAGGTTGTGTCTTACAGAACGAAAGAATAACTAGAGAAACCATTAAGTTGATGAGACAACGAAGTATTGATATGAGCCTAAGACCCTCAAGTCTCCACACACCTTACATTGAGCTTGATCCTGAAATCACTACAAATATTTCAGATTATGAGAATATTGTTGCAATATAAGCTAATGTGGCCTTTGTATTTTTGCCATTCATGGCATGGGTGATAAAATTACCTTAAAGAGATGCAACGCCATTCTGTTGCTTGATAGCATCCTGAATGTGGCTAAGTTAAAGACTTGTTACTTTTTTTTCACATTTTAATTCTTATA
This sequence comes from Avicennia marina, assembly GCA_019155195.1. NCBI lineage: Eukaryota > Viridiplantae > Streptophyta > Magnoliopsida > Lamiales > Acanthaceae > Avicennia > Avicennia marina. The sequence continues at coordinate 1,105,990 of CM032783.1, read as the reverse complement.
GGTGAACTGTGTATAATTTCTCTGTTACTCTTATCTGTTTGTGATAAATAGAGACAATTCACTAGTCTGCTCTTCCTCTTCTGATGCCCGAAGTTTATTTCTACAGATCCAGAGAAATCTACAGCTTCGAATAGAAGAACAAGGTCGATATCTTCAGATGATGTTTGAGAAGCAGTGCAAGTCGGGCATGAACTTGCTTGAGGGAAGTTCATCCACCATTGAAAACCCCTTGGAGAAGTCATCAGATGCAGGGCTGGATTTGTCTGCTAGAGAAAATACAGGAATAGCCGATCACGGCTGTTTAGGAGAAAACCAGGTTAAAAAATCAGGAGAAAATTCTCGGACAGTGGGAGATAAACAAAAGGTACCTGATGCCGACGTTGACGAAAATGCCAATGAAAAAATGGAGTCGCCACCATCAAAGCGCCCAAAAGTGCATGAGTAGGTCCAGTTGGTTCTACATGCAAGCAAGACTGAATTAATATATGAATCACCAATCGTTGCATAGGAATAGTGTAAGCCTGGCAAGAACCTGTGACATTCAAGTTCCTTGTTAGACGAACCTCGTGTGTGGATGGGCTTGAGTATTGCCTCGAATTTTAGTTCGTGAGCAATCTCGGGATTTTGAATGCCGTAGGATTGATTGTATGCCTTTGACATTCGGAGTTTCTCCTGTGCTTTTTTTCACAGACAACGAGAAATTTTGGTTAAGAAATGAAGGCTTTGTTTGGATGCAAATTGAGGTGGGTAGGAAATTGGTAAGGAACTTAAGAATAGTGACAAAGTAAGAGAAAAAAGAGTTGTTTTATCTGATAGTATAGTTGAAAGTGTAAATATTAATGGAAAAAACATTGATTCTCAAAATTCATGTCAACAATGTGCTTTGATATCTGCTTGTTGTCAAGCTTCCTGTAGTAGAATTTCAGCTGCCCAGCTCATGCTCGTTAGAAACATCAAGAAAGATGATATAAATAACTGAGCTTTTTGATATACAGCAAAATTATGGCACGTGTCGAAATTTGAAACACTCAAATATTTACATTATCAGTACATAATTTGTTAAACTGTGGTGCGCATGATTTATTGTCGTGCTGTTGCCACCACTAGGAGAGGACTAAAGTCCACGAGGCTAGTTTTCAAATATACCATACTAGCTACGACAAATGTCACAAAGGGACCTAATAAGAATGACTCAATGCATCCATTACCACACTAGTTACGACAGATGTCACAGAGGTATATAATGTGAATGGCTCCATGCATCCATCACTTCATTTGATTTTGCCGTACTCAGTTAGCTACTTTGATTAATGTGTATCTATAATTTTTCAATTAAGGGGAGATCTTAAGAGAATTTTTTTGGTCATTTTAAATTGATTTACAAATATTATCACTTCATTGTCAATGTAACTCTTGTTAAATAAGAAGTTTGTACGTGTATTGAATTTGCTCAATTCATTCAATTTAATAATTGAAGGAGTTAACAAGAAAATCCTCAATATCAATTTAAGATATACCGTATATTTTGAAGATTGCCATATTACTTTTTTTGGTTCGCATAATTTAATAAATATAATAGCACTATTCATTCAAGTAAATACAAGGTTTTATTTGCTTTAGGGCAATATAATTTCAAAAAATATCTAGAATTTGGTTTCATCGGAATGTAATTGACATGAAATGCTTTTTAGGTGAAAATGTTTAAGGTAATCAATATTTATTATATTATAAATCTACGACTATTTATTATGGGGAGTTCAGAGTGATTATCTTATTTATTCAATTTTTCCCTTATGTTTTTCTCCATCTTTTATATCTTTTCCTATTTCATATTATTTTAATTTATTTTTAGAAACTTTTTCATTTGTAGATCAATGGTACACAAAACTAACAAAATAAATTTAATAAATAACTTTTATTTTTTTCTAAATTGAAAATATGCACATCAACAATGCATATCTATCATGTATTATTAAATTAATAAGAATTTATACTTGTATAAAGTTAAATTATATAATTATTTTTATTTAAAAATTTTTGGTTCTCACTTTTCTTTTAATAAATTATTTTTATTTGTATTCTCGTTCAAGTTTTTATCTCTTTTAAAATTTTTAAAATTTTTTTATTTTCTTATTACATTTTTAATTTTAAATATTTTTATTTTTATTATTGGCAATAAATTAACTTCGTAGTGCAGCTTCTATAGATTGGCGCAAAAAACCTTCTGAGTTATGTGCAGGTATAGGAAAATGGAAACTCCAATCGGCGTTGAAATCATATTAATGGAGAGGGATGCGGCGATCTAATTTCTTTGTCAACGACAATACATACAGTTGGAGGCGAAGATTTTGAGGCTGGCAGAGCGCTTACAACAATGAGGAATGGAAGGAAAGATTTGAGAAATGGAACACCAGACAAGCAAAAAAGGGTCTCGTTTCGTTACGAAAGCAGATAATGGTCGGAATAACCAAGAAAACGAGACCGGCGAAGAAGTTTCGGTTCATTCGCGTATGGGATTGTCATTATCGAACGGTTATTCGTCCTGTGTCTTCTGCTATTGTAGAATCATGTAGCCGAAGAATGATGGTAATTCTTCAGTGATTCTTTCTGTGATATTTCAGATTTGGTTGGGTTTCTCCCGGGTTCTTGACCAAATGGTTAATCATTAAATGATAAGCCTATTTTGGTGGCCTCTCCTTGAAGTGTGAGCATAGAGGGGGCCTAATTGGCTCGCCTACTACCGTGAATCCTCGGAAGGACCCTTTCATTATTACAGCAAACATGGTGCTCTCAGTCTTGTTGTTGTTCGCCCAGTGGAGGTTGGTGGCTGCATGTTGGATGATGGTGCATTCATGCTCCTGTTTGATGCATTGTCTGAAATTTGCTGCTTTTGCAAGAAGGTGGGTGCCGTTTTGCAAAAAGTATGGTATTGAGCCTGGGGCAGTTTTCATGCGTAACCGAAAGATTTATTCAGTATATCTGACGTTTGGGATCTGCCGTGTGCAATCAACAGGTTCAAGTTGCAGTGCTGGCTAATCCACCATTCGCATTGAACCTGACTTGTGATCATTACATCAACAACAAGGCTCTGCGAAGCTCTGTGCATTTTGATGGATCCTCAAATTGTAAGGATGCTGAAACATTCTATATCTTTAAACTGGAAAAAGCGATGGTAATTTGTTATATAGCATTTATGTTTGGCGCAGGACTGTTGCTACTTTTCTGACTCAACTCTTATTTATAATGCAGCTAAATTACCTAGGAAGCATATGGCTTGCCACACTTTTGCCCGCAATGAGCAATTCTTGGTCATGGATGGTGTCTCAGCATCTTTTTGCAGTTTTCTAGGGTCTTCTCAAGGTTGATTGTCATTTATATGATTGGTTTGGTGCCCGGAATTTATGGTGCCATTAACAATGGTTACAGCTCATGGGATCCTCTCTTCCCAACACTATTCTTTGCCTTCCGGGTCATTGTTTATTCTATCCGTTCCTTAACGGTTGACGGGAAGGCAAAACAGGGCTCCTGAAGTTGTGGTTCTCTGGTCAATTTTTCTATTTTCAATCTCTCACTCTTTTGGGTTCGTATAGATGCTTTCTTGCCCAAACAAACTGCCCTATAAACTATGTGGTGTGGGGGTGCTATTCTCCTTTTATGCATTGAGCTGTTCTGTTGTTCTCAGTCTCTTTGCCATCTGTTCCTCGTATCTTGTTACGTAGTGCCGTAAGTTCCGCCAGCATTTCTCAGGCAACAGTGAAACTATGGTGGTGGCCTCAGTGAATCAGCAACCATCGGAACTCTGCAGAGGGTTTTATTACTGCCTGCCTTTTTACTTCTTAAATGGTGTATTTCACATTGTGAACTTCATCTATTTCAGGCCTTCATTCTAATTCTGTGCATTCTCAATTATATAGAAAGCGTGTTCCCCACAACTGCCGCATGGCCATATTCACAATTTCTTTTGCATGATTAAAGCAGCTATATTGGTTTGCGTCCATGGTTTTCGCACATGAAGTATGAAGAAATTAGACATGGTGTGCAAGGTGCAGGAGCTTTCTTGAACATTGGTGTACTTTCTTTCATCATACAATCCTTGCCTTAGGGACTCAATGTTTAACTATTTGAACGTTCATTTTTTCTAATGATGATGATATAATTCCATTTAATTATTTTTGCTGTACAATCCAAGCGTAGATAATTTCCCAATTATCTAAGCAAATTCACTAACTACTACTTTGAGAAATTTGTCATTTTGCTTATTTTTATTGTACCCAGTGGTTCTGGCAGGTAAGGCTAAGCACGAGCTGACAATTCTTGTGCAATGGAACGCATGTTAGGCCGTGATTCTGGGTTGGCCTTTGTGCATGATAATGCAATGGTGACTACAAACACCACTTCCTCTGCTATTTGGCCTGTGGGAGGTGAAAGCCGTGGATCAAGCAAATCCTTCAAAAACATATCGGAGTCTCCATGCAATGCTGCTTTTGCTGATAGTGAAGCTATGAGCTCTCCTGGGTGACTTCCCATCATAACTTCCAAGGCCACCACTCCAAAGCTGTAGACATCAGACTTCTCCGTAACTTTCATAGTAGTTGCTAGCTCTACATGTCCAGAGAAAAAAACTTGTGCTCAAAATTCTTTTATGACACAGAATTCTCTGATTTAATGCAGTTTTGGCATCGAAAGAGAAGCTAGAGAATTATGTCAGAAGCCATCAGAGAAGAGGAAGCCGAGTTGCAACACTTGCTTTATATAAGTAGAAAATGCAGATAACTCATTACCTGGTGCCATGTAACCGTAAGAGCCTGCTACTGTTGTCCAAGTTGATGAATCAGAAGTCAATAATTTTGCTGTTCCAAAGTCTGAGAGCCGTGGCTCAAATTCTGACTCCAGTAAAATGTTGTTTATAGATACATCACGGTGGACAATAGGCGGGGAGCAGTCATGGTGCAGGTATGCAAGTGCGTGAGCCACTCCTTGGACAATTTTCACCCTGGTAGCCCAGTTTAGCTGGAAGTCCTCCTTATCATCGTACAGAACTTTTCCCAAGCTACCTCGCTCCACGTACTCATAGACCAAGTACATTGATCCTTGCTTTGAGCAGTATCCATAAAGCTTAACTATGTTCCTGTGCCGCACTTCTGTCAGTGTTCGGATTTCATTCTCAAAACTGCGATGATTTGCCAGTGGTACGTCACTTGAGTCTGATATGTTGAGCCTTTTGACTGCTACAGTCTGTCCATTTGACAAATCAGCTCTATAAACACTTCCAAATCCTCCTCTCCCGATGCAGTATTTGTCCCTGAAATCTTCTGTTGCTTGGAGAATATCACCGAATGTAAGTTTGCCTTCTCTTTCCCAAATAAGTGATTCATAATCCTCAAAGTTGGTCATAACTTTGGCTTCTTCATCACAGTGTTTCTTTTTGTTATAAAGGATGAGCCATCCAGCAACAATGGTTGCCAAAATTATGAGGCCAACAACTGGGACAATGGCACTGATAAGAATCTTTGTCCTCTTATTTTTTGACTTGGAAGCTGAAGAGATGACCTCACAAGGAGATAATCCTGCTGCATTTCCGCACAAACCAGAATTTCCAATGAAGGATTTCGTAGGTGCTTCACTGAATCTATTACCTCCGGGGATTGGACCAGATAGATTGTTGTAGGAGAAATCAAAATCAATCAGACTACTCATTTCAGATAGTTGCGAAGGAATTCTGCCTGAAAGACGGTTGTGGGACAGGTTGAGAGTTTGCAAAGAGGTGAGCCTTTCCAATGACGGTGGAATCATCCCTGAAAGTGAATTGCTGCTAAGGTCCAGAAGAATCTGTAAGGCCTTCAAGTTTCCAAGTTCAGAAGGAATGTTCCCTGATAAAAAGTTAAAGCTCAAGCTCAAGCTCAGCAAATTCCTGCATTGACCAAGGACATCTGGAATGCTTCCGGTGAGGTTATTTTTTGACAAATCAAGGTGTTGGAGCCCGGTCAATTGGCCAATCTTTTGAGGAATATCTCCATTCAACTGATTGTTACCCAGTCTGAGAGTGAGCAGCTTGTCTAGATTTCCCAGGTCAGCAGGAACTTCACCGGCTAATTCATTTGAAATTAAGTCGAGAACATGCAACTCTGTTAGACTTCCCAGCTCAGCTGGGATCACTCCAGAAATTTTATTGTTGTCCATCCGAAGGAGTTGGAGCTGTTTATATTGTCCCCACTCTGGAGTAAGTTGGCCTGTGAATTGATTGTCACTGAGAAAGATGAATTCAAGTTCTGGATGAATTCCAAATGCCTCTGAAATATTGCCTGAGAATTGGTTGCCTTCCAGCCTCACTCTCTTTAAGCTTGAGCAGTTCTTCAAGCAGTCTGGCAATACCCCAGAAAAGCTGTTGTTGTTCACTGTAAATTGATCCAAAGCCAAACTATTGCACAATCCGGGCGGCAATGTCCCAGAGAAGCTGTTATTCGAAAAGCTAACATTGGCTAAATGTGGACTTATTTTTCCCAGTTCCTGAGGGAGAATGCCCGAAAGGTTATTTGTATGCACAGACAGAGTTTTCAGCTGGCTAAGATTAGACAATGAACCTGGCAAATTCCCATTCAATCGATTGGTATTGAGATCAAGAATATTTAAGGACATTAAATCTCCAATTTCTGATGGAATATTTCCAGTAAGATTGTTGGAGAAAAGGTGTAGGATAGTAAGATTTTTCAGGTTCCCTATTGTTGGAGGTATCGGACCTAAAAAGTTGTTGCTTGACAGGTCTAGCACCGATAAAGTTTGTAGATTTCCTATCTCCGTTGGGATCAAGCCAGAGAAGGTATTGTTGTAAAGTAACAGGTAAACAAGATTTTTGAGTAGGCCTATATCTGATGGAATTTCCCCAGTGAAAAGATTGTTTTGAATCTGCAACGATTTTAGTTTGGTCCAATTGCTAAAAAAATGAGGTGACATACGACCAGAAAGATTGTTTTCTGAAATTCCCAGCTCAATTAAGTTGGTCAGATTTGACAAAGATAAAGGCAAAGCTCCACTTAGCGAATTCCCGGCTAATGCTAAGTAGGTCAGTTTAGTGCACCGACCAAGCTCAGAGGGGATTGTGGAATTCAAACCATTTGTTCGGAGATCTAGTTTCTCAAGATTTTTGAGCTGACCTAAAGACGTTGGAATCTCTCCTTGAAATGAATTGTTGAACAGCTCAAGAATTTGAAGGTCAGGTATTTGGCTAACAGAATCAAGTATGTAGCCTGAGAATAAGTTACTCCCTAAGCGAAGATCTTTAAGCTTTGATAGTTTGGTTAGGTTTGCTGACAAGGGCCCTTGAAATGAATTGGAACTGAGGTTAAGATATTCAAGCTTGATCAGATTACTGAATAATGATTCGGGAATTTGGGCTGTCAGCTTGTTATCTGACAAATCAAGGTAGGTTAGGTTCAAACAACTGGTTATAAAACTTGGAAATTCGGAGGTGAGTTCATTGAAATAGAAGCTGAGGTGCGTCAACGAAGGGAAGCTTGGAATTTTGGACCACGCAGGAGTCTCCAGGTAATTAGAACCAAAATCCAAGTATTCTACCTTCTGAAAATTACCAATCTGAACAGGAATTGTTCCATTGAGGTTGTTGTTGTAGAAGCTAATGTGTCGGAGCTCTCTCAAATTGCCAATCTCAGGTGGGATGACGTCCTCCAACAAATTGTTGCTTAGGTCCAAGAAGGTGAGTCTGGAGAGATTGCCAATACTGGCTGGAATTGATCCATTGAAACTGTTGCCATTGATGCTGAAACTTGTGAGATTTGGAAATGCGGTGAAATCAAGCTGTTCAATAGTGCCCACAAGGTTGGAATGAGACAAATCAATTTGAGAAATAGAGCCACCGGTGTTGCAGCGAATGCCTCTCCATCTACAAAGGTCTGTGAGGTTGTTGAGGGACCATGAGTTGAGAGCAGGAGAAGGAGATAAGGTGGCCTTCCACCTGGCTAGAGCCCCTGCTTCTGTTCTTGCTGAGGATGAGGCCCTCAAAGGGAATAAAGTGAAGAGAAGAACATGAAGAAAGAAAAGTAAAGATCTGTGGGAAGTTGGCATGCTTGCTTTGGTTAAGGTAATGCTTTCACTTGCCTATTTATCATGCCTAATTTCGGAAGTAAATCATAGTAGTTAAAGGAAGAAAATTGATGGATAGATATTGATTTCAACCTAGATGTTTACGTGGTTTGAACAAATAAATGAGCTCTGAATATTCTGTCAAAAGTGGTGCAACTTGTGTTACAGGACCCACTTTGCTTTAGGGTTGTGGTCTAGATTGTTTTTAGTCTGAATGCTCGTTTAATTTGGAAGAAAGCAGTTTCATTTTCTTTGTCCTCCTTTTGGCAACCATAAAGAAAGAAAATGGATAAGGAAAAGAGGGCGTGTTTTTTTCTTGGTGATGGTCTTCAAGAAATTTCTGAGAACCTTACAGGGGAACATATTGAATCTTTGTGGGACTTGAGATTCTAATCTTTGTCCAATTTTCATGACGCGTTTGTGCAGATAAACTTCAAAAATGGGGGCTAGAAATTTATGTTCCAATGCTGACTTTGAGGAGGGTGTTTGGTTAAGTTCTTCAAAAAATTAATGATTTTGAAAAATATTTTTGAAAATTTTATCAAGATCTTGAAAATTTTTTAGTGAAGCCAGGTTTTTAGAATTTAAATTGATGACAATGAAAATTTTAGAAGTAATATACTTATAATTAAAACATATATTAAATTCTAAAAGAAAGTTGACTTAAAACGTACTTGGATTCATAGACCGTAAGGAGAGCCCCAATTTAATGTTAACCAAATTGTTGTCGGGAACTATGATTATGCGGAGAGTTGACTTCTTCGTTCACATTAAGTTTGTTATTTAATTCCATAAGAGAGCAAAAAACATGTTCTTGAATATTTAATTCCTAAGAGAAATTTCATAATAGTGAACAAGTAGTTGGAGTCAGACAAGTTGTGCTTTATAACTAAAACAAATATAATCACAAAATGAATATTTTTAAAATGCACATCACAATTTGCACCCCATTTAAACAGAACCATCTTTTGGGTGATTTGACAAATCCACCATCCAATTGCCACGCTTGTTCATATCATATCATATATATATATATATATTCTTGATAACAGATGATACTGAGGTCATTATCTCCTTGATTATATCTACATGTCTAGTCCATTGGAAATATATTATTACGACAAGAGTCTGTATTTCCCACAGAGGACTTGGATGAAATTATGATGCTGTTTCTTTTCAATATAGTGTTTTTACAGCTAATGCATGATCATCGTTTTTCACGAGGTTAGGTGAATCCCTTGTCTTCGAACTCTTCTTGTGAAAATTCCACTCAATAAAGGGCCGTCTTCTTTGTTTTTTTCCCCATATATTTTCAAGTGGTAATTCCACTGAATAAAGGGCTTTTTTAAACTTTTGTAGTGGTAATTCCACTGATTGAAGTCTTGTTTGCTGATTATTAAACGCGAGAATGGTTCTTTGTCTTGTTTGCTGATTATTAAACGCGAGAATGGTTCTTTGTCTTGTTTGCTGATTATTAAACGCGAGAATGGTTCTTTCCTTTTTGTTTAGTTATTTCTTTGTTTTGTTTTTAGTACATAAAAACGTGTTTCATTAAAAGCCTATTATCAATTAACCTAGGTATATATGGCTAGATTGCCCCATTATTGACGCACCGGAGGGGACAAAAAAAATTCGCGATTTGGCTGCCCTGCATCGACTGTCGTGTGTTTGAGAATATGACCAAAGAGTGATGAGCACTTTAATTTCTTTTATGAGGATATAAAAATTTCAATGCTGGGAACAAGGGTAATTTAGGAAGTTCACAAAATTAATGTTTCTCGCATTGTAGTTATGACCATTTCATTATATCTAACTTCATCACATTATTTAATAATCTTCTTCGTACCAACCTTGATGGCTAACATGAGAATCAGCACTAATTTTATTTTTTTTAAATAAATTTGGTTTTGAAACAATTTATTAATTTTTTCATTTGAGTTCGAACTACATCGTATATCTTATAAATAAAGAAGGTTTTCAAATTCTAGTTAATCAGGCTTAAATAGACTCTTTAATAATCGATATTGAATTGAATTGAAATCAATTTCAAACAGTTTGATTCATTTTTTAACTTACTCCAAGTAATGTTCAATTTTTGAGGACAAATTCAAGGAGAACCTAGATTTCCCTATACGTGGGTCTATACAAAAGGCGTAGAGGCCTTTGGATGTATGAAATGTAAGTGGAGACCTTGACTATTTCCTTGCTGCGAGAGTCACGAAGCACTAATAGTTTTATGTCACCATCTAACCAGAAATTTCTGTGGGAAATTAATCGTCCAACACCCAATCTCCAAACACGGCACTATGATACATACATACATACATACATACATATAAACATACGTATGTGTGTATGTATACATATTCATGATAAGACAAGGTTATTTTCAAAAGAAGGTTTGTGTTGACAGATGATATTTGATAAAAGTTGTGTTGAAATGAATAATACGGTTGATAATAAAATTTTGATGTTTCGAACATTTTAACTTATTTGAATATATTTATATAATATAAAAAATAATTAGATAATATGATAATATAGACATGAACAATTATTAGTTTTAAGTATAAATATATATATATATATATATATGAATGTGAGAATATGTATGTGTGTATATATTTATATTGATTTGATTGTTGTTAAAAATGTAGATATTTGCAAGTTGGGAAAAGGAAACTTACTCTTTGTATGATGTCAAATATTTGCTTAGTTGAAGATAAAATTTCTTCAATTTGCATAATTATAACCACGAGCAACGATATGAATAAAAAACTATTGTAGGAAAAAAGAAAAAGCATTGATGAATGGACGTGCATTTTAAGCATCTAGACATTTAATTCTTGTGAAACCCAAGAACACGTTCTTGACTGTTAAATTCCGTTGAGAAATGGCAAATGGCATTGAACAGTACTTGCAGGGAAAGTGTATCACATTTTGTCATTGAAAGTTTTAAGAAACACACGTATAAAACTTTTTAATATTATAAATAATTCAAAGACAAAATTATGAATTCTTAATAAATAAAAGTCTTATAGTATATAATTAATATTTTAATATAAATAATCTTTTCTAATCAAATCATATCAAGTTTCAAGTCTTGTTAATTTGGTAGTCAAATTAAATCTTCTTCAATTATGAAAATATCAATATTTGAAAAGTAAGACAATCTGACGGTCAAAGTAAAGAACTACCGAGTCAAGTAATTTCAACCAATCAAATTGCATCACATCACAGTTAAGCAGGCTGATTCTCCTAATCAATATAAATAAAAGTGATTTTCTCATAATTTAACACACAGAAGTTGAAAATAAGTTTGAAAGCATTCAAGAAATTTAAATTCTCTATACGAAATTTAAGATATTCATAGCGATATTTCTTTAAATTCAACATTTGATTTGTGCGTATAGCATCAAACTACAGAAATTAACGTTTTTCTTACAATCAAATTAGGTTCAAAGAAGATTAAGTCAGCATATTCTTCAATAATGTTGTTGAATTTGTCAAAATTCACAAGTAGAAGGAGAATTAAAGTATTAAAATTAAAGAATTATACTTACAAATTGTATTTGATTAGATTTAAACTATCTTGTACAATTTTTTTATTATTATATAAAAATTTATTCATAAATTTAAATTATTCATGAACAAGTCTCAACATTCATCACATTCTCGCTCCATGATGCCAAGTTTGGTTGAATCATTGTGTATTCCCGAAGTCAAGTGATTCCATCATATCTCTAACAGTGCCTAAAATACTAGTCTCATCAAACTTTGACTGGTAGACTTACTCAAGGTGGAATGTGTGGTGGAGAGTATGATTCATGAGGTACCATCATTCTTATTTAATTCACGTGGAAACAAGGAAGATGGCGGTTTTGCTTGTGATTGGATGACAATTCTCGATTTTGAGATATAAGGAAAAATTGAATAAGTGAAGTTGTCTTGTAGTTGAGAGGGTTTTGTGAGAAAGATTTAATGATTAAGTTTTTATATGAAAATCACAATTTTTGTATGATGTGAAAGACTAATCTGTACAATTTTTTAGTATTATATTATTCGAATAAAATATTAGTACAAGTGCATATATGTTTTAATAAATAGAGGAGATTCTTTTAAGGTTTTATTTTTTTGAAACAAAGATAGCTAAGGGACGCGAAGATGCCTATTGGAGTGGATCCACTATGAAGCTCGCTCTATTTGATGACAAATTTTACATATACTAGTAATCAGAATACACACATTGTGCGAGAAAACAAATAAAATATATTCATTTTCATGAATACACATAATGGTTAGTTCTTGTTCATTTAACAAAATTATGTATATGTGCATGAAATTGAAAGATAAGATCTTATTTGCAGAATAAATGTAATAGAATAATTTTTCTCTAATGTAGTCTAGTTAATGTAATGGAATTATATTAATAAAACAAAATCATTCTTTAATTTTTTTCTGCAGCGGGCAATAATAGGAAACGGTCAAGAAAAACTAATAACTCTTTAATAATTGATATTAAATTGAATTGAATTGGATCTCAAACAATATGAATTTTTTTCAAGTTGGGACAAGTAAAATTAAATTTTGAGGACAAATTTGAGTGAAACTTGTATGTCCTTTTACGTGGACCTACCAAAGAGGCCCATGGGCTTTTTTATCCTTTTTGGTATAAAATGTAGTGATGATTGTTCTTTATATGGTTGGTCTTCAACGGCTCAAGGAGAGGGCCGATGAATGCTGGCATTCAAGTAACAAACAAAAAATGAAGTAATTTTGCTGCCATTAACATAAACGAATTATTGTTGGATTTTTTAAATCACATATAAAAACCTTGAAATGAAAAAATGTGGGGAAAGAAAAGAAATCTTGTAAGCAAAGGGGAAAAAAAAACGAGGACTCAAATTCCAAATCTAGATACAATCTTATTGGGCATATATCAGTTACATAACATAGCCTCCACGCTCAGGAGTATCTCATCACCAAATGTATCAATGCAAAATCAATTACCAAATGAAGACACCTATTACTATTCCAATTATCATTCCACATCCATATCCCATAAGAACAACTAGCCATGTAATTCCATCTAACATGCTATCATCAACTTCATCTCGTGGAGATATGGCAAGTTTAGGCTGCTCTTTGTCCTCCTTACATATCTTTGTCAATGGAAATCCACATAATTCAGAGTTTCCTAAGTATGAACTGTTGTCAAAGGTAGGAAACTGCCCACCCGACGTTGGTATAGGACCAACAAGAGAATTGAAAGAAAGGTTCAACACTGCGAGAAATGTTAACCTTGTCAATTGCCATGGGATTTTCCCTTCCAAGTAATTTGATGACAGGTCCAATGATTCTAGTACGCTGATGTTTCCTAGAGTTTCAGGAATCGGACCTGTGAGACTATTATGGGACAAATTCAAGTAGCGAAGAGAGTTGAGCTCCCCTATGGAAATGGGGATATTTCCATGAAACTTGTTGTTTGAGAAATTAATAGATGTACATGATATCAGAAGTCTCACCAATTGCATTTCAAGATTTTTGACAACAAGAAAAACAACAAAAGCATACTCTTCATAATCTGATTCGTGGCTCAAGCTCTTTGTTCCATTTTCCTTCACATTGATCAAAGCTTTCAAATTCTCCAAATATATTTCTGGCAAATGACCATCAAAATGATTGTTGGATATGTCAAATATTTGTAACTTGGGAAAAGGATACTTAGTCTTTGAAGCTGGTATTGAACCAAAAAACGAGTTGGACCTCAAGATGAGAACTCGAAGCTCCGAAAGGGTTTCCAGCCAAAAGGGAAAAGTGTCTGATATTTCATTATTTCCAATATCAAAAACCTCTAGCTGTGTGCAATTGGCTAGGGATCGGGGTAAGGTTCCTTCTAAGTGATTGCGATTCAAGTAGATAGACTTGAGTGCACAACCATTAGCAAATGCTCTTGGAATGAGGCCACGAAAGTGGTTTGTATTTAAACGAAGCACAATCAATTCTTCACTAAAGCTTCCCAAACACTCTGGAAGTGTGCCACCTAAACTGTTATTTGACAAATCAAGAAATCGAAGGGTACCTGAGTTGCAAATGGATGATGGAATCTCTCCGGTCAACTCATTTGAAGATAGATCCAAAAAAATGAGATTTGAAAGATTTCTTATAGAATTAGGAATCTCTCCCTGAAATGAATTGTTAGATAGAATAAGATATTTTAGATCAGACATCAGATTAACAGACTCAAGTATGTAGCCAGAGAAGAAGTTGCTTTCTAAGTCAAGATATATCAACTTTGATAGTTTGGTAAGATTTTCCGACACGAACCCTCCGAATGAATTGTAAGAAAGATAAAGATATTTAAGGTTGGTTAAATTGCAAAATAATGATTCAGGAATCTTTCCTTGAAATGAATTGTTAGATAAAACAAGAAATTCTAGATCAGGCATCAGACTAACATAATCAAGTATGTAGCCAGAGAAGAAGTTGCTTCCTAAGTAAAGTTCTTTCAACTTCGATAATTTTGTAAGATTTGACGATACGAACCCTTCAAATGAATTGTGAGAGAGATGAAGATATTCAAGTTTGGTCAAATTGCTGAATAATGATTTAGGAATCTTTCCGTGAAATGAATTGTGAGATAGAAAAAGACTTTCTAGAGTAGGTATCAAACTAACATAATCAAGTATGTAGCCAGAGAAAGAGTTGGTTTCTAAGTCAAGTTCTTTCAACTTTGATAGTTTTGTAAGATTTGACGGCACGGACCCTTCAAACAAATTGTAAGAGAGATGAAGATATTCAAGTTTGGTCAAATTGCTGAATAATGATTCATGAATCTTTCCGTGAAATGAATTGTGAGATAGAACAAGATTTTTTAGATCAGGCATCAAACTAACATAATTAAGTATGTAGCCAGAGAAGAAGTTGTTTCCTAAGTGAAGATCTATCAATTTTGATAATTTGGTAAGATTTGCCGACATAGACCCTCCAAACGAATTATGAGAGAGATAAAGATATTCAAGCTTAGTCAAATAGAAGAATAACGACTCAGGTACTGGGCCAGTCAAATTGTTACCTGCCAGATTAAGGTAGATTAAATTCAAACAGTTGGCTATAAAATCTGGAAATCCTGAGTGGAGTTCATTGTATCTAAAGTTGAGGTGCGTCAATGAAGGGAAGCTTGGAATTTCGGACCAGTCAGGAGCCTTCAAGTGATTATCACCGAAATCCAAGTGTTGTGCCTTCTGAAGATTGCCAATTTGAAAAGGAATTTTGCCATGGAGACTGTTGTCGCTGAGGTCCAAGAAAACGAGCCGAGAGAGATTGCCAATACTAGCAGGTATTAATCCACTGAAATGATTTCCACTGATATCGAAACTCGTAAGATTTCGAAACAAAGTGAAATCAAGGTGGTCAATAGTGCCAGATAGATTTGAAGCAGACAAATTAATTTCAGAAACTGAGCCATGGTTGTGGCATCGAATGCCGACCCATGTGCAGAGGTTTGTGAGGTTGTTGAGGGACCATGAGTTGAGAGAAGGAGAAGCAGATAAGCTGTTCTTCCACCTCACTAGAGCCTCTGCTTCTGTTGTTGCAGAGGACAATGCACTCATAGGAAACAAAGTGAGGAGGAGAAAACGAAGAAAGAAAAGGGAAGTCGTCATGTTTGCTTCGAATGAAGATAGAATTTCTTGCATATGCATACGCATATTTATAATCATGACCAACGATATATCAATAATAGACTATTGTAGGAAAAAAAAGAAAATTGATGGATGTATGTACATTTCGAACAGACATTTACTTCCTGTAACCAAATTACACGTTCCTTGACAATTTGCTTCCTTTGAGACATACCGAAGGACATTGGCTAATTCATAGTTATGATTCTTTTTAGAAAAAACTCCTAAGACGTTGTATCTAGAAGATTATAAAGTTTTGTTACTAAAAATTCTAAAGAAGCACTCTTATAGAATTTTTAAATATTCTACATAATAGAGAAATAAAATTATGAAGTCACCCACACAAATATTATAAATAGAGTACTGAGGACGAGAGAACCCCAAATTAACGTCGAGCATATGTCTTTCCGCAGTCTGAGTCCATGGAGGATTGACTTCTTACTTCACGTTACAACTTTCTTATTTGATTTTTATGAAACCAAACAGCACGTTCCTTGACCATTTACTTTGTCACTATCCAAGCAGAAATTTCTTTGGGAAACTGATCATCCTCGCCAACCAATCTCCAAACATGGCACTATCATATGTGCGTAACGTTCGCGGTAAGACACGACTTTCAGGTCAAGTATGTCCTTTACTGTAGCTACATATGATTGGTCTATAAAAGATATAATATTAAATTAAAGCCATATTGGATTATATTCAATAAATTAATTTATTGAAGTTAATTAAATATTCACATAAAAGTTCATGATAAAATATTAATTCAGTATTATTTAACAAAATATTAGATAAGATAACACAAGTATGATAAAATAATCTAAACATGTTAATCTATATTATATACTCATTTTTAAATTATTCTACGTTCTAATGATATTAGTGAATATAATATTAAATTATTATGTAATTAATTTATTATTTAAAATAATTTTTAGGCCTTAATTTTATCATTAAAGTGAACAAGTCTTTAAATGTTCACTAGCATAACTAATAGAATTGGGTTTTATTTTTTTTTTTAAATTCATGTTTAATCCAATTGAACTTTAAAATATTATCAAATCTCGAATTTGAATTGAACAGACTACGTTATGAACGTCTCCGAATATGATATCGTATTGTTCAATCTTGTTAAACCATGGTCCATCAAGTGTTGGGCCATCTTAAGTGGGCTGCAGGAGTGAGATTATTTATGCACAAATTTTAAAAATCACTGAGATTATGTTTGAATGCATTTTATTCTAATTAAAAGATAACTCTTTAAACATAATATCCATTAAAATAATTATTTTTATTTTTTCTTTTATTTTTACTTTTACATTATTCTTAATTTTTCTGCACCAACCATCCTACTAAACAAAATTTTGATACAAACAAGGCTTGAGAATAGTGGCATTAAAGCGGACAAAGACAAAAGCCCAAAACAGCTTTGTGTCCTTAAGTAAAAAACGCATGAATGGCTTATTTTCGAATCATATACCGTAGACAAATAACGTTGGCATGCAGATTTGTCCATTGACAGATTGGTTGCTGCTTTAAGTGTATGATGTGAATTTTTACCTTGAATGAAAGAATTGGTAATCCACTGATGAGAAAATGGTTGAGTGTGAGTTGATTACGGAAGCAATGTGTAGTTTCCAATGAAAATTCTTTTATCTGATAAGTATTGATACTGGAGTATGCACAATTTTATGTGTGCACAAAAACTACATAAAAACTTGAGGTACTTTTGAGGAAAAAAAATAAAAGGGGAAAAAACACAAAAAAAAAAGGAAAACAGAAAAAAAAAAAGAGCAGAAAAATAGTAAAAAAAATTGTATAAAAAAAAAGGATAGAGCAAAAAATAAAGTGTGAGAAAAAATTGGGAAAAAAATTGCATAAAATACAGGGTTAAAAGAAAAGGTATGGAAAAAAAAAAAAGGAAAAGAGGAGAAAAAAAGAGAGAGGGTTGAAAAAAGTGTGGGGTTAACTAATACTTTACTCTGTTATGGCAAGACATCATGCTGGTCAGGTGAAAATCTTGATGATACCAAACTTATGTACGAGTCTTTCGCTAAGAAATTGAAGACAATGTCTGAAATAATTCAAAAGATATCCAAAATTATGGACAAAATAGAAAGTTGATTGAGGAAGGTTGAATAATTCAATGACAATTCTACCTCTTATCATGTGCTTGTTAATAATCTATTATGTTTAAACTGTTTTCAAAGAGGGCACTCAATTAGTATGTGTTCAAATGAAAAAGATGCTTACATTAGTTTCAATCGACTCAGGAAAATTGAGAAAAGTTCGTAAACAAGATTCATAAGTAAATCTACTTCGAAGGGAATTTCTCTAGTGAAGTGATTTTTCTACAGCACTAAATATTCTAATTTTGCCTAATTTCTAAAAAAATGAGGCCAGAAAGATAGTTGAAAGATAATCTTAATAAAGATAAGTTGATCAAATTTGACAAAGACAAAGGCAAAGGTCTAGTAAGTGAATTAATTCCTAATGCTAAGTAGGTTAGGTTAGTGCAAAACCCAAGTTCAAGGGAAATACTAGAATTGATGCCATTCATCCGAAAATTTAATCGTTCAAGGCTTTGAGTTGACCTCAAGAATTTGAAATCTCTATTTGAAGTGAACTAAAAGATAAATCAAGAATTTGTAGGTTGGATAAAAGGTTGATGGAATGAGGTATGTAGTTTGTGAAGAAGTTGTTTATTAAGTGAATATCTTTTTAGCTTCGACAATTTGAAAAATTTTGATGACAAGGAACTTTCAAATAAATTATCAGAGAGATTATGCTATTCAAGCCTGACCAACTTGTTGAATAAGGATTCAGTTATTTGGCAAATGAAATTGTTGATTGACAAGTCGAGGTGGGTAGGACTTAGTGGCTATAAAACCTGAAAATCCTAACTTGAGCTTATTGTTACATACAAAGGAAAGTCTAGCATTTGGACCACTTAAGAGCGTCGAGGTAATTATAACCAAAATTCAAGTGCCGTACCTTTTGAAGATCGTCAAGTTGAAAAGGGATTGTTCCATTGAGACGGTTGCTGTAGAAGCTGACATAGTGGAGATCTGTCAAATTACCAATCTCCGGTGGGAAAGTGTTATTCAACATATTGCTGCTTAGATCCAAGAAAGTATTGAATCTAGAGAGATTGCCACTACTGGGTGGTATCGATCCACTAAAGCTATTTCCATGGATTTTGAAATATGTAAGATTTGGAAATAAGGAGGGATCGAGCTAATCAATACCCCCAGCTATTCAATTTTGAGAGGTGAATATGAAATAATTTGATACATTTTAATGCACCTTACTTTGAAAATAAACGTTGGGCCTTACTACTGCGTGGTTATCTAAGTTGGCCCACCTTCAATGGGGCAGTCAGCCTATGTGTTCACAAATTTACGAGCCCATATTTCCAAGACTAGTGGCCTTAAAGCTGAACCCATTGGGTAATATCATCTAAATAAACTCAAATTTATCATAATATTTTGTTACATATTTTGATTTTTTTTCATTTTAATTTACTTTTACAAACTCTATTGTAACGCGAAATATTTAAAATCTACTACTTATCATATATATTATATTATTGCAGATTGGTATTTGACCAATCTTCATTAACAAAACCAACTCTCATTCTTTGGAATTTAGAGTTTTTTTATCAAAGTCAAAATTTTCAAATGGTTGGATTATTCATAATTGAATTTTTATGATTTGTTTTTGGAATATTTTTATTATTTATGAAATATTGTATCAATTCACGAAATATTTAAAATCTACTGCTTATCATATATACTATATTGTTGTGGATTAGTATTTGACTAATTCTGACTACCAAAGCCTTAATTCTAATTTTTTGGAATTTTGAGTTTTTTTTATTAAAGTGAGTTTTCAATTGGTTCGACTGTTCATAATTGAATTTCACGATTTGTTTATGGAAATTTTTTATTCTTTATGAAATATTGTCTTAATTCACTAATCTGAATATTTAATGGCCTTTGAAGCTAATAATAATGTCTAATAAATATGCGCGTGCGTGCGTGTGTTTAGGGAACAATTAAGAATAACTGTAATTTGTGTAAACAATAACAATCGATACAAATTACGATTTTGAAATTATGAGACTGTTTATTATATTTATATATATATATATATATATTAGTGTAATGAGCTTTTAATTTCTGATTGATTCTTTCAAAGTTTTAATTATTTAAATAATGAAACATTTTATTAATTTAGTCAATGCTATTGTTACAAAACTTTGAAAATATATACTATTTTTCTAAAAAATAATAAAGCGAAATGCTAAAATAGTTGATTTTTTGTTATCTATCTATCAGAATCTAAAAGAAGCATATTTAAAACTATTTAAACATAATTATTCATAATACAAATTATTTATTTGCCAATCCTTCTTGTACAGGTTAGAAACATATTATGTTGCATTTTTATTTTATTTTATTTCATTATTTATTTTCGTCTTATATCATTTTCGTTATCTTTGTGGCCAAATTTTTCCCTAGTATATTCTCTATTATCTATTTACTTGTTGAGATAACCATATATCTTGACTTATACAAATCAAGATTAATTTATCATACATGATGCATTTTGTTCTTTTTCTATAACATCTGTTTTGATCTCTAATCAAGTCCTTCCTGGTAATTCATTAAGGTTTTGTTTGTTTCCAAATTAGGGTGGGGAGAAAATTTTGGATGATTTGAGCAAGGATAAAAATTATGTTTGGTTTGTAAGATTTATGTGGATATGAAAATTAATTTTATATATATTTAATTTGTAACAATGATTAAATGATGTGATACTAGGTAAGTTTATAAGATAAAAAAAATAATTAAGAGTAAAAAATTACAGGAATAAATAAAATGATTAAAAAATAATAATTAATTATAAAAGATAAGAGAGGCGAAATTTGCAACGTGAAATATTGGGTTTATAAGATTTTTAAGTGAAAAGAAATAATGTATATTTTGAAACCAAACATGGCCTAAGATTTGCCTTTGCGGTGAGATGAAAATGAACGAAAACGGTAGCAGTAACACTGAGTGTAACTATGACTGTAAATATGCCTTGAGTCTTGTCAAACAAGACTCCTTCTCGTATAATTTTTTTTTTTTTTAGAAAATCACATATATTACTATTGCATTTTCAAGCCAAATTTACTAGCACAAGAAAGTCAAGTACATAGAACAATATGGCCATGTTTGTTTTCAAATTTTGTAGTTGAAAAACACAAACTCTTTATAAATTTTATTTATTTATTTCTTTTTTCTTTTATACGGTTTTTAAAATAAAAACACGTATAAAAGCATATCAAAATTTAAAAACAAATATAGTCTTATGTTTATGCACTTCTAGAAATATAAGAACAAAGAGATATGAATGAATATCTTTTTCAAGTGGGTCAATCCTTCTGTATTTAACACTGGACTTGCCTTTATTTTTCGCGCGTAAGGGGGCATTGACTTAGTTAAATAAGATTGGCTCAAATTAAGGTCCACTCGTGCGCATGACCACTCCATCTTTTATTCATGTCATCACAAGCTCAAAGAAAAGAAACTCAATAGAAGGTATTATAATATTGATTTTGTTTCGAACAAGTAATGGAGAACTTCTTAAACTACTCTCAAATATGCAACATACAGTGGAGGCTAACTATGAGAGGTTAGGTTAAGCAGAGGGCTCACACGTGATAGAGCGTTGGAGAAAGAAAACATTGGTACACAACAAGTATTTGTCACGATGATGAGATTTTGGATAAATCTTCAAATGGATCACAATAAAAATCTCTCATTAAAATGGATCAAATTTCTCTTTGAATAAAATTTTTTCTTATTTTCTTTGTCTTAGGCCTCTCTCCTAATTGCATTTATGCTTGCGTCAACGAGTGTCTAGAATCTTGATCTGCGTTGAGCTTTTAACACTATATCTAAAATATAATGGTTTGAGTCTTCGAGATAGATTAAAGTGGGTTATGGGCTTATTTTAATAGCAATTGTTTCTTTGATATATGTTTAGTCTTGTATGTTATAAATAATGTCTTAGCTTTTATTTAGATCATTCGATTTAAATATGTAGTACTTGATATCTAACCCATGGTTTCTATAAAAATAAAACTAAAAAATGAGCAAAAATTATGAACACTTTTATGTCGTTTATAATTTTATCAAGATTTAAGTTTGCAAGTTGGGAAAGGAAACTTACTCTTTGTTTGATGTCAAATATTTGCTTAGTTGAAGATAAAATTTCTTCAATTTGCATAATTATAACCATGAGCAACGATATCAATAAAAAACTATCGTAGGAAAAAGAAAAAACATTGATGTTTTAAGCAACTAGACATTTAATTCTTGTGAAACCCAAGAACACGTTCCTTGACTATTAAATTCCGTTGAGAAATGGCAAATGGCATTGAACAGTACTTGCAGGGAAAGTGTATCACATTTTGTCATTAACAGTTGAAGATAGATCCAAGAAATTGAGATTTGAAAGATTTCCTATAGAATAGAATGGAATCTCTCCGATCAACTCATTTAAAGATAGATCCAAAAAAATGAGATTTGAAAGATTTCCTATAGAATAAGGAATCTTTCCTTGAAATGAATTGTAAGATAGAAAAAGACTTTTTAGATCAGGCATCAAACTAACATAATCAAGTATGCAGCCAAAAAAATAGTTGTCATTTAAGCGAAGATCTTTCAACTTAGATAGTTTGGTAAAATTTGCTGACAAGGACCCTCCAAATGAATTAGAATAGAGGTAAAGATATTCAAGCTTAGTCAAATTGAAGAATAACGACTCAGGTATCATGCCAGTCAAATTGTTACCTGCCAGACTAAGGTAGATTAAATTCGAACAGGTGGCTATAAAATCTGGAAATCCTGAGTGGAGTTCATTGTATCTAAAGTCGAGGTGCGTCAATGAAGGGAAGCTTGGAATTTTGGACCAGTCAGGAGCCTTCAAGTAATTATAACCGAAATCCAAGTGTTGTACCTTCTGAAGATTGCCAATTTGAAAAGGAATTTTGCCATGAAGACTGTTGTTGCTGAGGTCCAAGAAAACGAGCCGAGAGAGATTGCCAATACTCGCAGGTATTAATCCACTGAAATGATTTTCACTGATATCGAAACTCGTAAGATTTCGAAACAAGGTGAAATCAAGGTGGTCAATAGTGCCAGATAGATTTGAAGCAGACAAATTAATTTCAGAAACTGAGCCATGGGTGTAGCATCGAATGCCGACCCATGTGCAGAGGTTTGTGAGGTTGTTGAGGGACCATGAGTTGAGAGAAGGAGAAGCAGATAAGCTGTTCTTCCACCTCACTAGAGCCTCCGCTTCTGTTGTTGCAGAGGACAATGCACTCATAGGAAACAAAGTGAGGAGGAGAAAACGAAGAAAGAGAAGGGAAGTCGTCATGTTTGCTTCGAATGAAGATAGAATTTCTTGCATATATGCATATGCATATTTATAATCATGACCAATGATATATCAATAATAGACTATTGTAGGAAAAAGAAGAAAATTGATGGATGGATGTACATTTCGAACAGACATTTACTTCCTGTAACCAAATTACACGTTCCTGGACAATTTGCTTCCTTTGAGACATACCGAAGGACATTGGCTAATTCATAGTTATGATTCTTTTTAGAAAAAACTCCTAAGATGTTGTATCTAGAAGATTATAAAGTTTTGTTACTAAAAATTCTAAAGAAGCACTCTTACAGAATTTTTAAATTTTCTACAAAATAGAGAAATAAAATTATGAAGTCACGCACACAAATATTTATAAATAGAGTACTGAGGGCGAGAGAACCCCAAATTAACGTCGAGCATGTGTCTTTCAGCAGTGTGAGTCCATGGAGGATTGACTTCTTACTTCACGTTACTACTCTCTTATTTAATTTTTATGAAACCAAACAGCACGTTCCTTGACCATTTACTTTGTCACTATCTCAGCAGAAATTTCTTTGGGAAACTGATCATCCTCCCCACCCAATCTCCACACATGGCACTATCATATGTGCGTAACCTTCACTGTAAGAGACGACTTTCAGGTCAGGGACGTCCTTCAATGTAGCTACATATGATTGGTCTATAAAAGATATAATATTAAATTAAAGCCATATTGGATTAAATTCGATAAATTAATTTATTAAAGTTAATTAAATATTTACTTTAAGTCATAAAATTTCATGATAAAATATTAATTCAGTATTATTGAACAAAATGTTAGATAAGATAATGCAAGTATGATAAAATAATCTAAACATGTTAATTTATATTATAAACTCAGTTTTAAATTATTCTATATTCTAATCCATATTAGTAAATATAATATTAAATTATTATGTAATTAATTTACTATTTAAAATAATTTTTAAGCCTCAATTTTATCATTAAAGTGAACAAATCTTAAATGTTAACTTGCATATCTAGATTTTGAGAGTACTTTGATAATCCAAGAATGCACTTTCTTTTCCTAGCACTTTTTTACAGCCTGCGCACGATCAACACTATTAAAAATAATTTCTCTAAAATTGAGAAAACTGGAGCTGAATTTCATAAATATGCATCCACAATTGTCACATCGTCATGCCAAATTTGGGTAATGCAAAATCTTGTTTGTAACTCAAACCATAGTTTTTTATTGCAGAAAGAAAATAAAATTCTCCAAAAATATAAAATGCAAAAAATGATTCAAGTTTGAAGTGAACTTACACATTCTATAGATGTCAAAAAAAATGACTTTCAAATTAAAATGAAACAAGCCCAAATTATTTTTAAAAAATAATAAAGGATGTTAATGAGTCAAGTTCGAGTAATAATTTAAACTTAAATATTACTCGTCTTAATTTTGTAAAATTTAAAATCAAACAAAAATTTAATTTAGCTAATAGAATTGGGTTTTAAAATATTATTTAAATTCAAGTTTAATCTAATTGAACTTTAAAATGTTAACAAATCTAATTGAATTTGAATGGCATGGACTACGTTATGACCGCCTCTGAATATGATATTGTATTGTTCAATCTTGTTAAACCATGGTCCATCAAGTGTTAGGCCATCTTAAGTGGGCTGGAGGAGTGAGATTATTTATGCACAAATTTTTAAATCAAAATCACTGAGACTATGTTTGAATGCATTTTTACTCTAAGTAAAAGATAACTCTTTAAACATAATATCCATTAAAATAATTATTTTTATTTTTTCTTTTATTTTTACATTATTCTTAATTTTTCTGCACCAACGATCCTACTAAACAAAATTTTGATACAAACAAAGCTTGAGAATTTTGGCCTTAAAGCGGACAAAGACAAAAGCCCAAAACAGCTTTGTGTCCTTAAGTAAAAAACGCATGCAATGAATGGCTTATTTTCGAATCATATACCGTAGACAAATAACGTGGGCATGCAGATTTGTCCATTGACAGATTGGTTGCTGCTTTAAGTGTATGATGTGAATTTTTTCCTTGAATGAAAGAATTGGTAATCCACTGATGAGAAAATGGTTGAGTGTGAGTTGATTACGACAGCAATGTGTAGTTTTCAATGAAAATTCTTTTATCTGATAAGTATTGATACTGGAGTATTCACAATTTTATGTGTGCGCAAAAACCAAATAAAAACTTAAGGCACTGGGTTTTTGAGGAAAAGAAAAACAAACAGGGGAAAAAATACAAAAAACATGAAAGCAGAAAAATAGTAAAAAAAATTGTGATAAAAAAGAGGAGAGAGCAAAAAAAAAAAAAAAAACAAAAGTGTGAGAAAAATTTTTTTTAAAAAAAATAGAGGGTTAAAAGAAAAGGTGTGGCAACCAAAAAAAGGGAAAAGGAGGAGAAAAAAAGAGAGAGGGTTGAAAAAATTGTGGGGTTAAGTAATACTTTTACTCTATTATAACTAAATATCATGTAGGTCAGAGTGAAAATCTTGATGATACTAAATATACGTATGAGTCTTTCATTGAGGAATTGAAGTCGATGTTTGAAATAATTCAAAAGATATCCAAAACCATAGATAAAATAGATGGTCGATTGAAGAAGGTTGAATAAGTCAATGATATTTCTACTCTTTTTCTTGTGCTTGTTAATGATTTATTATGCTTAAACTGTTTCCGAAGATGACACTCAATTAGTATGTGTCTAAATAAAAAAGTTAATGTTTACACTGGTTTCAATCGACTTAGGAAAATTGAGAAAAGCTAGTAAACAAGATTTGTAAGTAAATTTATTTCGGAGGGAATTACTCCAGCGAAGTGATTTTTCCACAGCACTAAGTATTCTAATTTGGCCCAATTTCTAAAAAGGTGAGGCGAAATATCACTAAAAAGATAGTTGAAAGATAATCCCAATAAATATAACTTGATCAAATTTGACAAAGACAAAGGCAAAGGTCCGATAAGTGAATTAATTCCTAATGCTAAGTAGGTTAGGTTAGTGCAAAACCCAAGCTCAAGGGGAATACTAGAATTGAAGCCATTCATCCGAAAATTTAATCGTTCAAGGCTCTTGACTTGACATCAAGAATTTGGAATCTGTCCTTGAAGTGAACTGAAAGATATATCAAGAATTTGTATGTTGGATATAAGGCTGATGGAATGAGGCATGTAACCTATGAAGAAGTTGTTTCTTAAGTGAAGATCTTTTAGCTTTGAGAATTTGAAAAATAGCTGGGTGGTCGCCCGCACTTTCCTTGAAATGAATTGCTAGATAAAATAAGAATTTCTAGATCAAGTATCAGATTAACGTAATCAAGCATGTAGTTAGAGAAGAAGTTGCATTCTAAGTGAAGACCTTTCAACTTTGATAAAATAAGAGAATGACCCTCGAAATGAATTGTGAGTGAGATTAAGATATTCAGCTCAATCAAATTGTTGAATAATAATTCAGGTATTTAGCCTGTGAGATTTGTTAATTGACAAATCAAGGTAAGGAAGGTTCAAAGAACTGGCTATAATGTTTGGAAATCCCAAATTGAGCTCATTGTTGCATAAAACTGAAGTGCTTCAACAAAGGATAGCTTGGAATTTTGGACCAGTCAGGAGCCTCCAAATAATTGTAACCGAAATCTAAGTGACGTACCTTCTGAAGATTGCCAGTTTGACAAGGAATTGTTCCATTGAGATCGTTGCAGTAAAAGCTAACATACCAGAGACTTGTTAAACGACCAATCTCTGGTGGGATGTTGCCGCCATTCAACATATTGTCGCTTAGGTCCTAGAAAGTGAGCTTCGAGTGATTGCCAATACTGGCAGGTATCGATCCACTGAATCTATTTCCAATGATGTTGAAATACGTGAGATTTGGAAATAAAGAGAAATCGAGTTGGTCAATACCTCCAGCAAGATTTGAATTAGACAAATTGATTTCAGAAATCGAGCTGCCAGTGTTGCAGCGAATGCCTATCCATCTGCAGAGGTTTGTGAGGTTGTTGAGGGACCTTGAATGGAGAGAAGGAGAAGGAGAAGGAGAAGGAGATAAGCTATTCTTCCACCTTACTAGAGCCTCTGCTTCTGTTGCCGAGGATAGTGCCCTCATGGGGTGCAAAGTCAAGAGAAGAATATCAAGAATAAGCAGGAAATATTTCTGGGAAGTTGTCATCTTTGCTTGTGGCTGAAGTGCAATTAACATGCATGTATATATATATAAGCATGTCTTATGATACCGGTCATAAACGACCGTTGGAAAATTAGGTAAAGTGTAATTAGCTACACGTTTCAGACAAGTAGACATTTTTTTTTTCTAGTGAAACCAAAGACCACGTCGGTTGACTTTGTGCTCAGAAATACCCAAGGTCTTTGCCTAATTCCCAGAAACACTACCACAAATTTTTAAATATCTACTGTTACGTTAAATATTCTTATCGTATCATTTACTACTTTCTCTTCGTTCCAATTACAATTTATATTTATATACTCTTTAAAATTTTATTATTTTATAAATTTTTTAATCTTTCATCATCTTTTGTTTTAATTATTTTTTATAATATAAAATAATATATTTTTCTTATTTTAATTTTAACTCTTTTAATTTTTCGTTTTTCTAATTTTTTTAATTGTGTTTTCTTAAAAAATTTTCTCACTTTTTTTTAATTCTCTTGCTATTTCTTTACTTTATCATTATTATAAATGTTACTTAAGTCTTTGTTTGTTTTAAAATTTTAATATATATATTTTAAGTATTTTTATTTTTAAAATTATATAAAAATAAAAAAAATAAAAAATAATTAAAAATGTGTTTTTAGAAAGTATATAATTATAAAATAAATATAACCCATATCTTTAATATTAGATGACTTTATTTTGTTAATTAAAATATAATAATTTTATAATTTATTAATAAATATAAATATACGTACAATATGTAAATTTTATTAGTTATTAATTATTACAAAAAATTTAAAATATAAATATATATAGAGTAAGTAAATTTCATTAATTATAAATTATTACAAAAAATTTACAGCAGCCCACGCCAACGCCATCTTAGACTCATTCAAATATGACGGCCGGGTGGGCCCCATATTGCTCGTGGGGTGCGTACGTGAAGTGTTGACTATTTTGTCCACGTTACAGACTTTTGTGTTCAATTTCTATGAAACCAAACGGGGAGTGTTGACTATGTTGCCCATATTACAGACTTTTGTGTTCAATTTCAATGAGACCAAACAAATGTTTGTTGTCAATTTAATTCCCGCGAGAAACGCCGAAGGACAGGTGATTCTTTATTTTATTACCCGCCACAGTAGAAATTTCTGTGGGAAATTGACCAACCTCCATTTATTATCCAAACATGGTACTGTCAAATATATAAATTCATGATAAGAGATGATTTTCTGGTCCCTGCACCTAGCTATATATGACTAGTGTATGAAAAATACCATTTTACATTAAATCTTAGCATATATATATATATATATATGTATATATACATTCATACATACACACACTAATAAAAAAGTAACACATTCTATGGATGAGTAAATTAATAATTTTTATATTATAATCATAAAAAAATATTAAATTTTAAAATATAAAGAACATTTAAAGTAAGAAAAAGGAAGAGAAAAAAGATTGAGAAAAAATAGATAAAATAATTAATTAAAATAAAAGAGAAAAATAAAAGGATAGAAAATAAAAAAATTAAAATTAATGATAGACATTAATTTTGTTAGGAGCAATCAAAAGTATAGATTTGGACTTAAAGCATAAAAAATGATTAAAATAAGAAAAAAGAAAGACATAAAATATTAAAATGGAAAATTTTTGATAGAAAAAAAATAAAAATTAAAACATTAAAAGTGTAGATAAAAAATCTGGAAAAATAAAAAATAATTAAACATAATTTTATGATTTCATATCTTATAATTAAAAAATCTTACTATTGGTATATAGTATAGAAAAGTAATAATGATGTATTCATAATCATATTTGAAGGTGTAAGGGTAATGGTGTAAACCTTTATACTCGAGCCAGTGTTGTAAATTTACAATGCAAAACCAAATTAAACCTAAACTCTTAATAATACTGTGTAAACTAGTAAAATTATCATGCCGCGCAAATTTATTTGTAAATTATAAATTATTATATTTTAAGTAATATAAATAAATTTATTTAAAAATTGAAAGTATGAAAAAATGTTTACAATAAAAAATAAAAAAAAAACATCAAAAGAATTTGAAATGAAAGGAAATTCCCGATGTATAAATATATATATATATATATATATAGTGTGTGTGTGTGTGTGTGTTCTGCATGGAGGACTCAGATATGTCCACAAAATTATGATGCTATGTATATTCGATATACGATTTTGCAATGTACCCGTGATTATCGTTATTCACAAGTTCTCTACAATTATGTCAATTGAAGTTGGAATCTAGCGTGATCTATGTGGCCAGCACTCACAGTGTCGTTTCTAATAATTATATCAAGATCTAAATTTGGAGGCATGGGTTTTCGACAGCTAATGCCTCCCGTATCTTATTTGCAACGTGGCATTGTACTTGATTTCATGCATGTACCGATATCTGAGTGACAAACACAGGCCATAATTTTGGATTCCGGACCTCATTCGAAATTCATCGTACCATTTAGTTTTAAAAAAAATAATGAGCAGACTTTGAATTGAACTTCCCATTCCATATTACATACAAAGGACTAATCAAATTTAAGTTCTGAGAGTTGAATATCAGATAATTTGGTACATGTTTTGTGTAACTTACTCAGAAAATCAACGTTGGGCCTGGCTACTGCGTGGTAATCATTATGGGCCACCTTCAATGTGGGGCGTTGGCCTACTTTTGCACAAATTTTGGGGCCCAAATTTCTCAAGACTAGTGGCCTTAAAGTTGAACAAGACAAAGTTCACACACTAAATCCATTGGGTAATGTCGTCTAATTAAACTCAACTTTGTTAAAACATTTTATGATGTATTTCTTATTTTTTCATTTGAATATGATTTTATAAACTCTATTTTAACACAAAATATTTAAAGTGCCCTGCTTATCATACACCATATATTATAGCAGATTGGTCGTTGACCAATTTTGACTGACAAAACCTTAATATTTACTTATCGACTTGGCCTAATTTTTCACTAATGCATTTTTTATTATCTCTTTGTTCGTTGAGATTACCTTATATTAACTTATGCAGATCAAGATCAATACATTATATATAAATTTTTATTTTTTCTTTCTATATCAACTTTGTTTTGATCTTTGATCCTTGTTTCCTAATTAATTTTTATTTTAGTGTGTTTACTTTTAATTTATCGTATTTTTAAAATTTTTATTTCGTAATACTAAATGTGTGAGTCATAACTTTGTTTAATTCAAAAATATCTAATGTATTCTTTTATATTCACTTTAAACTCCTTTTTAATTCATTTACTTTCATATTTGTATTTTCTTATATTTTCTCTTGGATGCTATTACATTTTTCAATCAACCAATTTTTTTTCATATGTACTCGTTAATTTGTTTCATTAAAGTTACTACATAACGGGTTTCATTAAGTTTGTAAAATGTCATATTAATCTATTTAATAAATAAGATTAATTTCTTAAAATCAATATGTCATTTTGAAGAAAGACTTGCAAGCAACATTCTTCACACTCTGATTCCAGTGTTTGGGCCAAAGCCCATATGCCCATCGGCCCAAAACTATCCCAACTCTCATTTCCATGTTGCCCGTTGCACAGCGAGAGAGACACACAGAAGGAAACACGCATGTAATTACAGCATTCTATGGCACAAAGCATGAAGTAAGAAAGGGATTCACTCACGCACTACACACAACGGTGGATTCATCGATCGATGAAGGGAAGTTCTTCACAGGCTTTGTGTCTTCTGGCTCTTCTCTAATGATGCACTATAACCAATGCTCCAATTATAAATTGTTATCACCACTTTTAATATGTGTCTAAAGAGCTAAAAGGGCCAGATTCGTGCTGCCTATCAGTGCTGTTTTTTTGTTCCCCCATTGCTTTCCCCCACCAAAGGGCTTTCTAACGTGGGGAATCAAGTGTCTTGCAGGGTGTTTGGCTATAAGATGTTTTTAAAAATTATAAATTCATAGATCATATTTTAAAAATGAGCTAATAAAGTGTTTAGTAAAGTCATCTTATAAGATTTTGTTAAATTTTATAATTGTAATTAATTATAATTTTTTTAGTATATTAATGACAAAAATATATTATATATTACTAATATAATGTAATTAAAGATATTTATATTATTTTTAATATATACAATGAAGTAATTAATAGAATGTTTGAAAATAAATTAAAAAAATTCAACTTATTTTCAAGAAACTTATAAACTCCTTCCTCTTATAATTTACAAAATATTTTTAAGAATCTTATAAGTTTCGAAACATCTTAAAAGATGTTTAGAAAAATTTATAAGCTCTCTCAAACACCTTCTTAGTCAAATCCACATGCCTATATAGCCCTTTTGTTTTTTTTGTTTTTTCCCATTTCTCTCACCTGGCTAAAAAATATACATGATGGTAATTGATTAAGATATTGCCTAAGTGGTGAGAAGAAAATGTACATAAAACTGCAGCAGCAAGAGTGAGTGTATGTTGTAGGGGGATTAACACTAGAATGCTAGTAGAAAAATAAGAATGAAGCAGTGGTTTGAATCATGCAGAAAGCACTATTCTTAAAAAATTATTTTGTCAATTCAAAATATTCCTGTAGAATTAAACAAGCCTTTCTTCCAACAAATTTATTTATTAGGAAGGTTAGGAATCAGCAATCTTTGTGGACTAAAACAAGGTGGGAGGCAATGGCTGTATAAAGGAAATTGCAAGAGAGACATGCATGTAATGTATAGGAAAGCGTGAAAAAGAGTGCAATTGAATCGAATAAAAGGTTGTGACGACTACAGCCATGTCCCGTTGCACAAGCTTTAAGCCATGTTCGGTTGCAGAAAAAAAGGTGTGTCTAGAAACAGGGCTTGTTTGGATTTGGGTGTTTCTAAGAGGGGGCGTGTTTGTCTAAGAGGCAATGTTTTCGGAAGGGCAAGTTCAACTGGCTAAGATAAGAAAAGAAATTGTGCTAGAAAAAAATAAATAAGCAAAAGTCCAAAATTAATAAATAAATAAGTAAAGGGTCAAAGATATGTAAAATTTGACATTTGGACAGCCTATTCTTGCACTTGAAGGGGGCATTGGCCCAAGTTAAGGCTTTATCCCCACAAATCCACTTCTTTAGCTTATTTTTATCACAAGTCCAAACGACATGTAAATCGACATAGACGTAGAGAAGTTGTGGCTTGGTTCGGTTATAAAGAAACTTTTTGAAATACCCAATGTTCACAACATATGAATGATTTGAGTTGTTTCAAACCGGTAATGTCCTTGGGTAAACAAGCATCCCTCTTTACCCTTTTTTTTTTTTTTTTTTTTTTTTGGAACGGGTGAAAATTGTATCAAGTCACCAATCTTGGTGGGATGGAGTCCCTAAACAAATTATAGCTCGGGTCCAAGAAAGTGAGCATTGAGAGATTGCCAATACTGGCTTGTATCGATCCCTTGAACCTTGTGAGGTTTGGAAATGAGGTAAAATCAAGCAGTTCAACAGTGCCAGAAAGATTTAAATTAGATAAACTAATTTGGGAAACCGAGTTGCCTAAATTGCAGCGAACCCCTCTCCAAGACAAAAGGTTGTTGCCGAGGAAGCATGATGCTCTCAATGCGAACAAAGTGAGGTGGAGAATACTAATTAAGAAAGAAAAGGAAAGATCTGTGGGAATAACGCGACCTAACTTTACTTCTGATACGACTGTTACAATATTTACACCACTTTTGCTTTTGAGCTTTGTGATGCGTTCTTCGTGTCTGGTCCCTATGCGTTTGAAGAATTCCTTTCTTTTCTGGTATTCTTTGCACGTTCAAAAGAGATGGAATATTGGAGGACTGGCCATGCTTTTTCGCAGTGCTAGTGGGAAGAAAAGTCTCCAAAGAATCCATGAAATTGAGAGTATTCATTAATGTCTTCTGTTGTTTTAGTGGCAACGTGTTGTTAAACCTCGTTTCTTGAATTTGCCAGTAACTTGCGTGGTAAAATGCTGACGTTTTTGCCCTTTACAAACTTTCATTTTCAGACAAAAAAAAAAGAAAAAGAAAGAAGACAATGATTGAACTTCACGTTCACCACAAACACATATGGTTGCAATGTTGCCCACTCATAAATATTTAAAACGCAACTTCAATAAAAAATTTCCTTTTTATATAATAATATTGTTAAAAATAACACATATTTCAAAAATGAAATAATAAAATTGGAAGAAGAAAATATATATAAAAATCAAAATTAATAGATGAGTGTTAAAAGAAAATATAATAAATAAAAGTTGGCAGAGAAAAGTGAAAATTGTGAAAAAAATAAATAATAGAATTTAAATAAATATGAAGTGCATTTTAGATATTAAATTTTGAGACCAAAAACGACTACTTTATGTATGCCACCCATTCCATACAGTGAGAGATATGTCGAAAGGAGCATTCAAATTTACTTAGCTGTGAAAGCATTTATTACATTCTCATATATCCCTTTTATAAAAAAAGAGGTGGCGGAATCATAGCGTGCTACTCGAGCGAGTGATGCACTTACAATTGAAATTTGCAGTGTCATAGGTTCGTCAATAATTTTGTCATATATAAAATACTCGTACATATGTTGGACATGATTGATAGGGCAAATTTAGGGTATAGACATCTATGAGCATTAATGGATATAAATATAACCTACCTCCATACTATTTATTAATTCATGGGTATCTAAGTTGGATATTATATTTTACTTAGATTCGTATAATATTTTATGAATATAGGTAGAATAGGTGGAATCATTGGCAGTCCACTTCACAACAAAATAAGTGCAATAAATTCTACCTCTACCGTTAGCTTGTATTTCTTGTGCTGTGGGATTTTCTGTCCTCAATGATCCACCTGAAACTAATTTAGACCACACTTTTTCTACTGCAACACAGACTCTTCAACCATCACATCTCCACCATGCATCAAATTTTTTGATAAAAGCACGACCAAGACGCACACTCAAGAACATTACAAAATGTCATCTTATGATGTAGAATACCATTGAATAATCCTGTTTTCCTAGGACTAGGACTAGGACTCGGTTGCTCCTGTCCCAGCAGGTTTATTTACACACTCAATTCCAATTGAAATTTGTTAAAGGAACAAATTAAAGGATAAGCAAAAATTAGGAAAGCAGATGGGATTCTCAATTCTAATAAGAGGCAGTCACCAAGATGACTTCTCACCTTCTGTGAGTAACATACAAATACTGCAGGTCAATCATAGAGTTGAGAAAGAATTAATGATTGTAATGATTGATTTAGCTTATAACAAAGCACGCAGACATAAATTGTCTATAAAAGAAAAAAATTATGAAAACTAGTAATAAAAAAAAAAAAAATAATACAACTTCGTTCTTGTTACGTCGAAGAGAGAGAAGTACATGTGTAAATCTACCTAGAGTAATTATGTATGAGCCAAACTGCAGGAGATGACTTTATTATTAATAAACTGGAGAGAGATACATATATAAATTTACATGTAATCACGGAAGGAATAAACTCTCAACATGTAATATGATTAACCAAACTCCCTTTTTGTCCACCAAATAAGATTACCATTGTCAAGCTGTCACCCACCACGTAATCCTCAGTAAAGTCTTGCTAATGGCATGGAGCCAATTTATCTAATGTTGTCAGACGATAAAGTCAGTGAAAATATTCTATAAATTTGTAAAGTGCACGTACTCTACATATGAATTATTGATATTTATCAAAAAATTAATTCGAAATATATTTTTATTTATAGGTTATAAGCTTGTCGAAAAAGATAAAAGTGTCGAAATATATAAATAATAAAAAAATTTAGATACAAAATACAACTATCATTCAGTCCACTTTATCAACAATATTATATATAATCACAATTAAATTCACACTAAACGAAGAAAATATTATAGTAATACTATTCACACTGTTGCGAAGTCTTTGCACATTCAATATGTGTGTGTGTGTGTGTGTGGTAAGATGTAACATAATAATTCAAAGCAAACGTGGAAGGGCGGAAACCTCGATTTCATGGCCATTGAAAGGCAAACTGCATTTTTTCCCCTTTAATTATAGGCAGACGGCATTTTTAACTTTAATTATTGGTAATGCCAAAAAGGGACGTTATGTATTAAATTTTTGACAATTTCAAGAAAAAAAAATTCTAATCAATCATGTTAGCATTATTGACTAAATGTTAGTATATTATCTACAGTGTAAAAATACTCGAAGAATACTCACTCAACACAGATTCTAGTCTAATTCAAACACACTGTTAAGACTTCAAATGAAGTTGAATCTATTGGAACATTATTGTTGAAGATGTCCTCAAACTTTGAAAAGTAACTAGGTAAGGTCCGAGGCCAAATTTTCCAACATGTTGGCCTTCACTCTAAATTTGAACCTTCACACTGTGTTGGTCATTGCCCTTGGTCCAAAATTTGCCAACATGTTGCACGCATTGAGGCTGTTAGAGTCTTGTTGATTATGACATGCACAATAAATTTCAAAATTTTTTAAGTGACTGTTAAAAGGGTATGGATTTTTGAAAGAGTAAGTATAAGTAGAATAATTGAAAGAGTTCTTCGATCCACACTATTTTAATCATGTCTACAAATAGAAGAAGGTCTATTACGAACTATAGCAAGCACCCATGCTCCTATTAAGAACTATTAGTGACATTCTTAGTGTAACATGACTACAATCGAGGCAGAGTAGATAAGACTTTGTTAGTTAAAGGGAGAGATTGTTAGCATTATTGGCTAAGTGTTGATATATTATTTACAACATGGAAATACTTAAAGAATTTTAATTTGACAAGAATTCTAACCTAATCCAAACACATGGTTATGGCTTCCAAGGAAGTTGAATCTATTAGGACGTTGCTCTTAGAAAAGTTCTTAAACTCTAAAAAATAAGTGGATAAGGTCTAAGTAGAGTTCAAACTTATTTAATTCTGATATCTCGAATAGTTGATGATAGTCTCGCTACAAGAGAATGGAAGTGGACTAAACAAATACTGTAAACAAGAAGTTGATGTTATCTGAAAACCACAATTGAAAAGTTCAGATAAACTTAGAGAAGGCGTAGACAAAAATGGATGAGAGTTTAGCACTATCGTGACAAGTTGTTGACAATAGACTCCAACCAATAGAGAAGATCTCGCCTAAAGTTTAGGAAGCTGGTTTAGCGCAAGAAGGAAGCCAAGTTGCAATAAAACTACTTGAAAACAATCTATAAAAAGGAAAATCGTTGAAACACATAGAGCGAGCATTGATAACAACCTAGAAAGTTAAGAGAGCTAAGTGTACTAAAGTTCTGCTTTGCTCAGCCAAGTAATTTAATGTGTTTAAGAGAATAAAGAGAATTGGAAAACAAAATCTTTAGAAATAGTAGAAATTAGGATAGACATTGTTAGATTATATCGAGACACTATTTTGTCAATCAATTAGGGACCTTGGAATTAAAGTAACATAGCCAATGAGAGATTCTGTTATGCATTTCTTCACTAATATTGCTAAGTGGCATATTTTTATTGGACCAAGCGCCGTAAGCATCGAAATGAGTATTCTAAATTACGTTACTAATTTCACGTCTCATATATATTTTTTTATTGCGTCGTGTGTACGTATTTCGAAGACACTTAAACAACTCACACTGTCGCCAGTCCCAAGAAGTTGGATTTCGCAGCAAGCGAAATTGGGGATTCCGGGTGACTTAGTAGCAACCGACAAATGATGTGGTTTCCCAAGCATATACTATAAAAATTAAAAATTGAAAAATTAATATTTTATAAATATATGAAAATATGTTCGAAATATATTTTCTAAAATATTAACTAAAAGTATGAAAATATATCTTTTAATCTCTAAAAATATTTTCTGAATCATGAAATATAAAATGTAAATTGAAAAATTAATTTATCATGAAATACACTAAAAAAGATTGGTAATCTCTAAAGATTATATAAAATTTGACATTAATATGTTATCCACATATTTTGACATTATGTTTCTTCGAATCGAGAATGAAAGCCAAATAAATCTAGCTTGATGGACATATCATACATTAGTCGCCAAAATGGGCAAATTGCAAATTCGTCAAAAAATTAAAATTTCTAAAATGCTATACTTTTTGGAATAATAATTTTTAAATTTATATTTTTGGATATATATTTAAAAATGTTTTGTTGTGTTTTTTAAAATATATTTTGAAGACATAATACATCTGTAAATTTTTTATATTATCAGAAAACAAAAATTTGTATTTTACATTTTATGTTTTACAATTTAGAAAATATATAATTCATTTTTAATTTAGATTTTATGCTTTTCGCATATCATACTTATATATCATTTTCTTTTAGATATAAAATTAAAACTTTAAAAATTTATATTATATATATTTAAATTCCTCTCATGATCATTTTTATAAAAAATAATAATGTATTATGTAATTTAACTTGTTAATTTTGAAATAGAAGACAATTTTCCATAATTTTGATTCTTTAAAAATTAATAAAATTTTGAAAGTTTTATTCAAATTTTAAATAATTCGTTTTAAATTTATATATCTAAATATACATAATTTTACATATAATTTGAATCATGATCTCTGCTATTTATAGTCGTAGATTCATTAAGTATTTTTTTTTTTAATTGTGAGCATCTAATTTTGTATTGTCATTAATTTAAATTAATATATAGCTCTCATATGAAATATTTTATTCATCATATTATATATAGTTAAAAAGAGGTTGAAATCTTTAGATTTATACGAAATTAATTTGATTTTAAAATTTAAAATATTTAAAAACTCATACTAAAAAAGAAGAGAAAGAAAAATTTTGACTATTAAAAAGTCAGTATTACATTTTTAATATATAATATTAAATATAATCAAATGATAACCTTTTACTCATATTCCTTTATACAATAATAATTTTGGTCATATTTAACAAATAAAAAATAGAAAGATACGATCCTTCTCATTGACTTGACTTACAAGTCAAACCAAAGTTTGTAAGATTTTTAAACGTTGATTAACAGTGATTAATTTGGAACCACACATAATCATTTTATCTTTTTTGATTTTGTAAATCGATGTTTGCTGCGGAGGCCTGAGAGCCTATATACGATCTTGCCAGTTTATGCCGGTTCAGCTGTGACTCCATAGTCTGCTCTTTATGTGGCCTCTCCCTATGATGTCGGGGACGGCCAGCGTGGGAGAGATATGTCACGAGGGCGTAATGGGGGGCTACACAGAGGATGGCACCGTTGACCGCAAAGGTAACCCGATCCTCCGGTCAACCACCGGCAGATGGAAGGCTTGCTTCTTCATCGTTGGTAAGCATAAATGAGCTTCTGCATATCACTACTGAAACTGAGCCTCAGTGGCGTATGTGGTTTGTTTTTTCAGTGTATGAGGTCTTTGAGAGGATGGCGTACTTTGGGATCGCAGCAAACCTGGTGATATACCTGACGGAGATGCTCCACAAAGGGACAGTGACATCCTCTAACGATGTCACCAACTGGATTGGTACTGTCTGGTTGACACCCCTTTTGGGGGCTTATGTTGCAGACGCTTATCTTGGTCGATACTGGACTTTCTTGATTGCGTCAGCTATTTACCTCTCAGT
Organism: Avicennia marina; assembly: GCA_019155195.1. Lineage (NCBI taxonomy): Eukaryota > Viridiplantae > Streptophyta > Magnoliopsida > Lamiales > Acanthaceae > Avicennia > Avicennia marina. Next base: position 1,066,960 of record CM032783.1, on the reverse strand, counting down.
AATTACCACGCCTTAATTTCTTGTCATTCTTGAATGCCATCAGTAGTTTATCTCATCTGCAGATATAGTCTATCTACATCATTTATTTCCTTTTGCTTGGCAATAGGGAATGTGCTTATTGACACTATCAGTTTCACTGCCAGCCTTGAGGCCCCCATCTTGTGGGCAGGGAGTTAAGGAACAAGGCTGTGACAAAAGGGCCTCAGCCCTGCAAGTTGCTATCTTCTATTGTGCATTGTACATAATTGCAATAGGAAACGGTGGAACCAAGGCTAACATCTCCACCATGGGAGCTGACCAATTTGACAATTATGAGCCCAGAGAGAAGCTCCAGAAGCTCTCCTTCTTCAACTGGTGGGTGTTCAGCGTCTTCCTCGGCACCCTTTTCTCCCACACTTTCCTTGTCTACATTCAAGACAACGTGGGCTGGTCACTTGGCTACGGCATCCCTACACTAGGCCTTGCTGTATCAATTGTGATCATCATCGTTGGCACTCCGCGTTACAGGCATAAGCCCCCATTAGGGAGCCCTTTGACTCGGATGGTCAAGGTGTTGGTGGCTTCAGTGAGGAAGTGGAGGGTCGCGGTCCCAGCAGACCCTACCGAACTTCATGAGCTAAGATCGGAACATTACTCAAATTCTGGCCAGACTAGACTTGATCACTCCACTTCTCTCAGGTCAATGATCTCATATGTAACCCTATATTATCTACCGACGTTCTCCCAGCCTTTCTATTAACTTCTTGTCATGATCTCTTGTAGCTTTCTTGACAAAGCAGCCGTGAAAACTGGTCCCAATTCGCCTTGGATGCTGTGTCCTGTGACTCAAGTGGAACAAACCAAGCAAATGATGAAAATGATCCCCATACTAGTAGCCACATTCATACCCAGCACCCTGCTGGCACAGACACAGACACTTTTTGTCAAGCAGGGCACCACTCTGGCACGGGGCGTCGGTCCCCATTTCAGGATCCCACCGGCATCCCTGGCGGTGTTCTTCACCGCCTCCATGCTGATCAGCATCGTGATCTATGACCGACTCCTCGTCCCTTTCGTCAGTAAACGCACCAAGAACCCCCGGGGGATCACCTTGCTCCAGAGGATGGGCGTTGGCCTTGTGCTGCACGTTGTCACAATGATCATTGCTTGTTTGGCAGAGAGAAAGCGGCTCCAAGTCGCAAGAGAAACCGGGGTGTTCGAGAAAGGGCAGACGGTTCCTCTGTCCATCTTCATCCTTCTCCCTCAGTTTGCTCTGATGGGAGTTGCTGACACCTTTCTGGAGGTGGCGAAGACGGAGTTCTTCTACGATCAAGCGCCCGAAGGTATGAAGAGCCTTGGAGCTGCCTATTTCACTACCAGCCTGGGCGTTGGCTATTTCTTGAGCAGTTTCCTGCTGTCGACCGTGGCTGATGTTACCAAGAAAAACAGCGGAGGCTGGATTCTGGACAATCTGAATGTCTCCCGTTTGGACAATTACTATGCATTTTATGCGGTTCTGAGCTTGCTGAACCTTGTTTTCTTTCTGGTTGTTTCCAGAATGTTTGTTTACAACAAAGATGCAAGTCAAAAAGAAGTGGAGTCGCAGGCAGAAGCAGAGGATTCGCAGAATCAGTGTGCAGATTATGATTGATGCAAATTAGAAACTGCTCCATTGAAAGTAATCTCAAGTTACCTGTAAGACACTGCCAAATTGATGAAGAATTTCTGACAGAGGTTTGCAATGAGAGAGATCTAGTTTCTACACGAAGGGAAAAGACTTGCATAAAGAGATAAAGAGACTTGAGGAGGTAAGAGGAATGTGCGAGATGTCTCCTTTTGCTTGAGGATATGAGGTTTTTGTAGTGTATGAACTTGAATTCTGTTGAGGTAAGGAGGGACGCTAAGTCACGGGCTCCAATCCATCGCTTAAAATTTAGTGCATTAGGAGGTAGGTTGACCTAAGGTGACTTAGAATGGGACAGGAGTCACAATTTCTCCTACCTTAATCGCGTGTAGTTTCGATATTGGCACACCACAAACCCACATGTATATATGTGGAACTTACCTACTGAGTTGGGCAAATGGGGTCGTACATCTATGAGCCCCTCTTTCAGATCATTCAGGAATCTCTACTGGGCATTAACAAATGGGAACTACTTTAATATCAGAAATGTTACGGGTTCTAATTCATTTCTAGAAAATTGATTTTAAAGAGAAAATTAGCCTACTTTATAAGTTGGTCTGTAAACTCTTCTGTGGTCGATTTGAAACGGAAGTCACACTTAAGTCAACGACCATTGCATAAAATGATATTACATATTATCAATGACGGAAAATATTTGGAAGATGAACCTGGCATTTAAGCTACCCGGAAGAAATGAATGCCGCACAGAAGTATAGCTACCATCAGAACACATATTAATCATTAAGCTTGGCAGCGTTGCTGCTGGTATAAGGAAAAAATTCATCACCGTATCATATGCAATTACTTTCCAACATTGCTTCCATAGGCTCAACTTTTATCCCAAAATGATAATATTTGTTTAGATTTTTTGTAAAATGTCCATATTAATGGCACTACAAATCAAAAATATGAGTTGGATTTTGTGGCTTTTTCGGATGCACATACATACATACATACATACATACATACATATATATATATATATATTTTTTTTTTTTGTTGAATCTAAACTTTAGTTGTTTCCATGATTGGATTAAAACTTGTTTGACTAAAAAGGGAGAGTTAGTAAAATAATTTGAGAACATATATATTAAGAGATTGTGCAGTGCATATCACTCTTCTATATAATTTCCTTTTAAACATAAATCAAAAATTTTATCACTTGTTTCATATCCTTTGAAATTTCTTTATGTTCATTTTTATAAAAAATAAATAAATGATGCATTATTTTAATTTAACATGCTAGGTAATATACTAAAATTTTAACATAACTTTGACTTTTAAGAAATTAATTCAATTTTATAAAGCTTGCCACTAATAATTTTTTATTATGGAAACAATGCCTACACCAAATTTAGTAATAATTAGACTTCTAGATCTAAAGAGAAGAAAATGAAAATTCTTTAATATATTAAAAGTCACAATTACCTTTTTAATATATTATATTAAATATAATCAAATTGCAACAATGCCTACACCAAATTTAAATCAAATATTTGCTAAATATTTATTTTAAATCGTTTTAAACAATAAAAAAACTTTTCTTAATCTCCACTGATTTGCATAATTCATTGATTAATTTTTTGTTATTATAAGCTTATATTTTTGTACAGTGATTAATTTAAATAGTTATAAAATTATCTAAAATCCTTCATATATTATATTTGATATATGGCTAGAAGATCTCGAGATTCACCTTTATCTTAAAATAATTTTATTTGAAAATTTTAAAATTATATTGAATAAATGAAAAAGAAAAATTTCAATGTGAAAAGTCATCACTACATTTTCAATATATAATATTAAATATCACCAAATTGTAATAGTACCCTGCATCTAATTTAAATTTAATACTTACAAAATATTAATCCCAAATAATTTTATAAAGTAAACAACTTGTCTAGGCAAAAAGTAAGAGTTCGTGAACTAATTTGAGAATCGAGAAGGGTTTTCGTAATACATATCATACTTAAATATCATTTTTTAAATATAAAATTAAAAATTTTGTAATTTTTATTATATAATTATACTAAAATACCTTTCATCATCATTTTTATCCAAAAATAAAAAATGTATTATTTTTATTTGACTTGCTGACATTATAATATACTATAATTTTACCCTAATTTTGAAAATTTAATAAAATAATTCAATTTTAGAAATTTTTATTTAAAATTTATTTAATCATTCATATAAGTTTATATATCTAAATAAACATAACTTGAATATACAAATCACTATTACCCTTTTAGTATATACTTAAATATGCTCAAACTTTGTTAACTCATTACACCTAATTTTAATTGATTACTTACTAATTATTCACTCTGAATAATGTATACAGTGAAAACTTATCTAGGAAAATGTGAAATTTAGTAAAATAATTTGAGAATATACAATTTTTTTTTGTTTAGATCATACATATATATTATTTTTCTTTAGATATAAAATTAAAAGTTTGACAATTCGCATTATATGTATATATTGAAATTCCTTTTACAATCATTTTTATACGAAGTAAATAATGCATTGTCTTAATTTAACTCAATAACTTTGAAATATACAAAAATTTTACCATAATTTTTATTTTTTAAAATTAATCTAAGTTTAGAAGTTTTATTTAGATTTAATTTAATTCATCATATAAGTTTAAGTATCTAGACATGCATAATTTTACATGTAATATTAATCATGCCTTAATCTTCTCTAATTCATATTTACAAATTTATTTATTAATTATTTTGTTATAAGTTTATAATTTTGTATAGTGATTAATGTGAATAATTATAAAAATTTCATGTGAAATCTTATATATATATCATATGATAGACGATTACAAAGATTTCAAAATTTAATTTACATGACATTAATTTTATTTGAAGATTCTCATTTTTGTCCTCCATTTGAAAGCATAAAAATTCAAAAAGTTACACTAAAAGCGAAAGAAAAATTTTGAATTAAAAAGTCACCTTTACACTTTTAATATATAATATTAAATATAATCAAATTACACTAATACCCTTTATTCTTATTTTTTATGTGCAATAATAATTATGGCCACACCTAACAAATCAAAAATTGGAAGAACAATTATTGCAATTGTACATACATAGATAGATAGATTTATATGTTATATGATTCAAAAAGTCTTGAAATATACTTTTATATGATATTCTTCTCATTCAAGTTACTTTTACATTTTTATTATATTTAAAATAATCAAATTGTAATAATGCCTTTAGTGTTGTCGTTTTTACGATCATAATTAAGTTCATGCCTGACTAATCAAAAATTACGGGAAAACATCATTCCAATTGTACTTTTATGCATAGATTGATAGATACCATAGGATAGATGTTTAGAAAAATCTTGAAATATACTTTTATGTGAAGTTAGTTTCATGTGAAAATTTGCAATTACACCTTATATTCTTGCTTTTTTATAATTTGGGTTATGCCTGAAAAATAAAAATTACAAGAAATCATTATTGCAACTTTAATTTTATACATGGATAGATAATTATCATATGATATATGATTAGAAAAATCTTGAAATATACTTTCATATGAAATTAATTTTCTTTAAAATTTAAAAAATTTAAAAGTTATACTAAAAAGAAGAAAAAAATTAATATAAAAGGCCACTATTACACTTTCAATACATGTATAATATTAAATATAATCAAATAGTAATATCGTTTACTCTAATTATTTTATACAATGATAATTAGAGTCACACTTGGCAAGTTAAAAATTACAGCAACCCACTCTTACAACATGATAAATGCCTTAGTAAGACTAATCCAGCTGGTTCCTTAAAACGCAATAAATGCCCTCATTATTACTAATCCAACCACATCAGTTGTATTAATGCCTCTATCTCATGTTCACCTTTAATAATAAAATTATTTTATCATATTTATTATATTGAATTATTATTTTAATTATTTTATTATGTATTTGTTGTGTATCACGAACTTTTATATGTGAAAATAAATAAGTAATTAATTTTAATAAAATAATTTATTCTATCTAATTATATGGAGTTAACATGAGGCACAAAGGGTGTTCGTTTTCAAAATTTTCAACTAAAAACACATATTACGATTATTACATATTTTATTTTTTATATCTTTCATGTTAATATACATTTAAAAATTAAAACAAATATAGCTAAAGCTTTTTAAATGGTCATTACCAAATTATGCTCGGTCAATTGGCCTGCTGATAATTAAAGGCAATTTTTTGGGCTCTCAAGATGACTGCCTTAAGCTAAACCCGGCTACTAAAAATGTCAATGGCTGACAAACAAATTAAATTTGGATGATTACAAGAGTGTGATTACAAAATTTTGCTCGAATTGGTAAGTATGTGCTTCCCTGTTGGCCCGCAGCATATAAAAGATTAAATTTAATAATTATGAGGCAATAATATTTTGACCCTTAATAACTCGTTAGGGAATGAAAATTAGTGCAATTTTTGACCAAGACGAAAGTTTTGCTTTATTTGAAATTTTGTATAATAATAATTGTATGATATAATTTTATACATGAATAATAATTAATTTTTATGCTGTACATCTATATATATATATATATATATATATATGATTGTGAGTGTATGTGCGTATAACTATGCAATATATATCATATTTGACCCTAATGTTAATTACTCTTGAATGTCACAAGGTTTCTAAAATACCCCTATTCTTTTATTACATTTGGATTGTCCTTTTTTATTTTTTTAATCTCTGTCTCTCTTTAATAATCATCTTATTTCTTTTTCCCTTATACAAAAGTTTTTATATAATTTTGACCTTTGAATAGCATCATTTAAAAATTAACATTTAATAAAATAAATTTTTTTAGAATTAAGCACATGCAAAGTATGTAAAGTTCACATATGTATATATGTGTGTGTCTGTATGTATATATTGATTTAAGTATAAATAAGTATAATGATTAAATTTAAAATCTCTATACACAAATAAAAGAGAGAATAATTTAAATTTGGAATTCAAAGCAAAATGCTATTGCATAAAATCTTTGAATTTTATAAATTGTGACGAGAAAAAAAATATAATAACAACCAATGTATTGGCTGCTCAAAAGGCCTATAAAGGCCTATATATAAACTTGAATAGTTTATAAGCCTGATTAGTTGCAGTGCCATAGCCTGCTGAGGCCTCTCCCTCTCATGTCGGCGACGGCGACGGCGGAAGAGAAGGGCCCGGCCAGCGGCGACTACACTGAGGATGGCACCTTCGACCTCAGAGGCAGACCAGTCCTCCGGTCGGCCACCGGCAGATGGAGGGCTTGCTTCTTCATTGTCGGTAAGCATAAGCAGGCTTTTGCATATCGAATGGTCACGCAATTTGATTCCTGTTTGATGCGTGTGGTTTGTTTTTTCCAGCATATGAGATTTTTGAGAGGATGGCTTACTATGGGATTGTATCGAACCTGGTGATATACCTGTCGAACAAGCTGCACAAAGGCACGGTGACAGCCGCAAATGATGTCAACAACTGGGTTGGCACTGTCTGGATAACACCACTTGTCGGGGCTTACGTTGCAGACGCTTTCCTCGGTCGGTATTGGACTTTCTTGATTGCGTCAGCCATATACCTCTTGGTAATTGCCATGCCTTGATTTCTTGTCACTCTTGAATGCTTTCTGTAGTTCATCACACAAGGCATATCGGAATTTTGCTTCTTTAATTATTGGAGGTGGTATTTCTGAGGCACTTATATTCAAAAATAACAATCAACGATGCCAATTGAAAAAACTTGGCACGTCGACTGTCTCGACATTTCACCAGAAAGTTTCACGTGTGACATGAAAATTGGAAATTTTGTATCGTCTGGTCATTTCGGTCTCTATGCGGCAGGTGTTTCCCTAGCATGGCGTGAGACTTGAAGGTTGACCGGGGAAAAATGCCACATTGCACAGAATTAAAAAAATAAAATATTCAAAATTCTTTAAAATATTACATAAAAATATTTAAATAATGAATTTATCAATTTCATAATTCAAAAGTCAAAAAAATAAACCGAAATACTTATATTAAAATATAATAATAATGTATTAAATAATTTTGAATACATTATTAAAACTGAGATATATTATATTGAAAAAATTGAGGGATATAGTATTTTCAAACAACATAGAAAATAAATTTCAAAATAATTATATTTTAAAAATAAGTTTGAAAATTTTAAAAATATATTGAAGAATATTTTCATCCTAAATAAAAATTTTTTTCCTTTTTTCTCTTCATTAATTTGATTTTACAATTTTTCCTTATTTTGATAGTTATTACATAATAATGGAATAACCCAAAATCGTATTTTCTTGCTTCGGCTTTGCAACAGGGAATGTGCTTACTGACGCTAGCAGTTTCGGTATCAAGCTTGAGGCCTCCATCTTGTGGGCCCGGAGTTAAGGATGCGGACTGTGACAAGAAGGCCTCAGCCCTGCAAGTCGGCATCTTCTACGGCGCGTTGTACACAATCGCCGTGGGGAATGGCGGAACCAAGCCTAACGTCTCCACCATGGGAGCCGACCAGTTCGACGTGAACGAGCCCAGGGAGAAGCTCCAGAAGCTCTCCTTCTTCAACTGGTGGCTGTTCAGCGTCTTCCTCGGCACCCTCTTCTCCAATACTTTCCTTGTCTACATTCAAGACAACGTGGGCTGGCCGCTTGGCTACGGTCTCCCCACCGCAGGGCTTGCTCTCTCAGTCGTGATCTTCCTTGTTGGCACACCGCATTACAGGCACAAGCCCATGCCTGGGAGCCCCCTGACTCGGATGGCTAAGGTGTTGGTGGCTGCTGTGAGGAAGAGGAGGGTTACTGTCCCTGCAAAACCTACTCAACTTTATGAGCTAAGGTTGGAACATTACACCAATTCTGGCCAGACTAGACTTGATCACTCCAATACTCTCAGGTCCGTGATCGCATATGTTACCTTAATGTATTAGGGGTGGCAATTTTGACGTAGAATGTCTAACTTAAAATTAATGAATTTGAATTAAATCCGATGCTTACAAATGCGGGTTAAACCAAGATTCCAAAAAAATCAGTCAATTTTCTAGCTGGGTTGACCTGGTTTAAAATAATTTAATTAATTATTTTTATTTAATTTTGTATTCTTTTTAAGTTATTAATTATATAAATAAAAAACTAATCAAATAAAATTAAATGTTAAAATAGCAAGATTCAATCTTCACCAAAATTAAAGTATCAACATTTTGTATTTTTTATGTACCATTTCACACATTTTGCGTTTAAAGGTCAGGAGGGTTGTTTCCCTTGACTTATTTCTTTTTCTTCTTCTTCTTTTCTTTTTTTTATTTGTATAATTATATATATTTTGTTGAAATTTAATCAAATAAAATTTAAAATAATAAAAAAGTAGAAAATTTGAAATTTCAAGTGCATAGCTAGAACTATTTTTTGAAGTAATAGTAATAAAATCTGAAGAAAATTCACAATTTTTAAAAATTTAATTCTAACTTTATTTTGATTAAAATATTTTTTTTTGTTATGGATTAATAGATTAAGTTACCCGTAAAATTAGTGAATATGTTCAGATAGAAATTGAAAGGATAGATTTGGATTGGTGGCTTTGGTCTCAACCTACCACAAGCTGTTGACCCGACCATTGCCGCCCCTTGTTGATCTTCTTACCCTTCCCGCTTTCTATTAACTTGTTGTCATGATCTCTTGTAGCTTTCTCGACAAAGCAGCAGTGAAAACCGGTCCTAAATCGCCATGGATGCTGTGTCCGGTGACTCAAGTGGAACAAACCAAGCAAATGATCAAAATGATCCCCATACTGATAGCCACATTCATACCCAGCACCTTGCTGGCAGCGCAGACGCTCTTCATCAAGCAGGGCGCCACACTGGATCTCTCCATCGGCCCCCATTTCAAGCTCCCTCCGGCGTGCCTCTCCGCGTTCTTCACCGTCTTCATGCTGGTCAGCATTCTGATCTACGACCTGTACTTCGTCCCCTTCGCCAGGAAGTACACCAGGAACCCCCGGGGGATCACCCTGCTGCAGAGGATGGGCACCGGCTTTCTGCTGCACGTCGTCGTGATGATCGTGGCCTGCTTCGCGGAGAGGAAGCGGCTTCAGGTAGCGCGCGAAAACGGGGTGCTCGAGAAAGGGCAGACGGTTCCTCTGACCATCTTCATTCTTCTCCCGCAATTCGCGTTATTGGGTGTTGCGGAGAACTTTGTGGAGGTTTCGAAGACCGAGTTCTTCTACGATCAAGCGCCCGAAGGCATGAAGAGCCTTGGAGCTGCCTATTTCACTACCAGCGTCGGAGTTGGGTATTTCCTCAGCAGTTTTTTGCTATCGGTTGTGGCCGACATTACCAAGAAATTCGGCAGAGGCTGGGTTCTGGACAACCTAAATGTCTCTCGTTTGGACTATTACTATGCATTTTTTGCAGTTCTGAGCTTCCTCAACTTTTTTTACTTTCTGATGGTTGCCAAACTGTTTGTTTACAACAAAGAGGCAAGTCCAAAAGAAAGGGAGATACAGGGAGCAGGAGAGGATTCGCAGAACCAGTCTACACAATAGAAATCTTTGGAAGATGAACTAGTCTACGCACTGTGTTTGTTTCTTCACTTAGCTTTGTTTTCTTTCGTTGGGTCATATGCAAATATTTGTCAGCACTGCTACCATGAGCTTCATGTTTAAGCCAAAATTAAATAATATTTGTTTAGAGTTCTTGTAAAATGACTATCTTTGTGGCACTGCAATTCATGCATATGAGTTGGATTTTGTGGGCTTCATGTATAGATAGTCGACCGGGTTCGGTTTCTCATCTGTCGCTCTCTCCAGTATTCTCCAATCTCACGAGAAGTCGCGTTACACAAGGGTTCAGTTAGTGTCCGGATAATGAACTCAGAAATCGCGTTTACCGTAGCACTGTATGCACTCGATACGAAACGAACTGCAGCAATCACTGCTTTTCAATTCTGGCAGCATATCTAAAACCCGATTCGCCAAAACCCTCACCCAAACGAAAATGGCCGCCTCAGTCGCGCGACCAATCCTAGCCGTCCGGTCAACTGGCGCCAACGCTTATCTCTTCCTTCACAGGCGTCTGTGCTCTTCCACTATCTTTAGACGCCCGCCACTGCCAGGATTCGCCCGACCCGGGATTTCTAATGCCCGTTCCGCTACGCCCGCACTATCCCACTCGCTCCGCGTCTTTTCTCCTACCCTGACCCGTGTCAACCCGGTCAGATGCCGAGTTAACAAATCCGGGTCGGCCTATTCGCCGTTGAACTCTGGGTCGAACTTCAGCGACCGACCGCCCACGGAGATGGCTCCGCTCTTCCCAGGCTGTGATTACGAACACTGGCTCATAGTTATGGATAAGCCCGGGGGCGAAGGGGCTACGAAGCAGCAGATGATTGACTGTTATATTCAAACCCTAGCCAAAGTCGTTGGAAGGTTGGTGTTTGTATTTGGTTTGTTTGGACATTGACCTAGTTTTGTAGCTGGGTAATTGGATTTTTTTTTCCTGAGTGGTGTTAATCATTTTCAGTCAGAGTATGATGAATTGATTAGCTACTAAATGTTACAATATTAAGCACATGTGTTCTTGAAAGACGTGCCATGTTATTGTGAAGGTCCCTTCCCATGTAATTTGATGTTATTGGTCGAATTCATCAATGAGGAAACGATGTTTTCATGTGGTTGTTTGCTTGTGCTGTTTATAGTGAGGAGGAGGCGAAGAAGAGGATTTACAATGTGTCATGTGAGAGGTACTTTGGCTTTGGGTGCGAGATTGATGAGGAGACTTCTAACAAGCTTGAAGGTTTTTGTATTTTATTGGATAGAATAACTTCTTTTTTAGCATTAATTAGAGTTCGTCTTGGGGTTGAATTGCTTTTCCTTATTGAAAATTTATCGTTTTGTTGGATGTAGGTGTACCCGGCGTTCTGTTCGTTCTTCCAGATTCTTATGTTGATGCTGAAAATAAGGACTATGGAGGTATATTTTGACTATTGATTTTGCTGATCTGTTTTTTCAGGATCCAAGTTGCAATTGTACATTTCTGCCTTTGTCTTTTGCTTCTTTCATGCTTGTATATGTGTTTTCCTTGCTGTCCTCAATTCATTATCTTGCATTTTTTTTAGATGAACAGATTATTGGTTTCAATGTTCCATGTTTGATTAAAATAAAAAGAAAAGACAGCCGTCATATTTCCTTTATGTGTTTGAAAAGAGAAAGCTAATAGTTTTTCCTACCTGGATTGGACGCCCTGGCATCGCCCTGAAATTATTTTAGATGTATAAATGTTGAAGTTATGGCTGTATTTTTTTTATTGTTTCAGGGTGTTTTTCTCAATAAAAGAGAGTGTAGGGAGAAAAGATAAAAAGTATAATGATAGTAATATCTCTCTTGAGAGGCAAAAGTGAAAACAAACATGATCAATATTTTTGGAGTTCAAAAGAACTTCCCGTGGTCACCTGTCGCAGACATTGAATTATGTAGATTACTGATCATATTTCAATATTTTCATGGTGTACCAGCTGAGTTGTTTGTAAATGGAGAGATAGTTCAAAGGTCACCGGAGAGACAGAGGAGAGTTGAACCAGTGCCACAGAGAGCTCAAGACAGGCCGAGATACAATGACCGTACTCGTTATGCCAGGCGTCGCGACAACATGCGGTGAATTGCTATATTGCTGCCTTGCTGTATGATATCTGAATGAAGGCTTTATCGTCTCTACTTATTGTGTAGATTTTTAGTTCATGTTAGAATACATTTGGATTGTAATGGGGCCATTAACTGTCAATTTGAAATGTATCAGGACATTGATGAGTCAGTTTGTTGCCATTGGAAGATAGTTTTTAATGTCGAAGTTATCCATCAAAAGGGTTTCTTTATGCTGTAATGAACTGGGATGTCATCGTATGCTGTTCTGTCTCGTTGGGTCTATGGTGCATAAAATTATAGGGTTCTTTGGATCGATGAAGTTAGATTTGAATAAAATATTTGAAAAGATTATTTGAAACAACCTGTAACATAAGAAGAAATTTAAATTCATTTTATTTATTAAAATTATAGTTTAAATGAGCACTTATAAATTAAGAATGTTTTATCATCGGAATAAATAAATATAATAGAATCATTATTATAGGTTTAAAATCTATTTTTAAAATCTTAGGTCTCGAGAGATTTCAGTTCGGAGACCACTTGGATCTCAAACTTGGATGCATCACTTGTTAATATATGTTGAGTGTGATTATTCTGTTTTTGTTTTTTTTTTTTTTCCGTTTTTGCAATAAGGTTGAGTTAGTTTAATTTTCCACAGATAATTTTGTTGATTTGTGTTTAACGTGGGTGTGAAAAATGACATGACTGATTTTGCTGAAAGTACCACAAAATGCAACAATTTTGAAGAAGAATAATTATCTTTAAAGAAAATTATTTTCAATCTTTGAGCAATTGAAAAATACATACACAACGAATTTAAAAGGTTCAAGCAAGAGATTTAAGAAATATGTATCAAACATCATTGCACCTTTAGAGTAGTTTCATATCCTCACTGAACAGTTGGAAGTTTAGAACAATGGGTCCAAATAAGACAGAATAGAAACATTCAGACAACAAGAAACCTTTTCATTCCATAAACTATAACAGAATTGACTTGAAAGGTTCAAGAATGGCTGAATAGAAGGACCGTTATCTCTTCTGTATCTCAAAGGAGTAATTGAGCTCCATATGGCTTCTCTTGTCATCATCTTTAAACTGCACAGGTAAACATGAACCCAAGAGGTCAGAAGACCATTCAACCATTCACCAACACAATCAGGCACAAGCCCTTCATCTTAGAATCAATTATTCAGCAGCCACCGGACAGACAGAGAAGCTGCAAGAACCCTAAACATGCATAAGCTTGGTTAACTAAGCCTGTAAACCACCTAACAGCATGAAACTTATCATATATATGAACACATCTAGGCAGGATATCCTCCACAGGGCTTGATTAGGAAAAGTGCTGCCAACATTTCACACATACAATTGCCATTCGTCCCCTAGAGCGTGGTTTGTTGTAACATGATATTGTCACCAATTTACCGTCACTTAGCACAGAGAAAAAAATTTCTAGCTTCTCAAGAAAAGGAAAAAATGAATGGGTCTTGGAGAGTGCACCCACCTTTAGCTTGGCTGTGTACACGCCTCGTGCAAGCACACCAGATGGAGTAGTCTCTTCCTCTAAGGTGTGTACATAGGGTTCTCGTTGAGGAGCAAAAGTTCCTAGCATTCCCATGCTTTGATCAACTGCAATCCCAAATCAAAGAACGTGATGGAAAAAAACATTTATGCATAGAAGCACCAGTAGCAGATCATGTGATTTATGTTAAGATGAGAACGCATTTTTCCAGCATCAATCATTTACAGGGACATGCCGTATCTGTATTCCTGCCTTAAGAAACTCAAATCCATGATGCCCAAGAAAGGACTCAAACAATGGTTGTGGACTAAGACAATCAATTAGCTATCATTTTTTGATCTGGTTATCTCTATTTCCTCAAATTCCAACCTTTCCTTTCATTCTAACAAAGTTCCATTTAGGGACAAGATCAATGTCATTTGGTTATTTAGCTCGGGAAATCATTGTCAAATCAAATATAATCTTAAAACAGAAAGGTCAAAAATAGCCAAAATGTTTTGTCGAAGTCATTGGGATGATACTTGTAACCGAAGTAGTATTAGATTCCAAACCTTGAATCCCACCCTTCCAAACTGTATTTGTGTAAGCCAGTCCAGAGACAATGTTATGAAGAACGGAGAATGTCAGCTTAAGCCGATACTCAGAGCCCTCATGGAGGGTAAAAAGTAAATGGTTGCTCTGATCTTCATTGATTGGGAAGGGAGTGCTGATTTCCCCAAAATCAGAGGATATGATTCCAATTGAATGAAACTTCACTTCAGGCTCCATTTGCCCTGATAAGACAAGACACAATTAATATGGTACAAAACAAGAAGATGAATTGTAGTAAAGAACATGAATCACAAACCATTCAAATCACTTTCAAGGCAACCAAGCAGTTTCTCCTTCCATCTCCTTAAACTCTCATCTTCCTAAGGAGAAAATAGGGAAGCCATCAGAGAGTAGTATTACAAAGTTTGCAAATATAAGTTGCCATCAGAGAGCAAATTGCAAATTCTTTTAGCACAATTTTTGACTTGAGAGTGCAAAAACCCCAAACAAGATGGAATCAAGTCCAAAGGCACTCAAATTAATCCATCAATTAGTAGTTTAAGACAGCACTTACAATGTCATAACAATAAGTCAGCAATTGCAAAAAATTACCACATCAATAATGCTGTCAATATTAGATTTTTCAAAGATCAACATTCAACCAACATAATGAAATCTCAAGGGCAGAAGAAATTATCAAAAAAAAATGTTAGAATCCACAGAAAAGAATCAATGATAGCAAGTATTAAACCTTGTCCTTGTCAATGTGCTCTTTGAGGGGAAGAAGAGGGCCAGGAACAAATTCTTCAAAGACCACTTTATTATTGTCTTGATGGTCATCTTCTTCATCGTCAGAGGACCCTTCTTCCTTCATCAACAGCTCTTCTTTCTTGTCTTCCCCATCAAGGGCTGAAACTGAGTCCCTCCCATTAGATGGCCCTGCTACTCCAACCTTCTCACTCTCCATCTTCCCCCCTCCCGGCTGGCACACGCAGCGCTGATTTCTGGAAAGCCAGTCAAGATTTTTGAAGCGCTATAAAGAAAATGTGGTCTTGCTAATCAAAAGGTAATATTAATTATTTTATTCTATTTTTTTGGTGGGCATGGCCGCATGGTAAGAAAATCTGTCTTTTGAGTTTTCCCATAATTAAGTTTGACAGGCAGACAAGGTTTGTTTGCCTGCCGTTGTCTTTGAAAGTTCATGTCTGATTAATGGCGCAGAGATCGAGGTTGCATTTACTTTCACACTTATGGCACTTTCCTTTCACGGGGGACTTTCACTGGAATGAGTGAGTGTGAAAGTTTCCATTCCTTTCTTCTGAAATTGCAGATAAATTTAATGTTACCATTAGCTTAATTGGCTCTAATGGATTTTGGATTGATAAGAATAAAACTAATTATATAGACATGAAACCATTGCTGATAATAATTTAAGAATTAGCATTTAAAGTGGGCACCACTCCATGAGGCGTTATTACTTGACGGTGATTGTCCTCTACTGCCAATGTTCATTCTGACAGATGTAACAATTAACTTTTTCTTAATTAAAAGGACAAGTCATGGTAAAATAGTTAGGGCCCATCTGTTGACGCACTCATTTATAGAACCAAAGCACTTGAGATGGATGTTGACGCGTGAAATTATTCTATTCAAGTTTGATTATTCTTGAAATATTTTTAAATTTAATTACATTTATGCTTAAATTTTAAATATTTTTATAAACTCAATCTTTTTATTTAATGCAAACTCAAATTTGAGTTTAACTTTTAAAAAAATGAATCGGAATTGAGAGATTGTTAGGACGAAGTTGCAAGTATTCATTGATTTGGGTTACTGCTGACTAGTCAAACTATCGATCCAAATTCAATTAAGTGCAACCATAGTTTTAAATCTAATTAAACTCAAACTTAAGCTCTAATTATTATTTTTTAACTCAATCTTATCACCTGATTCGAACTTATGTTTGAGTTTTTAACCTCTAAAAATTGAATCAGGTCAAATTCAAAAAATTATTAAACTTGAATTGTTAATTACATATCACCCAAGGTATAAAGTTCTTGAACCTCCGGTCATGGCTAGAGATTACAAGGAAAAGCCTCTATTATTCAGGGGTTGGTCTAATGAATTCCAAAGCCCCCTTAAGAATTTCTCCAATAAGATTTCTTTCCCTGCCATTAGTTCAATTCCCTTCAACAGCTGACTGCTCTTTAAATGTATTGCCTGTTTCAAAGCGGCTCTTCGGAATCATCCATCCACATGAATGACCTCAATCGTTACATGATTCAAACTTGAACTTAACTCGAATTCTCCAAAATTAAGTCAGTGAGCATCCTCAATGTGAACAGCCAATCATGGACCCCATGTGGTTTGTAGGCATTTATTTTCATGCAAAAACAAAATGCAATTAATGTTGGGACTCTTTCCAACCAATTAGTCCTTGCAGGCTCTATGGCTAATTTTTACAACCCTAATGGCTTCTTGATATGTAGAGACAAGTGGGAAATATCACACAATTCATCTCTTATAATAATGTTATAAACATATTCATAGTTTTGTTCGGGCCAGTTAACAATTACTTCCACATATTTGACAGAAACAGAGACTGACAAAGGACAGACAACATGAAATGATTTTCTTCCTCATTAATTTGATGTCACATGTCTATCGATATTTATTTTACTTCCTTTAACCAGAACGCAGACTGATAAGACTTACAACAATTTCCTCATCAATTTGAAGTCGAAAGTACAATCTTTCTTGAACCGGAAAGCTGATCAGCAAGACATGAAATGGAATGATATCCATACTTTTTATCTGAAGCTCATTGCTACATAGAGATGAAAATATGAAACTTTGCGTGGACAAGTAAAAGAATCATATACCCAGTATAGACAGCATATATTCATCTTCTTTGACAGTGAAAAGCATCTATGCAACATTTTACCATGAGACCAGGCAGATTGTAGAACACCACTATCAGGGGAGAAAAAAATGTCCATTCACAATACATATATAATGTATTCTCCCTGAAAATTTTGGTGAATAAAATATATCAACAAACAATTCATCAACCTCCCCATGGCCATACTTCACTAGGATCACTCTGTCTTGATGTATATCAACTGATTCGGATAAATAGATGGCAAATCGGAGACCAAGTAGAAATCATATACAAGTATGCTATTCGATCACCCAATCGCGTAATCCAACAGTTTAAACATGGCCATTTAAATTAAAACATGGGGGATATCTTGTGCAGATGCTCTGCCTGTCACGTAATGCACCTTTTGGGCAGGCAATCATACGTCTAATTTCATCTGATGTAGCAGACAGTGCATGGTACTTACCATGTATACGGACTCCCAAGGAGAAGACTCCACGTTGAAGCAATAATGATGTACAGATTGAACAAGTTATAGGATGAGAATTTGTTCGATATGTGTTTTGCTTTGAACAGAAATTCATTCTCTGGGGGAACATTGCTTCATCACTTAGATAATTCATGCCACCGGATGTACCTACTGCTACTAGATCAAAACCTATAACATCCGAAACAAATGTTTTGCAGTGGTTGTCTAAAAAAGTCATGGTGCTTTGACTTAATTCTTGTCCCAGAAGAATACCCACCCTTGTACATCAGAAGAAGCAAATAAATGAAAAAGGCAATGATCAGATTAGGGGAGCACCTAAATCATCTTCTAACTTGTTATCTTTGCATCTTTTGAGGAAAAGTAGTTGGCCTCGCAAATGCAAAATCTGCCAGATCCACAAAAATAATAAGTAAATAATCTTACATTTATTATGCACACTGAAAATCAAAGGTGAACAGTAGCTGCAATCAACAATATGAAGGTTTGGATGAGGGAGGATCAAGTTGAGGAAGGAATGCTTTTACCTCATCTTGAAGTAATGAAGGAAGCTTTTCTATTGAAACCAAGCAAGATATTTCCTCCAACAGCTTTTTGTCTTTGATACCAGACCATGTGTGCGGAGGCAATGCCAGTAAAAGTGTCGTCAAGACATCATTGCTAGATGGGTGCATACCAGAGTAACCAGACGAACCCAAACTGCAGAAACCAGGCCCAGTTTGAGATAAAGGGACCAAGACATCAACACCTTGCTCTCCATTACCATTGACCACTGTCCCAGATACAACAGTAACAGGCTTGTCACCGTTAGCAGTAACTTTATAACATCTCACACAAGTCTCCAGGCAGGAAAACCTGTACGATGAGCCAGAATTCCCCGTCAAAATTTCAGCCCCCTGGCAGCATACCTGAGCAGCAATATTTGGCAAACTATCATGCTGTCCCAAAGTTTGTTTGCAATTGGAGACAAGATTTTCTGATGACAAAATATCAGTCATGTGCTTGTAAAGGTCAGTTTCTTGGACTTGTTTCAACACCTCCTCCTGAAAAATAAGGACAGTTGTGTGAATTACGTGGAAACTTTACCATTTATTGAGCAGAAACAAGTGCAGGTATATGAAATTGTACAGGTAACAGGTTAGTGCATGGTTCCTTAGTTATACCTTTATGGTAAGCCTTCCTTTCTCTTCTTCACTTAAAAGCTGACTACCATCCTCTTTTCTACGAATCTCTACCACCCACTTAATGAACTCTGAAAAATCTGAGGGCAGAGACTTAAAAACAGTCAAGAACACATTCTTGGTATCTTTCAAGGTTTCTGAAGTTAATAGCACTGGAACATCATCCATCAAATATTTTGCTGTAGTGATCCAACTCTCATGTTTGCAGCTCTGCCAAATAGTATCAAATTGTAAACTCGATGGAACTCTTGAATTAAAAAAATTTATTTTGTGACCAGAAAATATCAAGCAATAAGAAAAGTGATGAATTATCTACAGAAAAAGCAGCATTTCAAAAAATTGATTACACACCATCATGCCCCAAAAAATGTAGCAGTTCCATTTTGTATTCGGGAAGACACATTTAAGTTCGATATGCTGTACATGAAAAAATTATTTTCCACATGATATGGCTATCGAGAAAATGGAAAACATGAGGGAAAAATTCTGCTTTTGCCCATAATACATGTTAATTTACAAAATATGCCCCATGCTGCCTGTTCAGTGTTTTGCTAACATACTAGCATCATCATCATTTATTGGGATCATACCAGCGTATAAAGCGAAGCAGGTGCTCTCCCATGCGTAGATACAAGCATGAACCTGCAAAGCTTAAGGACCAGTGTACTTAGAAAATACAGAGGCATCTATTTCAATGACATATAACATGAACATTTCAAAAATAGGATGAAAAATAAGAATGAAAATAGATGTATGAGACATGGAAAAATTACATTAACTTATGGAATAAAAACATTATTGATAAAAAGGAAACAGGATAATGGCAGGTTTATTAATTTATTTTTTAAACAAATAACATAATAGCCTGAGATAATCATATATATATATGAATGTATATATGAGTGACACGTGGTGACCTACCCTCGGCATAGTCCTGTGGATTCATCAACAGTATCCATGGCTTCCCAAAGAAGGCTTAGTGGAACCCAGTGAGGAGGGTATTTAAACCTTGCAACATCTAGAATCAGTACCATGTCTCTTTCAGCATGATATCCACCAATAGGTGAAAAATGACCCGTTCCAGTCTGATATCAATATCATTGAATTCGTCAACGTTTCGATGAAGGATGTAAATAGAAATATTTAAACAATAATAACTATTAGAGCTAAAAGGTAGTCCAGGAAAAAAATAATCAAACAAGGCACTCAATGACAGATAGCTACAACAGTTACTCAAAGATTGATAAATTCAAAAATAAACAAAAAGTTGCACATGTAAAAGTTGGCTATCAGAAGCATATAGACCACATCTTGAGCAACAAAGACATTGAGAAGAATCGAACACTCTTGACATCACAAACCGCAATGTACAGTTTTGCATTGGTAAACATTCAAAACTAATAGCTCTGAATGAGATACCAATACTTCTGTATTTGTCTTTTCCTCATCCAGAACCATTTCAAAAATTTAGGGTTACACCTATAAGCAACACATGGATAAGTCTTGAAAAGAATTCATCATTTGAATTAAAACTTAATTTCCTTCGATAATAGAAGCTTGAATAGCATAAGCAGCCACTGGATTGGAAAGCAGTATTATTCTTGAAAAACAGAGATTTCCATTGCAGCATCATAACAGGTTACTTTTATGCCAAGTTTTGAAGCAGGAGAATGTCGAAAAAGATAAAGTAGAGTTTTAACCCAGAGACAGATGCAGAATGCAGCAATATAGTTTCAGAAAGTAAGAAAGAACCACAGCCACACAAAAATTTAAAGAATATAATAGCATGAGCAATAGATAAGTTAATGCCAACCTGGTTAAAAGTTCCTCTGTGATAAGATGAGATCACATGACAATCGTCTGATGATGAACATGCAATGACATACTTCCGAAAATCATCTATAGAGCTTTGATTTGTGCGAAAAGCTTCAACGTTTGCTCCAGCACAGTGCGCCAAGCATATGACTTTCCCAAATGAGATACCGTTTTCCTTAACCTTTTCCAATGGCTCACAGCAGTCCAGCATATTTTCATCAAACCATCTCCAAGGCCCTGAAATTGAAATTTAAAAAGCTTGTAATACAAAAACTTCATTTGGAAAAGTGTAAGTGAATTTTCATATTAAGCAGCTTTGGGAAGAGAAGATAAGAACAAAGTTCAAATTTTAAGTTATTAGCCCCACAATCCCACGCCTTTTTACTGAAAATAGTGTAAATTTGCAAATATGTCTGAAAAGTTTGACTTTCTCATTGGTCTAATCATCAAGTAAATAATCCAAGATTCATATTTGCAGGAATAAATTTGTTTATTCAAATAAAGGAAGATTAAAAGAAGACAAGTATATTCAAATAAAGAGATGAATTTCAATTAATGCCAGACAAGTATATTTAATGCAGAAAAATTTTAACTCATTTCACTTGATGCGAGACATACTTCCTACCATATGAGCTAATAATTTGGAGTCATGAGCTTGCATTTCGAAGTCAAAGGGTGGAAGAGAGATATTAAATCACTACCATCAAATCATACGTCACATAGACAAGCTCTAAGAATATTTTACTCTTAAATAAATTAAATATGTAGGAAACAATGAAGAAGATGGATTGAGTGAACAATAACACAAAAGATTAATGAGACATCCACAGGGCATCAGCATTACAATCAAGCAGAAATAGCCCATGTCAATGGAAATCCAACTTAATTTAACATAGTGAAAGCTTCACAATATCTCTCAAGGGACAGAGTTAAGTATTGCTAAAACATGATGAATTACAAATATTTATTTTAGTTACCTTTCCATTTTCTACCAGGGTCAATGGAAAGGGCATTCAAGACCATTGAAAGGCTAGCTAAACCACAATATGCAGGCTCGGACTGTGTCTGGAAATAAGAAATCAACTTGAAAAAACCTTCCATGGTGCCGTCGTGAATGGCCTCTGTAAAAAGTTTCTGCAGTGTAAGACCACAAAAAATTAATCACCTAAAAATACAAACAGAAATCCATCTCGGAGCATCGCTGAAGGGGTTACACAAACATTAACATGCACTTGGCTTGGAAAAAATCTGAAAGGAAAAATCATGTACTTTAAGGGGCTTGAGTTTAGAGATGGATTGCCAAAAGCAAAAAGATGGTGTAAGAAGCAAGAGTTAAACTATTTGTGGCGCCTTCTGTTATTTATTAAAATTAATCTTACTTCTTTAGGACCAGAGGCATAAAGCTGCACAACATCCACACCATGATATTAGAGAAGAATATGTAGCAAGAAGCACAAAGTAAGCTACAATATTAGCCAATAAAAGTTCAATCATTTAATAAAAAAAAATAATTATGTTAAAATTAAATTAACTTCATATTCTTCAGAATTTATACATGCCTAATATGGAAAAGTATGCCTGATTTCATCAAGCAGATGTGTTTGGTCAAATGCACAGATAACAAGGGACAAGCTATCACTCTAAGGTTAGAAAAAAAAGGCGCATCTTTGGTTTCTTGATCAATGGAGATTCAGTTCCTACACTCAAAATAGTTCTAAACAATTCTAGTCGTTCTTCACCTAAACTCCAGCTAACCAATTTCTGCTCACAGCTGTTTCGCTGCACATCTTGTCATGCCAATACCATAAAGCGAGCAAAAGATCAAATTACACATCAATTCAAAATCTAATAAATTACTTCCAAAGAAACATCTTGAGTAAGTACCAGAATATCAGCAGTAAAGGACCTTATTTCTCCCCCCACACACCACTCCTCCAGAGGGCAACATAACAATAAAGGGATCATTACAGATAAATATGCAGAGCCAAAAAAAACACGGCGGTACCTTGCCTTCGGAAGAAGCAAAATCAATGGCAGGAGGGGAAGGGAGTACGCGCCTGTACAAACCTGCCATCGCCATTTTCGACGCACCGCTGCAGGCTAGGGCTTTCGACAAATTATTCCCCAGGAACGGGACAATACTGTGATCAGGACGACCCCGCGTGCAGGTGAAGCCGATGCGATGCCAGTTCGCACCTTTTGGTTCATGGTAAAGTCAAACAAAACGTGTGGAAATGGACTAATCGGTGACTCGAAGTAATTAAGGTAAGGCAAGGGTGGATAGGTAGGTTGTGTTGGTTATTTGATTGGGGGAAAGTAATGGCAATTTTTTTTTTTATAAAAATTATATTTAATTATAAAATTTTAATAGATAAAATTGTATATTTACACATAATATAATAGCGTAAAGATAATTATTAATATAAGTATCAATTTGATGGATTTTTTTTCGATAATTGATCTAATGGTTGATAGGTAATAATTCAATTTTGAAAATATAAAAATATATGTAATTAATGGAATAATTTAAATTTATATTTGAATAAAGATTTCTTTAAGTAGTGTATTTGGATTTTGTAAATTTTGAAACCCATCAAAATCTACAAATGACCATGGCCATAGTTACTCAATTCTAAAAGATCATCGGCACTTTAAGTTTGTTTCCATTTTTGACGTCAAGAAATACATATTTTAATTATTATATTTTTTAAATATTATTCGTATCCCTTTTATTTTTATTTTTATTTTTTAAAAAATATATCTAAAATATGCACTAAAAAATAAAAAACAAGCATTTGTTTTCAAATTAAATCTTATTATTTTAAAAATTGTATAAAAATAAGATAGATAAATAAATAAAATTTAAAAATTATAATAATTGAATGTATATTTTTGAATTCTAAATTTTGAAAACAAATATAATTGGGGCTAAAATTTCTTGCCAAATCCATTTGTGCTCTAATTCCCCTAATATACACTCTCTATCCTTTAAATTCTTTATTCTCAAAAACTATCTATTCACGTCCTTAACAGATAGTTGCATAACACATGATAATTAATTTATGTACTAATAGAAGACATGTAAATGACAATTGTAAATTAATGAAAATAAAGAAAAATAACTTTATGACTAAGAGATCTAAGCCATAGCAAGTACATATTAATAACACAAGAAGGCTATGACAAACAGACGGGGTGGTGGTCAATCTCAACAATTGGTATGAAGATGTTTCTTGAAAAAAAAAATCTATCAAGAACAATACATTAATTCTATTAAGAATATTTGTTGGGAGAAAATGATATATGTTTGAGAGAAATAATTTTCTTAACGATAACAATATAATAATAATAATAATAATTTACGAATAGTTTGCTTTGCATAAAGAGTAGTTTTCATCTCTTTTTTTTTCCTACTTGCTACTAACATAGATCAAACACAAAATTTTATAAGATATACATAGAATTTCATACCATACAAAACAAAAATTGTTTAAAATGCGATATTTCCTATATTGATATAAATATAAACAAATAGTTTTCTATGTATCTATATTATTTAAAATAAACGAAACCCCTTTTGGTCAGCTTTTTTAAAATACACTATTTAATAAATTTAATTATAAATACTTCTCTCTTTTCTCTAATGTAAAAAAGTAAATAAATAATCAAAATAGAGGATTTATTGGTATAAACTTATCCTCTCATTCATTAAAAATTTTATATTATATATACTAACTACTTTTGGTCATGTAATAGTTTTTTTTTTTTAAACCCTTTTTAATAAATTCAAATATAATCACTTTACTTTATTTTCCAATGTAAAAAAATAAAATACAAGGTTTATTGGAAAATAGATGTATCATTTCCTTCATTAAAAAAATATATTGTTTTTAATTTATATTTTATAGTTGAGGTGTATTTTATTTTTTATTTTTGCTAAAAAAAAATATTTGATATAATTATATTATGCCAATAACATTAAAGTATATTTTTAATATAATTTGTTTATAAAAGATTTTTTTATTGTACGCAGGTCAAATATTTCAAAACACTAGTGCAATATCAATTGATCTATCTCCTAACATTTCTATCTTCTTTTTCTCTCACTCAAACAAACGTGGCGCGAGGGATCGTGGGAGAATTATAATAACTGAGAAATTTGAAGAAAAAAAATTCTTTATCGAATTTCAAATTAATGTGCATTAATTCAAATATACAATAATGGTATACAATAGTATATTGGTAAGACCTGCATATAACAAATACAAACACGAGACAGAAAGATTTTAGGAACGAAAGATTGAAGCTCAATTGAAACATATATTATTTTACATGACGTGATATTTATAAAAATATGTGGATAAAAATGTAGAAATAAACTAACAAAAGTCCATCCTACAGAAGATTTACTATGCTTGTTTTAATTTCTAGGCGCGCATCTTTAACTATAGTTTTTATTGCAAATTGTGTATAAATAAAAGAAAGAATAAAAATGTAAAAATTTAATGATTAAAGTGTGTTTTTTATAATAAAAATTTCAAAAACAAACACACCTCAGCCTCTCCTTCCAAATAAATAAATAAAATCAAGGGGAATGTGACAGTCGATCGAATGGCTAGTTTTCGGGGAAATTTGCCGGCGTCCATTGTAAAGCTAGAGGTTGGGCTTTAATGGATTTTCTGGGAGACCACCTGTAATCTTGAATTGCCTGAAGAGTTCGGATTTTTGGATTTCGGCGTGCCGTTGTTCATGGCTGAGATTCCTAGCTTGAAAGGCGTGTATCTGAGCCGAGTGGGAACTTTCTTGCAGGGCAGATCCCAGAAGCATGGGAGAGTTGGGCTGTCCGGGAAAGGACATGTGGGGAATATTCTCAAATCAATGGGGGTACATTTGAGAAAATTGAGCTGCATGAGGTCTGCTACACTGTTACTGATATAATGGCGTAATGGAAGAATATGCAGTCACTCCTGCTCTCTTATGAATCAGCCATTTGTTGACTGAAACAACTGGACATAATTGGCCATAATATTCTGAACCCTAAACCCTGACATGCACACACACACACGCATTGAAACACAAATGATGCAACCAATATGATTGCTGCATGAAAAACAGCATAATTGGATAATGACAGCATTGCAGACTGCTGTATGTTCTTTAAGAACCTTTGCAAACACAAAAGCCACATGCACGGCAGTCACATGAGAAATGACACTAAGTATGCTAATATCAGTTTTCTGAATTCTAGGCCAAACCCTTGCACAAGCTAATCCGATCTCAAACTCGAACAGATTTCTGGCATAACACATATATAATATTACTGTATATATATAACCGTAAGAAAGGCGCCTAAAAGACCATCACCCTTTAGGAGTTTCTCTACTTTCCGTGGCAATTTCATCGCTGACACTTGGAACTTGATCGCCCGGCGGTGGTGATATGGGGCCAGAATCAGGTCCAGGATCTGGGCATGGAGAGGCATGTGCAGTACCATTAATGGAGGAAGCTTTGGACCTGGACCTGGTGGATCCGCCCCCGGACGAGTCCGACTCCTTGGACTTCTTTCGGCGCGATCTCCGGGGGATGTCGGGGAGGTTCTCCGGCGGCGGTTGGCCGCCGGATGATTCCTTGGAGTGGTACCTCCTCGGCTGCCTTGGTTTCACGGAGGGATCTTTCTGGGATTGGAGATCGTCTGTCTTGCGTTCTCTGCAGGAATGGCGCCTGGAGGGTTTCGACAGGTCATCAGGGTTGGTCTCTTTCGGAGAAGTGACCGCTTTCTGAATTCTCTTTGAATCTGCAAATTAAGATTCATTTATTTAGGACAGCTCGAACATCAAGACTTGATTCTTTTTCCTATTTTTTAAGGGGGAATTTAAATGATTGGATATCTAACCTTCGGAGACCCATTTGATTTCAGGGTTCTCTTTGGAGACTCCTGAGGGAGGAGCTAAAGGTGCTGATTTGAACTCTTTCATCTGCACAACGTCATAAGCACATATATACACATTCTATATATATATATATAGACACACGCACACATATTTTTAGACACCTACACACGACTCTTGTTGACTATACAATGTAAAATCACACCTTAAGCTTTTTCATTCTTTTTTATCCTTTATATCTCCGATTTCTTTTCTTCTATCTTTATTTGCGTTTTCATTGTATTTTTTCATTTTCAATTTTTTCACCTTTCTTTATTTTTTTGTGTTTTAAATACCAATTAATTATATTTCTAATTTACATATACATTTAAAATATAATAAATTTATAATTTATAGATAATTTTAGCTGACAGAGATGTGAGAATTGTTACCCAGCTTGGAGCATCAACAGCAGAAGGTCCATCCCAACCAATGTGAGCCACATGCTTGACATCTGTGGGAAATCCAATCTGCATTTCTGTGTCTTTTTCTTCATCTGTATCAAAAATTTGGATCCTTTCTCACAACTAAACCAAAAATTGTCTACATGATACACACACTACTAAAATTTGCACATGCTATGCATATGAAGATTTATTTATAAATTACAAAATTATTGAATTTTTATTAATAAAAATAAAATTATTTAATTTTAAAAATTATAAAGAATGTTTAAAATAACAAAATAAATACATAAATAGCAAAAGAATTTGAAAAAAAAAGAGCGAAGATTTGAGAGAAAACACAAATAATAAATTTAAAAAAAACAAAAATTAAAATTAAAATAAGAAAATTATGTAATTTTATATTGTACCAAGATGTTTTAAATATAAAAAATGTAGAAAGATCGAAAGAATTTAAAAATGATAAAATTTGACAAAATATATAAATATAAATTATAAAAACAATAAAAATATTTAACGCAAGAGTAGTTTGTAAATCCACTTGTGTAATCAAGAATTCTTACATCTACTAAAAAGAATTCTTGGAATCCCTTCACAGATCTATGATTTTTTCCAGAACACACACACACACACACACACACATGTATCAAATAAAATGAAATCAATCAGACAAAGTCACTGACCGAATATTTGGGAAATGTATCTGAGGCCTTTGAAAAGCTTCATCTTGCTCGCCATCCTTCTATCGTTTTTGTCTTATTCCGTGTACTAATACAATTCAAGCACCATGCATGGAGCAACTCAAAAATTCTGATCAAAACCAACCCTTTGCAAGGAATTAAAATCAATGCAATCCCATGTTCTCAAATTCATGCATGCTATTCTATCGAACAACAAAAAAAGAATTATTCTTCCCACATTCGCACCGACACCTGAGAGAGCCTGCTCTTGTTGATTACTCACAAGAGAGAGGCTCTGATTAATATCGAAAAAAAACTGAAAGACCTCTGCCTGGTCGACTCTCTTTTTTATGTGATGCAAATGTGGGAAATGAGAAGGGAAAGAAAAGGAAAAGAAGCAGCAGCAGCAGCAGCAGGAAGAAGAAGGAAGGAATTGTATCGTCCAAAAGTCAATGACGTCGTCAAGGCAGAAGGCTTTGGTTAATTGAATGGGAATCAGTTAAAAACGACGACAGGAGACCATCAGAATGTGAGGTTGAGAAGTGAAAGCAATGACTAAGAATAGGATGTGTGAAAATGATGTTGTGAAAGGTTTGTTTCTCTTTGTGTTGGAGGGCAACCTACCTCGAGCCGTCTTGACAACCTCTCAACCCCAGGTCGTTTTGGGGACACAAATTATTTAATTAATTTAAAATTATATATTGTGGATTGACATCTCATCTCACACTTTCAACAGCTATAAAATGTCTTCTCATGTGCAGAGATATTTTTTTGAAGCCTTGCACGTGTAATGCTTTGTGTAGACAATATAATCTTTGAGAGATGCATTATTTAATATTTAATTACCCTAATACAACTCTTCGTGTGCAAGCAATAATCTTTTTTGTGAAGTATTTCACGTTTAACATTTCATGCAGGCATTAATCTTAAAGATATCGGTTATCTTTTTTGTGCATTTTTTTCATAAATGGGTGGCAGTTGAGATTTAAACTTAGAACTTCATATCTGCAGGCCATGCCATATAATAATCTCATCAAAAAGCTTAAATTGTTAGAAGAATGTATTTTTGGATATTTAATTACTCTGACATGTATTATGCTTTTGGGAAAGGTGTGATCTTTTCTTCTCTTATTGATTCCTTTCTCCCAAACAAATAAATAAACATAGGCAGTTTGCATGAGATTTTGACAAGGACATGGGAAGTGCTTCTCATACGAGCAGAGGGGTATTTTGGCCCTTTCACTGCCGGCTGAGGCTTGGCTTGATTTGGACTGAAGGTTTTGACATTTCAATGGCTTTATATTTGCGATTATAAATCAAGTTGAGTTTGCTCAGATAATTTTAAGTGACAATAAAATTTAAATTCGTACTTCCCACTTTGTGTAAATTTTCTTCATTATTATATTGAATTTTAATTTCATCTAATTAAATTAACTGACCAACAAAATATTTTTTAGGATATAATATAATTGAAGATCTTCTTTTATTTTTTATTTTTCTAAATATAAACTCTTCAGCTCTTAAAGACAAAGGCCCGATATGTTCATAGCCCCATATTGAACACCCTCCACACTACCATAAAGGCCCTAAAGCCCAATTCCAATTACGGCCCACAGCCCACAAAGAGGGAAGACCCTAACCCTAATACGTTTCCCTTGCAAACCCTAATCATAGCTTTATTTCCCTCTCCCCTGACTAATACCGCGCCTCTTCTCACACGGCAGACACAATAAGGCATTGCCGAAGATGGTGAGCCCCGGAAAATGATTTTCTCTGGCAGCGCTTTTCTTTTTAGCAGTCTATGTTCACTGTAATGCGCATATAAAGTTACTGAAGTTTTTGCATTTTGATATTTTCCCGATTTATTTTATGCTTAGCCGTTCAAGAGGTACGTCGAGATCGGAAGAGTGGCCCTCGTCAACTACGGCAAGGACTATGGCAAGCTTGTTGTCATCGTCGACGTTATCGATCAGAACAGGGTGTGTATTTTGAGTTTGAGTACTGTTGTTTCGATTTACCTTTTTATGCCATGCGTCGCAAATAGCATCTACTGGAAATTAATTATGCACGTTACCTTTGGTCTAAGGTTTTTCGTTTTTTTTTCTTAATTTTGTTTTCCCCAGTTCTGTAAATGTACGTGCAACAAGTTCTATCAACAAAGAAAACCATTGAAAGCCAAGACTTAAGAAACAAACCCAATAGAGTGCATGAATTTTAAATGGCTGTTTGGTGGAAAGGGCTGCACGATAGTTTATTGAAGGTACAAAAAGCATCAGCATACTTGAGGGGGCCATTGATATGGCAGTAGAGGGTTTTCCGTGTTGTGGCCTTATTTGCATTGTTGTTCCAGTAAGATCTAAATCATTACGTGCCTTCTTACATACTTGGGGGGGCCATTGATATGGCAGTAGAGGTTTTTCCGTGTTGTGGCCTTACGTGCCTTCTTATAGTCTTGGAAATGATTAACTAGCTCATGGTTTCCTTTACTGTTGGTGTTCGGAATTCTGATTTTTGTTACCGTCAATGCTTAGCTTCTTATTAGAAAAATACTATTCGCCTTTGTTGCATGATTATGTTCATGGGTTTGATTACATTGCTGTGAACAAAAGATTATGAATGAATCAAATGACACACTGTCATGTCTTGATTGTTTGATTTCTTTTTTCCTTTATTTTTTTGCCTTTTTGTGTGTCTTATATAAATGAAATATACATTTTGCCACGGCAGGCTCTTGTGGATGCTCCTGATATGGTGCGGAGCCAAATGAACTTCAAGAGACTTTCTCTTACAGACATCAAGATTGACATCAACAGGGTTCCAAAGAAGAAGACTCTTGTAGCTGCTATGGAGGCAGCTGGTGCGTGCTTAAATTTTGGAAACCTTACATATCTTAGACTGCAGTGATAGAGATGTTGAAATCTTTTGCTCTTAATGCCAGATGTTAAGGGAAAATGGGAAAAAAGCTCCTGGGGTAGGAAGCTGATTGTACAGAAGCGACGGGCCTCTCTCAATGACTTTGACAGGTTCAAGCTAATGTTGACAAAGATCAAGGTATTATTTGTGCTTGTAGTACTAATTTTTATGGGATATTAATATGGAAGGTTACAAGAATAAATTGAAGACTTTTAAGTATAAAATATTTAACAACTGGCCCAAGATGTCAACTTGACATTATAATTGAAACATTGGCACCACATCATAACTGTTTTTAACTATGGTGAATTTAATTCGATGCTGTTGTCATTGATTATCTTGAATGAAGAAAAAAAATGGAAAACATAGTTCCATACGAACCTGAAGTAGAGATTTTATCTTTGATCTTTTTTACTGTCTGAAAGGCTGAATGTTTTATTGGTCCGACATTGCAGAGAGCTGGTGTCATTCGGCAGGAGCTTGCCAAGCTTAAGAAAGAGGCTGCTGCATGAGTATTGTAGTCTCTAGCTATTGAGATTTTGGTATAGGATTTTCGAAGTTAAACTTGTTCTTGAATCGATTGCTGAAGAGAGAATACTTAAAAGTTCTGCTAATTATCATTTTGATTTGTTCGAAAATCCATTTTTCCTCTACATTGGTTATTCATATTTTCATTCAAGCCGTGCGGATGATTTTTAGACTGTATTGATTATTGTTTGCATGGCAGCTCTGCGTTGGAGCTAATTTTTGGAAGTTCATTTTATTGCAGTTGCTAAGCATTTGATAAATTCGAACTCTGATTGGGCTTGATTTTAACTGTAGTTAATTAGATTAAGTGAGAAGATAGGTAATTGGAATGTTTGTTATTGGTGAAGGACAACCTAGAAACAATGAACATCTACAACTAAAGAGATTCCAACAACCACAAAGGATAGTAATAGTGCTGTTAAGGTATGTTCACTTTAAAAGAGTGAGGGTGGATAAATAATTTTTTCAAAGTTTTTGATTAGCTAAAAGTTTAGTATAATATAATCAAATGTCCAGTAAATTATCTTATTCACTAAAATAATCTTTAAGATTCTTATCTTTTCTACTAAAGTTTAAAGTGACAGGGATTGAAGCAAATTTTCCCTTGAATGCCCTTAAAATATACGGTCATCAGAAACGGTTTTACTTGCGTAAATTTCCGCTTTGAAGAGTAAAATGCGTGGTTGGCAAGATGTGAGGAGGCCTGTTTGAGTTTCTGCCAACTGTCACCTTCTCTCACGACGAAGGGAGTGTGCTAAATGGTGTTTGTGAATCATTCAGCAATCGGTGCAGGATGTTTGGGCTCGTAAATCAATGTTCTCTTGCACACACTCGCCATTTGATACCTGGTTTGCAGCTCAAACCATCTCATCAAAATGCACACTACCCAAACATATTATCCGATCAAATAATTAGCTCTGTTCTCATACCACAGGTTCTCACAATTAAAGCACCATTCTTCACATTAACTCACATACGAATTGGAATCTAAAGTCTCATTTACGAGACATTGATTTTTAAACCATTAGAGCGTATAGGAGACACCACCATTTTACCCTTAATAAAAAGTAGGGAGTCAAACTAAGCAATTTGTTTTCCCCACATTTAATATTTTATGAATGAATCTCCAGATCTGGACGAAATAGGAGCAGTCTAGTTTGTCTCAAAAAATCTCGTTCGTGCTGTGAACGTATTTTTTCAGCGGGCAAGTTATTAACAAATTTTGAAGTAATGAATTGAACCTCATGCCACGTTCTCTAACCGCAACCCTGCGCATAATTCTCACGTGCTGTTAATATTTAATTGCTGTTCCACCTCTCACTGGTATCGTGAGCTCTGACTCGCACTTGGCTATCCCACTCACCCATGCCAAATTTGGGAAAA
This sequence comes from Avicennia marina, assembly GCA_019155195.1. Taxonomy (NCBI): domain Eukaryota; kingdom Viridiplantae; phylum Streptophyta; class Magnoliopsida; order Lamiales; family Acanthaceae; genus Avicennia; species Avicennia marina. Next base: position 1,034,366 of record CM032783.1, on the reverse strand, counting down.
TCTCCTGGGAAGCAACCCGGCTCGGTTCCTCAGATATTAGTACTCGACCAACAAATGATTCAACTATGTTCGGATGATGTAAATTTTAATGGCAAAAAATTTGGCTCAAAACTTTAAAAACAGTTTAAAAGTAAAGCAAAAGGATAAAAAAATTTATTATTTTAATATTTAAAATGTTCGGAAGAATTGGTTACAATGAATAATGCAAATGAGCATCCATAGTTCCAGCACAGAACATGAAGATCAATTACAAAATAGGCAAAATTCGGAACTTACGATACTTATAATATAATTTTATAAAAGTACATTGGCGATGGCATTACATAAACAACATTATTATGACCGCTGTAGTGTTGTAAAAATGGAAACAAGCCGTTAGTAAAACCCATCTGTTCCTTGGATGATGGTACTATGCGTTACAACATAGCTCTTACAATGTACAAGCAAGGATCGGACGATGCATGAATTGTGGTTATCACACATTTGGCATTTACAATATAGTAAAAAGATGAAGACAAGGTTCACCTGATATTTTTCTGCTTCACAGAAATCATTACGGTTCCTTCCTGATAGAGAGGAACTCGAAGCTTCTAAGAGGGTCTTCACGTGTTCCTTTAGCAACAGCGGCAAGCGATGGTTTAGGCTCAATGCCAGATTGAATTTGTTGTGTGGTGGACAAACGGCCATTGCTCGAAACCAGCCTGGTAGAGCGGCCATCTGTAGCCTCACCGGATGAGTTTGGTCTGCTGTTGGGGATGGCTGCTCTTTTTGGTCGTGAAGTACGGCCTCTTTCTGAATCAAGTTGCTGTGGGAGCACGGAGAGAGAGAGAGTGTGTGAGAGAAAAGCATCTTGTAACAAAATTCAACACCACAACAGTCCTGAACAACAATAAATTACTATAAAATGCCAAAAGCAAAAAATTATCAGACGCAGCAATTTTCTCAAAGCAAAGCTCGGGACTGGCTTGATAGAGCCGGAGTGCTCATATATTACCTCACAAGTCAAATTTTGAATGCAACTCTCTCTCTCTCACACACACACACACACACACATCTGATGACAGAAAACAGGCAGGGAAAAGAGAGAATAGTGCATCCTTGGAAGAAGGAACATCTTCTAATGCCCCATGTCTTGAATGTTCAACATGGGGACCAGAACCTACCGCATTTTTCCTAGAGAAAGCTTCAACTGCACCAGAGAATTTACCTTGAATATCATGCCCAGCTGCAGAAAAACCAAATCAGAATAAATGATGAAAATGAAAAAACTGAAAAAAAATAAATTCCGAGACTGAATCCATTAAACAGAATGTCAGTGTCCAACATTTTGCATTTCAGACAGCGTACTAATCACTGAATATTGTGAAAAAACTTTGCACCGCATTACTTGCTTTCAGCTTTGGAAAATCAATATTAGGGTGACTATCCCAAATGTAAAAAAGCATGATGAAATCATCTTATTGTTTTAGTTTGATTGATATATTATGGAACAGTGATGATGGCTGGTGACAGATAAAAAGCTATAATTCATTCTAAATATTAGATAACGTACAGTAAGATCTATAAAAAGTTAAGGCTATCTTTGACTTTGTTTTCTATGAAATAATACACATACTTTTAATCATTATATTTTTAAATTTTACTGCTCACACTTTTACACATGTTTTAGAAAATATACCCAAAAACTCTCACCAAAAACAAAACCAAACATAGCCTAAAAGATCTTATACGATGCTATAACAAAGATTATATGCTCACAAGATTTATTTTAGATTTTTTGACAACAGGTACTTCCATATAAACGCATAATATTTCACTTTATTAGTAACCCAAGTATTAGCATGAGTCAATCGGCTAGTCCGTCATCAATTCATAAATCTGATGACAGGAGATATCATGAGCTCCACAATATTTGAGAGCAATAAGCATATAGACCTGATGTTCTTCCAGGTCTTTCACCAGATGTTCCAGCCACAGCATTGCCAAGGGGATTCTGAAAGGAAAGTGCCCCAATTAATACATTTACTTAACTCTCAAAATCACAAAGCAAGCATAAAAATTAAGCTAATCCTAACCTTTGCCCTGGAGCTAGAACCAATTTGAGGGTACTTCAATACAGTCCAATCAAACACATAGTCAAACTGGAAACCTGCATGAATATTGCAACAAGTGCAATGTGAAATACAACATACTCGAGGAACTTAACAAACAAAGAACCCATGAAGTATTCCAATAGGCATATGCCTAACATTGTTGAACAATTCATTACCTTCGCGAATAAATAAGTCACGGAAGAGCCTCTTCAAGTAAGAGTAATCTGGCTTATCCTCAAATCTCAGAGAACGACAATAGTGAAAATATGATATGAACTCAGGCGGATAAGATTTGCATAAGACCTGTAACAATTGCACACAGGTAAATTTTCAGTGACTAACCATAATGTAGTGCACTAATGTAAAATACCAAACCCAGGACAATTATGAAAAATCTTGCCTTATGTTTTAGGGACAGGGGAAACAATACTTTATTGAACTTGAATCTAGATCATCAGGAGACAAGGAAAATCATCTTGCATATATAACATTCCTTCTTTCTTCTTTTTTTTAAGGGAAATTAAATTTGAATATGCAAGTCATGTAAACAAATAAAAATCTATGCATCAACAGAATATTATTGAAGCAACCAAACTTGACTCATAAGTCAGGCACTGATCATCATCTCGGAAATAAGTGGGTGTATATTCTAGGTGTAGGTTTTCAAATTACACTTAACATTTTGAGCATTGGGAAACATACATTTCAAGCAAGGACCACGCCTACATCAAGAATGCAAACTCAGCATATACAATGTACCTCTATCGGTGTCAACATTTTCTTCTCACTAATCTTGTCATATTTCTGCTTTTTGTTGCCAGCTTTAAGTCCCTGCCAGGGAAGGCTGAAATGAAAAGAGTAGAAAAAGAAATCACATAAATATAGAACATTTTTCATATATCCCTATAAACATACGGGGACACACACATTCAACCAACCTTCCTCGTAGAAAATACATTAGGACATAACCAAGAGATTCCAAATCATCCCTTCGGCTTTGCTCTGCAAGCATAAGCAAATCAAAAACAAGTTTACAAAACACACTCTTAAGAACTCATAGTTTACAGATATTAAACAACTTGGTGATTACATGAGACATCACTCACCAACTCCAAGGTGTGTATTCACACTCGCGTAGCGAGCAGTGCCTGTGAGATTCTTGTTTTCCCTGGAATGAAACAAAAGAGATGTTCTCAACACGTTCGCTGTTTAAGCACGAAATTGCAAGAAACTGCCAGAGATCTATATAGATAACTAATTTGTGGGCATCATTACTAAGCCAAACAAAGGTCCTAGAAGAAATGGAATCCAAAATGAAAGTCATTCAATGGCAGTATTTACGAGAATAAAATCATGTGAGGCTGCATTAGAGTTTAGGCAAATATGGAGCCACAAAATAATTTAAATGGTTGAATTTGCAAGTTCTCGTCACTCACCCATTATCAACTAGTCAAATCACAGAGTATTTATTTAGGATCAATTTTAGAGAACAAGAAAGCCACATATCCCCATCTGCCTCCTCTATACCTATTTTAAGTGTTAGTTTGTTCAGAAGGGGAGTGTAAAGGAGGTTTGAAAGTTCCCTTTGCAAAGAACTGGATATTATAATATAATCTCTGAGAACATGGGGAAGGAAAAGGCATACTGTATAATACCATATCAGTTGAGTAGACCATAATGGGGCAACATCCCAATTTTCAGAAAACAAAAGTTTTTGGTGTCAACAAGTGGGCTGGCCCTCCCAAAAGTCACAACCAACTTGTGATGATTCCTCAAAAATACTTGTAGACTCAGTTTCAAAATATCCTCCAGTGAACTTAAAAGAACCATCTTAATTGATTTTGAAAATTCAATTCAAAACAACAAAGAACCAACCCTTAAACAGCTTACAATCTATGAAATCAATATTTATGATGCCAACATATCTCAATACATGTGAACAGTATGAACTGTAGATTTTGAAGTGTCTGTCATCACAGTCAATTATAAGATGCCATAATCAATACTGACTTAGAAGCACTTCTCCAAACAATCCAGACTTATTTTGGGTCAAATTCATGATTTCGAAAATTATAGGCTATATGAGAAACGATATAAACGAGTACCTTTAATACGTTTAGTTCATTAATATGACATGTCAAAGACAATTACATTTCTTAGCATACACTGATAATATGCACGAGACTACTCTTTAACCAACAAGACAGCACCTGTAGGGTATGTGCTTATGAGTCTGGAGATCCCTATATTTCTTGGCAAGGCCAAAGTCAATGATGTAAACCTGAAAATATACCATAAGCACCACCAAAGCAGATACTTCTATCAGATACACAACAATAAGGTATGAGCACCATTTATAGTTAGCATTAAATTTGTATTCTCAAATTACTGGGGAACAAATCATCCACTCCTCAAAAATTAAACAAATTACAAGAAAAATACAGCAAAATGATGACAAAAGTACAGAGTAACACTAATATACGAGTAAATCTCAAACAGATATAAATCATAAATAAGACTTAGAAAGTGTTTCTAAGATGCTTTATTCTCCTCTCAAAGGATCAATGTGAAGGATTTTCATTTTAACTAGTTTTCAGTCAAGTTCAAGATCAGCCGGAGTTTCAATGTTGCCCAAAACCACAATTACTTAATGAAGATGAGGATCTTCTCCATGAGGAACAAGAAAGGCTCTCATTTCAATCTGGGTTGTATGAGTAAGTTGGATATTTTACAATTGTGTGATAACTTTATGTTATAAAGTCATATATGCTCCAATTATTTATACTTTAGCCAGTTCATTGAGTTCTTGGTAGATATTTTGAAGTTTCTGGGTAGATACTCGTATGTTGTTCATTTTTAACGCTCTTTGCATGTTTTGATGATAATTGATTTTCTTTTGAGATTTACATGCACTAGAAAAGGAAAGATTTTGTGGTGAATAGGTAAAATTAATGGGACATATAGAGCAATCTTGCAGTTAAGGTTTTGCTGCAAAGAGATGACCTGCATCCGCAGGAAACGATAGCAGCAGAAAGCAGCTTTATCCTGCAGTCTATGGTTGCCTTTATATAGAGTATTACTGCGGCCACAAGAAGGTGGTTCGCGGGCACAAAAAAGAAACACATCAGAAACCCAAATTCTGCCGTGGCTGAAGTTGTGGGTGCAAGGAAGCACATAGCAGCTGCAAGGAAGTGATTTGTGATCACATGACGAGAAGCATCAGAGATCATTCAACAATCGCGGTTGAGCTCACAGGTGCAGATACTAAATTGCGGTCGCGAAAGCAGATGTTGCGGCCACAAGAGGAACCAAACAATGCCTTTGTGAAATTATAATGTAGGGGTAGGTTCGTACAGATTTATCATCATATTTTCCCTAACCCCAAGACTATAAGAGACCAAAATTTCATTAAAGAGATTTTTTTTTTGCTAGAGAAAAACACACAAAAGTGACCATCTCTGATCAAGGAAGAGATATGGACTTGCAAAGGATTGAAGAGCTCCATCAAATCTTACAACCAACTTTCAATAGGTAACATTATTATTTATTTGCTTGAAATATTGTGAGAACAATTTTACCACATATTTGGTGTGTGGCATTACCGTAGTTCCTTCACTACTAACAAAAAAAATCATTCCATGTGTGACCTTATGCAGTGAGTGAAGGTATTTTAAGTTCAATGGGGATTAGAGTTTGACTTGCTACATTCAAAAATCATATATGGAAAGTAAAACATTATTAAAGCAGATTAAAACAATATACTAAGATATATGATCCTTTATGCGTCGGTAAAACCAATAAAAACACTATCAAAGTGAATGGAGAAACACCCTATTGTTTTACTAGATCCAGAGAGGTGCTAGAGGAAAATAAATTTCTAGAATCTTTAAGACTCGATATAGACTACTATCAATAGCAAGAGCTGACATAAATCTTTCCAAGTGCAGAATAAATAGGTAAAACCAATAAAACTGTCATCATACAATGTAAACAAGAGTATGACCCAAGGAATGATATAAAGACTTGCCTGATTTGCTTTGCGCCCCAATCCCATTAAAAAATTGTCAGGCTTTATATCACGGTGAAGAAATCCTCTTGAATGTGTATATTCAACTCTGTTAATCTAAAAGTAAAAAAATAACATTAAATATTACAACTTAGTAGTTAGCTAAAACAAGCTCCATGAAAGGTTCACAAAAATCCAAAGTACTTACTAATTGATCAGCAAGCATTAATACTGTTTTCAAAGAGAACTTCCTGTTGCAATAGTTGAAGAGATCCTCCAGACTTGGTCCTAGAAGGTCTATGACCATTACATTATATTCACTCTCTACTCCATACCATTTCAAGTTTGGAACGCCCGCTGTATGATCAAAAAATAACGCCATTAATACATATGTGAAAACCATCATCGTTTTAGAGAGACAGAGATAGACTTACTTCCTCCTTGTAGAAGCATATAGACTTTGGATTCATAGTAAAGTTGCGGGTGCTTGGTCTTAACAGATTCCTGGTAATTGCAGATGTAACAAAAATAAAATAAAATAAACAACAAAGACAGCCCATGTTAGCATTGAGAAAGTAATAAATAGAACACATAGCATCAGGAAAGAATTATGAAAAATATGATTTCAGCTTTTCTCATAGAGAACTTGTTGTTTTTTAAAACAAGTATAAAAATGAATAGAAGAAATCCTAAAACAAAAAACAAAGCAGAAGCGCTTCATAATGAGTGTAGCTGAATTCAATATCAGCAATCCAAACCAAGCAAGCAGCAATACCACCTGTCTACAATGTTTTAAGAAATAATATTTTTATTAAAGCTCTTGAAATTATTAATGCGAATATAGGTAGGATATAATCTGCCAAAATTAACTTTTAATGCAGCTTCATTAACAAGCAGAAAACTGCTTGAGTTGGTACAAAAGACTTATTCTCCTTTACGAACTCGCTTTTAAAGAATTAGCAAAATGCACTAAATGAACGTTGGTCTAATTGTCCAACTGAAAATGATAAAGAAAATACTACGATAAACTAACTAACGAAATACAACAGGAAGAGATGAGAATCAGTTCAAGCAATTCGTTTGCCCCAAACATCATACAACACAAAGAAGGACCGAAATTAAATTAAATTAAATTATCATTCTCGTACCAGCTTGATAGCTACTCCTTCTTCATTTTGTATGTTGAAACCTACATATCTCAAAAGTAAATCCAAAGGAAAAAAAACAAAGAAAAGGAAAATCAGATAAACAACTTGAAAGTAGTACCTAAATAAAGTTCACCGAATGAACCACTCCCAATTTTCCTCCTAAGCTTAAACTTCCCACCCACAACATGATCCATGGCAATCGATTCAATTCGATATCTTCAAACTACCAAAACCAACCCCCAACTCCAATAATTTTCTTCAATTTCAACCCGGTTCTCGAATTTCAACCGCTGATCAAAGTCGATCGCAGAAGAAAAACCAACACAATTGCCAAATTAGGTTTCAAGGCAATAGACCATATAAATGCCTAAATAATTACCGATGAAGGAATTAAATTCTTTCCTCGAACTACATCCTCGGGAGAAAAAACTGCAAGCGCTAAGGCCCAATCCTAATTGACGAACTCATCATCGATCCAAAAAAGACGACGACCGATCAAAAGACAGCACGGACATCATGACCGAAGGAGCACGTATTGCTTACGCAGAATTAGCACAGCAACGGATTAATGAAATTTCTTCCGATATCTAAAGAATTACTCAAGGAAACAGATGAGCGAAAATCAAGGGATGAGAGAGAGAAATACGACTGGTCAGCGAGCGAGCGAGCAGAGGCCAAATGGCGTCAGCGAGCCAGAGGTAGTGGAGCAGACGGAAAGACCCTTGGGATTTAGTATATATATAGGCTGTGATATGGGTGTGGAGTTGGGAAAACGATGCACCCGCGCACACATATTATTAATTGTGGTAAAATTATATTATTACAAAATTTATAAAAATGAGCGAAAGGAACAAGCAAACGATAAGATTAAGAAAAAAATTATTTTTTATTTGTAAGGAGGATAGAAAGAACGAAGCAAGCAAATCATTCGTTATGTTTATATATCCATTTTATACAATTTTCCATTTATAGAAATAGAACCTTTAATTCGTTTGCTTACATGTTTTTACACAAAAAAAAGCATATACTTCAATTATTGTATATTAAAATTTTTTTTTTCACTCATATTTTGTACATGAAAACATCATAAACAAACGTAGCCTACATTTTTGACACAATTTGAATACATGTTTTAATTATTATAATTTTTAAAATTTTTATTTTTATCTCTTATTGTTTAAACATACACATGAAAATGAAAACAACCGTTAAAGCTATGTTTGTTTTATTTTTTGAGTGTGTTTTTTTGAATATTTTTTTATAATTATATAAATGTAAAAAGAAATATAAAAATAAATTTTAAACTATATAATGATTCCAGCGTGTTTAACTCTTATTTGGCGGTGTTCCTTTGCACTAATTTATTTCTCCAACAAACATATATATATATATATATATATATATATATTAAAACGGTCTTTGCTTTTACTTTGTTACAAAATTCGAAGGTAACATTCAAAAGGCAAAATTCAAATATGGTCTGAATTTCTTCAAAATGGGATATAAGATTCATGGAAGACTTGAACCCAATCACGAGACCATTCGTCCATGGGACTTGTTTGGTTTTTATTATTATTTGTGATATGCATATGATTGTTTGCATTAAAATAAAATAAAATAGGATTGAAATTATAAGGTAGGAAATAATACATTGCTTGTTGGGGAAAGGTAGCAAAACAAGCCAACAAATAAAATAAAGAATATGAATAGTTTGCACGTCTATTTATTTGTCGTTTCAGTGTGAAAGAAGGGTTAAGCTTTACCTGCACCCTAACAGTATTACAAAACAAAAAATGATTAATTAATGCACCATAGTATAATCTAATTAATGCCACGTCACGTTTCATGTTCTTTACCCTGTGAATGCAATTCTGTCGTTTTTCCTTGGGACTTTATAAAATTAAAAAATAATAATAACTATTAAAAATTAAAAGCCCAAAGAATATTTAAAATTAGAAAAAAATTAACAGAATTGAAACAAAAATAAAAATATGAGAGAAAACAGAAATAAGACTAGTAAGTTAAAAGAAAAGAGAAAAATATTTAAAAATTAAAATAAGAATAATTTTGTAATTTTATATTGTGCAATAAAATATTTAAAATAAGCAAATAAAGGAATTTGAAAAGAGATAAAAATTGAGAGAATAAGAAATAAGTTAAAGAGAGGAGAAAGAAAATGAATAAAAAAAAAGATAAAAGAATCCAACTAAGAATAATAATGTAATTTTGCATTATACAAACCAAGAAAAAACCTTATTTTTATTTCAATACAGTGTCTGTGTGTGACTTTATCAATGGCTTTTATCTTAATACAAATTACATATTTCATGATAAAGCATTACACCAATATTTTGACATCGATCTTGCAAATGTTAGAAATTAAATAGAAAGACATAGACACCTCACCATTTCAAAAAAATAAAAAAATAAAAAGAAAATAGACTCCTCACCAATTGAAGTAAATTTATCATTTTAGCCATGTTAGTAAGATTTAAACCATCTCTTAATATTTTTTGTCAACTCTATCAAAGCTGTTACCTGAAATTGCGCAAGAAGAGTTCAATAGCATATGCATGATAAATGCAATTAACGCAATAAATCCAAATTTACCATTTGGACTAGTTAGTGTGCTAATCCAAAGCTAAAAATAAAACGTCAGATTGCATAGATCTTTTGTTGAGTTGGGAATATCAAGGTCATATGCTTGGGTGCTTGAATTTTGAACAAAATTTTTCATAATCATACATTGGGGACGTAACTCTTCGAAACCACGTGAGTTTAATTGCCCGATTGGAACAATATTGGATTTGATAGAGCCATACTGTATGTACCAATTTTTTCTTTGAATTGTCATCATAAATTCACTAGGGATAAAGCATAATTTATACACACGAGACGATACAGTTATGAATTACATTTGGAGGATAAACTGATGGAAAACTTAAATAATAGGGGTATGTTTGTTTCTAAATTCTACACTACTCATCACCACTTAAAAAATTTAAGAATTAAGCATCTTACCATTCAAATTTTATTTATTTAAATTCAAATTCAAAATTTTCCTAAATTATCTTTTATAATTAATTAATATTTTTTCAATAATTATACTTATTTACAATCAAATTAATTGCTATCTTTATAATTTTTCTACTCACATTCATTTTTTATTATCCTATAAATATGTATACTATCACATAATTTTATTATTATTAATACTAAATATATATAAAAATAATTTTCCTACCCTCTCAAAATTTTCAAATCAAACATAATTTTTATCTCCATTCAAATCACTAAAATTTTCCTCCCCTATCTTAAATTTAGAAACAAACATAGCCTAGGGACTTTTGGATCAAAATTTAAATACATAGAAGAGAAATTATATGATTAACATTAATAACCTATACCATTCATTAAGGCTACGTTAGGGAGTGGGATCTTCTTGGAGATGACAATTGATAAAAATTATAATGGGCTGAGTAGCATCTTTAGAAAGTAAGTTTTAATAAAATAAATAGTAGGATATATATATATATATATATATAATTATTATAAACCCTAAACTCTAAACCTTAAAAAAATAATGATTAAATTTTAAAGTATAAATAAAAACAATGTGAGCATGTGTGTTACATGTATATAAATATTGATTTGATTATGAATAGATATAATAATTAAAAATAATTAGTTAATTAAATATATTTTAAAAAATTGACTTTGAATTTAAATGAAAATTTTGTTAAATAATATATTTAAAAGTGTGAAATTTGAGATGATGTGGTGAAATTAAAAGTTGGTTTCAAAACATAACTAACAGTTTAAAAGTTTTAAATTGCATAGAGTCAAATCACCATAATATCTCTACATTTTTCCTCTATTATTTTTTCTTCTATTTTTACTTTTTTTTCTCTAAAATTTAAATTATTATATATGTATATATATTTATATATAACAATTTAGCACACAACAAGAAAGGTTTGATGTTACTTGGTCCAATCTGCACAATAACAGAACATGAAATGAGGGCAGAAAAGACTGCGAACATCATGAATTCAAATAATCCTTTTTTTCCTAGAAATAAACTTCCACGTCTGGGGTTATATCAGATAGTCCAATCCAGTGGAGCTAGATCAATTACAAAATACAAGATTCTCAGGTTTCAGACCAGTCGGTGAATGCATTGGAAAGTATTGAAATCACAAGATGCATTGCAACTGACACGGATCCTTAACATAGTAATCAAAGATGTCGAACACACTATTTGTGCAAAGCCACAATGAGCATTTTATTGATACGTTCTAGTAAACTACACAGCAAGAACAAAATAAATATGTTAATTAACACTTCTCGGGGCCATGGCTAAAAAGAAAGTGATACAGTTTCAATCTATGTTTTTGGGACTTCATGGTTTCAGGGCAGGTAATGGTCCTCGTCGTTTGTACTGAGCTCAATGTTAATTAGCAATTTTTGTATACCACCAAAGATCTAAATCTCAGCGGATTATTCACACAGCATATGACAACAAAACAAACTTAAGCTCCAAACAGAAAAGTTATCATAAAAGTGGTGCTTACTTTCATCTGAATGAGAGAGTTAAGCAGGATATGTGGAGGGTTGCTGGCTATGCAGTATCCTTCAACCATAAAATCAAATCTCAGCTTGAAGGTAGTCCCACAGCAGATCAGCGGTAGTATGCCATATGCCTTGAAGACCTAAATGGAGAGCTATCAAATGGAGAAGTTTTTTGGAGTTGAGGTGTAGAATTAGCAGGTTTCTTCTTCTCTATCACTGTTTCAGATCGGAGCCAAGATTCAACAACAGATAGCAGATTTGGATAATCCTTCAGCTCTTTGAGCTCTGACAGCTTCTCCGACCTCCTTAAGACACCATCTTGAACATAAACAAGATCTGTTGCCCAAGACTCCAGTCCATCAAAAATGTGAGTTGCATAAACAATTGTTGCTCCTCTCTGAAAATCATGGAAATAAATGGAGGATCTTAGCAATGCAATTTTATAGTTTTTTTATTAGATACAATGTCTAGGGATGGACTCTGCAAGCACACCTATCGCAGTTGGTAATGGTCTTGACTCGTGAAACAACTTACTTCAAGAAAGCAACTTTTCCACAATCAAGAATGCAGAAATTTTAAAAAAGAAAGAAGTTATAATACTGAATCATCACATTAAAATAACTGCACGGTCAAACATGCTCTGTAGCAGCTGGCACATAGTTCAGAATACAACAGAGATGAAACAGCACAACAAGCTAGAAGGCTGCTAAGGTCCCTAGGCATGAATAGAAACAGATTAAGAAGGATACCTGTTCACACTCTTCCCTGAAAAAGTCCAGCAAATCCATCCTAGCGACAACATCTAGATCGACTGTCACCTCATCCAACAAAAGAACCTGGTTAAGACTAGCCAATGATTAGCACGATGCTCAACAAATGAGACAACAGCAGTAACACATTACAGCAAAACGTGCCTATTCGACACATGTAGGTAGAGGATGCTCCAACTCATGATTGAATAACTTTCTAACATAAATTTCTTGCTGTCTAATATATAAATGATATACTTTGTGTCAATGGAAAAACGATTAACACCACAAGTGGGGATAAAATTCAGTACATAACCAAAAAAAAGGAATGAATACAGTTTGCTAACGAAATTCTTTTTAAAAATGTGTCAACCAACATATAAGCACAAATCCTCAAATGAAAGCCAACACGGTAATGCTATCAACTTCCAGTCAGTCAGGAAGGACAACAAAAGTTACCTTGTAAGGATGAAGGAGACCCATGCAAATTTGGACTCTTCGCCTTTGACCATCAGAAACCTTGTGCATCCGCCAATTAAGGTCAATATCCAACAGTTCAATCAGCTTCTCTCGCCTACCAGGGTCTACTCCTTCAACTATCATAATGCCAAAAAGCAAGTATGCCTTAATTTTTCATCATAATCAACAAATAGTCATTCCTATCTGATGGCAGATTACCACGTCCATATGAATCGCTTGAAGTTCCTAAGTAGCTTACTGGGGAAAATCCCAAAATCTAAAGGTACTTCTTGAAAGAATAAACATCAAGTGCTTTCCACACTTACTGTGCAATCGTGATTCATCACAAAGTAACGTTTCGGGGAGATCAATCAATAGATAAATGCTATTCCATCCTAATAAAGCATCCACTCACCTCCAAATATCATGTGCTCAGCAGAAAAATCTCCTTGAAGCGGCAATTCTCCCTAAAATTCAGCCCAAAAGAATAACGAAATGGGAGCAGATTACAATAGCAACTTAGTAATAGTTTCAACCATCAAATCAGAACAACAATCAACCCGCACGAATTACAGCGACAATTAGATGAGATGAATTCAGATGGCTCGCAATTGAAAATAGGGAACAAAAAGGGAAAGAGGGAAAAAAACTAACAGCAGAGCCAACAGTTTTAGTCCATGACTCCCCCAAATAAGCCAAATCACCACTGCAAACGAGATTCGTGTCGTGAAAAGCCGAGCAACTCAGCACTCTCACAACATCTTTCCCGCCCACCATATGCTTCCCCGCCAATATCCTCAGCAGAGTCGTCTTCCCTGTCCAAAATATTTCACAAATTTATTTCGAGAGGAATTAAATTTAGAAAAAAAAAAAATCGCAGCCAGTTCCGAGAAGTCGGAAACAGATAAACACGCACCAGATCCGTTGGCGCCGACGAGGAGACATCGGGACCCCGGCGAGATTTTGAGGTTAAAATCAAAGAATAAAGGGGTTTGAGCATCGTAAGAGAATTGCATGCCGTTCACTTGTATGCTGTGGAATTCTTCCGCCATTTTCAAGCTCCGCAGCTGGGATTGGACGCGTCGGTTCCGACCTGTGGCTATGTGAGAACTGTATTAGGCACCCCCAACCACCTAGACTTAGGTACTCCCTGCGTTTATGTTAGAAAGGAGGTTGTTGATCAATCAGTTATATTAGGAACCACCAACCACCTAGTCAGGTTCGAAAATATTTTTCTTGAACTCGAATAAGAATTCTGAAAATTGCTCTAATTTTTAATTAATTTTGCTAGTTAACTTGAATAAACACAGCTTGATTTCGGACTTCTTTTTTAATTCAATTTTGTTTCTTTAACTCCATTTGTGTTGTTTACGAATGATTGGAAAGGAATCGATTTGATCCCTTAAATTTTATTTTTCTTTCAACGTTTTCTATGTTAGTGAATTTCTAAGAAAAATTGGAGCTGCAATTAGATGAATGTCAAAAGAATTAGTATTTGAGAGAAAAAAAGGTAAAACAAATTATAAAAATAAATCGTTAATATTTTGATGTATTTGGACGAATGGTTTTGAGAAAAAAAACATGATGGTTATGTTAGGATGTAATTGTAACTATTTGTATTATAGTGTGATGAGTTATTTTATTTATAGTAAAGTATTGATGTAAAATATGATATAATAACGGAACGATTGTTGAAGTTTGGATAAGTTAATGAAAATTTGGGTATGATTATTTGTCTTGTTGTCGTTATTTATTCAATTAGTAAAAGGTGGCAAGATGAGGAGATTAGACAGGGTGGGTATATTTTTTTGGTGGGCAATTATAACTATCAAAATTTTTAGGGGAGCTCGTTCTTTTTTTCTCAATAATGTTTTGAGACATTTCTCAAAAAAAGAAGTACTATTCCAAGCTCAGCCTTAGTTTTGATGAAATAACTAGTCAATTATAAGTGCCAAAAATTGAAAATTATTCAGTCTTGTAATTTAAATTTTCAGTTTATAGGATTGTAGGACTAAGTCATAAAACTTGTAGGTCAAATGACATATCAAATTGATTGATATACCGATTTGATTCGGACTATTGGAATTGGAATAACTTTGTCAGCAAAACGTAAACTTGTAATGATCTCTCACTATCTAATGAATGGAGAGTTTGCTCTAAAATCTTCTTTTTGTATCGGTTCCATATTATATCTTTCAATGAAAATCATATGGATAAATCAAAAATTTCTAGTAAAATGTCTGCATATCACCTAATAGATAAAAGTCCATTATATAATCCAGAAACCAATGACTTGCTCATTTAATGACTAACACTAGACTTTTGTAAAATAGGTACCACTGATCCCATCGGTTCAGTAATAGATATAAGTCAAGTAACAATAAGCACATTGAACTGTCAATGGGGTTAAGAATCCTTAGAACACAAACACAACAATATAATTATCAGAACACACTCTACCACTAAGTTAATAATTTATTGTGCCAGCCTCCCACTAGAAGAAACTCGCTATGCCAAAACCCAGAGAATCCCCATCCTAGTGAAAATTGTAAATGACATGTTAATTAATGTTTCATAAGCAAGTTGACCAAATATCTAGTATGAATTATTTAAATTCACTACTTGACATAATTGTATTTTTACAAAACTGACTCTATATTTTTATGACTTCAATTTTAAAATTTGTCATAATTTGATATTTATAAAGTCTAGTTGAATGTCAAGTTTGACCTTTTTATGGAATTCAATTTTGTTGCTTAACTCAATTTGATTTTCACAAAATTAAGTTGAGTTGAATTTCAATGATGGTGAAATTTAATTTGCAACTAATAGTGTTAATAAAGTAAACTATTCCATTCAAATTTAATTAGAATCAAAGATATTTTTAAATTTAATTGAGCTCAAATTTAAATTTAAACAATACTTTTAAACTCAACTCATTTTATATATAATATCTCAAGTTTTAAATTGATTTTGAATTTTATAAAATTGAAATGAGAACAATTCAAGTAATCCTCAAATTCAAATTATTCCGGTCATTAACACACTTATTTGAAACTTACTAACTACTAGGAAGTGGTATGCAAATCGATAAATAAATCCTACCTACTTTATTTCAGTCTTTCAACATTGATTGGGTTTCACTTAATCTAACATCATTTAATTGTATTTGATCTAATAAATCATCACTATTTGATATCTTTGTTGCCTTTCGAAGGGAAGGTTAACCACGTCCTAATTACCATGTCGAATTTTGTAAATTATGTTTATATTTAATTTGATTATTAATTGAATTGACTTCCAATGAACTTTAATCAAATTATTTTCGAGTAATTTAATCCAATACTTGTACAGATCGGATCGCCCGGACTAGATGGGCCGGGTGACCCGCTAAAATGCAAATCGACATATTTACCCTTATAAGTTCATCGATATACCGAATCCACCGGCCACGGAACTATATTGCCGATGCACCTGTTTCTTAGGTTTTGGTAAAGTGCAGACGGTCCGACCATACGAATTGCGATCAGAACTTAGAAAACATCATATCCTAGCCGCGGGTAAATTTCGTAATTGATTATTTAGAGTTCGTAATAGCAGTATACTATGGTGAAATGAAATTGTTTGTTTTGTCTGTTCTTTGGCTTTTGGGTTTAGGTAGTTTAGGTAGTTTACAAGTTCTGTTCTGGATTATATGTTTAAAGTGGTTCTTGACGCAGGCGCGAGCATTGCCGAAGATGTATCTCCAATTTTACATCAATGAAAATGGCGACAAAGTTTACACCACAAAGGTCCTTTTCTGCTTGATTGTTTTCGATTATTATTGCTGTTCGCAATGAATTTTATTTAGATGAAAAACATCTGCGTTGCCTTTCATTGTTGGCATCGCAGTTTAGATGAATACCGGAAACTCCTTCTTGGTGAAATACGGCGTGCAGTTAATTATGCCTGTCTGCTAGTCATCAGTGAGAATAATATGTCTAACCGTATAATTGTTGGATGTATGCCACTCCTTGGCTGGTGGTTGCTTATCCAATTGGGGCTTTGTGTAGAATTTCTGGAAGTTTCTTGTGCCAGCTTAAAAGTTATGTTCTTGCGCCTTAAATTGTGAACAGATGTCGGGTTTAGGGCTGTATAGGTTGAGTTGAATGGAACACTAGATCCGCACTACCAAAGCTTCAGTCCATGACTTGTAATTTTTTATTCCTCTTACCCTTTTTTTGTAAATACAAGTTTTTAATTTCTTCATCTTCTTTTGTCTGTGCAGGAGTCACCATTGGGTTTTGCGACACAATCAGCACATCCTGGTACCTTTTCTAAATCAATGTCTACCTGTATCTTAGTTCTAGCCTACTATCGCTTGTGTTTTTTTCCTGTGATCTTATGCACATGTCCCACATTCACTTCTACGGTTTAAGTCCCAAATTTTTGGTTCATGTGGGCTCAGGGTTTTGAATTCTCAGGAGGAACAAACAAATAGAAATTGCATGCCCTGATTCGTGTTAACTTCTATTAGAATCTTTTAATCGTGTTATATGGAAATTGATCAATAATGTACTTTATGCACTGTATTTCCCTGTTGCGTTGTATTGAGATTTTGTATAATTTACCTTGTTTGTTTGTCGTCACTCTATGCCAGCTCGCTTCTCTCCTGATGACAAATACTCAAGGCAGAGAGTTCTTTTGAAGAAGCGATTTGGACTGCTTCCTACGCAACAGCAACCTCCCAAATACTGAGCTCGTTGTGAGATTTGTGTTGAGATGAGGATATAGTTCAACTTCCCTCGGCATGGGGCATGAACTTCAGAAATTAAATGTCTTGTCTACCTGGACTTCTAGTTTATAAGATTCCTGTCTGCTGTGCTTGGGTCGATGTTAAAGGTCGATGTTAAAAGTGACATCGCCATGTTTACTGTAATCTTGAAATATCTATGATCTTCCTGTCTTCATCTTGGGATTACAGGTTAAAAGTTGAGTTTTATCTATCATGCCAACCATCAAAAGCTTCTGAAAGAATTATGCACTCACGTTGGGAATGTGCGAAGTATATTGTGCTTCAAAAAGCTAGTCATGCAGGTGAACAACTAAGAAGAATTCAGATGAAATAGCATATTGATCATGCCCCCTATAGGAACCACAACAAATAACTGATCGTTCTCGACTTTTAAGAAATGGGTCGTCTATCGCAAGGGAAGAATGACGCCTTTCAGCTTCAAGTGACAATCGTCTCACTCTCACCATCAGCTAATTGGACCTAAAGAAACCAACGGCATTTGATTCTATGGAGGAAATTAAGGAAGAAACGGAAAAAAGAGAGAAGTAGAAAGAATTTTTCATTGCGATTGCTTGGTATATTAGATAAACAGAAAACTTGTTTGGCGCCATTTAGTCACAATTATTATACATTTGTTTAGTTTCTTAAGAAATTTTTCAAGAAAAATTTTATTTTATATTTTTGTCCTACGGTACTTTTTTGTACTATTTACTTACTAATAATATTTGATTCAAATAATATATCGCATCATTCATGTAAATATATCATACTAGAAATATTTTATTTAATTAAAATATCACATTATTCTTACAAATATATCGTGATAATAATATTTTATTCAATCATTATATTATATCATTTTTACAAATACATGTAATAATCTATAACATCAAACAACTCTAAAATTCATTCAATCACACCAAACTTTATGCTGTTTATCCTCAAAAATTAAATCTCTCAGAACTAATGCTCAGAGATGGAGAAATTCCATCCAATCACTGCCTTTTTTTATTCCTTAACTTTTCCTTGTCTAAATCCTGGACCATACATGAAGTCATAAGCCAACTAGGTTATGTTTATTTTTCTTCACTGCCAAAACAATCGGGTCCAACACAAGGACCTGGGCGGGCCTGTTATGAAGCCCAAATAAATTCAGACTGCGGGCCGTGGGTAGGATCGGAATTTTAAAAAACATCGGCCTGCACCTAATGTACTTCTCGGCGTCCCTGCAAGTCTCTGATGAGCCTACAACTTTGGCCATCTCCGACACCAAAGTTTGCCGCCTTGCACTCTTTCAGTCAGTCACTAGACGAAGCTTAGGACATATTTCTTCACCGTAAGCGAACTATCCCAATTTTGCTTTGCATATGCTAATCTTGCTATGCTCTCAATATGCTTCTCATTCATTTCCTTTTTCATATAAAAATTCTTTCCCAAGGAATGGCCTGAAATTTAGATGTAGCATTTGTGGCGTCACCATGGACCTGTGATACGGGGATCTTCAATCCGATATCCGAATCCCGTCGATCAGCAGCATTGGGGCTCTTTTCTCCTTACGATGGATCTTTTGGAAGGTTAATTTTGAACCTTCGTTAAACCCATCGTCTCTCTAGCGTTCATGTGTATTGTTCCTATTAATCTTTTTTTTTTCTTGAGAATTTTCTGTTGGTTGTTCCAACGCATTGACGTTTTTCTGATCTGGAGAAAAATTCGTTTTGTTTTAATTTCTCGCGATTGCGGAAGGGAAGAGGGAAAGGTTCAAGCTTTAAAAAATTTAATTCGAAGTTCTGTTTTGACATTAGACAGTGATAAATAATTAGATAACTACTTAATTTACGCTAAAAAAGTATAGTGGTTTTAAAATTTTTATTGTTCTGATCGGCCAAACTGAACTTTTGCTAATTTTCACTGCATTAAGAAGTTTTTGCCTTATGGCCTCTATTTAATAAAGGAAGCCTTGCCTGGGTTGCGACTTGGAGTCTGGCTGAATATGTATTGACTTCTCATAGTTTGTAATAAATGTGACATTTATGTTTAATGTTACATAGAAGAAATATAGAGGTTGTCAGTAATTTAGTGCTTTCTTTGTTGCGCAGTGCGACTAATCTGTAGCATTGTTGTCGGTTGTCGTCTTCTGACCTCACTCGACATTTATCGGTATTTTTTCAAATGGTTAAAATGTGAAATTTTTGAATTTTGATTTTAAAATGATGGCCTTCTGACTTGGTTTTACCTTTCCTAGCGTGGAAGAGACGAATGAGGCATTAAGAACCTTTTTGATTCTCGGGATCGAAAAGAATCCTAAAATAAAAACTTCTGCATGCGCAACTGTAGTTGACACCATTTCATCTACTTCTTCGGCTTTAACAGATCTGTTCCATTAGTTAAGAGTTAATGACATACTGAGGTGTGGTCTCAATTATGTGGCTTTGCGGCTACCCTAATGCTTGTTTTTCCTGATCCACTGCTTTTCTAACTGTTTATGATTTTTTCACAGGATTGTAATCACATTATTGGTCTTTGTTTGCGGGGAATGGCGCCCAGAATAAGAGATTCTTTGAATGCTGCCAATTCACTTATTGATTTTTATTACACGGTCAGAAGTTTACTGCTTGTAATGGTAAAGAAATTTTATTTATTGAACACTGACTATCAGCATTGATAATGATATTACACATAAGCTAAAAGAATTAGATTGAAGAAGGAACATCAGAAATAAAATCATGTTTAAACCTTGCATTCTCGGTTCTGGACATGCAGCTAATGCAGCTTGAAAGAGAACAACTATGCTAACTATATTGAATTTTTTTATCAATATTATTTTAGTCATTACTTTTTGTTCTATTTCTTTGTCTGATCATTTATGGTACCTCTTCTAATCAATATCATCAGTTTAATATTGTGCTACTGCCATTGACATAATGTACTTAAAGTTTTAAAATCACATTTGCATTGATTAAGCTGGCCATTTTCCAACCAGCAATTCTAGATGTAATATATATTTGTACTTATGATGTTGCACCATTTTCCAGAAGCCCTAACCTTTTCATGTCTTCATGGGTCTTGTGGGATTTTCTGGGTCTGGTTAAGAAGTTTAGGGTTGTGACATTCAACTTCAACTGACAGTTGGAGACTCGGTTCTGGCAAACATTCATGATGCAAGTGTTTGACTCCACATTTTAATTGCATCCACCCACTTATTCACTTTTTTTCCTGTTCCATTTCAGGAGAACTCTTTCTTGCAACCCTTCGGGCACATTGAATTAGATGTTTCTGATGCACCTGAAAAGGCTGCCTGCCCTCCTTCACTGCCCACTGATCTGTATTCCAAATATTGGCATGAGGAAGAGACATTTTGAGCGCTCCAGATAAGAGACCTCCCGGAGAGGCTTCCCTTACTTTCTTCAGCCTTGCCATGTTGCCATTTTTTGGTTTCTTAACTGGGGTACCGTTGAAATGTTTCCTGCTCCGTTCACACGTACCTAATTATATAATTCTTCCTTTTTATTGTTTTCATCTCACGGTAGTCTTTTGCCCCTATCAGCTAAAAATGCTTTGTTTTACAAGTCCGTGCTAAACTGAAGAACATGCCCAAGTCAACAGTCCCTGCGAAGCCCTTCTCTTCCATTTGGGCATTGCAGCAGTTCTGTTACTCTATTCATTCTTTTGGTACAAGGTATGTCTACATCTCTTTAGATTTTTATTTTTTATTTTTCTGCTTCACCAGCTGACGGTGCTAGTATGAATTAGCTTGATGTTTTGATTGCTTTATTTTAATTTGAATTCTGGAAAAAATTTATTACTAATTGCGTGCTCCATCATTTTGTTCTGAGTCATTTGAATAATATCTGTATATATATGTGTTAATCACGTGTCATAGTCCTTACCACGGGAAATATTAACCAGGCCATCTTTGTTATATTACAGATCCCATAGAACAGGTTTCACCATTCAATTTTAATGTATGCGACGACCATAAATTTTGAACATTTGATAACTACTAATGTTCTAAAATTCAGGAATTCGCTAGTGAAACTGTACCTTACTGTGTTTTGTACTTAATAATAGAATCATGCCATGACTTCTAAAACATTTATTGTTACATCTATAGAAGCACAGTCGCTAATTAACTCTATAATCCTGACGTGCAATATAAGCTTCTCCCACTTTGCCTGCATATTTTGTCCACTTAACATATGAAAATGTATTTCTCCTTGCAGTTGAACCTATTTACAAGTTTGAAGGTGCTTGGCCTGCTGGGAATGTTTCTTCATGTATGTCGGACACAAGACACTCTCCCGTCTTGCTTCTACAATGGCCAAGTTGAAATCTGCATGAAAGTCGGGACACCTATTTCCATAGAAACTTCGGTTAGTAATCTGATTCAAACATGTTGTAGGCCCGACTGGTAGAACACAGAAAATTTTTGGTATTTACACTAGAGGCACCTGATTCAACCTTAGGCATAGATGGTTATACACGGGCACAATTTGACAAGAAGATAAAGAAAGGTAAGCCTAACACTGAAGATTTTTTGTTAGCCCATGCCATCTTTTATCTTCATGTAGTTGGTGCTAATTAATTTTACTCTTGAGAATGTTAAAAATTGATGAATTGGAGCTAAATTATGAATACAAATGTGCATAAATTTTAATTTTCTAATTTTTTACACGAAAATTTATGTGGTCACAAGAATAATAGGAGCTGCAATCAAAATTTGACACTAAACAGAACTGGTATGTGCGAGTGGTCCGGAATTGGAATGATGTGGATGATTGGTGATGTATTGACAGGAATTAGTTTCTTGACATTATCATTTAGATTGTAGACAATGATTGTGTGACACTGTTCATGACCCGGAATTTACCTATTTTTACACCAAATCAACAAATATGTGGTGACTTCTGGAAACAGCTGATTCCAATGGTTCCTATCTTTCGACATACAATCATGTATTTTTATTAAAGAAAACTCACACTGGAGAAAACAAAAGACAACGACGTCGTCTTTTTCTTCCCATTGTTAATGCTTAACGACAATGGATGGGGAATTTTCTTGTTCCCACGAGTTTTGTGCATACATTGATTAATAGAGAATTGTGAGTGGATTTTGACACAACAAGACGGGGATGCTCTTACGTAATCAGAATTTCCACTGGAGAGCAACCAAATTGTAGATAAATCATGGTTAAAGATTTTTATTTATATGATATGGTTCAGTTTCTTAGGACGCTACCTGTGTTGGTGTCTTTGTATGTTCATTTGTTCTGAGAAGCTAAAACATATCATTAGACACATACACATATGGGATGATAGAATTGATGATGATGAGGGTTGGTGAGTGAAGTCCTGTCATCAGGCCTTTCTACTTAGCTCTTTTTATAACAAATTTGTACCTTTTATGTACTGACTATTGCATGTTGAATCTAGGAGGGTATGCCCACTTGGTTACTTTTAAGCTTTGACATGAAAAAATTTAAGGGGCACTTCATGATATTGAAATACAAAGAGAAAGGCGTCACAAGTACAAACAGAGAATGAGTTTTAGTCAGTGATTCAAGCTCAACAATAATTCGAATTTGATTTGATCCAATCTTGTTGAGTTTAAACTCAAATTCGAGGTCAAAATAAATTAAAATTTGAACTTAAGTTTGATTATATTTAAGATACTTTCGCTAATCAAACTTAAGTCTATTAGTTTGGTCTATATGAACTTGATTGATCACTGATAAATTATTTATGAGATCAAAATGATTAATTACATGCTTTGCATTCTTAGAATTAAGTAAAGTATGTATTATTGTGCTTCTTTCTATTGGAGGAAATAAATAGCATCACTTAATTTAACCACCCTTAATATATTACACTATTAAGTTAATTATAAGTTGTTTTCATCATGTCCCTTATGATGGGTATTGAGGATAAATTATTTTATATAGATACACACACAATTCTCTATTTTGGGCCCCAAGTTGTCTTTGGCATGCAGGCTTTATCATTGCAATAACGAAGCGTGTTGCAAATTGCAATGTACTTAATTGGACACTTGTCACCAGTATTTTAAAATTAGACTTAAATGAATGGATCAGTTCAATCATTGATCGATTAAAAAAATATTTTGAATAGAGTTTTAAAAATTAGAATACAATAAAATCGATTAAAATTAGATAAAATTACGTATGAACTGTTAAATTAAATAAATTAATTATAATTCATGAAAATCTATTGATTCAAATTGATAAATAAATAGACTTTTAAATATTAAGTTTTTTTCAATTTAATTTTTGTATTTTTTATTGTAATTTAACTTCAATTTCTCTTTTATAAAGAAAATTTTATGAATTAAATAAATTATTTTTCAAGATATCCAACAAGTTTTTACTTAAACACTTTAAATATAAAAGATATTATTAAATTCTATTATATTGTGATTAAATATTTAAATAAGATATATGTATATATTTTTGCATATTTTTATATTTATTTTTTGAATTAATATTTATTGTTTTTATATTTGTGGTATTTTTATTTTAATAGGACGATAAATTTAACTATTATTAGTAATTAAAAATACTTAAAATTATATTCAAGTATTTTTTTTAATATTCACTCTTTTATGTATTTTTAGTATATTAATTAACATTTATAATATAAATATTACATTATTAGTTCCATCACACGTCCACACGTGATGTTAACCCATTAATGTGACATAGGCACAGTCTCTCCAAAACGCTTAAGCCATTAAATATTATTTATATTAAAAAAACAAAAACAAAAACAAAAACAAAAAACATAAAGGAATATTAGGGTATGCAGGACAAAAATAAACAAATAAATCCACGACACCACAATTATCTTGGAGTTGTGTATGTAATTGTCGTTAAATTCTTTGTTTCTTCATAAAGTATCGATATTATAATTCAATTATTTTCATCTAATTTTATAAAAAAGATGCATGTAATATTAAAATCATGCTATCTTGTGTATTATACATTAATCAAATAAGATAATTTAATTACACAGTGTATGTACTTAAATATTTTTAATTTTTTACTTGTTATCTTTTCACTCTGCTCTACTATTTTCTATTTATTTCATTCACTTATTAATTTTTATATTTTTAAATTTATTTATTCCTTTTATACCTATGTTTGGTTGCAAATTTGCAACTTATAAAATCAATTATTTTAAATATACCAACCAGCAAAATTATACTTTTTATTACTTTCTCACTTATACTTTTACATTATCACTAGATTTCTTTGTCAAATTTTCTACCTCGAAAATTTACATCGGAACTTTTGTAAAATATAATTCTACAATTCTGTCTCATATTTATATATTTTTTAATTCACTTTTTTAAAATATTTTTATAGATAAAAGCAAAAAGGCAGACCCTCTCCCATTGTAAGTGACAGAATTTAGTGATGGATGAGTTTATCCTCGAAAGGCTTTGTCGATCTCGTAGCACTAGCCAATGAATTGTGATGATATAAATTATTATATACAGAAAATTAATAAAATTAGGTTACGTTTGGAACTTCATTTTCGATTCAAACACATTATTTTAAATTTCATACTAACAAATATATAATTCAATAAAGCATTTCTCTAAATTTAAATTCAAACTTTCTCTTACACACACATATATAACTAACTAATTACTTTTTAATCATTATACCTATTAATAATTAAATTAATACTTTTATATATCATACGTATACTTATATATATTTTTATTTACACCATAAAATATAATTATTATATTTATATACTTATATATTATTATATAATTCAATTATTATTATATATTTTATACGTATATTCAAATAGATTATATAACTCATTTCATCAAAAAAAATTTTTTTAAAAATACTACTAATTTCAGTACAACTCTTACCAAACATTATTACCAACAAACAAAAAAACCCCTCCCAAACATAGCCTTAGAGTAGTTAATATCTTTTTTTAATTGAAACAAAAAGACAGATCAAATATGCAAAGAAATACTGAAAACGCAGGCTCGGTTGTTGACTTCTATGGTGAATCATAAATAATAAATGATAATATTAAAAGTATATAATCAGAGCAGCTACTTTAATTAATTATATTTACTAATACTCAGAAATACTTTTGCATCAACACCCAAAGATGCCACGTGGGACCCTTTAAATCTTTTGATGACATACTCTTATATATATATATATATATATATATTTATTTATTTATTTATTTATTTATAAAAGAATAATATTTGGGTTTAACCCATGTAATATATCATCAACAACATAAATAAAACTTTATGTCAATCATTATCGACATACGAGCATCTTAATTCAAGCAATTAATGCTACATTCTTCATGCAATCTATTCCGAGATTCTTGCGATATATTTTCTTTTTCGGTTCATAAGTCATTTTTTTAGTTCATGAAGCAACTATATTTACTATTAAGGTCAATGAATAATTCGATGGCTATGTTTGGGAAAGGAGTTTTTGTGGATATAAATTGTTTTTGAATGAAAAGTGAAAGGAATATTTTAATTGGATGAATTGTATAATTTATTTGAATATATTTATAAAATATATAATAATAATTTGATGATGTGATAATTTATAAGAGTAATAATTATATTATATGGTATAAATAAAAATAAATATGAGTATATATGTGTGTGTATTGATTTAATTGTAAATAAGTGTAATGATTGAAAAATAATTAATTAATTTTAGTTATATACAAGAGACAGTAAAAAATTGAATTTAAATTTAAATGAAAATATTGTTGATGATATATTTGGTAATATAAAATTTGAGATATTGTTTTGTTACTGGAAGTTGGCTTCCAAGCATAAACTGCAGGATTAATGCACCAGCATCCTACGTCAATCATTAATTACCATTATTCAACTACAATAAAAATAAATATTTTAAATATCAGTAATTTGACTTGAAATTACAGATATACTCCGTCTTTTAGATATGAATTTTGCCATAATTATGCATATATTTTAAGTGGTGAAAATGACATGGCATAGGATAGGGCCCACTTGGCCATGACTTATGGAGATGACCAACATCATATCTGCAATCTGAATGGACAAATGAAGTGATAATAATTATTGGCTAGGAATTTGAAGCCTTCACTCTTTCACCAACGTCCCATGGACACACATCACACATCCTTAAACCTCGAGAAATCATCAACACACACAAACGTACACACGCACACACATATATATACAGTGCAATGAAACAACCCTAACCATGATATTTCACAAAAATCAGGAATCTAATATTCCTATCATTGGGGTATAGTCATGGTTTGTTATAGGTAGGTGTGATAGTTCTTGGACATAGGTTCAAGGTGTCAACATTTCACATCATACACGGATTAATTAAGGTTCAAGCAATTGTTCTATCTAGTAAAAAAAAACTATTTAAATTTATAATTAATACAATCAAATACAAATTTTAATGAGTTCGATAATAAAATAAAACTGTTTAAAAATTAAAATCTTATTGGAAGCTTTATCTAAAATGAAAGAATAAAAAAAATTTGAAGGGAGACAAAATTTAAAGACATAAAATGAATAAAACGTAAAAAGACAAACAAAAAAAATAAATATAAAGAACAGAGTGATTTTATTATTTTTTTTTTTTGTATAATTTAATTAAGGATCAATAGTACAAATTTATACTATGTAATTGAGGACGGTAATGTAATTTTATAAATTGCAACAAAACAATTTCAAACGTTTAATATTTTAACAAAGATTACATAAGGGTATTTGATCTCGTTGGGGCATAATTTTTCGCATTATTATTGGGATGAGAAAGTGTTAACTCGTAGCATGAACTAAGGGAGTTGGAGTAACTACTTTTTGATCATTAATTAAATTTTCTAAAATATCCCATCTAATAAATTTAATTACGTACAATCACTAGCCCCCCACCATTTTTAATGTAAAAATAATAAATAAAATAGAGAGTTTATTAGTAAGAACATACACTCTCGTTCATTCAAAGCAAACAAAAAACATCCTATGAAAACGAAACTAATGGATTCTTTTAACTTTTTTTATTTATTTCTCTTTTAATACATTTTTAGTCTTTTTTTTTTTTCACGCGTTCTCTATTTCTACCTGGCTTTTCTTCATTTTTATTTCTCTTTTAATATTAATGTAATTTTAAATTTAAATATTTTTATTTATATTATTGTTAAAATTAATAGTTTGTATACGGTTATTAATTGCTAAATTTTTCTCAAATTGATGTAAATTTTTTACCAAATAATAAAATTAATGAACAACATTGATTAATATAAATATATTTTATTAATTCCACATGCTACGAGCTAGCGTGCAAAAATGCTAATTATATATAATGATTCTTACAAATTCAAGAGTATTTAAGTTTTCGTACAATTTAGTGGTAATACAAATATTACCATAAATCATTGCCACAAATTCTATTACCATGCAAGTGCCTTAATAGTTAGAAGAAGTAATAATATGATAACAACAAAATTCTTTCAGCATTATTTTTAGTAATTGTAACCCTTAATTAACCATAATCCAAATTATCAAATACTATTATATTAACAAATGAAATTTCATCACTGAATATACATTAAATTAATGATAATTTTACATTTTACTAAAAGCTAATTAATATTATCGGTATAATCGAATTATTTAAAGGCCTATTTATACCTCTTCCGGAAGTCGAGGGGCGTTAAATGACATCATTAATTGCTTTGCACTTCTTCTACAATAACTTGTTACAAAATCTGTTCGCTTTAATTAGTTAAGATATATGATTTACTGACAATGTTCCCATTTTAGATTTAATTAGATTTTTTTATTGGTGCTGACAATAATAGCCAATTAAATGTTAAGATCGATATTAATTACCCATTAAAGGATTATTGAGTGCAAAATTGTTAAAACTTCCATCGAGAGTTACCAGTTCTACTCAATATGTTGACGTTAACATTTGGTTTAAGGAGTGTTAACGATTCAAGTCTAAATAGTAATTTGAACTTGATTTAAATCAATTTTGTAGAGGGAGATATCAAACGCAAATTTAAGTTAAGAACTGAGATTAAACTCAAAAAAAAAATTAAAAATTTAACTTTGAATTTGATTAGGAGACAAAAAACGTTGTTGAGTTCAAGTCAAATCGAGTTGATTAGTTTGATCATTATCACTCCTGTTTAATTTGTTATTCAGCTAATTGAATTCCTGATTGGGGTTTCCTTCAACGCTTTCTTGAATTTCAAAGACTTTGTCACAAGTGTAATTATACAGTCGATTCAAACCCCAAACAAATCACAAACTAGAATAAACAGTTTAATGATCAATTAAGCAGAATAATTATGTTCACACATTGATATGAATAAATGTGAGCATAGATATTAAGGAAATATATGCATATAAATGTCTTCTTCGCATTGTCTTGTAAGTAGAAATGTTATTCAATTGATGAGACTGCTAAGTGCTAATTATTGTCGTTGGACGATACTTTTGTGAGAATCATTGATACAAGAATAATTTAAAGTTAATTTTCACATTTATATCATCCCAATAGTTGAATAAATGGGTCGTGCTCTACTTTTTCGTATACATATCAAAAAAAAATAATTGTTTTATTATGGGATTAATAAAGGTTGATGAAACCAAAAAAAAGGGAAATCTTTAGATCCACTTTAGTGGACAACGCCATATAAGGATCTGTCGAATTTTATTTTAGTATTTGTTATTTTTAGTTTTATTTGTTAATAGACTTTATTAATAAATTGGGCCATATGGACTTTTAAATTCGAATCTGATAGTATTTAGTATAAATAGTAATTATTCAGTTGAAAACAGATACTAAGTTTTAATCAATTCAAATTCCTTTCAAATTCCCTGGAATTGTTCATTTAATTTCTCGTGGATTTTCAATTTCAAAATTGAGTCATTCCGGAATAGTCCGTGTGATTCGTGACGTATCAATCAGTATTCGGTTTGCTGATTGTGGCCGTCTACATCGAGTTCAATCCAATCCTACCACATTGGATAGGCGTTCTTCGCTCGGTTTGCGTCCCTAGGATTCTCGGATTCGGATTCGATTACATCGTTCGCTATCTTGTTGCTTCCGTTGTGATTCTGATTGCATTAATTTGCTATCAGAGTGAGCTTGTGTCAAATTCTAATTCGATCCACGATCCGGAGTTTTTTTTTAAAAAAAAAGGTCTAAAAAAAAGGGGAAAATCAGCCGTCGGCCAAAAAAAAAAAATCGCAACCACAATTCCGCCACCATTTCAGCTAATTCATGGCCGCAACCTTCACCACCAAGTTCTCCGCCGCGAAATTGCGCCGCTCTGCTCCGAATTCGCCGCCCATTGCCGCTGCTGAGGGCCTCCCAGGCCTCACCAATGTTTGGGCAGTCGATGTTGGCTGCTCCCACGGGCGTACGCCGGTGAAAATCAATCCAGCCACCGCCGCCTGCAAATAAAACAAAAAAAAAAAAAAGATTTTTAGTTGGGCCAAGGAGTCTAGTTAGGGTGAGGGTTGAATTGGGCCAGAAAATTGTAGCTGGGCCGAACCAAAAAAAAAAAAAAAGAGAGAGTTTCAGTTGGGTCGATGGTTGAATTGGGCAAAAGGCTACTTAGGCCAAAGAATTGCAGCTGGCCAGGGATTGCTACTAGGCTGGACCGTCCATTCTGACGTGGCAAGGTCGTGTTTGATTGCAGAATTTCTATTCTAACTTAAAGGCATGTTTTGTTGTTGAATTTTTATTTTTATTTTTATTTATTTATTTATTATTTTAAAAAAAGAGGCCAAAAAAAGGAAAAAAAGAGCAAAAAAAATGGAAAAAAAATTGCAAAAAGTAGAGGAAGAGAAAAACAAGAGTGAAAAAAAAAATATTATAGAGAAGAGTGAAATCTATTGTATTTATTTTACAGGATGTCGATTGAGCACGCATATTACAAGGAGCTAATATCTTACGAAATTCAAAAGTTGTTCAGAGTTATGGATAAAATGCAGAATGTCTTGCTAGAGACAACTGTACTTTGAGACACAAGAGGAAAAGAGATAGACATCTATCGTCAAGGCACTATTGCGGCAAAGATTATGGATCGAATGTGAATAAGTACGACGAGACATCCAAGGTATCGAATTTTGGTTGTGTTTTAATTGCTTTCAGCGTGGGCATAGCATGAGTGAATGTCGAAACGAGGAAGTTGATACTTATATTAGCATTAGTAAAGTTATGGGAGAGAAGAAAAGTCCATCCATAAAGATGACATCTTTGACTGAAGTGAGGATTACAGAGAAAATGCAACCAGAAAAAGTACAATATGAAGATAATGACAGTATTAGCACACATTTGGGAAATGAGGTAAAAATTGAACAAAAAGAAATAACAAAATCAGTAGAAACTGAAAAAGATAGAGTTGAGATGGAAGAAACCATAGAAATTAAAGTTGAAGTTGAGGACAGCCACAAGAATAAAGAACAAGTAAAAGATTGGGAGATTAAACTTCTACAGAGTCACGTGTACGTTGATCCATTTGACCATCTAACAGATGCTCTGTTCAATTGTATTGCACAAGAGTTGAAGATGTTTTTATCTGTAGAGACTACATATGCACATTTGGATAAGTAGTCAGTGCCTTTTTATATTCCTTTATATGGTTTGTTGTTAATATTTCTGTATTGGACTCATGGGAAGATGATACTGAAGTTTCAGTGAGACGATAAACAGTTAAGAAGCTTCTAGAGATTTGTGTTTGATCCAAGAGGATACAAATTTGAATTGAGGACAAATTCGAATTAAGGACGCATATTACAAGGAGCTAATGTTTTATGAAATCCAAACGTTGTCCAGAGTTGTGGATAAAATACAGAATTATCTTGCTAGATACAACTGTACTTTGAGACACGAGAGGACAAAAGATAGACATCCATCGTCAAGGCATTATTGTGGTAAAGAATATGGATCGAATGTGAATGAGTACGACGAGACATCTAAGGTATTGGATTCATACATTGAAAGTCAATTTTGGTTGTGTTTTAATTACTTTTAGCGTGGGTATAGCATGAGTGAATGTCGAAACGAGTAAGTTGATGCTTATATTGGCATTAGCAAAGTTATGAGAGAGAAGAAAAATCCATCCATAAAGATGCCATCTTTGACTAAAGTGAGGATTGCAGAGAAAATGCCACCGGAAAAAGTATAATATGAAGATAATAACAGTATTAGCACATATTTAAGAATTGAGGTAAAAAGTGAACAATAAGAAATAACAGAATCAATAGAAATTGAAAAAGATAGAGTTGAAATGGAAGAAGCCATAGAAATTAAAGTTGAAGTTGAGGGCAGCCACAAGAATGAAGAACAAGTAAAAGATTGGGAGATTAAACTTCTACAGAGTCACGTGTACGTTGATATATTTGACCATCTAACAGATGCTCTGTCCAATTGTACTACACAAGAGTTGAAAATGGTTTTATCTGCAGAGACTACATATGCATATCCGGATAAGTTGTTAGTGCCTTTTTATATTCCTTTATATGATTTGTTGCTGATATTTTTATGTTGGAATCATGGGAAGATGAAGCTAAAGTTTCAACGAGACGATAAAGAGTTAAGGAGCTTCTAGAGATTTGTGTTTAATCCAGGAGGACACAAATTCGAATTGAGAACAATTCGCCTTCAAAAGGAGAGGTATGACGCGATCCAAGGATCCATCGAATTTTATTTTAGTATTTATTATTTTTATTTTTATTTGTTAATGGGCTTTATTAATAAATTGGGCCATATGGACTTTCAGGTTAGAGTCTGATAGTATTTAGTAAAAATAGTAGTTATTCAGTTGAAAACAGATTCAAACAGAGACTGAGTTTTAATCAGTTCAGAATTCTTTTCAAATTCCTTGGAATTGTTCATTTAATTTCTCGTGGATTTTCAATCTCAAAATCGAGTCATTCCGAGTGATCCATGTGATTTGTGACGTATCAATCAGTATTCGGTGTCTTGATTGTGGTCGTCTACATCGAGTTCAATCTAATCTTACCACGTTGGGTTGACGTACTTCGCTCGGTTTGCATCCTTGGAATTCTCGGATTTGAGTTCGATTACATCATTCGCTATCTTGTTACTTTCGTTGTGATTCTGATCACGTCAGTGGATCCATCCTTGCTAACTGATAGTTTACATCAAAAACATATATGTATATATGGCCCACAATTCTACGTGATCTAAATTATTGTGAAAATCGGTGTCTCTTCATTGCATGATTGGTATTAATTCAACATCACAATCCCATTGTCTAAAGGGTTCAGTCCCAAAGCCATACCTGCCTCTGCCTAATCACAAATTGCACGCATTCTGGCAAGCCCTTCCTAAGTAGCTAGTTGTACGCTGAACACCGATGGTCAGTCTACCAAACCACCTACCAGTGCAATTATAACACAGGGCAAAAGAGACATAAACCCTTTTTAAAAAATTCTTATAAAAATTAACACATTAATTGTTGTTTTCATTGTCGTTTTTTTTATTGTAGGTGGTGAAATAATATCAAATTAAACACTAGGGAACAATATTACTGGATTTAGCTGATAGTTTTTACACTACATTTGGTTTTTGGAATTTAGAGTGGAAAACAAAAGAAAATGAAAGATTCAAAATTTCATATAGTATTTGGTTGAAAGAATTTCAATAAGGAAAAGAAAAATTAAAAAAAAAAGAAAAAGAAGAAATAAAATCAACAAAAATTCAAAATTGAAATTTTTTATAATTTGAGAATAATAATGAAGAAATAAATAAAAGAAATAAAAGTGGTGAAATGTTTGGAGGATAAATAAGAGTACAAATAGCTTTTCTTTCATTTTTTTTTTATCTTTTTTGTGAGAAAAATAAATTTTCCTTCACTAAACTATAATTGTCTTCTAATTTTTCTTTTCCATAGAATTTTCCTCTTATTCAAACAACCAAAAACATTTTTCTTAGTTTTTCTTTTCTTTTGCTCTCCATATTTCAATAACCAAACAAAGTGTTACAGATTATGATTTCTAGCTAGTTATTCCGAATATAAATTGTTCCACAAGGCTATAGCCTGTAGGTTTCATATCTCTATTTAACACACACTAACTTGCAACATATGTATGTATGTATATGTATATTTATAGTTTGTTGCATAAATACACATATATATTAACATATATAAATCATGCTTCTAAATATTTCTTGACTTATATATATATATATATATATATATTGTATCTATTCACAACCAACACTAAGTTCCCAACTATTCCACGCCCATAAAAAATTAAAAAAGAATATATATGTGTGTGTGTATGTGTGTATACCAATCTCACATACTTATTTTATTTTCTGCATTTTCTATATATCAATTGTCTTATATTTATGTTCTATGTTAATTTCCAAAGTGTCTAGACCCTATCCTTGTCTGATCCTGGTGTCCCTGGTCTCAAAGCCAGATGCGATAGAATTGCGAGATATTGTTTTCTATGTTTGTAACAAAATGTTGTCGCATGTTGAGTTAGCTGAAGCCGCTTCATTACTTAGGTCGGATCTAGGGTGGTAAGTCCCGAAGTGTGAATAGCTTACGATTGTGGTATAGTTGATTGCCTGTGCCATTATTAAGTCGTAGTCATGGAATCGGTATTCTACAGATTTACTTCTTCAAACTTTGTGTCTAATACCTCCCAAAATTCTATTAGGAGAGCAATAAATACTGAGGAAATTATAATAGAAAATTTTGATAAAGCAATTGATATTTGGAAAATTCCAGAGGTCAAAAAGCATGAGATTTATGAAAAATCAAACATTTTCAATTTCAAAAATGATTTTGTTATCAAAACTGAGGAAAGAGATATTCAGATTTTAAAAAGTTCTGAAACTATTTCTCTTCTTTCACAAAAAACTATTCAAAAATATTCTAAAAAAGGTTCTAAATTTATCCATCTAGGACTTGTCCAATTCAGAGCTTCAGTCGGAGCCGCTTCATTATTTATGTTGGATCTAGGGTGGTAAGTCTTTATAAATATTTGCAAGGAAGTAAGATGATATTTGATGGTCTGCAGATCTTTTGTGATGAACAATGGTAACAGATTGTGTTACTTCAAGAATAGTTTGGCGGTATTCTGTTATTTTTGCTGAATCAGTTGACACAAAGATGTATTTTTTGAAATATTTTTGGGCATATTCAAAAGGGGTTAAGATGGCATTTGCTTGGCTTTTTGCAGCTCTGGGACTGGCAAAATGTAAGAAATAATTTTTGAATTTCTGTCAATTAATTTTTGAATTTCTGTCAATCCCCTTAGCTGCAAAAAGCCCCAAGAAAAATACCAAATATATCCAAACTAGTTGTCAAAATAGAAACTCTAAATTCTAGTTCCTCACAAAGATTCTACCAAGTTAAATATTTTACCAAATCAACTTTCTAAAATGTCATTCCTCTTGAAAAGGAATCTCTTTTAGAACCCTTTTGAATGTTAACAAAAATTCAAAAAATACCTCTTTGTGCCAACTGATTCCGCAAAAACAGCAGAATACTATCAAACTATTCTTGAGGTAACATAATCTGTTACCATTATTCATCACAAAAGATCTCCAAACCAACAAATGTCATCTTTTGCAAAAATTTATAAAGACTTACCACCCTATATCCGCCCAAAATAACGAAGCGGCTCCGACTGAAGCTTTGACTTGGAGAAGTCCTAGATGGATAAATTTGAAATATTTTTCATAATATTTTTGAAGAATTTTTTGGAAAAGAAGAGGAATTGTTGTAAAACTTTTTGAGATCTAAATATCCTTTTCTTCAGTTTTGATAACAAAATCATTTTTGAAATTAAAAATATTTGATTTTTCATAAATCTCATGCTTTTTGACCTTGTAATTTTTCAAATATCAATTGCTTTATCAAAATTTTTGATTATAATTTTCTCAGTGTTTATTGCTTTCCTAGAAGAATTTTGGGAGACATTAGACACAGAGTTTGAAGAAGTAGATCCGTAGAACACCGATTCCATAACTACAACTTAATAATGGCACAGGCAATCAACTATACCATAACCTTAGGCTATTCATATGGGGTTGACTGGCCTATCACTCTTCAGGACTTATCACCCTAGATCCGGCTTAAGTAACGAAGCGGCTCTACCTAACTCAAACTGTGACAAGATTTTGTTATAAATACAGAAAACAGCATGTCACAACTCTACCCCCTCTGGCTCTGATACCAAGAATGCCAAGATAGGACTAAAATATGGTTTAGACACTTTGGAAATCAACACAGAAAATAAATATAAGGCAGTTGATATGCAAAAAATGTAGAAAATAAAACAAGTATACAAGATTGGTACGTGACGTTGTTACACCTATCAGATCCAAGGATCAGCAATGTTTCCAACCGATATACCAATCAATATATGCAGGAAGTTATGCAGGCGGCTATGCCAACTATATACATGAAGTGTTTTGTAGATATATTTAAATCAGGCAGCTATGCTGACCATATGCATGAAGTGTTTTGTAGAGATATTTATATCAAGCAATTATGTCGACCATATGCTTGAGAAGGCATAAAGAAAGTAGGTAAAAAGAAATATTTAAATATATTTAAACAATATTTGCAGAATATTTGGAGATACAAGTTTCAAGCTATGCCTGCTACAAACCTTTTAAGAATAAAAAATTTTGAAATATTTGGCGATAGGTAATACCCTAAAGGTATTTGTTCTAAAAGGAAATATGGTGAAAGGTTTTTTGGAAGGTAAGGGAGAAAGAATAAAGTTCCTATCTATCATATCTATTATACGGCTTTTAACTATTTTGGATCTTTGGAAATCTTTGCGGTAAGAGCTAAGCTCACTTTTGGGCTCTGAATATTGCTTTAAGCTCTGTTTTTGAATGGAAAAGAGCTCCTCCTTTTATAGATGCTTAGAAGGGCTTTTTTATAATTTTGAAAAGTTTGAATAGTAACTACATCCGTAACTGTACAGCGAATAGTGAACAGTTCTACTACAGTGACTGTACTATTTTTGTCCTTTTGCTTCATGTTTGATCAGTTCTTATATCTTTGAACAGTATTTGTATTTTTTAATAGTGAAGAACAATAATTTTTTCTTCTTTTTTTTTGTCTTTTTGTTTTTTGCTTTTCTTTCTCTCTTTCTTTCTTCTTTTCTTTTTTTTTATATATACATATATATATATATATTATTTTTTATTTTTTGTGAACGTGGAATAGTTGGAAACTTGGTGTTGATTGTAAATAGATACAATATATATATATAGATATATAAGTGAAGAAATATTTAGAAGCATGATTTATATATGTCAACGTATATGTGTATTTATGCAAAGAACTATAAATATACATATACATATACATACATACATATATAGAAAAAAAATAATAGTTGGAGGAATATAGCAAAAATGAATACACCTTTGGAGGTTCTGTATATCGAGTTGTAGGATTTGGATTACGATACTTTATTGCACGAACCATTAGTGCCTAGTCATCCCCACGCAAATGAGATTTCTTGTGACTTTAGTTCTCCTCCAAAAGTTGACACGACATACACATATCAGTATTAACTAACTTCTACACAAAAACCATAAGCCTCGTATATTAATAAACCACAAGTTGGCCGAGGTAGCTGTCTCTTTTCACTCTATATTATCTTCTCCATATATAAATAAACCTCGTGACTTTCTCCTCTAATTAATTAGAGAATGCCTTCCGTAGCCAGCTGAGAAAGGGCTGCGCTTTCATCAGAGAAACCCCACCTTTCAGATGCATATTCTTCACTAGAGAATAGAGAATATAGATCACCTGCATAGATATATTGTTAGGGGGCTTAATGGGATTAAGAGATATTGGACACACCCTGCCACCAGGTTTCAGGTTTTATCCGAGTGATGAAGAGCTGGTTTGCCATTACCTTTACAAGAAGATTGTCAATGAAGAAGTTGTTAGAGGTACTCTAGTGGAAATTGATCTGCACACATGTGAGCCATGGCAGCTTCCTGGTGGGTACTCCTTGTCCCCCACATATATCCCAAAATTAAGTGGATGAATTACTTGTTTCACTTTTCTTTTATATACCTTTGGATTTTCACCAATACATCATAGGTATGTGTTCATATAATTATCATTTAATACAAAATGATACTCGTGCGTTCATATAATTGCCACCTAATACGAAAAGATGCTCATGATAGAGCCAATTAGTTATGCATAAATGAGAGGGGGGGGGGGGGGGGCAAATACTAAATGGTAATCAAAGGATTTCATGGGATAATTATGTTACATGATATAGTTCTTGGTATACATGCTTTTAGATAAATCTTAGGGAGAAGAATCATTAGATTAAAGCATGCTATGAGTGAGAAATGTTATATGCATCCATGTGATTAGCATCTATAACCACATCCTTTTGTTTGTATGGTAATATTCTGTAATTACAGATATAAAAATTAAGTTTTTTCCCCGACTTTTTTTCCTTAACCAAAGTTGATTAATTATTGTCTTCTACTTGAGAGACAGCTAGCTTGAGGATATTGACTAATTGGGCTTCTCTGGGTTCAGCGAATCTTGCTGCTTTTGTAGTGCATGTATGCAGATCATGAAGTGGATAAGGGCGTCTAGAAAATTATAATAATTAATTTATGGGCTAAAATTACTGAGATCCATGCTTTTGTTTATCTTAAACATTTTGTCACGGAAAATTAGTGGAATCATATATTGAGAAGGAATAAAAAAAATTCGTAATAAACGACTCCGACGGGGAGATTTTCCTTTCTGATCATCAGCACAACGATTAGGGAATATATTCTCTAAATTAAATAATATAATATGTTAATTTGCGTGTGTGTGTTAAAAGGATATTATAGTTAAGTATTATTTAATTAGAAGTTGTCGGTGAGGACAAGAAACTATGATATAGGTAATGATGCTTGAAAAAGTTAACAGTTAACAACAAAACTAATAATTTTGGATTTTTTTTTCGAATTATTACGGAAAATCTGGTTTTGTTTTGGAAAAATAATCAGATTTAAACGAGTTTTGGTTGGCAAATTTCAATCCTCAATAAATATTATCAATCCAAAAATATCGTGAAATAAATCTTACCTTCTTTTTAACGCAATGTATATAACTTTACTTCCAAATTACAATTAAAATATCTTATAACGTAAAAGATAATTGTAATATACATATTTACTAACGCTCATAAATATAATTTTTTTGCTCGACTATCGAACGGTTTACAAATTTTTCTTATCAACAGTCAAAATTTCTTCGAAGTCGAATAACGATATGATAGTTTATAGATGTGGCAAAGCTGAACTCAAAGGAGTGGTACTTCTTCAGCTTCCGCGACCGGAAATACGCGACGGGCTTCCGCACCAACAGGGCCACCACCTGCGGCTACTGGAAGGCCACCGGGAAAGACCGGGCGGTGGTGGATCCGGGCAGCGGGGCTGTCGTGGGGATGAGAAAGACCTTGGTTTTCTACCAGAACAGAGCCCCCAATGGGATCAAAACTGGATGGATCATGCATGAGTTTCGCCTGGAGAGCCCTCTCCTCCCCATCAAGGTTGGTCTGGAATTTACAAAACTACACGTCATTCTTAGTTCATTTCATGTATGTATGTATATGTTAGGAGAATATTTCGAAAGATTTTCATGTCTGGTGTAGAAAATCGAAGAAATTCTTAATCACTCTATGTTACTTTATCTATATTATATTATTAAATTAATAAAAAAATTATTACACAAAGTTAAATTGTATTATGATTCTTATTTAAGATTCTTTTAGGTTTTGCATTCATGTATTTCTGACTATTCTTTTAACTTATTTTTTCATTTGTGTTCTGTCACAATTTTTTTTCTATTCTTCTGAACTTTCTTTATTTCTTTTTTTTTTTACTATTTTGTATTATTAATTTTAAATATTTTTATTTTATTATTTAAAATAAAATAATTTTATAATTTATAAATAAATTTATGTACAAATAAGGCCCATGAGTTTTCCTAGTATAAGTTTGCAGTAGTTCAAAGAATAATGTGAGCGGGAGACTGCCCCACTTGACTTTAATGGTCTTGGAGTCTAAATTAATACCATAAATGTTATTTTATTATAAACATTCAGAAATGTTCTCTTAATACCTCTTTAATACCCCTCTAACATGCATTTTCTTCCTTCATATAAATCACACTTCCGATGCATTTCTTTTACAAAACCCTATTCTTCATTTCTTAAAATTTCCTTCCAGCTGGTGCTTAGATTTGATGATTCCTGCTTACTCTAACCACGAACGAAAGCCTGTTTAATAATGGAAAATTTTCTTCGGAAATAGTTTATAATTAAGGCTGCGCAATTCTTCACAACTCAAGCAATCAATGATTTTTGTTTTCTATTTTCTCAACAACATACCCACACACACTATATTATTATTTCAATAAAAAATTTTAATTACACAAAATAAATATATATATAATTATCCTTATATTGCATGCTTTTATCCTTTCTATCTTTTTCTTTTCTTTTTTTATACAACTCACAATTTATATTTATATATTATCTAAAATTTATTATTTTAATTTTTTTTATCTTTTATTATTATTTTATTTTAAATATTATTTCAAAATGTAAATTTATATAATTTTTTATTTTAATGTTAACTTTTTTTCTTTTTCTTTCTTTTAACTGTTTTATTTGTGTATTCTTTTAAAATTTCTTTTTTTTTAAGTATCTTGATATTTCTATTATTTTAAGATTCTTTATACTTTTTAATATTAAATAATTTTATTTTTTATTAATCAAAATGTTATAATTTATAAATAAATTCACTCACGCATTGTGTGTGAATATTACTAGTGTGTGCGTGTGTGTGTGAAAATTGTATTAATCAAAACCTTATAATTCTGGCGTGTTTTGGCAGGAAGACTGGGTACTATGCAGAGTGTTCCACAAATGGCGAGGCGAAAACAGCCACAAATTCGGCCCACAGAATTCATACAGTCATCCAACAAACGACTTCACGTTTCCTAAATTGGCTGCACCCCCCAACGTTTGTGAGCAACACGCCTGCCAGGGAAGTAACTGTCAGGACATCGCTTTCCCATCCCATCAGGGCCAAAACCCCAGCTTTGCCCTAGCCTTATCCTCTGGATACTTCCCCCTGTGTGATGACGACGATGACGAGGGCAAGGACAGTGGGCCTCGTCCCTCGGCTGCTGCTTGTCATGATAAGGCCAATGAATTGTTGGTGGAGATGACTAAATGCGAGGATGATCGTGACGGGTTCTTGCTCGACATGGGCCTGGACTACTGTTCTTATGGAGGGCCGACCAATCTTGATGATGACGTCAGATTTGATCAGGACCGCACCTCGGTTTTCATCTGAAGGGCTCGAACTGTCGGCAGATTAGTGGTCACTTAAGTGTGTATGGGTAGTGAGGCAGTTTGTGAATCTGTGTGGATGTTTT
This sequence comes from Avicennia marina, assembly GCA_019155195.1. Taxonomy (NCBI): domain Eukaryota; kingdom Viridiplantae; phylum Streptophyta; class Magnoliopsida; order Lamiales; family Acanthaceae; genus Avicennia; species Avicennia marina. The sequence goes on along the minus strand of CM032783.1, from coordinate 993,043 downwards.
TTAGTTAGTGAATGTGTCTCGATGCGCGTTTGAGAGATTAATTTGAATGTCAGAGAGAATTTGTTTAGGTCATGAGTAGTTTAGGGGTGGATTGTTGTAGTTTGCAATTAAGGATTTCATGATCATAATACATATTTAGAACTTGTCTCTGTCGGTTGTCACGCGAATTTGAAGTCGCGAAATCTTCCGTTCTGTTTTTGAGTCTGTTAATTTGTATGCAATTTATATGTAACGGTCCCATATATTGTTTCGTATTACATGATAATCATATAAGTGTATGTCTTTTAGAAATTTATGAACAATGTAAAAAGGAAATGTGGGGTAGAAAATTTAATCTATAATTTGAAGATTTCTAGAAAATTAATAGTTACGTGTCTTGTTTTAGATTATGTGACAGTTATATAAATGTCCGTCTACCGGGTATTGGTACAAAATATAGGGACAAAGAAGACAACGAAGAAGAAATATAGAACCGAGTATTTAATCTAGAATATTACGATTCCTAGAAATTTAATTTTCACAGATGCGTGTATGTGTGTGTATTGTTTTTGTCTCCCTACGCGTGAACCTCTGTCTATCAGCAAGCTGGTACTTTGCAGTACAAGCAAAAGCAGCTGTGAAATCTAAGTTGGCAACAGAAAATTGAATTTGTCACGCCTAAAAAAAAAAAGGTAAAAAATATTTCAAATGGTCGGAAATTAAGGTTGTAGAATAGTTAAAATAAGAAGGACGCGACCAATCCTATCCGTACAAGTGATGTTATCTTTAATTTCTGTCAAAAAAATATGAGTTATATAATCCCAACGTCCCAACCAGGCCCATTATTTCAGGCCCAGCCAAATGGAGATTGAATAAGTGAGAGCTGTGTGATACTGAGACACGTGAGTCCATGATCTATGAGCAAACATGACTAAATTATAAAAAGAACTATATAAATTTATATATATATATATATGTGTGTGTGTGTGTGTAGATTAAATATTTGATCAATGTTTAATATTTTTTATTTAAATAAGAAAAAGATAAACTAGCCCTTTATTTCTGGAATTGTTAGCATCAAAACTTTCCTTTCGTTTAGTTGTAATAAAAAGGCTTAAGGAATTAAATCAATTGTAAAGTAGTAACTTATAAGAATTTAAAATAATAATTATCAATAAATGATTTTATAAAAAATAAGTGAATGCTCTTTTCTTTTGGTCCAATTTAAAGTAAGGCTTTGTTTGGTTCTTTATTTGGTGGGAATGAAAGTTGAAAATTTTTGAATTGGTAAAAACATTATGTCCCGTGGTAGTAATAATATGTAAGAGGGAAGAAAAATTAAAAATAATTTGGATTTGAGTATATATATAATAATATTTGGATGATGCAATGGTATATATGTTATAGGGTATATATGGTATGTATATGAAGGAGAGTATCTATGTGTATATATATAGATAATGATTTAATTGAAAATAAATATAATTATCAAAAAATAATTTGTTAGTCAAAAAATGTAACAGATGAAAAATTTTCAAATATGAATAAAAATTTGTGAAGATATTTAGTTTATAAAATTTTAAATTGATATGAACAGTGGACACGTATTCCTTCTCTATCTTTTTATTCAAGTAATATATTTGTTGCATGTGTTTTCACTCTCATTTTAATTGAATTTTGCTTTTCACTATTTTATGAAATATTGATTCATATATATTTTGTGCGACATGAAAATGTCTCGCAAGCAATTGCATAGCCTGTTTTGGTGGTCCGTATTTAACCATGGCTATTAAACACTACTTAATTTGTGGTTATTACCTGTTTTTTGACGTTATCCTGTACACGTCATCAATGCGTGAGATTAGTTAACTAACAAGTATTTAATACCTACTTTGTTATTGACAAGCTTAAAAACTAAAAATTATTGTTAAGACTCCTAAGTGGTGGAGTTACTTGTACCATCATTTTACTCGTGACCCTTCTTACACCACTAATTCAATACAATTAATTTTGGATGAATTTTGAAATTGATCGATAATTCAATTACATGAACCCATGACGAGTATTATTTTTTCATTATTGAAACATGAATAGTAAAAATAAATGTATAAATAAATTTATTTATTCTATGTATAAATAAATTTATTTATTCTACTTCGGAATAAAATTGTATTATTGATAGTTAAAGTTGGAGTACTATTTCAGATATAGTATAAATGACACTGTAGATAGTGTCGGAATGTCAATTCCGGGCCCACCAAAAGTGACACTGGATTGACAGAACAACGTGGCTTTTACCTGTTTGCTACTGCCACACCTATGTAAACTTGTATTAAATGAGAGAAAAAAAAGTTTTAGAAAAAATTTAATTACGAAAAATAAAATACATAAAAGTTAATTAGAAACCAAAAAAATGAGAAAATTTAGAGGACGGAAGTAAAAATAAAACGAAAGAATAACATTTTAGGTGGCGTTCAGAAAGAAGATATTAGAATGAAGAATTGAAATGAAATACGTGATTATTATTTAGTTTGCTATTATTAAAATTAAAATTTAGAAATGATATTTAAAAATTTAAAATTCACCAAATCTTTTGAACAAACCTAAACATGATTCTCATGTATTTAATTTAAAATATATAAGTTATATTCAATAATATGTAATACATATACTATACATAATTAAGATAATGTATATGCTTTGTTTAAGTAAATATAAAATTATCAAATTAGTTTTATAAAAAACTTTTGTTTTTTTTTTCTTTTTAATGTATTTTGTTCTTTTTCAATTTTTTTCTCTATCTTTCATTTAGCATATTAAAATACTCTTTTTTTTCTTTAACTTTTTTATTCCTATTCGATCGTCTAATATATTTTATTCTCATTTATTATTATTTTTTCTATCTCTCATTTGACTTTGTTTTATCTATGTTATTGATTTTGTTTTAACACTTTTTGTCCAAACTATTTATATATTATTAAATTATACTTTAAAGTTTTAAACCAACTATTTTTTCTTATTTATCTATCAATGTATTACATTTATTTTCCTTTGATATTCCATTCTCTTTAAAATTTTGTATTTATTTTTATTTTATACTAGAATTTAATTTTGAAAATTTTATTTATATTCATTAAAATATAATAATTTTATAATATATTATAATTAATAAAAAAATTAAAATGATAAATAATTTACATATGCAATGTTTATTTTTCAATTTATATAAATCAAGATTAAAATTAAAAAAATTTCATATCTCATTCTAAAAGAACACGATTAAACAAATATATTGAAATAAATAACTCCATTCTAAAATTGAGGTTAATGATTCCAAATCTTATTCTGTGCCAACGAAATGCCAGTTTAATCTTTCTACTTCCATATAAAAAATAGTTATTTTAAGAGGTTTTGTGATAATAGGTAGTACAAATTTATTAAATGAGATAGTTTATAAAATTTATTAAGGCTATGTGGGAACCCAATTTCCAATCTCCACATTTTATATCAAACTTTCAACTATCAAATATACACTCGACAAGATTTTTTATTTAAATTTAAATTCAAATTTTTTCTTTCTTACATGTAAAGTTAACTAATTATTATTCAATTGTGATATATATATTCACAATTAAATTAATATTTATACATATAACACACATACTCATATTTACATTTATTTATACCATAAAAATTAATCATTATTCTATATACTATCATATTATCTAATTATTATTATATATTTTATACATACATTTATAGAAATCAAAAAATTTCATTTCATCAATACTTTACAACTAAATATATCACTCATCTCAGCACAATTTTTATACAAAATATTATTCTTAACAAAACTCTCCTCCCAAACATAGGCTAAAGAAAGATAACTACTGTAGTGGATTAATATGGTATGGGTGCACTTTACACATCACTATAAATAAAAAAATGAATAAAAAATATAAATTTGAATCTGCAGCAGTAAAGTGTGATTAACAAAACTCGTACGTACAATGACAACTACTAGTGCACTTTTTCTTGTGTTTCTTAAATCACTAATACAGCAGAACTCTTTGGTTATGTTAATTTTAGACGATTAGAGTAGGTATATTATTTTATTAAATTTAATTATATATATATTTTATAATAAATTAAAATTTTTGGTAAAAAATGAGTTTAATATAAAAAAAATTAAAATAATAGATAGTTAATTTTATAAAGCACATGAAATAAATCAATTTTATAAAATAATAATGTCCTTGCCGACACTGTTCCCATTTAATTATGTGTACTGTTTGGGCACTCTCATGTTGACGTTTTGTGACTTGTATTTATTGTACAGGCTCGTGTTTCTTAAATCACCAATTTAGTACAACCCTTCGTTGTGTGCCGACAGTGTTCCCATTTAATTATGTGTACTGTTTGTGCACTCCCGGTTGTCGTTTTGTGGATTTGCATTTATACACTGTAATGATGCCCGTATATGTCAGTTTGTTCTTCATTTTTTTCTTTGTATATTTTGAACAGCCAATGCCTAATCTTCAGTTTGATCTTAGTACAAAGCATTGTCGCACAATTTGTCACGAGCCAGAGGAGTAATTTATAAAATTGTTGACCGCAGTCAAAAAATAAATAATGATATAAATAAAAGGAAAATAAGAGGCCTCGGAAAATGGTTCGGTCCATCCAAATTTGCATACAATATATTTGTGCTGTGTATTTAAAATTGTGATAAATATTATTATTTTATATTAAAAATAAAAAATAATTAAATATTAAAATTATATAATTTTATTATTTTATGTATTTGTATTAAATGCAATATTTACTAGACCGTATCTGCCTTTTCAATCTACAGCCAATCTGCCAAACTGCGACCCTGTTCATCAATATATTGGGCAGCTAAACACGACAATCAATATATTGTCTTATTACCGTCATATGTGGCGTATTAAATGCAAGTTCAATAATATGTTCACACATGCACACCCTGTTTTGAGATACTCTTATTGCACGATGTAAATTTACATTATCAGATTTAATTAAATAGTGTGAAGCTATATTATTATCCCGAGATTAAATTTGTACCATATCATTAACACTGAAGAACTGATCATGATAACTAATTTTTAGTCTTTAATGTTAAATTACAACGTTATTCTTATATTTTTATTATTTTTTTTCAATCTTATTTTTCAAACTTTTTTCTTTTTATCGAAATAAAAAGTTGATTTTTCTTCTTTTTTCTCTCACCTTTAATTTCTTTTCTGTCTCTTTTATAAAATTCTTAAAAAATAAATAATTTATTTTTATTTTTGAAAATTTAAAATATATATAATAACTTAATCTTTTATTATAAGTAATAAAGCTAATACATTTTTTAATAAATAAGCACACATCAAATGTGTTATTTTTATTGGTGTATACTATTTATATTTATATGATTGAGGCAATTATGTTAACTATTAAATAACATAAAACATACATTATTTATAATTTATAATTATAAATATTTAGAATGCATGAGATTATCTTTTACTCTTTTAGTAGATTTTGCAAAATACTTATTTCGCTAGATTCAATTGTGACCTCTTTCCTCTATTTCTCCATCTAGGAAAAGTGTTTAATTGCAAAATACCATCTCTTTCTTATATTTTATTTTATATATATATATATATATGTGTGTGTGTGTGTGTGTGTGTGTGTGTGTAATATCTATTTTTGGCCATTTAATAGATTCTTAAAATATCCTTCTCAAAAATTCAATTGTCCCCATTCTCCAGCGAGAAAAAAATTGTAAGCTAAAGAGTTCATTCACAAAAATATACCAGTTCTTTCATTACAAAAATGTATTATTTTAAATTTAATTCATTATAGTTTTGGCCTGTCTTAATTTTTATTTTTTCTAAAAATTTCTTTCAATATAATTAAATCATATTAATAATATTAAAATATATTTCAATAAATAAATTTTTTATAAAATATTTTTTTTTATCACACCGCGTGTCAAAACGTTAGTTCGGATAGATTTCAAAGATGTACCTAAGCTAGTGAATAGATATCGAATTAATTGCTTCCTTGTTCATCATGCCTGTTTGTGGGCAGTTCTTGAAATTTTAGATAAGGCGAATCAAATCAATCGGTGAATGCCACCAGACCCAATTTTTTGACCTGTGAGACTTAAATTAGTAACCCTATAAAACTCAATGACAATTTAGGTTAATTTTTCAGTTATTTATTACGAAAGACTATTTTTATTTTAAACTTTTGGTATGTATTTTTTTTTTCAAAAATATATAAAAATAAAAATAAAAAATATAATAATGAAGTGTATATTTTTTAGTGAAAGAAAGAATGAGACCAAACATACTCTGTGGTTCTTTAATTGTATAATTCAATCCTGATTTTGTATCAAAATCAAAATTGACAAGAGACCATTAATTATTTTACAGCAAATCGCTTCATACATGTAAGTTGCACAGCAAAATTAGGAAAGCGAGACTTCTAAGTATGATCTCTTCTTCAAATAACACGAACACATATATATATAAGCCCGCAGACACACAAATAAATAAAACCTCTCTTTGTATCATATCTTTTCCAAACTAGTATAACTCTAAATTCTAGTCTGTGTTTGTGCATATGTTATCATTTCAATTTTTTCATCTCATGAAAACACACGTCTCAAAATACACTACTTAATAAATTTTTTTATATTTCTCTTACTTTTACTCTATTTTAAAATTTTTCAAATACAATTTTATCTCAAAAAAAAATTGCTTCTAAATCATCATCATTAGTTTAAAGCATCGTGCTACATAGTAATTAATTGGTAATTATTGGTGCGCTAACATGCATGATTAGTATGTCGAAGTCTTTGGGTCTTATGACACCCCAAAAGATGCAGGATTAAAAAAATTAGCAAGACAAATAATTAAGATTCTCTAAATCATTCGTCCTATAATTAACTTAAGCATTCATACAACTAAATCAGAAACCAGACGAAGAAGGGAAAATGAAACATTTCTACGTAATCACGGCTGCTGATTGAAAACGACAGCCAATCATATGCTTCATGTCGGCAGAATTGGCATAATGTCGTCCCAAAATAAATATAAAGAGAAAACAATTTTACATTTTGTTATTGTACACACTTCACCACTTGCTAGTTATTCTATTTTAGAAAAGATTACCATTGTCAGAAATACTGAGAAAATTGATTCGACCTTGCTTTTCCGTTTTTCCATATACTTGGAACCAGCTAGATTTAATCCCTTGCAATGTACAGGCTAAGCTAATTACTTTTTTTTTGAGACTATTAATCTTTAATTTGAAGGGTGGCTTCCTTTTGTTTTCAGCTAATTACTACATAGAACACGACAGAGGAAGAAAATAGATCTAGCTTTGTTTGCGTGCAAATTCTGAAAATACGATATAGAAATTTGAGAACAGTATAAAAATAAAAGAAATAAATTAATAAAATATTATTTTAATGTGTGAAATGTTTAAAAGAATTAAATTTCATTGACGTAAATTTGCATCCAAACATAGCTAGTGAAACAAAAATTCTATTAGATATGCTATAGCTAATAAGATGCTAAGGCCATGTTTGCTTCCATATTTTCAAACTTCTCAACATTAAACAAACTTACACTATTAAATATATAACTCAACAAAATTTATATTTAAATTTAATTTTTACATTTTTACTGAAATAATTAATTATTTTTTCTTGAATCATTATATTTAATTATAATCATTACATGTATATTTACACTCACGTGCACTTGCATTTTTATATATTTAAACTCCACTCAAACATACAATTACACCGTTCAACCGTTCAATCATTGTTATATTATATATATATATATATATACACACACATACACACACAATTTTAAATAAATTATATTATTTATTCATCATAACTTTTCTCTTGAATATACTACTTCTATCAGCACATCTTCTGTCTCCGCAACTTCTATCTGTTCATCAATTTCATCAACTATCATCTAAAGACAGAACTAATTAAAGCGTAACTTTAGCTTTCAAAAGCCCTCACATCAAAGGATAATTAGCCAGAAATCAACTTCATTTATCAACCCTAACGAAGACACTTCTACATAAATTATCACATCATATCTTAACCCCTATTAGACAATTTCCAGAGTTCGAATTGTAATAAAGATGTAAGAGAGAAAAGGTGGAAAGAAAAGTCATCAAAGGAGATCCGCAGAATCCTTTCAAAGACAGAGCACATCACTATCAATAAGCCCAAAAATTTTGAAAACCAAACACAGCAAAATATGACGATAAGAAAACCAAGACCAGGCCACTGTCAGGATGAGGGTAGAATCACTGTCACAGCTTGCAGAACACCGATCATCAACTGCTACTCCAGTCTGAAACTGCCATAATACTGTTCCCTAACTCCGCTACAGATTTCCCGAAGATCTAAGCATGGATGCTTCTGCAGAGTAAATAAATACGTAACCCTACATTCGTCGGTAACATAAGACAGATGAATGAAAAATAAGTACTAACTATTTTAAGCTAAGCAGCTAGATCCTTGAAAATTTACCCAGTGAGTTCTGATTAAACCTCATCAGTCGGGGGCGGCTGACCTGGCGGCGCCACCGCAGTCAAGTCTTGCGACGGTCTCTTCCGCGGCGCCTTTTTCTTCTCGTAGCTAACGCCCCTGGCCTTTGACTGCAGATCGCGCACTTCTCTGAGGTAAAGCCGTACGGCTCGAGCAGCGAAAGGGTTAGTCTCAAGCTTTCCTCCGTTTTCTTCGTAGGCGGCGCGAAGCCGGCCGATGAGCGCGTCTAGGCTGCCCCAGGCCTGGCGGAGCGGGCAGGGGCAGGGGGAGGGGGGGTTGGGGTGGCCGTAGAAAGGGCAGACTGGGGTGTGGACTTTGGTCTTTCCGAACTGATCGAGGTAGCGTAGGAATTCGAGCACGTGCGCGCCGCTGCAGTGGCTGAGGGAGAGCGGCGGGCGGTGGTTCCTTAGGTACTGGCCGAAGGTGTTCCAGTCGCGCCGTTTCTGGTTCTCGTAGCGGCTGAGAGTGGGGGCGGATGGCGAGGCGCCGCCAGCCGAGGAGGAGGGGTTGCCCGCGGTGGCGCTGCTACTGTTTTCCGAGTAGGAGCTTTCCATTTAATGACTTTACAACAATATACATAAGCTGCCAAAAATTCGAAAAATAAAAACAAAAATCCCTCAGAAAGAGGCTTAATTTGCTAAGTCTTGTAAGCGTTTCTTACATTGTATCTCTTGATCTAATACATATAGCCATTATGAAGTAGTGCTAAGCTTCATTTCTTTCTAGGGTTTCAGATGGGTGGAAACCGTAGCTTGAAAGAAAGGGAAAACAGATAAAAGCTAATATGAATCTTGGAATTATAACACTTGCTAATTTTTCAGAAGTTGAGGAAAATACTAACAAAATGACCCATCAAACCTATGCTAAAAAGGCCAAAAGCGGGAAGGAGAAAAGAAGGGTTTCTTGATCAACATATCAGGAGATTGTGTGAAACACAAAGTACTCAGGAGACTGCGTAAAGAGGTACAGAGACGTGTCTGCTGATGATGAGACTGATGGATATTGAATGGATGGATAAGTGGGTGAGACAGATGAAGATGAGATTCCTGCAGTTGCTGTAAATGGGAGTTTCTTTTTAGGTGTTTTTTTGAGCAAATACTAAATAATTGAAACCTGTAGGGGAGTTTAAGGATAGTTGGCGGATTGATTTATTTCCTCAGAATAAGGGGAACCAGCTGACTTCCTTTCTCACGGATGAACTGTTGTCACGAGTCTCGTTGGGGGAGAGAATAAGTGAATGTGTGTGCTTTACTGTTTTAGGGCTTTGCTTGGTTTGTGAAAATAGGAAGAGAGATAGAGAGTTGGTTCAGATTGGAAGAAGGATCAAAGAGGGACGCACTGTGCATTCTTTTGTAAGTACAAAAATAACCTCTATTTTGACTGCAAGTGAATTGATCTAATTTCCTTGAATTGTGTGTACTTTGACGCAATGAAATTGGGTTTTCTTATTTTTTATTTTATTTTATATAATAATTTAATAAATTATCCTATTAATTGGTAAGTTGTAAAAGTAATCAATCTCATCGTTCTAAACAGTCAGTGTTCTAAACAGTCAGGTGACGAGCTTGCTGTTTGGAACGATGGAACAACGAGATAATTTTTTTTTAAAAAATAAATAATATTTCGTATTTTTCGTGGTATGCAGAGAGAAATACGAATGATACGGTGAGATGACGTCATAATATATTATAATAAATTAATATAAATATAAATTATTATATTTTTATTTGAAATAAAAAAATTTATTTAAATAAAAAAATTTTATTTTTATAAATTAAGTTTTAAATTATAATATTATATAATACTTTTTGAGAGTTTTATGTTTAGATATATTCATCGTAATAATAATTTATTGAAATTTGAAATTATTATGATTTTATTTAAAAAGAAAAATTTATTTACAAAATAAATTAAAAGATGTGTGTTATAAATTTTAAATAAAATTATATGACGTAATTATAATAAAATTAATTTAAATGTTAATAAAATTGAAAATTTTAAATACATATAAGAGATAATATTAAATACTACAAGTCATTTTCATCCTCATCCCTTAGGTAGGCGGCGAGATGACGTAATAATATGTTATAATAAATTAATATAAACATTCTACATGAAGATGATATCTGAAGTAATTCAAAAGATGGCCAGAATTGTGAATAAAATATATAATTGTTTGGAAAAAATGGATAATCGATTAAAGAAGGTTGAGAAATCGAATGGCATTTCTGCTACTTATCTCACACTTGATGAAGATATTTTATGTTTCAACTGTTTTCAAAGAGGGCACTTCATCAGTAAGCGTTCAAATGAAAAAGTTAACATTTATGTTGGTTTTAGCTGACTTAGGGAGACTGAAGAAAACTAGTCCATGAAGATGTTGTATTTAAATGAAATGAGTAAAAAAGAGGAACAATTCAAAAACACACGGCATGAGGATAATGTTAGTCCTAATGATGGTTTGAAAATGAAGGAAGAGAAAATTGAATAAGAAGAAATAGTATAAATTGTAGAAAATTTGAGGAGTATAAAGTTGAGAAAGAAAAGGCTATAGAAATAGAAGTAGAGGTTGGTGATGAGCACACGAATGAAGAACAAGTAAAAAATTGAGAAATTAAACTTCTACAAACTTATGTGTATGTTGATCCATTTGAGTATTTGACAAATTATTTGTTTGTTTGTGCTCCACAGGAATTAAAAACATTTTTAGTTAAGGGGTTTGCATACACTCATACAGACATAGTATTAGTGATTTCTTATAATCTGTTACATGATGCTTTATGGGTATGTTAGAACTATATTTACGAGATGATAGAATTACAATTCACGATTGATTTTGTAGTGAGAGGATTTCGCAGATTAGTGTTTGATCTAGGAGGACACAAATTCAAATTGAGGAGAATTCGCTTTCAAGAGGAGAGGTATTACGTGATACGAAGATTTGTTAAATTTTAAATTATTATATAATTTTATTTATTTAATTATCATTGGGCTTCATTAATAATTTAGGCTATGGATTTTTTAGATTAGGGTCTAATAGTATTTAATATAAATAATTATTTTATTTAGTTGAAAAGCAAATTGAAGATTTGAGAGTTATGGAAGTATTTCATTTTCTCTGAAATGAAAATATTCAATCAATTCAATAGGACAGATTTTTGTGTGAGTCATGATGTATCAATTAATCTCGATATATCAATTGTGGCCCTCCTATTACACTAATTATTCATTTATTGAGTTCAATTTTGGTTCTGTCACATTAGGTTGAGTACTTTGATGTACGGTTCATGTCTTTGGAATTTAAGATTGAGTTCAATTAATTTCATTCTTCTATTGCCTCCTTTTGATCACGTTACCAACGTCAATCGAGTTCCAAGCAGTTGCATCAATATATCATCTTATCATGAAGTTTCCTACTCAAAAAGGAGTAGGATCGGTAAAAAGAGATCAAATGGTGTCCAGATAATGTTATGTTGAGTTAGTGAAGGAGGTGGATGATCAAGTAAAAGAGAAAAGAGAAAAGGATAAAGAATCCATGTAGCCTAGAGAATAGTTATTGAACGTGGACATATGGCTAGATAAAGGGATGAGCACTAGGGCTGGAACGACCCTCCCGATAGATCTTAGGGAAGAGCTAATACGATTACTCAAAGAAAACACTGACATCTTCGCAAATTCTCCACATGAACTCCAAAGAATATCACCTATGATATTGAGAGGCATCAGTTGAATGTGGATAAAGAGAAAAGATCAATAAAATAAAAGCTAAGATAGTTTAATGGGGAAACAAGGCAAGTCGTATGAGGAGAAGTAGTGAAGTTGTCAGACGCCAGACACATAGTAGAAATCAAGTACCCAAAATGGTTACCTAATATGATCATGGTACCCAAGCATAGAAGGAAATGGAGAATGTGAATATATTTTAAGGGCCTGAATAAGGTATGCCTTCAAGATTGCTACTCCTTACTTAGGACAGATCAGCTGGTGGATGCCACCGTAGGATCATAATTATTTAGTATAATAGATACATATCAGATATACCATTAGATACTACTAGTAAAAGAAGACAAAAGTAAGATAAGTTTCGTAACCCTCTTTGGAACATATAGTTATAAGGTAATGCCTTTTAAGTTAAAAAATGCAACGGTAATATATCAAGAATTGGTGGATACAATTTTCAAAAAATAGATAGACAAAAATATGGAGATATATATGGACAATATGTTGGTAAGATCCACTTGCAAGGAAGAACATATCCAAGATTTGCAAGAAATCTTCCAGACCCTAAGGAAATTTGGATTAAAACCTAATTCTTCAAAATATGAATCTGGGATATGTGGAGGAAAATTTTTAGGGTGGTATATAGTTCATAACGGGGGATAGAGGTAAATCTAGAAAAAATGGAAGTGATCAAGAACACGTTTTCATCTAAGAATATAAAACAAGTGCAGAAATTAGTTAAGTGTTTAGTCACCCTCAATCGTTTCATTTTTAGGGTAGAAGATAAGAGCTTACCTTATTTACGATTGTTGAGGCGATCAAAGAAATTTGAATAGACAGATTATTGTGAGGAATCTTTTCAGTAGCTGAAAAAGCACTTTGCACAATTGCTTTTATTGGCCAAGCTCGATGTAGGAGAAAGGCTTTATGTGCACTTGATAGTATCTAAGGAAGCAATAAGCTTAATGCTGGTTAAAGAGGCGCAAGGGGCACAACTACCAATGTATTACATAAGTAGAATGTTGCAGGGCCTAAGCTAATGTACACAAAAATTGAAAAACTCATTCTAGCACTTGTAAACAGTACTCGAAGGCTATGAGCAAATTTTTTAGGACACCCTATTAATGTTCTGACAAAACACCGTTCTAAAAAAGTGATGTAGAAAAACGAGGTGTCACATAAATAGTAAATGGATGGATAAATTAGGAGAATTTAAAATATCTTATGCACTAAGAAAATCAGTAAAGAGGTAGGCCTTAGCCGACTTCATAGCCAACCTACAAGAAGAAGAAGACTTACTATATATGCGAATGACTCAGCCACTCAAGCTAGTAGTGCCGTAAGGATAGTATTGTTTAGCCCAAAGGGAGATGAGATGGAATATGCATTGCAATTGGTGAATAAAATTAACAATGAAGCTAAATATGAGTCATTAATTTAGAATTAAGGATAGCAAAACGGCTTTAGGTGAATTTTGCAAAGGCCAAGCAAAAGGCTAAGGCAATGATCGAGTTCCAATTGCAACAAATACCAAGGGAGGAAGGAAAACAATAAGGTTGATGGCTGCTACGACCTTGGTAGACATAGCCCTAGATATTAAGTTAGCAAAGTAGAATTGATAGTCCGAATAGAAGAAAGCTCGAATGGCTAGAGGACACTTATATTTAACTACTTGAAAGGGACCCAAATGGATAGATAGATAGTAAAGAAGAGTAACACGATTCTTGTTAATAGAAGAATTTTATATAAGCGAGTGTACGCTCACTTGCTACTTAAGTGCTTAGGAAAGGAGGATGCACACTATATATTAAGAGAAAATCACGAAGGATACTGTGGATCATATATGAGTGGAGTAGGGCTATCTAGGAAGGTAATCGAGGTAAGATACTACTGGCCTACAATAAGGGAAGACTCCATTAGGATGGTTTGAATGGGCCAAAAGTAATAGAAGCGTAGTAGATATGAGACTAAGCTAACGCAAGAAATGAACATAATAGCGAGTCCAATCCTGCTCACCAGATGGGGCATGGATATAGTGGGCCCACTCCTTGTCGCACCAAGGCAAAAGAAGTTTTTTGTTGTAGTAATACACTATTTCATAAAGTGGGTAGAAGCTTAAGTTCTAGCCCAAATATTAAAAATTGAGTTGATGATGTTTTTATAGAAAAACAAAGTGTGTAGATTTAGATTACCTAGGGAGTTGATAACTGATAATGGCAAGTAGTTTTAGGCTAAACAGATTTAGGATTGCTACAAGGAAATAAAAATACAACAAAATTTGATTAGGTAAAAGCTATAAATAAGACTATCATCAAGGCAATTAAAACAAAGGCAGGTGGAGCCCACGGTAATTGGGTAGAGTAATTACCTAGAATACTTTGGGCATACTGAACTAATCCTTCCTCAATCATGGAAGAAAACCCTTACAGCTTAACTTACGAAGTAGAGATAGTTATCCAAGTGAGATTAAGGAGGAATCACATAAGGTCATGACTTATAATACTGAGCAAAATGAAAAGGTTATAAGTAAAGAACTAGAGATACTAGAAGAAAAGAAAGAGATGACTCGTGTAAGAAACCTATAATATAAGTAAAGGATCATAGCCTTATTCAACTAAGAAGTAAGGAGAAGAGCCTGGCTGGCAGAAAGGGGATCTAGTACTTAAGAAAAGTTGAAGTACATAAAAAAAGAAAGAAAGAAAGAAAGGGAGAGCCACAACCATAACTGAGGTTCAGCAAGGACATTTTTAGCGTTGGACATTGGCACATCAGGGACCTAGGACACTAGAGCATCAGTAGGATCTAAAAGAGTTTGAGCAGAGGCAGTAGGAGCTAAAGTCTTAGAATCATTAGGATTTGGGAACCTTCTCTCTGGCATAGTATTAGCACTAACTCTCTTGTCAATTTGGATAGCATCTTCTTTAATAAAATCCAAGTCGACTAGGTGCTGAAGGCAGCTGTCAAAGCCGTGCAGATAATACCGAGTAACCTTGTAGACTAGCCTTTGATTAAACTCCTACGATTGAAGGCGGTTGTCCTAATACTTAGCGAGGTAAGCCTAGCCTTTCCTAGTTTAAAAAAATTTAGCTATGATCCTAGACTAAATAGTCTTCATCGCAGTTGAAAAACTCTCAGTCAAACCTTAGTTCTTATGCTGAAGTCGGTGAACTTTGACTTCAAAAGAAGCCACCTTGGCAGCAACGATCGTTCCCATTCTCGAGCCTTACGACACTTTCACTTTGCAATGCAGCACTAATGTTGAAAAGATAATTTGCCAGACTCTAACGTAAAAACCTAAGCTAGTAGCCTCTGGATGAGCTACTAATCTTGACCTGCCTGTTAGCCAACCACCTCAATAAGATAAATAAAATCCTAAAAAATGTAAATGGGAGTTAGTGACCAAAAGCTCTTTCGAAAATGGCAATAAAAAGTAGATAAATTACTATGCTCTAATTTTGGACACATTGATCTAGTACATCATCATCCTTAGGACCCTCACCGATATTTTAATCCTAAGATGTCAAACTTCCTAAAAGAAAATCTCAAGCCAGCCAAGAATGTTCAATAATAGAACCCCCATCAAGCAAAGTGGCCTTGGGAACCGAACACCTACACTGGAAAGGGACAGAAGGAGTAGGAACTTTAAGAGCTGATCACTAAGGATAGCACACAAATTAGGAAGTGGAAGAAAAAAATCTTCTATGCGAACTGGCATAACCAAGTATTGAAAGATGGTTGGAAAAATCGAAAAAATGATAGGAAAATGGAACAAGGAAAATAAAAGAATAAACAATGTGATTACACAAACATAAATTGAGTGACAACTAATCTTCACTTGGGGTTAACCTTTACAACAAATCTATTTTTAGGTAAGCAAGGATCCAAATAACCACGTTATGGAGTTGTTGGCCATGAATTATTTGAATACACTCAAATGACCCGATTTGTACTTGAACTTGGTAGTACAAATCACTCAGACCCATAAACAACAAGCAAAGGAATGGAGAGAATATGCTCACAAGTTCATTTAATTGACCAATAGTTTACGTACATAAGCTAAGTAAATGTATTTATAGATACAAGCCATGGACCAAGTTTGGGGGAGTAACAAAAATTTCCCTTAAAAGTGGCTTCAAATGGTCAAATTTCAAAAAGAAGTCAAAATTTTCATTCCCTTTTGCTTAGCGATGGATCTGTGCTTAGACCGGGTCGAGCATGACGCCTTAGTTACTTTACTAAAATTACGATCACTTGACGCTACAATTGGTTGTGTCCTTGGCAATCACAATTCCAGAACACTTTCCATGTTGATTGCATTCTTCTTGGCACAATCGTGCGAGTGCTATCATAAAGTCAGAATGCTTCCAATGTAGATTCGGCTAGTCCAAATCAATCACAGCTGGTTTGGATCATGTTTGCAAAGTCCTTTGACACTTCTTAAACCTTGCAAGTCAAAATTTTGATTCCAAGCTCCTTCCCTTAGTCCTTCCAACATGTCCAAATGTCCTTTAAGCTTTTAATTAAGCATAAAATTGATGAGGAACTTCCTCACTGTGTGCACCCTTACTCTTGTGATAGGTTTAGGTAGTAACTTGAGGGGGTCTCACCTTGGATGTCTATATCACTAGGGAATTGAGGGAATGAGAAGTGCCTTGTCAAGAGAAGAGGCTTTCTCGAGAAGGGCTGCTTAAACCAAGCCCTCAATCAATGGCTGAGGAGTGGTTCAGTCTAGGAATTAGAAAGACCGTTAACAACTTGGGAGGTGTTAGACCTCTGGCAACTTTGGAAGCCTTGGCTCCTTGGGCCAACCAGTGTCTATTTTGAACCACCAAATCTATTAGCTCTAGGTCTTGTTGATCGATCTTAGAGCGAAGTTGCTCCCTCAACATCGTGTCTGCAAGAAACAAGGATAAAGATAAAGCAAATATGAGAAACAAAAGCAACATTAAGGTGAAAAAACTTACCAACATCAGTATAAAGATCTTCTTAATGAAAGTTTAACATGAAAAACTTCGAAATCCTACATTTGGTGATTATTTTAAGATGAAGGGTATAACTTTCAGAATGGTAATCTGCCATTCTATGGTAGAAAAAAGAAGTGAGGTGTTACGAAAATCTATTATAGATGCGAACAAAAATCATGAAGTGGGAAAACCCTAAAGGTTATGACGTTTAATGAAGAAAAATTCATTCTTTCAACTCTTGTTGCTTATTAAAAGGCATGTCTTTAAAGCAATCGGTACCAACTTGAGGAATAAAATAAAATACCTTGGGCTTAGAAGCTTTCAACGTACATAAGAGGGCAAAAAGATCAGTAGATGGCTATATCTAAATTTTACTACAAAAGATAATGAACCCAGCTATCATACAAAAAGCATTAAGGGTAAGTTGGGTAAGGAGAAGTTTGAAACAGTTCACTATTTGGCAATAATGAGCACAGATCATAGTTGGGCTACAAGGAATAAAATCTGGAGAGGACGGTGGGGGCAATCTCAAGATCTAGCAATTATACTGCGAAAGAAAAAAGGAATCCTGTATGTATGAAACAACTAGGCAACTGAACTAATGTTGTAGTTGCTGAAGATAGAAAGATAGTATGGAGTCTTCATGATTAATGCAAAAGAAATGATAAGCAAGAAGGAAGGAAACCTTGATAGTAGAAAAAACCCCAGAAGCAAGAAGGCAAAAAAATAAAAATAAAAAAGGGAAGAAAAAAGACCATTGATGTATATATAAGAATAAGGAAGAAATCTACACCATACACGTGCAAACTGTAATATACTGATGAAAATAAAGGGAGGGGGTCAAGCCACTTGTAACATACAAATAAACGACAGAGAGAAGTCAAACGATGCCGTCACAAGTATTAAAGAAAAGGGGTTGGAATGACAGGGGTAATGAAAAAATAACAAAAAGTGATAAGCTAAGAATATTAATAACTAGTAAAGGCCGTAGGACTAATACAAAGGAATCCCCAGTTTGAAGACGTTACAAGTTGCTTAACCAACTGGGGATAAGCCAAAAACCTAAAGGCTAACAACTACCCTAGGTTGCAAGTTTGAGGTTGGGATGAAAGGCACTTATCTTCAATCTTGTAGTTCAATTATCACTTAAGAACAAAAAAAAAAAAAAACCTGCAGGCTGAAGCTCAAGCTATTTACATTGAAAAGAGGAGAACAAGCAAAGTAAAAATTCAAAGCAAAACAATTAAGCATTTTCTTTAATAGGGTCATTGCCTAAAGTCTCACTGCTAGAATAACTCTAGATCAGATCTGTCAAGATGGCCTAACAGCCAAACTTCTAGTCTAGTCAACTAAGGTCGGTCTCCAAGCTAAGTATATCTCAAGCCGTAAGCTAGTCCATGCAGCCATCAAATCCTCATTGATAGCTCCTCTTGCCCTGTCGAAATAAAAGATCAGCAAATTGGAGGAAATCTTGGCACTCATACAAATGCTGGTCTAAAAAAGGTTGGAGGTAAAGTTGACCATAAGGACTAGATAGGTATTCATGGAAAAGGTGGCTTTGCACCCTGATAGGAACGAAGTTCGTTTAGCTAATGGTTGTATTTTCAAAAATGTACTTCCCTTCAATGCTCTAGTTCATGGCATCACTGAAAACAATTGTTAAGTTGTTGATGTGCTTCATAAAATTCATTTTGAAGTTGAGTAACTTAATCACAACATATAAAAGGATATGAGGGGGTCTCTAATTATAGGAAAATGAGACTTACAAAGGATACCCCCTATTCAAGATAATTACTCAGAATGGACAATTTCATCCACTAAAAAAAAAAGTCGTGGCCAAGGTCTATGACTCAATAACGGAATATTCAACATACTTATTAAGTCAAGTTGGTAAATTAAATGTAGCAACCACCCTCTTTTTATGGAAAAGGAGTCATATAAGGGGAGTCGTATAATAGCCCACACATAGTTAAATTATGTGAAAGGGAAGAAAATGTACAGAAAGATCTATTGAAATTTGAACCTAAGTTTTGTATAGGATAAACTGAATCCTAGATATATGGCCATTCAAGATTTTAGTAATTTTATTATTTGTACTAATTTTCACTGCACAAATATCCACTCCCTCTAAACAAAAGGAGACAAGTCGGCAAAAAGAAGTAATAATAAAATAATAAAAGAAAAAAAAGGCTGACACATAGCAAGTGCTTTACATCGTCAACACTAACAGAGCTGTGTAACTTCAAATTTATTCCCAATTAGAATTTAGCGCTTTCTCCTCGTTCTCTATTTATCATATTTTATTTATGTCTAACAACCTAAGACACACATAATACATACGTATATATTTCCATGAGCTATGTATGGGAGAGGGGTTTCATTTTAATATAAAGTTTGGTAAGAAATATATTGAAATAAGTAATATATTTGAAAAGAATATTTTAATAGAATGAATAGTATAATTTATTTAAATATATATATATATATGTATAATATATATAATAAATGTTTGAATGATGTGATTATTTGTAGGGATAATGGTTATTTTATAAGATATAAATAAAAATAAATGTGAGTATATATGTGATATATATATATTGATTTAATTGTGAATATGTATATTGATTGAAAAATAATTAGTTATATATATATAAGAGATAAAAAGTTTGAATTAGAGTTTGAATTTAAAAAATTGTTAAATGATATATTTGATGGTGTAAAGATTAAAAAAAAAATTTGGAGTTAAAATTTGGTTTCAAACATAACCACTATAATTTTTCCGGTGAGAACACTGTGGCAGGACGCGTCTGAAAGACCAGAAAACAGTTGCAACTTTTAGGAGGAATGTACATGTGATTGTGTCTCAGATGTCTCGTTTCTTAATCAGAACACCTTGAGATGACGAGAGCTATGTTCAATTTTCAACTTCAAAGGCTATGTTTGGGATAAGGGTTTTATTGGAATAATGTTGGGTATAACTGTGTCGTAATAAATAAGTATATTTTGTTGTATAAAATTAATGTTTTGAAAATTTTTGTATAAATAAATACACACACATATAAAATAATTAGATGGTCTACAGTATATAGATATAATAATTAATTTTTAAAATATAGATATGTAAATAATGTGAGTAATTTGATTTTGATAAATATAATAATTCAAAAATAATTAGTTAGTTATATATTTGAGAGATGAAAATTTTAAATTTAAATTTAGATAAAAATTTTGTTGAATAATATATTTGATTGTACAATATTTAATAGGATGTTAGGGGATCAAAATTTGTGTAATTTACAAGCGTAGCCAAAATGTCTACGAATGAAATTAATTAATTCAAAATTTCAAACTAACAATTTCTCGAGTATCCCAATGAACTAGTAATTTATGTCTTCCCTTGTGGAGGAAAAAGAAACATGTGTTTGATTTTATTTTATTTCTTGATGATGCAAAAATTATTATTATTACTGTGATTTTCCATATAATATTCTACATATTACGGCATGTCTGATTAATAGGTATTTTATATATAATTTGAAATCGAAATTTAAGATCTGAAGAAAGAGAAGATGGATACATAGTCCAAGATAATACAAAGATATATTTTAAAAACAAAAACATGAACAGAGTGCTGATGTGTAAACGGAGAAGAGATCGAGAGATTATGAGCCAAAATATATGTAGGCTAATACTCTTATTATTATTATTTTATTATTCGACGTGGCTCCACGTCATGCCACGTGGAGAGTCAACTCATACATGGCATGTGAATGAGGTCACGAGAAAGCTGCAAATCTCTGCACACATACACAACACTTGCCATAATTCGACAAAATTGGGGTAAAGTGTCTGAAAATTGCTAAAATTTTAAAAAATAAAGACATTTATCACTTCCAAAAAAAATAAATTACAGAAATTTGCCCCATACAATGGACAAAAATTGCTTTTTTTTACCCTTGACAGAAGAAAACTTACATCCATAATTTGGAAAAATTGCTCAATCTCGTTCATATCCAACGCAAGGACATTAAATCAATGAACTATTATTATACACAAGGGTGGCTAGTCTTCAAAGCCTTCCGGGATTATTTTCCACCCCCTCCATCCTTTGGAGGGTGTTCTGCTAAATTTATTTTTAAGAATTTATAAATTCATAGATGTTATATTAAAAATAAGATAAAAAAATTATTTGATAATATTATCTTATAATATTTTATTAAAATTTATAATAATGGTCGATTATAATTTTTTTGAAATGATATAATGAAAATAACATAAATATTATTAATAAAATATAATTCAAAGATATTATAATATTTTTAATATATAAAATAATATTAGTTATAAAATGTTTGAAAATAAGTTAAAAATAATCAACTTATTTTTGTAGAGCTTATAAGTTTAAAATATCTTCTTTTTAGAATTTATAAACTTTTTTATCAAAATAATTACCAAATATGTGGGGAAACTTGTAAGCTCCTAAACATCTTATAAGATATTTTGAGAAATTTATAAGTTCACCCAAACACACTCGTAATCATTAGATCTTCCACAAATTTTGAGTATTTAGGAAGGTAGCACCTGCTTAATCCACCCAAACATTGTCTAATTCAAGCCATTTTGTGCATGCTGCTAGGCTAGATTCATGTTAAGTCATATAGGTTAAGCCCCATGCTTAAGATTTACTGATTGATTGAATAAAGTTGAGTTTGAACTCCCTCCATTTTACAGAATTAATTTTACGTCTGTTTCTACGTCTGATTTTCAAGAAAATGGAATTAGGCGTACTACTTGATTTATGCGGAATGTGTGAATATTTTGGCATAAAAAAGATTGACACAAAAAAAAATTGCCAATAGTCTCACACAATTAAATGTAAAAATATTTTTACTCAAATGTAAGGCTTAGGTGTCCAAGAATTTGGTGCAGCAGATGCTCTAGGGACCGTTGCAAGCCCTCCACTCAACTATAGTTTTCTTGGCTAATTTTAAACTTGATTTAATGAAAATAGTTTGATCATATTAAAATATTTGGTATACATTAGGTTGATTATTTTTGTGGCCACAAGTGTTAATTTGTTTGACAAATTTTTAAACTACGGATAACATATCCTGTAAAAACTAAAATTAATCAAACGTATGTCCAATTTTTTTTTAAAAAAAATCTATCAATATTTGAGCAAGCTGGTCGATTTCTCAATGAACCAAAATTGGGTAACTGGATCTATGTTGGTAGTGGAGAATACAAAAGGCATCAATTCCAAAAATAAAAAGAAAACGTGTTTGGCATTACCCATAACATCGTACATGGACAATAATAATGACGAGCTTAAAGTACTCGCGCAGTGATAATTCTTCCCCCATTCACTCCAGACAATGCCTAGGTAAAATCAAAACTGACCAATCTTAATTTTCTCACTTGTTGAGTTCATTGGCTTGTAAACATACAATGAACATTACCTATTTCACATGCTACCATGGTGTGCCCTGGGCTGCATGTAATTGTCTCTAAGAGTTCAATTTTTCATTTCATTTTTATTTCTGGGGGTAAGGGATATTTTATTTAAAGTTGAATGTCACCACCTTCTTTTGACAGATTAAAAATAAATATAGGTTTGTCCACCAAAACTTCTTCATTCCGATTTTGAACTGAATCCTCCGAGCCCAAGTCAAATCATAACAATTGGCGAGCCCAGACTTTGTGTATCAGCTGAGGGAGTGACACAGCAGTGAGACGAGTTTATACCACGAATTGTGTAAAGTTCAAACTTTTGAGCGAGGAAGATGAGGAAAAAGAAGATCTTGCAAAAGGCAAATATTAGACCTAACAACAAGAGACGAAGCAAACAGATTTAAGAAATAGAACCTACGTTTCTTCCATGAACTTCATATTCAAAGCATGATAATTAGTTTAAGCTCCCAGTCAGCAACTCGATAAGCTCGTTCTTCTTCAACTTTGAGAATCCTTTCATGCCGCGGGACTTGGCCAGAGCTCTCAATTCAGTCAGCTTCATTCCACACAAACTACTTGCCTCAACTGGATCAGATTCATCTGCTTCATCATCATCATCATCACTTTCGTAAATTTCAGAAGTTTCATCCTCGTCTGGCATCCCATCATCAAACACATCATCTTCTGAAAAGGGGGGCTCCTCCATGACAGATTCAATCTTCACTTCATTGATGCCATCAACTTCTGGCTCCAAACCGATTCCCTTTCTTCTACGACCCACATTGCCATGAGTTACAGAATTAACAGAGCCCTCAGGATAAACAGGCTGGAATTTGATTTCAGGCACTGGAGATCTCTTGCGGAAGTCTGATTTTGGCCGGCCAGCATATGACCTTGTGCTTTCTTGCACATCATGCGCCCCTATACCATTAGAATCAGAGATGTTAGTGCCACCAATCTCTTCAGTAGATGGGTCAGTTTTCTCATAATTATCCAGGATGAAGTCCCTGTTGCCGGCGCTGTTAGTGTTTTTCTTCCCTTGCTGAACCGAGTGCTTCCTTAAAAGCTTCAGAAGAGAATCAACAGTCTCACTTTCTTTGCTTTTCGCTGGTGAATCCTCAACTTTCTTTTCTTCCTTCATTGCTGCTCTTTCACGAAGTTGAGCCTGCACCTTCTTGAATAACTCAACAATCTCCTTTTCCCTAGGCCCCGGAGTCGCTGTCGCCTGGAATTTTTGGTTTCCAGATACAGAAAGCAATGGCCCATTTTTAGAAGGCAAAGTTTCGAATTCTTCAAGGTGTTCGCACCCTTCTTTCTCTTCGTTAAACCTGTTCCTATTGCGGGAGAACCCGCGCCTGTTTTGCCTTGAGAAATCTGAATTTCTCTTATAATTGCTAGAACTTGCATTACATACAGTCGATATGAGCCTAGGAGGACATCTCAGAGATGAAAACTTCACATCAGAAATGAGTGTATAGTCGCCACGAGAAGAATTAAGTGACAAGCAAACTGTTCTTCCAGAAACTCTAGAGTAGGGGAGACGTTTACAATCAGGTGTGCCACATCCTGCAGTAAAATCAGGGAGCGTGTTGAAAACACCATCATCTTTCCAATAAGAAAAGGCTGAAAGCACATATGGCAACTAGCAGTCAAGAATCACACTTCAGGTATCGCCGCATTACTTGCAAGGTTCAGTACCTTACTCTTTAAACTACTAGATGCCCACTAAAGTCTCGTAACCAAATCAAACAAAACTAACATCAAGTTATGAAGGTTTCTAAGCAAATAGCGATAGCGAAGGAAAAACGTTTATGCTAAACATTTCATCAAACAGCTAGTAGGCATCGCTGGGAAACAACACCATCCACCCACACCTGCCCTCAATCCCAACGAAAATAAAGATCCTCAAAAGTGCGAATAGAATTTGATAATAACCCGAAATTCCAAGGGCGTTTGATGTAACCCAAAAACCAAAAATCCCAATTCCTCGGCTTCGGGCAAGGCTATGCACAGACATACGATAGGTGAATCTACACAAACATACATATAAACATGACACAATCACCTGCAATGCTTTTGGAGGTGAAATGAATGGAGCGCGACATGCTTGAAAACAGCAGAGTGGATTCTGCAGCGGCGGTGTGGGGTTTCGAGTGGGTTGAACTGAAGCCGAACGGCGGGATTTTATGTGCTTGTGCATGCGCCCGCGATTCAGGGAATGGTTTGTCCAGTTGGTATTCCCATTTTTGGGCTGGGCTCAACTGGCAATCGAAGATAATTTGGGCTCAAAAACAGGCTGGGCCCAACCCATCTTGTTGCTATTTGTGAAGTATTTTACCCCAACTATTTTATACAAATACGGAGCAGTCCATTACTGTCCTAAAAAACAAAGAAAGAAAAGAAAGTAAAAAAACAAATGATCGTTTACCTTTTTAACTGAGTTTTTTTTTGTTGAGTATAATCGAGTAAAAATAAATTAAAGAAAAATAGAAAAAAATTAAAAAGTTTATTGATAGTTTTGATGTGAAAAAAAAATGAAAGCATACATATGTAATAAGATGCATAAAGAAGAGATGAAAAATTAAAGAAAAATATTGTTGTAAGGAAGGAGATAAAATGTAAGTTAAAAAAAAAAGAGAGAGATTACAGAATAATAAAAAAATAAAAGAGCTGAGAGGAATATATTTTTGCAAGACAAAATTGAATGTCATTCTAATTTTTTTTTCAAATATTTTCTTAAATTCTTCGAATCCAACGGATTGAAAGCATTTTGTACGCATGCACAATTTTATATTATTATATAAGCTTTGTTTGTTTTGTAATTATGGTGTGTTTTTTAAAGTGTTTTTAGAGAGAAAAAAAGATATAAAAAATATAATAATTTAATATATATTGTTTTAGGGTGAATAATTGTAAAACAAATAAAGACATAATTTTATTAAATATATAACAATATCAACATTCATCTTTTAAGTCAAGCAAAAACACTTGTATAAAACTAAGAAATATGTCCAAGGAAATGAAAGATAGAACAGAATGTGAGAGAAGCAAAGGTCAGGTGGCATTTGATTCTCCTACTGAAATTTGAATCAGATTTGGAATCATCAACCTCAAATTTAAAATTGAGTTATTCATTCCAATATATTTATTTGGTTGAAAACGTGATCTTTTAAAATAAAATATAATTTTTTTTTAATTTTAATCTTCATTCATATAAATTAAAAAAACAAACATTACATATGTCAATTAATTATAAATTTAATATTTTTATTAATTATAACATCATAAAATTATTATATTTTATTAATAAAAATAAAATTTTCAAAATTAAATAATATTATAAAATAAAAAATAAATACACAAGTTTAAAGAGAATAGAATATCAAAGAAAAAAAATGTTATGCATTACCAGATAAATAAGAGAGAAGAAAATTAGTTAGTTTAAAGCTCTAAAATATAATTTAATAGTATATAAATAGTTTGAACGAAAAATCTTTAAAAAAAATCAATCACAAAAATAAAACAAAATCAAATGAGTGGTAAAAAAAATAATAAAAAAGAGAATACAATATATTAAGTGATTGAAGAGAAATAAAAAGAATTAAAAATAAAAAATAAGAGTAATTTAATAAGTCAAATGGATGATAGTAGAAAAAATATACATAAAGAAAAAATACATCAAAAAAGGAGAAAAAAAGTTTTTTTATAAGATTAATTAATAATTTTATATTTAATTAAACAAAGCATAAACATATTCTTTAATTATATATAGTGTATATATTGTATATTTACTAATTTAATATAACTATATAATTTAAATTAAATATATGAAACTCAGGTTTCATTCCAATACCCTCTTACCAAATGTCATCTCAATTTGTTTGGTTCACAGAATTGAGTAAAGAAAACATCAAAAATGGGAAGAAGAACTATTTTAAATGTTTGATTGGTCAAAAATATACATTAAAAACGAAAATAAGAAAGAAAATTTATTATTAGTAGAGAAAATCATTCTCCCTCACAAGCCGCAAGACAAATGAAAAGGTACAACGAACGATTACATGAGCAGGACCGAATAAAAAGACATTTTTAACAAATTTAATTTTCTCATTCTCATACAACCAAAATTTGAATTTCTTTCTTTTTTTTTTTTTCATTTTTTTCCCTTTGTCCCATTATTTGTCACATAAAGGCTATTTTAGAGCCCATCCTGGAAAGTCACTACTTCGTCCAACATAAAACTCAACACACAAGATAAAGAAGTCGCCAACTAAAAAGGAAAAACAAAATATCAAAGCATAAACCGGAGCTAATTTCAGAAATCAAACCATAATCAGTGAAGAAAATAAATTTGATGAAACTACCAATAAATCAGGTCCAAAGTTTTATTCGAACGTAACGACTTCAAAAAACAGATCCCAGGGCAACTGTGAGCTCAACATTTAGACATTGCTCATCATAATTTCAATGGAGCAAGTGAACACCAACAACTTGGACGTTGGAACAGCCCGCCTTTCCAAGCACAGTACTCTACAGGGAAGCACCCGTATTTGGAAGATTTAATAACTTATATCTAATCCTTATGAGTTTTTACCATCTCTTCAACGTCAAGTTCCATTTCTAGGACAGGTGAATCCTGCGTTGCGCCAACATGGCTGAAAAAGAAGTACTTTCATAAACCGCAAGCACAAATCATTGTGGCAATGTAATTAATTGGACTAGAACCCATAACAGAAAAAAAAATTGCT
Organism: Avicennia marina; assembly: GCA_019155195.1. NCBI lineage: Eukaryota > Viridiplantae > Streptophyta > Magnoliopsida > Lamiales > Acanthaceae > Avicennia > Avicennia marina. The sequence goes on along the minus strand of CM032783.1, from coordinate 965,582 downwards.
GACCTATTATTTACAGGTCCATGATCCACAGCTGTTCTCAGATAATATATCGCTCTACCCACTATGTTTGTCATGGTAATGGGACCAAATGTTCGACTATCATAGGCTTCCTGACAGAAGGACAGATAACATCACAATCAAATAAAAACACAAGTACCGGTATTTCCATGTTATTTTGAATCAGAAAAATTTCTAAATGCCACGGCAACTCTACCCTTCCATGCATTTACATTTATACCATGAACTCTTATATAATCAAGTGTAGTTGAACAACTTTGTCTCTGTGGTGAGTGAGACGAATGACCTCAATCTATCAACACAGTAGAAATACTGCAAATTTCTCCAGGTCTAGAGACAATTGAACTTATTTCATCACTGTAGAAGCATGCTGCTAAAAAAGGGTTCAGATTCCTGTATGTTTAATCAGTTTATTTAGAAGATTCAACCAAACACAGCGATTCAAACCAAGTATATCAGCGACTTGAAATATATATGTGTTTGGTTGAATTTTCTGAATAAACTGATATATATATATATATATATATATATATAAAGTTATTGGCCTTACAATGCTACAATGTAGTGTGCATTTCCTAATGAAGGTCAAAGGGTAATAAGTAATAGTTAAGAGATGAAAATTGCTTGAGTCCAAAAGAATTAGCCCCAATATTAAAACCAACTCCATAACCGTTGTGGCCAAATTGAAGCAGCTGAAGAATTTTATCCATCTAAAAACAAAAGTGCCCTTACAGAATTGAATAATTGGTTATCACAAAAACATAAAAATTTTACCCAGCCACGTGTGTGGAGAGGGGTGATGATTTGTGGCTGTGTTGAAGTTGGTTTGGGTTTGTAGGAGCCTATTGTCCATGCTACATGTATGTGTGACTGACAATTTTCTTCCCAAGCCATATTCCAGCAGAAGAATGTAGCCAACAAGAAATTACATACAACAAGTACAGTATTAGTCACCTTGGGGGACCCATATACCTTGGGTTTTAAATCTTCATTGTCGGCTACTACCCAGCACTCATTCTTCTCAAGAACAAAAGGTTCATCATTTTCATCAGTGGAAACCATCTCACATCCTTCAATAGCAGCTAACCTCCGGACAATATACTTGTCTAAGTTCATAGGGTCCTTCAATACCACCACATCCCCAACATAAACTCTCCTGCCATAAACAAATCAATATAATCAGCTTCTCTGAAACAGAAGCATAATCAAAGGCAGTGTACTTCTCTGCCAAAATGTCATCTCAGCGCCTGTATATATCAGATAATCAATAATTAACCTAGGTAAAAGGCAAGACAAATCTCCATAATCTAAACAAATTCCACTACCAATGAAACCTAATGACAAGTTGGAATTGCATTTTCCACCAATGAAGAATGCGACCGAAGCTTGATCATTAAGTTATGTTCATTCTGTGAAACTGCACAAAACAAGTGGTGTAGTTGAACATAGGCAGTCTTATCAGACCTTGTTGGATCACAATCTAATTTTGGGTTATTATTATCATATTTTGCCCTTCTTGGCATAGATTCTTTATACTGCTATCAATTTGTAAATAGCCCTATGGTTAAGCCAAAAATAATTGCAAGTTATAAAATCCAGAAAAAAGCTAAAATTGGTGGATGACACCGTGTGTGAACTACAGGAAAACAAGTAAAAAAATTTTAAGGAGTCAAATGTATAGAAATAGCATTAAAGTCTATGCAACTGAATAAATTTTATCAAACACCATACGTTGGATCTGCAGCTGGAATTTTACGAACAAGAAGAGTTCCACCATGTGGGGCCATCATTTCTCCTTTATCACCATGTACGAACGTCAATTTTCCAGCAAAAACATTTCTAAATATGGTATTAAGTCTTTCAGCATCAATGGTCAGGCCCTGTCCATATGTCTGCATCAAATAAAACATTTCACTAAGTCCAAGGTGGAACAAAATTCCAACCACGAACTCTGGGATACGAATATAAAAACCAATATAAAATCTAATAGAAGCAACTGCCCAGGTTGGAAATATAGATTTAAACATCTATGAATGTGGATTCAACAAACTGTCACAAGAATGAGAACAGTCAAACTATCACTTTCTACTTTCTATAAACAGATGAAGCGAGTTCTAAAATTAGGACAGGAGTGCTCGATCACCAACAACTTGAAGTGTCACGGAAGACTAAATAAACTAAACGGTTGAATACCAATATGCTGCATATGGTAAGCCCTAGCGCTTACAATTTGAAGCAAATACAAGCTTCCCAAATACTTACAATCCCTAATTTTATCACCCTAATTCCGGACCTGTAGCCTGGAATAGGTTATGTTCCAAATCATAAACAGATTCAGCCACCTAGATTATTTCTCACCAATTCTCATCCACTAAAACAACAACAAAAAAAAAAGGATCATTTCTCCCCAAGAATAGGTATCAAAGCGATAGAACAATTCGATCTTTCGAAAATTCAATAGAAACCCTCCCGAACAACTGAAATTCGACACTTAGGCCTTCAATAAAACAGGAGTACCAATTAAAGCTTAAAACAAAAACAAGGAGAAAAAAAACCCAGTGATATGACTACAACAACCAAAAACTCGCAATAAGAAGGGGCGATACCTTACGAGTTAGAGAAACGGAATAGTCGAGTTTGCTGGCAATGTAGCGGAACCAGGTTGAAGGCGAAACCATTGCAAAGTGAGATTTGATAGTTTTCACAGAAATCAATTTCGAGCCTGCACTGCACCTCTCTTAAACCCTCGAAATCCTTCCTCGATTTATTTAAGGGAGCCTGCGTTCAGTGAACACGCTTCCCAGAAAATTTCCACAAATATTATTTCTAATTATAATATGTTTGTGTATTATGAATAACTGTAGATTTTCTTCAAATAAAAAATAATATTTTAAAATACTTATATATTATAGAGAACAAAAATACACACATACATGTATGTGTGTGTGTGTTGTTATAAACTTAAAAAAATTGAAGAAAAAGAACGCGCCTAAAGTTTTTATTCTACGAATATATTTACCATTTTCTTTCTTTTTTCTTTAATTTAATATTGTACAAAACGAGGAGGAGTTGGGGAAGTTCAAAATAATAAAATTCAAATGTAAGAAATGATTAAGTTATAAAGAAATTAATGATGTAGTGTTCATTATCTAATCTTACGTAGAAGATTTTTTGAGTTTTTTTGCGTGCTTTAAAAAAATTTCACTCTCGCTTCATAAAATTGCACCAGTACTTTTTATTTTATCCTTTTTCTTCATTTTTCAAAATTTTTTAACTGACTTTATTTTTATACTTTTAGTTTCAATAATTTTTTTATTATATAAAATATGGATAACTTCACAATTCGTAAATTATTAATTTTTTAATCCGTGAAAAAAGAATGTTGCCCAAATAAAAATAACCCGCACCACATGATTAACGGCTCTACATACGTATGCACTTGGCAGCGTGGAAACAGGCCAGCGAGTGGGTGGAGTTGAACGCCATGATCGAACACCCTAGGCCGGCGCGCCTCCGCCTTGAGGGGGTTGCCGGTCTATTTAAATATGGACAGGCACACTTAAAATTTTGACAGACATGACAATTTTGAATTGACGAATGTGAACTATTTGTTCGATATTAGGATTGTTCTATTTATTACATGTAATTTTGCGCCAGGTACATCGTCTTTGCCTCTGCTTGTACTGATTATCTAATGTAAGAAGCTACGTTGTGTTGTTTTCAAATTTAGTTTGTATTTTTATGAAAGAGATTAAATTTAAAAACTATATTTTTAGGCTCCAAGATTCAAAAATAAACGTAGCGTTTTTCTACAAGGAAATGGGCCAAGTTATTAAGCCCACGACCTGAAAGCGGTTCATTCATCTCACCGGCTCTCGAACGACGAATTCCACGCGAAACCATTAGGACAACTTCTCTAGAATGGAAATGTAGCGTCGGTTTACAGTAGTTCAAGTTCTCTGTCCTCAAATTTTCTCCTGTGTCTAGTGCACACAACCGTGCCACGAGCATATGACATGTAATAACCGGTATAATTGTTACTCAAAGAAAATAAACATATACATAAAACATGATAGTGAACATAAGGGCTATGTTTGGAATCCATTTTTAACTCCCAATATCTTATTTAATTTTACACTTCCAAACATAAAGTTCAACGAAATTTTCCTTTTAATCTAAATTTAAATTTTCTCTATTTATATGTATATAATAACTAATTATTTTTAATAATTATATTTTTTCACAACCAAATCAATACTTATATCTCTGTCCACACACTCACATCTATATATATTTATACTTATAAAATAATAATTATACTCATATACTATCACGTCATTGAATCATAATAATATATATTTTATACATATATTTAAATTAATTAAAATTTTCTAAATATAAAAAAATTTACAACAAGACATATTACTAATTCAACACAATTTTAACAAAACTTTATCTGATGCCAAAAACCCCCTTCCATACATGACCAAGATATATGAAAAATATTTGTGAGGTGATCACGTGCACATGGAATGGCTTAACGGCTATGCCACGGAATTTGAACTTTGTCACGTGCTAGTCCTGCGCCATTTTCTGACCTGCTTAATTTACACTTGATTATTAACTTAACGAACGGTGGTGACATTATTAAAACTAGGTTAAAGAAATCCAAAACAAACACTTTCGAGAAAGCAAAAGAAAGGGAAAGATGAAGAGCACAGTTCTTCAGTTTTACAATTAAGACATGCACTTGTCACGAGGCGACGGATTCAACCCCGGATGTGGCCAAACAGAACCTTGTCCCCAACTGGACAGATCTCACTGAGTCCACCTTTCTTACACATATTTCTCATCTCGAATTGGCAAACATCGCTCTAGCGCTGCCGTGGAGATACACGCACGCGCGTATATATGTATCTCGGAGTCTTCGTGTGTTTCTTCTGAGGCGATAATGGCTTGGTGCGGTATACCGATGGGCAGCCGATTCTTGCTACTTCTTGTCCTTGTCTCTGTTGTTTTCTTGGCCACAGCAACCATGGCAGCGGGTCAGCAGCGCAGGCCCGGATTTCTCTACACCAGAGACAGAGGCAGATGCACTCCCCAGTAATCAATCACACTTTCTTCCATTTCTGTCTTCTGGTCCACTGTTTTTCTTTCTCGGACGGATTTGACTCAGATCTTGAGGTGCATTGACCCGCCGTGTTCTCCGATTTGTTCTTCAGGTACTGGAGCGGCAGGACGGAGTCGTGGCCGAAGATGGTGCCCCAGGCGTCGACGGTGTCCAAGGTTTTCGGGTCGAGGGTGGTCGAGCGGTACCGGCACGACCTGACGCTGCTGGAGGCGGCGTCCCGAGACGAAGACGTGGGGGACGCGTTCGCCAGGCTGGTGAAGCAGTCGACGGCGGCGCTGGTCAACTCCTACGCCAGAAAGGGGTATCCCTACGCCGCCTGGGAAGTGAAGACGCTGCTCATCCAATCGCTGGTCTCTGAGAAGGCGGCGGAGGTTCAAGCGAAGAAGTTTCAGGAGGCTAACGACAACTGTGCTTAAGGGATAGTTAGGATTTCTCAGTGGCCTTGACAGTAGGAACTGATTGCTCCCTGTCGTTGTGATTTAGTCCTTGATTAGTCTTACCTGCAAAAATCTTATTTGAATTTCATCTTCGAATGTTCTGCTCTTTGTGCTTAATCTTCATTGAACTTTGGATTCAGGATAATTCGTGTCTGAAATTCGTCAGAAATTAAGGGACGTTTATCCATGGATTTGTGGATGAGAAGCATATGTCTGTCAACATCGTTACTTTCCAGCCTGTGGAGTATAATTATCTTCTGCCTCGGCTCCAGAAGAGCTGTACAGTTATTCCAACCAGTTATTAAGATATTGTTTTTCACATGTATTCTTCTTCTTGTTAATCGGGCCATCCTTTTATCGGACAATGGTTTGAAAATATCTGGAATGTCTGGTGTTGCAGCATATGGACATGTTCTAGTTTTGGTTCCCGATTCTATATGCTATGGTAAACGTTGGGCAACCTAAGCTCCAGCCAAGGTTTGTCTCCATTGTTGAGCTACTCAGCTTTTGCCATGGCTAAACCACTGGTTTGCTGGAGAGGCTGAGTGCGACTCTTGTGTTGTTGCGGAAAATACCATAAATTGTGAGAATGGGTACGTTAGTACGAAAGTGTGCATGGGTGTGGGCTTGGATGAGGGAGAATGTGACTCTTGTTAAAAGTTCTTGATAAAAATTCAATCTTCCTTCTAAATAATTTATTATTTAGAGATAGGTTGGAGTTCCTTTTGGAGAAGTGATCAATTCTTGTAAATAGCTCACTCTGGTACTCAAAATGGGTTGATAACCCACAACGGAAGGAATTCTACCTAGTAAGGTTGATTCGGATCCCACTTGAACGAAATGGAAAATATTGTCAATAAATAGGTGCACATCTTGTTTGTTAACCTCTCAGGAGTCAAATAATTGAAACAATTTACTTGCGATGGTAGGCAACAACTAGACACTGAGAGAGAGAGAGTTGGAGCAGAAAAGGTGAGATGGGGAATGCGTTTCCGGTCAAGTGGTTGGTCATAAAATACTTTTCTATAATGTGGGTCTTCCCGAGGACCAATCCTCCATTTATTCCTTGCTTCTCCATCTAAATTAAGGCCTTAAACTAAAGCAGTTTGCACCAAAACCAGCATTCTTTTTGAAAGCCACATATAAATCTTGAAAGATTGTAGCTATCACAATCTTAAATTAAAAAATTTGAATAATTTATTATATATTAAAATTGCGAAATTTTTGACATTCTTATTACTTGGTATATTTGTATTAGGTGTAGTATCCACGAAGAAATTCCACGTAGTCAGATACTTCCCAAGTTTACGACGCCTTGCTTAATTCAATCCTCATCAAAGCAAACAAAAACTACAGAATCGGCAAACCATGACGAGTGAATTGACTAGTAAGCATGGTGTGAACGTACGTAGGTTGTAAGCAGCAGCAAAAGAATCTGTGCAAGCTGGAAAAGTTTTAAAAAAGCTACCTGCATTTCCAGAATCAAACAAGCAACATGGAACATAGAAAAAGACAAAAAGGAAAAACTTAGAACAAAAGGAACCTTATTCCTGTTTGCTGAAGTGTTTTGCACATTAGGATAAGGCTTGCTACGGTGGAACCCATCCATTCTCATTGAAGAATTTGATCCATTAAGCTTCTTCTAATTGGTTAGTTTCTTTCTAGTTCATTGTGGCCAGCCATGTAGCTTAATTTCTTGCAAAAGATAAAGAGTGCTTTCAGAGTTGATTCCATTCGTTATTGTATGTGCCTTACCATAAATAAAGCTAGCAAGTGAGATGGTCTTTGCTGTTACACTAACGGGGTAATATTGTAAATTGGATCGAGTGAGTTATATTTGAATAGCTTCATGTGGGCTTGCTCCAAGAATGTAGATAAGGATTGTCCACTTCGTGAAATACCCTTTTGCGTGTTTGATCCCTCTGCATAACCTTTGCTTGTTTCCAGAATCCAAGAAAAAAGTGGACTCTATTTTGTGGTTGTTAAATTAATAATATCAATATCAAGTGAGAGTTATTGCTGATGAAAGTGTATGGCTTTGGCCATTTATGTCAAAAAATTAATTAGCGTAAGAATCAGTTATTTCCTGACAAATATGTCCCCGCTTTGATTCTCCAGCGTGATGCAAGAACCACTATAAAAGAAGCATTCCAACCATCTCTCTGTACAGCCATCGTTTAGTTTCGTCCCTTTCTTAACCCTTTTGAAACACTGTCCAAAACTCTGTACAGCATGTCTTCTTGCTTGAATTTGAAGAGACTTCTGCCACCCAAGAGAGTGTGGAAGGCATTCACCAGGAAACTGCCTCTCAGACTCCACAAACCCAACAGATCAAAGGCTATCAGGAAGCCCCAAAACAGACCCCACAAGACTGTCAAGAAACATGGCTGGCCACCATCACTTTCCATTAAGCCCAAGAAATTCAAGATCCAACCTAATCTCCACACCTTGATCTACCACCAAACCAGCCGTTATCACTGCCAGAAAAGGGCGCCTCCCGTGTTCGTCGACCAGCTGTTCATAGAACCCACGGTTTCTGTGGTGGAAGAACGTGTGGATCCACCACTTGTAGGAGCCAACAAGGAGAATTCGTGTCCGTCGAGTAGCGGGAAGAGTAGCCGTCCAGAATATTCCAGCAAGGAAGACAAGAGTGAACTTGTTGGAGACAACAAGGAGAAATCGTGTCCGTCGAGTAGCGGGAAGAGTAGCCATCCAGAATATTCCAGCGAGGAAGACAAGAGTGCAGTTGGTGATCACAGTATGATTACAGCTGATGACATGTGGGAGTCGGTGGCGATGGCTTCACCGCAGATGCATGGAATCAACGAAAGAGCCGAGGAGTTCATAGCTCGGTTCCGGGCTGAGATGCGCCAACAGGAGATGCGAGCTCGACATTTGTAGCGGTCGTGCCATGGCAATACGCCTCCATTAGTGCTTACAATGATCTTTTATAGAAAGTCTAGCTCGTTTTTAAAAAAAAAAACAAAAATTGTTTAGTCTTAAGATCTTGAATCCTGGTTAAGTACAGAAATACTTGCAGGCATTTTTTTGAGACGAGATCAGGAAATGAACTTGTATGGGTTTTTTGCCTTGTGTATTCCTTTCACTTGTATGGATTAGGCTTGATAAATTAATTTATTAAAATTAATTAAATGTATATTTTAAATGATAAAAATTCATAATAAAAGATAAACTAGATTTAATTTAACAAAATATTTAATAAATAATTTAACCCAACGAACATAATAAAATAATTCAAATATATTAGCTCATTAATATACTTATCATTAAGCATTTTAATTCATATTAGTAAAAATTATCTTGTAATTACTTTATTTTTTTAAAATAATTCTTAATCATGAAAAAGGACAGACAAGAAGAGACCATCCCAATAAATGACTTTAGTAGATCAAGTATGCGGGTGGCAACTAATACGTTGTTAACCCTTCTATGAGTAGGTTAGTCTTCCGAGATTGGGAGACCATGCGTTCCATCCCAACAGTAAATCTATTTATATTATATTTTTGTGGGCAACGTTTGGAAGCCTGGTGAAGGGGTTATTTGGACTGGACTTGTGGATAGTCCAAGTGGTCCAAATGTTTGAGAGACTCTGATGGTTTTGGTTCAAGTACCACGAATGTTTGACACTTTGGTGTATGATGGCCTATAACATGGTGTGATGGATCACGCGTGGTCCAACAGGACATGAGTGTTCCCCTTCTTGCAAGTTGCAACCACATGGGGTAAAATCTTGCTGTCTCCGTCCCCTCGACTCTTTCCCTCCTTTCGCCCCGTCGCCCGGGTTCCAATGCAATATGCAGGCAGTTAATTTTTCAATGTGCAGACAATCCAATGCCCTTTCGGGTTCCCATCCCAAAGTCAGCCAATCGGTCAACATGTTTGGAAACGTTGAAGGCCGACATTTACATTATGAGGCCTAATACTCAACACCGGCTTCCAAGCATAGCAGCGGTTTTTGGTTTTTAGAATTTTGCGGGAGCGCACGATCACACGGGATAGCTATTCTCCTCTCATTCAACAACTGAAGTTTTCAACATTTTTATTACAGCACAAACTCAATAAAAAGTAAACTTGATACCAACAAACCACACGCTTATATATGTCACAAGGAAGAATCTAAAGTCCACAATTATTCTAGTCTAGGAATGTCTGATCCATGCTTCAATGCAAGAAATCTTTCATTGGATCATCATGGTGGATCCTCTTCATCCTGTAGGCTTCCATATCCTCGGGTGTAACCTGAAAGCCAAACAAAGATCAGAATAACTGACGATATAATCACGGCTCAAGACAATTAGGAGCGTATTTTAAGGAAAATACCTCATCGTTCCACTTGACATTGTATTTGCGTTTCCTTTCATCCCTCTCCTCTCTCTTCCTTTCCTCCTCCTATGAGAAGTGGAGACCAACTCATTATACATCATTCACAAAACAATTTCCCAAGATAAACCACATAAAATTTTAATTGTACAATCCCCTCTTCCCCCTAAAATTGATAGAATTCTTCCCCAAACAGAAACAGACATAGCATGCATTGATCAAAACCATCAGAGGATGCAGATGTCCAGAATCAGATAAAAAGAAATTCACCTTCTCAAGTGCTTCAGACAGTTTTTTCTGGTCCAAAACTAAATCTTCAGGTACTTCAGATCCCCAAGTTGCAAGTCTTTTCTCCTCAGCTGGTGCAGGTGCTTCTGGTTTCAAAATATATAATTTCAGATACGACGCCAACTCATGCTAATGTAGCAGTAAAACAACTGATCTAGAAAATGACACACGTGCAGCAAAGCACTGTGAGTTACGGTAATTCATTACCTTGAGCAGCCTCTTTCCGAGCAATATTAGCTTTCATGAGATCTGCAGAAGCTTCAGCCGCCTCAATACCAGCTGCACCAGTACAGTAGCTGTTTCTAACTGTCTGGTGACAACATTTGTAACCCCATTGATGATCTTTCCACCATGAACCCCAAACACTTGTGTGGTTATTTATGTAAACATCTTCTTCATATTTGCTCTTTGGAAGAGATGTCTCCTGCACAGATCATGTGCACAACAGGTTAACTCCAATCATAAAATGTATACCAAGAAAGCATATATACAACAAAAAAATATTTCCTCTCAACCATACAAGAGATTTATACAGGAAGTTTATGAATCATGTAGTCCATACCTGCCCTTTTATGATTCTACCAGCACGATCATATTCAACCTCTTTCTCACTTTGCCCCAGCAGAAGTTCTTGTGGAAGTACTTCTTCAGCAGCAGCATTGCCATACTTGTCCATGATAGTGTCTTTAGTTTGAGACTTCAATTTCTCCTTATTGACCTTGAAGTTCTTAAAAAGCAATTCAGCTTGGGAAGGAGCCGCTTGCATGTGAATATCGTGACCCTTCTCAAATGCTTCCCAAGCATGAATATTGAGCTGCTTGAATTCCAAAGCTTGACCACTCACTCTGTTGCAGTTATCCCCCTAAAGTATTCAGAAGAAGATATCAGGATGCCATTGTACACAAACATAATAACAATAGCAAAACTTCATTTTAGGAATACAAAGAATACTTACAGCATAGAACTTCTCAGTTGGATCCATGTCTGGGAGAGGATCCTCACGCATAGATCGGGTTTTCGGGTCATAGTGTGAAGAATTAACATCAAGATTAAGAAGATATTTAGCAGTATCCTCTCGAATACGTAAATTCCTGGTAAGAAAAAGAAGAAGAAGAAGAATCATTATGCATGCATTCAATTTTCAATCACTTAAGAATGATGGCTAGAACCAGCACTTCATATTAAGTAGAAATCCAAATATTAACCCTCATCGAAAAAAGGACAGGAGAAGATTTGCGATCAAGACAATATGCTCCCAATTATTTAAGTCGGGCAGGGGATTGCATGAACGATAAAAAGGTGGGAAGGAACGCATAAGCATATACCTAACAGTTCCAGTGCTTCCACCTCCAGTAGTACGCACACGCTTTTCCACCTTTGCAAAGTCCATTTGCTTGCTCTCATCAACTTTGGCCTCATCAACTTTCAAAGAGTCATCGTCATTATCTTCTTCATCATCACTAACCTCATCTTCATTTTGGTTATTATTTTTCTCCTCCAACTTCTTAAGCTGTTGTTCCTTCAGATATTTGCTTCTTGCTTCATCCCTGGCTTCATACCTCTGAATTACGTGTTTATAAGATGCAGCATCATATCCATTCCAACGGTCTCTCTTTCCATCATAATCAAGCTCAAAGGTCTCTATCTTCTCATCTGCAGCAATATTTTTGCCAGTCCACTTAGCTCCCATTTTCCGTGGCCTTTCAACACATGATTTCTTATCATGTGTCATAGCTCCACAGCTGCCGTGAGCAAACAAAAAAATTCAAACATAAAACCATTACTTTCAACTATATTAGTATATTACAAGAAATCACAACCAGTAAAATTTAGATGTCCCTCACCACGACTTTTCAATGACAAATTTACATCTTATACACCATTTGCATTAATATCTCAGAAACTAATAAATGTTTGTGCATTGTTCAAGCTCCCCATCCCCAAACCTTGATTCAACAGGAGAGGGGAGGTTCATAGACAATAAAAAGATGGATAAATAATAATCCTTATATTTGTTCAATAAATTTCACAGCCCGGAAAACAAGCAAAGTTGCATAAATATATCTAGAAAATCACGAGCAGGGTTTCACATACTTTTCACAAGCACCCTTCCTGTACTTGTCTGCTTGAAAAGTCTTTGCACCTCTATCATACCACGACTTGGTGTATTTTGGATCTGACTTCCACTTCCTTTGATGTTTCAAACTCTAAAACGTACCAAGAGGCAGAAGAATGAGAACACCATATCTCTGTGTCATAAAACCACTTAATAGTGTCCAATAGGCCACAAAAGATAAGAATATAACATACCGGTCTTTCTGCATTCAGATACCAGGGCGCTGAAGACATATACTGGGGAATGTGAGGGTTGATTTCCTTTCCATCTTCATCTACTTCGGCAGGTGCAAGCCCAGCCTTACGGGCTTCTTCTAATTCAAGTTGTTTCCTGTGATCCTCCCTTGATTTAAACGCCACTGCAATCCCCAAGGCACATAAAGTTTTACCATAAATAATTTACACGCTACACCCAAAAAAACGATCAAAAACAAGAAAACTGGAAAGATAACAACAGAGAAAGCCCAATGAAGCACTCGAATTACAAATAGAAAAACACGCTGACAATGCTGGTAACGAAAACCTAATACGATCGCGATCTAAAATACCATTTATTATCCAAATTAGATAACATAACAATTAAATCGCCTAGAAAATCTCATTTACCAAGGAAGAAAAGTCGAAGAAGAGTCAATATAACGATAGCCGGTCGCGTGAAAACAATTAATCGATAATGAATTACCATCGAAAGGGGCGGGCATACCTGAAGCAGTTGCCATAATTGGAATTGCAGATAGCAAACCACAAAGACTTTAAGACGACGATATCAGACTGATTTCAATTGGGACAAGAGCAATAAGCTTGTTCGGATTTCAGAATGAAGCTCTCCTGGTCCGATTGAAGGTGGATAAGACGATAAAGGCGGTTTTAAGGATCCGCTGGTACGACATCGTTTCAAGTCCCACAATGAAAAATGAACTAGTATTTCAACGATTGGGCCCAAAGTCATGTTTGCTTCCCCAGCCCAATGGACCCAAACTTTTATGTTCTGGGCTCATTCCCTACATTACTCAGGCCCAACCCAGCTCTATTATAAAAATATAACCCGCAACCCTAAATATCTATACTCTTGTTATGAAGCTCCGATTCCTAGAGTTTAGACGTTGGCTAACACAAAGTGAAAATTCACCATTACCCTTATGTTTAAATTCCATACACATTGGATAAAGGATAAATGAGGAAATTGTATTTCCAATTGAAACACACATTCATTTGCCCATTTTCATATTTTTGAACAACATCTACGCATTTTTAACTGCCACCCCTCGCTCAATAAGACTTGCACCAAAAAATCAACTTCCTCATGCCATCATATGATTGCGAACCAACACCAACTCAATTTCCTCCTCCATCCATTCCAACCATATGACCCACCACTCTTATCATCTTCATATATTCACCATTTCTTTTCTTTGTCTTGTGAAAGTTGCATGAAAGGAGCTAAAAACTATCACCATTGAAGTTACTCCTCCCAATGGCACCGCACAAGTCTAACATTCATTGCTATTAGTTTGATTACTTAGTCGCCTCTATATAACTCTATTTATTCTCTTCATCTTCGTGAATTTTACTTTGTTTTGTTAATTAATTGTTATAGAACTGCTAGCGAACCTTCGTTTCTACTTCACCTTTACGATTCAAGTAGAACGTAATTGGACCCTCATTTTCCAAAAGAATTCATTAATGTATGAACTGATTATAGAAATATAGGAAGTGTGTGTGATTTTATTTAATATATAAAGCATAAATAATAGATATGGGAAATGAATAAAAAAATGGCAGAGGCTTGGGCTAAAAACCACCACACTCATAAATTCAATTCCACTCCAAAAAGAAAATAAGTAAAAATTGTAAATGACGACATCGTAAAAGAACAAACCCTCTACAGAAAGTCAATTAGTAAGAGGATTCATTAATTCAAAATTTCTTTAGTTGACGATGAGAATAAGAGGAGAGATAGAGAGGGACAATCTTGATTAACTAGGGAGAGAGAGGGGCGGGGGCGGGAATCACTCAATAAATGAACAAAATATTCAAAAGATTTAAAACTCGCCATAGATTCATTCAATAAAATCATTATACAAAAAATTTAACTACTTTTACAAGTCCTCTTAGAGAAATGAGACTGGATTTTATTTAAAAAAATATGTTAAATTAGAGATATAAAATATATAAGAACTTGAATATTTTTCAAATTAAATCAACTGTTAAAATTATTTTATAAAAGAATAAAAAAATAAATATTAGAAGTAACGTTAGCTCATTTCTGCTTGTGAGTCTCTACTCTCCAGTATGGACTTGATAATATGCGACCTACTCTTCTATTTTTATCATCGTGAATTGGAAGATTGAAATGTCATGCGTTGAATGTCATCGTGAAGGCAACTGGTTGAATTTTTTAAATAATGGTATGTGGTGTGTGATTCACAAGATTTGAAGTATTCCATCCAATTCCACTTTATATTACTAACAATATATATATTTATATAATTAGATGCTAGAATGCTATAAGTTGTTATTAAGAAAAAGTAATTCCACACCCCCCCCCCCCTTCCCGGCAACCCACATATATTTAAAAGGCCTTATCCAATTTTATTCATTATTTTGTTAATCATAGAGTTATTGTGCAAGTTTAATGATATCTTTTAATTCAAATATTTTAAAAACTTACTTTTAGAATAATATTTAACAAATATATTTTGAAAAATCTTATAATATAGTTATATTTATCATAAAATTTTTAAAATTAAGTTTAACCAACCTCCCTCTTCATCTTGCCTTCTCAATCCAATCAAAAAGACCAAAGACGTTTTTTAGTTGACAATTGCATGTGATGCATATATTGGGTATTAGAAGTAGGACATTTGGTTTAACAGATCTTACACTCAAAAATATTAGTCCTGCAGCATGTGAGATTGACAAGTGCCACTCTTAATTCTATTGAGAGCACCACTCCTGCAACATGAGAGCTGTCGAGTGCCATGTCCATTTATTTATTGATTTCTTATATTTTTGACCTTTTATTTTTGTCTTTTGACTTATTTGTTTTATTTTTATATTTTATTTTTTCTCCCACTTTCCAAATTAAATAGAATCAAACATGAGAAATAAAATAACAAGAAGAAAAATAAATAATTAAAATATCACACTCCTTTAATGAAAGTATAGGGAAAGAAGAGAAAAATGAAAAAAAATTAATAAATGACCTAAAATCTAAAAAATTAAGAAATGATTTGAAAAGGTTGAGATAAATTGAAATATAGTTTAAGCCATTGAAGAGAAGTTACAGAAATAAAAAACAAAAATGGAACCACAAATACATGAAGTTCAAATTTCTTCAAAACCCAATTTTCATAAACAATTAAGGACCAACAATATGAGGTTGATGATGTCCTTAAGCAAAAATTCACTGTAAAAATAGAGCAAAACTACCAAATTTCGGGCAAGTCTATGAACTCCTCCGACCAATCATTACAAAACAGCTGGCCTTGCCAGGAACCATCGCCGCCGCCCATGCTTAAATACGAACCGCCAGCTGAGAAATCACACCACTCATTTCCCGGAAAAACCGCCGACCAGAACCCTTCCTCCATTTCCCTCAACCCGTCCAACGAATCCGCCTTCACGCAGATGTTCAGCTCGCCGGAGCCATCAGCGGCAGTGGCAGCCGATGAGGCGTCGCTGGATGAGAGAGCCGGGGAATTTGGCCGTTCCTCCGGGTCGGGTGATCGGATCCGGATCTTGGGTTCCGGTACGGGTACTGGGTGTTGTTTTGCGCTGACCCTCTTCTTCAAGTGGGTGTGCCAGACATTTTTTATCTCGTTGTCCGTCCGGCCCGGCAATCTCGCTGCAATCACAGACCATCTGCAGGAAAGGAGACACGCGAAATTAATTATCGATTGCTTATTGACTTCAACAACGAGAATGAAATTGGAGAAAAGCCACACACTTGTTCCCCAACTCTGCATGCAATTTCATGATAGTCTCCTCCTCTTTTGGGCTGAAGTTCCCTCTCTTAATGTCGGGCCGGAGGTAGTTCATCCACCGGAGACGGCAGCTCTTCCCACACCTCAATAGTCCTGCCATGGAAACACCCAAAGAACCAACGGTTAATGCGCCGTTTCTTGTCATTAAGTAATACTGCTGGAGATCAAAGATATAACGGGCACCTACCTGCCCGTTTGGGGAGAGCTCGCCAATTGCCATGGCCGTACTGGCTGACGTAGTTGATGAGAATAACGTCTTCTTCGGCAGACCAGGGGCCTTTCTTCAGACCCTTTTGGTCACAGCAAGGAGCCCTCCCCATTGCTGTCTTTGGAAGGACGGCGGAGTAGTTTCTAGTGGTGTGCTTGTGCTTGGAGCTGACACTTGGCTTATGCAGTCTGTGTGCTGCTACTCGACTCTTGGATGATGGTTATATATATGTATGTATAATTGATTTTGGATTGGAGACCAAATATGGCGTGCCCCGATGTGACGTCTATTCCTGTTTATATTTTTACATAATTTTTTCGATACACGCATTTAAAAACACATGCTCAATTTTAAAAATAAACGCGATCACGATTCTCTTCTACACAAACCCACCTCGTAGCAATATGATCACGCACCTAGATTGGCATATGCCAACTCTTCCCTCGGACACATTGACCTCCTTTTGTCCTGCAAATGTTGTGGGCTCTAACAAATTTTCAAAAAATGACTATAAGCATTGATTTCACCACAAGGTGATTAAAAACTCAACACATGTTTGCGTGCAAATTATCGTTCATTTTTTTTCTATCAAATTTACACTTTTAAATGTATTACTCAACAAAATTACTTATTTTTACCCTTTTTCTTTTCTTATCTTACTTCTACACCGTATCTAAATCTTTGCACTATAATTTTTTCACCCAAAAAAATGTTCATCCAAGGCCATAACTGTTGTCGCGCTGACGTGGATCAGGTGTGATAGCGAGGATGGTGATGGCCAATAAGCCAGCCTGGTTGGGGCCCTGACCTGAGTTTCCACGAAATGACTATGTTTAACAATAATTGGTTGGACTGGTCAAATAGCACGTGAGATTTTTAGTAAATTTTATTCGGATAAATGACCCATATGATACGTGTACGAAACCAATATTATTTCACCTGAAAGTTAATTTCGGAATCAAAAAATCAAGTTCTTGTCTGTTTGCTCTGGCTAATATAATAAATGAATTAGATTATGATTACTTGGTATAAATAAATTAACGAGCATCCATTGCCATATCTAGGAAAGTAGTACTGTCAAGTTAGTCAGAAACAATGGTCGTTTTTTACACAAAAAATATTCGGAAAATAGAAAAGGATAAGCACAAAAAAAAAAAAAAAGAAAGAAAAGAAAAGAAAAGGAAATAAATATAGGTAGATCCTAAAATTTATTGACAAAGAAATATCAAGAGGCGCCTGCGGGTGACAGCTTCTCACAATAAGACGACTAAGGGCCCCAGGAGCGTGCATTCATATTGAATTGTTCAACTTAGTTTTACACAGAGTCAAACTAGCAAATTTGAATGCAGTTTTTTAAAATCTAGACTGGACCTGCTACTCCAATTGATTTAAATGAGAACCGCCAATAGCTCGATCCAGCAGACAACCACTAGTTGGTGTTCTATGTTTTTGTGTTATTTATTTATTTTTGTGAAGAAAAAAGAAGGATGGAAAGAAAAAAAAATGGGAAATGGATGGAAGGGGAAAAAAATGAAAATGAATTAATGATTGAGAAATGCTAGAAAAAGAGGAATAAACAAAGAAAGAATGAAAATATATAAAAGGAAAACAAAAAAAGAATGAAAATGTATGAAAAGATAACAACACATTCCATTATAATTGTTTTAACAAATATTTACTATTTTTTTTGTCTTTTTTTATATGATTATATAATTAGTCTAGGAATAAGTTATAAGGACTAAAATGTTTATTTTCAAAATAAACAATTGATTATATATTTTTTACTTGAATAATGATCTTAAATTGATTTGTATAAAAATTAGTCATGTAATGTTAACATTTTTTCAATATTTTTTCTAATTTTATCATTAATCTAGTTTAAAAATAAGCTATCCAATTTTATCATTAATTCAGTTTTAAAAATATTGCTTGAACGAAATATAAAGATTGAGGTCAAACAAAATTTCAAAAATTTAAATTCAAATTTAATTAGAATCAATAATGTTTTTGGACGTGATTGAGTTTGATTTGAGTAGTTTGGTTGTACTCGTAATTTGGACAAATGCGTGCATAATTTTTGAAGTTATTCGGTCCGAGTGGTAATTATTGTAAGTAGAATACAAAGAATGGTCTTAGAAAAGATCACAGGTGCATGGCCAATTGAATAACCTTAACTGGTTCCATTTGTGGTGGTTTGATTGTCAAAAATGGCGAACTTGATGACTGAATATTTAATTTGATAACAAGAACTGTACACTATGTTTGAAACGTAAACACTTATTTTATTACATTGGAATTATTGATCCAGACAAAGTAATATTTTATTTAAATAATATATCACTGTAATTCTTACAAATATATCATATTAATAATATTTTATTCAACCCTGTTACATCATCCATACAACCACATCATAATAATAATAATATTTTTATTCAATTATAATATTCTATACGTGTCATCCTCCAACAATATCATTATTATATATCTTTTTTAACAAAATTCATTCAATCACGTCTAATCTCACAGTATTTACCCTGACAAAATGAATCTTTCATCCAATCATAGCCTTAGCCGCCTTAGTTTAGTGAGTCTGAAATCCATCAAAACAGTCAACAAAAAGGTCTTAAAGTGCCTTTTGTAACTTGCAGCCATGAAACGCTTGCCCTAATTTATTTATTAACACAAGCATCGAAAAAAATAGGGTTTGAGCAATTACTCATCAAGCTCAGACGAGGCATGAATCCACCATACACTTCACTCTCCAATGACTTACTGCTGTGTCTGAGATAATGATGAGTTTTTCTTCAAATCTTTGATTATTTATTTAATTTAAAAGAAGGATCTACAAGAAGACGTGTGAGCTAGACATGAAGCAAAATAACCCTTTTCTTTAAACCCCACATACCAAAGAATAATAAATTACCCTTTTTTTCCTTTTTGTCCGTATACATGCAAAGCACCAAGCTCTCTAGAAATGCATGATTATCTCCATATTCCAGATAATTTATTTTACTGTTATCGAGTCCTGTGTCAATTACAGTGATTTTAACAACAACTTTGCTAAAAAAGCTCTATCTTGAGTTGTTAGTTTGATGCTGACACAAATTTTTTGGGGCATTCAGCTGATTATTTAATCAGTAATTATTTTTCTGAAATGTAAATATAAATAATAATGAATGCTTTAGTTGATTTTTTATTTTTTTTTTTGTGTATGTATTTCATCTTTACCAAAAATATAAATAGCATAATTGTTGTGCGTGGTTCGTGATAAAAGCTTAGAAGTGGATGATTTGGTCTTGGAGCAGATCAACACTTGCTGCTTCTCCTTGGAGTCTAAGTGCAATTTGAATGGGACGAGAATGCAGAGATGCAGGTACGTAGAAAGCAATATTGATGGGAATAAAATACAGGAAAAATAAAGAATATAAGATATTTAAATCATTTAGTCAATTATGGACAGGTAGAGATTATTTTATTTTATTTTTTTGAGAAAAATTAATACAAAGAGATCCTAGAATTGGATTATTTATACATAACCACTTGAAGTACGTTAGTTTACTATGCGAGGGCTTCATTCTTGCACTTATGGATGAAAGATGGGGAGGGAGTTGGGGCAGGGGTGGAATTTTTTGGCCCCCATCCCATCTCCCTCATAATCAAATAATATATATATATATATATATATGTATGTATATATATTAGATAGTTACCCATTTAAAATTTTAATTTGACAGCTTACTAAAAATTAAAAGAAAATATCGATATAAGAACTAATTGTGACTAAATATAAATTGTCATAAAAATTAATATTTGTTTGCAATAAAAAAAATTATAAAACATAATAAAAATCAAATTTATTGCAATAAACAAGTAATAAAGATAGTAATTTCGACATTGTTGTGTAAACAAGTCGTTACAAGATAATAAAATCATATTTATTGTATTTTTATAGTGTAGACAATTCGTTTAGAATGTTTATTGCTTCTAATTGTTATTTTCTAGGTAAATTTTATGGTAAAATCGAGTTATCTCTCTCTCTTTTCAGAGTCATGCATCTACTGTAATGACAGTAAGACAGTGGCAAGAGAAGAGAAGTGCCAAACAACTGAAAATGGACTCATGAATCCATTTGAAAAGAAAAAACTTCATGCTCAAATGGGTAGTGATGCATGACACTAGTGCCCACATACATTCCTCCACCATATATAAATGATTTGATGCCAAATTAACACGAATTTTCCACTCAAATCATTTTAGTGAGGGGGCATAAAGGACTTGCATTTCATCCCACGCTTCGTGAGGAATAAAGAATGTAATCAAAGAAAGGGGAAACCACGCCAAGACAGTGCCACATTGGCTTTGAATCTTGCACTAGTACGGATGTAAGAGTGGTCCGGTGGGGCTCGAGGCCCTTCAAAGTTTTGAAAATTATATATTTATCTCTCGATTTTTTTTATTATAAAAATTAAAAAATGTACACGCCTTTTATATTTTAGTTTGAATTGACCCCCCTCAAATGTTGGTTTATATCTAGATAAACTGGTGTTTGTATTGCATACCTACGAAAACCCATTCCAGTTATCTCCCTATTAGTAAGATAAAACTTGCAAAAACAAATAAATCTCCCACAAACCTAAAGAAAGAAAAAAATTTTTTTTTTTTAAATGACAAGTTTTTAGATCAGATTTGCGATGTTTCGAGGCCCTTCACACAAGTTGGGCCTTTAGCTTAAGAAGGCTGCCAGTATCGCTAACGAGTTTAAAGCGGCCCAACCCACCAACCCTCCCACTCCTTGAAATTTTGATAAATTTTTATGAGACTGTTTGGGCTATGTTTCTATATTTTTATTTTTAAAATTATGCAAAAACATAGCCTTTTGTTTCTATGGTTTCTCACTTTTTCATCCTCACTCCATAAATTTTAATGAATTTATAATATAAATATATAATTTATTAATTGCCTAGTAATCAATTTAACGTACTTGTTAATGCCAAAAAAATATTTTGTTAGAATCATTTAAATAATTTTTTCAAGAGCTGTGTATATGTATGGTGAGAATAATAGAAGTTACTTTTACTGATTAAATATACTTTTATTTTTTAAACAAAGATGTATTATATACATATATATATATAAATGATATCTAGCTACAAGCATTTGATAACTCATTAAATTTAAAATAATTATTATTTTGCAAGTGTTTGTCTCATGCCACATTTTTTGGTTTTGTCCATGTACAAGTAATTTTGATAGGATTTTATACATTGCATAAATAATACTGGAGTGTTTGCAATTTAATTTTTCTATTAAAATATCTATTACATGAAAATTAGTTAAATAACGTCAATCGAATAATCAAATATGAATATGTTGTATGACACTTTGGATAATCTAAAGTGTCTGTATGCATTAAAATCAATAATAAATTCTTATTATAATTCATTTGTTCTTATTAATTGCTACGATTGACTCGGCAATATATTTATAAACAATATTATATATATAAAAAAAATCTGAATGCTATTAAATGATATAAAATACTAAAATCAAAAAATATAAACAAATTTCATTAACATGTTAATCAAAACTTTGACTTTATCATATAGCAAATGGAGAAAGTATTTTAAAACATAAAACTTAATTTGACATGGGCTTTTAATAACTTAGTCTAAGTTTGGGATAAGAGTTTTTGTTGGATATGATATTTGATTGGAGTTTTATTGAGATGAGTATTAAATGTAATGAATTATATAATTTATTTAAAAAATATATAATAATAATTGTATGATGTAATAATTTATAAAAATAATGGTTATGTGTAAAATATAAATAGAAATAATGTTAATATATTTGTAAGAAAGAAAATTTAAATTTAAATTTAAATAAAAATATTATTAAATATTAAATTTAATTGCATGAAATTTAAAAGTATGTTTTGGAGTTAACAGACTGGTTCCCAACTCAACCTTGGTGAAGTTTAACGAGTGTCGGCGATTTGGATGTGATGAGTAATCTGTCCTTTGCGGAATCGAAAAACAAGCAGCGTTTCATCAACGCACCGCCTCTCCTGGCCCCCACATGATGACATCCATTAATTTATTCAGCAATTTCTCGGATGACCCTTGAATTTGTTTCATGGCGTATTTGCCTTTCTAAGATTGACGCTGTTCTTCACTAACGCTCCACGTATCTGTTCCACGAAAACATGGATGAATTTCCAAGAAACCCCACATAGTAGAAGCCAACAGAGTCCAATGATGCCATGCCTGATTGAGCTTTTCCCAATTCAATTTCCTGACGTTTGTTAGAAGAAGAAGAAGAAGACGGGTAAAGTAAGGAATAGTGTTCCCCTTTTAACCATTTGGTCTACTGCGCACATATTCCCCCTTTCCTTCCGCCAGTTTCCAACCCCATTCTCCACCGAAACTCCCATATTTTTTCTTGCAAAAATCTCCGACCCCTTTTCCTGATTCCCCCGCCGTTCGTCTCCTCCGAGCACCGGTCATGTCCTTCAGGATCAGAGGGGTACTTCTCTTTTACTCTTTCCTTTATTTCTGCATTTATTTGGCCCTTGTGTTATGTCAGTTATTGGTTCATGTGAAAGGTTAATTAAATCAATGTATGATTGTGGAACATAGTGATTGATCAGTGCTGATGATCTTGGCATGTGCAGCTGAATGCTGCTTCTGCTATGGGCGTGGCTGATCAGAGCAAAAATGCATTCTTAGAACTGAAGAGGAAGAAGGTTCACCGGTATGTGATTTTCAAGATTGATGAGAACAAAAGTGAGGTTGTTGTTGAGAAGACCGGTGGCCCTGCGGAAAGCTACAATGACTTTGCTAAGTCCTTGCCGGAGAATGACTGCCGATATGCTGTATTTGACTTTGATTTTGTGACTTCCGAGAATTGCCGAAAGAGCAAGATATTCTTCATTGCCTGGTTAGTCTTCGCATTTGTGCAGATATGCTTATGTACTCTTTGTCATATGCTCGCACACACTGCAGTTGCCGGTGTTAGATTGTCTAGTAGAAACTTGACTGATCCATGTGCAATTTTAATGCCCTTTTCAGCATTGCTTTGAGGTTTCTTTCTCTCTGTGAGATATCTGGATCAATTAATATCAATGGAGTTTAGAGTTTAGGGTTTAGAGATTTTTTGAGGTCCCCTACTCGTTATCCTAGCATTGAATGTAATGGTATCCTCAAATCAATAATGGGTTTTGTTTGATATCTAAATGGGCACCCAAATCGGACCGAACCATTTTTCTTGTTCCCCCTCCGTAAAACAAATCCATTATGATGGACACCACTGACAGACATTGGCACTCGTGGAGACGAGTTTGTACTAATGTGCACTACCATAATTAGCACCATTATGCAACACAGACTTTGGCATATTTCGACTTTTACTCTTCGGATTCACAGAAGGAAAACGATGATGTGATAAATTTTGTGTTATAATGCTCTGTTATCTTCATTTAATAGCTTGTTCAAGTCTGCTTCTCACTTCCATTTGATATAGAAGATGTATGTCCATCAGGTCTCCTGCAGTCTCTCGAATTCGTGCAAAGATGCTCTATGCTACATCCAAAGCCAACTTCAAGGGAGCGTTGGACGGCGTACATTATGAGATTCAGGCAACTGAACCTTCAGAAATGGACCTTAAAGTCATCAGAGATCGCGCTCACTGAAGTCCCTGCAGCTCTCGGGCTGTCAGCAACAAGAAACAACTGGCCAGGGTTTAGGGTTTAGGCAAATCTGATAATTTCGCCATCTGTAAACAATTCGCCAGTAATTCTGATGATTCAACTGTGCTTCTGTTGACATTGTATTCCCCAAAAGGGGCTATTTTCATAATCTTTCAAGGAGGTTCTGACACTAAAAGAAATAGACGTGTTTTAAGTGGAATGTGCATTTTACGTCTTTGCTTGGTCTTTGAACAAGTTTAGGTGCGCTTAAATTTATTCACAAAACTAAGAACAATGATCACAGGAAAGAACAGAGCAAAATCCCGTTATTCATGAAAACATCCTATCACCAAAGGAGTGCAGCAGAGACATTACACCCTTCTGGTGCTGCACTCATACACAGATCGACCAAAAACAGAGAAGAAGAAAACAGATGTCCATCCTTCAAAGAAATGAAACCAGACAGAAAGAACTAGACAACTGTCCTCTCACCATTTTCCTCACTTCCTTCCTGATTCTCTCCTGATAGATCCTCCAGAGACCTTCCCTTTGCTTCAGGAACCAAGAAAGTGAAGAAGAAGCCCAGAAGATTGATCACACCCAACACAATGAGTGAATTCTTCACCCCAATTCCAGCAGGGTAACCAGCATCTGCCTTCTTGGGGTCTTGGTTCTGCGCCAGGTACAAGAACCCGAAAGCACCAACGATGGCTCCCAGCTTTCCAGAAGCTGCTGATATCCCATGGCAGGTCGAGCGCAGCCTTGCAGGGAAAATCTCAGCGGGCACCACAAACGTGGTGGCGTTTGGCCCGAAATTGGCGAAGAAGAAGGTCAGTGAGTACATCACAACGAATCCAATTCGGTTGTCCGGTTTCGTCCAGTGATGGTAAGGGATGGCCAAAGCAAACATGAACACTGTCATGAAGAAGAAACCGATCAGCTGAATGGCAAATCTTCCTATAACATCGATAAGGGCCACTGTGAACCAGTATCCGGGGACTGTGCTGCAAAGGGCGATCAGGGTCTGTGCCTTTGCTATTGTGAACACTTCTTGAATGGCACTCATCTTTTTGGCTGCTGGGATCCAACCAATTGCACTGAAAATATCCTTTTGGAACAGATTCTGGCTGTAGAATGCAATGTCAAGCAAGAACCATGTGCTGGTGGTTCCAAGCAAGTGCAACCCATGGCGAGTGAGGAACTCCTTTGACATCAGATCATAGCCCAGCTGTTTCTCTGCAAGCTGCTCCAGCTTCTGCTGCTCAGCCTCAATCTCCACCTGCAACACCTTCGCCATATCCGAGGCTGCCCGTTTCGCGTTCTTCGCCACCAGTGCTGTGTAACGGGCAGTCTCGGGCATCTTCAGGCGCCAGTAGTAAGTAAGCAAAGCCGGGACAGCACCAAACATCAAGATAATCCTCCAGAGATAGTCCGCCTGAGGAGCACTCGAGGCAATCTGATCAACTTCATAAGCCGGCGCCTTGTACCTCACCTCAAATGCAGAAGACACAATCATAGCAAATATCCCACCAGCCAATATCCCAAACCCCTGCATTG
Source organism: Avicennia marina (assembly GCA_019155195.1). Taxonomy (NCBI): domain Eukaryota; kingdom Viridiplantae; phylum Streptophyta; class Magnoliopsida; order Lamiales; family Acanthaceae; genus Avicennia; species Avicennia marina. The sequence goes on along the minus strand of CM032783.1, from coordinate 939,811 downwards.
CGAACACCGCCGCGATAAACGCCCCACGAGTCTTCTTATTGGCGTACTCCGACATAATCGTGGCGGACAGCGGATAATCGCCGCCGATGCCAAAGCCAAGCCAGAACCTGAAGAAGCACAGAGTGGCCATAACTGCCTTGGCGTCCTTCCCAAAGGAAAGGCCCGACGCAATGGAACAGAGGCACATGAGCATCAAGGTCACGCCATAAACCTTCTTCCGGCCCATCTTGTCCCCCAGCCAGCCAAAGAAGAGCTGCCCCACAAGCGTCCCGCACAGTGCGACGCCGTTGACGGCGGCGGAGACGTTCGGCGGCAGGCTACCGGGCTTGGGAGAGCCCTCGACGTGGTAGTATATGCGACCGAGCATCTTCGTAACGAGGGATATGCAGAAGAGATCGTAGGCATCGGTGAAAAAGCCCATCCCCGCGATGATGATCGCCGTGAAATGGTACCATTGGGTTTTGGCCGCATCCAAGGCGCTCAGCACTTTCAAATTGTCCTCCGCCATTTTTATTTGGCTCTCGGAAGCTCTCTAACGCCTTATTTTCCCTTTTCCGCTCTCTCTCTCTCTCTGCAACCAAAGTTTATCATCTCATCAACACAAATAGATCTGAGATTTCTACCGTTCCTACACAAACAATCGAAACGGCAAACATAGGAATAACGAATTAATATGAAACACGCTCATACACATTCAGTCATTAGGAAGAACAGCAACGAAGAGATTTCGTTTCCATTTTCAATATCCCAACGCAACTCACGTCGGTGAGTTAAACCAGCCAAAAACAACAAACAAATCATGATCCGAATATTCCAGACCGATAGTCAATCACCGTTGCGTGGAAGAAGACAAAACACGGCTAAAGATCACATCAAACACGACAAAACAAAGAAGACCCACAAACATGGCGAAAATGAAAAATCCATAAAAACCCACCCAAACACAGTAACAAACCATGCACGCATACAAAACGCACCAACGCAAATCAACGAACAGTGACGTAAAACAAAAACGTGCCATTAATCCTACGGATCACTAACCTGGCAGAGGAGAAAGAAAACAGGGATTATAGGGATCAAAAACAAAACAATTTCTCCCACTGAATCGAAAGCTTTCTGGTTTGCCGGGCGTCCCTGGGAAGCCCAAGAGGTCGAGTATAAATATAGCGCTGGGGAGAGTGAAGCAGAAAGGATCTTCGCCGGCATATTCCCTTCTTTTTCGGTTCTGTCCTCACACCATTCAATTCCTCTAACATCCCTTTTTTAGCTCCTCTTTGAGCCTTTCACATTCTCCTGCTTGCCTGTTCGATAGTTCTTTAACATAATATTTTCTTTTATTTACTATTGAATTTCAAATATTAAGTAAATATAAAATATTTCGGTAATCCAACGGATATGATTGAATCCGGAAGGAATTTTAACGTAAAGATATGTGAATTTCCACAATTAAAGTGACAGCCTGTAAATGCAACCTCGGGGTGCGTTTTTTGTATATTAATGATTTCATGAATTTTTTTCAGAGGAAAGAGATATTATTCATATCGTTAATTATAGTAAAATATTAAAAATACTTAAATGGAGTCACTGGTAGAAAAACATGTAACTCAAGGGTCAAGTGGATGTGTGATTTTTTTTTCTAATTTTTTGTTGTTGAGAGTTACCTAAGCTTCGTATAAAGGATGGCAAAATCTTTGTTATTGAATGCGTCATTTTTTAAAAAGATTTTACCTTTTTGTATCTATTTTTTCCCCCCATTCTTGTATCTAAATTTTCGTTTATTTAATTATTTACTCTTAATTTAATTTGCATTTTCTTTTTTCTAAGTTTTTTTTTTTTTGTTTTTTTGTCTTTCTTATTTATGTTACAGGTGGTATAAAACTTATATTTACAAATTAAAATGAATGCATCTATTTATATAATTATACATGGAGCATTCATTTTACCGTTAGTTTACTTTAAGAATTTAAAATTTTAATTATTACTTTATCATTTATTATATTCCCATTTTTATAGTCATTTCAATATTCAATTATTTAAATAGTTTGTGGTGTTAATTAGTATCTTCTTAAAATTAGGGTATTTGGACACCTTGAAAACAATAGTGGTATTTCCCCTTCGTTGGCTCCTTGACAGTATGTTGGTTTGCTTATTTTGACGGGGGTTTAACGGATCAAAATTTTAACAAAACAAACTTGTAAAATACAGTATTTTTTAAATTTCAATTTAAAAATTTTTACTCTTATGTATATATGTGAAAATATTTAAATTTTAATTATTATACATATTTATAATCGAGTCAATATACACGCTCATTTCTATACATTCATATTTTAACAATTTTATACATTATCACGTTATATAATTATTGTTATATATATAAACCCAATTTTTATAGTCAACAGACTTTTTATTATTCCCTTCTCCAGTCAAAATGAAAGTTTATTGATTTAAACCACTTCCTCGTTGGACCGAAGGTTCCTATAAATGCGACGATTTAAAGGCGTTATAAGTTGTAAAATTGTATTATGAACCACTTAATTTTAGGGCTATTTGATTAATTCTGTTATGTCACGAGAAAAAAATATTTTCCTCAAAAATACTAAAAGAAGGAAAAATTTTGAAAAACAAAAAGAATATGAAAATCTCAAGTCTGGTTTGGCTAAAAAATTTAAGTTAGAGAAAAAATTATTAAAAAGGAAAGATAAAAAATGAAAATTTATTTTTTTCTCGTTCAAGAAAAAATTGAGAAAAAAGAATGTAAATAATTGAGGTGTCAAATCATTAAAAGAAAGGAATAAAGAGGGATAAATTAATTTCTTTCATGCCTTTTTAGAAAAAGAAAAGGAGTTTTTTCCCACTTATACTAATTCTTGTTTTAATTTTTCTTTTAACATTTTGTTCGACTAAACAATCAAAAAAATTCCTTTTCTCTAATTTTTCTTATTTTTTTTTCCCAATATATTTAAACCAAACCTATAGAGTGAAAGGCAAGTAGATTAATATTAATTACATATATTGAAATAATTTATAGGTGACGAAATCATAACAAACTTACTATATAGTTATCCTTGCAAACTTGAGCAAATTTATTAATAAATTCTAAAATAATTGTATTTTGACCAATAGAAGTAAACATATTTAAATTTAAAATATAAATAATATTTAAAATAATAAAATAAAAATGTCCTAAAGAATTTGAAAAAATTAATTGAATAAAAAACACAAATAAAAATAATAAATCAAAGGAAAAAATAGAAAGATAATAAAAAAAATAAAAGTAAATGTCTGTAAAACCGAAAAGTCTTACTAATTTAATAATATAGTATGAATATAACAACAATTATTCTGTACTAGTTAACAATGCCTTAGTGGTCCATAGGGGACTGAAATAAATTATCAAATTCCCTAAAAAGTATTATAATTGTGACTCCCAATCTCAAGGGTCCTAATTTAAAGTGGAACTTCAAGTATCTTTCTTCCAAGTTTCCACACACATAAAATTATAATTAATTCTATATGACCCGCCACGTAAAAACAAAATATCTATTAATATGTATTAAAGTAAAATTAAAAAGTGGGTTGGGTGGTTTTTTAGTGACTTTTTTCATAAGAAATGTAAAGTAGTGAGTCAACCGTCAAGGCAGAATGTTACATATGAACAGATTCTAAATTAAAGTGCAAAATATATTCTCAACCAAGAGTCGTCGATTCGTAATCAAAATCCCATGTCCTTTCATTTTCGCCTAATATATGAACTATTAAAGTGCATTTGCATAAATATATAAATAAATAGATAATATCTCATATCTCCATATAATAAAAAGAAAAAATAAACTTGAAACATATGTGTATAATAAATTAAATTTGAGAGAACATTGCAAGAAAAAATATATCAAATAAATTGGGAAGATACTCGATGCTAGTGCACGTAAATAAATTATATATAATTTATTACTAAATCATAAAATCCATTAAATGATGGAACAGAGAAAAAAAATTGAAATAAAAGAGAAAAACTAGAATATATTAATATTTTAAAAAGTAAACAGAATAAATGAAGATTAAAGAAGCTGAAGCATATAAGGAAATATGAATAATTTAATAAATATAAACTACGCGACTGAATTTTTTTATATTTTTAAATATATATAATATAGATAAATAACATACCATTTTTTATACGAGCTTAAACTAAATTTGCGGCCATGAATATAATTTGTTGGTCCAATTTAATCCACACGAGAATGTTAGACTAAACTTAAAGGCAATGTTTGTTCTCAGTCCTACGCTGAAAAAAAAAAAAAAAAAAACACATTGCAATCATTATATTTTTAAAATTTTATCTCTATCTCTTATTTATTTTTACATATTTTTTTATAAAAATACACCTAAAAACACGCACCTAAAAATTAAAACAAACATAACCAAAGTTTATATAATATATCAAAAAACTTATAAAAGGAAATAGAGAATGTGTAAAATATTAATAAAAGGCGTTCGTCAAATCCTAAAGTAAAATGTTAGTACGTAATATTTTTTAAAACAAAAGTAAAGAATTTCTAACTTAGCTTATAGATTTAACAAACTCCTTTACTTTTGACTTAATTAAAATAGGACGTTTTATAAATTTAGAAAACATTTTAGATGAGTAAACTCACAATATATTTTAAAAATACTTGCACAAAAATCCTCTAAATATACTTGTCAATTTTGTTTTCCTGTTTTTTGGATATAATATGGATTGTATGTGATTCTACCAGCGTAGTACAGACACACCCATGTACTCAGACCGAGTACTAGACTACCATAGGCTATGTTTGGGGGAGAGGGGTTTTAATTTAATATAATACAATATTTGCTAAAAAATGTGTCGAGATGAGCAAGTATAAAAAAAAAAATATTTTAATAGGATAAATAATATAATTTATTTGAATATATATATATATATATATTTATAATATAATAATGATTAGATGATGTGATAATTTATAAAGATAATGATTATGTTATAGAATATAAATAAAAATAAATATAACTATATATGTAATATATATATATATAAGTATTGATTTTATTGTAAAAAGTGTAATTATTGAAAAATAATTAGTTAATTATATGTATATGAAAGACAAAAAATTTAAATTAATTTGAGATAAAAATATTATTAAATGATATATTTTGTAGAGCGATGACTGCAACGCTGTTTTGGAATTTAAAATTGGATTCCAAGCATAGCATAACCCCAGGCAATGAGAAGATAAGTGGGTGTTTGACACGTGTCGTGGAACAACCTCCATCGCTAATTTACAACGAATGTTTGACTATGCTTAAGAATTAATTTAAAATATTTTGTATTACACGGAGTGTGTGGCAATACATATATCATACCGTCTTAAAAAAAAAAAAAAAAAACAAAAAATAAAAGATTCTAGCACATCATGCAAACCGAATCACTCCATGTATGCTGTAAGTAAAGAGTTGAGCTATGAGTTTGTTCATCTCTAATTTGGGAAATTAGAGATTTCATTGCCACGGAATGTTAAGAGGTAAAGGAAGTTAAGTTAATATTCTAATTAAGTGGTTTTGTTGGGGTGTGAGGTAGTGAACTGATCAAGTGAAATTTAAAGAGTACTGATGTGAAGCTCTTCTTACAATAGTGAATCAATTTTTTACAATGCAAAAGCCTCCGACAGACATAAAAATAGTGAATCCAAATTACATTAGTAAGACACATGTTTGACTCTTTGGATGTATTGCATTTTCTATTAATTAGTACTGCAACATCAACAATAATTATTTAGTGCGGTATTACAACATATAACCTGAAATTTACTTTATCATTATTAACATCTTATAAATTTCTCATAATTTTGTAATCTTAATGTATTTAAACAACATAGATAACTTGTTTTCAAATTAATTGTGAAGTCCTAGAAACTTGTAATATACGTTAAAAAAGCCATAAGCGCGCATTCTCTAAGTGTAATACATGATTTATCTACACGCGCGCGCGCGCGTATAATTTATTGAATTATAACAGCGAGATGGGGTGGCTGCTTTGTCGATAGCGTGCTTGGAATAAATCACTGGCACTGTACTTTTATATTTTCGTCATTTTTGATCTATCAAAATTTATACAATCTAAATATCAAGATAAAAAACATATTTTTATTTAAATTTATATTATTCTCACTTTATATATGCATAAATATTTAAATTTATTTATTACACGTATTTATATTCAAATCAATATCTACGTGTATAAATACATAAACTTACATTCACACACACGTACAGACGTGCACGCGCGCGCGTGTGTGTATCTTTATATCTATGTAACCCCCAAAACTAATTGTTTTGCACATATATTATCTCATAATTTAATTATTATTATATATTATATTATACATATTTTATAGATACAAAAATTTAAATAAATTAAATTTTTTTGCTTGCTAAAATTTCACTCATTTTCGTCTCCAACAAAGTCAACGACGTAGTAAGACACTCGTGATAAATGATTATTTGGCACGCATTATGTTCTTTGACAATAATTAAATAATTTTTACTTCATAATTTTACCATAATATTGTGTCATATAAATACATTTACATTAAGTGCATTATCTAATTTTTTTAAAACGAAAAAGTGCATTATTATCTAATAAGCGTGTGATAATATTGAGAATATTATTACACGCAAGGGTTATGTTTGGAAGCCAACTTTCAATTCCAAAATATTATTTCAAATATTACACTATCAAACATATCACTCAACAAAATTTTCATTCAAATTCAAAATTAATTTTTCCTCTTATATAATTAAATAATTATTTTTCAATCATTACATTTATTAATAAGCAAATTAACATTTATATATATCACACATATACTTATATTTATTTTTATTTATACTTTAAAACATATAATTATTTTATATACTATCACATCATTCAATTATTATTATATATTTTATATATATATACAAATAAATTATACTATTCTTAGGACAAAATCTTGCCGTTGGATTTCCACTAACAAGAAATTTGTACAAATCGATTACAATTTGAATCAAATGAATTTGGTGTGGACTCTGTTCTCTAATTTAGTTTCCTAATTCTTCCTCCAAAAATATAATTTCAATTTGAAATGTCTTCAAGAAAAGGGCTTGTACTTGATCTTTTTTGAAACTTGTAGATTTCTTCAATTAACGTTTATCTTAGAGCTTGACGTCCTGACTTCGGATCGAATGTTGAATTTGAACTGTTATGAAGAACGCCTTGAATTTGGGTTTAGGATCGAAACTGTAGTTTTAATTTGGAATATATTTAAGGAAGAGGCTTGTGTTTGATTTTCCTTGAAATTTGTTTGATTTCTTTAATTAACGTTAATTTTCGAGCTTGGCGCCCTGACTTCGGATCAAACGTTGAATTTGAAGACCGTTGACGAAGAACGCCTTGAAAATTTTTGAGTGTCTTGAGAGAGTTTGTGTCTTCCTTTCTTCTTGCTCTTCCTTGCTATGTCTTCCTTTCTTCTTGCTCTTCCTTTCTGTCTCCTCCTTGTTGTGGGGTTTTGACCCATATTTATAGTTGTAGGGGAGATAGTGTAGCCACCTAACCCACTGACATGGAGCGTTCTCATTGGTTAGCGTTGTTGACCTCTTGGTAGACTGCATCATTTGTCGCCTTCTGATTGGCCCTCTTGATCATATATTGCCTCCTTACTGGATTGTGCCATTTGTTGCCATTTGATTTGGACAATTTTGATTGATTAATTATTTATTAAGAAAAGTATATTTGTTTTAAAATTATGAAATAAAATTATTTAATTCATGTTTTAATTTCCTTTTTGTAGTATTTATTTAATTTTATTTGTCTACAAAATGTCTCCTCGAGACTCGTTCATGAGAAAATCGTTTTTTTTTTGAATGAACGAGTCTCGATCTTATTTATTTATTTATTTAGATATTATTATTTATTTTACTTCATTCATTTATTTATTTATTTGCTGACATTTTTTTTCTTTTTTTTTACATATATATATATATGTATGTATATGTATATATACATTATTTGTTCGTATTTATTAACATTTTACTAACATTTATGGCCGCTTTTACTATGTAGTGAGAATCGTATGGGTCAATTTCCAATGCTTCCACCATCCTTTAATTTACGCTGGGTCTGTAAACCAGTCGCTCGTCTGAAGGCTACAGTGGTGAGTCGACGTTCTCTTCCCTTCCCATCTCTGCCTCTTTATTATTATTATTATTTTTTGTTTGTTTTTTTTGTTTGTTTTTTTTTGTTTTTTTAGAGCCGGCTGCGCAACCAGTGGGGCAAGCGTGCAGTGGTGAAAGGCGATGCCTGGCTCTTCCTGTTGGCAGGCGACGGCGGACAGCTTGGCCTCGGGTATCAGCGGCTTCGAGCGGCGGCGAACGAATTCAAGTTTGGGCGATTGTGGTCGTCGTCGGGTGGTGATAATGATGACGGTCGCGCTAGGTGGTTCTATGCGGCGGCGCGACCATGTTTACGAGCGTGCACGCGCTCCACGCTCTACGCGGTGTGGTTGGGTTTGTGGGCGTGCGCGTGCGCCATCTGGTCGCGCAGTGTCGCGTTCTTTCTGTGCAGGTGCGCTGCTCGGTCGCGCAGGGCTGCGGGTGCTGTAGATGAGATGCGGCGACGCCCGGCAGTGCTGGTTTCTGCATGCTGTGGTCGTTGGTAGTGCGAGTGATGGAGGAAGTGCTACAGAGGTGATGCTGTGGTTGGAGATGCGAGCAGGGACAGCAAACGCGGCGACGAAGGTGCTGGTGGGCAGGCACAGCGGTGTTCAGCAGAGGAGATGCTGGCGGGAGACGCGACGATGCTCGACGGTGCTGATCATGCAGTTTCCCACACCTGGGGAATGAGCAGAATTTAATGCTGACTCATTTCCCAGGGCAAGGCCATGTTTGGGCGCTGATTTGGCTTTGGGGCCTAAGGCCCTGTTTGGCGTTTTTTTTGTGAATCGAATTTGATTTCGGCCCATGCGTACCGGTTGGGCTTGAACTTTTGGGCCTTTGAGTACCAGGCTTAATCTTAGTCCACGTGTACCGGCTAGGCTTGAACTTTTAGGCCTTCGAGTAATAAGCTTGATCTTAACCCACGTGTACTGGCTAGGCTTGAATTTTTGGGTTTTTGAGTACCAGGCTTGATCTTTAGCCCACGTGTACCGACTAAGCTTGAACTTTTGTGCCTTTGAGTACCAGGCTTGATCTTAACCCATGTGACCGGCTAGGTTTTGAAACTTTTTGGGCCTTTGAGTACCAGGCTTAATCTTAGCCCAAGTGTACCGACTATGCTTGAATTTTGGGGCCTTTGAGTACAAGGCTTGATCTTAGCCCAGTGTACCGACTAGAAACTTGAATTTTTGGGCTCTTGAGTACCGGGCTTGATCTTAACCCACGTGTACCTGTTAGGCTTGAACTTTTGGGCCTTTGAGTACCAGGCTTGAATTTGCCCACGTGTAACGGTTAGGCTTGAACTTTTTGGACCTTGAATACCAGGCTTGATCTTTTAGCCCACGTGTACCGGGTAGGTTTGAACTTTTTGGCTTTGGAATACCAGGCTTGATCTTAGCCCACGCGTACCGGCTAAGCTTGAACTTTTGAGCCTTTGAGTACCAAGCTTGATCTTAGCCCACGTGTATCAGCTAGACTTTAATTTTGGGCATTCGAGTATCAGGCTCGATCTTTTAGCCTACGCGTATCGACTAGGCTTGAATTTTCGAGCTTTTGAGTGCCAGGCTTGATCTTAGCTCACTTATACCGGCTAGGCTTGAACTTTTGGGCCTTGGAGTATCATGCTTGATGTTAACCCACGTATACCGGCTAGACTTGAACTTTTGGGCCTTCGAGTATCAAGCTTGATTTAAGCCCTCGTGTACTAGTTAGGCTTGAACTTTTAGATCTTTGAGTATCGGGCTTGATCTTTTAGCCCAGGTGTATCGGTTAGGCTTAAACTTTTGGGTCTTTGAGTACCAAGCTTGATCTTTTAGCCTACGTGTATCGGCTAGACTTGAACTTTTGAGCTTTTGAGTACCAGGCTTGATCTTAGCCCACGTGTACTGGCTAGGCTTCAATTTTGGGCCTTCGAGTACCAAGCTCAATCTTTTAACCCACGCGTACCGGCTATGCTTGAATTTTCGGGCCTTTAAATACCAGGCTTGATCTTAGCCTACTTGTACCGGCTAGGCTTGACCTTTGAGTACCAAGCTTGATTTTAGCCCACGTGTGCTGGTTAGGCTTAAAATTTTGGGCCTTTAAGTACCAGACTTGATTTCAACCCACGTGTACCGGTTAGCTCGAACTTTTGGACTTTTGAGTACCAGGTTTGATCTTTTAGCCCACGTGTACCGGCTAGGCTTGAACTTTTGGGCCTTTGAGTACTAGGCTTGATCTTAACCCACGCGTACCGGTTAGACTTGAACTTTTGGGTCTTCGAGTACCAGGCTTGATCTTTAGCCCATTAGTTGAAGGATGTTGATAGCCGGCTTCGGGAGGCTCTAGACTAGGAAGCTAGGGGGTGAAAGAGCTTGAGCACTTCGAGGCTGAGCTAAAGAGTGTGGAGGAATAGCTCGAGCTTTTGACGAAGTGGAAGCAAGAGCTATTCTTGTCCCTTATGCATCAGAGGGAGTTCTTGTGAGAGACATTGACCGAAGTTGGAGAGATTCATAGAGAGGTAATTACTCTACAATCCATGAAGCCTTCAAATGAGGGAGCTACTGAGGCCTTGCGTATTGTTGAGGAGGAGCTGGTGATGGCCAAAGATGAGCTAGAGGGTTTGAACCTTTTACTTAACTTTTATCAGGATCATTTTTTTTTAATTCTCTCGACATTGATATATTTCTTTGGTTAACATCTGGTCTTATCAATAAAATGTGATCTTTTGCTCAACCGTTTGCTATTGCTTCTTTTTGCAAATGCCCCCAGTGGTGGCTACTAGAGCATGACCCTTTTACAAATTTTGGTGACTGAACTTAGAGGATGTCTAAGCTGCCTACGTACCTAAAAATGGGAATATTTGAAGCATTGGTGCCAAGTGGAAGGGACTACCCCGTTCTCGTGGAGCCATGGCCGACCCAGCAGTAAATTGTACGAAGGCCTAGCGTTAATGACATGAAACAAGGTGGTTGATTCCATGCCATTTATGAGCAGGTTCAATCTCAGGGTGCCTAAGGCTCTTTGGCCCCCTTGATTGAATCCCTGGATGGCTGTTTGATAGCTCATCCGTTGGGATCCTTAGCTCTCTTAATGTTCGTAGCAGTAGGATGTTAATTACTGAGCCGCCGTCGACTAGCATTCGATTGATTCTTTGCTCGCAGATGTAACCGGTTACAAACAGTGGTCTGTTATGAGGTTGAGATCCCAACATTAGACCTTCATCTGTAAAGATCATTGCAATCATGCAATCTTCAAAGGGTTGGCCTTTCTCATGGAAGTAACTGGCTTTGTCCAGGGAGTGGTCGTTTCTATGGGCTTGCTTCATTTGGTCATTGGAGGTGGTAGCGTTGACGTTTGCGTTATCGTCTTCCAATGTGATCTTTCCTTGATGAGCAAGGTCCATGATCTTCTTTTTAAATATAAAGCAATCGTGGATGGGATGTCTGACCAAGCAGTGGTACTTGCAATGTTTGGGATCGTCAATCTTTCCGACTTCTGTAGGCCTTTTCATTTCGGGGAGTTCGATAAGGTTGGCCTTCAGCAAGTCGTCGAAGATCCTGAGAACATCTGAATCAAGGAAAGGATAGGATTTGGTTTGCATTTCTTTTAGCGTTGGCCTTCTTGGCTTTCGTGGGGCTTCTTTCTTTTCATCAGCCTTTTCCTTTTCTTTAACTGGGACGGACTTGGCGCATATTGCCATGGACTCCTTTGCTGTAGCTTTGGGGGGAGGCTTGCCCCATTTCCTTATTTCTTGTTCGTCTTTCGCCTTGCCGAACTTTGAAACAGGTGGTGCGTCGATACCACTTGCAGCAATGTTTAGTTCCATATCATGAGCTCGCGTGGCTAGTTCTTCAAAAGTTTTAAGCCGGATCCCTCGAAGGATATACTGCAGTTCCCAGTGCATTCCTTGTATACACATTTTGATGCCTAAAGTCTCGGAAAGTCTATCTTTGCAGTTTAGACTTAGATTCCTCCACCGATTGATGTAGTCAATGATCGGTTTCTTTTTCCACTGGCGGGTGTTGGTGAGCTCGATCGTGCTGACAGTTCGCCTTGTACTGTAGAAGCAGTTGAGGAACTCATACTCCATTTCTTCCCAACTGTCAATAGCCCTGGGTTCAAGATTAGTGTACTAGTCGAACGCGTTTCCCTTTAATGAGCGGACGAACTGTTTGACCAGAAGATCTCCGTATGTCTCGGCGTTGTTGCATGTCTCTACAAAGTGCGCTATATGCTGTTTTGGGTTTCCTCTGCCATCGAATTGCTGGAATTTAGGAGGCTGATAGCCCGTTGGCATTTTCAAGCTGTCGATCCTTGTCAAGTAAGGCTTTGCATATGTCAGAGTCGACTTAGTACCTCCTTCGAGCTTGCTTTTGATGGTACCTTCAATGAAGTCTTTAAGTTGATCGATAGGAATTGAGCTGTCCAAGGATACTTGAAGCTCTTTGGCTACAGACTCCTCTTGGTCATTGGCTGGTTGCTTGGTAGACGTCTCGGCCCCATTAGGGACTTCAAGTGCCTTTTCCGCAGTCCGACTAATTTCGACATTGTCTATCTTATCCATTACCTTTAAGATTCGAGAATCTTGCTCTTGGAAATGCTTGACTAGCCCTTCAATAGCCTTAGTTAATGCGGCGATTTGGTCCTCTAGGCTCGAGGCATTAGTCATCATGACTGAGGCGTCATTGGATTAGATGAAGCGTTAGAGTGAGGGCTCGAAGGTGCTGAGTCGTCCTCATTGTTTTTGCTCGTGAGGAGTGGGTTATTGACATCTTCATGGAGGGGGGCTGGCTTTGAGCGTGTTGCTTTCCTAACTTCGAGCTTGGCGCCCTGACTTCGGATCGAATGTTGAATTTGAAGACTGTTGATGAAGAACGCCTTGAATTTGAGTTTAGGATCGAAGATGTGCCTTTAATTTGGAGTATCTTCAAGGAAAGAGCATGTGCTTGATCTTCCTTGAAATTTGTTGATTTCTTCAATTAACTTTAATCTTCAAGCTGGGTGCCCTGACTTCGGATCGAACGTTGAATTTGAAGACCGTTGACAAAGAATGCCTTGAATTTGGAGATGAACTCTTTAAACTTGATGATGAACGCCTTGAATGTTTTTGAGTGCCTTGAGAGAGTTTGTGTCTTCCTTTCTTCTTGCTCTTCCTTGCCGTGTCTTCCTTTCTTCTTGCTCTTCTTTGCTGTCTCCTCCTTGTTGTGGGATTTTGACTCATATTTATAGTTGTAGGGGAAATAGTATAGCCACCTAACCCGCTGACATGGAGCGTTCTCATTGGTTGGGGTTGTTGGCCTCTTGCTAGACTACACCACTTGTCGCCTTCTGATTAGCTCTCTTGATCATTTACTGTCTCCTTACCAGATTGTGACATTTGTTGCCATTTGATTTGGACAATTTTGATTGATTAATTATTTATTAAGAAAAGTATATTTGTTTTAAAATTCTGAAATAAAATTATTTAATTCATATTTTAAATTTTTTTGTAGTATTTATTTAATTTTATTTGTCTACGTATTCATCACATCATAATTTTCTTTTAAAGCATGCTAATTATTTCAACGTATCTCGTGTCAAAAATGATATCCAACAATAACCCCAATTCCAAACATAGCCCAGATTATACTGTTTGTGTCCTTCCACTTTTAGTTTAGTCACTGTTCCCCATGAAAGAATCTACCTAAGTACAACGTAATAGAAAGACAAGTGGGTACTTGACACGTGTGGTGGGACATCCCCAGTACTCACTTGTGTGGTCTGACCCGCCCACGCGTGTCGATAATAGTTTTTCACATTTATCTATTTATTATTAAATATAAATTACTTAAAACATAATATTTTTTAGATTTTTTATATTATAAATCAAGTTTTAAAAATATATCATTAAAATAAAACTTTAATTACATTTTAAACATAAAAAGTTTTTAAATTGATTATATTAATATAAGCGTCAGTGGATTACTTTGTCTGTGAAGATACTTGGGCTGCACAGCTGAGTTCCACTTTGAACTTGAAAAAACTTTACTGAAATAATAATAATAATAATAATAAGAGTATATATAAATATTAGTATATATGTGTGTAAGTATGTATGTATATAATAATTAAAAAATAATTAATTAGTAATACATATGATAAAAAAAAAATTTGAATTTTGATAAAAATTTTGTTAAGTTATTTGTTCATGGGGTTTGAAATTCAGAACAAAATTAGTCACTTCGTAAAGTACAGAACGTTAAACCACCTGCATGGCTGTGGAGGAACAGAAAAAAAATAAATGCAATTGTTTCTACAATATACTGTTTCATTAAAGTCAACTTTAGAATAATATATTTTTTTGTATGTTTTATTAAGTGTGTTATTTAAATCTAATTTTAGGAATTTCATTTTGACGTAAGATTTCTTAAATTAAAATTTGAAAATTCAATTTCAAAATATGTTTTAATTCTTTTTAATTAATTTTTACTCTAATTAATAAAACTTAATTTTCTTTCATTAAATATGACTTTAAAAACTGAGAAGGAAAAAATAATTTTCATTAGGAGTGAATATGCAATTTAATATTGTATAATAAAAATTGGATAAAAATGTGTCATTTTATATTGTATTACTGAAATGAGTTTTAACACTTAATATCGTTTAGATAGACAAAGCTTGGGGAATTCCACAAGGCATCTGGACATCATCTCAGAAATCAGTATTCAAATTTGTAACGGTTATGTTTGGAATCCACCTTTCAATCATAAAACATCTTAATTTTTACATTATTAAACATATAATTTAACAATATCTTTATGTAAATTTAAATTCAAAATTTTCCCCTCTCATGTATAAAATACTAATTATTTTTTAATTATTATAATTATTTACTGTTAAACTAATACATATATATATAAATATATATCACATATATACGTACTTTTATTTTTATTTATATCTTATAATATAATTATTATCTATACAAACTATTAAATCATTCAATTATTATCATATATTTTATATATATATTCAAATAAATTATATTATTTATTTTATTAAAATATTCTTTTTAAATATGTTACTCTACTCAATTCAGCTTCTAACAAGCATTGTATCAAACAAAATCCTCTCTCCCAGACACAACCCAAGGGCCCAAGGAATGGGCTCAGGCTGACTACCGCCATGAGCAACTCCGAACCCAAAAATGCTTCTTCTAAATAATGGAATTAACCACAAAAAGCTAGTCTGGGCTATTAAATGATGAAAAAAGAAACAGGACTCGTGTAACAACATAATCAATGGATTTGGACCAGAAAGAAGAAATTGCAACAACAGTACAAATAATGTTGTTGAAGAAAACTTGCAAGTCCTGTCATAGCCAGTTTGTTACCATTCACGTTGGATTTGTAACAGACCACGTTACGTATTTCTTCATGCCCGAATCTTTTTATACCCTTGCAAGTTCAAGAAGTAGAAGAAGGGATGCTCACTTGGAACCAAGTGAGTAACGCAGAATCTTTCAGCATTTATTCTTTTGATATTCACATGCCAGTATGCAATAACGTTTTCTTCGTCCAGATTTTGCTGCCATCCCTCTTCACTTTAAAGTCAGAGCAGAGTATAACTAATATATATATATATATATATATATATATATGCATATTTATAAAATTATTTAAAAACGATGCCCATTAGAGCAGAATCCAATTAATAGTGTATGTTTAGACCAGATGGACTCCTGACTTTTCTTCTGTTTGGTATCCCATCATTGTCATATTCATATAAAAGAGGGAATGGGAAAGTCGACTTCGAAGGTCAGCAAATTGCATCCACAGTGGACCGAGAGCAGAAGGATAGTAAATTACCAATATCAGCTGCAACGACTGCTAATCTAAGTAGTATCCTGTGATTAATTAGTTATCCCATTCAAGAATTCTCTGTAACCAATAATGCATTACACCAAGACACAACCCCTCGGTATCTTGCCCCAACACCACATGAGAAGTGATCAGGGAACAAAAGAAAGGGATCAAGTACATCAAATCATGTGTCAATTTCCCTCTTAATTAGTCGCCTCTGTTCGATATTTTCACCGTCCACACGGGCACATGTGACAGTCACGAATTACAAAATCATGCACGTGACAATTATATATAAACAGAACAGAACAGAGCAATAAAAGGCTAGAATAAAAAGACAGAAGAATTCGTGGGATCAATTGCGAAAGGCCCTTGCATGCGGATCACCATGCTAAAGCCCGAGTAGTCTGTGACGACCGCAGCGACGACGAAGGCGGCGACGAGCAGCTCAAGAGTGCCTCCAAATACTCAACCCCCAAGTCCTCAAAAACCACTACATTTTCCATGTTTTCACCTCCCTCCATACTCTTAACCTTCTTCTTCCTCACAGGTCTCTTCTTCCCCATGGAATGTCTCCTCTTGAGCGCCACAACGGGGGAGCATCCCTCCTCGAGGAAACCCCACTTCATGCCCTCAAGCGACTCCACCACTCTCTCCACCGGGAAGTTCAGCACAGCCGCGGCGCCCCTCATGGAGAACGCGGCCTGGTCGTAAGCCAAGGCTGCCGCCTCCGGGCTGTCGAAGGTTCCCAGCCAGACTCGGACTCCTTTCCTCGTCGAGTCCCTTATCTCCGCCGCGTACTTCCCCCACGGCCGCCTCCTCACCCCTCTGTAGGCTCTCTCCCTCTTTTCTCCACCTTTCTTCGCGAGGGAACTGACCTCTTCTACCCTGCACGAAGAATCCGACACCGTCACGAACGATTCCCTAGGACAGCCTTGTGCTAGGACGCCGTACAGAAGCATGTCCTGAGAATCGTGCGTGTTGAAAGGGAGAGAGGCCTCATCGTATGCCCAAGGCAGGGAATCCGAAGAAGAAGACTCCGCCGAGGGGGATTGAAAGATTGGGTTTTGGAATTGGAACAAGTAAGAAGGAGAGGAAGAAGAGGCGGAAACCATTGTTGTAGTTTGCAGTCCAAGCTTTGAACGCATGGGCTTTATGTACCAGGGGAAGGATAAAATTTTTCTCAAGATAATTAATTTAATGAGCAATAATGGAGAACACTATTTGAGTAAAACAAAAAGGCAGCGAAATTATTGGATTTTGTTTGTGCAATTTTTATGAAATTCAAACAGTTTTTGTGTGAAGAAACAGTACTGGTCAAAGGAGAAAGATGACGCACGGCGGCGGTGGCCCCACTGCCAATATCTGGTAGTAATTGGTTGACTCCCGTGGAGCGTTCATTTGAAAATCTCGTATTGAAAAAGTAAAAAAAGAATTATATTTATTTTACACATGAAACATTTACGAGACTTGATACTTGCAGAATCTGCAACCCTCCTCCCCTCCCCCTTTTATATGAAAAATTTGACGAAGTTTGTTTTCTTGATAATAAAACACGGCATGTTTGATTGTTGATTTGGATGGCGTTGAAAGTAATAAAGATTTTTATGGGTATAAAAATTATATTTAGTTGTATAGTTTTAATGGGAGAAAATTTTTAAATTTGTTTAAATTTGAGTGTGTGTGTATATATAAATGTGAGTACGAATGTATAAATATTAATTTGATTGTCATTAATAATAATTAGTTAATTATTTATATAAAAAAGTAAAATTTAAATTTGAATTTAAATAAAAATATCATGGTGTATAGGTAATAAAATATTTGAATGGATTGGAAAGCCAGCTTCTAAACCAAAAATATTTGAATTGGATGGACACAGTGGGGAGTGACGCTCTAAACAAAGAAACGGAACTGTGTTTGTTTTCCATGCATAAAAAATTCTCATTTTAGCTCTTTTTTCCTCTAAAAAATTGAATTTTAGTTATATCTCCATGCATAAAAATAGTATAGCACGGACTTTGAAAGATGCCCAGATACAATGTCACCTAAACGTCAAGTGAAAGGGATGAAAATTAGAGAATTATTGAAAAGTTTCATGGGTTTGTTGTGCCTGTATGGATTGAATTGAAAGTCCATAGAAAAGGAGTCTTCGAGAGTTTTCAATTTTCCATGATGGAAACAGGACATGGCAACCTAGTTGCAATTCAAAATGGCAATTATAGGACACCATAATTTTAATTGCATTATGAGATAGATGCCATCCGTCTATCTTGGAGGCCATAGAACGACACTTTTCCGTTGGACAACTTGCATTTTGGAACAAAACATCTTGTTTTCCTTGCTATCAAAATATAAATACAATCATATGGACTTTAGAGGGAGGCAGTGTCATAGACATAAGTAGAGTGCTTGCCAATGAATTTATAAGCAAATTACGGGAAAAAAAAAAAGAAAAAGGTATTATCATCTTCGATAATTAACACTAAGTGAGAAAACACACTCCACACATGTAGAGAATTTTGAAGTAAAGGGTTCTCTTAACTACAAATCAATCTGTGTTAGATGATAAATTTGAAGAGAAATAATATATATGTATGTATGTATATTATGTGATTGGAGAGAGTATGTGCTATTTATGCTTCTATATCTATATCTATATCTATATTTATATTATATTATTATATCCATGAGAATTTTTTGTTTAAAGAGTGAATTTGTACAATTTCTTTTATATTAAAATTTTTAATTCTTTCTAACACTTTCTTCTTTCTTTTTATCTAATTTACAATTTATATCTATACATTCTCTCAATTTTATTATTTTTTGAATTCTTTTGATCTTTCATTATTTTATATTAAATTTTTTGTATAACGTAAAATCACATAATTTTCTTATTTAGTTTTCTTCTTCTTTTAAGTTTTTCTCTCAAAATTTCTCTCTCCCTTTTTGTTTTCAAATTCTATCGATCTTTCTTTATTTTATTAAATATTCTTTATATTTTTTATATTAAATAATTTTATTTTGATTAATCAAAGTACAATAATTTTATAATTTATAAATAAATATGTAGATGTATAGAGATTCCAAATTTTACTAGTTATTATATTAAGTGTGTGGCCTTCTTAATAACTATTTTTTCTATTATATATATTTACTTATTAAATAAACATACTTTTACTCTCCCTACTTTTTTAAGATTTCTTACTTTTGCATTTGATATAGCTTGTCACTTATGGTTTGCATCGGGCCCAACAACTCAAAATGTCAAAACGTGTATTTAATCGTCTATCTGCGTTTTTTCGTTGACTATTTTGAAACCCTCATATGTAGACTAATTTAAAAAATATCTTTTATTTAAACAATTTACTTATAACACACACACATATTTAATTTGCATAGATGATAAGCGTATCAAAAGTACTAATAAAAATGATGAAAAAATAGAGAAAGAGAAGATAAAAGAGACGCACCCCAAGATAGAGTGAAAGTTGAACAGTAGAATATATATATAAAAAAAATATAAAAATACTTATAGATAACTACACTTCTTTGTCTTTTGAGAATTGAATTTAGCATGCACGGACTAGAAATAAAGGCATGATGATACGAAATTTTTGAAATTTGTTTACTCGTAATAAAATTTATTGTATAAATAACCCAATTATCTAAAGGAATTGGGCAAGGGGTCAACATAAGAAAAAAAATAAAAAATCAAGGGGTCAAAATTTTTTATCTATCATAAAGAATATATGATTAGATTTAATAAAATAATTTATTTAATTTAATTATTTAAAGTGGATGTGGCCATGGAGGAGGTGCATGTATATCATCCAAGACCAAGATTGGTTTTCTCCACTCTTTTCTGATCTTTGCCATTGAATGTATCTGTGACATTCAATGTTTTTTTGGCTATGTTCATCGCAATTTTGCAACTTGCATTATGCAATTTGCTCTATATTTTGTCCTTTAGTGGCTGCTGCACCTATGTGTCTATCAGAGCGACGTGTGTGCCCTTGTCCGCTGGCAACGATAACAATAATTAATTTTGTAATTGACCTTTTGATTACGTTCAATAATTGAAGTTATTATTCTAATCATGTTATTTAAACTCACTAATTTTCCACAAAACATGGAAATCAATTTCGATATCTAATCTTTCGTTTTATGTCATGGGTGCAGTGGCAAAATCATTAGGGCTATGTTTGTTTCTTAAATGCGATAAATAAAAAAATTTAGGTGATTTGAGGATTAAAATTATGTTGCGCATCAAATTGTAAAAAAAGGTGAAATTTCAAATTATATATATTTAATATATAATAATGATTAGATGATATTATGTTATATAAATTTATAAAATATTAAAATATATGAATATGAATATAAAAATTATTACGATATGTATTGATTTGATTATAAATAGATATAATGATCGAAAAATAGTTAATTATAAAAAGTGAAGGAGGAAAAAATTTGAATAAAATTGGTAAGATAAGACGTGTGGTTTATAAGATTCTTGAACGGAAATGAATAGCAAAAAATGTAGAATCAAACATAGCATAGAAATTACAGTTCACTTTTCACATCTTAAAACACACGTTACAATAAATATGCTTTTTAAATTTTATTCATTTTCTTCACGTTTGTATAATTTTGAATAAAAATACATATAAAAATACATGCTTAAAAATAAAAACAAACATGGCCTACCCGTTCTATTACTGGTTAATAACGTTTTTTAAGTTGAATCTTGATTTTCAAATTTTGGACAACATGAACAATATTAATCACATTAATCGAGAGTAATTCAAGAGTATAAATTAATTAATTACGTTACCTTTTAATCAATGATTGGGTTGTGCGAGGGTCGTGAATGCATGCAAAATTAAATTTTTTCCACTGGTAGTTGGGGCAATTGGATTGCTCCCACAAAAAGTAAATGCGTATATTTTGGGCATCTCATCGTAATATAACTCTGATCATTATTTATTAAAGTATTTTAATATATTTATTTTTTATTTTCACATTATTTTTAATTTTTTCGCGTGCTTCCTTCCACCGGAGTATGTATCCAAACAAAGTGAAAAAAAAAAAAAAAAGGTGGACGAGTCATTGTGAAGAAAGTTACGGATTCACCATGCTCGACCATTTGTCATAATCTCTATATATGTGTGTGTATTTATGTATATAGTATTTGCAATTTTAAATAAATAGTTGAGCCAGTCACAAGTCTCAATTGACCACACTTCATAGTGTTTTCAAAGTTGAACACATTGAATTTCATAAAAAGAAGGAGAAGCAAAATCACAAATCTTTACATACTTAATCAATGAAAAAGTATTCATATTATATGTTTTACATTCATGTAATTAACAATCTTTTTCTTTTTTGTGCTTAATGCAATTTGAAGGCCCCAAAAAATCAGACCTGGTTTTAGTGCCTCAATTCTGTCCCCAATCGACAGTCAAACACAGACACACATAAATGAAAAATAGTACTTCAATAATTTTGCTTCATGAGTTTCCTGGAAGGTGTGTTTCTTGATGGTGAAATCCTAGTCTTCGGTTACACATTTGTTTATTTAATTGTTTCTGTTTTTTTTCTTAATTTCATTAATGTTCAATGAAAGCAGGTGGATTTTGATATTGCCACTTTCTTGGAAGGTGCATGGATGAAGAACGTGCTAGAAATAAATGAATTAGTCATTGTTCCATGTTTGATAGGGCAATGTTGTTTGTTGGAGTGAGACCCCCAAATTGGACTTGGAATCTAATATTTTATTTTAGTAATTGTGGGATCAAGATTCTATTTTATTTTATAAGTGATAAGATAAAAGCAAATGTACCCGTATCAATAAAATTTGTCTCAATTTTATTTCCTCGTTTCTAATTTTCTTGATTATCAAAGAAATTTCTCAAAGATAGAAGCAAACGCACCCGTATTTATTATATTGTTAAAAAAGCCTTTTCTTTTCTTTTTTTTTTTTTCACTTTCCCCTCGTTTTACAAATTTACACTTTTCTCTCTCTGTTTTCCTGTCACAAATTGGCCCATTCTCCTTCTTTCTCTCTCGTACAATTATTATTTATATATACATATAATATCAACACACTTTTTAATAAATATTTACTTGTTATATCACAATAATTATTATGTTTTTTCTCTAAAATACAATCAATTCACATACAAAATACTCTTCTCTAGAAATTTTTTTTTATCATACTTTCTTTTTTTCATTATCTTATCAAAGAATTTATTTTCGAAATGGATTGTCTATCCATTGCAGCCTAAGAATCTGTCTGTGGGTTCTTCAAGAAATTTATGAACGTATAACATAACTACATTTTGTCACATTCTTGTGTTTTACTTTCATGAAACAATTCAAATTTTATAAAAAATACAGCTGCAGACTTGTTGAGAGTCATGAAAACTATTTCATGATTCTGAGATAACCTAACTTTGCATGAACATTTAAGATAATGTTTATGTCAATATTATAAATAAATCTGGTGAAATGAAAAACAACTTGCATGTCTCAATATTAATCTCAGTAAATATCTTTCAGTTTCAAGACGTAAGGGAAAATGAAATATTGCTTATAAGAAATTGCGAAGAGTCTACCATTAACTCCAAAATACTAAGTTAAACTCAGGGACTGTCACTAATATGGCATTACTCTTGTGTAGTTTTCTTCAAATTTTTTATTTACAAAATGATAATTGGGCCTAAGCCCATATGAGACTCGTTTGGGCCACTTACGGCATCATAATTTGGGCCCACTAGTCCCATGACTAACATTGTGTTTGGTTTACAGATTCTGTGCAGGAAAAAGAAAATGTGAAAAACTTAACACTTTATTTTATGAATTTAAGCGTAGGAAAGGAAAATATCAAGACAAAGGGGAAGAAAGCGAACGAAACTCAAATTTCTAAACTTGTTTGGTTCTATATAAAAAATAATGAGGAAATCAAATTTATTTGATTGGTACAAAGTACGGTTGAGAAAATAAATTGATATAAAATATCATGCATTTTTTACTTGATTTCTCTTCATTTTTCTCACACTTTCCTCACACTTTTGTGAGGAAAATAATTTTTCCTAACACCAATAAGTTTTCCTTCCCATTTTCCTTTGGTCATTTCCTCTACTAACCAAACAGCTGAAATAGTTTTTCTCTTAATTTTCTTTTTTCTTCCCTGTTAAAATCCTTGAACAAAATATGGCGTAATTTTTTTTTTCGTTTTTTCTGAATAAATATAACAATAAAAAACTGACCACATTTATTTGTACATAAGAGCCATATTATCTTTGTTGGATTAGAATATAATTTAAAAAAATTCAAGATAACAAACTTTGAATTGATTAATTAATACAATTATATTTAGTAAGCTTGATTTAAAGTGATTATAATTTTAGTATGCAAATAATTCAAATAATTAATAAAAAGTTGTACCAATTATTTGAATGATTTATAGAAGAACTATATCACCTTAATTATTTTATCATAATTCTTAACCGCAATTATTTATTTTATAATTTTGTAATTTTACACTGGACCTTAGCATCCATCAATCTAAAATAATATTTGATTAATTTTAATAAACTAGTATTTCCTGCGTTTATGATTTAAACTAAATATTTCCAAAACATTTCAAAGCATAGCTGCGTGAATTAACAAATTAAAAAAATAATGTCAGCCATTTCGTCATAGAAAACTAAAGGAACAAAAAGTAAACGGAGGACCTGTCCTTCCATTTATTTATTTTTATATGTTCTTTAGTTTATACAGCAAAGAAAATAATTAAGAAAACTTACACGTAAATGGAAGGAAAATGACAAGCTATCCATTCTGAAATAGAAAAATAAGCAAATGGATGTTATTAATAATTTTTAACTTTGAAGTGAATCAGTAAAAGGGCCAAAAGGCTTGTAAGCCTTGACATATTCTTTGAAGGACAATTGTGGATATTTATGAGGATTGGATTCATCAACCAAAGCTTTTGCTGGTTCAACTATGCAATCTGGACAAGGATTGATGAAGGTGCCTATCGTAGTCCTATCTTCATCTCTATTTGTCACCACCCTGTGTTCTGCACTTCTTAGCTTCCCATTACTAATTATCTACACCAAAAAAAAGGAAAATTACAAGCAATCACATTAACGGCTGCGATTGAATCGGAGCTCACTAGTGTACTTTTTATTTCAAGAGACATGATAAGAAGAAAAAGTTTTTGGAAGTGAATAGTTGAAGCTTAAATTTGATATAGATGAGTTCGCAAGAAAAAAAACACTAATGATGATGTTTTTAATATTGATTTGACATGTTGGAATAAAATATTGATAATGAGTATATATTTGGTTTAATTAACAGAGAAGATTTTTTGAAATTTTTTTAAAAAATTATTGTAGGCAAATGAGAGTTAGGGGAGAAAAATTTAGAGGCCAATATTTTAAAAAGATTTTTCTTCAAAGAAAGACTAAAAAGACATTTTTTTAAATAAACAGTGTACAACTCCCTATCTCTGAATATAGAGTGTCGTACCATTGCAACCTAATTACTTAATAGTTAAAAATTTGTGTTGTGTGTCCTTGTTGTAAATAAACACATGGGTTCAATCAATGAGTTTGAAGTAAGTCTACACTTCTTTTATTGTTAATTTCTTGGCCTAAACATCGAGTGTGTGGATTACCTCCAATTGGGTGCCAATGTTGACTACAAAGGCATTAGGCACAACCCCAACTTCAATCCATTGGCCATCTTTCAACACTTGGAGCCCCTCAGAATTTCCCTGGGCTAGGATTGTCACAAGGCTATGATCATAATGCTTGAGCAGTCCCAAGGTCAGACTGGGGTCAGGGCATGGTGGATAGTTACTTGCTGTCAAGAATTGGACTTGGCTTATCCCTCCAAGGCACCCCTTTTCCAGCCCCAACCCTTCACTTATCAGCTCTAGGATCCTCAAACTCAGAGTCCTTATCTCCACAATGTATGCTGCCATTACATCTCTGTGCATACATAGGCGAAGTTAGTACGAGGAGCACGAGCTCATTGGATCATGTCGGTATAAGTTTGGTGCGCGTATATACCTGTATCGTGATGGCTTTTTGGGCCATTTTCTGATGCACTCCTCCAAGGGGTGGCATGGATGCTTAATGTTGTCCCTCCACAATTTAGGACCTGTTATTGCACGGCTGCTGCTGCCCATATAGACCCAACCACTTGCATTAGATTCCTTTGAGAGTTCCTCTTCCGGCAAAGTGAATAGCTCCTTCAACACCTTTAGGACCTCATCTGCTGCATTTTCTGCCACTCCATGGTTGATCACCTGCATTCAAATATCAAGTGTTGTCCACCAGCAGCCACCATCAATCTAATTCAGTTTATCACGAGCATGTTTGTTTGAACAGCCAATGAGGAGAACAGTGAAGAATTGACCTGGAAGAATCCGAATTCTTGACTGGCTTCGATGATTTTGAGAGCTGTTTCAATTCTGTCTGAACGGCCTCTTCCCTCAAGATCAATGACGGGGATTGTCTCACAGACAGGAATTGGTTCCTTCCCTGGTCTGTCTTCTATGGGAAAAGTATGACTCCGTGGCACAGTTTGGACATCAAACCACCTGCCTGAAACATGATTTTTCTCCATTGTTTCCGTTGAATATTTTTAGCACAGATCTGGGGTTTTATGGTAGGACTAGCACATACAAAATCGCATATAGAGACACAGTCGAACGTAGGATAGTTAAGGGGTTCCACAGAGTAGGTGTATTGTCACTATCTTGCTTTGTAAATAAATCTTGTTTTTGTAATAAGATTTAGTCAACGTAGAATTTATTTGTTGACATTTTCCACTTATTACAAGAGTCCAGGGTCCCATTCCCAATTTTCCTTGTGGAAAAATTTCAACTCTGTTCACGAACCCTCCATGTTGTAGCATTCATTTCTTGAAATGTAACCGTAGTATGGTTAGGCTACAAGGAAATTTCCCCGGTTGGGTATAGTCCTCTGGACAGTTTGTGGAGTTCCCAAAATCTCCTCATAATGACATAATCTAAAGATCTTTGGATCAAGGTAACAGTCTACATTGGGACCACGGGAGCCTGCTAACACGTGGTCACGACCCACGAGGTCCGACTTTGTCCTCGATCAGAAAAGTATTGGAAGCAATCATAAAATCGAGTCAATCTTTCTTTTATTGACATTTGTAGTATCAGAATGATAGTTTATATGTTGATGCTTAATGCGGGAAATTGAAAGATTAGAAGTCATGACACTGTAGTATCAAAATGGTCTCATATGTTGATATGAAAAACTTTAACATGAATCTACACACGCGTAAATACTTGTAATGAGCTAATTTTGAACGACAGCATAACGCGCACACAATTGAAAACAAAGTTCTTGAACAAATTTGTAAACTGAGTTGGCTTTCCTTTTCTTTAACTGCAATTTTAAAGGATAGATTATGACCCATGATATAACGTATGTAACAAATTGAATATCGTCCGTACAATCTCTGATAGGTATGCTGTTGATAATTATAATAATTATTTGCTTTAGGTGAATGTCTCCATCACTAACCGTTGACAATATTAAACCATTTTGCAATGTGAATAATGCCTCTGACTTCACCATTGATTGGGACTTCGATGTTATGCGCAGCGTCTTTCCACCAAAATATGGCAGACAGCCCAAGCAAGAGGAAATCAACACATAAAGCTCGAAGAAGAGTTCTTCGAGCCGGAAAGGTTTACAGCCGTAACTGCACCTTGTAAACAAAAACCAAGCTAAACACCACAGACGAACATGGAAGATGAACAAAGATCAAGTTTCTGGAAACCAGCCGAATTAAAGGAATTTGTTTGCTGCATTAAAGAATTCTACTGTGTTCCAAATATCCAGGGGTGGACAGCCAAACAGTTAAGAAGAATCAAAGATTAGGAGCTTCAGACAACTTATAGCCTTGTGTCTTCAAAACTCTATGGGGTGGACAATGTCACAAACCTGAACCAGTAGAATAGATATACACACTGAAACCCCATTTGGACAAGCCTGCTGCGTGTTCCAAGAAATGGCTTGAATTTATTCAAAAATAAAGAATCAGTCCTTCCAATTTGGATAGCAGATTGGGGACTAGCATTAATTCACCTCCCAAATAAGTAGAGACGGGTCCAGAATCTAATCACGCACGGGTTATATACAACAAAGAATGCAGCGCTTTCCCATTTTCTCCCTTGAGGATGAAAGTTGGACAGCTTCCAGGGACAAAGAAGGTCTTTACATATTCATTTGTTAAAGGCAAGAGAGAATCAGACCGGATTTGGAGGATATGCATCCTCGTGGGAACTCTCTGAAGGCTTTCTATATATGTCATCAAATGGGAGGTTGAAATCTCCAACATCTAAATCATCCATGTAGAATGTCCGAGACAATCCCCTGGAATCTCTCCTGTCCATCTGCTGTTCTTCCTGTTCCTCTCCACTCCTGTCAGAGGAACTGTTGTCATAATCGCGAGAAGCTTCACGGTAAAAGTTTGGTGGCTCAAGAAAACTCGTCTGCAGAAATGGATCTTGTGTTTGTGTTCTAGCCCACCAATGGCTCCTCGCAGGGTCTGGATGTCCAGCATTATTCGATTCGTGATGCCGTAGAATGCTCTCTTGGAAGAGAGGAGCTGATGTAGAAGCTTCAAGATGACTCTGCGAACGATCCTCAAACAGGCTGTCCCAATTGTCATCAAATTTTGCTTCGTGTCTTGTCAAGTTGGATGGAATCCAAAATTCTCGAGGGTTCTCCTCGTCATTATCATAGTACCTTGATGGTACATCTCCTACACTGACACGTCTGTCGTGATTATGTGAGGTATAATACCAATCTAATATGTATGGAAAATTCGTCTGTCCAAGATCCATCAGGCACGTGGAACCAAACTGCAGACAATTTCTAAGATCGCTTATGGGAATTTGCCCAGAGAAGCTGTTTCGGTCACCTGGTCCTCTAAAATTACGATTCTGCTGCTGCATGCCAGTAGGTGAGTGTGCAGTTGTAATTCTGTGGCCTTGCAACTCTTGATCTCTAAAAGCTTTCAACGACGCAAGGAATTGCTTCCCCTCAGCACCAGGTTCCCACGAAGGATAAGCAATTTGAAAGCTGGATATATGAAAGTAAAATCACTACTAGCTATAGCCATCTTAACTTCAGAAATAATTTATAGTGTCAAAATTCGATACAATTACTTGACAAAGGTTCTGTTACCAGTATCAAATGGCCATACCTCAAAAATGATTTTTCCATTTTCCCCTGGGAACTCCTCTTATCGCGAGGTGAATCAAATGGAGAACCATATCTTTTGTTTCCATGATTTCTAAAATCAAAGAGACTAAAACTGCCAAGGAATAAAATGATATCATATTTGGAATGAAATGCAGACAAATGAAAATCCATAAGCCAACCTTCAAATAAGTGGTAACAGAGCATATGAATGATGTAATGCGTACCTACAAACATGACCTACACCTTCAACATCCACAGTGAAGTCCACAATGAACTGCAAGATGTCATCGACCTGCTGCAAAATCGAATCCTGTCCATTTCAGAAACTAATATTTTTTTCTTTTTACCTCTTCCTGGGTGAAACAAATGAATGATATCATAAAGAATAGAGACCTTTGGAACAATAAATAACAGCAAATAAGGCGTGATAAAGATCGAGGCCATCTCCTCCAGTAGCATAATTCCTGTGTACTGCACCAAGAATTTTACAGACACCAGTTCATGAATTAAACAAAAGTAATGCATGATTTGTGTTTTTGGCAAGATGAATACTAAATAACCCACTAGACTTATAATAAGCATTATATCGGTAAAATAAAATAAATTCTTCAAATATGGTTGGCTGCACCTCTTGAAATCACAATTTGTTTATCATTTCAAACAAGAATGTCAGAATTTATTTCAAGATTCAAAACAAGTTCAGACAGAAGGCCAGTAGACACATCAATATCCCAGAGATATGTTGATCCAGGCAAGGGTATCAATCAGTAACAGATCAATTGGCTCATACAAACCATCCAAGATAAAAAAAAAAAAAAAGCCAGTTGTAACTAAAATCCAGAATATTTACTTATAACTGAAAGTCCAAAATTCATCCATACTGCACGAATACCTAAAAAGTTAGGGTTCCAAGACTCATGCATATGGAAGAGTAATGGCAACATACACACTACATGAATACCTGAAAAAGAGTTTCGCACTCCTGCCGTACAGTCTCAGTGTTCTCCTTTACACGCCACCTTTTCGGCATATAGTGTGTGTGCTGAACAACCAGGGACATTGCCCCCTGTGGATCAAGGACAAGAAGCTCATCTGTCATTGCTGCGCGGCTTATAGCTGTTATAGTTCCAAAAACTGCAGCATACCATAACAAGTTGCGACCAAATATCTGCTTACAACAAAGTCAACCCAAAAAATGGAGCAAGTCAAACAATTGGGACACCGAATAATATTTTAAACACATATTTGTGTAAAGATCCCAAAGTATTACATGGCCTTCCAGCAGAGATTCTTCAAGGAATGCAATTATTATCAGCACAGCAGCAAACCCACCAGAAACAAATGAGATGAACTTTGCAATAATAGTCAAGATTGGAGAAGGAAATTGCTTTAAATAATCAGAAGCATGAAGTACGCTGCTATTCATACGGTGCCTGAACAAATGGTCAACCTACAAGACAAAGATGCACGCATATGATTGTAATAAAGCAGTGACAATTGGCATAATTGAAGAAATTTAAAGGCAGAAATAATCTAGTGTATATATAGACATGCATATTAACATAAGATTTTAACTGCACTTTTTCTTCCTCTCCAACCAGACAACTAGTCTAAATCTCCCCAAAACCCCAAACCACTCCCCTAAGCCCTATGTGTGCACACTGCTTTTGACTGTCAAAACTTGGAGGGAAGTAAATAATGGCTCCAGTACTGATAGTCAACAGAAGTCAGAAGAGATACCTCATTGAATTCTCTGAACATCCACCTGGAAAGATTTGACCACCTCCGGGATGATGCTGTGCTTGGATGATTATAAAACTGTTCAGCATGCCTCAAGAATAGATATACCAGCATGAAAATTACAAGGAATGGAGAGAGAAGAAGCAATGCAAAACCAACTATCATAAGCCTTTTCTTCAATGTTTCAGGATCAGAAACAAAATCCCTTCGTATGTGGAAGTTTCTGTGGAAAGAGAGAAGAAATAGAATGAAACATATACCCATCATTCCCAAAGGTGTAGTGATCAAATTTGAAATTAACGTAATCATATCTTCCAGATGCTAGTACAACTTGAAACACAGGAACATAAGTACAATCTGCCATTAAAATATTATGAGCATACAGAGATTACATTAATGACCTCTCCAACTTCTCACCAGTAAACTATTACTGGCACCATGCTTAGACGCAGGATAAACATGGGAAATGATTCAGGAAACAGAAATTGGTGTGGGATAAGATTCGCTAGAGATGAGGAGGCCTAGAAGGCATGATAAGGGCAGAAAACTGAAAAATGTGATAAAAGATTATACGAGAGGAAGCTAAATAAGATGGTGACAAAGAGAATGACCGGTCCATGTAGCCTAAATTGGTTAATACTAGACAAAATATAACGAGAACAGTTGGAAAGGAAAGAAGAGTAGGACAGGTACAACAGGTCTTCTTTAGAAATAAAGGTCTCTGGCATGGAATGGTTCTCTCAAGTCTGCTTCGCATTTATACAGTTATTCCACTAGTTTTCTTTTGTTTTGTGTTTTCGTGGATTTTTAATGTTTTTAGATTTTATTACTACTTTTTTTTTGGAGGGTGGCCGGCGCATGGCAACTTGTTGAACTCCTAAAGCCTTTGACTACTTCCAGAAGGTTATATTCTGATGCAGCATGCTGGCAGATAACATGAATCCCAAAATTGTACAAATTATCAGCACAACTAATGGAAAACGTATCTTCCAAGGGTGGACTAGGTGGCATATCCATATACTCAAGATATAATAAGGGTGAAACTACAAAGACAGAAAAAAACAAAAAACAAACTTAACCTTTCTGCAGAAAGGAGTGCATGACTTACCTGTCAAACATGCTCTGGAATATGCACCAGTTCAAGGTCCATTCAAGGGTTTTTGGCAGAACCAGACGATGTTGCATACCATTTGGACCTACTCCGATAACTGGACCAGTACCTGGGACCCACTTAGATATAGGGAATGCAAGCACTCCCTTGTTTAGCATCCCAATTAAATAGTTTTCCTTTCGCATCAATCTCATTACTATATCGTGGATAGAAAGATCCTTCACCACACATATTTGCTGCAAACTTTGAACTTGAACAACTTTTTCAAGAATCAATGCCCATGGCATAGTCCGTATTTCATTGTCTGTCACCTGGAGACTGCATAAAGATATGAACACCTTCAAATCAGTTATGAACTTACAGATTTAGCCACACTCGCTCAGTTAGCAAAGGTGGAAGTCATACCTGTTGAGGTAAAACTGACGGATCTTTAGAGTCTCCTTTAATTGTGTAAAGAACCTTAAAAAACAGATAATCCAGTAGATGGAAAATATTCCCAAATATCCTACAATTATAGCCTTGGAAAGAGTAAAAGGAGTCAATGGATGCTCATGCAAAGCCTCTTTAGACAGATCACATGGCTTGATGCCAGACTCCACAGCGTCCATCCCACATTTTGCATTGCGAAGGCCATTCCAGTCAACATACAGCAAAAAAAATCCAGAGAAACATATAGTAAAAGCAAGGCTCAGAAGCTCAACTACCCACTTGATAATAATACACCAAAGGCCTTTCTCACAGTAATAGCTGTAAATCCTCTCAAAGAACAGATCAAGATCATCAATGGGTTTGACATTCAAAGTCTCGCCATCAAGAAACCCTGAAGGGCTGTCACTACAAGGACTTGGTGCTTTATGGTAATCAGACAATTCAATTTCAGGAGGTACATCGTGGAGCAACCCTGTTGTTAGTGATGATCTACCATGCCATTTCCAGTTAAATATATTTGGAGCTTGAACTTCTCTTTGCCTATTGAACATCACTCACAAACACTGTCAAAAGTAAACAACAACCGGTCCATTCCCCAGGTGCCTCAGTCAGAGCATCTCACTGAAAACCCAACATGGAATCGAGTTACCCCAAAAAAGTATGTTAAGACATGAACATAAAACTTCATAAAAATAAGCAGAACACAGTATCAAGTATGCTGCAACTGCATATTCATCAGCAATGTCAAGCATTTGACGGCACGAAAACAACTACATTTCACACATCTTAGTTTGAAAATATAGTTCTCTTCTGCCCTTAGGATTAAATGTTATAGTTTTGGATATATTAGCCAGCAAAATGCGTCTGTGACGCTCACAATCTAAAAAGATTCTCAATGAAAACCTTAAGCTTGCAAACAAGGATTTAAGAATGTACTAGCTCATCTAATCACATCAGCTTAGATACAAAACTACTTGTGAAATGATAGAAAATGAACAAATGCACTACAAATATTCAACTGCCAAAAGTACCTTAGCATTAACTGCACCTGGTCCACTAATTGGTTATCTTCAACAGACTTAAAAAGATGTGCAAAGACTTACACCTTCTTTGATCCTGAAGCTCAAAAATAGCAACGGTGAATAGCTTAAAGATATTCAAAGAGAAATTTATGAACAGTTAAACATTCAGCATTGTCTCAACGGATGAAATAAAAAATGCATTCAAATTAGGATATAACATGCTTTCCTAGAATATGGCAATCAAATCACAACTTTTGCTCCCAAGGCCACATTTTATTGATAAATCCAGTAACAAGCCTAAAAGGGAGTTGTTCCATAAATCAGTTAGTTTTTTCAGCACTTGTTCCAAATTTATCAGTCGTTTATATACTAATTATTTCAAGTGTCTATGTAATTCATAGTTCGCAAAAACTTATTATTTAGCACTAGTATCAAACCAGTACATGACAAAAGAAACAAGGAATAAAAGCAAAAGTAATCAATGGTGACGCTGCTGGCAAAGTCTAGAACAAGCTGTAATTTTTGCTCACGACTAAAACGTGAAAGTAATACAACGTGAAAGGCCTTAATAGCTCACAATTTGCCAACAAGAAACTGATCCCAGTTTTATGCTAAGAAAAATAGCATGAACCTTAATAGAGAATGATTCCAGTTTTCACTCGTATCTATAGTTGCCAACATAGCACCACACAACCTGCGATGAGTAATTTACATACAAAACGAATTCTTTCTTCGATGTTGACATATGTTATTTTCGCACACAAAGAAAGACTCCATCAAATTCAACAATCAAAGAGGGAAAAACAGTACAATCGCAATGAACAAACTGGCGAACAATTATTCGTTTACTCGAAAACCAATACATAACAATCGAAGAGGCAAGTAGAAATTCCCCCTCGAAACCACAAAATACCGACCCAGCCGAAGGCCAAGACCGCCGCCAGTTCAAGCTTCGACCGCAGAGAAAACAAAATTCCTCGGAATCTGGGAGAAGATCAGACGATTGAGAGGAGAGATTCTTGATTGCGTGTAGCGAAGTCCTTTTTTCTATTTGCTGCAAAGTTCTTTCCTTATTTTTCGCCCCAGTTTTCCCACGTAAATTGGGTTTTGTTGTTTGATCCTCTTCTGAGATCCTCTCTAGCAAACAATCCTCTTTCCACCTCGTTTTTTTCGTTTAGAAAAGGAGAGACGTGGCGACGACTGAAGGGGTGGCAATTTTGCACGCACCACCGGTAATTCGAAATTAAAAGGAATGAATTGTTTTTACCTTATCCTAAGCCCTAAATCTTTGCGGGTATATATTTAAATTAGGGATGGTAATGATTATCAATTCATATTTTCATATCTAATTAAGCTCAATTTGATTTATCCATACTTCTAATTAGACTTGTCAAATCTAACGAGTTCAGAAAAAAATATAGGTTGAATTCGTGAGTTAACTCCTTAATTTATTTACAAGTTTAGAATAATTTAATACATAAAAAACATTTTATTGAACTGATTATTTTATTAACTATTTTTATTTTTCTTTAATCTTTTTCAATTATATACCAAAAAAACTGTAAAATTTCTAATTACTCACTAGCGCCACACGCAATCACCGTTTCATTCCTTTTCATAAAGCAGTCGTCCATTGCTTTTCCGCTCGTAGTTTGGATTGTTGACTTCTTACAGGTAGCTTGAAATTACTTGCTATTGAAGTATCAAGGTAATTTAAAGTTTAGCAATCAAATGGTTGAAACTGTCGCATTACTCGACTCACAAAAAAATGTGGGTTGAATTCGAGTGAATTTTTATTTTTTGATTGAGTTCGAATTTACTGATAAAAAATATAGGATATTCCTAGTAATAAATGACGTAATTTTAATATTTAATAAATTGTTCACATTTTTCAATATAAAATTATAACATTTAGTATAATTTTAAAAACTCAATATAAATATATCAGTTACATATTGGAATAGACTCTCGCTCTCTCCGCCTGCTTCGGCAATTGGTTATTCTTTTCCCATTTTCCTGTATCTTGAATTCTTGATAAGCTATCTTTTGGCTTATGTTTGTTAGCCATCTTCCACCTTTATTTATTCCGGCAACTTTATACAATTATATATTTTATATTAATTTTTTTAAAATTTAAATTTAAAATTTATATCTTTTATATATATAACTAATTAATTATTTTTAAATTATTATACTTATTAATAGTTAAATTAATAAATATATATACATACTTACTCTCACATTTATATATATATATTTATACTTTAAAAGATAATCATAATACATATATATTATTACATTATTTAATTATTATTATATATTTTATATATATAAATTTAAATAAATCATACTATTTATCATAACAAAACCTTACTATATTTTATTCGTTTTAACACAATCTACTAGACATAATCCCCTGACAAAACTCCCTTCCCTGACATAGCCTTGGGCTTCCCTTCGAGGATTAACTACACTTTGGGCTTCACAAAGCCCAACAAGCAACTCAAGTTTGTGCTAATGATTAAACGAAGCCCAATTCGTAAAGCGAAATGGATAGTCGATTGGGCCAGGCTGGCCCAAAACTCCGTCATCAGTGCAATTGCACGCCACCACGGAAAGATTCTTGCCACTTGCCAGGTTCGTACTCCGTGGCGCGCAAGAACTCCTGGGAAGCCACCGAACCCTCGTTGACCGGCAAGCGGTGCTCTCGGTGTAGGATCATGTCAGACAGGCGGCACTGAAGTGGAAGGGGTATTCGAACATAATGATCGATCTGACCCCTGAGATATTTTTCCAGGAAAATATGGAACCAATTCGTGGCGGAGATCTTCTGCTGCTGAAGAGTGGAAGGACAAGTCCGTCAATGCTGATCAGCTTCCGAAAAAGTACGCAAGTTACTCAATAGGTATCTGATTGTCGATCCACACATGCTGCCGTCGCAATTTATTTTTCAGCTTTTTAAAAATGAATTATTGAACTTAAATTAACAGTTTTGTTTGTCCATGCTAGAGAATGGACTAGCCCCCAAACGGATTTATGAAAAGTTAGCATCCAGCGGAAATCTCCTGCTGCGGTAAGTCTGAATTCCTATTACTGCGTTCTGTATGTCAGTTCCGGCTTGGTATTATATGTTTTTTTACTTGAATTTTTAATATTACACGTCACTAGCCGAGGTCAAGTGAGAGGCAATGAATGCTAGTGGAGATGTAAAGTGCCATCTGTAGGTATTTGTGTTGCTTCACTTGGTGAAGTACAATATATTAACTTCAAAGCTTTTGATCATTGTCGAGATTGGGCACACAGGCATCGTATTTTAACCTGAAATGTTTGTGAGCGTTGATATTTCGTGATGAGTTAAGGCCAAGATACCAGTTTCCCCCTGTTACTTTTGTGTTTACGTAGTTGGGCACATAACTAGTTTTCTTTACATTTCATTGTACAGTTGTGTTGTTAGCTGTATGCTGTAACACGCATTATATTTTTGGCGGCAATATAAAGTTGTATGCATCTGAAACCTATCTATAGTTTGGAGGATTCCAGGTAAAACTAAGTAGCTACGATCAAAATGTGGTATCCATTCGTATCAGCCAGTTAAGTAAATCCTTAGTTATATTGTTTTTAACAAAAAATTATTTGCACTGTTCCATTTCTTGAAGTAATCGCTGCCTTTGTCTTTTAGTCACAACGAATGTAGGCTCTATGATGCCCTTCACTAAGCAGGTCTTTAAATTAATATGATTTAGCCACATAGAACTCAAAAGGCACTAACATCAGCTTAAAGGCGACATTGCCTTGCATGATTCACTTCAGAATTTACTCCTTTGTTGTTCAGGCAATGAAGTAAATCGCGAAGAAGTATATACTATTTTGGAAGAATCTGTTCCAACAAGGTGAAAAATAAGAGTGAGACACAAGGGATGAGGCAGAGGGAGCTGTTAGAGTTCAGGACACCCCAACACCCTTCATTTGGCACAAACAACTGGGGTGGTGCATCTCCATTGCTAGCCAGGAACATCCCAAAAGAGTCTCTTGACCAGAGGTACTTAAGGCTCAATGCCATTAGAGATCATGATCAAGTCTTCCCATCAACGACCATTGAAGATGAAATTTTTGGCTCTCCACCCGCCACCACCATCAGAGATGAAATTTTCAGCTTCTCCAGGACTGATGCACAAAAGTGTGAACATCCAGCAACTGCTCGTCATAAAGGGCTTTGTTGGAAGCTGATGTGGGTGCCTCACAAGCAGAGTGTCACACTGGGTTCAACTTCAGGCTCCAAATGGTTCCCCAAATGGAACCCTAAGAAAAGATGGCCTAATGGCTGATATTGGTTTGACCTAATAGCATCACATTGCTTGTGATCTGAAGGATAGTAGATATTCTTCTTGCATTATTGTAAAGGCAAAAGGATTGGCATTCCAGTTGGGCAATGGCAAAAGTCCTGAGATAAGCTGCAGAACATAGTCCAATTCTTGTGGGTGCAAGAGTTACTGATAAATGACAGTTTCCTTTTCTTTTTTTTACTATTGCGAAACTAATTATTTATTTAGTGATGCATCTAGACAGTCAGATTGCAATTGTTATCAAGCTGTGAACTGGCAAAGCTTGAAAATTTACAATGTACTTAATTGTCATATGGTCATTTGTAAGGATATTTGATGATTGAGTCTTGCTTCTTGATTCTTTTGGGAAGTGTTACACTACAAATATAGCATCAAAACTGTTGTCATGTCTTAAATTTTAGGCCAAAAATCAAAGGCCTTTTTTTGGGAAGCCAGTTACGATGGGGAAGAAGTTTGTGGGGTATTACCAATTTGGTGGGTGCCAAAGATGTGGATCAGAAGACATCAACAAAAGATGTCTCTCTTTGGGATCTTTTTGCAGGTTTTGCTCTGTTATTTTTCATTCCAAATTGGGAGGTGCCAAAGGTGTTGTGGATCAGAAGACATCGACAAAAGCTGTATCTCTTCTTTTTAGCTAGTTTTGCTCTGTTGTTGATCATTTGACATCATTTTATCCAGTCATGTTTTTCCCTGTTTAAGTTACAGTAATGGAGTTAGTTTTGCTTTGCACCATCATTAGGAAGCTTCTCTAGTATAATATTAATAAATTATTATCTTCTTGATTTAACCAACTGCAGGCGTGACACCATCTGCTGTGCTAAATAATGCAAGTTGAATCAGATTCCGTTTGTTGGGGCCAAAGGGCATTGTCTTTATCTGTACCAAATAGCCTTGAATAAGCTGTATTTATGTTGTGAAATAGCTGAGTGTTACAGTAGTCCTACAACACAGATGGAAAAACTCATCTCAAAGCAAGGTTAGCAATCAACATGTGCCAGCTTCATACATATTGCCTCCAGAAACACAGCCCGGGAAACTGCTCATTCCTTCTTGCAAGTGCATCCCTGCGATCGATCTTCGTCGATATAATGAGAGCAATCGACAAGAATTGGCTCACAGAATCACAAAGGCTGGCCGCGAACTTGTATTTTTTCAGGTCTTACTACCATTTCAGAGGTCAGACTATGTCTTTCACCTGTTTTGATGCCTTTGTGTGTGTGTGACGAAAAATCATCCAGACTAGTAGGTTACACCTGTCTGGAAAAATGGAACAGCTCATGAACCACAGGGTGCCCCAGGAGCTAATGGACGAGACTCTGAAGGTAGCTGAAGAGTTCTTTCAACTACCTCCAGATGACAAGGCAAGTCTTTATTCTGAGGATCCAAGAAAAGGATGTAGGCTGTACACAAGCATTGACTATGATTAAGAGAAAGTGCATTTCTGGAGGGATAGTTTGCGTCATCCATGTCATCCCCTGGAGGATCATGTTGAAGAGTGGCCTACAAATCCAGCTAGATACAGGTACACAGGCATCTCATCAACTGTTCAACATGTCCTTGTTTTGGATCACATTTTGGCCAATTTCATGTCCAAACTGCAGAGAGGTGATAGGGAACTACGCAGTTTGTGTGAGGGATTTAAGCTTGCTGCCGTTGGATCTAACACGTGAAGGAATAGGAGTCAAACCAGGATACTTTGAGGGTGGAGTGAGCTGCATTCAGCTGGTGAGTCTCAACTTCTATCCTCCATGCCCTGATCCCAGCCTGACCTTAGGATTGCCAGACACAGTGATGTTAACCTGATCACCCCTCTTAATCCAGGATCAGTGCCAGGACTTCTAGTTCTGAAAGATAGACAGCGGCTCACAGTGGAGCCTGTTCCTGATGTATTTGTGGTCAACATTGGCCACACACTGCAGGTACTTGTCTTTTGGCCCTCGGATAAGGCCAAATCTTGGGGATCATATTTAATGGTAATGATACTAAATATGCTTGTGTGACTTAACACTTCTGCGGATAATCAGCAATGGAAAGCTGAGAAGCGCTGATCATCGTGTTGTGACGATGCAAGTGTTGCTCGAACCACAGTTGCCAGCTTTATCCATCCATCTCCTGACTGCGTAATCCAAGCTGAAAATGCCCAGATTGATGGATGTGGCAGTCCCCTGTACAGACCTTGTACTTGAGACGGCAAGCCTCCTCGGAAGCGATATCAACTCTCCCAAGCTGAGATATGATGACAAAATGGAAGTTATAAAACGGCTTATACCCACTTTGTGGTTCAGAAACTATGCACCTGATGAAAATTTGTTGATGAAGTGCATCATGTCTTCCAGAAACATTCAATTAATTTTTAACCTTGTAATGCATCACCACCACCGAAAGCGCTGGGTGCATTGTACCCTAGGCCTAGTTTGTGTGTGTGCCTGTTTTTTTGTAATCCATTAACTGCATTTGTTCGTGTGTATGGGAAGACATTTGGCCATGAATCTTGATTGATATATGGAAAAACAACGACCAGTTCTAGGGGTATTTGTTGTTAATTTGGGTGGGGATGAAAGTGGTGGATATTTTGATTGTGTTTGACAATAACATGGAAAAGGGAGGAAAATTTTAGAACCCTTAGAATTTAAGTTTTTACACGTATATAACATATAATAATGATTGAATGACGTGTGAGTTCATAGGACATAAATATGCATTAGTTTGTGTTCATGTATGTATGTATATAAATGTTGATTTAATAGTAAATATGTATAATGATTGAATAGTAATTCATTAGTTATATATGTGTGTGTGTGTGTGTGTGTGAGAGAGAGAGAGAAAAAAATTTGCATTTGAATTTTAATAAAAATTTTGTGAGGTAAGATATTTAATTTGGAAAAATTTTAAATGGGTGGGAATGGTGAAGAATTAATAAACAAACAAAGCCTAAGAATAAATTAATGTTTGAAATTAATGGAATGACAGTGGTCTTGCCAAAAGACTGAAGCAATCATAAAACTAAAAATTGTGAGAAAATTGATGTGGAAACGTAGCAAAGAAAACTAGCATCCGAACGTGGCCTTTGATTTTGGACGAGTGTGCTTAATCCGTACCAAGTTGCAGTCGCTGGGCTCGGTTGGGTACCGCATATGGAAGGAGCCCAACCCATTATGCGAAGGCCCAAATAGCTTCTAGCCCAGAGACCCAATGTAGGTTGGTCCAAGAAAGTCAAGTTAAAAATACTATAATGCCCTTTTTCCGCCGTGAAACGGTCGACAAAACCGCTGGGTTGCTGGCAAACCGATTGAGCAGTATATGCTGTTCACTTCGGCATGAACACTGCCCGCTAATCGTTTTTCTATTCTTCTCTTCATTTCTTCGATCGGAAGGCTGTAATATGATTTTATTTCATTTTCAATTTACTTAGGTAATGATTATTGAAGAAAGCGATTTATTTAAGAAATGTACGCACGTTATTCTAAACTGCTTCCATTGGTCGAAAGTGGATGGGTGATTAACCGAAAGAGAAAAGAAAAGATTATGATAAGTTAGACACTCGAGTCACAAGTTTTGATGGGGGGATGAACAGTGACGGTTTCCCGGAGGATGATTTAAATGGAAGTCGGAAACTGCTTGGCTTGGTAATGCTCTCGATCCCGCTCTGCAGTTGTAAGAATTTGCTTTATCAACTGGTTTTCATTTTTTTATCTATTTTCAGATGATTTTTGAAGTGAGGTATGGACTGATACCAAAAGCTGTTTCCGGTTTGGGTTTTGAGAGTTGCTGGTTTATGCTACATCGCCCATTGTGAATATTGATGTATTCAGGTGATAATGCTTGGGCCTAAATCCTTTTAATTTATTTTTTTGAACATTGTCTGGAGTATAGAGATTAACTTGAAAATTGGATTGGAAATAGTCAAGTACTTCGTTACCAGCACCCGTAGGACCACGAAATTGGGTTTCCAGGATGTAAAATAATGGAAGAGGGGGCAAAAATTGTAGTCTACACAATTGTTTATAGAGCTTTTTATCTGCATTGGGTACGTGAAATTTTAGAAATTTTCGTGGAGAAAATTGTAGGAAAAAAATAAAAAGGGACCGAGAAATTAGATAGTATGTAATAAAAGAAAAGACACAATAATTTTATAACAACGTTTAAATAAATTCAAATTAGGATTTAGGTGTATACATACATAAGGACTTGATTTTACAATAACTTTAAAGAGGAATTTTTATATTTCACAGGAGTTGTGTTGAAATAAGTAGAATGTTTGAAAAGCAAAATTTGATAGAATGAATAGTATGACTTATTAGAATATATATATAAAATATATCATAATGATTAGATTATATGCTGGTATATAGAGATAATAATTAAATTTTAAAGTATAAATAAAAATAAATATGAGTATATGTGCGATATATATAGGTATTACTTTAATTGTAAATAGGTATAAATATTGAAAATTAATTAGTTAGTTACATATATAAGAGAGGGAATTTTGAATTTAATTTTAAATAAAAATTTTGTTGAATAATATGTTTTGATCGTTTTATAGAGAGAGTTTTGAGTGTAAAACATAGTCAAAGTTCTTAAAGTAAGTCATATTTTTTATTTCTAGCTTGGTTTAAGCAAATGAATCTAACCTCCTATTTATCCTATTTCTTTATAGAAATGACGGTTGAGATGATTGTCATCAACCTCCGCCAACCCTTTCTCCTACTTCATGAATCTCCACCAACCCTTTCTCCTACTTCATGAATCTGGACAAGTTTAAGGTTTGATCATTTAACCATTTTCAAGTAAATAGGCTTTTTTCTAATGGGTTTTCAAGGAACCTCTCTATCCCACCTGGTTGTGCGCCGGTGGAAGTTTGAAGACAAGATTGGATGGGTGTCATGGATCTGGTTAATAAAGCAAAGCAGGTTGTAACTTCTGCACAAGACATGGCTCGGAAAATTAGTGAATATGCCTTGTTTGGAGGACAGAAAGTATTTTGGTATTTTTTATGTCTTTTTAGGCCTGAGTTATTCAACTAGAATTTACCACAGGAAATAATTAAACCTTTGGGATTACAATACTACATGGAACCTGTTGGAGCAGCTCCACTCAAATTCCTAACTACCATAGCTCGTAATACCAATTCGACATCAGGGGATGCTTCTCAGCTCTCCCTTCAAAACCCGCTTGTGAATTGCATGAAAATTTTCCTTTGCTGCTTCAAATATCTTGCATGTACTCGGAGATCATGAAAAGATGCTCATCCATATCAAGCTATTTGTGAAACCAAATGCCAAACAAATCTATATGGTTCCATCGTACAATTCATCAATATAGTTGTTTTATGTATGGATGGTACTATTGTGTCTTGTGATTAGAAGTGGATAAATAATGTAAGAACTGCTACAATTTTGCAGAGATGCGCGTGAAGAAGGAAGTGTTGGATATTTCAAAGTATTAGTGCTCCCCCCCCCCAACCAAAACTAATGTGGCTTCTTCCAAAAATTATGCAGCCAACTGTTCTTCCTGAAATTAATTCTTTTGAAGGAATTCTTTAGAGACCTTTTTTAGATAGAAACAAATGCGGTCAACCATTTTTCCATAAATTAATCCGTTTAGAGGAATAAGTCTAAACTCTCTAGAGATCTTTTTCAAACAAAAACAAACGTGGCCAACTGTTTTGCCAGAAGTTTCAAAGGAACAATTCTAAACTCTCCAGAGACCCTTTTTAGACAGAAACAAACACGGTCAACTATTTTTCTAGAAATTAATCCTTTTAGAGGAACAATTCTAAACTCTCCAGAGATCCTTTTCAGATAGAAACAAAAACGACCAACTGTTCTTCCAAAAATTAATCCTTTCAAAGGAACAACTCTCAACTCTCCAAAGACCCTTTTAAACAGCTGGCCAACAGTTCTTCGCATTATTAATCTTTTTCATAGGAATAAATGTTGTCCAACTGTTCTTCCAGAAATTAATCTTTTTAGAGAGATGACTCTAAACTCTCCAGAGAAGGCTTTTCAGATAGAAACAAATGTGGATTAATCCTTTCAGAGAAACACTCTGAACTCTCCAAAGATGCCTTTGCAGATAGAAACAAATGCGGCTAATTGCTATTACATAAATTAATTCTGGAAGAACGCTTGTTTAATTTTGAGAAAATATATTTCGATTGTTTAATTCTAGGAGAGTATTTTAAATTATCCAAATAATTTCTTAGAGATAGTGTCAAATTGATAAGACTCAAGCCATCTGTTTGCTCATTTGCTTTATTACTTCTGTTAAATTCTTAAATTTCCCCTACAGGGAAGTGTGTGGGTTACTTGTTTTGGTTGAATTCCAATCCCGCAGAAACAAGCTCTGTTCAAGTAGAACTCGGACAACCTACCAGCACAGTGAATACATCACATCATTGAGGAGACACCAGGTGAACATTTTCAGAGGATAATGGTTTCGAGCAAGCAACCTAGTTATGTGATAGCCACTATCATTTTCTGGGGGATGTACTTAAAGGTTTGCCAAATCAATAAATTTAGAACTTTGGTTTCCTGGTAATGTTCTACAAAATATTCTCAGGCAGATGCTCTGTTCTGAGGATGAGGTCCTGTAATGCTATGTTGTTTCTCTGATGGGCATAATCCGTGTCATTCCAGCAGCGGGAAAATGGTAAATCT
Source organism: Avicennia marina (assembly GCA_019155195.1). Taxonomy (NCBI): domain Eukaryota; kingdom Viridiplantae; phylum Streptophyta; class Magnoliopsida; order Lamiales; family Acanthaceae; genus Avicennia; species Avicennia marina. The sequence continues at coordinate 896,198 of CM032783.1, read as the reverse complement.
GGTGTTGGACACTAATTCTCCATTAGAACTTACTTCAACCCATACATCATTTGAACACGTCTATGCATGTGGTTCTTGTTATACGACTATTCATGTTTATCCATTACAAGCGCAGGATTTAGTGGTAACATCATTCTCACTGAAACAGAATATTTTGAGTGCGACAGAATTAGTAGAATAATAAACAGACTCTGGTGTCTGGGAAACTGGTGTTCGAATGAGCTGTAAGGTTATTGACATCAACACGTTTTCAATTTAATGCTAATTATTGATGTAATGATATGGATAGGCCACTAATCTCTGTCTTAGTGAAAGATGATAGGCAATTATTAGCTATAATCCTTCATACCTGCCATAGGGTTTATAGCATCCAAGAAAAAGTTGAAAAAGTACATTTTCACTTTCTTCCCATAAGCGGTTCTATTATTCCCTGTCATGTAGCACAATTTTGAGTTGAAATCTATTCTGCATGTGAAATAAGGTTAGCTCTTCAACCCGATTGAGGAATATGGGATTAGATTCACACTTTTGATACTCAAGTCTTGTGATTAGCTTGACCATTTGGACATTTTCGATTGTATAATTCTTTCTTCACACAGTCAAGGAATGGATTAGGAGATTGTATACTTAGTGCATTTGCCGGCTCTTTCGACCTGCACCTAGAATAATGTTTCTTTAAATTGCTGCAGAAAGTGACAAATGCTACGTTTTACATTTCTTTCTTTTTCTTTTTTTGCTTTTTACGTGTTTCTTAATAATTTGTTGATTATAATTAACTAAAGATTTTAATTCAAAATTTTTATTTTATTTTATTTTAATTTTTATATGTATTACATTAACCTATTGTTTTAGTTTTAGAATAACTTTTGATTTGGTATTGCTTGATTAGTGTATTGTTTTTCACCCATTTTTCCTTATACATTAAACTATATTGTCAAAATTAATATATAAGAAGTTTAAAATTTTTACTTGTTAATGTACTAACATTGTTTATGATCTTATCATATGTTTGACTTCCATTTATAAGTATAAATTAAGTACAATTGTTAACAAATAAGTTAGATTAAAATAAAACATTATTGTAATATATTTTTGTAATATTTTATATTTATTACAATTTATTTTTTATTTGTTTGTACAATTATTAAGTTATAAAATATTAAGAAATTAAACTTATTACAAAATTAAAATAATGGATGTAATTAATAAAAATAATTACGTAAGTTATATTTAACAATACGTTGGGAAAAATGAGAAATAAAAAAAATAGAAAAGAAGAAAGAAATGCAGTACGTGACACGTGTCCTGCAGTCACGCGTCCTACAACACTCGAAATAAGATCAAAGAAACCATGATTTGTGTAATGACGCATGTTATTGTTTGATACATATCATCACATTACATGAAGTGCTCAATATAAATGGAACATGATACATATATATATACATGAATAATTTCATAGATTGCTGGGGACGCGAGGGCCATCAAAAAGGTGAAGGAAGGGCATTGGAAGCCCATTATCAGGAAGTAAAGAAGGAATCCATTCCTTTCACATCCAAAAACCAACAGAGGTCAGGGGATTAAGGGAATTGACACTTAGGGCACTGTGACTTTCTCTTTTGCTTTTTTTTTTTCCTTGTTTTTTCCATTTTCTTTGTCAGGGTTCTTGAATCTTGAGCCTATGTCAATTAAACGACGCAATTGAAGTAGTACTACCGATTGTGGGTGCCCAATCTCCCTTGAGTTGATTATTGGTATGATGAAAAGAAAAGTCCGCAGACACATCACAAGAAAGAGCAGCAACATCAGAACTTCACTTATTACACTCTTGTTTTCCTTTAAGCAAGGAACATGATATCAAAAGCAGTAGCATGTCATAGCTTTTATATATGATAAAAATGTAGTGTATTTAATTTTCATAAAAATCCATACAAGAAGATGGATTATTTGGCTGGCCAATCGACTCTTGAAATGACTCATCATAGATGTTCTGATGAATTTCCTTATCAGTCCCCATATTATGGCTTGAACTTTGAAGATTTGCCTCCTTTTCAAACTACATTGCAGTTTTAATTTAAACATTATCGTTCAGTTTCTATTAATTATTAATTAAATAATATTGCTCCTCCGCTTAATTCTTGAAAATGAATCTCCCTGATGTTGTCTCTTAATCACGAAGCAACGACGACGTTTCTTCCCCATTCCTGTTGTCGGGATTGATAGTGACGATTGTTCACGAGCTTTACGTTCTGTACTATAATATTGTCCATCGTAACTTGTAGAAGATTTGTCAGAATTTTAGGGCTTGGTTTCTGGATTAATTGATATCATTATTCTGTACACGTGCAAACTGATTTGTCCACTTGACCGGTCGTTGGATGTATGGCCATAAGTTAGCCATTTCTCCCCAACACCAGTCCCTTCTCCATTTTATCTCAACCAAACATGGCCTTAATTTATCCCTTTCAATTCGAAAAGAAAGCAAAAACCCATCAATTAATTCATTTGTTTTTTCTTTTTTTAAATTATTGGTTGCTTGTGTGTGCTTTGCTAACAGACATTATGGTAAGGGCCACCTAAGCAGAAACTCTGACGAGATTAAGCCAAAGCCATAAAGCCAACTCAGGTGGAGATGCCCAATTTGGAGGGAAAAAAATCTGTCTGAAAATTTCGAATATTTAGGGTTCTTGAGATTTATTGTCCAATAGTTCACTCTGAAGATGCGACAACCCCTATCCCCATTTTTAAACACTTAGATTATTGATGGGAAAGTATTTTCAACTGAAATTTGGAACTTCTACTTTTTTATTGCAAATAATCACGATATAAATTTGGGAAGTAACCAGTAAGCATTCTATGTTAAACCCTAAATTTATTGGCTATAATATTATTTTCATTATTAACAGTAACGTCTTGATATTTTTTTTCCAAAAGTCTCATCTCATTTTAGTTATCCTTTTCCTTTTGTCATATGTTCATTGACGCGTAATTATTTTTCTTATAGAAATGATCCACTATATTGTTCAATATATTAATATCTCAAAAATTGGTTAAACACATGAATTAGAACCACCCCCCCCCCCCGCGGTATTTTTTACCAGTAAATTAGACCCCATTATGAAAATAGATGAATGATAACTTCATATAATAAACAGAACTCAAACATATATATATATAACACATATATGAAAGGAAAAGCTTAAACATGTCAGATTCCTACATGGCCTCGAAAAGCTTAAACATGAAAACACGACTTCACCTGAAACTAATTATTTGCTGGAAATTGAGGCATTAATAAATTTTAACCGTGATTTTATCTAATTAAGTTAGTATAAGAAATAAAACCATTTTCTTACAGACAATGTTTACATGGGTAATATTATTACCAAAAGAATAATTATGATTACTAGCTCATATCATGCTTTGGTTAATGGTTTGTGGATCTCCACATGAGTTGGTGACTACTAACACACTTACATGATTCAATCAAGTATTTGTTAATTATTTCTTTCTATAGTACTGCATATCATATATTTATCTGATCGTACACATAAGCAAAAGCAAATGGATTAATTAATTAAATATATTCTTCTACCGACCATTACCTGCGTGTCATGCACTCTATCTTCCCTGACTCTAATTGGATTAAAACATGTATCTTTTTTTAAAAAATTAATATATGTATACATACACATACACATACACATAGACACACATTTTAAAAGTCCTAACCATTGGATATTTTCGTCATTACAATTATAAGAATGTAGACATATGTATTTGTATAATTTAATTAATTTTTTAAATGTAATTGATTAAGGTTGTAATTCTTTAGTGCCTACCAACTGCAAGGCATAATTTATAATGAGAAAAATTGTACATGTATTGCATATATTGCATACAGATTAAATACTTGTTAGATCCAATTTTATTCATTTTTCAATTTTTTTCGAGTGGCTCCATGCGCGATTCATTTAAAAGTGGCTTTAAGAATTCTCAAAAAGAAAGAGAAAGGTGAATATAAAGTAGGACTATAAAAATTATAAGATGTATTTGAAAGTTTGAACAATGAAAAAAGTAAGTCCATATACTGTGCAGCTTTTACAGGATATGTTGAATGCACATCCTACATTATTGCACAAAGTTTACTATTTTAAGGATCCCAATTATTTTAAAAAGCCTCCTGTCTGCATATATTATTTCTTCTTTTTATGTTCTTGGTTAAGTGGCCAACAAGTACACTCGACTGATCAAAGGCCAATTCATCAACTGTTAACTGTGTAAAACATATATATATTTACACATTTGTCAATTCACAATTTCAGAATATATCTAATAAATTTTGAATTTTTTTTTGAAAATTTAAAATTTAATAAAAATTATACAATAAAATAAAATAGGAAGGAAGAAGTTTAGTAAGAAAACAAGTCCCCTGGGGACACTAATGATTTAGAGTCTAATTTCTCGTAGATAAGGTCTTGAGTTCAAACTTTATTTATTGCGGGTGTGTAAGTGAGTGATATGTGTGAGTTAAAAAAGCTTAAGTAATCACTTAACTTGGGTGGTGCTACTCTAATGAGCACATAAGTCGTTTGAGTTTATAATGTATACTTTCATTTACTTTATATGTTTGATGATGACTCATGAAATATATTCTAAGAGCGATTTCAACGTGGTAAGGGAGGCCAAGGCGGCCTGGGCAATCCATGAGACACACTTCCCTCGTGTTTACCATCCTTTGATGATGACAAAACACCACCTCCCACCTAAAGACAATTTGATTAACCATTCGCATCAACACACCATTCCAACCAACCATCACCATTGTCATCAACGACCACTTGTACCCACCACAAATGAAGGAAGTCAACATCACATGGGAAGCCCCAGACACATGTAGCCATGTACATTTTAATGAGTAAATACACATTTTGTTCCTATAAAAATTACATAAGTGCATGTTATTTCCTTTATATGCTATACGCGTGCGTTTTATATGTTGTAGAGTATGGAAAGAAATGACAAATTTCACAAAGTCCATCATATTTGGACACTGCAATGGTTTGTGGATTTGTCATACCGAGATCCCATTAGATATCATCACGCAAGATTGGTTTCAACTTTTAAAGGTTTAATATTATCAAATTTGGTGTTTTTGGCTTTACCAATAAGATCATGATTATAGAAGCATATATATATATTACTTATTCTCTTACTATAGTTGTTATGGATCACACAGGCATGTGTGGTTGTACCATTACTGTTATGAAAAGTTGAATTTGATAACTTGTTTACTATTTTTTTTTGACATGTCTCCATAAAATGAATTCACCTGGGACCCAACTAATAATACAACAATATAACAAGCTTTTAAGGGCAAGAAAATAGAATTAATATAGAAACACCTACATTGGGCAAGAGTCACAAATACAAAAATTGACTAGATCTTATAAGAGAAATGGGATGGGATGTTGGGCAGATAAGCACAAGATACATACCAAGCAGTATGCTAAAAAATTGGGCCAATGAAGCAGTTGACAATACATTTGCATTCACCATTTATCGAGGCCACTCGATTTCAATCACCGCATCCAATGAACAAAAAGTGAGTTAGAATTTTGGCTTTGTTTGCTTATACTTTGGCTTTCATTCACCATTTATAAATGTTTTTTTAATACATGCAATATTGATTAGTTTATCTAATTTGTGAATTTTTATCAATCATTCAAGAGGTGACACTAGAAAGGTCGCCGACCCCCTTTGAGCTTTATTCCAAAGTTTGGAAAAATACTACTGTTGAATGGGCCAACCCTCATGTACAATCACAGGGGTAAGGATAATTATTAAAATCGAATGTATAATATAATGTTATGTGTTGTCATCACATTAATGGTTCCACAATTTTGTAGGAAATGATGGAAGAAATGATATAAGACCAAAATGTTGAGGACCCAAAGGGGTACAAGTTAGAGGGTAGGACTGGATCAAGCTCCATCAACAATAACATGATTGACTTTAACGCACTTGGTGGGTTCAAAGAGCCAACTACCAAGAATGGGATCAAAGGTTATGCCTTTTAGGCAATTGCCTCATGGATCCAACAATTCAACTTCCTCGTCCAACACTAAGCTTATAACAATGCAAAAAATATTGAAATTTGTTATGTTTCAAATGGTTACTTTTGTGTGGACTTTTGTTTGAAGGGATTATGCATCTAAATAGGTACTTTGGGTATGTATTAATATTAAACATGTTTAATATTACCATTTTTATCGATTCCTCTCAAAATAAGCGGGTATCACATATTAGGTGTATGTAAAAAATACGTAGGGAAATGTGCAATGTAATATAATTATTTGCAAAAATTTATTAAAAATCCATCTCAAAACCTGTCAAAATGTTCACTTAAAAGCCTCCTAAAGCCATTCAAAAACACCCATCCCCAAGTTATTGATGAATTATAGTCCCAAAGTCATGCAAAAACGATCATTCTAAAGTCGTCCAAACCTCTACCAAAACATTTGTCCCAAAGTCCCCCCAAAAGTTCGCAATCAGGTCATTTGAGACGGACTGTAGGCCACCTTAAAGGCCCGGATGGGTCCAAAAGCCTGTCCTAATTCGAGAATTTTTGAGTAGTGTAAGAAAAAATATATAGAATTATAGTAAATTAAAAAGTCTAGAAGGATAAAAAGAAAAAGAAAATATAAAAAAGTGAAGAAGTAAAATATAAATAACGTAGGGACTCCAATAATATTTAAAATCAAATGATAGTTTCTACGTGAATTTCCCACCGTGCATATATAGTAATAGATACGTAGCTATGCATGGAAAAATTTTCACCATACTATTAGAGTCCATTTGCAAAATATTACAAAATTTCTAGAAAAAATTTTATTTGTTTCTCCAGTATTAACTATGAGTACTCCATGGAGGGTGTTTTGAGGGTCATCAATATTGGTTAGGGTTTTGAGAGTGGGGCTATAAATGCCCATTTGGGAAGGCCGACATGTTGGAGCTAGCCTATGTATGCGACAAAAGAAAGTGAGTAATGGTAATACATGGATAAGTTTATGAAAATATAGTGGAGTTTTAATATTAATATTGCTGGACAGGTTGTAACCTCCAAAATATTTAAATGAGAGAACAAAACCCTTGCTTTAAATCTCCATGTTATGTGCTTTTCCCAGTCAGTTGTGGTTCTATTCATGTGTCCCTATATCTTTCGTTTCATTCTATTTGCAATCTATATATATGTATGTGTGTGTGGTCCATTTTGAACTTTGTTTCTTGCTCTTATCTCCTTTCACTAATTTATTATTTCATCAACAGGTGATTTTAAGTCTGTATTAGGTAGAAATTAATAATCTCAAGGTGGTAAACTGATACATAAATACATACATATAATGATGAATTATATGAACCAAGAGTATTGATATGATATTTTTTTATTTAGTCTTTATGGCACAAAAATTAGTCAATAAGTTACACCTGAGCTCATACAAGTTCTCAATGAGGTTGTAAATATAGAATTATTATATAGTTTATATGGATTAAATTTGGGATTAAAAAAATGTAAAAACCAGAAAAAAATAATTGTCTCCTGCACCTATTATTTTAATTTCTTCTTTTCAATTCCTTGAAAATGGTGAAACGCAGAAATATATAAGTTCAAATATCGAAGCTACTAGGTGAAAAGAACTCGTCTTATTACTGATTAATTGTAGAATGATTGAGACCATTGGTTTTTGTGTTTAATTACAATAACAACAAAAAATTAAAAGGCATCGGAACTACAAATCGACAAGACAACAGAACCCTGTAAGCAATGTGGTAATTAAATTCCTCCATTAAAATAGTTCTGCCATACCACAATAATTTTTTGTAGGGTAATTATCTTCAGAGAAAAAAATAAAAATTATGTCTTAAACTGCAATAGGTTGATTGATGTACGCGAACAATATGGTTATTGTTTTTTAGCTTGTGACATTTGCTAGCAATTAACTTAAACACGGAATATCTCTTCTAAGGATAATTACAACTCTTCTAAATACACAAAATATCCTTCCATTTGAAAAATTGTAGGGCCTTCCTCTAAGTTCTTGAAACATTATACCTAACTGCTACGTACCCCGTACGATTAGCTTAATTGTTAGTTGGAGATATATTTGAACAGATATTTCTGTAATTTTTTAAACGTGAGAGTGTTTTGTATATATAACCTTTACCTCCATAAAAAGCATTGTAATTATCCATTTTTTCTAATCTATGTCCCATTTGTATCTTGAGAATATATTCATGAAATCTTCTCTCTTGTGTGTTTTATACTCTGTCTTCTGTTAATATAAACTTATAACACACATATTACTTTGTATTACGTGTCATTTATTTAAACACAGGCATTATTGTATCTGTTAGAAACACAAAAACAAAGAAAAGAGTAATCAATTTTTGAAACAAAAAAATTGCTCTAGTGAAAATATGGGATAAAAAACTTAGCCGCACAATTATATATAACCAAAATTTTCATTAAAAATTTTAATAATTCATCGTCAGCTTTGGAATTATTTTAAGATGATTTTTTTCATTTCCAAAGCCCGCCGAAATCTTGGAAAATAGACAGACATATACAAGTAATTATATATCGAACGCATCTGCAGGGAATTGCTGTAAAACTTCTCTGACAGACTAATGGAAAGATCTCAGCCAAAACTAAAATCGGAAGCATCAAAACTCATAGAAAAATAAAATGGGTTGGGTTCATGTCAGCCCTCTTGTCCTTTAAGGATGCTGAAAGGAATCATCAGAGTACAAGACCGATCAGGACAGCGAGGGCTAAGGACAGCATTTTTCAGGGAAATAAACAATGAACCATGCAGCCCAATAAGGGAACCACGTGTAATAAATTAAAGCACAGAAGAGGCATGATCATCCCTCCAATCCTACCCCTCTGCTGCTTATAAACCGTGGTGCAATAATGCCTCCACTCAGCCAATATCCAACAGATAATTTATTAAAAATATATATAGAGATCGAGAGAATATGACAGGCTCAGATCGAGAGAATATGACAGGCTCTGGTTCCCCTTGCGGTGCCTGCAAGTTCTTGAGGAGAAAATGTGTGAGGGGCTGTGTGTTTGCCCCTTACTTCTGCCATGAACAAGGCGCCACACACTTTGCCGCCATTCACAAGGTCTTTGGGGCCAGCAATGCTTCGAAGCTCCTGGCTCACCTTCCCGTTCGCGATCGGTGTGAAGCGGCCGTCACCATCTCCTACGAAGCTCAGGCCAGGCTTCAGGATCCCATTTATGGCTGTGTTTCGCATATTTTTGCCCTCCAACGGCAGGTTCAGTACTTTCCCTTTTTTTCCCTTTTCGAACACGCGTAACTAAAAACCCTAGTTAATTAATTAATTAATTAATTACTGGTAGCTCTGAAGTTTGTTCAATTTCTTGATTTTCAGGTTCTGAATTTGCAAGCCCAACTGGCTTCGCTCGAGGAATTACAAGCAGCTCAGTGCATCACCAATGGAAACCCTAATGAGTACCACAAGTTGTACAACGAAAACCTTTCTTTCCCACAGGAATTTCAGAGCTGGTGGCAGTCCTTTCAGGATCAGGTCTCGATGCTTGATGCGAACCTGAACAACAATGAAAACTTGCCCCATTGTTCCAGTGGAACGATGACTTCGAACTACGAAAATTCGGGTTTTCCAGAGGAGAACATCTCATTTGGTAGCATGGATTCGCTTGAAATGGAGTCAAATAACAGGCAGTGGCCATTCCAGGACGACGCTGATGACCTTCATTCAGTGACCTTAAGATACATTAATCAGCTTTCGTAAGGGAAATTAATTAGGTTTTTTGGGTGGAAATCAGTTGTGCGCAGAGAGTACTCTGCCAATTTTGTTGTTAGTTAATTATCTGCAAACTTCAATAACAACTGTTTCTGCAGCCTCCAGAAGCTGGAAACCCTAGAAATGTTATGCTGTCAGAAACCTATTATCCGCCCTATGTTGTCTTAGGCCATGTGTATAACCCTGGATGTATTTAAGTGGAATAAAATGTGTCTGGCATATATACTTTTTTGATATTTATAGTATGCGTTTGTTTTGTGTTAATATTGCCCCATAGTCTAGCTATTAAAAAAACCGAACTCCTAACTATAATTAATACACTAAACCTCATCTTTTCCTGGCTCTATTAATTCCTTAAATTAACCAAATCTATAAGCTGTTCCTTTTGTGACATTCTTCTACTTCTCATTGCTTTTCACAGCATGCAATTCTTTTATATGGGATTTTCAGGCAGACTTAGCTAGTTTGGATGGATATGCATATGGTTCATGGCACTTTATAGTACAATGTTGCAGATAATTTGCAGCAGATTATTTTCATTGAACTGATAGAAATATCTTCATTCTATTGCAGTTAATGATTAGATCATGAATCTTTTTAATCTTGCATTGGCATTATTAATCATTCTGGGCACACAAATAAATCAAACCGACTTTCACTGATCAATCATTAAGGTACGTATAGTTCTATCAATTAGCACACATGGTACTTGCACCGCAGGAGAATACTTTCAGAAGTTGAATCCACGTAGCTGCTAAGTGTATGACATATAATGGTAATTGGTTATATGCTTGATAGTCTTACACTGAGGCCATGTTCATTTTTTGGATATAATTATAATTACAATGATTATTTTGAATGATAAAAAAATTTGAATGGATTAGGTTGACTATTTTAAGGTAATTTCACTTATTTTTTTATTATAATCTTACTATGAATATTATTCATTTAACCCCTTAATTATTTAATCATACCTTTCATGTAGGATTATTTATCTTATAATTTAATAGCGGGTCCTTATTTAATCGAGGGCTTTAATCAATCAAAGTGAACATTTGATTAAGTTGGATAAAATAATCTATCCTACATTATTACTCAAAATGAACATGCCCTTATAAGAAAAATCAATTGCAGATTCTTCAATGTACCGGTGGAGGCATATTTCATTACAACGCTTGAAATCTCGAATCCGTTATCTGTAATTTCATGATTTTCATGGCCATCAAGGAACACAGTGAATGAAGAGTTTAAGCAGCAAAAAGAGTTATTTGATTAGTTCTCACCAAAACCCCGAAGAAACTATTATATTGTTTGTCACACACTCACTCTCTCTCACACACACACTATAGTTTTTCTAATAAATGTTGCAAGTTCGATTACCTACGTTGCCGGTAAGTCCTACCGATCATCTCAACTGTGTAAAATTACTAGGCAGTTAACATCGCACTTTTGATGTAAATCCAATTTATTTCAGTCCAAGATTCAGAAATGAAGCTAACTTTAATATAAATTTCACAGAACCTAAAACTTAGCAGAGATAGAAGGGGCATTTCTTTAATCAAGTAGGTTCTCTATCCAAATGTTTTCTCTATTTCCTTGTTCCATAAATCTGGTCACGTCACATGTATTTGTCCATTAATCCTTTGTATATAATCATGCCACGTACGTGTATCTACTTATTTTCTTTACGTCAATTATATAATTTAATTGCTTTAGTTATCACATGTGACATAATTATATGTCTGAGATAGGAAACTGAGGAAATTTAAGAGATAGACGATTTGAATCTTTCTTTAAGTAAAAAGAAAAAAGATAAAGAGGAAAACAGAAACTCATTTAATTAGGTGGTTACCCCAAAACAATATTTAAACTAAAGTAACAAATAGGTTTTGTCTATGACATGTCTTGGGGAATTTTATCGATTACTGGTTTATTAAGGAAGTGGGCTGAAAAGCTAGCCCAATGCTCATAATTAAATGGCCATTTGAAACCCTGAATCTAAAGAGTTTTTAATAATCAAGATGTGTTGATCTTTTCTGATACTTATTTTTTCTAATTAATTCTTTTCCAATACCCAGCCCCTTAAAGAAACAAAAATAATTATTTTGGCTATGTTCGTGTGGAAATTTTAGAGATAAAAAGTTTGGCATGAAAATTTATGAATAATGTAAAAATAAGAGAGAGAAAGAAATAAAAAATGTTATTTTAATAGTTAATATATTTGAAAAAATTATTTTGAAGGTAACAAATTCACATCCGTGACAACAGTGTAGTCAAAAATAATTCTTTTCGCCATAATTTATTGCATCACTTACAATCTTTCAATTTACTAGTTGTTGATGCTAAAGTTGACAGTTCTGCATGTGTCTGGTGTCGCTCTTTTCTGACCGTTCTCCAACATACCGTTTTCATGGCAGCTTTTCCTTTCCGAGTTATGTAAGTTGGAATAAAGGCTCAAAAGCCTGCCAAAAAAAAAAAAAGGTCCCTTTACAGTGTTCAATTAATGAATTCGTGGTGGATTCTTAATCGTCAACATTCAATTATTTAATTTAGATAATCTCTCTTTTATGTCTTGTCATCTTATTGTTAATGTTAAATGAGGTTTGAATTTTTAAAGTTGTCACACGCCGTTTGCTTTTTTAAAAAGGCCTCCCAAGTAAATAACACTTTCACAAGGGACGAAATCTTTAAACTTTAAACAATGCTATTGTAATGCATACAATTCTCTCTCACACACACACACCCCCAACACAGATTACTTTTAAAAAATATGTATTGGATGGTATAAGTTCTTGATCTATATATGTATAAAAAAACACCATTATTAATCTGAAAAGGCATGGGCTCTGTTTGGATGTAAATTTTTCTCTATATTTATAGATATCTTTGAAATTTAACTCTTTGTATGTTAATACTTTTTAGTCTGTTTTACTTTTATGTTATTCATAATTTTTCACGTGAATTTTCCATCCACCCACCAAAATTTGTACTCAAACAAAGCCCTTATGAAAAAGATACATGATTGAAAAGGCATTATTAATCAATTAGCCCATTCTGTACAACAATATATTATTTTAGAACATTAAATTTGAATCTTCATGCTGGCAGACATATAGCACAATATATAAGCTCAAAATTTCCTATGTATCACATTGATCCCAAAATCCTTCTTTGTCGTCTTGCGCCCCAAAAAGGGGAAAAAAAATAATTATTCTCTTTTTTCCACTTCTCATGACACTTGAACAGTGAACCAATTAATCACCTGTTTGATCATTGCGTAAACGTAATTATAGCAGAAGTTGAGCAGGGAATGAGTTGTCTTGACCACATTGATCAGTATGTCCAATCAATTCAGTAAGCGTGAGGCTGAGTGCAATCAATTAAGGGAACATGTGGTCTGTACATTTGAGTACAAGGTTGTACTAATCGAATATTAAAACTATATAGAGAACACATATTGGGTAAACCTACTTGTAAAAAGAGGATAAACCCTAGACAATTGATGAGCCCACTTCCAATAGGCATTTAACATATACCAATTTCAAGCGTGTGCATGTTTCTACAATAATGATGCCCTTCACCTTTTGCCAATCCCTATGGCTGGTAAGAAAGTCAAGGGCCATGAAATCAGTTTCATTATTGGCAATCAAAACATATGGATATATATTCTTGTTCCCAATTTTCAATTCCTAACTCCAAATAGTTAAATTATAGATAAATTTGATCTCTTATGTCAAGCCAGATGCTCAATTGAGTTGGATCTATTATATTTACAATTTTGTCTTATTTTAAGTTCCATTAGAGGTCATGATAAAAATCTGAACTTTTTGATTTGAACAGACATTTTATATTTTTAGACTCAAATACCATGTTGAATCTATTATTCTTATATTAGTTAAAAATAGCACTATAATTTAAGTGATTGTCACTAATTATATTCTTAGATTTTACACTCTCCCACTTTGACACAAATTATTAGACTAATTAGATGACCTGACAAGACAATTTAATATTTTGATAACTTGTATAAACCCAAGTAGTTATTAGGAGATCTCGACGTAGGTTGTAGGTCTCGCAAACCCTCAATATAGCAACCAAAGCAGAGGGGTAAGAGAGACATCCATTTCCAAATGATTATATTTATCAATATGAGAATTTTTTTTGGATTAGATCTTAATTTATGTAATCTTGAAATTAAAAGTGGACAATGAATTTTCACTTCTTATGTTTAAATATAATTACAATTGATTTAAACTATCTTTCACCGATCCCTCAAAACACAATGAAATCGTGAAACATGTCTTCTTTAGTTAGCTTAAAAAGACAAAAGGGGATTCAAACATACTCCAATAATGCATGCATTTTTTCTATCACCAAAGAATCCAAAAACCGTTCCTACCATTATAATATACACTTTGTTTGTATACTTTACATAGGACAATGAATAACAAATTCATATAAAATGCCAAAGCTTCCATTCCAAAATGTCTAGTGTGGTTTTTCTCTATTTTCTCCTTTTCATCACTAATTAATCCTCATTTATCGTAGTACCTTGTTGAAAGAAAAGGCTTTAATTAGTACAATCACTAGGACTTGCACGTTGAAATGAATCAGGCAAATTCTTAATTCTCAATGCTTAAAAGGTTAATTCAATTTTCTGATTAAACAAATTGCCTGTTTTCAGGCTTTTGGGACATTCTTTCTAGCACCATTACACAGCTCTTAATTATATATGGCACTCCCTTCACTTATATACAACATCCGATTAAGACAAAGGACAGCGATCACTAAAGTCCCAACAGTGGGTTAATCAAGAAAATTAACATGGAAATTATCAGCTCAGTTTTCATTCTTCATCATTCTTAAAGCCAGCGCTTGGAGCTCACTCATGTCGGTCAGTGAAGGCCTCTTCTTTCTGTGGCTTTGAAATGTAACTGCTTCATGTCTGCTTTGAATTTCTTGCATGCCGCTAAATCCATCATTATGGTGTTCAATGGAGTCAAGTGAGCTCTGGGGAGAGATGGAATGGTTCATATGATGATTTGGAAATGCTGGAAATGAGGACGGTGGTCCCACTCCAGCAGCAGCCATGCTGCCTGTCCATTGATTTTCTGCATTTCTTGCTGACTGGTCTACCAGGTTTTGTGCCAGCTGAGCTTTTACTTGCATTAGTTGAGCTTGCAAATATGCCACCTGTACCAATTCCAGGAATAAATAAATAAATAAAGCCTTGATCTATCATATATCTACGGTCAAATCAGATCAGAGGTGTTAACAAGCTGAATTCCCATAGCAACTTGAGCTCCATCACTATTTGAATTTTGTTAACTTAATGTTGTAGAGGTCAACTTAAATTCAAGTCGGAGTCTGAGTAACCTAATTAGAAAAAAAATTGAGATTCAAACTTCAGTGCAAAAAGTATTTAGGGTTTAGGGATAAAGGTCGAAACACCTAGCTTGATTTATTCAAACTTTAAATCAAATAAAAGAAATGTAGGGATAAAAAGATCATGTTTCAGCTTAATCGAACTTGAGTCAGTAAGTAATATCAAATAAGAGATCATAGCATGGACACCGATGATGTAATTATACCTGTTGTTGCAAGGCAAAAATATGAGCAACGCAGCCATAGACGGGATCTCTGATCCTCGCCTGGGCTTCATAAGCAATGGTGACGACCGCCTCGCACCGATCGGGCACGGGCACGTGCTGCAACAGCTTGGAGACATTGCTCGCCCCAAACACCTTGTGAATCGCCGCGAACCTCGCCGGGCCCTGCTCCGAGCAAAAGTACGGCGCGAAGATGCAGTCCGCCGCGCACTTCCGGCGGAGGAACTTGCATGCGCCGCAGGGAGCCCCAACCCCAGTCGCCATATATGACGCAGAAAGGACACGACACAAGAACTACAGAAAAAGAAAAGATTCAGTACTTTAGGCACACGGGCGCACTAGAAAATGGTGCGCGGATATGAAGGGCTTCGTGTGGGGGAGAGGGGTTATATGGGGCATCAAAGGGGGGACATGGACGGTCTGAGTGTATGGTTCTGAGGAGACACCGATTAATGGCTTATGCAATACAGATGGACTTGTTTAATGGTTGGGAGTTTTAGGCCAGTTTGCATGAGTCAGATTGAAGGAGAAAGGACTTTTCTTTAATCCGTTTTTCTCAAAATTTAGTCCAAGAAATTTGTTTGTTTATTGAGGATGAGTTCTTGTTTGGATGGTTGTTCAAGTAAAGAACCAATATTTTGGCGCCGAACGCCGCACCTGGGAACTGCTGCTGATGACTTTAATTTGTAGCTTTCTGGAAATTTATTTTATTTATTTTTGGTGTAGACACGTATTGATGAAGGGTTTTTTAATATGAGCACGACCATTAATAAATCAATGGTAATGAATTGGTTGGTTCAATAGATTTGAATACAAGAAAACAGTATATAGGCCTTATGATCAGTGAGTGGGGTGCAGCCCAATATTGCCCACTTCAGATATTAAATTTTGTCCAAATAAATAGGTTATGGAATTGAGCAATGGGAATGGTACGTGTTTATATACTGGTAAAGGTGAGTTATGATGTTTGACTTTGGAGGTGGGTAAGGAAAAAGGAGGTACTTTGCTTTGGGTTTTGCCAGTTAATGGGGTTGGAAATTGGATTATTCCCATGAAATCAGTGTTTTTTCTCTTTTTTTCCTCCTTAGTTCAGTAAAGAGTAGAGTTGTTGAGGTATTGACTTGGGGTTACCTCGTGTAAAATGATCAATTTATTAATTGTTGAGACAAAAAATAGGCCTCAATATAAAAGTTGGAAGGTGACCAATTGGAATCAACTGCAGTACTCATGTTTTTCATTGCATCAAACTGCAATTTCCGCCCTCAGACACACAGATGTTATGTAGTAATGCATTCTTTTTTTTGTGTGTGATTCAACTTTCATACAATGATGCAAGATTGTATTTTATTTATTTTTTTTTTTTTGTGTGATTCAAGTTTCATTCACAAGATTGAAAGTAATTATACTAGAGGTAATAATCAAGTCGGGACATGGTTGGCAAACATGTCATGATAGCTTCTCTTTTAGTTCGTAAAATGAAAATAAAATATAACAGGGGGGATTAAATAGTTTTTGTTCCCTCTCTTGTTGCAGGAATATAAAATATTCCATTGAAAGAGAATAGAATAATATAATAAAAAATATAAAAAATAAGTATTTTTGTTGTCAGATAAATCATTATAATTCATTGAAACCAAAAATAAAATAAAATAAAATAAAAGAGGCCAAAGCCATCAAAATAAAAAGGGCCTTTCAAACAAAATTAACACAAGGAAGTCTACCTTATTTTTCTTTAGTTCGATTGTTGGTGCGCCTGAGCTCTTTTTAATGAAGAAAATTCTTGATCTGTGTATCTCTACATATAACAGAATAGACAAAAAAAAAAAGGGAGGGAAGAAAGACTCCTTACATTCATTATCTCTAGTGTAGTAATCATTTTTTTCAATTGGGAGAGGAACTTAATCTCTTTATTTTTTTTTTGGATCAAGTGTCCTATCCAATTTTGACCCAAACCCATAAAATTCCACTTGAAACAATTAATTTCATGTTATTATACCTCTTAAATGAAAATGACACTATAAAAATGCATCAGGGCATGCTTTCCCACCACAGTTTTTGGTAATAGGATCTATTTTGATGTCTTGTTTCTTTCATCATTTTTCTCAGTTATACAAGAATACTACAAAACTGAGCCTTTGACCTGGAAAGAAGGGGAAAGCAACCACAACCAACTAAAAGCTTTTCAGTGAAAATTGGATGGCGATCCAACTCTATAATCAATAAGGGGAGAAATCTGAAGTCTAAATTTGTTATCAGAAAGTATTAACATGACATTGTCATATTCACAGCTCACCTCTAAACCAAATCATGTCCCATGTATGACATAAGCTTGTCTCCTCATATACACAGATCAAATCCCCAAATCAAATATCAAAGCAAAACTTGACCTTTCCCGTTTCTCTTCCGTGTTTCAGGCCAATTAAATATCCAGTGCACTTGAATTCAGCATGAAACAAAACAATTCATGCAGCAATCTACAAAGCTTAGTCCATTATGAGTGTGTGTTCATTAAAATTAAAATTAAAATTTTGCCTGCCCTCTGTGGAACAACCGCTCAAAACCCAAATTTGACAAATTCCAGGGTCTCTGTAAAGTTTCTTGCATGTGACAGAGCCTTTCCGCAGCAGTAATTTTCCAGAGTGCATACACAGGCTATCCTTTGGCCCTTGGTGCCTATCCATTCAAACCACATACACAAAGCAAAGAGTAGAGTCCCTGGGCATGATTCTCCATTACCTCAAAGTAAAGCCAGAATTCTGTGTATTTTTGTTAAGAATGTGTTACCTGGATAGACATCCTGCCCATCTTTAGCTTCAAATAATTACAAACTGTTCCATTCCCTAATGTTCTCCAAGAAAGAAGTCAGTGTCTGAACAATATGAACACAAGAAAATGCTACGCTCCAAAGTCACATTTCAAATGAAATTACTCTCACCTGTCATTGTCCTGAATAGAGAGTTCGATGGAGATCACCCACACAGGGGCCTGCTCAAGCAGAAAAGGAAAAACAATTGGGTCGATACATTAATAGGCAGTGAGTAAACCAATCATTACCTGGCTTCTTCACTTCATAAGCATGTTAATTACAGAGGGCCTATATGCCAAACAAAAATAGCATTTAAAGAAACAGCATGCTTATGACATCAGTTCCTTTAGCCCAAGATCAGGTCCGCTGCCTCTGCAGAATCCCATGTGCGGAGCAACACATGGAATGACCATATAGTGATACTCTTGTTGCTTTTCATCAAGTGATTTTTTTAGTCTTACCCTCCAATTTTGACTGGTCTATTTGGGTTCATTAGAACACTTTGAAAATCCTATAATGCTTAACAGTTATATTGGAACTTTGATGTATTTTACTTTTCAGTCCTCAGAAAATTCATCAAAGCAAATAAAAGTGAAGTAATGCTTAGAGCTTTCAACAACAAATACTTCATTTAGAAGAGATTATATCATTGTAGAGCCTTCCCATTTGATTAGGACTATAAACAGAACTTCCAGATTCTATAGTTCATCGTTATCCAACAGTCAACCTGAACAGAGGTCCTAAACAAATGGGAAGCTTATTCGTCATAAGGACTACACCTCAAACTATTATTACTATTGCTGTTTTAATCAAAGGGAAAATATTGAACCTTCTACCAAACTAGAATATAGAATCAAAGGAGGCAGTAAAAGAGAGGGAGAGAAAACAAAATGACTGCATCTGTGGTTCTAGAATGCCATCAATTGGAACATCTAATATTAGTCCCTAGATGCACCTAATATATTAAGCAGCAACAAAACTGGTCCAAGTTTTCTTTATCAGATGTCTAATTCATTCATAAACTGCAATCTTACTGAATAATTCCCAGGTTATAACATGTGACAGAAAGACAAATGGATGTCCTAAAGTTGGCTGCCTTTGCCATAATGTTTGGTAAAGCTCAGAATATAAACTCACAGTAATTGTACAAGAGGAATCAAAGGTCAGGGATAATTCTTTCTCATAGTTACTAAATCATGTTATGACTTATGAAGTAGTGGTTTGGTATAAAGAAGCAGCAAAAGAAAAGACAGTGATTCATAGTATCATCCAAGGTCCAACAAGAACTTGGTGTCATTAAGTCGAAGCATACACACAGGTCTTACGTTGCATCAGCAGAGGTCACTAAGTTCCTGTTTCCTTTTCTCAGCTTGGATGCATATCTGGAACCTAATTTAGCGTCTTCAAGAAAATTTACAACATCGGGAAGGAAATTTCCATGGATAATAAAAAAAAATATCATAGTAGACATATACTTCCATTTTATTCCATGCATGCAGCTCCAGCATTCTCTTAAATTCAATGCTAAGACAATAATCTAGCGAATCAGAAATGGGGCAAAAGCAGGAAGTTTGAAAAAACGGGATGCAAGAACTGATGAGAGATGCTAGGCTATTAAATAAAAATGATTAAATTTTAAGATTTGATATCTTACCAATGGTCAAAGAGTTGTATGGTGAGAAGCTGACACAACGTGATCAGATGCTGCTGCTCATGCAAGCCATCCGCTGGTACTGATGAGGGAGACAGATTCAGGCCTTTCCAATCCGAAGAGATTAACTTTGAGGGTGAGGTTAAACTATTATGAAGGACCTCAAAACTACAGGAGAACCACTAGATACACAAGATTCAGTTGGCCTAACAGACACTGATTGCTCAAAGGACTACATTTGATACTAATTTCAAGACTACAAACTCGGCAGCAAAATGGCAGAATGATTAACATATTCCATATATATATGTAGATATATAAAGATATAGAAGTATTGATTACACTCAGCTTTAGACACTAAGCAAATGCATGCCATCACGAAAGGAGTTCTGCTGCTTTCTGAAAGTTCTCTTATCCAGCTGGGGCACACAGCATACATAACAAAAACAGAATATCTCAACTAGGTCTTCTTCTCTGAAAATAAGCTGTATGTTCAATCTTGGAAATTTATTACCGCCATACTAAGAAGCCAAACTAGATTGAAGTCAAGCTTCTAGAGTATTGCGGTGAATTTATTGACCCGCGATATAAATTATTTAATATTTCTGAATTATCGGACAAACACTGGTCAGATCTCCAAATTATAGTTGTGATTGTGCTCTAATAATGACTAGGTGAGTTAGACCTGAAAACTGAATGGCATGCTATATAGGCAGCACTGTATTGGTTACCAATTGATTTGTTATATAAGAGAAATTAATAAATGTGGTAAAGATAACAACAGGTTTTATATACACGTGGCTGTACAACATAAAGTGAGATTCTGTGTTAACAGTTGGTACCTACCATGCCACCAAAATGTTATAATCTAGACAAACTACTTCTAACTAAAGCAGAGATTGACACAACAAATTGAAAAGGGCTCCATCAGAAAAAGTCATCAAAGGCCCCCTCCCGTTCACTTTCCCATTTTTCAGTACCTGCACAATGCAACCATCAGAGAAAAATATATAATTTAAACAGAAAATGAATTAAAATTAGGAGCAAAGGTGATTACATCTAACAATGATTGGGAAGAAGCAAAGCTAAACTGGATGCATAACAACTGGCATACTTCCAATATTGATAGCAAAAAAATCTAGAAACCTTCTATGTGTGTAGCTCACATGCTAAAAGCAAAAAAAACAATCAACTCCTAACTTGATATGAATAACAGTCTTTGAGTGCCATTCAAAAGAAAAGCAGCTGACCTGAAACTTCAGCTGCTGAAAGATCTTGAACAACGAGCCGGAAAGCATCGGGACTGAAGGTAGAAAAGTTTGCTGGGGTTGAAGTAGGGGCTGGGAATGTGAAATCTGAGTCAGTAGATGTCGTATCAGAGGAAGCTAAAGAATCACTGTCCATATCATCTCCAGCAGCAAATCCTGAAGCCAAACTTGAGTTGGACGAAGCACCTAAAATCATCTTGAGTTCCGAAAATTGACCAGACATGCTGTATATCATCCTGAGGCACACTAGATCATATCTAGCATTAGTTAAATGACACAATTGAACTTTCTAATCTTAATAGCCACTAATGTGACTTCTTCAACCATATAATAAAGTATCAAGATAATAAAATACAATTTAATTCAGCTTTACATGATTATGCCACTCGATTATCTCAATAATTTGTTAAAAACAAAAAACATAACTACAGCACCTATGTTATTCCCACCACTAAACATCAAGTTAGACAACCCTAACATGGAAATCCGGTGTTATATGGTGATGACAGAAGCTGCTGCCCTCCCATTAAGTGTAAAAAAGAGAGCTCTAACTGTTCTACTTAATTTTTACTGCCTTTATAATTCTAGATAGCTGAAGAGAACAATTTATAAGAATGATGGTACCTGTTAAGAGATTCCTGAAGTTGATGAACTCTTCTTTCAGTTTCTTCTAACTTCCGACCCTTTACCTCTCCTGATTCCAAGGCCTTATTGTACAGCCTTTCCATATTATCGGCTCGTTGTTTTTCAGATAATAGCAAGTTCTGCGAATTTGGAAACCACACAGAATGCTGAATTTAGCATCTCTTGCAAGCTTTGCATGAGATTAATATCACATGTTCCAGTGTTACCTTCAATTTTTCCACTTCTGAAGTTAAAGCCTCAATCTTCTCTTTATCTTCAACTGCTCTCCGAGCAGCCTTGCTCTCTTCGTGAAGTACAGCATTAGGTTCATACAAGTCAGCCTGGCACAAAAAGTCTCAATCTTGGTAAAAGCCAAGAGTGCTGAATAGCATGACTCGCCATTCTCAAAGTAGATAATGTATGGACAATCAAAATGTAGGAACATGATCTATAATGTACACATCCACAAACCTGATGAAGTTAACATATTTATCAGCATATGAGTGTGCTTATGTTTGTATAACATGGTATGCACATGCACGTGTTTTGTACGGAGCCGTATACACACACACACATGCCTATATATAGGCTGCATAAAAACAAATATAGGCACAGAGAACTTTATTTATACTTAATTGTTTGTGTATGTACATGTGTATGTTGTGTTGTGTTCAAGTGTATAGGGGTAGAGACAAAGACACAGACTGAACGCAAGCAGTAAAAAAGAAGCATAAGAAAGTTATTTACCCACAAATGTCTTTCTTGTGGTAAATGTAATGTCAGGTCTTCCACTTGCTTTTCAAGAATATCATTTGCTTCTTGAAGTGTGCCAGTTGCTCCCTGTGGATGATCAACATGTCTATCAGAAGTGTGCAGGCAAACAGAATGAAAAGATATGAAACTTCCACATGTACAAGGAATCATCATGCCCTACACAAATAAAATTAAGATAAGAAAATTTAAAACATAATCACCTTACACTAATAACCATAAGTGATCAAACAGTAAATATATTTATCAGAATTTTTGTCGGCTAACCCAAAAGGTTCTACACAAATGCACTTGCATTCTTCAGCAATTGATTAAACAACATTTCTAATTAGAAAGACATCTTAAACTAAATCATCAGATGATATTTTGCTCTTCAGTAGAATTTGGCGCAAGCACTACAAAATATGAGGCTCCATAGAATCATGACAAATATACTTCCAGCTGTCTAAGAAAACTTAGGCCTACCATTTTCAGTTTCCGAAGCTCTCTCCAGGCAACCATTCCCCTCAATCCACATTGGATCACAATTGACACCTCTACAAGTCTCTTGAAGTATTGAAGAGCTCTATGACAACGCCAGTAGGCCTGAAAATAACTGTTAATTGTTAAGGACATAACATTTAATTTGCTCCAAAGTTTTCAGGGCAAACAACTTAGTCACCTGTATAACAGTGGCTGTTTTGCTTTGTTTCCTATATTTAAACTTGTTGTGAGCAGCCAAAATTCTCATGCCTGTTTGAAGCACAATAACTGCATATCTGAGCCTAGTATAGCTCTTCCTGCCCAAGTGCCCTCTCAAATATTTCTGGATTTTTAGAGAGGCCGACTCATTTTTCAAATCTTTGTAAAATTTGCGGGTAAACGTTCCTGGGAGCCAAGTTAAACAAAAGGTGAATCCATATGAAATATTCATGGTGGTTATCAGACAAAATAAGCACAGCAACAAATGTGCGTGAGGTAAATTTAAAAGCTTGAATGTGATAGTTGAATGAGTCCAAATACAAAACAGATTGCCTAGAGTGTGTGGTTGAAGATTGGACGCATTGAAATATCATTAACAAACCTCTGCATATAGATTGCATAGAAAGCGCAGCCTTGTGCATGGCAACAAAGTTTTTCTGATCCATATGAGCTCTAGTCTTTCTTTGTATTGTCTTTGCTGCATTACTAAGTTTTATTAATCTGCGGGCATCTAAATCAGCCATCTGATCAGCTCTCAGGAAGACCTTCGTTTTTCCTATCTGCAATCATTGGTGCACAGTTTGTAGAAATTCTTGATAAAAATAGATGAAATGCAATAAAACATAAAAGAAAATCACTATGAAGCAGATATTGGTGACTGACATGAAGCAGATATTGATAAAAGAAGCATAAGCAAGGAATTCAACCACTATGGAGAGAAAAAGCATACAGCATAAAATCAACTATTTCTGCTTTGCTGAAAACAAGTATTTAAGTTTAAATGCAATCATGTAAGCATACAGTAATACCTCCTACAAAAATCAATGTCTCTTTTTGCTATTTAGTACTATCTTATCCTGATTTAATTTGTTATGTCATCCTAAATTTTTGTGGCCAGTGATTTGGTTGATGAAAAAAACTCACTTTTTTCCCACAAAAGTCAGGTTATAAATCCTTCAAATGAATGTCCCTCGGTTATTGAGGGAAATCACCCTTCAATCAACTCAAAAGAAGAAAACCAACAAAAGTTTTTCCTGAACTGCTGTCTGAGAACTACAGAAAAATTCCTAATGACTGCCAATTAATTCATTCAAAGGATTTGAGTTTCATCAGAATTTTGCAAGTTATATCTGAGATGGATACAGTCCATAATTGACATATAAATTCAAGTTAAATTCGCATTACATCCACGCTGCATTTGATATGCTTCATTTTGTAGTTTAAGTCATACGCCGAGTACACAGATTCATATGCAGATTTATTAATTTGTTAACTTTTACTAATTTAGTAACATTTTTCACAAACACAAGAGACACAAATTTCTAGCACAATACTTAGCAGATACAAATTTCTAGCACAATACTTTTTGTCTTTCATCTTTTCATTCTAGGAAAGAACACTCTGTGCTGTTCGGATTGTGAAAGTCTTTTCTATTGCTGGATTTTCTGGCAAAGAAAATACAGACAAAGAGCATTTGAATAACCAAAAAAAACCCAGAATATAATAGTAAGTGATGACAATCTTCAGAAATTTTTCTTAGAGAGAGAGAGCATCTCAAAAGCACATCTACCAAAAATTATATCTTTTTCTGATATTAGGCATAATATAACCTTGAACTCCAGACTAATAAGCCGAGCTGAGCCATATTTGTTAATGGCATGTTACGCACCATGGCGCATGGCATGGCGCACACCATATTAAAACACAGAGCAAATTTATATAAATAAATAATAAATATTTATACTATTAATAATTTCCATAAAAATAAAATACAAAAAAATATACATAGTAAATAAAAAATACAAATTCTTCTAATTTTATAAGAAAATAAAATAACATATTAGTCATCATTTATAAAAAGTTAAAATTGTTATAAAATGTCTTTCAGAAAAACTAAATCACAAAAAAAAAAAAAAAAAATCTCATGTATTTTGATAGTGCTGATTTTCAAAAATTACAGCCATAAAACTAGGGAAAAAATCACCACCACCAGATTTTTGACTTTCATAAAAGTCCATGCATTTTGACACATTAAATAAAGAAAGAAGAAGAAGAAAGTTGTGTGCAAGGGAAGCATACTAGAAGAAAAGATGAAAAATAAATAAATATTTAAAGAATCTTATCTAGAATTGGAGAAGAGATTGAAAAGAAACTAACTGTAAACAAAGAAAAGAAAAGGTAAAAAAAAAAAAAACAAACAATGGAAAGGCTAACATAAAATTGAAGAAGAAAACAAAGAAGAACAAAAGAAGGAAATTTGAAGAAGGAGAAACAAGCTTACCATGTGAAGGTAAAGTGTCTGTTTTCTATCCTTTATTTCCTTTAAAAAAAGGGATCACAGGATGGATTGGAAAGGCATATGCACTGCAGTGTAATAATAGCGCTGGGCTAGCTCTTAGTGCACATGGCTGACAGGGTAAGAATGGAGTTGAGCTAGCACCCTAGTCTGTCATGCATCATGGCGCATGCAATAAACAACTATAAACCAAGCTAATGAGCTTAGCTGTTGATAAGGGTGAGATTGTGAACATTAGCGTTTTGCTTGATGAAGAAAATGGAAGAAACATGGCCTGTTGGTAAAACATGGAAGTCAAAATTATTATTCTAACCTTATAGTTATCTATACTATTAATCAAGAGTTATACTATTAATGAAGAGTTTGGTAAATCTACGATGTGAGAACCACTGCTAGTTATAGTTAATAGAGTACAGATAGAGTTTACAAATACAACATAGAAGATTTAAACGACAGAGCATGCTTGAACAGAAAATTATAGTTAACAGTCTAAACATATACACTATACATGGATGACTTTAAAAAATAGAGTCGATTTTTCCAAAAAGTGAACTAATGGGGGAAATTAAAACAAAACAGAAATTGGCTGCTTCTAGTTTCTGTATATTTTGATTCTCACATTAAAGAACAACATAAATTGAGCATAAAACAAAATTCACATTACCTGCGTCCCAGAAAGTCCCTTCTTCTCCAAAATCTTTATGCATGCAACTCTTTCATCTTCACTTCTCACATTAATACGGAAAGGGAAATGTTAATTCAACAGATTATAAGCATAATATTACAAAAATGAAATTCAAATAAATCCACATACTTTGCTTCCAATACTTCAGGAGCAAGAAGACCGAACCGACGAAGAAATTCGTGAAATGTCTTATGCGTAGGGTAACCAGAACAACTTATTCTAATTGCCTCTAAAACACCCTACAAATAAACCAAAAAAAAAAGTAATATATTTAGTACAAAATTAGAAATTACAAATCATGAAAGAATCTAATAGCCAAAATGAAAATGTACTCACACCACAACGGAGTTGCTGCAAGACATTGAGATTCTCAAAAATAGCAGGCTGGAAAAGATTATTAGGTTTCACACATCTAATGTAATGAGGTTCTGTAGAATTCAGTGTCTCCATCAATTGTTGGAGTTGTAGCTGCAAAAATTAATCAAATCAGCAGTTTCAATATTTTTGCCAGAAGGATGTTGATCATTAGATGCTTTATGAAGTGTCACTCTGGATTGAATGCATTGTGATAGAAAGGAAAATAAAATACCTTAAAGCGGGAACCTATTGATGAAAATTTAGAAGACTTATTTGAAGATTTGGCTGTTTCTTCAAGGATTGGAGGACATAGTGCAGCTACAAATGGGCATTGGGAAGCAGTTAACAGGTCTTGATGCTCAGGAACAATGTAATCTTTGTTTTTATCCAAAAACTGATCAGACTGGTATTGAACCTAAAAGGACAAAAAAAGAACGAAAATGTTCAACTAAATTGAAACTACACTTAATTTATGACAAATTGAGATTCAAATTACCTCCCCAGCATAATGAGCAATTGTAAAATCGGTGGGCGCCAATTTTGGTTTAATGAAACGTTTGTGGGATTTGAATGTCTGATAAAGCTTTTCCGAAAATGTTTGGGGTGTTGACTTCGGAAACATACTGGAAATAGAATAAAATTGTATGGTTAGGCCAATATAATTATAAAATGACATCCTTCACAAGCCACCTACAGGCAGACAGGCATATCCCTACCACGCCTCATCAAGAAGAGCAATGATTCCACCAGGTTTCTGCAAAGACCAGTCAAAAGAAATTGCATAAAGATATTGCTTTGGCCACAGAAACTCAACAAGCACACAAATGTTAATTTCAGTATGAGGAAAAGAAAAAAGGAAAAACACAAACACTCAAGTAGAGGTCAGTATCTAGAAGGAAATGTTTCAGAGCTTGATCAAGCAGAAGGGAACAACAGGAAAAATACTTTGTACTTTCAAACAATATTACAGAGGATGAATTCTAATATTGAAAGCATAAATAAGAAAGCACAATCAGGCATACCCAATGTCTGTGTGGATAGGACATGTATTTCTATTACGACGATATTCATAAATAAAAGGTAGTTAATTATGTTATTTATGATCTTGTGTAAGTCAAATGACACTTGAACTAATAGAAAACTGACTTTACCATCAATGTTTCCAGTAAGAGATAGCTTCAATGCAATATGAACCCACAATCTACAGATGTACCGACATCTGAGACTGATGACAACTACAAAATCTAGCTTAAAGCACGGCAGTTTTATAGCACATAGGGGCAACCTTTTCAATAAGATCCAGGACATCTTGGTTATCAACGAATTCTATGTACTTCCAGTCAATTTCTTCTTTAATGTATTCCTCCTGCTGCATCTTGAAAACATGCTGAACAAAGAATTATAAAATTTCAGTATTGTATTGAACATGGATTTATATTCTGCTGCCACACATGTGAAAGAGGATACCTGATTAAAATGCTGCTGTAACGTTTCATTGGTAAAATTAATACAGAACTGTTCAAAACTACATGTAAAAAAGATTAGATATTTTGCCAACCATAAAGAGTTGTTAAGACATCACCTAAGTGGTATTATCAACTAATTCTTACCTATTATTTTTAAAACTTTCAAATCCATATATATCAAGAACTCCTATTAGAAATTTTGAAGTTGAATCTTGTCCAATCGAGACATTTATTTTGTCCACCAACCTACAGATTTTTGAAAACCAGGGAACAAATAGTTACAAGATTTTCAAATGTGCAATTATAAGAGACCACCATGACACACTAGCACTATACCAGTTAAACAAGTGAGAATATATAGTCTTCGCTAACCCATCACGACTAACTATTGCACCATCCCGATCGAGACTTCTCTTAATAACTTCTTCTGGAGTGACCATCACACGCTTCAGTAATGCATCCTCCAGTGCAGTAGGATTGCACCTAAAGTTGAAAAAAGTTCAACTCAGAAACTAACTCGCTCATGAGAAACAGAAGTATTGCAAGTATAAGATCCAATCATACATGAGAAGCTCTGCAGCAGTCTGAAGATGGAATTTTGACTTGTCGTTCTCAAGAACTGACGAATCAATTTCTTCCCCCTTAGCAAATGTAACATTACCAAGATGAAGAATAGCTGCTACAATTCTGAAAATTGCATCCTGAATGGTAAGAGAAACTTTAATTATGCACAGAATTACAGCGGACAGCACTATAAATTCCCTAATGTTAAGACTTTACCTGCTCATTTTGACTTATCCCAACAATATCCATTGCCTTCCTTGTTGCCAAATATTGATGAGCATCAGTTACACCAGCTAATTCATAGCAATTAGACTGATTAAGATAGTGAAATGTTGATGGATGTCCCAGCTTATACTTCTCCACTTCCTGATAAGACGTCAAAATTCTCAGCAACATTCACCCTTTCTAAGATACTTGTATGAGAGATAGCTAGACGAAGAAAGATACTGTGAAAGTAGATGACCTCCTGCGGTGCTGCACACAGAAGGTAGAAACAGTGATAATTTCGTTCAGGATCTGAAATTTGGCAGACTCGAGATTTTTCAAGAAGATATGTTCTGATGGCTGCCCCTGATATTCTTCCATGCTTATCAAACTGAATTTCAACAAATTTACCAAATCGGCTGCAACATCATGAACTGATTAGCAATTTGAAATGCAGACTGCTACAATTTTAACATAACTAACTTCAATACAAAAATTTCAGTCTCACCTCGAATTGTTATTTCTAACAGTTTTTGCATTTCCAAAAGCTTCAAGAACTGGATTTGACTGCAGAGAACTCAGTGTGATTTGGATATATCAGATGTAAAATTAATAAACATGAAAAATGTAGAAAATGTAGAACAGCTGATTTCTGATTTAACAGAATGCCGCCAATAAAAAAGACTAGAGGCAGCAAACACTACAAGTGAACTCTGCCTTTGCTTTCAAAAATTTCACATGCTATATCCTTTATTAACTCATATACACAGTACATGAAGTTCCTAGATACAATTAGAATTTTTAAGGACGGCACTTCAGACTGCCTCCATTTTGTGTTTGAAGCTTCAAGTAATCCAAGATGCTAATGAACAAGACATACTTCTATCTATCAACAATATCTTCAATTTCATCCAAGCAGATGTGTTCCATGAACATTGTATTCTTCCTTATTGGACCTTTTGTCCAGAACAATCAGCTATTAGAATAAACTTTGTGATTTCAGTCCAAAAAATACAATTGTTTTTCTTCTTTTCTGAAATTTGTTTCTGAAGACCTTTCAAAAGGAAGCCTCATTTCGCAAGCCTACAACCTACTTTAGAACCAGTTTTCAAAGCATAAACCTTACTATTCAAAGAGCCTACACCTTATTTCCATAAAACACTTCTTATTTTACGTTTGGAAATGAAAAACCAAACATGTTTTTTCTCAAATGAAGTGTTAAATCAACCAGTCTATCCAATTAGCCAAATTTTGCAATTTGTAACTCCAAATGCATTTTGAATTTAGCAAATTCTACAGAGGAATATTTTTGTTTTGCAATACAATAACAAAAATGGGTCCAAAATGATTCTTTGCAGTGTTATAAATTTGAATGTCGCTTGAGGTTCCCAACATCGTGGCACCTCGCTAACACCTTTGTTTCTTTGAATTTACACATTGTAGGTCAACTTCTTACTTTTCAGTATATTGACTGCATAAAGCATGAACTCATAATAAAAGCACACAAGAGAGCACTTAGGTATTTACAACTAATTATAAAGAAGGTAC
Organism: Avicennia marina; assembly: GCA_019155195.1. Lineage (NCBI taxonomy): Eukaryota > Viridiplantae > Streptophyta > Magnoliopsida > Lamiales > Acanthaceae > Avicennia > Avicennia marina. The sequence continues at coordinate 865,816 of CM032783.1, read as the reverse complement.
AATGTCACACAACTATGATAATGTTGACAACCATAAATGTTAAAACAAAAGATTAGCAGATAGATTTTACCTCAAGAACTTGTTGTTCTACTGTTTGCCCTTCAGCTCCTTTATGACCACCCAAATGAGCAAGGTATTGCATAAGCATCTTTGTGGTTTCAGTCTTCCCAGCACCACTCTCTCCGCTTACCAATATTGAGTTACTTTTCCCCTCATTCATCATGGCTCTAGTCATCTTAAAAGACTCAGATATGATTGGAACGATCCTTTATAAACAAATAAAGAGAACCAAAGTGTAGTACGATATCACCTGAAGGCAATATCTGCAATTGCAAACACATGTGGGCTCAGTTCTCCAAGTGGTACTCCCTTGTATTGTTCCATTATGTGGGCATCATACAAGTCAGGAGGTCTTTGAAATGGATTGGTGGCAATAAGAATGCTGCCAGTATAAGTCTGCCATAACATCAGAGTAGGATATGATATTATGGTAGAGACTCATAGTGACATTAACTCATTGCTTCTTTTATCCAGATGGAACATAGAATCAAACATGAAAACAAACTGTTATTAATGTCATCTTACATAGATTTTATTCAGCTGGTATCTTGTTGCCAAATTATGCAGAACTCCAGGTTCATGCAAATAAGACAGTTTGGTCATATCATCAACTCCATCAACAGGTGCATCCTCCTCTTTCGGGTATACTTTGGATAAATTAGCAACAACCTTCATAGTTGAAAGATTAAAATTATAAGTGAACAATGAGCAGTGTCACAAAATGGCTAAGAAAATGAACAGTTATGAACCAGCCTAAAACATGAATATATACCAAAAATTTTGATTCACCTTTGCAAATTACTCTAGATAAAAGAGGAAAAACTATACATAAAAATATACAGACCTGCGTTTCCCCAAATTGGGGAAAATGCAACATATGGCCGATAAAATTAAATTTTTCTTCTCCTGTCAAATACAAATAGAAGTATGGAGGCAAATGTCATCTGAACCAAGTTTCAGATAAAGGCAGTTACACTGTACTGATTTTACCACATCAGGGGCCCCACTATAATAAGGACGAAACAATGCCTATAAGTTTGTGCAGGAAATTAAATGAAAGAAATGACATCTTGAGAAAGAGATTGAAATTTTTAAAAAAATGAACGAAGAAATCAATTCAAGTAGGAAGTAATTACTTTATTCAACTGCCACACCAATGCTAAATTTTCTTTCTTCAGGCCCATGCATGCACGTGGTTACTGAACAGTAAGGCTCACAAAGAATGACAACCGGAGTCGTGTTGCAAAAGAAGCTAATTAAAGAAAAACTTGCTACTCCAGACCAAACTCCATGGGCTATCATGTCATCCCATTCAAAAGACATCAATAGAACAGTGAAGGAATATTTTGGCCTTTTTTAAAGATGGCAATTCCTTCTTTCGATAAGCTCCAAGCATAACAAAACACGGCACTCTCAATACATGATAGTAAAGGTAAGGTCCATTTTATTTCCATCTAGAGAAGCTAAATTACCTCCTTTCCGTCAGATGTTAGGACCACAACTTCATCTCCTTCAATCTTTTTCACTTGCCCATCAATCCAAACAATGTCTGGGTCTTCAACCCAAACCTTAGAACCTTCAACGATATTGACTGGGGTGCCCTATATCGAAGTGCATCAGGTTTTTCAGAAAGTACATGTACAAGTTTGGGAGTACAAATATTTACAATATATATATCGAGACATGATTCTTTTTTTTCACGTGTCATCAACAAGAAAACCATATCTTACTGATAATAAAGAAATTGAATCACAAGAAACTTCACTGAACACTGATTTTCACGAGTCCACACCAAAAGTAACTGAGTAACAATGCTTCTCAGTGCTTATAGACTCAAATAGCATGTGGAAAGGTCTTAAACTTCATTGCCCTATACACTCGCTCTAGAACAAAAGCTTCAAATTATTTCCATTAGTTTCTGGGTCAAACGGCCAATGCCCACATTAACGAGTAATTCCTGTATCCCCTTTCAAATCCATATGGTGAAACGGATGTCTAGACCCTTGCGATAGTCAAACAAACTCCTCTTCAAAGCCTTAATATTTATAATCTATACACAATATTCAATAATTAGCAATTCGACTTGCCGAGATTTCTTCAATGTCAGGAAAAATAAAATTTCATAAACTCCATGCAATTGAATAAGAAAAGCAACAATTTGATTCCACGTACACTTACCATCTTAATTGAGGAACGAAAAACAATGACTACATTTGATTACGGAAAAGGCCTCTTTCATGTTTGTATTCAAGAACCCGAATTCTCGATCTCAATCTAGCAATTCCCATAAATTCAAACCACCAGGCACTTTTTCTATCATACAGATTCCAAATTCTCGAAATAGGCGGTTCCGCCGTAAGCTCGATATGACGTCGTTCGAAGAACGCAGAGAAAATATTCCGGTGAACCGTACGGAGAGCCGCGGGCTTGGAGATTTTGGGTTTTGATTCGCGAAAAGCGTAACGTGCTCCAATGGGCAGACGAGTTGACCGTCGGATCGGGGTTTCAATCCGGGCGCGCGGAATGGGAGTGGGTTTGTGGAGAAGGGCGACATTATTTTCTGGGAATCCTACGTTTTCGGAGGCGTTGAATCCTTCTGTGGACAGTGTGCTTGGTGCGGACTGCGGAGAGGTATTTTGGCGGGTCGAGAGAAACTGAACATGGAACGGTCGTGGCTTTGTCTGAACCGAAGAACGAATTCAAATCGAACACCAAAGTTTTTTATTTCCCATTTTGCCCTTTTGTGTAAAGGGTGGAAATTCGTAGACACGTCGTTTAAAGAAACGATATAACACAAACTATAAAACATAAGCACTGTTTACATTTTGTAATTATGCATTTTTTTAAAATAAACGTTCAATTGTTATTTTTTTATTTTTTTCTCTTTTTTATTTTGTATTCTTTTTTATTTTTTTAAAATGTTCAAAATAAAAGCAGCTAAAAATATATATTATAGTTGCAAAACTAACAAAGCCTATGGCTATGTTTGTTTTCTAATTAACATGGAAGAAAATTTTAAATACTTTGAATGAATATGAAAATTATATTTAATTTATAAAGTTTGGATGAGTAAAAAAATTGTATTTATATATATTTAACATGTAATAAAATTTGAATGATATAATAGTATATAGGTTTATAAGATAAAAAAAATTATTTTAGGTAAAAAAATTAGAGAAATAAATGTTAATTTGATTGTAAATAAATACAGTTAATTTTAATAAAAGAAAAAAAATTTAAATTTAAATTTAAAAAAAATTGTATAATAAAATATTTAATTTATAAAATCTTTAAGTAAAGATAAACAATTATACAATGAGAAACAAACAAAACCTTTCAATTATATTTTTCCTTTGTATGCAATTAAATATACGAGTGTATACAAATATATATTAATATTAAAATTTCAGTCGTTGTTTATATTTAAAATAAATTTTTTATTTATGTACATTTACACACGTTCACGTGTATGCGCACACACGTGCGTGTGTATTATTATTAAGATTTAATCGTTATTTTTAAGTAGTATATTTTTGTTCAATTATTATATAATATCATATATATTACGTGAAAAATGCACTAACTACATATAAATTATAATTTAAGATATATAATAATTTATTCACTTTAAATTTTTCTCAAACTTAAGAAATCAATATAAACTTTAAAAATGCACTAATTACATCTCATTTTTACAATTAAATTTTGAGACAAAATTTATTTATTTTTTATGGGCCTCGTGCATTATTAATAATACTAATATTCCTATATACTCGTTGTAAGTGTAATCAAAAGTTATTGTGTGTGTGTGTGTGTATACATACATATATATATATATATATTATATACTGTATTGATTTGTATAGTTTAACTACATTGATTTTGAAAATTTGTATCAAAGTTGAGGAAGAATTCAACAATCAATTAACATATTAAAATATTTTTAATATAAAATAAAATGTTTTAAATTAAAATATATGAAATCTTAAAATGAAGAGAGGAAGTTTCGAGGAAGTGAAACGAGAGTTAGAGAATAAATAAAAATAACAAAGAAAATATTAAAGATAGGACAGACAGCAATAAAAATAAAGAATTAAAGCGCGTTAAAATAAAAATTACTTAGAATTAACATAAGAAACAATAGAATTGAAAGAAGTGGTACAATAAATTAGAGTTAAGGGAGGAAAGTGCTCAAAAAGAAAAACATATAAATTAAAGTTTGAGAAGAATATTGGGAAAAAAAATATGTAGAAAAAGTGTGATGTAATAATTTAAAGGGTAGAGAATATACAATGAATATAACGAACGAAAATTGTGCTAGGCAAATAAAAATTAAATACATATTAAGGCTTTTATGGTATTGGACTTTGACAACCAAAGGCAATTACTTTGACATCTTATGCTTAAAATATAGTATAAATGTACTACAATTTAAGAACTTGAATTCAATTGCAATAAATGTACTTATTGAAATACTTTTTCATTCTTTTATCTGAAAATTTATTTAATTAATTTTCTTCTTTTTTATAATTAAATTTTTTTAGACTTTCTTGTCCTTTTCTCTTTCAATATAAGTTTATTTTATTTATCTCTATATGCACACGTGGACAGTCCTCAAAAAAAATTCCCGCGGCCCTCGGCACCAATACAGCAAACCCAAATTCTTTGAAGTTGAACGTTTGGCTGAAAGTTTTTGTAAATTTCTGTTTTACTCTTTCTTTTCACCAATTTATCCTTTCTTCTGTATCAGACATTAACAGTGTAACGTTATTTTTGTAATTAAATTTACGGACCAAAACAGTTATTTAAGAGTTCTCACTCTTTCAGCAATGTGTTTTTCAATGTTTATTTTTTAAAAAAGGTTATAAAGTAAGAGGAAATAAAGAATAAAAATAAAAAATTGTAATAATTGTAGTGTGTGTGTGTGTGTGTTTTGGGATGTATAAAGCAAGATCCATTTGTTCGAGAAAAAGAGATAACACAAATTATTTTCATACGTTGTTCACAAATTTGCATCCAAACATAGCATATGTTTCTTTCCAAACTGTAATAAGGTAGAAAATTTGAGTGATTCAAGTAAGGATGTAAATTATATTTGATTTGTAAAATAGAAGTTGGTAAAAAATATTTTAATATATATTTAATATGTAATAATAATCAAATAATGTGATATTATATAAGTTTATAAAGTAATAAAAAAATATGAGTAGGAAAATTATAAAGATAAATGTTAATTTAATTAGAAATAGGTATATTAATTGAAAAATCATTAATTCTTTATAAAAGGTAAAAGAGTTAAAATTTTAAATTTGAATTTGAATAAAATTTAAAAGATAAAATGTTTTGAGTGTAAAATTTTAAATGGAGGAGGAATAGTGCAGAATAACCAAACATTGCCACGGTGTAGATACAAAATCCATGGGCTATGTTTGGGAATGAGGTTTTTGTTAAATATGATATAAATATATTGAAATTAGTAGAATATTTGAAATGAAGAATTTGATAAGATGAAAGTATGATTTATTTAAATATATAATAATAATTATATGATGTAATAGTATATACAAAATTAAGGATAATAATTAAATTTTAAGGTATAAATAAAAATAAATGTAAATATATAAGTTGCATGTATAAATATTGATTTGATTATAAATAAATGTAATAAATAAAAATAATTAGTCAGTTATAAACGTAAAAAAAAGTAATTTTAAATTTAAATTTAGATAAAATTTTATTGAATAATATGTTTTGAAAGTATAGAATTGAAGAGGGAATTTTGAGTGTGATCCTTAGTTCCAAACACGGGGGTGATTTCAAAGAATTACGTATTAAGACATAAACAAAAAAAAACAAAAACAAAAACCGAAGAAAGTGAAAATTCCGGTTATTAACAATACAAAATCGTAGAGAGGAGCGTGCAAGAACAGGACAATAATCATGGACACGCGTCGGGAAACTGTACACAGTGCCTACGACAAAATCGGGGCCGTCCTTCTGGGCCAATTTTTGTAGTTGGAAGATTGCCAATCAAGAAACCACCATTAAAATTGACATATCCGCGGCACCCTCGCTCTGTTAGAATCGGCAAAATAGCCTCGGAAACGATATCTGTGTATATGTATATAGATAAAGTGTGTGTGTTTCAGTTCCTGTGTGTACAGCTGGTGTGAAAATTTGCCGTGGTTTTTCTTCGAGGTGGATAGTTACTGTGACCGACTATTTACTGGTTTCGGTTGATTGATCGAGAAATGGCACCGCCCTCTTCGTCTGAGAACTTTGGAATCCAAACCCTAACCCTAATCCCAGGCCTCCCGAATGATTTGGGCGCAATGATTCTGGCATTCGTTCCATATCCTCACCACTCCCGCCTCAAATCCACATGCAAATCATGGAAACGTTTCTTCTCGTCGAAGATTCTGATTTCTCTTCGCCAGAATTACGCCATCGCGCCGCAATTGTTATGTATTTTTCCGCAAGACCCTTCGCTCTCCTCGCCGTATTTGTTTGACCCTAAAAGTTTATCGTGGTGCCCCCTTCCACCCATGCCCTGCAATCCCCATGTTTACGGGCTTTCCAATTTCGTCTCTGTTTCGGTGGGTCCCCATCTCTACGTCCTTGGTGGGTCTCTTTTCGATACGCGGTCGTTTCCCCTCGATCGCCCCTTGCCTTCTTCCTCTGCATTTCGTTTTAATTTTGCTACGTTTTCTTGGGATTCCTTGACTCCGATGATCACTCCACGGGGTAGTTTTGCCTGCGCCGCGGTGCCCGAATGCGGCAAGATTGTGGTGGCGGGTGGTGGGTCCCGGCACACGATGTTTGGCGCCGCGGGAAGCAGGATGAGTTCGGTGGAGATGTATGATATAGTGAAGGATGAATGGGTGACATTGGATGGCTTGCCTAGGTTTCGAGCGGGGTGCGTTGGGTTCTTTCTTGGGAGGGAGATTTGGGTAATGGGAGGGTACGGGGAATCGAGGACTGTGTCAGGTGTTTTTCCCGTGGACGAGTATTATAGGGATGCAGTGGTGATGGAGTTGAAAAATGGGGCTAAATGGAGGGAGCTTGGAGATATGTGGGAGGAAGGGGAGAGGCGGAGGCTGGGTAAAATTGTTGTGGTTGAGGATGGCGGCTTGGCTTCTCCTGGGGTTTTCATGCTTGATAGGAGTGAAATATTCAAGTAAATTTGCTATGTCCTTTACTCATGATCTCTGTGCATTTCATTTATAGGGATTTGATTGAGTTTCTTGTAACGGTGGACTTATGGTGTAACTTTTTTGAAAATTTTTTTTTTGCTCACACACCCACAACTCACACATCTTGGCCTCAAAGCCATTAAGGTATTCCCTAGAAGACGACTTGTGGCGTAACTTTGGGTTTCTCGCATATAATATTTCTAATAAATAATCTGCTACTGAGCTGGTGATCTGTGGTTTTGTTTGAGGTAATGTTGTTGATTGAAGAAAGTCTAGCATGGTGTAATTTAATTTATGAAAGATATACATTCTACTCCTGGAGGTGAAATCCTTTGTATGTGGTGCTAACCATCCGCATTCCCTTTGAAGACTCGAATTGATTCTGGCTGGAGCAGTGGTTAGTTATGTATCCATTCTATTGCACTTGTACAATGATGGGGCTTTGAGCTATAGGTCTAACTATGCACTGCTGTTTTCTTAGTCATCGGGGTGGCAAATCCTATTGTTGTGGGAGTTTTGGTACTTGATGCATGTATCTTATTTTTATGTCCTGTTCACTGTGAGGTTTATCTTGATTTTCTTGATCCCTTCACCTTTTCTATTTCTGCAGCTTTTTGAATGTATCAAGTTTACTCTTTTTTGGTTTTGTAACTTTCCTTTCTTGCAGGTATGACATGACTTCTAATCGGTGGGCAAAGGAGACATATTTGCCCAAAAAAGTCTCTGATGATGCATCAGTTGGGTTTGTGGCTTTAAATGGGGAGCTGCACTTACTTACCCTTGTGAACGTAAGTGATTCAACAAATGGTCGACGATTGCGTCCACATAAGAGGTCAGCAACGCTGCTGATACAGATATATCATCCCAGGAAGAGGTCATGGAGGTCACTTATTGCCAAACCACCTTTTCATCAGCCCTTGGATTTCAGAACAGCCGTGACGTGCACTGTTAGACTCTAGATTCCAATTGTTTGATGTGTGTAGTGCTCTATTCGTATATACTACACATACTATTATGTAGTATAATTCATAGAAGAATATTACTGGTTCCAGCGTGTAGTTAGATGTGTGTAAATAAATGTATATTTGATCATTGTAATTGTTGAACGCTGTTGGGTTCTCTGTGTTTATACATTATCAGAACGGTTCTATCTTTGACTGCAACTGCGCTTTCTATGTAGTTTGATAAAAATGGCAGTATTACATGATACATTCAAAAAAGCACCAAATTCTTTCACACCGAGAGAGAGAGAGAGACTCTTGCCGCTGCCTCCCATCATTTCTAAACTACTTTCTGCAGTGTAATAGTAAATCCATGAATTTCTTTGTGCATATTTACCTCTAAATATGAGTGCCGTCGTCTTTTTTGTAATTGAGAGTGCTCACTCTTGATGCATAAATGAGTTCTATTCCCTTCTTGTTCTTCTTTCGTTGTTCTTTTCTATTAAAAAGTTGGTTGATATATATGTTTGAACTCTCCACCATGACCAGGATATGGATAATTGTGAGAATGAAATTCTTTTGTGGGACTTGCTGATGCATGAAATCTAGGACGATATCTGCACATAATTCGTTGGTTAAACCTTTCTATAAAAATGTTGCTTACGTCTACATGCGTTGTTTATGCCGGGTTCCAAGTGAGTTAGATATTTGGATGCATTGGTGGTTATTTGTTTATTATGTGTGATAATTTCAGTTCGGACTCCTACGTTGGTTGAGCAATGGAAACTCATAACCTACATTAGTGGAGCACTAGAAATTCATAATCCCTTCCAAGGTTTAGTCCTGGGGGTTGGATTCTTTGGGTGGATATTCTTAGGTTGGCACAGAAACATGTTGCTAAGAGTTGTATTCATGTCAAAGTTGCCCTGCCTAGTGCACTTTACTGATTTTGCAGAGGTATTAAGTCTTTCTGGTTCTTTCAAGTGTTTCTACGAGTTAAAAGTTGGCAGGAAAAGAGTGGCTATTCTTTCTTGAGAAGTTAAGAGCATCAGACACGACAATCACTTCACTTTGACTTTGTAATTACGACTTCCAGTTCATCTCTTCTGTGGAATTAAGTATTGTGGGAGTGAACTGAAGGAATCCCCTCATCACAAGTTGATCTAATACTCGACTGGGCATTCTTTTCTTTGCGTTGGAAATCACGTGTAAGAAGTCTTTTAGGCTGTTCTGCAAAGCATGACCTGGAATTTAAAGTAGTTCTGCCTATGGATGGAGATTCAGAAATACTTGATTTAATTGTGGCAAAACAGAATGAATTTAAAACCTTAATGTAACAATATCCTACGTCTGGAAGGGAGAAGTACTGTGTTCAACTTAAAGAATGAGTAATCTTTATTCTTCAATATCAGTTTTTAGGAATTAGGTTGGGTTTATAAGCAGTTCTTGAGGGATTAAATTGAATCCGTAATAAAGTGATATCAAGATAAGACAAATGTATATGGATGAAGAGCTTATTAAGGGTGCACAACCAATAGACAAAAGCTAAGATTTAAATGCGTGAGAGTTCAAGAAAAGTTAGTTAAGGAAGTCGTATTGATTTAATTAAGTTAATTAAGAATAAGGGCTATTAAATAGGAGATGAGAGAATATAACAATATCTCACTGTTAGTTAAGGAAAAATGTAATGAGTAAAGGTCAAACAAAATATGTTAAAGAAGCCACACCACTTTAATGAGCCAGTCGAGGATTAAGGCTATTAAGTAGTCGAAGATATAACAATATCCCATTATGCAATAGCATATATGAATTAAATGAGAAAAAAATATATCGATTTATTTTAAAGTGAAAGCACATAAACATGCATAGGTTAGATGAGTAAGAATATAATGAATTAGCTTAGAGTGAAGATTATATCAAACAAAAATATGCTTGAATTAGATCGGAGAGAACGTGTGTGTAGATTAAATGAGTATATTAACAATTCGATACCGTGCTTAACATTAACTTTCATAGTAATAGGATGCTAATATATTCCCAAAAACAAAACAATGACTTCAATATTTGGTTTGACTTAAAAGTACAAGAAGAAAAGTAAAAGGCCACGGAATTGATAACATTTTACCGTTCTTACATTAGTCTGTTGTCTGGGTTGTCTCGTAAAGACTCATCAAATACGACATTTGGGACCAAAAATTTCAACCATTCAAACCTTAATTTATACCATTATACATTTATTTAGAAAATATATTTCTACCCCACTACCCAAAAAAGTAAACAAACCCCTTCCAACTCCTCCCCTTGAGAGCATTAGATTGACAAGACCAACCAATTGCAGCAATGCCGCCATAAAACGGGCTTCCTAGTTTTTTTTTTTCTTTTGGTCTAATCTACACGGAATAATTTGTAGAAACAATTTTTTGTCTACTTTTCTTTGTTTTATTTTTTTCTTCACGTTATTTGCAAGTCAGAGGTTATGTAATGCTCAAGTATTAAACGTGTTTGCTCCAAAATGTATTGGAAAAAAGGATGATTTACTTCAGTAGCAAGCCAAGTTTGAATTTTTAAAACTGGAATAGTTGTTCTGTTATTTTGTCATAAATAAATACTTAATAGTTATTACTTAATCTCTGTACTCTCATTTTCATATATATCTTGAATTGAAAACTTCAAAGGTTATGTTTGGTCACAATATAAATATATTGTTTAACAAAATTTTCATTTAAATTTAAATTTAAATTATTCTATCTATTTATATATTTACAAATTTTCAAAATTTAATCATTATACATTTAACAATCAAATTAATACTTATATGTGTGTGTGTATATATATATGCACATACACTCATATTTATTTATATTTATATATATATGCACATACACTCATATTTATTTATATTTATATTCTAAAAACTATTTATTATTCATACATACTATCACATCATTTAATTATTATTGTATTATATATAAATATACAAATTCAAATAAAATTAAATTTTCATCTGCCAAAATTTCACAACCAAGGATAATTTTTGTTCCCAACAAAATCTCCATTATTTTCACCCCCAACGAAATAGCACCAACCAAACATAACCAAAGTACTGACAATTATAAATTCAATACTCTTTTTTTTTTTTTTTCCATTTTTACTGTTTCAAAATGGGCAGGCAAAATAATCTAAAATAAGTTCATAATCACTAACTGCTTGAAACTTTTTCATATCAAAATGGACAAGTTCCCTAGCCCTCTAGGACTCATTCAATTTCTATTTCTTGGTCAACCCTTGCAGTCAACAATCAAACCCGTGTGCTTCCATTCCATGAATAATAATATTTGATAATTTTTGCACATTTCCAATGTCTTCATGCATGCCATATATATATAGGTGCCCACACCTCTCAGCTCATCATCTCAATTTTCACAATCAAACAATTTTATCCGCGCTCTTTGATCACTGAACATCAAGATGAAGTCTCTCATTAAAGTAATTCTGGCTATCATGCCACTGGTTTTTCTCGTAGGCATAAAGCCAAATGAAGCCACCAGAATCCTGGATGAAGAAGAAAAGCTATGGATCAAGAATGAGCAGAACCTCTTGCTGCCATCCTTGCAGCGTCGCCCCGTCAGGCCGCCGGCGCCTAATGGCTGCACGTGGATCCCCGGTGGAGGTGGAAGGCCGTGCACAGCCAGCATCAGCCAGCGTAACTATGCTGGCCGGACGGTAGCTTCTCCTCCTCCAAGTCTGCCCAGTGAAGCATATCCAAAGCAGATGTTTCAGTTTGGTGTAGCCACTGATAGTAAATAAAGCTGCAGATGGGCTGTTAGAAGAGGCAATGGGCATGTTTTCTTGTATGTGTTCCCTTTGGGTTCTAAAGTAGATATATTTTAGCAAATGACACACAACAAATGATAAGGAGAGGAACTATAACTTCGTCTAAGTTCTTGAAAACCCAGTAATATTCTGTCACATAAATTTGTATTTAATTTGCTAACGTTCATGGTTGAAGAGTTTGTTACAAAAACTCATTTGTTTAGATTTTATGTACTGTGGGATTTTTCCTTTTGGAATGGAGAATTGTGTGACGTGCACAAAAATAAGGGCTAAAGCATACATATTATTAATGTAGATATATATAGAATTCATGCTCCGTCCTACTGTCAGCAAATTTTTCAAGTCACAAAAATGAAAGTGGCAATTTTTTTATCAGAGCAGCAGAAGTTTATGAATTTGACTAACAAGATCAGATAACATGACGTGGCTCAAGGAGGAAACCTGCTGAAGAAATTTCAGTTGTTCATCTGTTTCAAAGTTTTTCTTAACAGCTGATGTGCTCCGACACTTGGAGCTCAAGTATGAAACTTACTACAGATTAATTCTACGCAAAAAAAGGAGGAAGAAGGAGTTGCTAGTGTCTGTGTTGCATGCATGCAGCAAGAAGTAGATGATAAGGTTTTAATTTCTGTTCTAACTTTTGGCAATGTTTTTTTTCATTAGACATGTACAGAAATTGGCATGGATACATAAGAATTCTCATAGATTAACTTAAGCCTTGTTCCTTTCATGAATTCACTGACTTGTTCAATTTCTAATTCTATAAACATCCTCCAGCCAGCATTCAAGTCTAGCTCATGGAATTGAATACCTGCAAAATTCAACTCATACGACTTTTCTACTTGTTAATGCACTATGCTTACACCCACATATATATCCAATTTTCTGTTCAAATTTCTAATCAACTCTTGCTGCTTAAATAACTGAGGGCAGGGGTTCAAGTGCTGTAGCTATGATAGTTGTATGGAACGTTCCAATCTCACGTTAGTTAGGAAAAGATTCCAAAACCATGTTATATGGTGGGTTCTACTAGCAACTTATTTTATGAAGCTTGAATTAGGTTTGGGACAAATTGGTATTAGAGTTAGATTCTGAAGACTTGATGAGGGAGTCGGCGCAAGGGAGTCCACACGGCCGATACCCAAAGTATAATCCACGTGTATAAAAGTTCAAGAGAACCAACTAAAAAACCTAACACACTGGTGTAAATGAGTTATCTCAAAGTGGGGGGCCATGCTGAACAAAGGCTTGCATAGATTAGATGTAGAAAAATGAAACGTTCGTATCCCACATTTGTTAGAAAAGGAGTTTTGAACTACCTATATGATAAGTTACCCCCTTCCTTTGATAGCCTATTTCTAGATATCGGGCTGGGTAGCTTTTCTTCTCACAGTTCAGCCATATGAAGCCGCTCGTGTTCTAGGAATTAAACGAACAGAATGGATGAAGGGGGAGCGTCTTCTCCCACCATCGCTGCAGGCAAAGCTTCCCTCACCAAATAGCTGCACCTATGCTGCCGGTGGCGGCGGCACTCCCATGTATGAGCACCATCAGACAGAAGAGTCTTGCAGGCTTCTTCAGATTAGCTCAGCTGCCGAATTGTTGTTAAGTCTATGTTATTAAGCTTTACACAGCACAAAATGCTCCAATTAAAGTTTTTCCGACAACCTGCTTGCTGCTGCTAAACATTCATAGGGAGGACTTGTGGCAAAACGGAAACTAACAACGAAAGCAATATACGAGTTATGTTTAGAGGCATACAGCACAGTTAATTAACCAAAATACAAATGTATAAATCAAGTAGACCAGTAACTACATATAATTGTTTTCTACAGACAGACAGAGACTCATACAGTACACCCAAATAGAATATGATCAAATTATGTCTTATAAATGGCAACTTTATGCCTGCGATCATTTCAACAGAACAGTAGCTAAACTATCCTTCAAATTTTCTGCAGCTCCACCCTGAGTTTTAATGCAGAATGTATGAACAACTTCACCGCTATCAGTAATGGAAACGGTGGACTCTTGCACCGTGACCTGCTGCTCCTCCAATGCCTTTATAACTCCGGATACAGGGTGAGAGTCCAGAGGGCAGCTTAAGCTTAAAACTGCATCTTCGTGCCTTTCCTGAAAATCAATATCTGGTGTGGTACACTGATTTTGTTTTGTGTTGCTAATCCCTTTCTCCGCTTCCAAGTTCCTTATCTTTGTCTGAAGATCAGTGATGTAGGCGATTGCATCTCCAAGCAGAGATGCTTTGTCCATCTTTGAGATATTTGGAACCACTGCCCTCAATGCATAAAAACGCTGATTAAGCTTCTCGCGTCTCTGCCTTTCTGCTTCCACGTGATTCAGCGGTTCTTCCCTTCCATTTGCTGGCTTTCTACCCCGTTTTCTAGGCCTCCGTTCATCGGAGAGAAGAAAGGGATCCTCCTTCGCTTGTTCCATGCTAGAAGCAATGGCTTGGGAGTTTAAACCCCCAACTACCACCTGATTCGCGTGTGGAAAAAGATTGGCTTCACCATCATCACTTCGGTGCCCATTCGATGAGTTTCCATAAACTTGAGTACCGCCTATTGTTTGCAAATCATGCGGTTCTGAAGAGAAAACAGAATCTTCTTCGAGCTTTGGGCAAAAGCTAATGCTGATTGGACCCGATCTGGAACCTCCAATGCTGAGTTCTTGCCCAAAAATTTTTGGAGCAGCTTTTGCCTGCGTGGTATTGGGCTTCACAACAATAGATTTTGCTGACTGAATAATGCTCTGGTCCTCGCGTATAGATTTTCTGGAACCAATCTCCACAACCCCAGATTTCAATGGAACAAACGCCACGGTCTCAAAACAAGCCAACTTTGCCAAATATGAGCGCAATTCATAGCGCTCTAAACAGCTTGTCACATCAGAAACCCAAATGGTTCTGCCAGAATTGAACGACTGGGAAGGAACCGAAGGCTTATCAAAAGGGAACGCAAAGTACACGGACGCGAGATAAAACATCTTCACATCTGAAAGTCTGTCCGACTTTGAAACAATGTTATCATCTTCAGAACCCCCAAAACAACTATGTAACTTATATAGCACCAGTTTTCTACCATTCACTTCCATTGCTCCGTCATCCCTGGAACTATCACCGTCCTGCTTCTCACCTTCCTTTGGCCCTCTACAATACCCATCACCCCATATCAAGGCTGATTTACCAGCTTTAGATTTCGACACTTGCCAATAAATGGCGTACGCCCAATCAGATCCTTCGACAATCTTGTAGAGAGCCTGCTGCACTCCCAAATCCCCACCAGATGCACTAAACTCAGACAACACATTGTTTGAAGCAGACCAAGCAAAATACTCAGCTGCTTCACAGCCCAATACCCTTTCCACCACCGCCTTGTCCTCTTGATTAGACCACAGCTTATTCTCCATCAAAAAAATAACACAAAACTCAAGCCTCAACTTTTGAATTGGGAATTTATATAGAAGAATTTGAAACAAGCCCCGCAAACCCTAATTCTAGAAACTACTCCTGAAACTAATCTAATAAAGCCATAAATAAAAGGCGAAAGCAATGGAACTATATACCATCAGACAACCAATTAAAAATTCTTCCAAAATTAAAGCCCAAATTTTATACAAAATTCTTGAACTTATGAATTTTATGTTACCAGCAAGAACAACATTTGAACTCCAAATGAACCCATAAACCAGAATTCACCAGACCGCTCTACAAGAAGTAAAGATTCTCACTGTTTCCACCAGAATTGTATGAGGGAAATTTGAGTTTTCCCTGAATCGAGAACATCGACCAAATCACACTACAGTTCCTGTCCCCTATTTATCCAAAAAAGGGAACTTTAATATAAAAAAGACAGAGCGAAAACCCTGAGACCCAATACACAAGAAACCCACCAAGGGTTCAGCTGTAAAATCTCTGTTAAGATTTACGAACCTGGACACAAAGGCAGCGGCTAATAGTGCAAGAACGTGTTAAATGCAGCGAATTGGGAAAACTAAAACATTTTTTCGAGAAGATTAGAGTTTCGGGAGCCCAAAACTGAAGGCGGGTGCATGAATCCGTAACACGTTGTGCGGAGAAAGACGCTCGTGTTTCATGTGACAGTCAACTGGTTCGTTGGATCTGAACATCCCGTGCTTCGTATCATCTGTCTGTTTCTAATTTCAGAATGGCGTAACTATAATTTCCCTGCGTCTCAAAATTTCCTCGTTCCAAGCTCACGCGCGGTGCACGGGTTCTGGCGGGCCACTTGTCGCCGTGGCCGTCTGATTTAAGTCTTTGGCTAGGTTTAGATGAATATTATATTTCAAAAAAATTATTTTAACGAGTAGATGATGTAATTTTTTAAATATATATAATATATAATAATAATTAAATAATATAGTAGTATATAAAAATAATTATTATATTTTTAAATATAAATAATATATATTAATTTAATTCGTAATAAGTATAATGAATAAAAAATAATTAATTAGCTATACATATTAGAAAGAAAAAATTTGAATTTAGATTTGTATGCGTATTTTGTTCAATTACATGTTCAGTAATCTGAAATTTAAGAGAATGTGTTTGAGTTGAAAATTGGGTCCAAACATAACCTTTGGCTTTAAAATATTTAAAAAATGAATTAAAAATTATTGAAATTTAAAATTTAGCTATATACAAAAAACTTAAGGCTATGTTTGTTTCCTAATTAGGATGGAGAAGATAATTTTGATTATTCAAAGGGAGATGAAAAATACGTTTAGTTTTGTAAAATTTGGGTGAATAAAAAAATTATTTATATATATATTAATATATAATAATAATTGTGTGACATAATAATATATAAGTTTATAGGTAACAAAAAAATAAATTTGAGGGTGAAAATTATTGAGATATATGTTGATTTAATTGTGAATATGTGTAATAATTTAAAAATTATAGGTTAGTTATAAAAGGAAAAAAAAGTAAAAAATTTAAATTTAAATTTGAATAGAATTTATTTGATAAAGTATTTGATTTATAAAATTTTCAAGAGGTGGTGAATAGTGTGAAATAAGGAAACAAACATGGTCAAAAGAATTTAGTAGAATACCTATCTATGCTATGTTATAAAAGGTAAAGGTGGGCTGATAACTAACTTTTTGACCATTTAATATGGTTTAAGATTTAATAACTACTTTAAATCATTTCAGTCTCATTCAAATTTTTATTTATATCTTAATTAATGACTATGAAATAAGTTCAAATAAATTTTATTTTTTATATTTTTGTAATTTCATTTTATTTTATTTTTTTGTAATTTTTCTTTCCAATATTCAAACGCACGGATGATACACCATCTATTTATGTATAAATCATAATAAAACCATTATAATTTTTAAATTGTATTCACAATATCAAGCTATACATTTTGCTATTGTTATTGAAATTAGACAAAATAAAACTTCTATTTGTATAGCATTTGCCGTTAGATTGTTTATAGATTTGTGTTTGTATTAAAAACTAATTTTATTTAATTTCACACGCACATAAAAGCGTGCATAATCACTAGTAATATATGGACGGATATATCACTAGTAATCACTAGTAATATATATATATATATATATATACATATATATATATAATCATTTTAGTAAATTTACATATAAGAAGCAAACAGTTGGTTGTGTTTTGTGTGCATTTTAACGTGTGTTTGAAAACTTTGATTGATATGAAGACAGCGTTGGTAGGTTATTTGCAAACATTGAAGTGACTTGTGAGTTCGAATTCTTCCAATGGTACGAATGCAGCGTTGGTGGGTAATTTGTCAATGCATGTCGTCCTAGTGGCATGGCCGTAGAAAATCTACAGTTAAAATCGAAAATTGATTAGCAAAAGCCTCATGTTTAATATAATAGTAAAGTAAATAATAACGTGGAGAAATAGAAGGAAGCCAGACCAATTATAGAATGGATATACATTAAAAAATAGAAAGATATATAAATAATTCAAAAAGATAAACATAGGGGTAATTTAGTAGTTATATATCTTGTTACATTAAATATATATATATATATATATATATACACACACACACATACATACACACACATAAACTCTTATCCTTAATGTATAATACAGACGGTATGGTATAGAGAGTAGAATAGAATAATGGGTGGTAGTTTTTGCCTCTCAAATAAATGATATATTACTATAAGCGACATTGTGTAAATATGCCTCCCACAAACATTGTTTATTTGTATTCAACGTGATTTTTAAAATATGTTAAATCAACTTGGATTGATTGGATAACTTGGGTCGATTGGATTTCATTATTCAAATTTTATTTGACAATGATTCAATTTATATCAATGGGATCAACCAAAAAATTTTCAATTTTAATCATTAAAAAAATCTTATTTTCATCATATTACACGGCCTGTGATATTAGGTCGGACAACATTGAATTCTATTATAGTATATTTTTTAAGGTTTTTGTGAATATTATTACGATCACCTTACGCCCATAGAACCATGGCTAATTTTTGACACAAGCTATTGGAACGAATATGTTTCGTTTCAGCATGTCACTAAACTATGTTTTCCCAAAAAAATTATGATTAAATGCAGTGGTTATGTTTGTTTCTAAATTAGAACGAGGAGGAAAATATAATGATTTGAATTTTATATATAGTTAATATATAATAATAATTGAATAATGTAATTGTATATATGTTTATAAGTTAATAAAAAACAAATATGATTAAAAAATATATAGAAAAGATATCAATTTGACTGTAAATAATTATAATAATTAAAAAATTATCAATTAGTAATAAAAGAAGAATTTTAATTTAAATTTGAATAAAATATGTATAATAAGATATTAGGTTTGTCAAATTTTTAAAGGGGAATAAATAGTTAAAAAAATGAAAACAAAAACAGCAAGTGCTTTCCATAGAGGTCTGCAGCATGATTTTCCAAAACTGAAGATTCTTTTTTCACATACTCAATCCTTGATACATCAGGGAAGTTCTCCCTGCAGAATTCTAACTCAGCTTCCAAATCCGGCAAATCCTTCTCCCTTTCAGCAAATGAGTTCATTAGCTCTTTCTAATGCCTCCATCTCATACTCCGCTTCCTCCTCCATCATTCGTAAGGGCCTCCGTACGAAGTGCTGCCTTCTCCTCCTTAATCTTGTGATCATGGCCATCGCCTGATTTGCTGCAATGGCGGCAGCATTTCTTTCTTCCTCTAATTCCTTGTATAAAGAATTCAAGACACTTTGATTGTGTTTGACCTGTCTTTTTAGTCGATCAACAGTGTATATTCACCCTCAATATCAGTGACACTGATTGCGTCCAAGGATTCATAGCTTGAATCATTTCGTTTTACTGATCCAGAAAGTGGAAATGCCCTGAACTAGGATCTTTGTCTTTTGTACGTTCATTTTGTTTGTCTAGAGGTCTCGGAATATCTTTCAAAAATAAATGGCCCACATCAGACATAGATACTTGTGCTGGAGCAAGATAACTAGAAATTTCTTCATTCCCAGATTCATAATATTTTTCATGATGTCCGGGACAGGTATCTTTTGGAAATAAGCCACCCACCTCAGACGTAGATACTTGTCCCAGAGCAGGAGAATTACAATCTCCGTCCTACATTCACTGTGTTTGTCGTGAGGTCTCGGATTGATATCTTTAGGAAATAAGCTGCCCACCACAGACGTAGATTCCTGTGACACAGCCTGAGAACTGAAATCTTCATCTTTTCTAAATTCATTCTGTTTTTCATGAGATCTAGGGCTAGTATCTTTCGCAAATAAGCCACCCAGCTCAGCAGTAGACACTTGTGACAGCGCCTGAGAGCTCCAATCTTCGTCCTTCATAGTTTTACTCTGTTTGTCATGAGGGTTGAGACTGGTAACTTTAGGAAGTGAGCCATCCACCTCCGAAGTAGATACATGAGGTGGAGCCAGAGAAGTAGAATCTTCATTTTCTCTAGATTCTTTGTGTTTGTCATGAGGACCAGGACTGGTATCTTTAGGAAATAACACATCTGCCTCAGAAGTATACACCAGTGATGGAACCCGACAACCAGAATCTTCATCTTTTCTAGGTTCAATGGTAAAGGTATCTTTCGGAAATAACCTTCCAACCTCAGAAGTAGATACTTGAGACAGAGCCTGAGAAGTAGAATCTTCATCTCTTCTAGACTCGTTGCTTTTTTCATGAGGTCTGTGGCTGGTATCTTTTGAAAATAAGTTGCCCTCCTCAGAAGTAATTACTTTAGAGAGACTCTCCATATCTTCTGTTTCAGCAGAGTCAGAGACCATAATTGGCTCAACTGCATGCTCAAATGATAGTTCCACATTTTGCGTGGTCTGACTCAATGAATCAGGTGGATTCTTTCTATTTGACTCTGATGAACTATCATCTGAAGAACTTACTGCGGCAGCTTCTGTGTGGATGGCAACAGATGTATTTCCTTTTTCACAGGTTTCTCCATTATTTATTGCTGCAAACACATCTCACGAGTTAGAGCAACCACAGGTACTTGACAGAATGAAGCTATAATCTTGTGAGCTCTTAATCTCATGTGCAGACAGATAATACGTATGCTAGCATAGACATCTAGGGAAAGGAAGATGGACAGAGAGAGAGAGAGATTGGAGGAACAATTACGCTTACACTTCTTTGCACTTGTCACAGTGTTGGATGAAGAGGGAGATGTTTGTAATACAAGAAGCCCAGATGGTGCAGAGAAGGCCGCAGTGTGGGGGAGAGAAAAGCTGCAAGTTTCTGACGACGGGACCAAATATCAAACATCATGTGGCTGCAGAACATCGTCTAATGAAATCGGATCAGTTGCCATAGTAGGACTCTGTTTATGATCAGATTCTGCCCAATTAAGCTCTCTCAGACCATGGTCTGTTGGGGTATTTGATGATGAATAAGTGAGGTTCTTTAGCTCATTTAAATGAAGCAAATCTGGTTGGTTGTTCATTTCAGAACCTTGACGTGCCTGTTTCTCTGAAGCCACATTATTCACCGGTGTTTCTGGCATGTCTCTTCTGCCAAATTCAGCATGAGATTCAAGCTTGGCATAATTATTATCACTACAGAAGGCATTTCCATCATCCTCATCCTCTAGAAGTGGGATCTCTGACTCAGAATCGGATTAAAATTTGAGATTGGTATACCCAACATGAGACAATGTGTCGACAGTGTCTCTCCCATGTGCTCGGAGTTTCATCGGCCCCGTGATATTATCTCTTAGCCTCTTCAAGCTATCTCGACAGCTGAAATGACTGTGCCCAGGCACTCGAGGCAGAGGAGGCTTGAGATTGGCCTTCGGAGCCCCTAAACCAACAGAGTCAACCTCAAACAATATTTCAGCATTAGATTTAACTCACCATATCTTGTTACAGCAGGAACAGGTCCTATGGCCTGAAGAATCAAGTCGTATATGCTCATTCAGCAGCAAAATCTGGAGAAAAGATCGCTCAACATACACCCACAATTTACCAACCAGCACTCTATATGATTCAGAATTGGACTTCTTCTGCATTGCAATTGGCACGAGACACTCTTCGCACAACCCATCAACATCAGCAAGTTTGCCATGGATAGGACCAGACGCTAAAGATGATAACTCTTCTTTATGGTTACTCCATATTAGGCTCCAGCAAAATCCTGGTTTCTTTTTCCCAAAAACATGATCAAGCCTTGAGCATAAAGGGCAAGGTGTTCGTAATCCACAATAGAAAGCAAATTTCGTAAGCAAATACGAAAATAAGGCATTGACAGACAGCAAAAATATTAAGAACCATTCACAGGTAGCAGATGACGAGAGTCAAAAATTCAAGATGTTTCCGATTCCTAGCACATGAACTCTCAGTAGCCATGACAGCAATATAACCACCTGAAATCCCCCAGGCAACAAATTCCTACACGACTTCTCGCACATTAATCAACTCAGAAAGTAATACATATGTCCCGTTGGATGTCAGCTGTCTTCACTCACTCGAACTGTAGAATTAAAAACAGCAAAACCAATAAAAAAACAGCCGCAAAGGAAACAGTTGAAAAACATCACTGAGAAAAGAATCCATATCATGAAATCGTAGGCTAACAATTCAAGAAGCATCCAACCCATTTATTTAAAACAGAGAGAAAAAGACACTCAAGCCCTACGCCACAACCACCACTAGAGACACACTCATTCATACAGCGAAACAAACAAACCAAAGAAAATATTGAATAACCTTAAGTTTCATCACACGCAAAAAAATTGTGATAACTTCCCTTCGATCAACACGAGCAAGGATCGATGGAAAACGCTCATTAAAACGGCCGAATGCACTAAAAAAACAATTCCAAAACTGCAATTAATCAACGCCATTTCATTAACGAAAATGAATGAAAATGAAATTACAATATGGTCCTCGTTGAGGAAAATTGAATGACCGTTGAAACCAACTGAATTTTTAGATTTTCCAAGCTGTCTGGCCTTGGAAGAACAGCAACTCATGCTAATATTTTGATTTTGATTTTTGATTTTATTTTTTAATTATGTTTTTTAGGTAACTTGTGTTCTATGATGCTTGAAGATGTGTTCAAACTTTAAAATGTGTACTTTTGTTTTCTTTGTATTTTAAGAATAAATTAAAATAAGTTAAAATGAGAAAACCAAATTTGACCTTGTTTGGTCATTCTATGTGTGTGTACGTATCACACAGTATATTATTCTCATTATTTTAATTTTCCCTTTCCTTCATGTTTTACATGAATATGTATTGATAAAAATGTTATACTCTCTATGTTTATATTTATTTATTAATTATAAATTATTTTATTTTAAAAATTAAATTAAAAGAAAAAATATTCAAAATATAAAAATAGAGAAATATGACAAATTCAAAATAATTTGAAAAGAGAGAAAATTTGAAAGAAGACACCAATAAAAGTAATAAACCAAACATAGAGAAAGAAAAAATTTTAAAAAAAATTTAAAATGACAAAATTTTATACTGTGCATAAAATATTTCAAAGTAAAGAATGAAAAAAAATTGAAAGAATTCGAAAATGAGAGAAATTTTAGATAAAATGTAAATAAAAGTAATGAGTTAAAGAAAATGAGAAAGAAAAAGGAATAAAAATTTTAAAAAATAAAATAAAGATGTTGTTCACTTTCACGTCGTGCAAAAAAATATTTTTTTTTCCATAACAATCCATGCTAAATATAAGGAATTGCTCTCTGAAGTAGAGTCATTGTACAAAATATAATTATTGTGATATCCTTCATTATTTCTTTTTTTTTTTTTTTCCCTTTAACGTCTTTCCTTTCTTCACTTGATTTTTTATATATTTTATTTTTATCGACCTTTTTTCTTTTCATCTCTCTTTTATACATTTAAAATTTTTCCAGTACATTTATATATTTTTAAATTTGCTATTTTAATATATTATACTTAAAAATATATAATTAATCTTATGCAATGTGATGCTAACATTATTTACGACAATAACCTACTATTTAATCTTACAATCCTTTACTCCTAGTTTAGGCTAACAAATCTATAGAAAGGTCTTTAACTTAACAATAGATTGAAGGGTAATAACAGTTATGATAGTTAAAATATTTTATAAATAATAATCTATCATCGATTATAAAAACACACAAATTACAAATTACAAGATACTTTACTATTCCCTAAAAAGTTTGACTATTTTTGACAAATATTATCACTTTTGTTATATAGTTAATTAATCCTAAATTATCATGGAAATTTAAAAAGCAAACCCATATCATTGACGCCATAGGAACTCCTTTTTTCTCAAAAAGTATAAAGAAAAGGAAATACAAACGGATGAAGTAATGGAATATGAAGAAAGGGCATTTTCAACGGCCCTTCTAGCATGCATCCTCCATTTTTAAAGAGTCCATGCCAGCCAATCAAATAATTAATATGGTTCTAGATTGATTAAATAAGATAATATTCAAAGTAGTTAATGTTGTCATAGCCAGAAAGCAGGAGGGGGCCTGGCTCTGAGTTAGGAGGAAATTCCCCACCTTGCTAGTTCGAGTAAAGGGGAGAGTAGTAGGAGAATGCACATTAAACGAAATGTGGAGAACAAAGGAAGAAATGAAAGTGTGGACTCCTCGACAAGGTGGAACTAAGGATGACCAAACTTCAAAAGGAATTGGTAAAAATGAGAAAGTAAGAAAAACGTACTTGAGCTAATGAACAACAATCCTCGTATCAAAAATCTTAGCAGAATCTATACCAAATAATTTTTAGCAGGATAGCATACTTGAATATAATAGGGTGCCAAATTTAAATAACATTTGACTAAATTTAAGTACCAAGTACTATTACACTAATATTCCAATGGAATCAAGTGCATGGTTTTTCTTACCTCCAACAGAGGTGGTTTTTATTGTAATTTAGCCAATTATTACTTTATTGGACATAATTGTAGTCCATGTGGATAAGAATATTATCCAAATTTAACAATGTCATGAGGAGTTGTTTCAATCAAATATATAAGCAATCCATAATAATTCTATCGTGTCAATCAAATCCAAACATTAGAAGTCAGACGCATTATGATAAAGTGCAAATACGTGTCCAAATATTTTAATAGAATAATATAAATTAGTAAAAGTAGCATTTTTTATGCATCCAATTTCTTTAGATATTATATAATAAGAGTATGTAAATTATGCAACAATAAAGTGTACTAATTTAACAATACAGTATAGATATGTATACGTATCAAAACATAAAAGCAGCATCTACCAAAGCTAAAAAAAAACAACTCGATTTAATATTTTTTGGTTGCTTCATACAAATGTACGTACGTTATGTCCTAAATTAAATTGACAAATTAAGGTAATATTATTATTGACAACATATTACACGAATCACAACTATAATTCGTGTCTAGTTATTATCAACATCCAATGACTTCCCCAAAACTTGTCATCAAAACAAATCAATCCAGTACAAGTGAAATGAACAAAGCTACGCATTTAAGAATATAGTTTGCTACCATGTCTAAGGCTTTTCAATCAATACTAGAAATCGAAAATTTTCATTTTTTGATCCATGGATGATTAATTATGCAAAAATTGACAAATAACTAAATCTTGTCAAACTCCCATACACAATGTTTAACAAATATAAACACAGCCAAGATTAAACGCAATATTATTTTTTCTCATTATATCACAACTAAATTGATAAAAACACTAAAACGATACAATCGCATTTTTCAAATATTTCATGCGGCTATGTTTGGTTGGTGGTTCTATTCAGAAAATAAAAAAGATCATAGATTTTATTTTGTACGAAAATTATATTTATTTGCAAAATTATGAAGAATGAAAATATGATTCTATTTAAATTTTTATATTTATATATAATATAATAATAATGAAATGATACGGTAGTATCGAGATAACCATTAGGTTTATGGTAAGAATATATTAAAATGTGAGTACATGTTCATATATACATATATATATATATATATATATATTAAATTGATTGTTAATAAACGTGACCATGGTTCTATTTATAACATAAGATCAAATGGTGCTGAAATAGGAACTAAAACTATGGAACAAAACTGCATCAGAATCATGAATAGTAGTTCTAATTGCCAAAACATAAAAAGTATGCAATATAATATATAATATACCATATAATATACATAGTATATGTGTATATAATATATATATAATATTAATTTATATTAATACTAAGTATTTAAATGAAAATATCATGTATATTTTTTCTACTCATAGTGTTTGTTAATTAATAATGTAATGTATTTTATAAAACTTGTATAATTTATTCTTTATTTCATGAATTATAAAAAAATCTAAATATAATTTTTTTCATTTTTTGACCTTTTACATTTATTAAAAGTTTTAATGTTCTATCACATTATTTTAACTTTAAATTTTATAAGAATAAATAATTAGATATAATTGCATAAAATTAAATTCGAAACTAGAGCTGCAGAAAGAACTAAATTAGATCCGCTGGCTCCAAGCCAAAATCGGAATCATTAGAGAATTAGAATTGCTCTACAAGATCCAATTCTAGTTCTTTGTTTTTAGAAATCGGAGTTAGACGTTTTCAAATCAAAAATCAATTATTAACAAATATAATGCTTAAAACTTAAATATCTAAAAATATACACAAGAAAATGAATAATTCAACCTTGAATTCATATAAAAATTTTATTAAATAATATATTTAAATTGTATGAATATCCATCAAAATCACCAACCAAACATAGTCACGAAAATTAACATATCACCAGTGTCCAAAATAAATAAGTAAAATTGACTAGCATGAATATTTATATTGATCACATGAAATTCCAATTATACCCTTACATCACGCGAAGTGAAAAGGGAGGGGCAATCTCGGAATTTTACAAATACCGGAGGGCGGAGATCGACTGGGATGACCTAAATACCCTCTCTATTGTCGCCCATTCTACGACATCTCCGATCTCGTCTCTCTCGCCTCTGCCCCTCATAAATTTCTCTCGGTTTCCTTTGCCCTTCCTTTTTACTGGTAATTTCGACTCTCTCTTGCTCTCATGTATTACGAATTATTCCTTACCCGCCAAAAATCAAACTCCGCTCTAGTCCTCTTGTGGGCATGTGCTGATTTGGATGTATTATTGTTGTGTGTTAAACCCTAATTTTGGTTCTTCTTGATTGTTCGGTTTAGCTGTCGTACTCTTTTTTTTTTTAATTGTAATTTATTGTTTTGTTTAATGGTTAAAATTTGGTTTCGATGTGTTCGAGGATTTTTAAAATTTTGAGCGGTTCAGAAAACGGGTCTTTGTCATTGGGATGTGTTTGTTGCTCTCCTCATTTCATTGAACTACTACGTGGTTAATTATTTCTCCTTGTTCTGTTTGATTGTTTTGGATTCGGGTCCTGGGCGAAGCTGCGACTGATTTTGTTTTGCTCTCCGTTTGAATGATGTATAGAACTTTAATCCGACTCCAATTCTTTTGCCCTCTCATTAGGGGATGGTTTCTGTAGGTGTTTGTTGATTTTGCACGATTATTGACTATTTGGCTATGTTGTTGATTGCTATGATACTGATTACCAGCAAATAGGTTGAGACTCGTGTAACAAATGGTGAGTCAGGATCTGAAAATCAGTCCAAAACGAGACGCAGCATTAGTTCAGGACCCCCACTATGGTCTTGGGCAGAGTCATGACACGGTAATTCGGCAAAGTCGGGTCTTGGGAACATTGGAACAAAGCCATGAGCCTGATCTGGACTTAAGGCAAGTGGATGATAATGAGATTGGTTTAGGACAGGGTACTAGTCATGGCTATTTTCTGACTGCTGTGATTGACCGGGAAATGGCACTTTCACATGCTCAAGATGTTGAATATTGCGACGAGTATGATCAAGGCGGTGAGCATGAGAATAAGTACGACATGGTTAACCAGAAATGTTCAGGTGGTGAAAGTGGAGAGGCAAGAATCCATCAAGATGACAGTGGCCCAGATAGCCATGATAGACAGTTGGCTCTTAATTCACAAGGCGATGAATTGGCTTTTGCGGAAAATAATGTTCTGTCTGTTATGGAGAACCGTGATATTGATGAAAACTTGGAGCTTATTGGTACCATCTCTGATTCCCATCTTTCCATTATGCAACCTCAGTTTGTGATCACTTCTCCAATTGTTCAATCTCGGACGGAGGTTCCTGCTCCTATGCAAGAATTAACTGTTGGACAAGAGTTTCCTGATGTGAAGAGTTGCCGTAGGGCATTGAGGGACATGGCAATTGCCATGCATTTTGAGATACAGACGGTCAAGTCTGACAAGACTCGTTTCACTGCCAAATGTGCCAGCGAGGGATGCCCGTGGCGGGTTCATGCAGCTAAGCTTCCAGGTGTTCCTACTTTCACCATTAGGACTATCCATTCAGAGCATAAATGTGGTGGAATAGCTCACCTTGGTCATCAGCAAGCCTCTGTTCAGTGGGTTGCTAGTTCTGTGGAGCAACGCCTCAGGGAAAACCCACATTACAAGCCAAAAGAGATACTGGAGGAGATTCATCGTACTCATGGTATAACTCTGTCATACAAGCAAGCATGGAGAGGGAAGGAGCGATTCATGTCTTCTCTTCGTGGTTCATTTGAAGAGGATTATCGCCTTTTGCCACAATATTGCAACCAAGTCAAGCGGACAAATCCAGGAAGTTTGGCCTCAGTTTGTGTCAATCCTGTGGACAATAGTTTCCAGCGCCTGTTTATTTCATATCAGGCATCGATATTTGGGTTTCTAAATGCTTGCCAACCACTTATTGGACTAGATAGGACTGTCTTGAAAAATAAATACCTTGGGGCACTGCTTTTTGCTACAGGTTTTGATGGAAATGGGGCACTCTTTCCTTTAGCATTTGGCGTTGTTGACGAAGAGAATGATGAAACTTGGATGTGGTTTCTTTCTGAGCTGCATAACCTTCTTGATACCAATACAGAGAACATGCCTCGGCTCACAATCTTGTCAGATAGACGAAAGAGCATCATTGATGCGGTGGAAATGAACTTCCCTACTGCTTTTCACGGGTTGTGCATGCATTATCTCAGTGAGAGCTTCAGGAAGGAGTTCAACAATAGTCTTCCTGTCAACCTTCTCTGGGAAGCTGCAAATGCTCCTACAGTCATGGAGTTTGAAACAAAAGTCCTGGAGATAGAAGAGGTGTCCCAGGATGCGGCCTATTGGGTGCGACGGGTTCCAGCTCGCCTGTGGGCCAATGCGTACTTTGAGGGGACTCGTTTTGGGAATCTGACAGCCAATATTGTCGAGTCACTCAACACTTGGATCCCTGAAGCTTCTGGGCTCCCAATAGTTCAGATGATGGAGTGCATCCGCCGGCAGCTGATGACTTGGTTTAATGAGCGGCGTGAAGCCAGCATGCAGTGGACATCTATATTGGTTCCTTCTGCTGAAAGGCGAGTGTCAGAGGCTCTTGAGAGTGCGCAAACATATCAGGTTCTTCGAGCAAATGAAGCTGAATTCGAGGTCATATCTCATGAAGGAACAAACATTGTGGACATCAGGAACCGGTGTTGCTTATGTCGGGGGTGGCAGCTGTATGGCCTTCCATGTTCTCATGCTGTGGCAGCTCTCCTCTCTTGCAGGCAGAACGTTCATCGCTTCACTGAGAGTTGTTTTACTGTGGCGACTTATCGCAAGGCGTACTCTCAGACAATACATCCCATTCCTGACAGAGCGCTCTGGCTGGAGATGTCTGGAGGGCAGGGAGATGGAGAGTCTACCGAAGACATGGTTGTGAACCCACCAAAGTCACTGAGGCCACCTGGGCAACCAAGGAAAAGACGAACTCAAACTCAAACTGGAGACCGTAGTCAGGCAAAGCGAGTAGTTCATTGTAGCCGCTGTTACCAGACAGGACATTTTAGGACGACTTGTGCCACGCCTATATAGATGTCCAGTCATGATCATAGTCGTTTAATCGTTTCTTTGTTTCCATTTTATTGTCAAATGGATTGGTTTTGCGCCTATACTTACTTCAGTCGGTCTCTTGCTGGGCAATAGTTGTTTGGATCGTAGCTGGTGAAAATTTTTTCTCGAGTGATTTTCGGAGCTGACACAAACTGGCCGGCAACAATTGCAGCCATCCTGCTGACGTAGGTTGGAGAGACACAAGAAAAACTGTACTTCGATTTTTAAAATGATTCTGATGTAAAATTTTTGCTGTAAGTTTGGTCAAGGAGCGGTAACTCACTGCCTCGGACATCATCAAATGTTGTGTGGCGATTCTTAAGCAGGGCAGAATGATGCGGGAAGGCTAAAAGATTATCAGAACCGCAATGTAACATGGTAACCTAACATTCAACGCCACCTGTTAAAAATCATGGGCATGTGTCTGTCCATATAATGCAACAACACAACGTCAGTCGAAATGCTTTCCTACAGTATCAATTAGGGGTGGAATCGAGTCGAGTCGAGCTCGAGTAGATTACTACTCGAGCTCGACTCGAGTCGATTTTTTACAAGCTCGAGCTCGAGCAAAATTGTGCAACTCGAGCTCGAGTTCAAGTTCGAGTTAAATACTAGATTATGTTTGAAAAAAAATTTAAAAAAAAAAAACAATCGAGCTCGAGCTACTCGACGAGCTTTGACCGAGTTGCTCGACCGAGTCGAATCGAGCAACTCGGTTGAGTCACACCCCTAGAATCAATCCTATGCACGCACAGCACATCTCCAGTAGCCACTATTAGTCTCAACTCGGCGCATGGGATGAGGGAGAAGCATAAACTGGACCATGAGATGCACACGGAGTATATAATTTTGTTCCACGTCTTGGACCAAAATAACAAGATACAACCTGCCAATACATCAAGTCAGGTAAGTGTTAAAATGGGATGGGAGATGAACTGAAAATCAATTGTAATATGCTTAAATCCTGCTCTCAAACTTGTCTACATATTAAAAATAGCACTTCAATCTACTAACAATTTCCTAATATGAAATGCAATTAACTCCAATTACCATATGCAAAGCTGCACGCTCCCCTGTATCTCAACTAAACTGTCTTCTATGGAGCAGGTACAGGCAAATTCTCTGCAATGTGATTTCATTCAAGCAATAAATTATCAGTCAGCAGCAACAGTAAAGAAACAAGTCTGACACAGCATTGATCATGCTGACATATTCACCACTAGAACTCCAAATTCATTGATAGCTTTGATGCTTCAAATCTTGAAGGCATCCATATCCATACTCAACAAGACCATCCACAAATTGACATAATCAAGAAATGTTAAATACGCTGCTCCACCTGATCAAGAGCTCTCTTACTGACACATTGTAGCTCAGCCCATTTCTCGTTATTATCCAACCCTATGGGGAGTTCTAGGGTATTTTACACAAGGCACATAAAGCATTGACAACCAGTCGGCATGTGCACAAAAATGACAACCACAAGGACGAAATGAGATGAGTACATAAGATCAACTGAACAGTTAGGTATTAATTAATCTAATGGAATTAACAGAAACACTGCTGATGACACAGGTACTATGTTCAATACGTATCTCTATGCAACTACATTTTCTTATTGTTCAAACTAGTATAACCATCATGCGTGAATTATTTCACAGAAAAGAAATTCTCCTTGAAACAGATCACAACTCAAAAAGTCATTTGACACATTCAGTGGCAAGGCATTTCCCTCTTACATTTTTGTAACGCTATTAGAGTGAGGAACCAACAATTACAGTGTACAGGGATATGTAGACATGCAAAACTAGAAGTCACCATCTCCAGGAAGTCAATCCATACAATGTGAATCAACCAAAATAGACTTAAAAGTGGCACCCTGCTTCTCAATTCAGCCGCCAGCCTTGAAATCTGCAATGAGAAATATGGTGCAAGCTTTTCGACCTGAATGTGTATTAGTTTGATCTGGCTCTGCATCCAAAAATGTGTTTGTGGATATTCGGGAGGCAGCCAGGGCAGGTGGAGTCTAAAGCTTTGGCTCTTCCTTTGCAGAAACCATTTTGTAAATCAAAATCAATACAATTACTTTTTATCCAAATAAAATTGTTTGAATCCAAAAACAACAATAAACTGGAGCCCGCCCAAAATCATAACTGAAGATACTCAATAAGTTCTCCAGGAAAAATGTGCAGAAAGATTAAAACTACCCTCTGGAGACAGACAAAAACTATTCATAGTAGTTTCACAGTCCACAAAAACTCATAAATTGAGGTGATTCAATTCGTGCCAGAAAAGTCTTCTTCTCAATACATCAACCATCCTTAGCTATTCGTGCCTATTTACAGCCATGTAATATTATTTTCAGGAAATGAAAATCAGTAAAGCATAGAAGAAAGCTTCAGAAACGACACAAATAGGAATTGCGGTGTTACATCTTTAAGCATGTAGTCCCACAGTTACAATCTCCGTGTGTAGGCTGCTGCATCTAATTATTGGCTTCTCATCAGGCAAAGCCCCTTCAAAGTCGCGTAATTTTATATATATTCATTAAGCTAACAAAAGGCCAAAGAAAGTATGCAGAACCTGATAGACAGATATCCAGACAATGACTCACTTGCCAGGATTCAAAAATAGGAACACCCCAAGGACTGCCAGTATCCACGTAGTTTGATCGCAACTACTTTGTATTATTTCTTATAAAAACATTGCAACCATCACAAGTACTAAACCAAGGCATCATTTGAGCTGTTTGAATTAATTATCACATATTGTGGAATTTTCTAGTGAACCATATGGGCTCCCGGTAATGTCATCTGAAATTAAAAACAGAAAAATGATGCATCAGGCTAACACAGACCCCTTGCATAAACTGAAACTTTTCAAATTATTATTCTATCGAAAGAATGAAGACAAGTTGCTGCCAACAGAATCAACATTGCTTTTAACAAAATGTCCAGATAATAAGGGGGAAAAGCAATAGAGGAAACAGAACCCTCTGTGTAAGACAAACCAGAAATGAAGAAATATGCATAAAGATAGAATAAAGAAAAAAGGCATATTCAAACGTATTGTGGCATTTACATATGTTTGAACCTCAGATGCTTTTGCAGTACACCGGAAGGCAATTCAGAATAGGAACTGATGCAAAAAAACTGCAAGAGTTGTAACATGGCCATACTAAGTCCTGTGAGGATCAAGTTGCATAATACAATTGAAGATTCTACAACAGGCACAGAAGACGCAGCATAAAAGAAAGTTCAAATATTTTGAATGAACGAAGGTGGTAACCTCCAACTAAGATTAAAAAGCCTGCAATGACTGCCAAAAGTAATGGTATGTCAAGAGGGAAAGGAACTCTCAAGTTTAAGGCCATCAGCTCCGCGTGAGCTTTGTCACATATATCCAGCTGTGATCATTATACTGGTATTCGACAAACCACATTTAAATTAATGATCAAAAGTCGTAATAATCTCTGTCTTCCTCTTCATGAGGATGGTGAATGAGATATAATTAACACCCTTGACGGGCCATGACTCAATAATTCATCACTCATAGAGATTCCAACACAAGCAGAAATATCAATCTTAGTCCCGTTGGTTTCCCATGCATTAACAACAAGAATCAATACCTCTGTGTTCAACAGGCATCAAACTATAATGGTGCAAAAAATGATGTAGAAAGAAAGGCAAAGTGCATGCATAATATTCAGTGTCATATCTTCAAAACTGCCTAACCATGCGGCTGTAAATTATATATCTAGTGCACTAAATATTTGCCTTAAATATTATCAAGCAAACCCCAAACTTTCGAACACCATACAAAATAATAGAACGTGCAACACCTCATGATCAATTCACACTGCCGTTTGCAGCCGCTGTACAGCTACTTATTAGCGAGCTACAGCTACTAGAGTTGAAACTCACGGAGTAAATTTCTTTCATACTTGCGCAGAAAGACAGACCTACCAGTTTCAAATGTCAATTTTAAAATGGATGCCTTTACCTCAAATAGAATAACAGGACCCCATAAAGCATTTCAATGGCCGTGGTTATTGAGCTATTGATGAAATGCATCTGAACAAATGGAGTGCAGCAATCCCTAAAGACCAAATATAAGTAAAACGTGAAATTACCAGGAAAAGGATAAAACACAATAGCGAATTAGAAACGATTCCATATCATTACTCTTCAGGCGGAGAAGTAACCAAAACCATTGAAGGAAGGGAACATAAGATATTTACAGTACTATCCCTATAAACAAGCTACGTTTCCCCCACTACCCTTTCATTTATTTCTTTCCCTTCTTCGCGGCAGCCTTCTTCGCCGGAGATTTGATGGTCTTCGGTTTCAGGCTCTTAGACGGAGCCTTCTTCACTGGTGTCGCCTTCTTAGCCGCCGGAGCCTTCTTGGTGAGAGCCGTTGCAGCCGTCTTCCCTCTAGGAGTTGACTTCGTTGACGTCTTCGCCACCTTACTGGGAGGTTTCTTATCAGTCTTCGGCTTCTCCGCGGCCTTCCTCTTTGGTGCGGCCCTCGCCTTAGCAGGAGCAGCCGCCTTTGGCTTAGCAGCTGGCTTAGTTTTTGCAGCAGTTATCACCTTTGATTTCACGGGGGGCGATTTTGCCTTCGGCTTGGCTTTGGAAACAGTTGCCTTCTTGACCTTGGTAACGGCGGCTTTGGGCTTTGGCTTCACGGAAACAGCCGGTTTCTTCTTCGATGGAAGAGAAGCAGTGGCAGGCTTGGACGAACGAGCCGATGGCAACTTGTAAGAGCTTTTGACTTTGACAAGCTTGTCACTAGACACGAGCTTCTTCAATTGAACGAGCAGAAGCTTCCTGAAATTTGGAGGAAGATTCTTCTGCTTATCTTCAATGAACTTCGTAATCGCGTATTGACTCGATCCCGTCCGGTCCTTCAGAGTAAGGATTGCGTCTTGAATCATCTGCATGCAAACAGAAATTCAGATCCCATATAATAACAATCAAAACACACATAAAACAATCGATGACGAAATATTCAATACCTCAAAGTACGGTGGGTGAGTGGGTGGGTTACGCTTTCTCGGAGCAGGGACTTTTTTCGCCTTGGCCTCTTTCGGAGCGGCAGCTTTCTTAGTTTTGGCTGATTTCTCCGGAGGCTTCTCATCTAAGTCTGCCACCTTGGTGGCGGGTGGCTCAGCCTGGGGCTCGGTCGGCAGAATTGGTTCTTCGGCGGTTGCCATGAAGAATTCGCTACGAAAATTAGGGATAGGGTTGGGTATCGCGGAATTGAGGAAATTACGCTGCACTGAAGAAACCGATCGAATCTAATTGCAATCTGTTGGTGCGAATAACGGAGGAAAATGGACGGATTTAAATAGTGAGCCTTCGGGAGCTCATACCTGAAGGTGGAAGCTGATTGGTGGAGAGTGGGTGCACACGGATCGCAATCGTTGGACAAATTTTGAATTCTGACCGTGCGATGGATTTTGATCTACGGTTATGTGCCTTTGGTGAATACGACATGGATTGGGACGCACAGGGTTGACTGATTTGGGCAATAGGTGTGTTTTTGTGCTTGATTCATCTGGGAATAACTTGAGCTACATTAAACGGATTGTTGTGAAATAAATGTCACTTTGTAGGGAATTTCATAAGGTTTTTGAAGAATATTTGTTTGAATGGATATGACTAACTATTGGGGAGATATTGAGTTTTATAGATGAAGTGGTCGATATATAAGTTCTCATGGAACGTGTCCGAGTTTTAGACCATTGCGTGAAAATGCTCGAACTGTAATGCTAATTTTAACATTGAACGTGATACTCGATTAAAAGGGGATTCTATAAAATGCAAGATCAGGGAAATTGGCCAAGAATTTACTATAAAAATATAAATTTGAAATGAATTGAAGATGAACATGTTTAGAATATAAGAATAGTAGTGGTCACATGTGAAACAAGTTATTCCATAAATTAGATTCTTATCAAATTTTTCTATTTTTTACTTCTTGTTTAATCAACAATAAGTAACACAAAGTCGTTGCCTTCTTGTATATATATTGGTTTCTATTTTTTTTCATGTATCTATTTTAATTGTGTGACATGTTTATATAAATTGAAATCGAATTGATTGATGTAAACATACGTTTTTAAGTTTCTCGTCATCCAAACAAACATGACAACTAATTATTCCTTATTATAGATTTTCATTTGTTGTGGTGAACACAACAATATTTATTTCTTTCAATATAGATGATAAATTATATACACAATACAAAATACTAAAAACAATTATGCATTTTTGCCGCAAGCAAACTTGTCAATGTTGTGATCATCTACTAAACTTCACAAATCATGCCTGGACCCTAAAATCATTGGAATTCACTTAAGAACATGTCAATTTAAAGCATCGAATTAATTTATCTTAATACATCTCCTACTAAACGTTATTTTCAATAATACTTCCTCTCCCAAAAATTATAAACATTGGAAAAAAATATTATGTCAAGAACATTCCATCACAAACTACATCCTAATGTACATTAGACAATTTAAGAGCTTGAAATTGTGAGGAGGGAAGAAAAGATTAAGGGATAAGTGATGGATTGTGTGGTTCAAAATTTCCAATCCAACTCACCGTCAAGTTCGAAGATGTCACTAGACAAATGAATAAAAACAATACCATATTAAATTTCATTAAAAATAATAAAAAACATGCTTCGTGTTTTACATTGGATTTAATTTAATAAGTATAATAGGCATAAATTTGGTTGTCTTTAAAATAACAAAAGCTAAAGCATGCCAAGTCCTTTATTCTCACACACCATCCACAAATACTAAAATGCTAAGAGATTTTAACATGTGATGCTACGATGAATTTTGTACATTTTATTGTTGCAATTGTTTGGATAAATTTTCCATATACCTAAATCAATAGTTATCAAATATAATCAAATGAACTGCTCAGTGTATGGATCTCTACCAATCCATCTCATTGCATAAAAATTGATGAATCATGCACATTAATTTTCATTCATTACATGCGGTGACACATTTTTGACTTCACGTCCTTTTTCTTTTCTTTTTTTTTTTTTCTTCTTTTCACAATACATCGTAGACAAACTAAATCTCAAAATATCTTTAAAAACTTCACGCTATTAAATATATCATTTAATAAAATTATAAACCAAAAGCAATTTAATTTTACATTGATTGGTAAAGAATTTGCCAATTTATATACTTGGCTGTAACTTATATCTCATTTTCAACAATCAAACTTTTAGATATGAATTAGTTTGTGACAAAATAGCTTCAGAGTGAATCTTTTTGTGATCAAATTGTGAGCTCTCAAAATAAAATTGTTCAGGGTAAGATCAAGAAATCTAAAACCATACTTTGATTGAGTGTGAAAAAAAAAAAAAAATGCAAACTCCCATTCCATCTATAAAATATAATTCTTTATTAATAACCATTTTTTTATGGTGAAGTGGATTGTAACAACATTATCCTTATTTTTTTATTGGTTGCTAGCATGAAGTGGATCCATGTTCTCGAAGAGTAATTCTTTGAATCATTAGTCTTATCTACGCGTGACTACAAATGATCTCAATTCTTCCTCTGTTGCAAAATTATTGGCTTGATATTGTAAGAAGTTGATGATCTACATATTAATATCTTGAAAACAATACTCTAATCAATTGAATTTTGACTTGAGACCCTACTTTTATAAAAGAATTAGTCAAAGGCCACTATATCTTGAACAAAATAAAGGATTTGTCTAGCACAAATTTTTTAAAGGGTTGATAATTTGATGCAAAAATTATCTAATTGGATGACACTCTAAAGATGAAATGTGGAGACATATAGTTTGGGCAGATTGTAAATTTTTTTATTGTATGCATAAAGCATAATATCACTAACGATATTCATGCTTCAATTCTACAAGTGTACATGATTTGATTTATAAATTAAATTATATCGAAATCAAAATTTTGATTTGATTGGAATATTTAGAAGAGATTTGATATATAATATCAAATTGAAATTATGAACTTCCACACTTTTTGTTTGGGTTAGCAACTTTGCATTTTTATCCAAAAAAAAAGGTGGTGCGTACTAATATAAAAATAAAATTAGACAAAATGAGCGTAACAAAATTGCTATAAAAAATTCCTTAAGTATATATGTGGATATATTGGCTTTGATATTTTTTGGTCCTTCGACGTATAATGCGTTCACTTTTATTTTTAGTTATTTGATCATTAACTATATTGGTTATCTTTATTTTTTCAATAATTTTCTACTGTAACGCTGACACTATATTACATTATTATTAATGGGGTTCCACTTTTGAACGATCAATGGATATATTTTTTTCGTCAATATCAAATGTGGGGCCTCATGCGCATTGAGAAATAAAGGTACAGAAATAATCATAATATCTTCTCTTTTTTGGGGGGGAATATACGACATATAAATTTCCAACATACATTACTAAATATTTATATCATGTGTTATTATTTATTTATTATGTAATATTAAAAAAACATAACTTGAATAAAAAATAAATTAAATATGAATTTGAAATTAAATTGTATTTATAAAAGTACTATCCACCACCACCCTACGGTGTGTTTGAAACTTAATTTTTAAATCAAAATATCATTTCAAATTTTATACTACCAAATATATAATTCAATAAAATATTCATCTAAATTCAAATTCAAATTTTCTTTTTCTTATATAATTAACTAATTAATTATTTTCAATAATTACACTTATTAACAATCAAACCAATACCTATTATATCACATATATATTAACATCTTTTTTTATTTATACCTTAAAAAATATAATCATTATCCTTATATTCTACCATATCATCTAATCATTATTTTATTTATATATATATATATATGTATATATTTAAATAAATTATATTATTTATCTCATTAAAATATTTCTTTTAAATATATTACTCACCTCAATATAACTTCAACCAAACATTATCTTTAATAAAAACCCCTGTCCCCAACATAGCCAAGGGAAATAAGATTCCATGAGTTTTTTGGGCCTTTTGGGCCACAATTTTACCAGATAAGGCTTGCATCTTTGGAGGCCCAGATCAGCTTTGAAGCCCATATGTTACACAATTCTTTCTTATAGCGATTGGACAACACCCAGCAGCACAATACCTAAAGAGGTAAGGGTATGTTCATTCTCGATTTCTTTTTTCTTCTTTCAAAAAAATGTATTACAATTATTATATTTTTATTTTTATTTTTTATTCATTTTCTTACTTTTGCATAAGTAAAAAAATATGCATGCCAAAAAACACGTGTCCAAAAAATAAAACATACATAACCTAAGGACTTTTTCCCATTTAAATATTAGACTTGATAAATTTATTAATTTGGATTAATTAAATATTCACTTTAAATAATAAATACAGATAATAAATCTTAGGCCTGGTATTAATTTGTCAAAATATTAGATAAATTATTTAATCCAACAAGTATGACGAAATAATTCAATTATATTGATCCATTTAAAATGTTCATTATTAATTTATCATATATTTAAATTTATATTAATAAATATAAAATTAAATTATTTTAAAATTGACCCACCTTTTAAAATAATTTTTAAGATTTTAATCCTATCAAGCCTAAGAGTTTTGCAGGCTGTGCTTGGCCAGCAGTTGTTGACACTGACTTGCCACTTGTCATGCTGAGTTGGGTCATGCCTTCAAAATCAGCAATCCATTTGTTGTCTATTCTATTCTCTTGATTATATGTTACTAGTCCAATAAATGGATTATAAGTCACATTCATCTCTATCTAAATTTGCTTAAATCTTTCTTCATTAACTGTGTTGAAAACTATTGAAGGAATTTCTTAACCTAGAGGGAGAGATTAATGGTTTAAATTCAATAGTTGGAGGTTCAGTTAATCATCTTTATATGTCAATCGTATGTTACTAAGTTAAAGAAGGATTTATTTTTTTTTTTATCACATAATGTCAAATTACACATGAATTCTTATTTTATTTATTTATTTTATGTTTCTTTTGTTGCTTTTCTTTTAATTCATTGTTTTATTTATATTTTTATTCAAAATATAAAAAGTTTATAATTATAAATAAATTTACATACACAAAAAGTGCACAGACTTTTACTGGTTTGAATAAAAAAAAGGAAAATTTTTGAAAGCAAAATATAAAAGCACATCTCTTTGTGCCCTCAAAACTGAATACATAATTCAAGGCCTTTGATATAAAAATTATCATTGGTTAACATATTTTAAAAAAAATCAATTATTAAAAGAATAATGATAATCCATTATATAAACTTACCAAACAAATTTTCAATTATTATATGAAAGTTACACTTGACCGTATTTATTTTCAAATTTTGATATATATTTTTAGACGTATTCTTTAAAAGAAAGAGTAAAAGTAATAAAAATATGAAAAATGAAAAACACAAGAATTAAAGTGTTTTTTTTTTATTTCAAAAATAATCAAAACAAATATAGTCATTATATAAGACAGCTATCCCAAGCATTTTTCACATAAAAAATAACCCAATACGTGGCATACTTCTTATCTTTTTAATTATTACTTACTATTCTTGTATAGTCGCTACTACTGTTATTATTATATTACATGATATTACGAGTATAGGTGGATTACTGGATGAGAAAATTATTTTTTATATATTATATATATATAATAATAATTAAATAATATAATAATATATAAATTTATATAGCATTAAAAAATGAATATAACTAAAAAAATTATAAAGATAAATTTTAATTTAATTGTTAATAGATATAAAATTAAAAAATTATTAATTAATTATAACAAAATTAAATAAAATTTATGTACGAAAATGTTTGATTTATAATATTTTTAATTGATAATAAATAGTAAATAATAAGAAAGAAACGTAGCCAATATCTCCGAAGCTGGTTAATTCTTTCAAGCCGCCCTTGCGTTTTAAATAATAAAACAAGAGAGTGTTTAAATATTTAACTCTTAATTAATTTATTAGTTATGTTATTCCTAAGCCAATTTACCTTAAATCGTATTGGGTGTGACAACTTAATATAATATACCATAGAACGTCCCATTTCATTTTTCATAAAAAAATATATATTTGCTTATTTGATTTTAAACTTTTTTTTATTCTCTCTTTTACATAATTACCAACAAAATCCATTTTAAAAACATGCACCTAAATTTGTAAACAAATATAGTCACAATACATGTCGCATTACATCGATGCACCCTTTGGCATACAGCACATTTGCGATGTGAAAATAATCTTTCTACAAATTTACACCCCCTATCTACATACAATTATGGATACATTATGAAAGTAACCATTTTGTGCCATTTAGTGAATTTTTTTTAAATATTGCACATAATAAGTTCAACAACAACTGCGTCTTTTGCCATCAATAATATTAATATATATATATATATATATATATATAACGTATCATCTCATTTATTATAAAAATTGATTATTTTGAAGTCAAAATCAAATAACTTGAGATACCCAAACCTACATTTGATAGTTCAACGTGTTTTTTATTTTTAAAAAATTTGTCAAAAAAAATATTTCTACAATATATATTTATTTTTCACGCGATGAATGTGTCAAGACATTATTTTATATAACTATAATGAATAGTGTGACTTTATCCCGTCAATGAAGGGGGTATATATATTTGGGTTGTCTGTTCGATAAATTGAACTGTAAATTTATATGGAAATTTTAATATGCTAAATTTGT
The DNA here is from genome assembly GCA_019155195.1 of Avicennia marina. Classification (NCBI taxonomy): domain Eukaryota; kingdom Viridiplantae; phylum Streptophyta; class Magnoliopsida; order Lamiales; family Acanthaceae; genus Avicennia; species Avicennia marina. The sequence goes on along the minus strand of CM032783.1, from coordinate 824,494 downwards.
GTATTTAATATTCAATCAAAATTTTTAATTTGGGTTGGTAATTTAGAAATTTTTTTTGATTATTTCAATTTGATATTTATGGTAAATTGGATTTTATTTTTTTTAAATATATATAATTAAAATTTTCATGTTTAAAAATTTTTAATAACTTATTGTACGACTTATAAATAAATATTAAAAATTTTAGTTTAATTTTTTATTTCTTTAATTTAATTTTTAAAAATCTTACTATTATAATAGAATATATTTATTTAGTGAATATGAAATAATTACATAAAATTATAAAAATATAAATTTAGAAATTACAAAAATTCTTAAATATAGATAATTTTATATTAAAATTTAATAGGAAAGAGTACATAGAAATATGATCAATATTTAAAAATTAAAATAAATTTTGAAATTCAATTTAGTAAACCCAAGCATAAAAATTAAAATCAAACTAAATATCTAATTTTCAAAATAATACATGTGTATATATTTATATATGTACATACCAAATATCAAATCATAATTTTAATTCCATGCAGGTAACGTATCACATTTTTGTTTTTGATACGATTTAACAGATATTCAAAACTATGGACCTTGTTGACATAGCAAGTTGTGTATATAACAAAGTCCAAAGGAGCGTCACTTGCCATTGTTATTAATTGGGAGAAAGGTTTTTGTTTTGGTCGAACTTGAAATAAGTAATATATTTGATAATATAATTTTAATGTGATTGTAAATTTGATTTATTTAAATATATGTATAAAATATATAATAATGATTGGATGATGTGATAATATATAAGAATAATGATTAATTTTTAAAGTATAAATAAATATAAATGTGAATATATGTGTGATATTTATATGAATATTGATTTAATTATGAATATGTATAATAATTAAAGAATAATTAGGTAGTTATATATGTAAAAAAAAAATTAAATTTAAATTTTAATAAATATTTTATTATAGTATATTTGATAATGTGAATATTGACTAGAGATGTAGAAATGAGAAGTTGGGTTCCAAACATAAATTATGTTTCTTCGTTTTTACTGGATAAGTACATAGCAGTTTCTTATATTCTATATTTGTTTTTATGTTTTGGTATATATTTTTAAATATTTTTATTTTAAAAATAATATTAAAAAATAAAAAAATATAATAATTAAATATGTATTTTAAATTTCCTATTGCATTGTCAGTTAACGTGATCTGTACATACACATGGATTACGTTCTTGATGTGCCACGAATCCGTACGGACTAGATAAATCTTTGCCTCAGTTTTGTAAGAAACTTTTTTGTCAGAAAAAATGATTTTAATATTGAGATATAGGATAAGAATTTAGGATAGAGAAAATAAAAAATAAAATTTATACTGACAACGAAATCCCAACTGGGCAGTTCCAATCAAGGATTTTTGGCCTATGTGCGAAATTGTGGATCCCACATGAGGAAAAATTTCTGAATAAGTTATAAATCGAACAATTGTGATACTAAAATCAGTTTCACATATCGATGGTTAGTGTGATGACTCACGTGTGAACTTCAAAGATAAATCCACGAGTATGTTTGGTGTTTTATTAAGGTGGATTTGAGAATTTTGATGATTTGAGTGAGAGAAAAATTTATATTTAGTACGTAAATTTTTAATAGGTAGAAAAATTATATATATATATATGTAATAATGATCTGATAATGTAATAATATATAGATTTATGAGTAATAAAAAATAAATGTGTAGACACATAAAATAAATAAATGGATAAATAAATAATATCACATAAAATTGAATAAAGAAATTAAAATACGAATTAAATAAATTTTATTTCAAAATTTTAAAATAAATACACTTTTCTTAATAAATAATTAATCAATCAAAATTGTCCAAATCAAATGGCGACAAATGGCACAATCCGGTAAGAAAGCAATAAATAATGAGGAGGGCCAATCAGAAGACGACAAGTGGCGCGATCCAGTGAGGGGTCAACAACCCCCGCCAATGAGAGCACTCCACGTCAGCAGGTTAGGTGGCTGCGTTATCTATAAATAAGGGTCAAAACCCCACAACAAAAAGGACAACAACAAGCCAAGGAGAAGAAGAGAAGACACAAAATCCTCTCAAGGCGTTCTTCATCAAGTTTAAAGGGTTCATCTCCAAATTCAAGGCGTTCTTCGTCAACGATCTTCAAATTCAACGTTCGATCCGACATCAGGGCGCCAAGTTCGAAGATCAGCGTTAATTGGAGAAATCAACAAATTCCAAGGAAGATCAAGCACAAGCCCTTCTCTTGAAGATACTCCAAATTAAAGCCACGGCTTCGATCCTAAACCCAAATTCAAGGCATTCTTCGTCAACAAATTCAACGTTCGATCCGACATCAGGGCGCCAAGCTCGAAGATCAGCGTTAATTGAAGAAATTTACGAGTTTCAAGGAAGATCAAGCATAAGCCATTTCCTTGAAGACACGTCAAGTTGAAGTCACATCTTTGGAGGAAGAATCAGAGGACTAAATTAGAGAACAGAGCCCGCATCAAATTCATTTGATTCAAGTTGTAATCGATTTGTACGAATTTCTTGTTAGTGGAATCCGAGAGCAAGATTTTGTCCTACAAAGTTTTGGCACGCCCAGTGGGACCTCTCTACCTCTCATCTCTTCCTTCCTCAAAGTTTCAAGTGGACTACAAGTTTCGAACAAATCATCATGGCTAGCAACAAGGGAAAAGCTGTCAAAGCCGCTACCTCAGCCGCCAGTGAAACCGCCACAAAGAACGTCGGGGTCATCACTAGGAGTTTGGCAAGGAAAGCAACACGCTCAGAACCGGCCCCCCTCCATGAAGATGTCAACAACCCACTCCTCACAAACAAAAGTAATGAGGACGACTCAGCACCTTCGAGCCCTCGCTCTGACGCTTCATCTGCCTCCAATGACGCCCCAGTCATGACGACTAATGCCTCGAGCTTGGAGGACCAAATCGCCGCACTGACTAAAGTCATTGAAGGGCTAGCCAAACATGTCCAAGAGCAAGATGCTCGGATCTCAAGGGTGATGGACAAAGTGGACAAAGCTGAAACCAGTCAAATGGCAGAAAAGGCGTTCGAAGTTCCTGATGGCGCTGAAGTATCTACCAAGCAACCAGCTAATGACCATCAGGAGTCTGTAGCCAAAGAGCTTCAACTATCCTCGGACGGCTCGATTCCGATTGATCAACTTAAAGACTTCATCGAAGGTACCATCAAGAACAAGCTAGAAGGAGGCACTAAGTCAACTCTGGTATATGCCAAGCCCTACTCGACAAGGATTGACGGCCTGAAAATGCCAACCGGCTATCAGCCTCCTAAATTCCAGCAATTCGACGGCAAAGGAAACCCGAAACAGCATGTGGCACACTTCATAGAAACATGCAATGACGCTGGAACATATGGAGATCTTCTGGTCAAACAGTTCGTCCGCTCGTTAAAGGGAAATGCGTTCGACTGGTACACTGACCTCGAATCCAGATCCATCGATAGCTGGGAAGAAATGGAGTATGAGTTCCTCAACCGCTTCTACAGCACAAGGCGAACCGTCAGCATGATTGAGCTTACCAACGCTCGCCAATGGAAAGAGGAGCCGGTCATTGACTACATCAACCGATGGAGGAATCTAAGTTTAAACTGCAAAGATAGACTTTCCGAGGCTTCAGGCATCGAAATGTGCATACAAGGAATGCATTGGGGATTGCGATACATTCTCCAAGGGATTCGGCCTAAAACTTTTGAAGAATTGGCCACACGAGCCCATGATATGGAGCTAAGCATTGCCGCGAGTGGCATTGGCGCGCCACCTATTTCGGAATTCCGCAAGGCGAAGGATAAACAAGAAGCAAGAAGAGGGGGCAAGCCCCTCCCTAAAGCTCCAACAAGAGAATCCATGGCGGTACGCGCCAGGCCCATTCCAGTCAAAGGAAAGGAGAAGGCTGATGAAAAGAAAGAAGCCTCACAAAAACCAAAAAGGCCAACGCTAAAAGAAATGCAGGCCAAATCTTATCCCTTCCTTGATTCGGACGTTCCTGGGATCTTCGACGACTTGCTAAAGGCCAACCTCATTGAGCTCCCCGAGATGAAAAGGCCTGCGGAAGCCGGAAAGACTGACGATCCCAAATACTGCAAATACCACCGCTTGGTTGGGCACCCTATTCATGACTGCTTCATATTTAAAGAGAAAATCATGGAACTTGCCCACCAGGGAAAAATCACATTGGAAGATGATAGTGCGAACGTTAACGCTACCACCTCCAACGACCAAATGAAGGAAGCCCCTGGAAACAACCACTCCCTGGACAAAATCAATGGTCTCCGTGAGAAAAGCCAACCCTCTGAAGGTTGCATGACCGCAATGGTCTTTACTGACGAAGATCTGATATTAGGATCTCAACCCCATAACAGACCCTTGTTCGTAACTGGCTACATCCTTGAGCAAAAAATCAACCGGATGCTAGTTGACGGCGGCTCGGCAGTAAATATCCTACCGCTGCGAACACTAAGAGAATTAGGGATCCCGACAGATGAGCTTTCAAACAGCCACCTGATGATCCAGGGATTCAATCAAGGGGGGCAGAAAGCCTTAGGCACCCTAAGGTTGAACTTGCTCATAGATGACATGGAATCAACCACCTTGTTTCATGTCATTGATGCTAGGACTTCGTACAATTTACTGCTCGGTCGGCCATGGCTCCACGAGAACGGGGTAGTCCCTTCTACCTGGCACCAATGCCTCAAATATTGCCGCAATGGTGTCGTCAAAAGCATCCTGGGTGATTGCAAGCCATTCACCGAAGCTGAATCCCATTTTGCTGATGCAAAATATTACCTGAATAAAACTAAGGCTCCAGAGGTTAGTAGCTCCCAGCAGAATCACAAGACGGGGGGTGTTCCGGCACAGAAAGGCGAAGTCAACGACGTGCGCCCCAAGAACCATCCAAATAAGACGCCAGAAATTCCTGATGCTTTAAAGGGCTTGACACTGCCTATAACTCAAATTGACGGCAGCATACTTGCCCAACCACCTGAAGGGATTATAAAGGAACGTCCTGAGGCTCGAGAATTGAGGACTGCAAAAGGTTTCGGCCCCAAAGCATACAAACTCCTCGTCAAAGCAGGGTACAATCCGCAAGAAGAGTCACCATTGGGAAAGCTCCCGCAAAGGTCCGAGGGTCAAAACCCACGAGCCGGACTCGGATACAAACAGCCACAGGGCCCCGTGCGCATTGCCATAAGAAGAGCCCTTACCAACAACGTAAGGAGAGCTTCCACTAACAACACCACAGTGGAAGACCGCTCCTCAAAATTTGAAAAGAAGCCAGTGCGAGTGTCAGTCTTCAAAAGACTTGGCTCGTCCCAGAAGCAAAAATGCTGGAAAGTAAAGAATAGAGCCGCTGAAGCACCAAAGCACGAGGAAAAGCTCCACAGTCGAATTCCCTCCCGCATGAAAAGAAAGACAGACTTGGTCATATCATGTGACAGGGTCCTCAAAGCTAAATTTCGAACGATCATCTTCACCAAACCCCAAACTGAAGAAGACGGTGACAGGGAAAGTGTAGGCTCATCCAACCATATAACTGTGAATGAAGGAGAACCCATTGAGGAGGACGCCGAAATCGCACCACCTCAGATGGAAGCAGGCACAAAGTCCACGATGGATGAGTTAAGGGAAATAAGTTTGGGAGACGATGACACTCCTCGCCCCATCTACATCAATGCACTGCTAGGAAATGAAGAGGCTTGTGCATACGTAGAATTGCTACGAGAATTCAGGGATGTCTTTGCCTGGTCATATAAGGAAATGCCTGGCTTAGACCCGAAGGTAGCAGTACACCACTTGGCCGTTAAAAAGGTAGCTCGCCCCGTTAAGCAAGCACAGCGCCGTTTTCGACCCGAACTCCTCCCACAAATTGAGGCTGAAGTCAACAAATTGATTGAAGCTGGGTTCATCCGAGAAGTCAAGTACCCCACATGGATCTCTAGCATCGTCCCCGTAAGAAAGAAGAATGGGCAAATCCGAGTCTGCGTCGACTTTAGAGATCTCAATGAAGCATGCCCTAAGGATGACTTCCCTCTGCCCATCACGGAACTCATGATCGATGCCACCACAGGGCATGAGGCGCTGTCTTTCATGGACGGGTCATCCGGGTACAATCAAATACGAATGGCACCCGAAGATGAAGAACTCACGGCTTTTCGCACCCCTAAAGGCATATACTGCTACAAAGTTATGCCATTTGGTCTCAAGAACGCCGGAGCAACATACCAAAGGGCCATGCAGAAAATATTTGACGATATGCTGCATAAGAACGTTGAGTGCTACGTCGACGACCTCGTAGTAAAATCAAAGAGACGAGAAGATCATTTGCACGACCTGAGAAAAGTCTTCGAACGCTTGAGAAAGTACCAACTGAGGATGAACCCCTTGAAATGTGCATTCGGGGTCACCTCTGGTAAATTCCTAGGCTTTGTTGTTCGTCATCGTGGCATCGAAATTGAACAAGCAAAAATCGACGCCATCTTGAAGATGCCAGAGCCTCGAAACATCCACGAGCTCAAAAGCTTACAAGGAAAATTGGCTTATATCCGGAGATTCATCTCTAACTTGGCTGGGCGCTGCCAACCTTTTAGTCGCCTCATGAAGAAAGACATCCCTTTTGAATGGGACGAGTCCTGTAGAAAGGCCCTGCAAAACATCAAGTCCTATCTAACAAGACCTCCAGTGTTGGCAGCCCCGGTGATCGGCTGCCCGTTGATCCTATACATCGCCGCACAGGAATGCTCAGTGGGAGCTCTACTAGCACAAGAGAACAACGAAAAGAAAGAAAACGCTTTGTATTACCTCAGCAAAATGATGACACCAAATGAGCTGAAGTACTCACCAATAGAAAAGATGTGTCTGGCACTCGTCTTTGCCACCCAAAAGTTGAGACACTACTTCCAAGCTCACACAATTCATCTGGTGTCTAAAGCAAATCCATTAAAATATGTTATGTCAAGGCCTGTCCTCTCTGATAGACTCGCAAGGTGGTACCTCCAATTTCAACAATTTGAGATTATCTACATACCACAAAAGGCAGTGAAAGGACAAGCCCTAGCAGACTTCTTGGCAGACCACCCTATCCCAGCTGAGTGGGACCTTTCTGATGACCTACCGGACGAACACGCCCTGCTGGTAGAAGTCACTCCTCCATGGAAGATGTACTTTGATGGAGCTTCCCACAAAGAAGGAGCCGGCGCCGGGGTAGTATTCGTAACATCCGAAGGCGAAATCCTGCCCCATTCATTTACCCTTATGGAAAAATGCTCAAACAACGTGGCTGAATACCAAGCTTTAATCCTCGGACTCGAGATTGCTATGGACATCAAGCAGCTACACCTTGAAGTCTTTGGAGATTCTCGATTAGTGGTCAACCAGCTACTAGGGGAATATGAAGTTAAAAAACCCGAATTGCTTCCATACCACAACTATGCAAGCAAAATCATGAGCTGGCTCGGGGACGTCACAATCAAGCACGTACCAAGGAGTGAAAACAAACAAGCTGACGCACTGGCTAAGCTTGCCTCCACCCTCTCGTTGCCTGACGCAAAATACCAGGTGACTATATGCAAAAAATGGGTGGCGCCGCCAACATTCGAAGATGACGAAGGGGTGGAAAGTTGCCTCGTAGAAGTCTTTGACATAGAAAAGGAAGACTGGCGCCAGCCATTTGTGGATTATCTGAAATACGAAAAATTACCAGATGATCCACGCCAAAAAGTCGACGTCCGACGCCGAGCAGCCCGCTTCATCTACTTTAAGGGTGTCCTATATAGACGCTCGTTTGATGGAGTGTTCCTACGTTGCTTAGGCAACGATGAAATGACTCAAGCCATGGAAGAAGCGCACTCCGGCATATGCGGCGCTCATCAGTCCGGACCAAAACTCCATTTCCGAATCAAGAGAATGGGATACTACTGGCCAACAATGGTGAATGATTGCATGGAGTTCGCTCGCCGATGCCAAGCATGTCAATACCACGCCAACTTCATTCACCAACCACCCGAGCCGCTACACCCGACGGTAGCTTCATGGCCATTCGACGCCTGGGGATTAGATGTCGTAGGACCCATGACAAAATCATCCGCTGGCCATCTCTACATTTTGGCAGCCACTGACTACTTCTCCAAATGGGCGGAGGCGGTTCCCTTAAAGGAAGTAAAAAAGGAGAACGTTGCCAACTTCATCCGCGCTAACATCATTTACAGGTATGGGGTCCCCCGGTATATCATCACCGACAACGGGAAACCATTTGTCAACAGCACCATAGACAAGTTATGCCAAAAGTTTGGCTTCAAGCAAAGAAAATCCTCAATGTACCACGCTCCGGCCAATGGTCTTGCAGAAGCCTTCAATAAGACTCTAGGCAACTTGTTAAAGAAGGTTGTGTCAAAGTCTAAGAAGGATTGGCACGAGAGAATTGGGGAGGCCCTGTGGGCTTACCGGACTACGTTCAGAACACCCACGCAAGCAACCCCTTATGCTTTGGTGTACGGAGTCGAAGCAGTCGTCCCGCTCGAACAACAAATCCCATCGCTACGAGTTGCTATACAGGAGGGACTAACTGAAGAAGAAAACGCCCGCCTGCGTCTTGAAGAATTGGAGGCACTGGACGAAAAGAGGCTTGATGCTCAGCAGAGGCTCGAGTGTTATCAAGCCAGGCTATCCAAGGCTTTCAACAAAAGGGTGCGTATGCGATCCTTCCAAATTGGAGATTTGGTGCTTGCAGTAAGGAGACCTATCATTATCACCCATCGCACTGGAAAAAAGTTTACCCTAAAATGAGATGGGCCGTACGTTGTCCGAGAAGTCTACACAAATGGCGCCTACAAGCTGGTCGATCAGGATGGTGTGACTGTTGGCCCGATCAACGGCAAATTCCTCAAGAAATATTATGCTTAAAGGCAAGGCAAAAAAAAAAAAAAGAGAAAAGCGTTAAAACAAAATACACAAATTGTAAACACTCCTGGCCCGCAAGAGTATAAACTGTGAACGGCATTTACTTCTTGCAAATTTAAGAAGTTCTGAACTACGTTCTGACTTGATCCCATTCTTTTGGGTACGTAGGCAGCTTAGACATTCTCTAAGTTCAGTCTCAAATTTGTAACAAATCATGCTTTGATAGCCACCATCGGAGCACTCGCAGAAAGAAGAAAGAGCAACAAATGAGGAAATAAAGAATGGCATTTTATTGATAAATCCAGTTGTTGGCAAAAGAAATAACATCAGAATCCAAGAAAAGGGAAAATACAATTCTGATTAAAGGCTAAGAAAAAGGGTTCAAGCCCTCTAGCTCGTCTTTGGCCATCACCAACTCTGCCTCAGCAACGCGCAAGGCCTCGACAGCTCTCTCGTCCGAAGGCTCCATAGATCGCAAGGTAACCAGCTCTCCATGAATCTCCCCAACCTCAGCCGCGGCCTCCCGCAAAGACTCTCTTTGCTGCACGAGGGATGAGGAAAGCTCCTGCTTCCGCTTCGTCAATAGCTCAAGTTGCTCCTCCACATTCTTCAGCTCAGCCTCAGAACACTCAACCTCTTTAACTCCCTCAGCTTCCTTGTCTAACGCCTCTCGAAGCCGGTCATCAACGTCCTTCAACTGGCGGGCGAGGGCCTCCTTGGTAAGTGCATCTGATGTAGCAGATCGTGCTTCGTCATACGCCGCGGCCCTGGCAAACAAGCTCTCCAAGAATTCCTCGATGCATGAAATGTTGGCATGTTCAAAACGCTTCATGGACTCAAGGACTAACATGACCTCGTCCTTGAGGGAGGAAACAGCGTCAAGCGAGGTGCCCACTAATCTCTCACGAAGGCCCGTCCATAGCTTACAAAGAAACTCCCTCTCGTGGCTCCGAAGGAATTTTTCTGCCTCGAACACTGAAACTGCTGCAGGAAGAAGGGCGTCCTTCTGCTTCTCTGAGGGGCGAGGTCGGTCCAGCACAACATCACCAGGCACGACAGCAGATGCTGCGCCAGATCTTCCTAAAGACTTGCGACTACCACTGAGATCCCCGCCATCACTCCCAAACACTTGCTTCTCTATCTGAAAATGAGCATATACATAAGCACATTAAAATCAGGCAAGTCAGAAAGAAAAAAGGAAAAGAGATCACCAGTTATAGCTAATCACCTCCTTGGCAAGGACCTCAACTGACTCATGGTGGCTAGAAGCAGCATCTTCTTTCAGACCACAGGGGGCAGGATCCTGTCTAGCCCTCTTCCAATGACGGTCCCCGTTGCTGCTAGCACTGTCATCCAAAACTGGAAGAGCCAGTCGCTTTCTTTCAGGGGCGATCGGGGCAGCATGGTCGTCAGGACGATCAGGGATGTTGGGAGATGGACCTTCTGCTTCAGGCACATCACTTTGAGACGAGCTGGCACACAACTTCGCTGCATGCGTTTCAAGGTAATCCCCATGAACTGCGGTCCACCATTCTTTGTAGCCCTTAGAGTGAAATTTCCTTACAACCGCTGGAATGCGAGGGAAAAATGCCTTAGCCTTCGACCCAGACAGAGTCAGCAATCGCCAGAAGTAAAGATCCTCATCCAAGGAAGTTTCGCGCACATCACGTGTAAGAATCCCAGGAGCCTCCTGATAAAAACCGAACTGACGGCTGAATCGGTGCGGGCTGTAAGGCTCAACAATACACTGAGCGCCCCGCCTCAATGAAAGATAGCCCGAGCGAATCGCAGCAAAATAATCATCCTCATGACGCCTATGGCTACCATCATCAAGATAGAAGATATCCTGTTGTTTAGTAATCATGGCGTCAGTCCAGCTAAAAAGGTCGCCTTTGTGAATTCTCCGGCGCGCCTCCCGTGGGTCATAATACCTCGCTCCGCCTTCACCTGAATAGACAACCATCTTCGGACTATCGATGTCTTTATGGATTAAATAATGAGTCTTGAAGAAGTGTGCAGCCCACGCATAAATATAATGAAGCGGGAACGGGGAGAGTATCCGTGAAGGCCTCCGTGATTGTGCGATCCTTCCCAAACCACGATAGAGGCTCGTAAGGACAGGGATCGCCAGACTCACTGCCCTCCCAGTCGCCATAACACACGCCATCTTAAAAGTGCTAGGACGTACAGAACCAGCACTCTCGGTGGGAAGGACGAAGACGCTGAGCCAGCAAGCTAGAAACGCCGCTAAATAAGTCCCCACTCTCAAATTATCAGGGACACCGAGGCGTACAAAGGGCTCTTCATCTACAACAGACCAGGGCTGATGCACACCGATCTCACCGGATGGGTTGCAAGAAGATTTAGGGCGAGCCGACTTCTTCTCTTTTCGGGCAGGAGGTGCAACATACTTCGCCTTTCTCCTGCACCAGAAGCTAATCCAGTCTTTGATGGAGACCGAGGAAGCCCGAGCATCATTTGAGTTGCTGCGCAAAAACCGGTAAGCATGAAACAGATATTGACAAGACTGGGGAAGATGCCTCTTGCCTTGATCATTGAGACCCACAAGCTCCTTCGCGCTCGGGACCACCTCGTCATAAAACCTCCCATAAATCGGGAGTCCAGCTAAACTTCGTAAGTCATGCAGCGAAATGGACACCTCGCCATAAGAGGTGAAGAGCGTGTTAGTGGATGGACACCACGCCTCATAAATCGCCCGCAGAATGTTAGAGCATCGATCGTAGGTAAACATCGAGGCATACACGGCATCGTAAATTTGGGCTGCCCTTAAGTCACGCTCGCAACGGCTAAGCACATCCTCGGCCCACTCCCAATAGCCTTCGATAAAACGAATCTCCCCAACACATGGAAGAACATCACCCCACTTAGCTTTTCCTTCCACAATCTGGCGCCCTAGAGTCGGAAGAAGGACTGGCCTGACAGCAGCGTGATGATGAGACGACCGCAAGGTATATGCCTTAGAGGTCTTACTAAAAGGCACCTCTCGAGTCCAACTGTCCATCCGATCAGCAACTTCCAGTCGGGGCCAAGGACGATGGAGAAGTGGAGGATAAACATCCAAGATCGTGCTCCTCTCAAGAGGATGGCCTTCTTCATCAAGGATGACCAAATGCTCCACGCCTGAAGGAGAAAAGCTGCCCTTGAAATGCACCATAATGAAAACTGCAAAGGAAACGCAAGAAAAGGTTAGACAGATTCGCAAAAAAAAAAAAAAAAAAAGAGAGAGAGAGAGAGAAAAACAGAGAGAGAGAAAGGAGTTGAAGCCTAGTCAGTACACGTGGGCTAAAATCAAGCTCGGTACTCAAAGGCCCAAATTGAAGCCTAGTCGGTACGCGTTGGCTAAAATCAAGCCTGGTGCTCAAAGGCCCAAATTGAAGCCTAGTCGGTACACGTGGGCTAAAATCAAGCCTGGGAATCAAAGGCCCAAAATTGAAGCAGTCGTGACGCGTGGGCTAAAAGCAAGCCTGGTACTCAAGACGGCCCAAAGTGAAGCATAGTCAGGTTACGCGTGGGTAAAATCAAGGCCTGGTCTCAAAGGCCCAACAACATGAAGCCTAGTCGGACGCGTGGGCTCTAAAATCAAGCCCGGTACTCAAGGCCCAAGAAATTGAAAGCCTAGTCGGTACGCGTGGGCTAAGATCAAGCCTGGTACTCAAAGGCCCAAAGATTGAAGCCTAGTCGGTACGCGTGGGCTAAAATCAAGCCTGGTACTCAAAGGCCCAAAATTCAAGCCTAGCCGGTACACGTGGGCAAAGATCGAGTCTGGTACTCAAAGGTCCAAAGGTTCAAGCCTAGCCGGTACACGTGGGCGAAGATCAAACCTGGTACTCAAAGGCCCAAAATTGAAGCCTAATCGGTACACGTGGGCTAAAATTGAGCCTGGTACTCAAAGGCCCAAAATTGAAGCCTAATCGGTACACGTGGGCTAAAATTAAGCCTGGTACTCAAAGGCCCAAAAGTTCGAGCCTAACCGGTACCCGTGGGCTAAAAATCAAATTTGTCCTTAAAAAAAAAAACAATGTCCGTGCCAAACAGGGCCTTACGCCCCAAAACCAAATTGGCACGCAAACACGGCCTTGTCTCGAACTCTTCTATCAGCATTAAATGCTGCTCGCCTCCCCACGCGTGAGCATCCGCGCCAGACGCCGCTCCCCTCCTCCTCGAAGCGCCACCGCGGCGCCGCCGCGGCATTCTCCCTTTCCAAAGCGCTGCCGCGGCATCCTCTCCTCCAGGCACCCGCACGTCAGCATCTCTTCCACCAAGCATCACCGCATCCACCCGCCACAGCTCCCGCAGCAAGCAGCGCCGCGTCCACCCGCCAGCGGCCCCTGTGCCAAGCGGCGACTCGTCCATTGCACCAGCATTTCCTCCGCCAAGCACCGCTGCGCATGCCCACCAGTGACTTCGTCCGCTGCGCCTGCATCTCCTCCGCTGAGCATCGCTGCGTCCTCCCGTCAGCACCTCTTCTGTCAAGCGCCGCTGCACCTACCCATCAGTCGTCTCCTCCGTCGAGCGACGCCGCGTCCACAGGCCAGCATTTCTTTTACCGAAGCACCCCCGCCACACCTCGCCGAGCCCGCAAACTCTTCCCTCAACACAGCATCGTCGAAACACCCGTCCGTCAACTGCAGCAACCTAGGGCCGCGCTAAGCGCAGCGCGCTCGCACGCCCACGCCACCGCAAGCCGGGCCACGCCTTAGCCGCCAGGCGCTCCGCTACTCGAAAACCGCCCAGCATCACCGCAAACTGGAGGCGCGACATCGTTCTGCACCCAGCAATCTGTGACACCGCGTGACCAAACCGCATGCATACACCTGCAACCCCGGCCGCGCAGCCAAGCACAGAACACGGCGCGCACACACACCCAGCCTCCGTCGCCGCCCGCAGCACTACACGGAACATGGCGCGCACACACCCAGCCTCCGTCACCGCCCGCAGCACCGCGCGGAGCACAGCGCGCACACGCCTGTAAAGCCTGCTGCGCCGCCGCCCAACACGACCTCAGCATCCGCCGCCGCTGTGCCATCTGCCCCGCTGCCTCGCGCCGTCACCTCTGGACTCGCCATCGAAATCACACGACATCCCAGTGGCCGACGTCGCGCGGAGGCGGCGGACGGAATAATCGGCCAACGATTCCAAAAAAAAATAAAATAATAATAATCATAATAAAATAAAAAAATTTAAAACAATAATAATAATAATAAAATGATAAATAAATAAATAAATGATAATAATAATAATAATAATAATAATAATAATAATAATAATAAAGTAAGTAGTAATAATAATAATTAAAAATATATATATATATATACATATAATAAAGATATATATATGTATATGTACGTGTGTGTGTGTGTGTGTATATAGACATAAAAAGGAAGAAGAACAAACAAAAGAGGACAAACTCACTCTTCACTTCGGCAAATGAAAGAAAAGAGAAACAAAAATCTCGACGGACAAAGCTACTTAAAGGAGGATTCGCAGGAGTTGGAAATCGGGCGTGCACGATTTTCATTACAAGACATTAATGAATTTTATTAAATATTTACTGATAAATATATACGTATACATCTGTATACATCAAGAAAAGTAGTCAAAAATGTATAAAAAAATATATATATAAATGAAATAGAATAAATAAAGTAAAACAAAAACAAAAAAAAAAATATATATATATATATAAAAAAAAAAGTATATATGTATATATATATCTACATATATAAATAAAATCGAGACTTATTCATTCAAAATAAATAATAATTTTTATTCATGAACAAGTCTCGAGGGGGCATTTTGTAGACACATAAAATAAATAAATGGATAAATAAATAATATCACATAAAATTGAATAAAGAAATTAAAATACGAATTAAATAAATTTTATTTCAAAATTTTAAAATAAATACACTTTTCTTAATAAATAATTAATCAATCAAAATTGTCCAAATCAAATGGCGACAAATGGCACAATCCGGTAAGAAAGCAATAAATAATGAGGAGGGCCAATCAGAAGACGACAAGTGGCGCGATCCAGTGAGGGGTCAACAACCCCCGCCAATGAGAGCACTCCACGTCAGCAGGTTAGGTGGCTGCGTTATCTATAAATAAGGGTCAAAACCCCACAACAAAAAGACAACAACAAGCCAAGGAGAAGAAGAGAAGACACAAAATCCTCTCAAGGCGTTCAAGAACATTCAAGGCGTTCTTCATCAAGTTTAAAGAGTTCATCTCCAAATTCAAGGCGTTCTTCGTCAACGATCTTCAAATTCAACGTTCGATCCGACATCAGGGCGCCAAGTTCGAAGATCAGCGTTAATTGGAGAAATCAACAAATTCCAAGGAAGATCAAGCACAAGCCCTTCTCTTGAAGATACTCCAAATTAAAGCCACGGCTTCGATCCTAAACCCAAATTCAAGGCATTCTTCGTCAACAAATTCAACGTTCAATCCGACATCAGGGCGCCAAGCTCGAAGATCAGCGTTAATTGAAGAAATTTACGAGTTTCAAGGAAGATCAAGCATAAGCCATTTCCTTGAAGACACGTCAAGTTGAAGTCACATCTTTGGAGGAAGAATCAGAGGACTAAATTAGAGAACAGAGCCCGCATCAAATTCATTTGATTCAAGTTGTAATCGATTTGTACGAATTTCTTGTTAGTGGAATCCGAGAGCAAGATTTTGTCCTACAAAATGTTAATAAAAAAATTATATAAATAAATATTTATTTGATTGTGAATATGTATAATGATTGAAATATTATTAATTAACTTTAAAAGTAAGATAAAAAGAGAAATTTGACTTTAAATTTATAAGATAAGATTTTTGGTTTAGAAAATTTTTAAGTGGCGTTGAATACTTTGTAAAAAGAAACAGGGATAGCCTCCATGCGTATGATCTGTGTGTAAGACTTGAAGGATGAATTTGCAAATACAGGAGAGTTTGTGGTCAGCTCTTGGCCAGGAGATACACTCTGTACACATAAGAATATGAGAGATGGGTAAAAACGTGTGACGACTTAAAATGGATGAATTTGCATATGCGATTTGTCCAAGGGGTGCGGCATGTGCCACAGAAGCGTGCATAGATTTGTGTGAAGCAAATGTGATTGCTGTTATACATCAGTGGAAGAAATTTTTTAAGCCAACTCATAATTTAGACAAAAATTTTTTTAATAACCCAATTTTTCTTAAAAAAAAAATGAATTGGAGCCACGTGTCACAACCTTGTCCCTTAACATATTTTGACGTGTAGCACTTAACTCTTCTACCATTCCAATTGTTAGTTAAGTTAGCATCTCCTTAATTACTTCCTCAAAGTAATTTATGCGAACGTGTGAAAAAGAGTGCAATAACTTAGATAATGAAGAGCAAACAGAGGTCGGCAAAAGAACATTGCTTATATTACTTGAAAACTCAGAGTACAACTTGGAACACCTGAGCTTCATACCCACAAATGAAGTTCCTGCCATTATTTATACTACACTATTTCAACGAACGTTTGAGGATCATTTTGATTTGATGATTAATATTAATTTATTAAAATATTCAACAAATTATTACAACTTTAAAATAATTCAAAACATGTTTCAAAAGATTTTGATGAACACTTCCACAAGTCTAATCCTTTCTAAAAAGTTTTAGATAATTTTACTATATGCAAGAATTGAGTAAGTTGTTATGTGGAAACCTTTAAACTTAATGCAGTAGGAAAAAGTAAACTCATCAGGTACTTGGAGTTGGTGGAATGTGCCTATAGCAAAATTAATAAGGTTAGGTTTGTTTCACACGTTTCAACATCCTGACATTCTATCAAACATCTTATTATTTTTAAATTATTATACATATTTACAACAAATTCAGAATCTATATACTCACCCATTGATATATATATATATATATATATATATTTTAAAACTAATTATTATCTATATATTATCACATAATTTAATTATTTTTATATATTTCATACATATATCTATATAAATCATATTTTATAATTAAAATATTACAATCAAATATATTACTCATTCTAACATAAATTTCACTTAACATTATTTTCTTAGGAAACACTTCTTCCAAACATAGTGTAAGAGGTGACTAGTGGAAAACTATGAAAACTAATCCCGTGACAGGACCGGTTCCATTTCTTAACCCTCGCCACGCATTTACTGCAATTGAATAATTAAGGCTATGTATGGGAAGAGGGGTTTTTGTTGAATATTATGTTTGATAAGAATTGTGTTAAAATAAATAATATGTTAGAAAGAAATATTTTAATGAATAAATTGTATATTTAATTGAATATATAAATAAAATATATAATAATTATTAGATAATGTGATAGTTTATGAGAATAATAATTATGTTATATGATATAAATAAAAATAAGTGCGAATATATATGTAATGTGTATAACATTTTATTTGATTGTAAATAGGTATAATGATTGAAAAATAATTAGTTAATTATATATAAGAGAGAATTTAAATTTGAATTTGAATGAAAATATTGTTGAATGATAATATTGTATAACAAAATTCTTAATAAACAAGAAAACTTGTGTAAGATAGAATAGATTTGTATCAAATTAAATTTATGTGGGTTCTATTCTCTAACTTTACTCATTCGATTATTTTTTCAAGAACGCTTTACTTGACATTTAAATAATATTCAATAAAAGATTTGTATTTGATATTTTTTTGAGAGTTGTTAAACTTTCAATGACGTTGATCTCTGGGCTTATATTACAATTTTGAATCAAACGTTGAATTGGAAGACTTTTGATGAAGAATGTTTTAAATTTAATAAATAATATGATGAATTTCTTGAATTTGATAAAGAGTACTTTGAATGTTTTTGAAAATTTCAAAAAGAATTTGTGGAGAGCTCAACTACTTTAGTCTATGATTTTTCCTTTTTTTTTTCTATTGTCCCATGACATGACTTAATTCTATTATTTATTACAATTTGAACTTTATTTAACAATTTAATAGATATATTTAATTTTATAGAGTACTTATCTTGTCTATTTCTAACAAAATTGTGTCATTTTTCGTTATTTGATAGATTAATTAAAATATTTATTTATTTTAAAAATTATATTTATTAATATTTTAAATAAATAAATAAATTTAATTAATATTTTAATACCGTATTTTTATTATGATATTATTTAATTGAATACTTGAATTTAATAATATAAAGTTTGAAATACATGTTCCAAACATATCCGAAGGATATTAATCACATAAAATAGTTAATATTTTAATGAAGGGAAGAAAAATCACGGCCCTCAATCCCGTCGGCGTTCGCCGAGATAAATACCCAAAACCCTATTCATCTCGAGTTTCAACAAAAGCAGCCTTTCCCGCGCTCAACGGTTGTTGAAAAGGTCTCAATCGGCGCCGTCGTTGGCGGAGCTCGGCCGCCATTATGCGTGAAGAAGGAACCGCAGTTTCGCGGCGTGAGGAAGCGGCCATGGGGGAGGTACGCCGCGGAGATCCTCGGAACGTTCGACACGGCGGAGGCGGCGGTGCTGGCGTACGACGAGGCGGCGAGGAGTCTTCGCGGTGCGAAAGCGAAGACGAACTTCGCTTACGGCGAGTTGCCTGCCATGGCGCCACACCGATGAACGAGAGTGTCGCGTATTGGAAGTCGCCGGAGCTTCCCTGTCCTGTCGGCGAGGCGAAGGCGTCGCGTTCGGAGTACAAGGGGTATAAGATGGAGGAAGTGGGCGCAGTGGTGACGAATGAGAAGGAGAAGCAGATGAGGAGCGGCAAGAAGCCGTTTCAGTTCGACCTGAATCTTCGGGCGCCTCTCGTCTGATCTCCTCCTCACGGCGCGTTCGTCGCCGCCGTGATATTGACTCGGTCTTCCACTTTTGTCCTGTATATTATCGGCTGTGACGTAAATATGATAATTACTAAAATGTAATTTCCGCATTGCTTTCTTAGCTTAATTTCCAAACTTTCTTTTTATATCCAGAAATATAATAACATGTTGTTTTCTTAAATAAGGAAAACATTTGCTAATTTAACGGTAATACAACTAGCAATTTTGTGTAAAAGAAAAAAATTAATTGTTGTCTAAATGTTTGATTCTGAAATAACTCAAGCTGACATCTTTCGATGTATTTACACAACAAATAATGTTGATAGCAGTCCATGTGGCGTGAAATTATTAATAAACCAATTGATAGAGCATCAAATGAAAACGTGAGATCTTTTTATAGAATGTTACGTGATAGGACAGTGATTATCATATTTTTTAATGGGTTAGGATAATGTTTGGTGAAAATTATGTGGTTGACTTCAGATGGTGGAAGAAAAAGGAGATGAAATGTCAATTTGGCAATGCAAGCTACTTTTCAAACCTCCATTTTTACACTCTATTAAAATTTTAAGCTTGTAAATACATCACTTAATAATTTTTTTCCAAGAAAGTATAATTAATTAATTATATTTTAATTATACATTATTTACAATTAAATTAATATATATATATCTTATATACTCATATTTATATTTATTTATATTTTTAAATTAATTATTATTATTATTATGTACTATCATATTATCTACTAATTTTTTCTATATTTTATTTATATATTTAAATAAATTAAAAAATTTTTCCATTAAAATGGTACAACTATCTGATAGGCATGACAAATCAAATTAATTTCTCTCTCTCTCTCTCTCTCTCTCTCTCTCTCTCTCTCTCTCTCTCCATTCTGTAAGATATGAAGTTTAATTTGAGTTCCCCTTAATTAATGGAAACATGACAATATACACATGCAATTATTCCACTCGAGTAGAACTCTTTCAAGACTGACTAAATTAGTAAATAAATTTGAATGAGGAACTCTAATAACTCAAAATTTTGTTGGAAAGCGATGTTTGGTGGCAATTGTTGAATGATTTTTTTAAAATTGTACAAAATTGGATAAGATCTCAAGAGATTAAAAGATAGGAAAATAAAACACAGCCCTAGAAAAATAATGATAGGCTCTATTGGAAGCTTCCAAAGTCAGGTCAATACGTTGACTGGAAAATGGGCATTTGTTCGCGTCTGTGCAAAAATAACCAACAAATGTGAAGAAGGAAAGGGTGAGGATTAAGCATTGACTTGACAAGTAGATGCTAGTAGATTTCTTGGCAGGGCATCGCCTGTGTCACGTGGCCTTCTTCATATTGAATTTCAATTGCTTGGGCCTCTCTCTTTACCCCACTGCACAAGACTAATTGGGAGAAGAAATACAGAGAGTAGAGTCCCTTGAGTCGAAGAGTAGAATTAATTTTAAAAACAAAGAAATAGTTTAACAAGAAATTTTGTAGTAAGTGGGCCTACTTTGTTTGATCTAATCCGACAACATCACATCGTACTTTATACTAATATTTATTACATATGTTCAAATGTGTACGCGTGGGAGGATAGGTCGCTCAAGATTGGGATGTGGTTGGTCCCTATTTTTACCGGAAATATTGATAAGACTCACCATCAATAATATAGTCTAATCAACACAATGAGACCTTGTTCACTTGATAGAATTAAGATTTTAAAATTATTTTAAAAGATAAATTAATCTATAGACAATTGAAGTTGAATCGTTTAGAAAGATTATTTTTATTTTTACAAAATACTCTTATTTTAATTTTTTTAAAAAAAAATTATGTATTTTTTATTTATTACTTTCAACTCTTTATACATATGAATCTCAGAATTTCTATTATACAATTTTATTTGATATTCATTCAACAAAATTAAATTATTATAAGTTATGGTTAATTCTTTTTACACTTATTAATATTTGAAATTATATTTAATTTAAAAGTTATAAAAAAATATTAGTGATAATCATAGTAAAAAATTTCAATACAAAAATTAAAAATTTTCATTAGTTGTAAATAAATAAATTTAAGTAATAATTGACTGAATAGATTTTATTTTGTTTGTCAATTCCCTTCTAGATGCTGAGAGACAAAAGAGGAATGACTGAGACGGAAACCAAACCAGTTGTCGACGACTGCTACAATTTAGTTTGTTTTTATGTCAATTAATACGTGGCATGCTTGCACAAATAATCGCCCCAACAAAATGTCAATTACATTTAAGATAATAAACTATTTCAATTTAACGGGTGGAACCTCGGTTGTTAATAATTTTCACTGCATTTTCGAGCTGTTGAAACAAAAAATAAAAGAAGAAAGTTGAAAAGAAAAAAATTTGTGAAATGCATGCATGGAGTTCACTTTGTGATGGTGTGCTATGGTACGAGATATCAGAAGAATAGTAGCAAATAATTTAATAGCAAAGAGGAGGCAAAATTCATGAAGTCGTTGAAGAAAAAAATGGTTGTGTGTGTGTGTGTAATATCTAGAAGATTTCGAACTTGCTGTTAATGCAACCCATGAATATAAATCTCTTCCAATAATAGCACTGTCAATAAATTTATACACCAAGTGCCAATTGTACTTGTACTTAATCTCAAGAAACGTGTCATGTTTTTTTTTTTAAAATAATTGTTTATATTTTACTATAAATTAGTAACATTACACTGTGTCCGTCATAAAATTAAACACTTAGATCTGCTAAACCTAATTGCACATCACTTGTCAACTGTAAATGCAGCAGCCAATTTAAGAGATGAAGAGAGAAGTGCAAGCTCAAAAAGGAGAAACTTGAAGAACACTTTTCTTACAACTACTAATATCCCCAAATCTTTTTCTAGTCTCTGTCCTACCATTTTGTCTCTAGAAATATAGGACTTCAAAAAAACCAATGATCTGAAACTACAAATCCACCACAGCCCATCTCCTCAGCTTAAACAAGGAAGCTATGTACACAAGGAATTCAACCCAACTCAATATATGTCTAAACCTGGTGCAAGAGCTTGATGTCGATGCGATTTCCACCAAGCTTTCCATAAATATTCATGCTTCAGGTGGATGTGAAGGTAACCTCTGGTGGTTATGCTCGTTTTCATAAGTGACTACGAGCATAGATGGATCTTCTAAGCATCTCTCGACATGCTTCCTTGCAGGACAGCCTTTCATGCTACTACATTTGTAGTATCCCCTGCACAAATGCAGATTAAAGGGTCACAGCCAAGACGTTTGTAGATTGTGAAATTTTGATGTGTGTGTGTAAAAATAAGAGAGAAGGAGAATAAATTTAAAAAGTAAAATAATTAAGCATGTATTTTTAGACTCCAAAATTTGAAAATAAACATAGCAATTCACTCCAGATGACAAAGAAAACATAGCATCCAGAGACTCCTTATCGTAATAGCATGTGCTATTTAAGCAGGATATATGGAGTTTGGTGCGACACTAGAGCAATGCGATCATGAAACAAACAAGAGGATGTCGCGACTTCAAAACAAATAAAACCATTAACTAGTGAATGGAACAAATAACAACTTATCGACAAAATAAATAAGAGACACATGACTTTGAAATGCAACGATCTAGCACACTACAATCAAGGAGTCCGGTAACTAGTAGCGAATGTTTTCAAATTTATTTGATTCTGCAAGTATGCAAGAACAATGAGATGACATCAAAAAGAGTTCCAAAAACAGACAACTAAAGAAGCACTAAATGCCAACAAACGAAGAGGCAAAGAGAAGGACAAAGTAACATTACTTGATCTCAAAAAGCCTTTAAGACTACATCAATAAATCCATTTAATCGAACACTTGGCAGGAATAGTATGAACAATCAGTGAGGGATACATAGAGTAGATATCAAGCCATACCTGGGATGCGGCGAGCCTTTGATTGGTTTCTGACCATATTTCCTCCAGGAGTACTCATCTGGAGGGATATCAGCTAACTTGTCACTTATAGCAGGTACTTTGATAGACTTTTTCAATCTATGCTTCCTGTTTAAAAAGCACAAAACCTAAATAGAAAACAATGCAATTCCAGGTGATTATTGGACATATAAATACAAGTTAAAACAACTACCTCTTCTTAGAACAGTGGCATCTTCCAAAGCCTCCAGAGCACCTTCTCTTGTGATGGTAGGAGCTCTGATCGGCAGACCGAGCTGCGCTAATTAAATGGAAGGCATTTCCATCCAAGTTAGCAACGCTCCCATCTACACTTAGTGAAGAGATAAAGGACCTGGTGGATGACACAGTCGGTGTGCAGGTAGAGCTATCAAAATTCAGGCTAACGCCGCTGTTACTACGGTGTGAAATGAGCTCAGCCGGCCGTTTCAATTGATGTTGCTGAAGCTGAAAGTCGTGCTGATGTTGTTGCTGCAGAAAATTATAGCTTGACAATGGGGTTTGCTGGGCTAGATGGAGGTTTTTTCCATGTGAGCTCAATTCAAAAGAAGGGTTTCCCAACGTGAGAGCACTGTAGACAATGGACCCAATTTCTTGGCGTGGATTGCTCTGCACGGAATGGATTTTAAGGGGCTGAAGGGGGGGTTTAGGCAGCTGATCATCTGTACACAAGATTGGACTTTCCAAGAAGATATTTTGGGGCAAGGGGATTTGAACTTTCCTATCTTTTCTCACTCTAGCATGACCACAACTAGAATCAAGAAGAGAAACAACTTTCTTGAACTGATGCACAGCCTCCCCTGTTTGCTCTACTAATTTATTCCACGGGTTCTGACCTTGTGGTTGTAGTAAGACACTAATCACACCATGGCAGCTTTCAACAGCTGCACTATTTGCCTTCTCAACCTCCATCTTCTCAACCCAGAACAGCAAAGCAAAAATTATGGGAAGGGACACAAACCCAAATTCCAAAAGCCCAAATCAGCATGAGTGGAGAAAAGGGGTAAGACTGATTCAACAAACCTTCAACTATAGACTAGAAACTCCCATTTTTGGCAAAACAAAAATAAGCCTTCTTTACAGCAATCACAAGATACTCAAGCAGAAAAAGATCCATTCTTGGGCATGTGAGAATCAACCAAGAACAGTCAAGACCCAGATATAATCAAATGCCAGCAAAGAGCTTCATCAAACCACACAAGAGAGTAAAGAAAGAAAAAACGAAGCCCTATAGGAGAGTGTAACGTTTGAAACAACGGACCTTTACTTCTACTTTTAGATGTAGATGGTTTCAAACTTTCAAGCCCTATACTCTCTTCATTCTCTTAGAAAAATAAAAGGGATAGAAAGGTGGGAAAGAGAAGACTTCTGCTTCCCTTTGCTTTCTCAGGGAATTGAAACGACCTTCGGGAAAAATTGACAAAAATGCAGACCTTCAATATTATTTCTTCACCCCGACGCTTTTTCTTCTTCGAGTACCAAGATTTGCATCTTTGTCCGTTTGCCTTTGAAGGCGTCTATCATTTTATACGTATGTTTATTTAATTTATTAAAAAATACAGGATATGTTTGGTTGAATATTTTGTTGATGGATGAAAAGGGCGAAATTTTTTTTGGGAATGAAAATAAATTTGATTGTAAAATTTAATGGGAACAATTTTGATTTATTTAAAGTTGTGTGGTTATAAAAATGTATAAAATTTATAATAATAATTGAGTGATATAATAATATATAAATATAATGATTAGTTTTTAACGTGTAAAGGTATATAAAATAAGTATACATGTGTATACATACATAGTGTTTGAGTTTATTATGTATTGATATAATAATTGAATTTTGTATATAAATAAGAGAATGAATGGTTTAAATTTTAATTTAAATAAAATATTTAGTTGAATATATTTTTAATGTAATATTGTATACAAATTGATGGGCAATTCTTGGGCTGTGTTTGGGAGAAGGGTTTTTGATAAAATGTTTAATAGAAATTGTGTTAAGATAATTTGTATTTTAGGAATGAATGTTTTAATAAGGAGAATAGTATAATTTATTTGATTATATACACAAAATATATAATAATAATTAAATAATGTAATAATTTATAAAAATAATGATTATATTATAAGGTATAAATAAAAATAAATGTGAGTATAGATGCAATATATATATATATATATAGATGCAATATATATAGTGATTTAATTATAAATAAATATAATTATTAAAAATTAATTAGTTAATTATATATATATATGAGAGAAAAAAATTTAAATTTAAATTTAAATAAAAATATTATTAAATAATATGTTTAATAATATAAAGTTTTAAACCTTGTTTTGTAATTGAAAGTTAAGTTGCTAACATAACCTTGAGGATTTTAGTTGCCTTGTCATCTTTCCTTTTGACACGCCCGTTATAATAGTTTGTGTTCATTTCATTTTAGCATTCTTCCAATATATTTGCACATTAGCCGTTACATATAAAACCAGTAAAGGTGCGCCACGTGTGAAATACACTGGCTACGCCTAGCGGTGACAGTCGTGATGGGCAAGTTGACTTTACCAAACAGAGGTCACACAGAGAGGCATACCTTCAATCAATCCTCTGTTTGGTCGTAACGGGTAAATAATTTTTGTTTGGGCCCAATTTCTCCCTCCAAGAAGTGCCATTTTTCTTAAATAAATAATAATATGATAATAAATCATTCTAGAATGAAGTTAGTGTGGGACTCGAGGGGTCACAGTCATAGTGGCCAGCTGTCCATTGACAAAGGACAATGTCCACAAGAAAAATGCACACATTAGGAAATAAACTAATGACCTAATCTTATCAATAATAGGGCATAGGAGACTATACTTGTGCACATACATCAGGCACTTAATTTAGGTATATTTTTTGAAATAATTAATTACACTTTGCATGTATAAAAACATGACAAATGTCACGAAATTAAATATTTAATACATTTGTATGAGTTCATAATCTGCTAAACCAAGTAATAGCGTTACTTGTTGCTTTTTCAGAATGCTTCATATGCTGGTTGCGTCATTTCCCAAACCCACATTTAAAAAAAAGGCACAAGAGTGTTGAGTAAAAAAAAAATACTGAGTTGAGAAATCTTGACTTGATCTATGATATCACCAACACCATTGAGTAACATAAAACCAAAGGTTATGTTTGTTTTAATTTTTTAGTACGTGTTTTTAAATGTAACTATATTAAAAATTGTGATAAAAAATTAAAAAATATAATAATTATAATACATATATATTTCAGCGTAAAATTCAAAAACAAACACAGTCTAAATGAGATGAGTTCTACTGACAAAATTTGCACTCTCAACGTATGCATTGCCCACTCTGGCAAGGCCTTTGATTTGGTTTGATTGTTCCCGGCGAGCACTACTCCCACCCGACCGTGGAACAACACGTGTCACCTAACAAATGTCTTTTTTCTTTTTCTATTTATCTTTTCGTTTTTGTTTTTATTCTTTTAATTTTAATTTTTTTATTTTTACTTTTTTTTCCTCTCTTTCAAAGTATATTTTATTTGAGATATAAACAAATTAAATACATCTGATATTTGTCCTTTTTCTATATATGTGCTGTATTATAGTTTCGCATATATTTGATAATTATAAAATTGATATATAAAAAATAATGTAGAACCTAAAAATATTACCTTAAAAAATATCTACAATTTATGCGTATCTACTTTATCATTTTGTAATTTATTCCGATTGCAACAAGGGAACTATTTAATAATATATCAAAATAATTTTGCATATATATATATATATATATTTATTCTTTTATAATTTAATCTATAATAATATTTAGAAAATTAAATTTGAAAATATATATTCTAAATAATAATTACTATATTTATTTAAAAATTATGCAGAAGAAAGTGAAAAATTAAAAATCAAAATTAGAAAGAAAAAAGAACCGAAACGCCATATGATAATAGAGGACATGTGTCCACTTACTGTGCTGTGGGTGCAGTGGTCACACCAGCATCCACCAAGCCTATTTTTCATTTAAAACAACATGCTTTGGAACTTTAATCATTGATATCAGGGAAAGTAAGAATTTGACTAAACTTTTGATTAATGTTTTAAAAATCAGATCGGTCATTAAATCAAGAAATTTACTGGTCACTGCTCTCTGATCGATCATTACATTTAAAAAAATTCGATTATTTTAATTATATAATATTATATATATTACTATAAAAATAATTTACAAAATAAATATAATCTAATATAACAATAAATTATAAAATAAATTTTAAATGTAATATTAAAAATTAAATAATTTAATTAAAATAAAAAATTATTATACAAATTAAAAAATATATTAAATTCAAAATGATTACAAGTATACAATTAAAAAAATAGTTTTGAAAAATAAACAGATTAATTAATATGATCTATTTTAATTTTAAAATACAATAATTCAATTTTTAAAATATTAATTAGAAAAATAAAAAGACTAAAATTACTAAAAACAACAGTTAAAATAAAAATTATATATTTAATTAATATTAAGTAGTTGTAAATGTAAGAAAATTTTGAAGAAAGTCTAAAAATTTATTTTATAATTTTTTCAAAAAAAATTGCTAAAATTTTTTTTTCTTTTTTTAATTTTATAGATAAAATCGATTTTTATCCAATTTTGATCGATTTTTGATCGACTTTTATCAATTTTGGATCAGCTCTGTTCATATTTTATTTCTATATCTTAACTGGACTGAAAAACGAACTAATTCTCGACCGACGTAGTACAATTTTAAAAACACTGCTTTTGATGCAGCACTTTAGCTTTTGTAAGCTAATGAAAGGCGAACCTGGGCTTTGGGATCCCATAGAAGAATTGCTTTGCAGATTAGGCCATTATGAGAACTCATGGCGGCATTGCAAGACCAGATCTTCATTGAACTGAATCATAAACTTTTTCACTTTGATTTGACTCTGGTTTAAAAGGTACTAATTTCAAGAATAATGCAATTATGCTCTGTCCTTTTTAATCTCTCTCTCTCTCTCAATCTCCTTTTCACTTTCTTTTTCTTTTGTTTTCTATTTTTTACTTTGATGTTCTCCACTTCTTTGTATTATTTATTTTTCAATTTACCTATTTGTATTTTTGAAATTTTTTTTCTGAATTTTCTTAGAATTGTATTTTAAAATTTTCTACTTTTCTGTAATTTTCTATTTTCTTGTCATTTTTATCTTTTTAACTGTTATTCTTTTTGTGTTTCTAATTTATGTGTTTGTATTTTTTATTTCTGTCTTAATTTTGTCCTCATTTTTCTTTTTCCATGGATTTATTTTACTTGTGTATATATATTTTTAAATGTGTTTTAGTCCTGATTTTTTACAATAATGAATAAAAATAATTTTAATAAGTATATGCAGAAAATAAAACAATAATTTGAAGTAGTGAAGAGTCATGCAGACATGAAAAACAGAAAAATAAAAAGAAAAACCAAAATATAAAATAAAAATAGAAAATATAGAAAATATTAAAATGAAAGAGAGAATACACGTCTCTAGTACTGCAGAAGTACTACTCTTAAAGAGTACGAAGATCAACTAAACCAATTTCAGACAATTTCATGGAGATCAATGCATGTTTCTGCAGGCAAAAGTGAGAAAGCACCAATCTAACCACACTTTGTGAAACTTGATCATTATAAATAACAGGAAAATAAATAACAATGCAGGGAAGGCATTATTAGCAGGCCAAGGCAGAGGCAAATAATTCTTTGGGTTCAGACAGTTGTTCTTGAAAAATGATGGAAGACCTGAAATAGTTGAACAGAACAGGACAAATGGCCACAATTCGAGGAAATCAACAGAGGCAAATTTGAATATATAAATCTTTAGCTCACATTGAAGAATTAAGAAATGCAGCAAAAGAGTCATGGGCCGTCAATAAATGCATAACTGATACAGCCCATGACTTTTTACATCTCAAATTTGATACATTGATGAGAGACAAAAGAATCAGCATGTAAGCATGCAAAATTTATGTCTAATAAAATTGTGACAGGTAGATTTATTTATCTTAAATATCAATTAAATAAATTAAAATTTTAAAAAAATAAAATTTCTACAATTACATTTTAATATAAAATAATTTTGACCAATCAAATCACGTCAAGTATCAAGTCTTGTCGATTTGAAAGTTAAATAAATTTTTTTATCAAAATATGGAAGATAAATATTAGCATTTGAAATCAAATAGTCCAAGTCAAATATTTTTATCCAATAATTGTGTCGTGTCTTTACATGAGTAAGATTGTGTCAATTCTCCCACCACTATAGATAGCAGTGAACACGACCAGTGCAAGAGGCACAACTTGAAGACAAGAAGAAGGTGTTCAAGCAAGGATACTTCAAATTCTTTGCACAAATTTCAAGGAGTTTCATAATGTTTTTTGTGAAATTTAAGGGTTTCATTGCATTTCCAAATTCCACATTTAATTCATATACGCGGTGTCAAACTCCACAAATCGACATTTTTTTGTGGCCAAATCAATTACAAATAAGATTAAGATAGTAGACCTTCTAGAAAATTGTTAAAGCGACCAAAATTTCTAAATTGATAATACATTTTCTTGTTGTTATATAGAAATTCTATTTATACTAAGAGAATTAGTATCTTTGACTTTCTACTAAGGTAAAGCTTTCTTATTTGCAATAAAAGAAGCATATCATGCTAGTAACTTTCTACACTAAGGTAAAGCTTTCACATGGTTCAAGTACCATCAAGTTATTCAACCTAAAAGTATGCTATTCGGTGTATGTGTGTAGAATAATAGTTGAACCACAACCTCTCATTTGAAAGGTCAAGGGTTTAAATCCATTGCTCCATTGGGTAGGTATGTGCATATGCTATCGAGTGTATGTGTGGAGTAATGGTTGAAATCCCAACCTCTCGTTTGAGAAGTCAAGAGTGAGTGTGTGCGTATGCTATCATAGATGTGCGTAGGAAGCAATGATCGGAACCCCAACTTGCAATAGTTGAAACTCTAACATCTCATTTGAGAAATCAAGGGTGGGTGCATGCGTATACTATCCGGTGTGTGTGGTAACAATGGTTGAAAGCCCAACCTCTCATTTGAAAAGTTAAAAGAGTTCAAAACCTCCACTGGGTGAATGTATCTGAGGAAGTGTGTTTGGGCTTAGAAAGAAAGTACGCAATCTGTGGTAAAATGTAAATAGGCTAATCCAACTGCTAAGACAATGGTGCAGAGTGCATGGGAGGAAATTTCACCTGGCAAGACGTTCTTGTGTAACAAATGAAGAGCGGAAAATTCGATCTCACGAAGACGGAACTCAGGTTTCTGTTGATCAATGATGAATCACTTTTGTTAACGATAATTCGTTCACTTTTCTTGTTTCTCACAATATCGTAAAATAAATTTCAACAAATATTAGTTCATACTTCTTTGATTTAAAAATATTTGCCTACGGTCGAAGCTCGAAAAGCCAATGACGCAGCGGAGGCGAAGCAGTTCCAGATCGCCCGGTGCCGATACGGCGCATGCTCGAAGTCCCCGGAACGGCGACCGCATAAAACTGTCGACACCTCTCTTCTTCAACTTATTGTTAGCGGTGTCTCATTTGTTTCTTCCGCGCCGAGCCTAGAGTATCCGATTGCACGGAGCTGATTGGGCTCGAATTGTTGAATATTTAGGTGTCGCTTTTGATCGGTGCCACTGAGGATTTGATTTTGTGGTGACGACGGAGTTGTTGCTGGCGGATGATCTCAATTTTTGAGAAAAAATTCAGAAACAGGGATTCGAAGGCTATGGCGAGATAGAGGAGAATGAAAGAACTGCATCTGAAATTCTTACTGAAAACAGCTGGATCATGCAATCTGGAAGGCTTACGCGGTTCGTTCAAGGCATTGCTGCCCATTTGCGCTACTGTAGCAAGCAAAGAGCAACATGTAATTAAGCTTATGGGGGGTGCGATAAAGCTATAAGGATTCATCCTGTGAGCAAACAAGATTACTTATTGTTGGATTGCAATCGCTATTTTGAGGACAGGCAACCAAATTTCAACATCAGTACTCCAGCCATGAGTAATCAAAACAACCATGAAAACAACCCTCCTGCTGTGCTGATACCATACTTCACAACAATCAGACAATTGAACAGACGCTGGAAGCAAGCCAGATTTCGAGCATGCACTGGAAACTCGTCTGAGAAAGCCATTATCAGCAACCAGGGAACTCTTAAGGAATAAGCCTGCAAGCACCTGCGTGTGAGTTGCAAAAGTTGTAAAGATGCTCACGGATGGCATGGCAATACAGCGCCTGGTATGTGCATAAGCAACTATTACTGAAATTTGATGTTGTTGGAGACAAAATAAGATGTGGAGCAAGCTTTCAAGAATCAGGAACTCTCTGAGCATATCCCAACACCATCACGAAATCCTTCGCTGATGAGCCAATGGGAACTGATACTCTCTCCATGCTGGTTGTTTGAAGCCACAGATCAACTAGATTGTCCAGTGACAATGTGGGGATGACTGTCTGTCCCATGCACTTGATGTCTACCTGTAAATGCTATGTAACATAAGCTCGTTGCTACAAAGACGGCCTCTTGCAATAGCAGTGTACTCATAATTATGGCGCATTCTTTGCAAGAATTTCAGTGTTGTCACATAAACAAGAAAAAAGATCAATAAAAAGAGTTCCTTGCACAAGCTGTGGAGAGGTTACCTCATCTTCACTTGTAAGATCCAACTTCTTCTTGAGGTACTTTAGAATGAAAGAAACTGGTATGCTCCCATCCCTGTGCAGGATGCATTGGATGTACATGAGGACAATTATTTGTTCTTCTTGCAAAGTAAATATAGCAGATATTATGGCTGTAAAGGTTCATGATAAAACCCCATGGGCAGAGAAAAGTATCACATGCAATGATCTCTAGAGCCTCCTCCAAATAATTTAGCAGGTAGCATACAAAAAAATTAATTTTGACCCACTGAGGAATTTCGCATAACTGAAAATTCATTCACCTAGTTTATTCTGATCCCGATAGCTCTTCAGATTCAAATAAATTTTTTAAAAGAATCTATAGTTACCAACTCTAGTTACTGCGAGCAATTGTTGCACCAATTGGTTATGCATTGATTCACTGGTAAAATGACTGCTAAACCGAGGGGTTGGAAGGCAGGCATAATGAAAATAGACAAGGCACGCAGTTCTGTCACCAACAGTTAGAAAATTAGGGCATGTGAAAGAGCTTTCATGAGTGGGTCAGGTATAGGCAATAGAATATAGCTGTGTAACAAATATGTGTTCTACAAAAAGAAAGATACGTGCTTCAGCTGAATCTGCTAAAATATTGAATCTCATGCTCTCTTGATGGATACTCCATCAACACTTACAGCAATTTTTCTTAATTACCAGAAAGTTATGCAAAATAGAGTTCAAACTTACGGTTTCTTGTAGTGTCAAAAAATGATCATGTTTTGGAAGGAATTATAAAGAATGATATATTATCTCTAATAGAGTTGGATTAAGTATTACTACATTCATTTCACAACAAAACTGAAGTAACGAAAGAAGACAGAGAAAAAGCAGGGCCGCAAATGCCTAACTCAAAGAAGAAAGTGTAAATTAATTGATTAATTAGAAGTATAAACACCCTCTAGGGCACTGCACTATCAAACAAACATGGATGCGTAGTAATACTTATCACAGTACAAATAGAATGCCAAAGAAAAAAATTGTAATATGCACCATTTATCAAATTTTCCCTTACCTTTCTTTTATTGTGCATTTACAATTGAATATAGGATGTTATAAACACTAAAATAAGGTGTTTCTGCAGTTAATGCAAAAGCAGCAGCATCCTATGACTTACTCCTTTGATTCAAGATAATGATCATTCAACAGCTATATGACAACAGCTAATGAGAACTAACTTTACTTGATTCAACAGCCATATGACAACAGTTAATGAGAACTAACTTTATTCTCAAGTAACTCGCTGAAATCTGAGGCAAGATTGGAGCATCTTCTTTCCTGGAAATATTTAACAGAAAATTAGAGAGAGCAAAGAGATAGAGAATATAAATAACTATGTTTGATCCTTAGAAGATTTAGTAGGGATTGTCACAAACTGCTTACGGTTCATCAGTGGCCACTAATGACAACCAAATTGGATAATTTATTCTGTTACATTTAGCACTGGCAGCATCAAGCATGACCTGAGGGGGAACCCTGAATTCTCCAAAATCCCGTGCCCTCTGATGGATTTTGCGCAGCTTTTTAGGCCTTTCAGATTCTGGAGGGGTACCGTCATTCCTATTCTTCTCATCTTTAACATTTGCTTTCTTCCTCTGTTTCTTATATTTGGATTTACTGAGAAAATCCTTATTGCCATAACAATGTAGTGCTTCAGATTTAGCAAGAGATCCTTGTAAGCTGCTTTTAGAAGACTTTATCCTATTTGCTGCTTCAACCAAACAAGTTAAAGGTTTCCAGAGATCAACTTTTCCTTCCCAGTGCTCAGACCCTTTCTTTTTTCCTTCATCGGGATTGGGCTGGTTTGATGCCTCACCAGTAGCACAATTCTGGAACAACGTTAGGAAGCATTAAAAGTGGTATTTGTATCATATGCACAAGCTATGGAGCCTGAACTGGAAGTAATGTTAATGTTTGCAAGTTTCATAAATTAAAATCTTACCCGTCTCATATGCTGAGTAAATTTGTTCAATGTCTCTGGTGAGCAAGAGCTCTCAGGGGGGTCCTCAATGGAGTCCATAACAGGTCTTTCTATGGTAAAACTGAAACCCCTTGATGCTTTTCCTGTCATGGATTTTGATCTTCTTCCAGTCATTCCAATCTGTGTTGCCACTCTGGGAGTGCTGACTACCAATGACAAGAGAGATCTTTCCTTTCTCTTGGCAGGCAACAAAACAGGACTTACGACTTTGGCGGCCTTCAGCTTTATCCGCTTATCTGGAAATAGTTTTGCCCTTATATCTTGCATATTATGATCCGGCCTGAATAAAAAAACAGTGAAGTGAAAAGAAAACAACTTTTTCTTTCTGCCCAAATATATAAGCACTAAGATCCAGCATACATGCAAAAGAAAAGTGAATGTGAGGCCATTTATGAAGGGTACAAACCTGCTTACTGCTGACAGATAAAGGTTTAAGTTACTTAAAAAAAGAAATTTATGCTACAAGTAATATGTCCATCTTATGCATAAAAAGGTCATATATGAGCTCTTCATGCAACCCTTATTCAGTATATAATTGAAATATTGCTGTAGCTAGACCGTACTTGGTTCCCTATATTCCTAAACCCATTCAACTCTCTCTGTCTCTCTCTCTCTCTCTCTCTCTCACATTCTCACACTCACACACACACATTCTCACACTCACACACATGCTTGTGCGATGGGAACTGCAGATAAATACCCCTCCTATTTCACTTAGATGAGCAGAGATTTGAGGTAAGCACAAGCACTGAAGATCGCCAGAAGCACATTGTGCATCTAAGGACAATATTTTCAAATTTGATCTGTAAAAGAACATGACTAAGAAAGCAACACCTGAAAGTTCAATTAACACATAGCCAGAAATTGTAACTAAAATCTATAGGAGAGGTTGAAACAACACAAGGGGAAAGCTAACATAAATGTTTACAGTATACAATATTCAAACCAGGAAAGGAGATGCACATAAACTTTTCTATCTTGATTGTTTATAATGAGAAATTTATGAACAAAACATCATTTTCTTTCACTGGTACACATGCATTATGCATTTTCATCTCAAGGAAAGACTGCATAGATTATACAAACAGCTTATACATGACAGGTGTGCACATGAAAAGTTTAGAGTTTATCTGTGTCCAACTTTGAAAACCAGAGATGAAACTAAAAGGAACAAGAAAAAACACAAGAAGCTAGCATCTAACCTCAACTTATCCAACGGGACACACCCCAAACCAATATTGCATTTTGGACAACACTCCATCTCCTCGTCTGTGAGCTTCTTGTATATGCATTTCTTGCAAACTATATGGCATTCGTAGAAACTAACATCAGATTCCTCAGACGAAATATTCAAACATATAAAAACAAATTATGGAAAGGAACTTTCAGAGTGAGAGAAAACCAGATCATTAGTTTGATTGCAGTGTTGAAGGATGAGCAAACATTTCATATAATCCCATTTGATCACCCCAACTTCAAAGTCATCACATTTCAACAAGAAAATGAGCAAACATGAATAATCCAGATCATACACGCATAAACATAGCAAATAGAGCGCATTTTATATAACAAACTCATAAAATCAGGCTGACAAATTTCTTTGGAGCACATGTTATATAATAATAAGCGCCCATAGCAAATTAGCAACCTACCAAATAGAGCAAAGCCACATAAACATACACGCATAAAGATGAAAACAAAGGCAGCCCATGAAAAAAGTCTGAATATCCAGATCATTAACATGTAATCTACAGAACAAAACCCAGATCATAAAGGCACACCCAAACCCAAAAGCCAATTACAGTAAAACTAACATCCCGAGACAATTAGGACAGCGAAAGGAGCGGCAGCACTCACATGTGTGGAGGCACTCAATAACAGTGGTGGCGTCGCGGACGAGCTTGTGGCAGAGAGGGCATGTCATGCATGGCTCCACCGCCTCTGGCCTCACCTTCCCCACCTCGTTCGACATCTTATCATCCGAATCAACCGAATCCACAAGCATAAAATTACCTCTCTCAAACCTACGTATCTTACGCAGTGCATGCCAGCGCCAATACCTCAGGGACGGAATTTACGTCCATTCCTAAGTTATCTGCATTGAACCCATGAACGAAACCCACAATTATCATCACGGATGCATTTAATAACTACGAATCCCACAAAAAACAACACATATGAAGATAAACGACGCGAGGAATACACACAAAATTTCGAGGGATTAGCTAGAAAAAGCTATAAATCTGAGGGAACCTGGGAGAGGTGATTTGGGGAAAAAGGAGAACGTGGGCTTAAAGCTTATGGGGTGGCGCCTTGTGGTCGATGTGCGTGCGTGTGGGTTGGGTGTGGAAATCGAGAGACAAAGAAGAGAAGGGCGAGGCTTCGTTGTCACAATCCCCATGAAACCAAATTAATATTCTTTTTATTTTATTTTTTCCCCCACGGAGGCCAATTTTGGTTTACATTTTCTTAGCCCTCTGTACAAAAAGGCACGCATCCAAAATAATCCTCCCGCATAAATTTTTTAAAATATTTTTTTCCCTATCTAATATGCATATAAATATAAATAATTTAACCATAATATTTATTAATAATTAAATTATTATTATATATATACTAACATTCGTGTTTATATACATTTATATTTAGAGTTTAATAATTTCTCTTATATACTATCGTATTAATATTATATTTAAATGCACAAATATAATAAATTAAACATATATACTTATTATTTTTACACCATAAAAAAAGCATTCGAACATAAGGCACGCAATGTTTTTCACCTCAAAAAAATATAAGAAATTTTAAAAAATTAGTGTGGTGAAAAAAAAAAGAAAAAAAAAAGGATATTTCTATGCCAGTGAATGAATTCGCAGGTGTTCGTACTTGTCCCTTATCACATTTTGGAAAGCTATTTGCATTAATGAAATTAGTAACTTCAACATATTCAATGTGTGAAGTGCATTTGAAGTTTAAATTATATTATTGTTATTATTATTATTATACTTAAACATTTATTTTTACTGCATAATACATATTTTGAATTATGTTGTATAAGAATTTTATTTTACTATTTATATTCTAACAAAATCCATGCACTTATGCGTTCATAAGCTTCAACTATTATATGTTTTTATTGTTTACAATGAGATATAAAATTATGTTAGTAGATAAAGGCGAAATAAAGGATGCAAAAAGAAAAAAAATTGTGACAAGTACTAAAATAAATTAATATATTTTTTATATTAATAAAAATTAAAAATTATATTAAAATTTTTATCGAAAGAAGAAAGAAAGAATCAATAAAGGGAATAAATGAAGAAAACGGAGAGGAATGAAAAAATAAGGATTGGATGTTAATAATACCGTACAGATATCTTATAAATTTAACACATTTTAAGAAAAATTATAAAATGTTAAGAGATAATTTGATTATAAAATTATCATTATAAATATTTTAATATCTTATTTTATTAAAACACTTTAACAATATATTTTAAAAAATAACATCTCATAAAATTAGAAATATTCTTCGTGCTCTTGTTTGGCTATTTGGCTAAATTTTTAGGTTTTTTCAATATTCTATAGAATATTAATTTTATGAATACTTTTGAAGTGCATGGTATAGAATTATTTTTGAATATAAAATCATAAAAAGCCTTTCAAAGCCTTTCGCGGGGTATGGTGCCCGTCTGGTTCCTTCTTTAAATTTAAAAATGACACAAATGGGACTTTTCCCAACCATCTGAAGTTATATATAAAAATTTAAGTCGAAAACCGTAATTTTATTATGCAATAAATTCACCTAAAATTTCCGGCTCGAGAGCTTTTTTTATTAGACCAACCAAACCAAGCAAGGAAATTAAATTGTGGGAGTAGGGCAAGGTGAGATTTTTAGGTCTATGACATGAAATTGTTAGAGACCAGAAAAAAATTATTATGACCAAACTAGTCTTGAGCACGTGTTGTCCAGACTTAAGCACGTGGAACAGTGAACAAATTGTCTCAAGAACCCACGAGGCCCTTGTGCTTGGCATAAGAAATTATTGACAGGAAGAGGGATCCACAAGCAAGTGCAGCAAGCATGACCACCTGCACAGGACACAACTGAAACGTCACCAACAAAATATAATCGAAGAAAACATTTTGCAGTTCAGGTTCTGCATCATTGCATACCCATTTAAATAGGTAGCCATGGTTTTCCTTCCACGGATATGGGATGTTCATTCCAAAGATGGCGGCAATGAGAGAATATACAGACATGCAGACTGTCCCCGAACTCAGAAAGAGCTCCAGCTGCGGGGAAAAGAATGATCAAGCCAAATTGGAGTTTTAAGAACATAATTTCAATGTCTGTTGATGTGTTTGTGAGATCAGCTGCTTGGGACAAAGGTATATGAAGACTGATCACGAGTAGTGTACAGCGTTAAGTACTTGAAATAACGCGTATCAAACCTGAATCAGCTGATTCCGATGATTGTCCAGCTGCAACGAAGAACAGAACTATGTCAGATGCAAAATATAATGCCCAAAGTGCGCCCAACGGTTTGCCCTTGCCATGGTTACTCTAGAACTACTAAAACAGATTTACAGACTTTGCTTCACATTGTCATCACAATTTAACATTAGTTGGGGATAATAGTTTTAGAATGCCACCTGAATGTTGATGTAGTCCTCCGTGTCATCAATGTATTCTCTCAACTGAAAAGGCAAAAAGGAAATAAAAAAAAAACAGGTTGTTTCATAATTTCTCAAGAATCATCACAAAGATGATTGAATTTTCCTTCAGCAAAAAAGAAATACTAAAGACTTCTCTTTCATGCAGATTGCTCTATGCTAGTTCTACATGTAGTTAATTCATTGGCATACCGTGGTCAACTTATTCATTGTGCTTTCAATCTGCACAAAGTAAGCCTGCAACAAAGAAGAATAACGCAATCAATGGCTGTGCTCAGGTAGAGAAGGCAAAGAAAAGAACTTCCATTTCAGCTTATAATTAGTATCACAGAACCTCAAGTAGCATTTCAAGTTCCTCAACATTATTCTCTTCTCGAGCACCAGTTATTGCACTAGTCTTGCTGCTACTTCGAGATATCTTTGAGCCTAATGTTGGAGATTCATCAGCTGTCAGGTGCCACTTAGCATCAGCATCACTTGAGGCGGCGACTGACATGGCCAATTTTCTTGACAGATAAAGATCTGCCATGTCGTCATCATCATCCAGAAGTTGTTCTAGCTCGTCCCTTACCTGGAATCAGCTTTGGAATTCAATGAGACAACCAATTGACTCAAGATTCAAATTTAGTTGATCCAAATTCATAAAGGTATTGTATTATGTCTAAAATCTCACTTATGGTTTATGACGCTGTCAAGTTTCTTCTTGCCACGAGTTACAGCAGAAATAGATAAAATTTGACTATTTATTCCAAAAAATGGTTGGAAATTATATCCTCTCCCTCTATTCATAGCTATATTAAGCAATCATAATCAACTCATTAGACAAGACATATAAACTCCTATGGTGCCCCTCAAGTATTAATTGATAACAGAAGAAAAACACGCACACCTTTTGCACCCGACTTGTCAATCTTGTCATAGCGCTTTTCATTTTTCGTACTCGGTCCAAGTTTCGACTGCTAGTCTGCACATACAATCATCACAACTTCATGTCTCAAACTGAAATTCTAATAAGAATGGTATATGCAGACTTTACAGAGCTCAGGAGTAAAAGAATTTCACAAATTCTGCCATATTTCCCAGATTATTTTGGACCAGAGTAAATAGGATAATATGAAAGGCAATATATCCATGGACCATTGTAAGATAAGAAAAATCCAATGATCACTTACCTTAGCAGTGAGCTCGTCCAAAGCAGGATAAGCAGCAACCTCCAACTCTCTAGTTTGAGCATCAAGAGAACTACATATACCTTCTAATGCTACTTCCAGAGCCCGAAATTCAAATGGGAACTCTTCCACAATTTCATCAGAGACAAACCATCAAACAGTTTAAAAGCATCAGCTAGAACTCCTTACAACCCCAGAATAAAGAGAAGCAACGGGGAAGGACAACTCTGAATTATTAAAAGGAAAATGTTAGCCGTACCAGTTTCTGCTTCACCGGTTCCAACTTCACCGCTACGGGTTTCCGGCAACTCTTCATCTTCTCCTTCACCACGGCCGATGGTGAGAGGCAGTCGCCTCTGGAGTTCCCCAATAATTGGGGCGACGTTGTCGTCGAGAGGATCCCTAAGTAACACCTACTTCAAAAACAAAACACAATCGCCACTTCATTTACTGATTTTTATTTGGAAATCTTGTGTTCGCATCATCAATGTCAAAACCTAGTTACATGTGAGCTCAAATTTGTACCTCATCTGTTGTAATTATCGCCTTGATATGCTGCAATTTTGCAGAACAAGAAAATCGTCATCGAAAGCAGAGCCATAAATGCTAAAAAAGATGAAAGTATGTTTTACCTCCAAATTAAGGACAACTGCCTTTTCTCTCCCCAAAATTGCGGACGGATAAGACAACAACGGATCGAGGATTCTGAGGTCTCTGGCATTTATCGACACTCTTCTCATGATATCATACTTATCCAAATCCAGGATTCTCCCCCGCCCGCTACTGTCCAACACCATCCAGTTTCTGGAAACCGCTCCTTTTTTCTTAAGAGACATTTGAGTTTCCTTAAGGAAACCATCTTCCTGAGCCATACCGAAAAGTCACAACTCCATGAATCTGTCAAGCTATACACAGTCAATATGAAAGAAGTGTTTAACTTTTTACAGGTTACAGTAAAACCGGGAAGGTTTAATCATTGGATTGTGTGGGAGTTGGGGCCATCGATGGGAACTGGTGGAGTGCTCCAGAGGACAATAGTAGGAGAAGTTAGTAGTGAGGTGCATGGCTGGAGATTGCAGATGGTGGGCCAGGTTGACGGGTACAAATTGTAAGGCGACAAGTATTAGAAAGCAGACAACGTGGGGCGGGGGCCATTTTCATGCAATGGCGCGTCATTTTCCCGTGTCCCGTTTGGTTTGAATTGCGCAGAGAATTATTCGCGCGTCATGTTTTTTAACTAATAAATTAGATATCATCGTATATTAAAAATATATGTTATAAAATTAAGTATATGATGGCCATGTCTCTTTCGTAATTAGGATACGAAGAAAATTTTGAGTGACTTGAATTAACATAAAAATTATGTTTAGTTTATAAGTTTTGAGTGAGTAGAAAAATTATATATATATTTAATATGTAATATTAATTGAATAATTTGATAGTGTATAGATTTATAGAGTAATAAAAAAATAAATGTGACTAAAAAAATATAAAGATAAGTGTCAATTTAATTGTAAATAAATATAATAATTAAAAAATTAGTGTTAGTTATAAAAGATAAAAGAGAACAAATTCTCTATTTGAATATAAATAAAATTTACTTAGTAAGAAATATGACTTGCAATATTTTTAAGCAGTTACGGATAATTTATAAATAAGAAACAAATATATCCAATATATTTATATTGAGTGCATAATCTCCTAACTTGAACTGCCCAATATAATCATTTTAATTAAGATTCCAATTTGAAGATAAGAATTTAGCATTTTTGAACCACTCACGTAAATGGACAGAGTTGTTTGATCCGATTCCTCAAATAAGCTTTGACACAAGCTTGGTTTACATCAAATTTAGATAAAATTGAGTTGTAAAAAAATATTTTGGAGATTCATTGATTTTAATTGAGTTTAAGTCAAACTCAATTTCGATAAATCATAACCAAGTAAGATAGTGCCATAATTCTGTAATTTTTTTTGATGGTATAGTAAACAAGTGTTAGTTTTTTGTATACAAGCTAAATTTCACCAAAAGCTCATCCGCAGTGTTTGAGTTCCAGTATATTAATATATGAATTTGATTCAATTCAATTATGAACTCGCTTCAAATTTTGTGAATAAAAATAAAAAAAAAGGATTTAATTATAAATTCAGCGACCCAAATTTTTTTAATATATTTATAATTTACTTATTAAAGTAAGAAAAAAATAGAAGTCTTCAAATTAAATATTCCTTGTTTATCTCATACAAAAAGTTGGGGATAAAGAAGTGTCAAAAAAAAAAAAAAGAACAAACAAGAGGACAAGGACACGAAAGCTAAAAGTACTCCAAATGCACACAAGTTGCTGGATAGTTCTTTACATTATTTTGTCCTCCATGCATGGTTTTAATCAAAACACATCTATTATTGCAAAAACACACCCAATAAGCTCCACAAGATAGGTTTTAACATCAAAGTACATCCATTGTTGCAGAACAAGAACAGATAAGCTCCACAAGATCGATTTCTTAATTTGTTCTTCTTACTGAAATAACATGGAACTTATTGGCACTCTGGTGAGCGTGTGCAACACTTAATCAGTGTTGAGAATTAAATTGTAATTCATGAAAATTGCCCAAATGTTGGATATAAATCACAAAAAATACCAAAAATGATAATACAACTTAACATAAATTCTAGTAAAACAAAATATTCTTGTGTTTATACTAGGTAACGATTATAACACCAAATTTTATTAAACATTTTCTACAAAATATTCTAACAACCATAAATTATTGGATTAGAAATTAAGAATATACTTGTGACATTGGGTTATAATATTTTTATTACTTCATTCTTGTATTTGAAATATTTTTGCTGATGGGCGTGCAACAGGTTCCATCTAGCATGAAATGGAATCTTCTGGCTACATGGTCTTTATTCTATATTTCTAATAATATACGATTATCATGTATACTAATTTTTATACATAGCGACTATGTATTAGTTAGGATTAAAGATTTTTTCGCAGAGTATTTGAAAACCGATGTGCTCACAAAATCATTTTAATTAGAGGAATAACGAGTTCAATTTGAGCAGTAATTTACATTTGATAATTGTTCAAATTTTACTTATCTCAATTTAGCGAAATTTAAAATCCAACTAGAATTTGATTAAAATTGCATTTAAAAAACTTGTTTAAATTAGAGTTAAATCAGACTCTAGACGAATGCCTTTACTCATTAACCTAATTAATCTTTGGCTGGGTGAATTGTGTCGCCTTCATAAACCCACTTGACGCGGGATACAAAATCACACGTGGCAAAGTGTGGTTGGATTTTTGAAGATGAGGTGCTATCTATCTAATCCGAGCTGAGTGGTTCATCGTACTCGCACTGACAATTAGAGATGTTAATTGCCGATGCAAACCCACAAAAACAGGCCGAGACACTGATCCGCTTGACCACGATTTTGTAGCTGGCTGTCGAAGGGAATTTCATCGCCTCGTTTAAATCAAAAATGGCCACCACCTCGGCCGTCACCTCGACCTCCTCAATTGCACGCGCCGCCATCATACCCTATGCTTCCGCCGCGCGCCACTCCTCCATTCTCGGTAAGACATACCCGCAATTTCATGCTTGGCAGCTCTTATCGTGACGCTTTCTCGTCAATTCCGTGGAACTAATAAATTTGCCGACAGGGCTGCCGTCAATGTCGAAGAGTATGGGAAAAGCGAGGTGCTCCGTGGAGGGAAAGCCGAAGGAAAGTGAGTCAAGGTTAGGGATGGGAGCCGCATTGGCGGCGGCGGCGGCGGCTTTCGTGGCTGCCGTGTCGAGCCCCGCGGCGACGGCTCTAGTGGACGAGAGAATGTCCACGGAAGGAACTGGGCTGCCCTTTGGGCTGAGTAACAACCTTTTGGGCTGGATTCTTGCGGGTGTCTTTGCATTGATTTGGGCCTTCTACTTTCTGTATACTTCCACCCTTGAAGAGGATGAGGAATCAGGAATGTCCCTTTGAAGCATAGTGGCATTATTTTCCTTCATATGCAGCGTATAAAAAAACAGAAAAAAAACTTGTAAATTTCGGTGCTTCCTTAACTTGTCATTTCTCAAGCTGTCTTTTAAATGATCTCTCATTGTTGATATCATGCGGACACCTGGGTTCTTTGTTTCCTGCATTTTAACGAATAACATGAACACAATGAATAATCTAATCGAATGACAAACACCATAACTGATGGTAGTGATGTAGCTTGTAAAACAAGACTTTTCTCTCTGTATTTCTCACTGCTATGAAACCTCCACGAGGGCTGAAGTCCATGCAGCTTGGATGGTGCAAGGCCGGATTAGTGGGAGGCCAGTTAGAGAAAAAAGTGAATGATGGAATCCGAATCAGTTTCAAGCCTTTCTTTTTCATGGAAGTTCTGGGCATCATGATTGAATTTCATGAAGTCCACCTCCGAGGTCAAGTTCTCAACAGCTTTGAATGTTTTCCGCTTCCCCCCAAGAATTCTTCTTTGTTCTAAATGTTCACAATCCCACTGCCTGAACCAGCTGCAAATAAATTCCCAGCAGGTGAAACACAGAGAGCTGTACCGTTTATGCAACCTTCATCAACACCTATGTAGAAGCAGGACCTTGTTCTCCTATCCCAGTGGTAAATCCGCCCATCGCCACCCGAACTCAGCAACTGCTGCCTGTCGTCGGTGAATGCTGCTGACCGGACAGTTCCGTTCGTCTTCAGAGTTCCAACAAGCTCCTTTGTCTTAGATGAAAACTATTAGAATATAACCTTCATTGCCTAGAAATGCAATGGTTTTAGAATCAGGGCTAACCTCAAAAGCTTCCAAGCTCTTCTCCTCCCTTGCTGCAAGAGGGCCTATTTCATCTACCCTGGCCTTGACTAAATCATAGCTATAAGCGAACTTCCTCCTTCCTGATATGATAGCATGTGATCCATCAGGTAAGAAAGCAGCCTTTCTGATATCCTTGAAGAGGATGCTTTCTAGCATCTCATGTTTCTCGCCATCAACTTGAAAGAGTCTTAACGTTTTACTCAATCCAACGAGGAGCAACTGGGAGTTCCAGTGAAACTGAACAGAGTTAACGGGACAATTTGGTGGATCCTTCACTTGAACATCTACATCGACAGAATAAGTGGAACCATTTGGTAGATTCTTCAAATCAACATCAACAAGTCTTGAATATTCAAGAAGCCCATGCATAATCCCGTATTCCCCTTCACAACAAGGTCATCGTTTGTTTTAAGGAGACTATCAACAGCTTCAGGATCCTCACAAACACTAGCTACCACCACCCCACTATCTTCAACTTCAGAACCATCACCTCTTAGATGGCAAACAGGCTGAGCCCATTCGGTACCTGCGTTCATCTTCATATGCTGAGTTCTCAATCTTGAAACAAATGCAAAGCCCTCTTTCTTCCTCAGCTTCCGCATTCTGTTGACTTTAGCTAGATTTATCTCAGCTTTATCCTCTTCATCATCTATTCATACAGGTTTCCTTTGCTTTTGTTCCTCTCCCTTTCAATTTTTTCCTCCAGATTCCATGTCCTCCTCGTA
The DNA here is from genome assembly GCA_019155195.1 of Avicennia marina. Taxonomy (NCBI): domain Eukaryota; kingdom Viridiplantae; phylum Streptophyta; class Magnoliopsida; order Lamiales; family Acanthaceae; genus Avicennia; species Avicennia marina. The sequence goes on along the minus strand of CM032783.1, from coordinate 779,563 downwards.
CACAGATAAAAACACTATTCGCAGATCTATCAGTAAAGAACAAAGCGGAGTTGTTGTCGATCTCCTCTCTAGAACTTTCTTCATCATCCTTCCCAAACTCAATAAGGGAGTACAAGGAGCCAAGCAAGAAGTTCTCCAGCTTCTTCATTTACTTCGCCTTCTCAATTTCGATTAGCTGAGAATTCTCCCTTTACCTTCTTTTTCTCTTCTGATTCCTTAAAGCATCCAAACTGTTCCTGTTTCCGTCTTCAACCTCTTCTTTCCCATCTCCAATGAGTGCAATAGAGTCTTTCTTTACAGCCTTGTCCCTTTGATTGGCTTTTTACGTATAGCGTTTTGAGAAATCAAACTCATGGTGTGCAATCAACTTCTCCAATGAAACCAAAATAAGAACACCAGTCAATACCAACCAAAAAAAAAAATTTCAACCAAGCATCAATAAATTTATTTGATGATGGTGCACCTTCATAATCAGGTTTTAAACCACATCGAATTTGGGAAGTAACATCTGCACGCATGTCAAACGTTGACAGCATGTACGTGGAGAACAATCATACGACAGAAAAACACAGAAATCGATTTTTTCAAACAAAGTAAATGAAACCAAAACGTATATAATGAACTAAATTGCACATGCGGCAAGACACACAGATGACACTAATACAGTGTACTGTTATTTAAATCTTCTAAAAGCGTACAATCAAAAAGCTAATTTTCTTTTAAAAAAAAAGCATCATCCTCTTTCCCACTCCAAATAATTCACCTCCAGAATTAGAAGAAACCAAAAACCTTACGACGAGAATTGCCGGAGGTCGTGGCTTTCTCCGGCCGGCTAGGGAGTGAGCAATAACAGAGGTCGGGGAGAAGAGCTCGGGTTTAGGGCTCCGAATGGCAGTGCATGGAATGACGATACGAAGGCTTCTCTGTTTTTCTGAAATTTTTTCATGTTTTGAAAATTCATTCGATCTTTCTTCATTTTTTTTTATATTAAATGTTTTTCATATAAAATCACACAATTTATTTATTTTAATTTTTTATTTTCCACTTTCTATTTTCTTTTAACTAATTGTTTTCATTTGTATTTTTTTTCGCAAGTTTACTATTTTCCAAATGATTTAGATATTTTTCTTTATTTTATTATCTCATACATTCTATATATCTTTTTAGTTTTAAATAATTTTATTTTTATTAATTAAAATGTAATAATTTTATAATTTATAAATAAATTTATAGCATGCAATTTATACTAATATAATAATAATGGAACCGAAAAACACTCTTAAGTATTCTAAGCAAGTGCTTATCAGGTACATTAATGATTAAGATTCTAAACAACAAACCAACCATATATTCCTGGCATCATCTGTTTATATTTAACCATAAATTTTCAATCTTGATTGCTATTACTTGCCATGACTATACTAGCCAAATTTTTGCTAAGCCCTAAAACACAGTTGTCCAAATTGGGCTCTAAAGTTTGTTCCTGGTTAGTTCTTGGCATCCCACTTTCCTCGCAATTGTCTTCAAGCATGTCAAGTAAATTTCCATGGACTACCATTCTCAAAACCCACTACACAGATTGTGTACATAATATATATATATATATATATATATATATATATTTGGAGAAATAGAGTTTTCATTCAAGAAATGATTAGTGAGAAACAGTTAATTTTTTTTTCCAATGGATAAAGCTCCACCTGCCCATTACTGCTCTAGGGTTGGCTGGTTTAAATGATAAAATAGAATTAGATTATTTTATCTAATTTAATCACACATACTGTAATTGTGATTGATTAAAATCTTTTATTAAATAAGAGCTCGTTATAAAATTATAAAATTGTAGAATAAACAATTATACAGAATAGGCATGATTAAATAATCAATATGTTGAGAATTACTTATATAATTTAAATTACTATTTTAACTTTGTTAATTGAATAGTTTTTATGCAAAGGTTATAACGGGAAAGCCCCAAAAGTGAGTAATTACCTCAAATAAACAACTTTACTAAATATAATTGTTAAAAATTAATTAATCTATTTAAATTATTTTATGACTCAAAATAATTTTTTAAATTATATCTCTATTCAAATAAGTGAGTATGACCAAACCCTTTGTACGTGTGTTGTGTGAATTACATGCAGGATTGTTACTTGAGATAACAACTTTAAGGAGTGAGAATAGGCCACGTCGGGGATGGACACGTAGGGCCACACCGGGCCTGCTATGGGCCTTCTGAAAGCCCCAAAAGTCTAAAGTTCAAACGTGTGCCAGGCCCACATTTGGCCATCAGCATTTAATACGCCACACGTGTGTCGTTCATCTCCTTCCTTGAACTGATCACCACCATCCAATATGTCCTTTTCATTGGTTACAATTTCATTTCATCGCTCGCAAAGTCTCAACCGTGTCTTTGTCTTAGTACCACAGAGATTTCCGCTCCCTTTTCTTAGATAGTCAGATATTGAACCAATCCCCAGACATAATCTTGCAGATCATTTAATTTTATTGATGGCCTTGTCTATGGAGGGCCCACGTTGGAGATGAGGACTACCTGGTGAGTGACTTGGCAAGGCAAGGGACTTGTCTAATCAAATTCAAGTGGACCCCCCTTAGTTCTTCTTATCCGTGGTCATCACCCATTAAGTATGTACCAAGATAAGTACAAGAATGCTAGCAGGTTCTGTTTCCTCACAAGATCATAAACGCAGTTATCCGATGACTAACATGCTACTTCATCTCAATTTTGATTCTAGGAAAATTTTTAAATTTTTAATTTTTAATTTAATTTCAATACTTAAATTTGATATACTGCAGTGAATTGAAAATCAAATTTTATTTTTATTTATTTTAAACAAAAAATATTTTATTATAATAGATATATTTTTTCTTCAAAAAATCTAAACTAAAACGATAAAATATTAAAATAAAAATATTGAATATTTATTTGTAGATTATATAATTAAAATATATAATTTTAAATATAAATTTATTCATTTTTATTATTTTTTAAAATTTATTCAAATTAAAATTAGGTACATCAAAATACCAAATGAAATATACTGAAAAATTTTAATAAATAACCAAATTGAATCAAAAATTTGAACTCAACTTTGACATGTGGAATTTTAGGTATATTAAACAGTCGATGAAATTCGATTCGATAAAAACGAATGCACACCCCTATCTCATTTTATCTTGGTTAATCAATTAAGACAGGCGCATAGTTGGCTCAGATGCAATGAACTAAGTAAATGAATCACTCAAGCTGTTGGCATAATTAACATAAAATGTGAATACAGATAAGATGACCAAAACAGGCTGATAGTAATGAAAGTGACGTCCGCATTGCAACGCATTATTTGATGTGGAACTCTACCCATTTAGCACAACTGTTTAATTGTTTTGTTGAATAAAGTATGGGAAATAATTTTTCCCCTTGACAAATTTCTTTTCAGCGAACACTAAGATATCTATTTTTAATCCTAATTAATTTCACATACTATCGTAACTGAAGTGAAAATATAATAGTAATAAGGAGAAATTTTGGTATTAATCTCGGGCGTGGGAATATGTATTATAATATGTATGTATAATAAGCACATATAACAAATTTTGGTCGCACAATTTACAATTATTAAATATTTTTGGTTTTAATATATTTTTTTAATTCTTCTATTTTTTTAATCTAGTCACTTTTAAATTTTATTCTATTTTTTATGTTTTATATTTATTTTTCACCTCTTAGTTTGTAATTACATGAAATACTTTATTGATTATTTTATTACTAGTATATATTAATTAATTGGGGTAGATGCGCAGGACTCGGGGGTGAAATGTATGAGTTGGGCTTGGGCAGCCGTATCCATTATCAAATGGGGGCCCATTAATTAATACCCACATGGCGATGCCTGACCCATGAACCGACAAGATCAGGGCCCGCTCACATCCCGTGATTTCCCATATCCTGCAATGCACTGATGTTAATACGAAGCGAATATTTAGGTTTTGTTTGGTTCCTTATCTGGTTGGAGATGAAAGTAGAGATTTTAAAGGATAGAAAAATTATGTTTGGTGGTAAGACGTAGAAGACAGGAAAAATTTAAGTTATTTTGAGTTTAAATATGTTTATATATTTAATCTATCTATACTATATATATAGAGTCTACAGTTCATAGAATAAAAGTTTTGGTCGATACAATGTAAATTTTCTTTATTGTCTGGTGAATGCTCCATTCATTGTTTATTAATTAATTCATAATAATGTGAAAGTTATGATATTTTAATTGATTTTTTAAATTAACCACATTCAAAAATATTGTGTATTTTTTTTTGGTATACACATAGAGGATGCCAATTAGCTAGTATGTAATAAATGATTACATAAACATGATGGTAAATAAGTTTTGATATAAATATATAAACTTGAGTGTATGTGTGTATATACAGGTGTTAATTTGATTGTAAATCTGTATAATAATTAAAAAATAAATAATTAATTATAACAAGTAAAAGAAAAAAATTTAAATATAAATTTTTAAAATAAGATGTTTGATAGATAAAATTTTAAGTGTAAGTGAACAGTGCGAGTTAGGAGAAACAAACATAGCCTTATTTTTTGCTACACATAATTTGACAGTCAAGGAGAAATTGCTATGTAACAATTCATTTATTTTGTGAATTATCGATAAAAATTTTTTTGATTGATATAGAAATAACCACTTTGGCTATGGTTTTTTCTATACATATATATAATTATTAAGTGTATTTAAAAAAAACTGAGGTAAAAGTGAAAAGGTAGAAAAAATTTAAAAAATTTACAATGTCAAGTGAACTGAAGGGGTCTAGGATCCAAGCAAATCTCAGCCGTGGATTCCCGAGCACTTTGTCCCATTTCTGTTCCCTCTGCCGCCAGATTAGACATTTAGACATAGACTTGCCACTCTTTCCGCGAACATGCATATCTCTCCAGAAAGATTCGTGTCCCCACCAACCCACACGCACCAATAACATCGTTTACTGCACGCGCAATGTCCACTGGCCTCGCACGCGCGCGTGGGTGAAAAGACTCGTGGGACGGTTGATTTGGCCGCCTTGAATTTCATGCACACGGAGAGCAGCCTATACAGGTTACCATCTAACCCGAGGCATCCCTATAAACTCCGCGCCATTTTTCACAGGTCGTATATTCCAGATCTGCTGAAAGGCACAAAACTCATCAACCCAGGAACTGCAGGAAAGGGTGTGCTCCGGGAATTGATAATATTCCAGAAGAAGGGATCAGAAGGAGCTGATTTCAAGAGAGTAATGGAAAGGGCAGCGGCAGCTTTCGAGGACGATCTAAATCTGAAGGCGACGGAGCTGAGATTAGGGTTGCCCGGAAGAGATGAGACCGAGCAAGGGTCTTCATCTGGCGTGAAGAATAACAAGAGATCGTCGCCAGAGATGGAGCGAAAGCGCGAGCAGCAAGAATCGTGTGGCGTTTCTGCTCCCAAGTAAGCTAAGGATTCTTACACGTAATCAGTAGAAAGATTCATGGTATTATTATACGTGGCTAATAACTGGGCTGATGTGATTTTTCTTTTTGGTGATTTTAGGGCACAAGTGGTTGGTTGGCCACCGGTTAGGTCTCACCGGAAAAATGCATTGCAGCAGCAGAAGAAACCGGAATCCGAAGCATCTGGGATGTTTGTGAAAGTGAGCATGGATGGAGCTCCGTATCTGAGGAAGATAGACCTCAAGTTCTATGACAACTACTTTGACCTTCTCAGGGCCTTGGAGAACATGTTCAAGTGTACCATAGGTAAGAATCAAAAATTCTCTGATTGATTACCGTATATTAAGCTCACAAATGGTGCTTTCATGTTTCATCTCTTAAAATCTATTTTGAGATTGGGTGAAATTTAATGTCTGGGGTAAATAGTAAAATATTAATGGCTATGCTTGTAAGTAAATTTGGGAGTCGGAAAGTTTGGCAGCAAAGCTTAAGAATAATGCAAATGTAAGAGAAAAAGATGGATGGTGCTATTTTGACGTTCAGTATGTTTGGAAGAATTAATTTTGAAAGTTGCAAATTTGCATTGATATAGCCTATGTATGATTAGATGAATTTTGTGTGAAAAAAATCATAGAAAAATAATATTAAGTATGTTATGAGAATACGGTTGTCGAACAAAATATAGTTGAGTGCGAAAATAGGACAGAAAATGTTTAGGTGGGTCAAAAAATTTTCATAAACGGTGCGAATGAGTTAATATTCATGTTTATTGCAGGGATGGGTTGTTTCCCAATTACACGGTAAAGAGCTAGTGGAATACGTATAGGATCTGGCTTTAGCCCTAAATGTTATCTACTGGTTGTATTTTGCAGGTGTTTACTCAGAGAGAGAAGGGTATAATGGGTCTGAGCATGCACCAACATATGAAGACAAGGATGGGGACTGGATGCTTGTTGGAGATGTTCCATGGGACATGTTCAGTACTTCTTGCAAAAGGCTGAGGATCATGAAAGGGTCTGAAGCCAAGGGCTTGGGCTGCATTTAGATGAATTTCTGTCAAAGAAGTTGGGAATTACTCAACCTCGAGGCACACAATTTCAATGGACAATTCTCGGAGAGTGGTTCTAAGAATTTAGGCTTGTCCCCGCAGCAGAAGCTGCATAGGGTGGTCAGGTGGGAATTGTCTATTGCACGTCTTCTGTGCATATGACGACAGAGGACTTGGGGACTTGTGTCTAAGTTTCTTTTGTGTTTGCTCATTGAAAACTGGTGGTAGTAGTGTATTTATTGTTTACAGCGTATATGTGAAACTATTGTATAGAATAAAGTGAAAGTAATTAATGCCATTTCTGGAAGATTGAAATGGCATATAACTGAAGCTTCAACAGCCACTAATAAGCTTTACCACATCCCTTTTTGTTTGTTTTAGCAGGACAGTGGGCTGTAATGCTTGTACTCAATGTAAATTAGAAGCACAAAAATGAAATCTCACCGAAATCAAAGCAAAAACAACTGTTAGAAAGAGTGAGCAGGCTGTATAAGGTAATTGTTATGAAAATAAGATCTTCCATCCAACATCGAGCATGCTGTTTGTTTGGTTCTTTAAATTATTATTATTAATATGAAGTTGCTGATACAAATAGATCGTGTTTACCTTTTAAAGTGGTAGATGTAGAATAGATTATATTGTCTAGGTTAATTATATATTCTTTTTAATTAAAGTTATTGATTAAATAAGGACTGGTATAAACTGTAAAGTTTTAATATAAATAATTTTACTTAAAAGTTATGATAAAATAATTAAGGTGTTGCGGGTTATTTATAATTGTTCAAATGATTATTCCAACTTTTTTATTGTTAATTGAATTAATTTTAGGGTAACACTATAATGAAAAATAAATATAATTATCTTAAATAGTTAAATTTACCAAACACAATTAATAAAAATTGATTAATTCATCAAATTTATTACCATTCAAAATGATCTATTAAATTATAAATAACACCTAACAAAAAGAGCATTCACCTAAAGTTCCACATCTATTGTGAGAAACACTAATCACGGATGAAACAAGGCAAGTGGCAATCATTGTTAAGGAGCCATGCATGGTGCCCTCAATTTCAGGGTCTTGGTGTGGTACACAATCAAAACCTATATACAAAAAATTCCATTTATTTAGGGGTACGTATGTTTCAATAAAATTGATGAGCAACTAAAAGGGCCTAATTGTTTGGCAGCCAGAAAACTTGCATTCATTCCAAATTTTTGCTCCTGAAATGATTCCTCCCTTAAGAATTGATTGTTGTGATTTCACCAATGGTGGATTGTACACGCCTTAATTACTGGGTTAATTGCAACATTTATAAGAATTATCCGAGTCATTTAATTTAAGCTTCAATGGCATGAGTTGCAGTAAACCAACCTTTTTCAGGTTCCTTGATAGCTACTAAGTGTGTGCCTGCTCGAGGGCATGAGTATAGGAATGGACATGTTATCAAAAATTCAAACTTCGTGTAAAACTTCATTTGTGATGATTACCCCGTAAGATCCTACATAAGCCGTTTCTATGTTTGTTTTGCAATTTTGGTTCACCCAAAACACGTACCTAATCGATACATTTTTTAAATTCTATCCTTTTCTTTTTATATATATAATTTTTGAGATAAAAATATTTAAAAATATACACAAAAATTTAAAAACAAAGTAGTTTCGATGATTACCATTTACCATAAGTGAAATTGAAATTGCAATACTTAGTTGGGCTTGTCATTGAGCCTGCCTATTTATTATGGATAGTCATAATTGGAAGTCCAAATATGTATGGGCCCAACCCAATTGTGGCTTTGGGTCAAGGCATTGGCCCATTAAAAAAGAAACTGTGGTGCCTTTCACACGTTCATGTATTTTAAAATCAATTGTTACAAATGTAAGACGTGTGTATTTAATGGTTATGTTTGTACTAGAGTTTGAAGGTGAAAAATTCGACATGAAAATTTTAAAATAATATAAAAGTAAAAGACAAATAAAAAATATTATTTTAATGATTAATATGTTTGAAAAAATTAATTTTAAAATTAAATAATTTGTATCCAAACATAACCAATATTTTTAGAATCGAACTAGAGATAGAATTGGATATTGGATATCATCTGGTTAGATCAGATTTGAAAATTGATCAAACAGTATTATTTATTATATATTGTTCGAATACAAAAATTTAAAAACATGTTAATAATATTTTTAAATTGCATGACTAATTTGTAAAGTAATCAATGTATAATTATTATTTAAGTAAAAAAAATATATATAATTAATTAATTTTAAAAATCAAACCAATTAAATATATAATGATTGATTTATTAGTTCTTAATTAATAACTTATTATGTATAAATTAAGTATATAATCATACAGAAAGACAAAAAATAATAAATACTTATTTAAACAATTGTTGTAGTATAATATTTTTCTTTTTATACATTTTAATTTTTATTTATTTCTTTATTTTTATTATATTTCAATCCAATTATTCATTTCCGTTTTTTTTTTTTTTTTTAATCTCACCTCTATTTCCTTTATCCTCATCCCTTCCCTTCCGCACCGGCTGGCTACATAACCTTTTGTACCAATCTGCAAGCATTATTTTTTAAATTTTAACTGTATTTACCTTGTATCATTTAAGCCAGTTGGAAGAATGGAATTGAGACACCCTACGATAGGATGGTTTTGTATCTTCTTTAACAACCTACAGAAATATATTTCCTCACCCACGTCACATGTTTTTTCTTTTATTTTTTATAATTAATAATTAATTTTTAATTATTATTATATATATATATACACACACACAATCAAATTAACAAATTTATTTATTTTTTAGTCCTATAAATCAATACATTATTATATAATCCAATCATTATTATTTATTAAATATATATATAAATATACTCACACAAATTATCAAAATTCCCCCTCAAGAAACCAAGCATACGTATAATTTCTTTTGCAAGAAAAGTAAGAATCTTCCTGACATCAAGAGGATGTTTCATCCAAGCACATAATTCAAATCTATTTCTTGTTGCGGCCATTCTGGGTAACTTCATTTCTAAGACAATTAATATTTTCTTGTGTCCCCATGATTAAGTTATATACAAAAGTAACTTTTTACACTTAGAATCATTTATAATTATCATAATTGAGATGTCAACGACTTTTGCCACGCCAACAACCCTCCACCGTTGGATTGCCAATAAAACTATTTAAAGATAAAAACAAACTCCAGACTATGCTTGTTTCCTTCCCTCTATTATTTATCATTATTTAAAAATTTTACAAATATCTTAAAATACAAATTTTATTTAAATTCAAATTTAATTTTTTTTTCTTTTTTATCTTATAAAAATAATTAATAATTTTTTAATTATTATAACAATTAAATCAACACTTATCTTTATAAAATTTTTACTAACATTCATTTCATTATTATTCTATAAACTTAAAAGCTATTACATTATTAAATTATTATTACATATTAAATATATATATATATATAATTTTGACCTCCCCAATTCTTACAAAATAAACATATTTTTCACCTCACTCAAATCCTCCAAAATTCTCTCCGAAATAAACATAGTCCATACTTTAAATCATAAAATATTAGGTAATTATCCCTTCGTTTTTTCTTTTTCTGATAGCCTGCCGCCAGACTCATCAGTGTTGGCCACTGGTCAATCTCAACAATAATAGGGTAGCACAATAATGACAGGGGAGAACAGAGAAAAAAGTCATATTGATTATTGCTTTTAAAAACAACCCACTATAAAGCAATCCTATGGTACAATTGATTTGGGCTAAGCCATAGGGACAAGTAACCATGAATTTAGTCTAAATTATCCATCTCTTTAGCACTGAAAACAACACAACAATTATTATTACGAAATAAAATACGTATATAAGCATTCGTCCCTAGGAGGGCCCCGAAATCCACTACAAACCGCACTATTAAAGTGCTTTCATCACCCACCACCAGCCCATATACATGTCCCACCGTTGATGACAAAAAACAAGAGATAAAACACGGAATATTAATGGAGGTAGACAAATTTCCTAATCTACTTGAATCTAGCAAGGACATCAGGCGTACGTTTCCATTATTTTAAACATGGGACATCAAATTCCCTTTGATTAAGGTGGAAAGCAAGGCAGAAAAGGTGGAACCGCGTCGGCTGACAAAGATTTCAACTAGCACTTGACCGTGAAATTAGGAAGTTTGGATTGAAGGGGAGGAGCAAACCTGTCAAGCTGAGGGATTAGGATGGAGGGCTGGACTCGTGTTTCACCAGGGTGGTGGTGTCTGGGGGTTGTGTGAGGTAGATAGCAGAGGCAAGGGATATGGGCATGATGCAGAGTGCCTTGGATTGAAGAAACTGCATTGCAGAGCCCATGTCCTCCTCCATTAGCCTGGCCACCTGTCGCTCTGTACCATCATTAGACCACTTCTCCCAGGCTGGCGGAGCTTTTCCGCAGTCACTGCCTTCTTCCTTCAAAAGTAAGCCCATGGATAAGATAAAAGATTTAGAAAACAAAGCTAGACGACGAAGTTCTGGCTTTCATTATTACCTCTACTGATGATATTGGGATGTCTGTCACCAGCGGTGCCACAGCGCCAGCTCCTCCCAACCTACTCATGCTCAACACCTGGAAGGTTTTGATGGTTTAGATGAGTAGAAAGGTGCCAGAAATTAAGTTATGCTAGAAATCTGAACAGCTGGCTTTAGACACTCCATTCCCGGAAAAAGGTCGGCCAACTTGAATGTCTTGATAAATATTTCAATTAAAAGATAAGCAAATAGAGCACATCGGTGATGGCTGACTCTCTTCTTATCAAGATGGTAAAATCTATAATAACAACTGGTACTATCCTGATTGCCAAATTACCCAATCAAACATCTAAAAATAATATATATATATATATATATTTAAAATTTTTATAACATAAGTCAAGAAAAATAAACGTCAACCTCTCATTTTTCCCAACTGTAGATATATTAGCTGGGAAAATTGTGGGTGTCCAGAATATTGTAAAATCTGCAGAATCAATACTACCAATTCAAATATCAATATGCCAAACCTTCAGGTTTTATTTTAAGACACATTTGCATCAATAATGGACAGGATTTATATTGTTCTACCTTCACTTGGAGTCTCAAAAACTTCACATAATCTACAATTTCGTCAAGCATAGCTGCTCTATCTGTCTGCATAAAATTTTTAAACCAGAGGATTAGCAAGAATCTTTGCTTTGTATACCAAAAAAGAATAAAAAACCAATAGTTCTGATTGTGAAACATGAACATGTATGGCGAACAATAAAGTTGTCAGACACAAAAGTCAAGTGTCATCATTGCCGCATGATACGAGTTTAGAAAAAAAATCTTCGGGAATATGAGAACTAGTGTTTTATTAGGCCACGGTAGGCTGCAAAGGAAGTGAATCTTAATCCAGCCAATTAGGCAGCGCGAGAGACACCCGTGGGCAGAGCCACAATGCGAAAATCACAATCATTTAAAAACTTAAGAGAGTGTGCATTGTTACAGAAGGAACAGGGCACATACAACATAAACCCTTGGTTCACATCATTATTTTATGCAGTTATAGTAAGATTTGATGAAATAATTACGTAATTATGACAATCAACTTCTCACTCTGCAATATTGGGTGTTAACATGTTGCATAACAACGAATTTATCATTTGTAGTAAATTACAGACACCATACGTTACAAAAAAATAGATGGATAGAACTAACACCTTCAGAATAACTTCTTTATCAGATATAAGTAAGCGAAAAAGGAATGAGTCAAGACAATTCCACGTGAAATTGCCATATAGAACTACTTGAAAGTGTTGATTGTAGTTAAAGGATAATAAATTGTATAAGAAGAGCAAAGATCATATTGTGGCTTCATAACAACAAAAGAGCTAAAAGACTAGGGATTAGGACTTAATTTAACCCAAAGGTAGAATTTTGAAGTACCAAATGGCCTTATTAGATAGTTGAGAAAGCTGACCTTGTTAACATTGGGAACTAACTCTTGCAGTGCTCTTATTCTTTCAGCTATTCTTTCTCGACGGAGCTGTAAACGAGGCAAACATCCAATGAAAGATATTAATTTTCAGTTATGCAGTTGCATTATTGCACAGAACTAATCATTGAATCATTCGGAAGAAGACAGAGTTGTCCTTAACTCCCCATGAGTACAGAAAAAAACACCCTTTGTGGTTAAACAATTATGCATACCCTCTCGGCTATACTGTGTGGATCTGTTGCTTGGCCTCGTCTAGCTCGTACTCTTGGCCGCGCTGCAGGTGGATGTGGCGCCGCAGGAACTGTATTTGTTACTGGTTGCGCATGAAAGCCCTGTGAGAGCATAATGAAAAGGAAATATATCAGCTGCCCACACACAAGTGAAGGACAAGAAGTATCTAACTTCGACCCCACATTTCTGTACCTAAAACGGAAAACCATTTTCAAACCAGAGTGAATCAGCATTTCACTATCTCAGTCACATACTTCCGAGCAAGCAAATGTTTCGCACCTAACCCTTTAGAATTATTTTCAGTATTCCCCCAGACTAAGAACACACGCAGTAATACTCAGTTGCAGTAGTTTCTATTGGCGGCACTCCAACCCTGACACGTTTCACGTCACCAATTCATAGAGATAATTTCTCAAACACTTACCGCTTTGATAGAAGAAGCGCGGGAATCAATCAAGCCATCACGGTGGAACCTCTTCCCACTCCCCGAGGCGTCGTTAAACATTCCCTTCCCTTGCTCTAAGCTCAACCCCAAGGGAAATCCACTTCCCACTCCATAACCGCTGCCGACGCCAACTCCGAGTCCTACTCCAATTCCGCCTAGGTAAGCCGAGCCGTCACCCGAGCCGAGCTGCAGCGTCATCGCAGCCGGTGGAGCTTCGTTCCCCCCGAAATTAGCCTCGGTTACCCCTGCGTAGCCCTGAAACCCTAGAATTTGCTCGAGGAAGTCGTCCGGGGGGGTTTCACCTGGATTGTTCGCCATGGAGTACGGACTCGCGATCGTTGATTGATTTTGAGCTAGAAATTCAGAATTGCATGCGGCCGCACGACTCTGTAATAGCTCTACTTCTGCTTAATATATGACTTTAAGCGGCTTAGAGAGAAGAAACTGACAGTTGAAGAGACCGAGCAGTGTCGGTTTTCGTATCAAGAGCAGCGAAGAAGAAAGAGAGAAGGAAATGAAGAGCGTAAAGGCGGGTGCGCTCTATCCGCTTTAAAAAGGCCAGCAGTTTCGAAAATGCCTCTGCCTTTTCCTTAATTTACACCTATGACCTTCCTTTACTAATTTTTTTTTATGTTATACTTTTATTTTTGCAAATTATGTGCTCAAACAAACATCAATATTATTAAGCATAACAAAAGATTCGAATACTACTTTATTAATTTCAATCGTAAGATTTTGAAGTTTTATCTTTAATTGTTAAATATGAGTTTTAGGACATGAAAGGTGCATCATTTTCTTCACTGATCAAAATTTACATTTTAAGATATATTATTCTATAAAATAAGCCTTATATATATATATATATACACACACACATATATATATATATTTTTTTTTTCTATCTTGGTTATGTTTGTTTGCTAATTAAAATGCGGGAGGAAAATTGAGGTGATTTAAGTGGGAATAAAAATTATGTTTAATTTGTAAGATTTGAGTTGACAAGAAAATTATTTTTATATGTGTTTAATATATAATAATAGATAACCAAACATAGCCCTTATATTTGTATCATAATTTTCTACCCCACAATAATTTACTTCCAAGCAAAGCCACCGTATTTTTGGGATAATTAGTAGTGTTGACAAAATTTGAATAGTGATTCAAATTTGATAATTATTTAAATTTGACACGACTCAATTTTGTAGGCATCTAGTCAAGTAAGAAAGTGGGACTGAAAAATGTTTCCATGCTAATTTTCTACCCCACCACAATTCACTTCCAAACAAAGTCTAAGTGTTGTTGAGATAAATAAAAATATTAACAAGTCAAATTGAAATAACAATTCATAGTTGATAATTATTTGAATTTAATTTAATCTAATTTTGTACAAATTCAATCAAATAACAAGTTGATCGAACTAGAAAAATTTTCAAAATTTAAATTTAAAATCAATAAAATATAAATACATTTTTGAGTTTAATCGAGTAAGTTTATCTTTTGAACACCCTAGTTGACAATAAAATGGAGACGGAACGGACTGACTTAGGGAGTGAGGGTAGCAATAGTCAAAATGGTGGAAAGTTAAAGACCAAGTGCAGGAATCCCTAAACAATGTCAACTCAAGACTGCGTTTGACTTCCCATTCAAAGTGGGGCATCATTCTTCACTAGTTTCCAAATTTCCCATCCGTCATTCACGCATATCCAAACACAAATGGACACCGACTATGACTTATACAAACCAGGAGTATACGCCCAGTCAACAAGAATAAAACACGTGTCCCCATTTTACTGTTTCTTTAATCACTCCAACGTCAGTCTCGACCAGAACCCAAACCAAGTTGTAATACGTGTTTTTCCTCTATTTTTCTGTTTTTTTTTTCACTTTTTTTTAATGGCATCAAATGACCTAGTATTTGTTCATGTTTTATTTTTTGAACTTTAAAGTCTTCAAGGTGAAAACAAAAAAAAAATATTTCACTAGAAAAACTAAATTTTAAAAATCCAAAACCAACTTAATTTTGAAAATTAAATTCATGTAATATAAATGAACAAATCTACTATAAGCAAATTTTAAGTTGGTTGCCTTCTTAGTTTTTAGTTAATTTATTCCTCTTTGTTTCCTATTTTAACTTGGGTTTATGAGTTGTGATTAAGAGAAATACTATGTTTAAAACAAAAGCACTCTATAAACTATTCATCACCCATCACCCATGAAAATCTTATAAAACAAATACTTAATATATATTTTTAATCATTATACATATTTACAATTAAATCAACATTAATTCTTATAAAATTTCTACTCATATTTTTTTATTACGTTATAAACATATATATTATCATATTATTTAATTATTATTACATAAATATATTTAAATATAATTTTTCTATTCACCTAAATTTAAAAAACTAAACATAATTTTTATCCCCTTAAATTTTTCCTAATCCGCAAGCAAACGCAGCCCTTTTAACTTGAATCGAATTATTGTCAAAAGTCGCGATGATTAGGAAATTAAAAAATAGTAAAAGGTGAGCTGTTATAAGAAATTTAACCTAATATTTGTTAACCTGGGCTATACTCGCGCCTTGTCCCAGAATTACCCCTGAGCAATGGTTGGGCATGAAGCATCCGCAATGACCCAGAAATGGTTTCTCTCGACTCCATGGTATCCGTGCCTTGTTAGGGAGGTGAAAAAGTAATGTTTGTTTTCATTTTTTACTTAAAAAAATACACATTTTAATTATTATATATATATTTTTAAATTTTATCTCAAATTTTCTTATTTTTTTACATATTTGTTTTAAAAAATACATGTACGCTAGAGAATTAAGCGACTTCTGGCCAAATATAGTTACGAACACCACAAGTACTTAACTGGGTTATGTTTATTTTAAAATTTTAATATATATTTTTAAGTGTTTTAACTTGTGTAAATATAAAAGTGATAATTAAATAAAATTAAAAAAATATAGTAATTAAATGTATAATTTTCCGCCCAAACTTTGAAAACAAACCTAGCTTTGGTAATGCCAGCATTGTACATGAAACTTCAATCCCGGGTCTCTCGTGTCTGTTACAGCCCAAAGAAATGCCCGTCGGGAGCCCAAATATTGCCCCCAAAAGCAAATTTGCATGCAGTTAAATGGTAAGGAAAACCTAGTACAGTGAGAACTACCTATTCAAGAGCCCACATTCGAGCAATGCGACACAAGACTGTAAGCTTGTTGTGTGGCCCTTTTCAGCGGTGTGCTTCAAATTAATTAATTATTTTTTATAATTATACATATTTACAATTAAATTAATATCTATATATATATCATATATATAGATTTATATTTATTTTTATTTATACCTTATAAAATAATTGTTGTCCCTATAAATTATCACATCATGAAATCAATATTATATGTTTTTTTTACATATATTCAAATAAATTATACTATTTATTTTATGAAAACATTCGTTCCAAATATACTATTCAACTCAATATAACTCCTATCAAATATCACATCCAACAAAAACCTCTCTCCCAAACATAGCCCTAGAGTTCGTTTAGAATTAACATAGTTGCACAATTTGAATTGTATAATATTGCTTTTAGTTAGAAAACTCAAAGGATTATCCTTAATTAAAAAGACCAAAACACTCAATATCATTACTCATATATTATTACTTCCTTCCATATTATTAAATTAAATTAAATAATCTAATCTTATTTCACCGTACAAGCAACATCTAGTACAGTCGTATTAGGTTCCGTTCGTAGCCAACATGTCCCCATACGCAACAACTAGGACAATCATACTAGGCTTAGGCACCCCGAAACCGAGCATGTTGAACAAGCGAGCAAACTAAGAACCATCAAATTGCGTATTCAGTTAATTAATCTGTTACAAATCCTATTTTATTCGATTAACACGGCGGCAGCTCCGCTGTTGCTATGGCTGCCGCCGTGACAACTGCCCGTGACCGCTACCATTCATCATTTCTTTCTTTCCATTACGCTTTGCATCTTTTTCCTTTTGTTTTCAACAACATAAACGCCGTACAAGCCACACGCTGGGTTTCCTGTCTTCCGTTTCTCGAAAACTTCAAAGTTAAATGTACCATACCTCTTACATATTTACACGATCCCGGCCAAAGCGGGAGGAGTCGGAACACTTAGGTGTTTCTATTGTTTGAGAAAACAATGTTCTCCGGTGATCGACTGGAGTGAGATAATACAGGGATAGTCATTAAATTGACAGTAAATGAAGGATAAAAGGAACAAGCCGCGTGATCTCTGCACCCGTGAATAGGCCTCATGGAAGTAACAGGTGATTATGGCTGAATCTTGATACCAGAGTGAAGACCAGCAGCTTGGACTTTGTTTTGGAAATGCAAGTCCAACCTGTGCAAGATGAGACTGTATTTTTAGATCCATGAAAGATAAAATGAAAATCCAGGGAGAGAAACCAGACATGGCTCCAAACATGCCTGCTTGCACATTTATAATATATGGTATCAGGAGAGTTGTAAGTGCGCGCATTTGAGAACATTCTCCGAACATCAGCCTGAAACATCTCAAATGTTGTATAGTATTGCTCAGACTCTACCCGCTTCGACATTGTTTTTAAATCTGTAGACCAAATAATGCATTAAAAAGTATCAGAACTTCACAGAAACATGCCGTGGTCCAATGGTCATCATTTTAGGCTAATGATACATGTATTTAGACAATTACTGAATCTAATTTAATGACAAAACATGCAACATGTAAAAGCACTAAGAAAAGAACAGGACAGAGGCTTTGGAATCACTGCAGGACTTTGCTTTCATCTAGTCCTTAAAGCAAGCTTTGCATTTTGACCCTTACTGACTCAACCATGTGCCAATTTTTAGACGTTCCCGCAAGCGTTGTATTTTAAGTTGGTCTGAGAAACATTTAATTAAAAAGAGAAAAATTGAAAATTGAGAATCCAATACAAGCAATGATACATGAAGATGTTCAAGCATAGAGATACAACCATACACATGTAATAGATGCATTATCATCTGAAAAACTAGAATTTTTGACCAAAAGATAAAAAGATAAATAAATAATTAAAATAATATTAGACAATATCAACTAACATAATGGAAATTTACCCATCGGATCTTTAATGATGTCATAGTAATCAGGCACATCACGTGCATCAACTGGTTCTTTGAAAGGCCAAGCATCAGGATGGTCATGCATTGCCTGCTCAAATAGGATGACACTCAATATCATGGTTTCAAATTATGACTGCTGGGAAGATCTAGATATAGATAATCAACAAGTCATTTAACGTCACAAGTCAGACAGAAAATTAATCAGTTTAGGTTAAAATAGTCAATTCATGAGTCAAATAGCAACTTGTCTACATATATAAAGATTATTTGTGTTAGAGAATATTTACAAATATGTAATTAGTTTTGGTGTTATTGTGTTAGTTTAGGTTTGAGAGAATATGTAGTTTATTAGTTTATAAGACTAATTTATGTCAAGTCAGCTTTTATCTCAGGTACTTTTGTAATTGTTCCTATTATAAATTGGCTCTTCTCTTCACTAGTGAAACACTCTTAACAATTCTCCCATTTTTCTTCTCAACAATTTGAATACATATTTAGAAATTAAAAGTTAATGCAACATCTTTTAGTATGAGAATATTAATATTCAACGTGTATGGAAAAAATCTAGTTGAGTATGATCTCAGGCGACTCACCTTTACAAGTGAGCGCATGAACGCTGTCAATGATTTCTGATTTGAGGCAGCATCTGTTGATGAGCTTATTGTTTTATATCGAGAATGACCAAACTGATCAGGCGTCCAGCCAGCCTCTCCTGTTGTTAGGTCACAGGTAAATTCAAATTATGATTCTAAAGACTAAAATGACACACGAAACACAACCAAAATTATAGAAAATGCATGCAGAGGACAAAGCAAACCACTTGTGACCATTTGAAATCACAACAGAACAGCATGACCTATGTTCAGAAATATAAACTCAAAAATATTTGTTTACCATCTCAACAAATATTACAGTAACACTAACTGCCCGCTTCAGATACACAAGTTGGAACTAATGACAGTGCGCCCGCGAATACACATCTATTTATTAAGCAGAATTTCTAGATGCATTGTGCCTCAGTGAGCAGAAAAATCCGAGAAAGATCAGATGTCATGAGGAATAATACAGAGGAAACTAATAAAATGTATTATTACAGTAAGGCCTATGAAACAACAGTAACATATAAATTAAGATAGGTACATTAAACAAATTAATGCAAAGGTAAAGGAAGGACTCACTCAAGCCAGGCATATCCTCAACTTTGATGGATTTTTTGGGAATACCAGCTTCTTTCTGGATGGAACAGTTCAAATCAGAAAAATGCTTTCAAATCTATCATTTTTACAATACTACAAAAAGATCATATACTCCTTCAAAGCTAAAACAGGAAGCAAACATAGGAGATAGTTTCTCCACAAATTGAAAAGTTCATGATAGGGGATCAGAACAAAATTATACACCTCCAATGAAGAACTTATGTCTCCACCAATTCCTCAAATACACCTTACTGTTTCAAGATACCTGTTCACAGATTCTTTTTCTCAATATGTAAGAAGTACATCCTGTTGGCCACCAACTGAAACCTGAAAACCTAAGGAGATATATTTATAAATCTCGGAAGAAGCATCTATATTTTCTTCTTTACTGTCCAGTCATGCCTAGTAGTGTGCTTTTCATGATGTGTGTTTGAATAAGCTGGAGTTATTTTTCCAGTGAAAATGGCATTGCCAGACTAAGCTCTTTGCAATAATCAGAACCTGTTTGATCTCATGCTTTTGAAAAATTGATCAATTAACTAGAAAGTTGATCATGTGTTGGAAGAAAGAGAAAATGTTGCAAACCGAGTATTTGTTAGAGCAGTCCCTTGCTCCTAACTTTTCTGAACACCAATTCATTTAGAAGAATCAGATGAAGATTCACCACCTCAAATCTAGATAAAAGCCAAGCATCACTTTTTCCAGTTTCAAAAAGGCTCTTAACCCAGTCTACCTTATAAGCTAACCTGCTAGAAATTATTAACTTCCTGGTATTTCAAAACAGAATACTTTTCAGCACCTTCTATACATTAACAATACATACCTTCACCAGACAAGCATTCAAGGACAAACAACAAAGTAGAGATACAACCACCAACACGATAACTTTAATGATTGCATATACCTTCTGAAAATCAATTCCTGAGTAGACAATGTGACAATTTGAAAGCTCTCTTATCTTTTCATCAATTGCCTGTCAAGACAATTAACACAAATCAATTGTGGTTATTTTAGCATGTAGTTAAAGTGGGATAAGATGCAATGACCAAGAATCAACATTAAAAATATATATTATCAGCTGCATTATTGTCTGGAGATAACTGCATATGGTACATGCTATCAGCTCCCGATCCTACTATCTGCTAATAATTTATTAAGTTGAAGTAAAAGATCACTTTACTTGTCTCTGACGGCGTATCATAGTTGATAAATCAGTGTATGGAAGTTTTGGATCTATCATGCATTCCATAAGGAGCCCTCCATCATAATCTTTAATATAGCTGCAAATAAAACTCCCACTTAAAACCAATGAAGCTTCAAAAAGATATCTAATATTTTTAACTTAAAAAACAGTTGTTGGACATAAATAAATACAAAAACTAAAGGAACTTCTCCTCATCACTTATTCTATGGAATATAACATTATCTAACAGAGTAAGATTAGCTTCCACAGTTATAATTTATAATATTGGTGGAAACAAAAAATATTCAAAAATTGATCAAGCCATACCCATGCCACCTTTCCTTCTCCAAGTGAATTTCCTTTGTGAAGCCCTAAACAATAACATAGAAATTAGCAGCATTACACAAGGGAACAGTTTCATATATCTGGGATCTAATTTAATATTTAAAAAAATTAACCGGACAGACATTTATAACAATATAAACTACTCCAGCAGTCACAAAGCAAGTCAGATAGCTGCCAGCTATGGCTCAGATTTTATGCTTTCATTCTTTTTAAACAAATATACAGCCTGTGTTTTACCAGGCATACCAGGGAAAAGAAACCATGGGACAAAAGTCCAAAAGCAAATACACAGCTGATGATATGGAACAAGAGACAGGTTATAGGAAGGTCCAAACATTACCCCTATTCCTGAGCACGACCAATCATGATCTTGTCCTCGCTCTCCCCAAATATCTTTTAAAAGAAATGTATGCGAAAAATAAGCCTGAGGCTTCTAAACAAGATTTCAGACCAATATTATATGGCACGAGAAACTCTAAGACCTTTTTTTAATTATCTCCAGTGAACCCAATAGCAAGTGATCTAGTTGCCTGAAAAACATCCAAACAAAGGAGTTTTTCCAAGCACACCCAGGCTTACTCCAGTGTATTAGCCATTTTTTGGAAACAGCAACCTTCACAAACTTTACAACACATAATTCAATGGACATGTTAATAAATTCAAGTCAATTAAAGTATTCCAAGTCTCCCTTTCATCTCCCGCCTTCACCTAGTGTCACAAACTAACACAAAATTTAACAACCATATATTGATTCACAAAGGAAGTAATTTCTTCGAGTTTCCTAGCTCCTTTAAACCACTGAAAATATTAAAGAAGATGTTGATAAGAGCAAGACCAGTCAGAACTGAACATAAACAACTCTAAAAGGAACAATCCATGCTTCAGTTGAACTCCACATGGACTAGACGCTATTAATATAGTAATGACGCTAAAAAAACTGAGCTTATTTTTGCTTGGATTAAATTTCACACCAAAAACACAAACTGATTTAATCCCACCCAAACTCAAACAAACATAGCCTGAGTAATTTTGCCAATTAATGATGAATGCTACATTTACCCAGGGTAATCTAACCTGCTTGACAAAGTAACCAACAGCATTATTATCAGCATATGTGAGGAAGTGTGTCAGGCCATCCACATCACGAGCATGCTGCTTTAAGTGATTCATAAGTCGGGTGCCATAGCCTTTAACTTGTTCATCCGCTGTGATTGCGCAAAAAGCTATCTCCCCAAATTTTTGGCTACATTTCGAGTGACCATGTTAGAGGCAAACCAGGACACTCATACAGAGTTCAGAATTTCATAAACAATGTGAATTTCTCATGGAAGCAAATGTAAACAAGATCACCTCTAATTTCCTTTTGTTTAAACTGATAGCATTAACGTATAGGACAGATCTCATTTCATTAGGACTATGTATAGGATTAAAATATTACATATTTTTCAGAATAATAGCCTTGGCCAATACATATACAAGAAAATTGGGAAAGCCAATTCAGTGATGCTGGCATTGTCATATACATAAGATGGTCTTCAGGTGAGATAAGCTGTAAGCATAAAATGAAAAGATACCTGATGTAAGGGCGATATGTAATACCACCAACTACCTGATTTCGTCTAATAACCATCACAGACTTGTGGTTTCTGTGACACGAAACCATAAAAAAAAATGAGATAAGTAAGAAAATACAAAGCAGAAATTCACTAATCAAAGTACATGGAAATAAAATAAGAGCATGCACACTCAAAACAAATCACAGAACCAATCCTGAAATCAGCAGGCATATTAACTTGGTAATAATTTTCAAGTGTAACGATAATAAGTATCAGCCAACAAATTTTGAGTAAGGCATATTAAATGATTGTAGAATTGATACATGGCAAACTTATTGTATCATAAAAAAACCATATTCCTTTCCACAACAACAAAAAACTGGATGCAGTAAAGTGACTGGCATTTAACATACAACATTCCAGATTTCTGAACATATCTTACTACATTAGAAATCAGAAAAAGGAATTCTACTTGACTTTGAAAGTAAGTCTTATATTAGATTCTTGATGAGCAATATAGATAGAATTTATCTCAGAAGATACTTCAGAATGATTTTACAGTTACTTTATAGCTTGCCAATATTGTCATAAATTGTCTCACTACACCACCATCCAAATAGAAAGACTGAAAGTGGAAACTAGCTGGTGCACCCTTCAGATATCTGAAAATCAAACTAATTATTAATATTACCTAAAAACATCACAGAAAATGTTGACAATTCAGAGGTGTACCTGTCCATTACCAGACGCACAATGTATTCCCTTGGCATATTAGGTAGTTGTCTGGCAAAAATGTTCTTCAATCCTATCAACCTGAAAATACGCAAGTTATTAATGAAGCGAAAAGGAATTCCTATTCCACATGTAGAATAAGTGCAAATTGTGGAAAGAAATAAAATTTATTACCACACCATGTGTTTGTCAATACCATCATTTGAAGCACATTCAAATATGAGTCTTCCTGCCTCTTCCTGAGAATTTTGGGAAATAAAATCCAAAATAAAGTGCTTAAAACAGTTTATGGGGAGAGGAGAGTTCATGCTGGCTGGCAATTTTTGTGAAAAATAGACAGTCTGATCTATGCAGCAAATTGCTAGTGATTCCCACATGTTTTCCAAAATGAAATTGTATGTAAGTATTAAGCTCAATTTTTACCACGTGATATAGCTTTTATGCATTATTCACTGCTCATCAAACAAACCAAGGAAGCAAGAGTAATTACACCACATTTGTACTTAAAATAACTCCAGGATAGGGAGAGGTTTGCATCTTTGCATACAAAGCCATGCAAATGTAGATGGGCAAGCATGTACTGAAGCAGCATTCCACATGGGGACATAAGATTAGGGTGATATCAATGGATAGATATCATGAAATCTTTAATCCTGAGAAGTAGATTATGCGTAGCCTAGATTTCCATGTGTCTAGTAACAGATAAAGTATACCTGCTTCGATCACTAATTTTTCTTCTAGAATTTGATAAAACCTAAAGTGCAGGTTATGCTTAAGTAAACATTTTCTCCACGGCTACAAAAAATTCCAGCAGTAGTTGATGGGTAATGAACAAACCTCAATCATTCACATTTCAAAATTTTCTTATTCAAAACTTAGAAAATAGAAACATGTATTTAGCAATCTACAGCATTATTCAAAAAAATAAAATACATAAGAAAACTTTAAGACATCCATTAGGCTTACTTCTCTCTTCAAACTCTCCTCTCTCGCACTGTAAGCACCGCTAGTCTGCAAATTATCTGTAAAAATACTCTTCACAGGATCCTCCTTCACCACAATGCCCGGACCCGAACCATTGGCCGCCGTCGCCACAGCATTGCCGGAATTGTTGTTGTTGTTATTACTGCCATCCTTTGCCCCGTCAGCGGGCTCAACTTTCACCGAATTCTCAGTCTTGATCTTGGTGTTCCTCGCGGCAGGACCCGCAGAATTGGTGTTCTCCAGCCGAGAAGCTGTGAAATTGCGCATAGAGGAGTTGTCGTACTCTTCCTCCTCATCGTCGACGACCTCCTCGGACTCGTCCTCGGAGTCCGAGTCGGCACCGCGGACGCTGATGCTCTCCAGGTCATCGTTGGATGTCAGCGCGCCGTCGCGCGTGTCGGAGAACGATGGAGGGAACGGCGGGGCGTGGTCTTCGGACGCCAGTTTGCGTTTGTGCATTGAGGACGTGGCAGAGGCGGAAGCCGAATGGGAAGGCGACGGAGATTGAGAACTCCGTGAACGCACCGGGGCCGTGAGGTGCGATGGATGGCCGTCCATTGATAGAATGATCGGGAATTAGGTTCGTTTTCAAGAGAAATAGGAACGTCGGTAGATGAATTATCAGACAATTAAGAAACTAGGGCTGTTTCCGTTCGAGAATTGGGGATTTAAAACTGCTTAGCTCACTTAACCGCTGACTGGAATGCTCAAGTGGCGTTTGATTGCCGGATTTGGATTCGAAATCATTCACAATAACATTTAGAATGGAGTTACTCATTTTGATACATGTTTCGATGAAAACATATTCTTCCAAAATAAAATATAAAAAAATTTTAATTTTAATTTTAAACTTAATTTATATAAATTAAAAAATAAATATTGCACATGTTAATTATTTATAAATTTAATATTTTATTAATTATAATATATTATAAAATTATTATATTTTAAATAATAAAAATACTATTTTCAAAATGAAATAATATTGTAAAATAAAAAAATAAATATAAAATTTTAAAGAAAAAAGAATATCAAAGAAAAATAAATGTTATACAATAATAGATAAATTAGAAAATATAGTTGGTTTAAAGTTTTAAAGTATAATTTGATAGTATATAAATAATTTGAATGAAAATTTTTTAAAAGTTCAGTAAAAAAAGATAAAAAATAAAGTCAAACAAGTGAAAAAAAAATAATAAAAAAGAGAATAAAATATATTAGGTGATAGAAGAAAAATAAAAAAAATTAAAAAATAAAAGTAAGGGTAATTTAAAAAGTCAAATGAAATATAGAGAAAATTACAAAAAACATAACAAAATACATTATAAAAGGAGACAAACAAAAGGTTTTTTTATAAGGTTAATTTAGTAATTTTACATTTGATTGAACGCTTCATTTTCAATTATGCATAGTATATGTATTACATATTTATTAAATTAATATAACTTATACATTTTGGATTAATTATATAGGAATCAAGTTAGGATTTTCCCAAAAATTTCCACCTCACTCAAAATTTACTAAATTCTAAATTTTTAAATATAATTTTCAAATTTTAATTCCAATAATTGTAAACCAAACAACAAGTGCAGGTTTTATTCCAATTCTTAATTCTAATATCCTACTACCAGAGGCCAAATCACTTTGGGGTTTGCACCCGTGCATGGGCCTATTTCTCCCGTTGCACTGTTGAACAGAGTGTTAGCGAGTGTGGTTTAAGTTCTGTTTAATCAAATTCAAGTTTATAAAGGGTCTGGTCAAATAGTGAAATTAAATTTTTAAAAAAATTAAGATTCAAGTTTTAATTCAATAAGACTAGAATACTTACGTGTTCAATCGAGTTTGAATCAAACAATATAGTTTATTAAAATCCCTAAATTTGACTTATGCTTTTCATTGTCGTCATGTGTTAAGTGATGTGATTCAATAATATTGGTAATTTTTAATTCATATGAAAATAACAAAAAAGAAGTAAAAAGATGCAGGGTTTACTTAGCCTACATCTATGGATAGAAAGCGAGAGCACAATATTATTAGCTTAGTGTAAATGGTACGAGGAATATATATTAATTAGTATTTGATGTTTCTTTGTATTCTATCCACGAGTTGAAATAATTTTAAAACATCTTTCAAAATGACGGTTCACTAATAAACAAATAATTCGACTCATTCGCATCCAAATCATGAATGTTTGGAATCTCTATTATGCAAGGAGACATTATGCTTTTTTGCTAATTTGAATTGATGGATTCATTCGGCAAGTATTATCCATAATGAGCATTGTTTACCATTCGTCCTTGTTACCTCGAATGTTCTCCATTAACTGATTGGAAGTAAATGCTAACTGTGACTACTAAGTAACCATCTTTTCGAGTGCTGATCTACCATCTAACATGAGATTCTTGATTGCCTTTCTGGTGGGTTGACCCAGGACATGAGACCTGGGAATCAAATTTGTCTGTCTTGTCTAACTAGTTGTCTACCCTTATCTCAAATTTGTACGTTTCAGATGCTCGGTGTTGGGCATTAAAAATATTAAAAAGTAAAGGGTCAAAATTTGCTACAAATCAAAGAAAAAAGATGCAAATCACCAATATTCTTCCTTCTTCGACAGAAAAAGGTACGGATTCAGAACATCATACTGAATTTTTGAAATTAGCAGAAGTTTTACGATGCTAATATGGTTAATTGACCTGTCATTTCTGCTTCTTATCACCAAACTTCTAAAACCCCCTATGGCTTTCTTCTTGGGGAGAAGAGTATACTCCTCCGGAGGTTCCCCTGCATCACTGTGCAATTTAATCCAATCACGGCCAAAATAATGAAACCGAGACTGGAAAGAAGTAGTAACACAAAAGTTAATTTCCTCACAACTAAATGTCTCCTGCTTCAGTCAACTTCCAAAACCATGTTCTTGATATCTATGATCTATGTTTCTTCACTTGCTTGGGACGGATGGTTTCTTCTGGAACAATGTTAAGACGACGTTGACGTGGGCTGCTTTCACGTACCACTGCAGAATCGTTGTCAGCTCTCATTCGCATAGGGCAGTATCTCCATCTCTCTCGTCCAGGCACACTTGTGATCTCTTCTGCCTTTGATGTTGTGGGATTAGAATTCGGCTTCGCAGATGGACTTCCTCAGTGGCTTGCACCTTTGTTCAACTTTGCTTTAGTGTCAAGTGAATGATTAGATAAGTCAGTAAAGCACAGAGAAATCAGGCAAAAGTGTGAAGGGTTTACAAGTTTGGAAGGCGCGTTTACTGAGAACAGTTCGAACTGGAAGATGCAGAATATAAATAGTATGAACTCAAACAATGTTCCCCGTGAACTTAGAGAGGAATCTGGCCACATATTTATAAAATATGTACAACATTCAATCCTCAGAACTTAACATAATTTGGCATAACGTGCAGTGAGGGATTGAAGTTGCGTAGTCTCCCACCTGAGGGCTTAGGCTAAACCTCTTACTCAGACCACAATATAATTCATATTTAAATTTGTTAAATTTTCTTGTTTCTTCAGGTAACTTCTGCCTCCTAAGTTGTGTTGTTTTAGGGGGGAAAAGGGGATAAGACTTCGAGTGAGAGCTGACAAACTCATTACACATGTTTGATAAATTTTTTAGTAAAAGGATTTGTAAACTTTAAGATGTTTAAAATTTGTAAATTCTTTATAAGTTATTTTCAGACATTTTATGAATTATTTCATTTGATATTTTAAAATAAATATAGAAGAACTTAATTATTTAATTATTTTTAAAAAGTTTATAAGAAGTAAACATCTTATTTTTAAAACTTATAAACTATTTTATAAGTAAATTTACCAAACACTTGCTAGTAGCTTATAAGATCCAAAAATATATTTTAAGCAGCTTTAAGTGTTCAAAAAATTATCCTTGAAATTGAAGTAGGATGAGAAAATACAATCCCAAACATTTAGTGTTATTGAAACACTGTGGAATTATGGAGAACTATTGACTCAAGACATGGACATGAATTTACTAAATTCGTCACTCATCATCTCTTTGGAGTAGCAATCGTTCCGCCCTTTGGAGAACATAAAATCTCATCTAGATTGATATTGTGAAGGAAACTGATTCATTATCTTTGAGGGGTGAAGGGAACTTTTACACTAGAATTAGACAACTTTTTAGGATGTCAAAACACAGAGCCAAACTTAGTTACATGATGGTTTCCCCAAACCCTAACAACTATGCTGATTTCATTTTTTTCACTGCCAAAGCACGAATACTATAATCATTAAATTCTTTAAATTTTATCTATTTTTTCCTCTTATTTTTATACGACATTCAAGAAAAACGCCCTAAAAACTAAAACAAACTTTTGCTTGATCTATAGATTTAATTCTTCTTCTAACTTTTTTCTTATCTCCGCCCTTCAATTGATTATATAATGTTCAAAAATTATACAGTCAGAGAGAATTTTTTTTGAACTCATCAAATTGTAGTTTCTTTTCATAGTTTAAGAAACCAATGATAGTGGAAAAGCTTACCTTCCTTCATAAAATTACTCATTTTCCAGCCGTCAATCTGAAATCCTCAAAAAGTAGTGAAAATTTATTGGCAAACACACACATGTAGGAGGCAAATAATGTTAAGCTTAGAGAATCGACAATGGTTACCAAGAACGAGAAGAAGCAAATAGATGCCATGCCTGGATGGATATACAGACAGCAAAAGAAATATTACAAATCTGGTGCTGCTTTTGAAGTGTCTATGTAATTATAAGGTCAATTACATTTACTTCATGAGGTGTTTTGCTGGATTCTGCGTCCTTAGTCAAAGGAAGTAAAATTAATAATCATCAATACGACAAACATTGTGCTCACGTTCAAATCTTATGTGCAATAATAGAACACTTATCTAGTGATGCTGTTCGCACTTTTCCCACTCTAACCAAATATTTTCATTGCACACCAAAATTTAGATAGCAAGGCTTAAAAGTTTGGATGCAAATCTGAGATTGTTGTCTTCCCATCAAAATTTACACTTTCAAACATATTATTCAATAAAATAACACTTTTTATGACTCTTATTTTTACACTATTCCTAAATCTTTGAGCCAATTTTCTTTCCCACCATAATATGCATCCAAACAATGTGTTTTATGGATGATATCCAAGCACTTACTATGTCAATTCCTTGTTGGACTTTTCTTCAATAGTTGAGGATGTTGCATTTATTATTAACTGATACAAACCTTTTGTGTGAAAATTTAGAATTTCATCTTCCAAGGGAGGACTTGTCATGGTACTCCAAAGAGTAATTCTAGTAATTAATATACTGATTTTTGTGCAGTTTGGGCTCAAAATGACCGGTCAGACATCGGACAGCAGTGTTTTGTTTGCAAAGATGAATGAAGAATGAATCTCTGTTCACATAAACATTTAAATTAAAAAAAAAAAAAAACAACAGTAATGCATTCATGGACGGCATGTAACGTTTTTCTGCATTTATTACGTAACAGTTCATCTGTTTTATTATTTAGAAGCATCGCATTGGATTTGCATTTAAGTTTCAAGCCTTTGTGGACTTTATTTGAATTCCATGTGCCAACAAAGTGTCATGCAACGCTTGGCTATAAACATTAACGTTAATAAATAAATAAATAAGATTTGATAATAACATGATGTTAAAAGGATTCTTGTCTCCAATTAAACAGATCCACTTTTCACCAACATCAGTCTGATGACATCCAATTCAATCCATTTCTCCAGTCCAAGAACTGAGGCATTTTTCTCTGTTTCTAAGAAGCAATAGCTCATGCTTCCCCTTAGGTTTTCTAAGTCATCAGCAAGTATACTTCTAAGAGTATCAGCAAAATTGAGTGCTAGCTTTGTATAAACTTAGTTCATGAACTGGAGATTGTTCTTTGACTAAGTAAAAGTTCTATTCCAAGATTTTTTCACTTATAGCAATGTGTAAGTAGTAATTCAGTTTGATGATTATTCAAACTCGACTCTCCTCAATCTTATAGAGCTCAAGTTTGAATCAAGCAATAACGCCGAAGTTGAGAAAAATTTTAAAACTTGAGTTCGGAATTTTTTAAATTTAAAAACATTTTTTGCTTTAATAACAGTTTAACATATTGACACCTCATTTAATGCCCAATTCTTGATTCAACCATTTGCAGAGCATTGAAAAACACCTCCCTAGACCATTTTTTAGCCGTAATTGTTAACGAAATTTTTCAAGCAAATCATTAAGCATTTAAAAGTTAGATACCCAAAACCAAACCTACCATAATTATCATAACACGAGATCTTAATAGCCTCCCATTTGCGGGCCATATTTGTCATAAAGTTGGGGTAGCTAGATTATGCTCCGTTATCAATTTCTATTACCACTAATGACATGTCATATACACTTACAATGAATGTATAATACAAAGTTGCAGTTCCTATATGACTGCCTATAATTATTTAGCTAAATTTGCCCTCTTGAAGAGTATTAATCTCCCATTTTTGCAACTTGCAACGGATAGATAAGAGAGTAAAATAGAGCCGCTGCACTAATTTGCCAAATTACGAGTAGACTCTAAGTACGACTTAAGATTTAATGATACAGAAAGCGTGTCTGGCCGCCTCTGCCGGGCTATTAATGGAATCATTAATTTATTCTTTAATTTGAAGAAATTTACCCGACCAATTTACAGGAAAGTAAATTAATTAATCAATTAATAAGAATATTTCTATCATTGTTTAATCCTTCATCATTTTTATGATTTTAGTTTAATATAGTAGCATAATTATACATTATGATAAGCTCTATTGCATTAATCTCATTTGGGGTTGTATTTAAACTTTAACTAAATTTCAAAAGCGTGATAAAAAAAATAAATGAGCTGATGTGATACATAAACTTCTCTATTTATAGAATTTAAAAGTGAAAAAATTAATTGAAACCCTAAGGTTATGTTTGTTTACATTTTTGGCTATGTTTTTTATAGTGTTTTTTTTTTTTTTAATCTATGTAGAAGTATGGAAAAAGGCTTAAAATTCTAATAATTGTAATGCGTATTTCTGGTGTAGAAAAAGGGGCCAACTTATATATGCAGCTAAATAATTTAAAGGTAAGTGTAACATAAGTTTAATTGTATGGATTCACGTAATTTCGTCTAAAAAAATAAGTGTAACACTTAATACACACTTACTTTTGCAAGTGTGTATTACATGTGACGTGACAAAGTGCAAGTTAGTGTATGCTCTTAGTATCTTAGAAATCAAACGTAAACGTTGTAATGAACGGAATTGAGCATGCAGGAAAGATGAATTAGCCAACCTATATTCTACCTAAATATCCGAATCGGTAAAATACGTGCACGATCACATAATTATCGGTATATACTTGAATTTGATTTATTTATTTTTCAAATCAATCAAAATTAGATCCAATTTTGCAAAGGTTTAACCCAAAATTTCTTAATTTTGTATTAAATTTAGTCAGCAGAAACTATAGATCACAGCCTTAAAGGTTGAGTGGATTGGATCGAGACTAAGTCTCCCAAATAAGCTACTTGCACAAACCTAATTCATATATATTTTGAGTAAATCCTGTCCAAACAGTTTCCACTCAAACTCACAAGGATTCAATCTAAACTAATTAATTTCAAGACCTCACTCCCAAGTCCCAGCTTCACAAATGAGAGATCAAGGATTTGACTCGAACTACATTAAGTGATTCAGTTGGTACTTATAAAACTAAAAAGAATCCTAAATTAGATCCAATTTTGTGAAGGTTTAACCCAAATTTTTTAAATTTCGTATATTAAGTTTAGTTAACGGAAACTATAGATTACTCCCTTACAAGTTGAGTGGGTTGGATTGATACTAAGTCTCCCAAATAAGCCCCTAGCACGAACCTAATTCATTTATTTTTTGAGTGAATCCCTGTCCAAATTAAATAGTTTCCACTCAAACCCACAAAGATTCAATCTAAACTAATTAATTTCAAGACCTTACTCCCAAGTCCCAACTTCACAAATGGGAGATCAAGAATTTGAGTCCAACTACACCATTGAGTGATTGAGTCGGTATTTAAAAAAATAAAAAAGAATCATAAATTCGGTAATTTCAACCCCTATGTTTGCAACTAAGTTTCACACTCAAAACTTTCCCTATAACTTTACACTATTAAACATATTATTCAATAAAATTTTTGTTTAAATTCAAATTTAAAATTTTCCTCTCTTACATGTATAACTAACTAATTATTTTTCAATCATTAAATTTATTTACAATCAAATAAATATCTACACATATATTCACATTTATTTTGATTTATATCTTAAAACTTAATTATTATTTTTGTGTACTATCACATCATCTAATCATGATTATATATTTTATATAAATATTCAAATAAATCATTCTATTTATCCGATCAAACTCTTTCTGTCCAAACTTTCTATTTAATTCAACATCATATCCAATAAGAACCCTTCTCCCAAACATTGCCATAGTCACTTCATTGTATTAATAATTATGTCAAAGTCAAACGCCATAAAGCTAAAGATTTGCCAAAAAGGCAAGAACGGCCACTTCCAACTCCAACACTACACACCACCATTATAAAGCCACCACTCACACTCCTTTCAAAAATTCAGCATTCAAACCTTTAACCAACAACACTTGCAGTTTGCAAGCCAAAGGCGTCATCATGTTTCTTAATCTCAATCTTCCCCTCCTCTCCGAAAGCATAGTCCCAAACCCCATTACACTGCTCATCTTGTTAACAGTACCGTTCCTGGTTATTACCTCTCGCATTTTCGTCTCGCGGAGGGTTTTCTTGGTAGGTTTCGCATGTTGCAAGCACCCAGACAGCCTCAAGTGCAGCAAAGACTTGGTAGCGGACATTGCCGGGCGATTTGGACACGCGGAGGCCACGCTGAATTTCATGAAAAGAACGATACAGAAAGGGGGACTCGGCGACTCGACGTATCTGTCAGAAGCAATTCTAAATTGTTACTTAAATGATCTGTGCATAGAAGCAGCAAGAGAAGACTCGGAAATGGTGGTTTTTGGCGCCATCGATGCCCTTTTGGCGAAAACCAAGGTGCGCTGCGGTGAGATAGGGATATTGATCGTCAACTGCACGGTGTTTAACGTGGTGCCTTCTCTTTCAGACACTGTAGTAAATCGCTACAAGCTCAGGGACGACGTTGCCAGCTACAACATATCAGGGATGGGTTGCAGTGCTGGCCTTCTCGCCCTTGGACTTGCCGAACAGCTTCTTCAGCAAATCAAAGAAAAAGATTATTCATGTCAAGAAAAGTATATATATATTTAGCTTGCCATTGGATGGAGAATTTGATTTTTGAAAGATTATGTGAAATTTAATATTAATTTTAGTAGTAATTAATAAAAAGTTACATGTGATTTGATGAGTTTTTGCGATAAAAACTAAATGATTGCGTTAATAGGATGTTGTTTGATGTTTGATGTCATAGGTTTTGTTAATTATATGTGTTTTTATAAAAATGATCCGGCTTGGTCGTTAAGAAAATATAGTATTTTAGTGATTAGAAAAGATTGTTGATGCTATCTTTAATAGCATTAAGTGTAAGTAGAGTAGAGTAGGATAATGTAGAGGGTATATAAAGGTTGAGCGTGAAAATAGAGTAGGAAAAATATTGAGTGGATAAAAAATATATATATGAGAAATTTTCAAATTAACCAATAGTTTAGTGTTTAAGAGATTATGGCTTTGTTTATTTTTAAATTATCCACCCTCTAAAAACACACATTCAATTATTACATTTCTTTTTTATCTCTTTTTTCTCTTACTTTTACACAATTCTCGAGATAAAAACACCTAAAAACACACACCATAATCACAAAACAAATGAAACTTATACACTTGGTGTAAATGTATCAGTTGCTTAGTTTTAGGACATGTTTCATGCCTTTTAATGTAATCAATCTTATGTCTAAAAAACAAGTCTCTTTGTTATGTATAAAAAATATGACATATGAGAATATGTATCAATTACATCTTGTGTCGAATGTGAAATATAGAGCTTTCTTATTCAACATTTTAAGTTCAAATTTCATAAAATGTTCGAATTTCATTTAAAAAACGCGTGAGTTGGATGGGAACTTGAGTAAAAAGAAAAGGGACAAAACCATATTTTTGAGATCACCATACCAAAACTGTAATGTAATAGCTCTCGAATCACAACATTGCAACTTTGCCTTTCTACAGTGCTTGTGACGAGCCTTTACAGTTCCACCTGTTTTCCTGGACAGGTGCATCCCAACACGTGTGCCCTAATAGTGAGCAGGGAGAACGTCACCAGCTGCTTATACACCGGCACCGATCGTTCCAAAACGCTGGTCAAGTGCCTCTTCCGCGTCGGGGCGGCGGCCATTATCCTCTCCAACAAACCCTCGCACGCCAGATCCTCGAAGTACCTGCTCACTAACGCACTCCACACCCACACGGCCAGTTCCGATCTCTCTTAAAATTGCATCTTCCTGGAAGAAGATTCGGAGGGAATCACGGGCGTCAGCATAAACAAAGATCTGTTAGCTGCTGCGAATCTCGCAATCCAGCAGCACCTGAAAACCCTGGGCTTTCTGATCCTTCCTCTTTCCGAGAAACTCCGCTTTCTGAAAAATCACATCATCAGGCGTTTAAATCTGGCGAAAATCCAACCCTATATTCAACGGATGTGTGGAGCACTTTTTGCCTCACGTCGGGGGAATGCCGGAGCTGGAGGAAGAGCTGCAGAAGAACTTAGGGTTCAGTGAAGCTGACATGGAGCCCTCGAAGATGACGCTGTACAGGTTTGGGAACGCTTCGAGCAGCTCCATTTGGTACGAATTGGCGTATGCCGAATCTAAGGGTCGGATAAAGAAAGGTGATCGTGTCTGGCAGACGGTGTTGGGGTCGGGTTTTGAGTGTGACAGTGTGATTTGGAGTGCTTTGAGGGATGCTGAGGGAGATGCTGAGAATCCATGGATGAGGGAGATTGATAAGTATCCTGTGGATTTGTATAGGTCCACTGATCCATTTCCTTACTACCTTGAACCATCCAAGCCGTCGATGATGTCCCAAGAAGCAAGAAATTGAAATTGCAACCATGGCATTGAAGCCTCGGGTAAGATTAACTGAATTTGCATGCCTTGTTGTTTGATTAATAAGCCCATTAGGCCCAAAATTATGCATTTGTTAACCTGCGAATTCATATATCTTGTATTCTAGTCAGTCTCTTTGTTTCATTTATATAACTGTCACGTGTGATAGTTGTATTAATACGTGTATTAATAGACAATGTTTTCACAATCAGAACTAATTAACATTTTTTTTTTAAATTATAGTGTTTAACTTTTTCTGGTTCTTATAAATCATTTAATCCATTCGTATGGAGACTGTACAAATTAATTTTTCAAATAATAAATCCATTTTTAGAGAACACAACGTAATTTGCTCCGAGACATGATTTGAAATCCAAATGTGTTAACATGTATTTAACATATATTATATTAAAGACGTTACACATGTATGCAATTATATGTCGTATATATACATTTATATTTATATATATATATATATATATGGCTGTTAGGTCGGGTTGAATCAGTCAGAATCAGCAACCCAAGAATTATCCGGTTTCGTTATTGATCTGATTTTATAAACAATATTATTAATTGAAATATAGAGACAAAGGGGAAAGGAAAGAAAAATGGGATATATAATCTTATCTATTACTAAATTCTTCACGTCGATTTTCAATTGCATTAGGTAAACATTTGACACTTGCCATCCGTTGACAAAATCCGCGTGGAATCTACGGATGGATATTCGAAATCACATGCTTGATGTAATTTGTGATTCTCATGGAATATAAATTTATTCATACTAGTAAAATTTAGATACTATATGCACGTGTAGATTTATTTATAAATTGTGAAATTGTTGTATTTTAATTATAAAAATAAAATTATTCAATATTAAAATGTATAACGAATAGGTTAAATAATAAAATAAAAAGATGTCAAGAGAATTAAAAAAAAAGAAGAAGAAGAAGAAAAAATTTGGGAAAAAGCACAAATAAAGAAATGTAAAAGAAAAATAAAAAAAATATTTGATTTTACATTGTACAAAAATATTTAAAATAAAAAGGGATAAAAAATCAAAAGAATTTAAAAAATAATAAAATCTTACAGAATGTACAAATATAAATTGTAAGTTAAAAGTAAATAGAGAAAAAAACGAAAAAAGTATTTAATATAAGGGTAATTTTGCAAATCTACTTGTACAACTAAAAATTCTTACTGGAATAATAATATAGTAAAGATTAACAAATTAGTCAAAGAAAAACTTTAGGAATATTAATTCGCATTTTTTTGTTATAATTATTAGTATATTTGTTACGTCTGATGGATTCTTCAAATGAACGAATTGGAGTAAAGTTGACTAGCCTCAAATTCATATACCATACAAATAAGAAATTACAAAATTCTAGAAAAAAATAGAAACCATAATTTTATCAACACAAAACGTAAGAAACAATTAAATGACGAAACGTGTCTTGGGAAGAAAGGAGGGAGAGGTGAAGGTCAAAGCATGATATGGAAAATCTTCTTCATTAATTATATAAGCATTAAGTAATTAAATAATTTCTTAAGATTAGTTCTATCCCATTTTTAATAAAGTGATACGTGAGTCGCACATATCCATGTGATGCTAGAATATATTATCATATGTGATGTACATATAATTTATTTTGTTCATTTTATTGGATATGATTACAATTTAAAAGATTATTTTGAATGATAAAAAAAACATAAATTAATTAATTATTGACAATTATATTCACAAGTTTGGCCATTTAATATGGTTATATTTATTTTCTCATTATGGATTAGTATAAAAATAATTTATTTAGTAATATATGATTAAAATAGTTGTATAAAAGATTTGTTAATAATTTTTAATTAACTCCTTCGTTATTTTATTATGGCTCTGATATATAATTATTTATTTTATGATTTTACAACTTTATACTGATCTTTATCTAATCAAGAATTTGATTAATTTATATAAAATAATTTATCTTACATTATCACTTCAAGCAAACACTAGCATTGGCATGTGCAAATCAATCAAAACTAATTATCATTTTTTTCCAGTGCGGGTCATCAGATTTGAAATCTTGACTTTTGTTATACAACATTACTGTAGTATATGCACAACAAAAGGCGTTCAATAAATTTAATTCAAGTGCTTAACCACTTGGT
Source organism: Avicennia marina (assembly GCA_019155195.1). Classification (NCBI taxonomy): domain Eukaryota; kingdom Viridiplantae; phylum Streptophyta; class Magnoliopsida; order Lamiales; family Acanthaceae; genus Avicennia; species Avicennia marina. The sequence continues at coordinate 741,902 of CM032783.1, read as the reverse complement.
TAAGGGAAATTATTATTGTCACAACACAAACATGCATGAGGCAATCGTGTTATATGATCTTGGAAGTCGTGCACTACAAAAAAGTGGGTAAGTTAAGACTGTAAAATTGGGACAATCTAAATCCATTACAGATTAAGGATGACATATTTAAGTATATACCAAATCCGTCCCAAACCATGACAAAGTAGTCTCAAAGCCATTTCAGAAAAATTGTGAAATAAATCATCTCAAAACCATCTTAGTTTTGGAACGGCTTTGGCACGACTCTTTTCAATAGATATTATGACTGTTCCAAAGCCATCTCAATATTAGGTGTAACCGTCCTAACATTAGGTGTAATATAGCCATCTCAAAATGCGATATATAACCAAACAATTCCTATTATTTCTACATTCGAGTGAAGTTGAAATTAAGAATTTATTTACACTTTAAGCGTGGGAAAGCCATCAATTCTAGATGAGTTAAGTCGATTTATGATACAATACCATGGATTATTGATTTCATGAGCATTTTACTAGATTTATACCATGTATATATATGTCTATATTATTTTTGTAGAGTTATACTCTTTTTGCAAGTAATTTTTGTCCTTGAGCTAAATGTAGAAAATGGAAAAATATTATTTGTAAGCAAAAAGTGTTGGTGTTGATTCTTTATACCTGCTTCATAATTTTTATAAAATAATATTAGTAATTTTCATATTTTGAAATATTGTTGGTATAAACATGTGTGTGTGTGTGTTGTTTGTGATTTAGCAATAATGAATTGTGCTTCTAATGTTATTGCAAACTTATAGTGAATGGAAAATCCAAGCTCAATATGTCATGTTTGGATTGATAATGAAATTTGTTAGATGATTTTTATATTTTTACTGAAGGTGTAACTAAGATTGGACTTGTTATGGAAAACTAAAATCTATTGTTTTTATTTTTCTGTAAGATATTATGTAATATTAGATCATAAATGTATAACAAAAACTTGCTTAGGCGTGGAGAGTTGACACCACAATTTGAAAATAGAGTTAATAAATTTCTTGAATGGGCAATGCAGCAGCATGAGCATATGGACGGTACTAAAATTAGATGTTCATGCTCTCATTGTAAGAATGCAAAATTTCTCAAACACAATAAAGTTAGGGTTCACTTATTTAGAAAAGGATTTGTTTAAAATTATTATGAGAGATCAATCATGGTAAAGCTCAATATCGCGAATCAACCACTGTATCGTGGTTGTAAAAATTTCACACAATTATTTACAATTGCCCGAATGGTGAATATTAAAACGGACCACAATATGTCCCAAAGTTATTACGATAATATTGGTAAATTGATTGGTAAGATGCTCCCAAGTGATCATCAAATGCCTCCTAATTTTTACAATACTAAAAAGTTAATACAAAAGCTAGGTCTTCTAGTAGTGAGATTTGATAGTTACAAATTTGGCTGTATATTGTATTAGAAAAAGGATGATCAATGGGAGCATTGCAAATTTTGTAGAGAAGCGAGGTTCAAAGTGAGAAAGACACCCTTATCAGTTGGAAATCGGATTCCACAAAGGTGTTTGATTTACTTGTTTCTTATTCCAAGACTACAAAGGTTATATATGTAGCAAATGATCGCTGAGCATATGACTTGGTATGCTGATCATAAGACCTCGAGTGGTTGCGTGTGTCATCCTTCTGACGCTGAGGCATGGAAGCACTTTGACAAGACTTATCCTGATTTTGCAATGGATCATCGTAACATACAATTGAGTTTATGTGCTGATAGATTTACCCCATATGGGTCTTATGGAAAGATGTGTTTGGTGAAATGGCGTTGAAAGATGTTATTCGAAATAGTTTGCTTATATACGTTACACGTCCCAAACCAATATATTTATTTGTATATTTACTTTCCATTATTATGATCAAAAGGATTATCTTTACTTAAATGTACTCTTTATTTGAGAACATTTATCACCCCAATTTGGAGTAGCATATAATTTGGTAATAGATGTATGCTTTTTATTTGATTTTGTGAGATCATATAATAATGATAAAATATTCACTTAGTTTATATATTTCAGAATGACTGGGCGATCTTTTTCTGGGGCCAAAGCTAACACCCCACGTGCAAAGAAACACCACGCTTTATACTTATTTCATCTTCTCTCTCAATTGACGAAGATGAAACTCAACCTCCAAGTCCAATAAAAGGTAATATACCTTTCACATCGACACACAACTCCAACGAACCATCACACTTATGTGAGTAGAGAGAATTTCTTATTGTACCTGCTACATCTAAAGTACTTACTACAAGTGAACCATCCCAACCCCAGGTGGGGGGACCAAAACATGTGACGCCGCATCAGTTTTAGTGAGTATAAATTTGATTCAATGTGTATATAATTAATTATGTGGACTCACACACATAAAAAGAATAATTAATTTATTATACTTACGTGTTAACTTATCATTGCAGTGCATGAAAAGAAGTAACAAACTAGATAAAATCATTTGTGTTTGGACATTATAATAAACCATGGATCCGTTACACCGACATCCCATTAGAACAAAAACAAAAATGGTTTCGACTTTTCAAAGTATGAAATATCTATTGTACAAGAAGAATGTTTTTGATACTTATTTGAGCTTTTTCCATAAACATTATTTTAGTTGGGATCTGACAGATAACACGACAATGCAACATGCCTTCAAGAAAAACGTCACTCAGTTAATACGGAAACACTTGCACCAAGCAATAATATCTAACAAAAAAGCTGATTGGATCCCAGAGGAAAAATGGGATGAGATGTTAGACAAATAGGCATAGGATACATATTGAGTAGTATGCAAAAAGAACCGTACCAACTGAGCAGCTGACAATGTACATGCATCAATTATCTATCGTGGTGGCTCGATTTCAATGATCACACATTGTGAATGAATGGTAAGCAAGAAAGAATATCTATTTCACATGTTCATCTTTTTGTAATATGGTCCATATTCATTTTATTACGTTGCAATTATATTGGATAATATAGGAGGCACAGTTAGAACAGTCGCTGACTCTCCTTGAAGTTTACTCTAAAGTTTGGGAAAATGTAATTGATGAATAGGCAAGCTCTCGTGCACTCAAGGGCTTACAATTACTTAAATATGTCAATGTTACCTTACCATTATGTGCAACAATCTATTCATTTTCTATGTCTGTGGGAGATGATGCAAAAATTACAAGCAGATCAAAACACCGCGAAGGCATAGAGGGACAAGAGTTAGAGGGCAGTGAGACTTCATCTAACTCAACTAATAACAACATGGTTGTCCTCAATGCGCTTAGTGGCTTTAAAAAAGGCCGCTTGCCAATGATGGATTCAGAGTCTCAATCTTTTAAACAGTTGTCTCGTGGTTCGACTAGTTTCACTACTTCGTCACCTAATCCTAAATTACAACTAATGCAAGCTACATTAGAACGTATTCAACAGCAACTATGGGAGAGAGATGTAGAGATAGATGACTACAAAACCAGATTAACCAAAACAAAAGTGAGATTAAATAAATTTATGCGACTTGCTTCTAAAAAACTTAGCCTCAAATTCCTCAATGACGATGAAGGCGACAAAGAATCTGAGAACCTCGATTCATAGATATAGATGTTGATTGCCTAACATTGACTATTTTGTATGTTTTATGTTAATGTAAAAAGATGGGATTGTATCACACTTTTAATTGTGGGTAAATATATCCACTGTTTTGAAATTATTACATTACTATTAGTAAATTTTCCCTATGAAAAGTGTGAATAAAAAATTAATACATTAATTGTATTGGAATAACAGAAATTTTAATATAAATTTAACAAAATGTTTCATCCAATGCATTCTCAAAGCCGTCCTAAAGCCAACCTAAAGAAATCGTCCTAGAAAAGTTGTACCAAAGTTGTCCTAGAAAACGCATCCCAATGTTGTTTTAAGTCGTCCCAAATTTGAAACGGTTCCATTTTAACTGTCTTAATTTTTAGCGACTGGATAAATAGAGACGGATTATTCTCCTTCTCAAATATTATTTGGGATGGTTAATTATCTCAAATATATCCCACAAAGCTGTCTCAAATTACACACTTTTTGGTAGTGGTATAAGCAAATCGTACCTGTAGTATATTATTAAAATCTTGACACAAATTTAGTTTCATGTTATAAATTTACAACATTATTTTCAGTTAATATATTTACACCACTGTCCTTACACTTTCAAATAAAATTACTAACATGTCATTATTTCTTTTATATACATATTTATACTTACATTATTTTAAAGTGAAACCTTTTAATTACAAATTGTAAAATTTTACAATTATTTTAATTATTTTATTTTTATATTATTTTCTTTTAACATATTATTTCTAGTAGTTTTTATATCAAGTTTTCTCTATTTTCAAATTTTTTTCTTTAATTTTTTTCAATTATCTTAAATACTCTTTGTATTTTAAATTTTAATAAAATCTCCAATTTAATATAAGCATTTTATAATTTATAAATAATTTTACATATGCCATGTTTATTAATTTTGGATAAATTTCAAGTTGTCGTTAGTTGTCTCTTATTAGTTATAGGAGTACCGATGAGTTGCGATAAGTGAAAATTACAGAAATATAGAAGCATATTAATTTAATAATCTCAAAATTTATACCATATATTACGGCTAAAACCTACTTGTGGTTGCTAACATATGTAATTTCAAAACAATCCCCACTCAAAAATCAATGCTATATTAAATTATGGGCAACATAGTAATTTTATTTAGCCAAGAAACCAGAACTTCCAAGCACTACTTCTTCCTTAAATTCTTTCTTATTCTCTCAATTTTCAAAAATTTTTATACACTTTATATGTAACTGCTTCCCCTTCCAAATTTTAATTTGTTTTTGCCTTTTTTCTCAAATCTTTTTATTATTTGTTTTATTCACTTATCAATTTTAATTTTATGTGCAACAAAAATATTATATTTTAAATTAAAATGCACAAAATATGCGTGTATAATAGTTGTTGAGTGATGTTATAGTCAGAAAAGATGATTTGAAACGGATAGTCCTATCTAAATTTCCGGGAAAATAACTTCACGCGTCAAAATCATAGCTGACAAGCAACGCCTTCGAAAAACGCGTTGAAGGAACTGTTTGGTAACTTATCTTTCACTCAACAACAACCAAATAAAAAAATATAATTCAGCACATCCAATATTTTGTATATGGACATTAATAGTTAAAATCTAATCGTTAGTACTGTTTGAATTCAAATCGTTACTTATATTGCTTTCAAATTATTTAAATCAATATGTTATATCATATATACCAATGAATAATTGTTCTACACAAAAACTACTATCGTTAAGTTCAGAACAAATTTTCGGTTACTTGTTTTATTACATGATAATGATTTTAAAAAAGAAATAAAAATAGGAAAATGAGAGGAGTGAGCAAAAGTAATTGAATGGCACTTGCTTTTCCTTTTGCCTTATTTTAACCCTACCAAAAAGCACTAAAAGCTCTTTTCTTTCTCGTGACTTCAAAAATTGGCTTCACACACATTTTAAGCTACTTTTTTCGTTTTCAGAAATATTGGGTGAATAATGTTCATTGTAATTATGAAATACTTGAATACGTGCAATGACTTACTTTATTTTAAGTAGTAGGGATAATTATAGCACCCTTTTTAATGGTTGTGGTTATAGACTATTTATGGTTACTTAAAACATTTACAAGCTAAATACGTTCACTAATTCATGATTTTTTAATAATTACATATGTTTGTAATTAAATTAATACTTATTATTATAATTTTTTTTATTTATATTTATTTTTTTAATCTTATAAATTTATATATAATCAAATCATCTGAACATTATTATATATTAAATATGTACTTAAATTTTATAAGTTAGACATAATTTTCAACCCACTAGAATCGTCCAATTTTTCTTCGTCTATCCTAATAGGGGAATCAACATGTCCTTCGTAGTGTGACAGGGAAACACGGGGATTGAAGCACTAAGCAATAAGCTTCCATTTTTCAACTCAAATCCCTAAAGACACTACACGCGCTGTCCGTTACGTCTCTTTACGCAATTGTGAGGGAGAACCCTGTTAAATTTATTGTTTCCTGCGCCAAAGTCCAAACACGTCATCCCCATGTTTGCCTTATTCGAAATTTCTACTCAATATTGAAATTCATATCATACTAGTATAATTCGCGTATACTCCGTTTATGTATATATTTAAAATACACATTTTATTAATTATATAAAATATAAAATTACTATATTTTTATTAGTAGTATAATAAAATGAAATTTATTAATTATATATTTTTTAAAATAGAAAAAATTAGAGGTAATAAAAAGAATGAGAAAAGAAGAAACTAAATGTTAAATATAAATAAATAAGAGAAAGAAAAACGGTTTAAAATAATAGTAATAAAGAGAAAAACAAAAAAAATGATATTTTAATTCATTTATGTTTAAAATCAAAATTAGTTATAGATATTGTAGAATAAGTTTTTATGACAATCATTTTAAGACCACATACGCTCAAAATATTGTGTCCAATCAAACGGCGACACAAGGAGAATGTAATGTAAATCAATTGAAACAAAATTTATTTATATATTATGAATTTAAATGAATATAATTTTTAAAATAAATAAATAGATAATTGATATTTAATCAGTTAATTAAATGGCGACAATAGTAAAAACTTGTTATATGTATGTGAGATGACAACTTTGTCAAAATTAAGTTTGTCGATTAAAATTTTTAATAAATTACAAATCATGATAACTAATAAAATCGTGTCGCGTTAATAAGTTGATGCGGTCAAATTATCTTTCCTACAATTATAAATAAAAATTGAATTCTGCGGAAAACAAATAAACAGTTGAAAACTCAAATGGATTGAAGCCCAAAAAGCCTTTCCATAAATTCTCTTTAGACTTCAAAGAAAGTCTACAAAGTTTATAATTAAATTCAAACTGTTATCATGAAAAGCCTACAAAAGTATTTAATTGAAAATTATGGTGCTAATATTAGTAGATTAACGTTAATTAAAAACTTAGCAAACTTAAAAGAAAGTTAAGCATAAGTCATTTCTTTAAAAATTATTCAAATTTCAAGTTTTGTTCTTAAAGAAAAAATTAGAGGTTTAATTTAGAAAATTGAACCCACAAATTTTGTTTTGATCTAATTTAATTCATTTTGTATAATTTTTCTTATTATTATACAAGAATTTTATCAACAAAAACTAAAAGTAGTTTATAAATTGTACAAATAGATTTATTAGAAATGATATTTTAAAAATATATTAAAATAATTAAAGTCTCGTATTATGCAAGTAGAACCATAGTATATAGTATAGATTAAATACAATATTAAAGGCTAAATTAAATACTATATTAGAACCATAGTATATAATATATTAAAGTCTATTATTTGTGTTACTTACGTATATATGCATAAAAGATGTTTTCTTCTATCAACATATATTTCACGGTTATGTTTGAAACCCAAGTTTCAACACCAACACATTATTTCAAATTTTACACTACCAAACATATCATTAAACAATATTTTCATTTAAATTCAAATTTTCTCTTTATAATATATATAACTTATTAATTATTTTTTAATCATTACACCTATTGATAATCAAATTAATATCTATATATCACATATGTACTCATATTTATTTTTATTTATACTTTAAAGTATAATCATTACCTCTGTACACGCTATTCAATCATTCTCATTATTTTATATATATATATATATATATATTTAAATAAATTAAATTATTTATTCTATTAAAACTTTTATTACAAACATAAAACCTATCTTAAAATAATTACTGCCAAGCATAATGCACAACAAAAACAATTCTCCCGAACATATACAATCAAAATATCAGAGTGTTACTAACACTCAAGAAAATCATGGCATTGTTACCAACACTGAAGTCTGGAGAAAATCATTTCCTCTGTTTTGTCGCAATGTACGGACGCATGCGTTTGCGCGGTAAACAAATTTGATTGTATGAAATTTTTCTTTAAAAATTGTTTAACCCGCCTAATATTTTGTCACCTTATTTCTTTACTCAACTCTTATATTTTTCTTACTCTACACTAATATTTTTATTCATTAAACTATTATATTTTATTTCATCACTAGATGGATGTCATTATTCTTACAAAACGCGGATTATAACTTGCCCCAGTAAACACTTCGTTGCCCCTTTTTACACTTCATTTACTTTTTAAAAACGTTATTGTTATATCCGTACGTATCCAATTACATATTGCCTTTTCTTATTTTCTTTCAGATATTAAATCTCATCAATCTCTCAAAATCAATGATAAAAAATGAAATTGGATGATCTTGAGAGATGAAAATGCGGTCCAATCCAAGCTGCATTTCTCTTCTTAACCTCTAGTTTGCACGAAGAAAGTGGAACCAGAAATCTATTTGTTTCATAATACATTTTTTAAAAAAATACACTTAAAAACACATTTTAAAAAATGAAAACAAATATAGTGTGAGACTTTCAGCAATGCTGACGCATGACAAGTTAATCAGCAGCATACTTAAAAGATGTTCATCATCTTATTTATTTAGTTGAAAAGTAGCACTTGCTGCTAATTCTTTAACCACCCTTGCAATAAAAAGGAGAAGGGGATTACAAACAAGCGGACACGAAATGAAACCCTGGATCAGGATTAAGGCAGCCGAAAAAGATAAAAAACGCACCTCCAGAAAGGGAACAAACTTTTATGGTTTAATCTTCAATCAAGGAAGCCAAACCTGTCACAAACTTCACTCCTCTGTGCAAACTCTTAGGCCCAATCTCCGGTGGCCTCCATTGCTCCTCCACCAACGGAGTAACACCCTTAATCCCAACTTCTTCACATGAACTGTCACTGTGATCAGAGAAAACAAAGACACCCTCCTCACCATTGTCAACTTTCTCCACTTGCAAAACCTGCTTCCCAAATAGCAACTTAAGCTCACCATGGCAGGAGCTTTTCTCTGCTATAACCAGCCGGGATTCTGGTCGTCTGTTGCTTGTAGTGTTCAGAGAGATTGGAGTCGTGCAGCTTGTAGAGCTCAAGGAATTTGGAGTTGGGCTGATTCGGGTGAAAGGGGAGAGCCATTTCGCTTTCACATACTCGGCTTTGCGCCATGGAGGCAAAGGCATGCCTTTCTTCTTCAAACTCTGCCTGGCTGCTTCCGAGACAACGCCGATAATCTTCTCCAGACGATCGGCCTGTCCGACGAATATGGCGGGCAGCGTTTGGAGAACCGCTCTGTACGCCTTCGAGGGCCTCGCAACTTCGAACTCTGACCTGAATTCCATGTCAACTATGTACCTCTGCCCTTCAATTATCACATCCACATACTCATATTCTCCTGTAATAAACCACCCTTCAGCTTCAAATAAAAAGGCATTTCGTATGACAAACTAACGCGGACTTAACTGAGAAAGAAGACAACTAAAAAGGGATTTACCAGCGGGGAGAGATGGGGATTTCTCCCATCTTGATTTGCAGATTGAAGCACCGTATCCAAGAGCAGTTAGACCATCTGTCACAATTTTCCTGCACAACCCATCCTTGCGCTTGCTGATCTTGTTTTTCTCAATGATTTTTGCAGTGTCTGCTAATAAATTTCTTTCAGAAACGCACAAACAGGGCGCCAAACTCTGCTCAAAAACACAGAGAGATCAGCCAAATATTGAACCACAAATGCACATGCATAGAGTTTCCGGTAGATTATGATATACCTTGAGACGATCACATACGTCTGCCGAAGAAGAATTGCACGCCTCTGGCTCCTCGTCGGAGCTGTCCGTACAGTTCCCGTTGAAGCAATTGCAATGTTTCCTTTCACACCTCGGCTGCGGTTTCTCGTTGCTTTCCTCGATAAAATTCTGAACCATTCTCGCGAGGGAAACGGAGCTCGGCTCAGACTCCTCCAATCCATCCTTGCAGCAGCAACACGCGCCGGTCGGCTTATCCGGCGGCGGTACTCTCGAGACGCTGGAGAACTGCCTCTCGAAAAGCCGTTTAAACCTCGACTTGTATACTGGTTTCGCCACCGGCAGCGGCTCCCAAGGCAGGTTGGCATCAACAGGTTGAATCTTCATGAGTCAGGACGTGATGCTCAAGATTTCGTACAGCTGATTTTTCTGGAGACTTCAGTTTCCGATGTCCTCTTTCCCATAGCAAACATTTGGAAATTTTAGTCAACGGAGAAGGCTTCAAATTCTAGACCCTATCATCCTAATTTTCCTTATTATTATCTTATCCGTCCAGGAAAATTTGTTGCAGATAACATTGATCAATTCCTCCATAAACTCAAGGGTAGGGTTGTTAGCTAAGACACGCACTGATCAACACAAAACCGTCGATGAGGAAAGCGGAAATTGGTCGTATTCACCAAAATTCAACCAAATTCGGTTCCCACAAAAACAGAGAATCTGGTTAAAAATGACCTACCTGCAAAAAACCACAAAAATCTTAACAACAATTGGATACTTTTATCTCGAGGATTATCGTCTGATTTCTAATAATCTATCGCTTATCGTTTACGGAACCAAGCATGGAATAACTTCTAAACTCTGCTACGTAAAATTAAAATAGCTTCGCTTTTGCTTAGGGTTAACAAAGACTGCTAAACTCCCAACCAAAGGAAAAAAAAAAAAGAAAAGAAAAAAAAGTCTACAGGCATGACGTCACATCTCCGGTGATCTGGAACCCGATCATCGAACGCCGGAATCTTCATTTCAGGCAGAGAAACCCAAATTCGGACGATAAAAAAAAATTCAGCAAGCAGTTCAGGGAGAACACCAGACTCACGCGCGAAGAAGCTAACTCTGTGGAAAAAGTAGAGAGAATATTGAGAAATTAGGAGCTCTTTCGGTGGAGTTATGGTGTGTTGGAGACGAAGGGTGCGCATTTTAAAGTACCGTGGAGATTGCTGACGAGGACTGCTGTGCCACGGAGGCATCCGACGTGGCGCAAACCCCGGTTCTCCGCTGGTGAAGGGATTACTTGTCGGGAGGATGGGTCGGTGAAGGTCACGATTGCAGTCTCGCGGCGCCACGTCCGTCTTCGGAAACGCGAGCTGTGAGTGAATTTTCGAAACTAACCTCGGCCTTTGCACAACATAACGCGGTTGGTACCGTCACATTTGGTCAGCCTCCGTCCAAGGGCACGCCTCTGCAGTATTATTATCAGTGCCAGTATTTTTACCGAAACCGACAGAATGGACTTCGCATTTCCGTTTTACCACTTTCATTGTGTTTGGTTCCAGAAATTTAAAGAGTAAAGGAAAGGGCCATATTGAAAAAAATAATTTTAATTGTGACGTGATCAAATCACGTCGAAAAATAGCACTGTGAGTGAACTCGAATCCGATAATCTCAGGAACGCGAATCGGACGAAGAACTCTGGCCAGGTATGATTTGATTGAACCTGATAGAACGGCCACGATAAGCACACACCGATTGCTGATTGATACGTTACGAATCACACGAATCAATACGGAATGACTCGATTTGGGATAGAAAATTTACGAGAAATTAAAAAATTCAATTTTAGGAAATTGAGAAGAAATTAAAAACTCCCTGCCTGTGCCTGTCTTGATCTGTATCTATTGAATAATAAACTACTATTTATATTAAATACTATCAGACTCTAACCTAAAAGTCCATATGACCCAATTTATTAATAAGGCCTATTTACAATAAAGTTAAAATTAATAAATATTAAAATAAATTTCGACAAATCTCTGGATCGCGTCAAATTGTTTGATTAATAAAAAAATATAAAAAAAAAAGAATATTTGAATGAAACTCTAACATTAGAAGAGAAAACATTTTTTCCTTACAAAATAGCAAAAAAAATGAGGGAAAAAAACCATTTTTAATTCTCTTTTCTTCATCAAAAATTATACCACTCACACTTTTTCATTCATTTATTATTTATTTTGCCTTATATAATAATTTAATTTCAATTTTTTTTAAAATTATATATATATATTTTCTAATATATTTCTTTTCTTATTAAAATCTTTTAAACCAAACAAGATATGAAAATTTAAATTTCTACACTTTTCGTTTCTTTTTCTCTAGCATTTTCTTTTCCTCGGTCAAATCCTCAGCCCAAACACATTGTTCGTGTTTTTTAGCTGCTGGAATTTTTACTTAACTAACTTAAATAATAAAAAAAAGACAATAACATTGATCCAAATTCGAAAATTTGGAATATTACAAAAGGAAATGTGATTGATTTTGACTTGTTTTATAACCTTTTAATTAATTGACGGACATGAAAGATATTTTAATAAATTGTGTGTTATAATTATATGTTTTTGTATTATGGATATCAATCAAATATACTTTGATTGCAACGCATAACATGCACACTATAAATTCTATGTACCGAATATTTTTTGTCAAAAACTCATATATTAATTACAAATATATCAGCAATGCATATTACTAATAATTTACAATAATTTATTAATCAATATATAAGTATTAGGCGCCATTCCACTTTTGATATTTATTTCTTAATATTTAAGAGATTGGTTTACGTATGTACGTTTATATTTAGAGGATATCATTTTAGACATTTAAATAGCGATTTTCATTGTTTTTTTCTGAAAATTTTTACAACCAGGCTGTTTTTAATTTTTTGAAAATTAAATTAAATAATAAACAAGAATGATACTCTTTCCATCCGCTGGGCATGTGGGCCCTCCTTCCACCGGGCCCATTTTGACTCCAGATTTTTAGGTAGGCCCACTTTCCTGATTGGGCTCCTGACAGACTTGTCTCTGCTTTATTATGGCAATTTATTTTAAAGGTTTTCATATACAGAAAAAATTAATTTATATTTATTTAATATATAGTGTAAAGATAACATAATTATTAAAAAATTCATAATTTTTACTATGGTATTCCGATATGGCGTATTTGATAAACCTTTTAGTCTATATCTATTTACAAGCTCGTTTATATTGTGTCAATTTTATGCTACCTACAGTACTGCTAAATTAATTATTACAAAATTCATTCAGAAAACTACGTAGATAAGGAGTCCCATGACAACTTTGAACATAAGCATTAATGACTGTGTCTGACCTTTTGTGTTACAGTGGTGTATTCTAGCCAAAGTGAAAAGAAAGCAACACAAATTAAAGTCAGTCTCCATTGTTGACAAAATACATCGCTGGACCATAAACCCTAGCCACGATGTGCAACATGTTTTAATTTAAATTTTGGAGGTTTTTTACGAAAATTATTAACAGTGTAAAAGTAAAAAAAGAAAAAGATAGAATATATTATTTTAATAGTTAGTACGAAGAATTAATTTGCAACCAAACATAGATTACAAGGAAGCAAAAAGGCAGTCCATCCACAGATTTCAAAGAAGCAAAAAATTATGGAACATTTTCAAGGAAATAATACTTGCAAATCTTGACTCCCTAAACAAACCAACTTTTTCTCTCTTTCGTGGTTCAAAACGTCGGCCTCCGCTGGATTGTGCAGAGATCCATCACTTCTATAAAACGAGATTGGTGCAAGACACGAGAGTGGAAATCCCCATATTTTCATGGGTATGTCTTTTCCATTGTTATTGTCCACTTCTCTCCCACAAGGGAATCCTTAGGGGGGTTAGGCCATACCCATTTTCCTGGTGCTTTCTTCCCATTTACAAAAGTGTGACGCGTTTGTAATATTCATAATTGATCGAAACTCAACGAGGTTGGATGCCCCCCCAACATCTTTTTATGACACCCCATGATACAAGTTTATAGAAGTTTCCAGTGCGATTGGATGAAGATTCTGTGCTGCATATTTTATTTGGAGAAGTGAAAAATTAAAATTTGGATGTGGTTGAATAAGTTTCCATGAGAAAAGTATGATGAAAAAGTTCTTATATGAAAATAATTATTCTTGTGAGAAGTAAAAAGTAGTTGTTTGTAGAATTCATGTGACGTGTTTTCGGAATAGCATATAGATAACGAGTATCTGTATTATTTAATTGATGAAGGATATTTTCAAGATAAAATAAATGCAGACAAGGAGGGAAAGAAAAAAAAAATTAAAAAATTAGGCCCTTTTCCCCTTTGAGAAACAAAAGCTAACATGACCTTCGGTTCTGTTTACCCTTTTTTTTTCTTCCTGTGAATGGTGAGTGACCCTATATGCTTCGTGCTTTATTCTGCTTTGCTTGTGTCGGCCTACTCGACAAATTCAAGAATAAGGAAAACAAGATATATACCTTGTGTAGGGTTTATTTAATTTTTGAGAAAGCTAATTATATGAGAGGGTGATTGGATGAGTTCATAAACCCATCAAAATATTTTATAAAATATTTAAAAGCTTTTAAACTTTTTATAGATGTTTAATTAATTTTTAATGAAATAGCTTACAAACTTTTTTAAAGTAAAATGATTTTTCTCAATTTAAAAGGTGTTTAGATGAATTTATAAGTTCTTTTAACATCTTAAGATGTTTGATAGTTGTTTTAAGGTGCTTATAAGCTTCTTACGAGTGTTTGTTAATTGTTTTGACAAAAGAAATTATAAGTTAAAAAATAAAATGTTTGAAATTTATAAGTTTTTTAAAAATAAGTTGGATATTTAATACATTTTTTTAAACATTTTATAAGAAACTTCATTTTATATATAAAGAATAACATAACCATTCATAAATTATATTTTATTAATAGTATTTAAGTTATTTTCATTATTATTATATCAAAAAATTATAATTAACTATAATTATAAATGTCAATAAAATTTTATAAAATGATATTAATAAACATTTTTTTAAATTATTTTGAAAATAAGATTTATAAACTTATAAGTTTTAAAAACATCTCATAAACTATATTATCTTATAAGTTCTTAAAAATAAGTTTAGCCAAACACTCACTATTTTCAAATATCTTGTAAACTACCTCATCATATATATATATATATATATATATTAAAAGTGACAAAAACATCTTTTATTACATTATATTAATAATATTTAATATATTTTTATTATTATTGCACCAAAAATTTTATAATTAACTATTATTATAAATTTCAACAAAATTTTACAAGATATTCCATCAAAATAATTTATGAGCTTATTTTAAAAATAAGATGTGTAAATTTATAAATTTCAAAGATATTTTATAAACTATATAATTGTATAAGCTATTTAAAATAAGTTTACTAAAGGACCTCTTGTTCAGTGCATCATAAATCAATATTACCTCATTAACAATGAATAAAGTCAATATAATATTTAGTTAGCAATAATTGATAACCAACGAACAACAATCATAAAAATAAGTATAAAATATACACCTTTTTACTTAAAATTTTGAAAATTACGTGATATGATAAAGTTTTGGAATTGTATTTGCCCATGCACAAAGCTGAACAACAGATCAATTCTGATTGGGCCGTAACTAATTGATGGACCTTTAAAAGGGAAGTATTGATGGTCTAAGGGTCAATTAGTTTTTCAACCCAGCCCATTGGGCAAAATGACGACAATATCCACATAAATGCGATTTACGAGTCAGAGTGCGGACTTTAAAGCATAAAACGTGCAATTGAAAGAAAAGCGGTGCTTTGGTGAAAACAAGGAGCCGTGGGCTAAAAGTTTCCAAAATTTCCCACCCAAAGCAACCGCCAAAATTGCTCTCCAAATTCCCAAAGCCCACGGAGGACTGAAGACAGCGCCGTACCTCCTCTAATTGCTGCTGCTACCAAACTCTCTCTGGCCTTTATCGTTACTATTACTTCCCGTCTGCTTCGGTTCGTCCTGTGCTGCAGCAGGTATTTTATGCATTCTGTACGATATGTTTAGGTTCTGAGTTGCACTGTTGAATTTATTTTCGGTAGTTTTAATACGTTCGGGAGATCAGATTTGGTTGAAGGATTTTACTGCGGTTCGTTAGCTTGATGATATTTTTCCTTTTTTTGTACTTGTTTTTATGTTCCCTTCCATTGTTCTTAAATTGTTCCGATTTGTGTTTGTTAGTGATTTCTATCGTCACAAATTGCCGGATCTATTGCTCGATTTTTTTTTTTCCGCCGTGTTACTTCCCCCATGACTTGTCTGTGAGCTTGTTATAGGTTAAAAAATTACTAGTGGGGAAGGAGTTTGAATAAAAGAAGATACACAGAAAAACGTATATTTGAGCTTCTCATGTTTTAGGAGAGAAAAATGCAGTACCAAATAGAAGTTGTAATGCATCTCAATCTATGTTTAATTGTTATACTAACATGTTCCCATGAAATAGTTGCTGAGGTGAGAAAAAAATGGCTGGGAAAGGTGGCAAAGGGCTTGTGGCCGGCAAGACTACGGCAACTGCAGCTGCTAACAAGGAGAAGGACAAGAAAAGACCTGTTCCAAGGTCAGCCCGTGCTGGTCTCCAGGTACAGATATTGCCTTATATCCACCAAAATTCCTTTCTACATTAACTATTATATTTTTCTCTGATACACGTGTTTAGCTGAATGTGTTGTTCCTTCTGACTTATTTTTGCATCTGGAAAAGCAATATGTTGCTTGGTAAATTGTAAAACAGTGGATTGTGGCCGTGTCATTGATTATTTTGCAATAACAGTCACATATCTGCTGATTGCATATCGCTTGCTGGCTTTCCAGTCTGTGGGGGAGAATTCTGTGTATAAATTGAAGCTGTTGATTGTTGATTTTGCTGCATTTACTTCTCATATTATTGTGGATTGACAGAAAACAATAATTGGAATCTGTGTGCAGGGGCAGCTTTTTTGAATATTGATTGGGGAAATTTGCTTCTATTGTATTTTCTCCCGGCCATGCTCTATTGCATAAATCCATTCCAGAGCTTTGTATCATGTGCGTATCAAATCTAGTTTTTTTAACTTCTCATAGCAATATTGTGGCTCAGTTTCCAGTGGGCAGAATTCATCGCCATCTCAAGTCAAGAGCCAACGCTCATGGAAGAGTTGGAGCCACAGCAGCTGTTTACTCAGCTGCAATTCTTGAATATTTGACTGCAGAAGTGCTCGAGTTGGCTGGAAATGCCAGCAAAGATCTGAAAGTTAAGAGGATAACACCGAGGCACTTGCAGCTGGCCATTCGTGGGGACGAGGAGCTTGACACCCTTATCAAAGGAACTATAGCTGGTGGTGGTGTGATCCCTCACATTCACAAGTCCCTTATCAACAAAACCACCAAGGAATGAACCAGTGTATCAATTCTACTTGTCTATTTGTCTTAATATGGACATTGTTTATGTTTGTGACTGCCCATATGAGTTTACATTAGAATGGAGGTCATGGGTCCGGTAGTTGAGCCAGTATCTTTGTTGGATGTAGTATTATTTGACATTGAGGTGTGGTTGAATTTGTGAGTTATCTCCTATTCCCAACTTAGTCATTCTTCACTATTTTTTTTTTCAACTTTTTTATTTGTGCTTTTTTTTTTCAATTTTTCTCTCTTCTGAATTTTTTTGTTTCTTTTTATTTTTTTTATTTTAATTATCTTTTATTTTTAATTCTATATAATTTTATTTCTATTATTTTGCTTTCAATAATTTTATAACTTAAATAATTTTGAAACACATTAATTGTGCAACTTTTACTATATATTTCGATCTAAAAATTAATTATTACTCACAAAATTATATTATTTAATTGTTATATGTAACTATTTGCGTGAAACACATTAACCATATTTATAAGATATCCACTTGAAAAATACACGCACTAAAGCTGCATTACCAAACAAGACCCAAGTATTATTAACCGTTGAATTCCATAAATTATCATCTTGTGAAACCAATTCATTAACAACTATACTAATAATAACTCAAAAAAGAAGCCAAGGCCTTACCACTCGGTCATGTCACCACTCACCAAAATGATACAAAAAAGATGAAAATTTTCTTGGATTATGAATTTTTATTGTTTGACTCTTGTTTTGCGCAATCCTTTTCATAAAAGAAACATCTCTTTTTGATTGCATTTGATTTATCCCTTCAATTGATTGTATAGTGTCTAAAAATACACTATACTAATAACATTTTCTTGCTTTTCTATTGAAAGCGTTAGAGTATGACGAGAATACTTATATTAGCGTATTATGGGCTCTCGATCTTTAAAAATTTAGTTATTAAAGAAGAATATTATCTTATTATAGAAATTGATCAAAGAATCCTTTTTGTCAATTAAAGCTCATATTTTTACATTCAAAAATACGTACCTCTCGCGTATATGGTGTGGATCTCTTTGAGTGATTTTACCCACGAGCACTCACATATGTCTATACTCTAAATTACACATTTTTTTTTGGGACATCAAACATATGAGACCTACTCTAATACTACAAATATTATTATGGTTTTGATGTGACCTCCAAAACTTGATTACTAAATAGAAATATTGGTGTACAGGAACTGCAGGCCTAAACTTTAACAAGTGATTTGTGTCAACGAACAATTGTTAGCCCATTAAAGTGTGCTATGTGAAAAAAAAAATACTCTAATCATTCATTGGGTCCAAATTTAGAGCTGGTTCAAAATCTTTTTTTTTTTTTTCGGCCAGCTCTCTTTTTAAAAACAGTCATTCATACTCACGTGCATTATTACATTTAAAAATTTTTTATCTTCAGAAAAATAGAATATCTGATCATTAAATGAGTATCGTTATTAAATCATTCGTTTGAAGCCAAACCTCTGAAGTTGCCACCTCTTTTCAACACCTTTTGCGTATAATGTTGTAACACGAATAACAATCAACAACGAAAGGACCCTCGGAGGTATTCCGTGTAATTTGTCTTGCAATGGGTCAAGTGGCCCACTCATCTGACGTTCTGATTGTAAGTACCTTTATTGTTAAGCCCTAGTTATTTATTTACTTGCAAATGCATAGAGAATTTAGAGGGCTTGTAGAAATCAACGGTTAGCTTGCTAAAAATGTTTGTTTTCAAGACACAAAAGATCCAAAAAAGTGAAATCCACCATGCTCCAATCCAATTAGTATTCCATTGAAAAACTCATTAATTGCGGTCGAAAATACGACGTGTCTGAAACCCAAAAAGGAAAAAGGAGACAAACCGGAGATCACTAGATAAAGGAAAACCTCAACATCTCTGCATGCCATAATAAAGATTCTTTCTAAGCCTTTTCTGCCATACAAGAAAAAAATGAGGTAAACGCCATCCCTTCCCTCACAATAGCCCATTTGTAAGTTAACCCATTTCCTTCACAAGGGCAAAGGATATTCCTCGTGGTCAAAGATTTTCCTTCTGCCAAAGGGTCCCACCCTCTGTTCAAGAAACTGACAGCATAAATAGGATAAGCTTTAGCCTCGTCTGAGATTTTTAACTACAGAAGATTCTCAAAAATTTATTCAATAATTGGTAATGGTGTAGGAATCAACTAAAGAAAAGTACAAACCAGTTGCATGTGCCCTTGCCAGAGCAACCATCTACAAATCCAATCTTCACACACGGATAAGCTAGTGCCCTCGGCTGGTAAATGCAGGGATCCCATGCTTTATATTTGTTTGCAATTCCCTCGTAGTGTTTTGCTAAGACAGGTTCTTTAGTTTTTTCCTTTTTGACCTTTTTACCTCGTGAGGTTTATCACTCTTATATTGCATTTCAGAAAGAAAATTAAGGTGTCAAATTTGAAGTGGAGAGCCTTTTTCCTTTATCTTTGGTCAAAGAAGTTGAGATTTTTTTAAATATATATATATATAAATAGAAGTCATGGGAAAAAGGATGCGATGGGCCATTGAAAAGATGAGACGGGGCATGAAGCCCATATTGATAAAGAACTTATGGAGCCCACATGAAGAGGCAAGTGAGACAGAAACACGCCTTATCCCTTCAGCTTTTGTACTAAAACCCACCATGTTGGCAAAATCAATCCAATTCCCCGACATTTCTTCAACGTGGTGTCCAGCAATAGGAATAAAAAGACCTCAACGTCTGGCCCCCTTTATCATGTAACTTTAAAGATAACAGGGGAGATGGGATGGATAAGCCTTTCTTGTCAAACAGATCGACTTTTAGGTTGGGAATGATTGCACTCTTTTCCATTTCTCTTGCACACTTTTCTTATCGTGAGTTTTAACAGGCCACCGAACGGACCTACTTTGGCACTTTTAATGGTGTTTGATATGGTATATGCATCAATCGTAAGGGTTTTAAATAAGTGGAGTTGAACAGTAAATCAAATTTGATAATTACTCGAATATTGTTCATCTTACTTTTATTTTAAACGAATTAAAATCAAATTAGAATTTAAATAATAAGATTAAATTTTAAAAAATTGATTAAATTCGAATTCTAATTTTATTAGAGTTTAAAATATTATTGAATTGAATTGAATTGAAATCGAATAGCTTGCCTTAATAGTCTTAATTAATTGTAGTATTCCATCCTATAATTATTAATTTGTTTCTCATGGTCGGCCCCTTTTCAGTCGTGCCACCTGCTCCTAATGTAGTTCCATTTCTATCTTGACACTGCCCTGATCATATGGATTGAGTAGCGGATATGTGGACAATCATATCATAATATAGAGGAAAAGTAGTTTTAATTAACAAACTTCGTGAGTTTAATTTTCAGACCAAATCTCAATCCAAATCCAATCATGAGCAAACGTACGATACCTTCAGACAAGGAAAACAACAAATTAACCTACGGTTTCAGTCCTAAAAGCCCATGCCCTTTTTCCCTCTTCCCCTTTTTTTTTTATCTCCCTTGACACTTATTTCCCAATTGATATACGAAAGAGTTTTTAGTCACGTGGCAACCAAACACAACACCTGCACTCCGCATATGTAAGAGTTCCTCGGATCTTGATTTTGACTTCCCATTCTTCTACAGCTTGGTAAATCAGAAAAAGTGACCGTTAGAGATGCTTCACAATAATCAGAATAAATATAGGAAAAAATGCCAATGCTCTCTCACGTGGAACACAGAATTTTCTTCCCCTAATTGTTTGACTGTTGGATTTTAGAAAACCAACTTCCTCCTGGGCATCATGGATGACAACGTGCCTCCAGATGCCAATACTGCTAGATCCCAGATGGTCTCACAGATCAAGTCCTTGAATATGAGACGCTCCATGTCCAAAACTACTTCCGACATCTCAACGGGGCAATCTCCCCAGCCAGTGACGGCGTCCTTGGCTAGGTCTTTCTTGAGGACCCCGCAGACGATCTCAAACCAGTCTTCTTCAGCTTTTTCATGCTCCTGAATCGTTTGAAATTCCAACCAGACCTTGTCAAGGGAGGGCGTTGCGAAACTGTCTTTCTTCCAAGGGGGCAGTCGCTTGTTTCTGTCGATGATTTCAGTGATTGTGTCAAAAATCAGCTTCCTTTGGATCCTCGAGACTTTGGACATGTCGTTTCCCTTAAGATATTGCTGCTTCTCCAGTAACAGATATATGTCGGAGTCCTCCGGGAGATAATGGTATGCTCTTAGGATGTCTGAGATGTAAAGATAGCCAGAGTCTTCTGATGTTTCAAGGCGTTTGGACCGAATGGGTGAAATCACAGGGCTCCAGGTATCTTCCTCCAGTTCATCAGACTGATCTGTGACGTTGTAAACATTAAAGTAAGTGAGATTGGAGCCTATCTTAGACATGTTAAAACAAGAATTGCGATATTTATGATCACCAATGAACATCCAAGTAACACTTCCTCAATCAAGTACTAGGAATTGGAGACAGTGAAGTACTTTCATCAGTATCATGAAGCAAAAGTTCTACTGTCATTTTCATCACTTGGAAATGTATTCACAAAATACGAACTAAACACCCCACCCCCTGCATGATATTTGCTCTTCTTGGAGTTTAAAGACAAAATAAGGGCAGACTCTCAGCAAGGACCACATAGAAGAGTTAATTGAGGTGGCTACCGGCGTTCATTCATGAACAATTGGATATTGAGTGAGTTCAGATTAGGTTCCGCATCCGAGAAACAATATCTGACCGATTATTTAACAGGGTTCTGGCGATATTTCAAATCAATCATTAAAACAACATTTAAGGACCAAGCCAGGCTGCAGTACTATATTGGCAACTCTGGCAAATTTTGCACTATTCTTTCAAATCTAAGGTCACAATGATTTAAACACCGTTTGGCTTCCTCAACCGAGCTAACCATTCGATTTACCAAAATTTCACTATGAATCCAAGACTAGAAAAACGGAGGAATGGAGGAGACTTTCCAGCATCAACTTCCTCAATCAAGTACTGTAGAAGCGTCAGCTCTACCAATGAGTCGTGACAACGACGATTCCCCCTCTTGGGGCATGTGCCCACTCCACGTGACTTACGTACAACCTCGTCATATGCAACATTTTCCAACATCCAACCCCGCCCCCCCCAACCGACGCCTTTTCACCAGCCCCGCTCACTTCTCCTCCAATCAATCTTCTTCGCCCACATTCGCTGAATAAAAAAGTACTTCCATTTATTGTAGAAGTTACAGCAGAACAAATCCCTAGCTTACCCCAAAGTCAAACTAGGTTACGGCTAGGTTTTTGGTACAAAGTTATTCAGGAAAGACCACAAACAGTTTAAAATAAATTGTGGAATGACAAGACTTTACCGTTTGCCACTAACATAATCTAATAATTAAAGACCAATCGGAAACCCCTTCATTGTTTCTCACATTGAATTAATATCTTCAAATAAATTCTTGCCCATTTTTCCTTCTAAATTGACTTAGACGTAGGTGGAGACTTGAGAGCAACTCATCATGACGTGGAATGTACCAGTTAGGTCAAATTTAAGTGGCGGTATTGTCAAATTTGGAGCTGACTATTAGAATGTTGTACCTCTTAAATTAATACTGCGTTTGGTCGTAATAGGAGAAGGAGTCAACAGCTCATCCTTGTAGAACGGCGGATCAAGGACAGACACAGGACTGGGTTGCATGTCGCTTGCAGCCATTTCCGCTCTGCTGTGAAGCAGCTTATCGCATCTCCCCAATAAACTCTTCCCCTCCTCTTTGTGTTTCTCGGCCTTTGATCTCTGTTTTGCCAATTTCGCACTAATTATACTATTTCAAAGGAATTTACGTTAACTGGATGGGTTAATTAAAAAATGTAAACTACCGTACCTCTGTATCAGCATAACTAATCTCGGATGTGGATGAAGAGTCGTCCTCTGCGACGACAATGGTCGTAATCTTCTCTTTCAGAGGAGTGTGTGGCCTCTCGGTCATTGCCTTCTTGTCCCCAGGGGATCGATTGTCGACGGTCGGATCCGGTCCGGTTGTCCTTGCTCTGAGCTTCGGTGAACGAACTGGAGAGGGTTTGCGATTCTCCGCTGACTCGGTCAATCTCCTGCGGGTTTTGACGCTCAATGGCTTAGGTTTGGTCAGCGTGGTTGGCTGCCCTGGACTCCCATTGCCTTCACTTCTCCGGGTCGTCGGGCTCGAACTCCGACTGGCTCGGGTTGGACTTCGTACGCTTCGCTCCCTCCGTGGACTAACCGACGGGGAAGATTCTCCGGAGAGGGTGTAATTCCGGCGAACGCCACGGACTTGGTTTCTACCGGTCGATGGTGAACTGCCATTTCCCATCCTTCGGTTTGTCGAGGTCGAAACCGACGATCCTGAAGCTTTCAGCAGGACGATTGGTGACTCATCATAGATAAAGTTCCGGTGGCGTACTTGGTTCTGCTGAAAAGGCTGTTTTGGATGCAGGAGTCCTTTGAGCTGCAGAGCTTCGAGGATTTGTTTCGAGGTCTCTAAATCTTTTGACGGCTCGTCTATTCCTCTCATTTGCAGCCTCTTCTCTCTCTCTCCGTAGATTGATACAGTCTGTCTTGGCTCAGGGAAGATGTCGCCTGAGTCGAAGAAGCTTTTGCGGTGAGGTGGAGCTCTCCATGGCGACGTAGAATTGAGGCGGTCTCTGTTCAGTCCTTTAATCTGTTCAGCCTTGTTGGCATTTTTGAGTGAATGATTCCTCGGATCTGCACAACGTGTGGCCATTGGCGTATTATTCTTCATCGCATTGTTGAAATGCGCAGAAGGCGGTCGAGTTGTCTGGTTGGAATAAAAATTGCTGCCGTCCGTGGTGAATCGAGAGTGGAAGATTTCTTTCGAGACTCTCGATTCGGACGCAGATCGCCGGAGCTCCGGCTTCTTTTCCGGTTCAGAACCAGATGCATTTGGCAATGGCTCTAGGCCCATAAGCCTGGCAACAACACTCGGAGACCGGTTGTGTTGGCCTCCATCAGACGCATCGCTTGCAAAACTATCGCCCCTGTTGGCTTTCGGGTGGAAGCCTCCCTTTGCATCGGTAATAGCCCTACTGTCGAGCGACAGCCTTGGGGCTTCCTTGCAGAACTTCCACGGCGATCTGTTGCCTTCTTTCAATTCAACAATCGGGAATGGAAGCGGCGACTTAGGCGGCGACTCAAACACGATCTTCTCCGTCGGTGACCGCAGCTCCGCCTCAGGAATCTGCTTCGCCGCCGCATTTTGTGGATGTATTGGCTTTCTCAAATCCCCAGAGATCGCCGGCGATGCAGGAGCCGATTTCTCCGACTCCGACGTTGCATCAACGACCTAAGTAAAGACGAAAACAATCACGAACGCGATAAACACCTTCGAGTAGATGATAAAATAGGGAAGTGTAGTGAAAAGAACAAAATCATACCGGCGAAGGAGGGAGTCGCTTGGCAGTGTACAGTCGCTTCCCAGTCAAAATCTGGTGGCGATCGAAGATTTGCAGAAAACCAGCCATACAGCCCATCTGCTTTTGCATCTGCTTCTCCAGATTCTGATCTTTCACTAATCCCGTGGTCATTTTCTGGCTACTGACGTCACTTCTCCGGCGGCTATATCACTCTCTCCAACGAACACGCACTGTTCACTGGGATTGACGTCTCCCTCCCTCGTTAGAAGTTCTCTCTCATTCGCTCCCTCACTCTGAGCGTTCGCTTTTATCTGCCAACTCCCGCTTTCTGCTGTTTTAAAGATGGAAGGAGTAAAGGTCGGAGTGGGGTTTTGCTAGAGTCACGGGCAGGTTATTTTAGCTATAGCGAGAAACGCGCTCTTAATTGTTGATGAAATGACATTTTTGGGCATGTCACCATAGAGAGTGAGCTGCTTTGGTGACTTGGGTGTCGCAACTGCAGCTCACCGTCCGTGGTGTATGCATCCACGTGTTACGTTGGTTTCTTCTGGGTGAGTGGTGGAAGTACCTAGGAAATTATAAATTTTCATAAATTTAGTTTATGGGCAAAAGATTTGGGGCGATTAAATATTAATTACGCTCATTTGGGCACTTTTCAAGACCTGATCAGAGAGACAGAGCCAATTTTCATTTCATTTGTTTTTTTTGTACTTCCGTAATTTAATCACATGTAATTCAAACCTACTAAGCTTAGGTGGCCCGTAGCCAATATTTGGTTTTTTTATAAACAGCAATCAATTGTCATTCGTGACAGAGAATAGAAGCGCTTTATTCCAATTAAGTAAAGTTTCTTTGAGTTTTTAGCGAAATTTGAATTGTCAATTAGTCATCTCAAATATGATTTGATCATAATCATTTATATTAAATTTATTTTTAATTTTAACACTTTGAATTGAATAAATATTGTATGATTTGCATTCTTAAAATTTAAAATTAAATTCTATTATGCCATCTCTGTCATTTTTCACTTCCTTAATAATGTGACTTCACGGAGAGGAAGATTTTATTCTAAAGCTCAATCCTTTTGAATGCCGTCAATTTGAGTACTAATCAAATACTTTTAGTATGTGTATTTGGACCCACTTATTTTTTTTTCCCAAATATATTATGTATTAAAATATTAATTTTCATCTTTTTTTCCTCTTCTATTCTTCCCCTATTTCTAAGCTTTTGTGCCAAATTTTACTCTTTCAAAATTTAGAACCTAACATGGTTTTAGTATTTCATTTCAATTTTGTGTAGATATTAAATTATGTATTATGATATATTCTTTTCACGTACAAAAATAATTCGTGGAAAAATATGAATATAAATGATGATATGAACAGAAAAATAAAACCCTCGTTTGGGAATCAACGGTGAGAGATTTAGTAAGACGTTCCGTTGTCGTTGATCCTGACGAGACAAAGAGTGACTATTTTGGTTGATCTGCCCTCTTTCATCGACGACCTACTAAATTAATAAAGCATTATTGGCATGTGTCACGTCATCATTTGATCCATGCGATTCTACGTATCTACATGATATATGAATGAGTTTCCCATCTATATTATCTCCACGTTACCAAAATAATGGCTTTTAATTGTATTATGCGAAATTATATAATTATTTTTATTTAATTTTTATTCGTTTTGGTTGTTTTATTTCTCTATTTAATTTTACTTATTATCTTTCTTTGTATTTTCTCTCACATTTTCTCTTTTCTCAAATTTTTAAATTTTTATTGTCTTGTTTCAAAATTTTCTTATATTTCTAATTTTAAATATTTTAATTTTTATTATTCAAAATAATAAATTTATAATTTATAAATAATTTTACACACGTGTAAGTTATATAACTCTTGTTAATACCGTATTACGACAATCTCCACAATTTTCTTAACAAATAATATGCACTCAATGGACAAAACTTTTATCTAATTTCTAAAGGTTAAAAAGGCATTCATCAACCGGATATTAATGAATCAAATTATTCAATTCAAAATTGATTAATTTAGAAAATGTTTGTGAACTGAACTCCAATCTTACTATTTGACTAAAGTTTTGGATTGAGTCTAGGATTTATAATATTATAAGAAACAAGATTTATGTAATTATCAAAATTCAATTACCGTTTGAGTTTTGACTTATCAATACTCCAACTCATCGCCAATCATAGTAGGCTTGTCTTTCTTCATCTATTTTATATTATTAAAAATTTGAATCAAATTTAGTTGCACATTAAAAGTTACAAAATTACATTCAAATAGTAAATTTACACTATTCTTTTTGTTTTTTATTTTTAAGACTAAACAGAGTTAACCATAATTACTAACATGTCATTGCCTCTTTCCATACTACATATCTACACTTTACATTATCATAAAAGTAAGATTTTTCTATTGTACGGTATGATTTTTTAGTTGTGATTTATAAAATCACGCAATTATATTTTCATTTTTCTATCTCTTTTCTTTTACTTTTTTCTCTTAACTTATTGACTTTATTTGTTTGTGCTCTCTAGTTTCATCTATTTTCATAATTTTTATCTTTCTTTCATTTTAAATAATATTCTTTATATTTTAATTTTTATATTTAAAAATATAATAATTTTATAAGTTATAGATTAATTTAGATAAGGTATAGAATGTGCCACTGTCACTAATCTATCCAACTGTTGCCACGAAACAATAGATGGCGTGGCTTAACAAGTCATTCTCGAAATTTATATAGCTTTGTTTATTTTCAAAATTTAATTTATGTTTTTAAATAATTTTATTTCAATAATTGTATTAAAAAAATTTTTAAAAATATAATAATTAAATATATATTTTTAAGTATCAGCCAATAAAAGTTTCTGACAGTCATTTCCTAGAAAGCATGGCTCTTACCTCACTTCCCCCCTTGAGCTTGTCCTTTAAAGTTAAGCCATACTTCATCTGACGTTATGTTTGCTTAGTGCAGAGAAGAAGCCAAGGATTCAATCCTGTAATCGGTACTAAATATCTCTACTCCTTTAGGCTATGTTTGGAACTCATTCTTCAACCTCCAATATTTTATCTACTTTACATTTTTAAATACATGACTCAACAAAATATTTTTTAAAATTCAAATTTAAAAATTTTATTTATTATACATGTAACTAATTAATTACTTTTCAATTATTTCACATATATACAATCAAATCAAAACCTATATTTATAAATACACACACTTACATTTATATTTATTTATACTTTATAAATTAAACATTATTTTTATATTCTTTCATATTATGTAACTATTATTATATATTTTATACATATATTTAAATAATTAAAATTTTATTATCAAATATATAACTTATTTCAATACATTCTTTTCAAATATCACCACCTACCAAAACTCTCTCACTAATATAACCTTAGGAAATAAAAATAAAAATAAAAATACTGACGGACAACGACTCCAACAACGTTAAATGCTGTAAATTCACTCAGCAGAAAGCTGTTGTCAATAAAATCAAACACTGTTTTCCTTATTGCAAGACAGCAACAGTAACAGTAATTGCCATACTCAATTTGTACCCTGTCCAATTTATTACGTACCATGCCCTTTAATGTTCGAATAATGCCAACAACATGTATAATTTACTGAATAACAATAAACACACTGATCGGGTTTGAATAACAATTAAAATTTTAAAATTATTCAAATTCATCTCTACTTAAATTTATAGGCAACAAGAACGAGTTCTAAAAAAAATTTAAAGTTCAACTTTGAGCTCGATAAGAAAGAAAAAAGTTTCAAACCTTATTGAACTTGAGTTTGGTAACTTGAATTATTAGTGCCTACACGACGCTTTCCTCAAAATAATCCAATTTGCTCTCCCAACCGATCTCTTAAAATAGACATTTAATTAACACAATATTTTTTAGAAACATGATAACATGTTGCAGTTCTTTTAAAAGTATAAACACATGCTCTCTTTAAATAACGTAGATACTTCAACAACTTGTGATTCAAACAATAATTTGACAACTGAATATTCATTGCATCTTGCAATATTGTTTGGATAAAAGTCGATTTTTTTTTCCTTCCAAATTGGACAAGAATTGTCAAGGCCGAGGTTCAATCTTGACATGGCTTCATATGGCAATAGGAGCAGCACAAATACTGCATATTGGTGTGGTTTTCTTCCTAAAGTAACTTTCCCATTTATCCATGTTTATTTCTTAATTTGGGGCAACTTTTTATAATTTTTGAAAAGAAATAAAGAGATGACAAAAGAAATATACGTTTGAAGTAAACAAACCAATATTACTAGAATACTTAAATACATCAATAATTTACATATATGATACATCTATAGATGAGATCCAAATAACAGAAAGGCCTTTTAAATGAAAAATTCCTGTAATAAAAAATTAAAAACTAATTACCAAGTGCCATTCAAATCAGATGAGGGTCAAGGGAAGATGAGCCCTCGTCTTCATACAACGCATACAGCCTCACATCTCTGCCATCCCACATGCTGAGGGGAATCTTCCTTTCTGCAACCTTTCTTTTCTTTTACTGCAGAAATTTTTTGGGGATTGTGTAGAAATTGGATATGGGAACGCTGAATCAATCATCAACAGGTATCATAACCATTCTGCCCCTTCCTGCCCTTTATTTGGATTTTTAATTAGGACAAAACTTTCAACACTGCCACTTCTCTGACAGCCACACACACTCTGCACATATATTATTCGTAATGGTGTGATTCTTTAGGGCTGCTTTGAAGAGCGATTCATGGGCTGTAAAATTTTCTTTTGAACATTTTGAAGAGGGATAAATGGAGATGATAAAACTCATATAGACAGTGCACTTATATGATGATAATCGCATGATACATATTTTACTTTTTAATGATGATTAATAATGGCATATACTTATAATACGACGTATGCCATGCAATTAATAATTCACTATATGTTTGCAATGTCTACAAGAAAGAAAAATGAATAAGTTGGTTGACGAGCTAGGATTTGACCAACTTTGTGACACCGAGCAACATGGGAATCTGTTTGCCCAAATGAAATCAGAATAATTTGCTGGCCACCATATGATCATTGTAACTTGATTATCAAAAATCTAATCTTTTTTTATTTGGCTGAAATGGAAGCAATTAATTAAACTCCTATTAGCTGTCGTATGAGAGGTACTGTAACAAGGGAGGATTAACCCTGCAGGATTAGTGTGCATGTATGTGCATTGTATTGGTCAAGATTCAATTCTAAATTATACATTTATCTCTAGTGTTAGTTTAAGCAGTGGAATAACTGCGCCTCGGGCCGACAAGAGTCAGGAATGTGAATAAATTAATGATTTAGGGATGTGACTAAATTAAAATAGTCGATTTGAATTTGATTGGTCTCCATAATATATATTTTTTTACTCTCAAACTCAAATTTTAATTTTTTTAGACCAACTATAAAAAGAATAGGGTGTTAAAGCTGGAGCAATGCAGGATGGTGACTTTAATCTCTAATCCCATTTAGATACTCCCTTGCTCTTGACGGACTAACATAACAAATAGGGGAGAATTGAAAGTGGGCTCTTTGAAGCAATATTTTACTTTTGGACTTGAATCTAACATTTATCAAATTAAGTCAATTGAAATTCGAATTGTTATTAATGCCGAATTGTTACTGAAACTTGATTTGTTAATATATTTAGATTATTTTATATTCTGTATGTTCGTGTAAGCCAATGTGACTTGCATATGACTTAATGGGAGCATTATTTCTTCTCGGCACATGATGATGATTTTTTAGTTAACTAAGTGACAAATGTGAGGCCAAACAGCTTTTGGTGTTCACAGTACATAATGAGGGCTCTATCCCTTTAATGTTAGATCTTGCTTTCTCTTTATCACGTGGATGCTTACCCAGCAATTAGCCCTTTTATGCATAGTGTTTTCTTCCTTTTTGACTGGTTATAAATTATATAATTAGTGAAAGTTAGGGAGGATTTGTTATATATAGTACAAAACTTTCAGAAGTAAATTAGGTCTTACAATATTGGGCGTCGGTAGTGATGAACAAAGATCAGATAAAAGCGCCTTCACGTGACTTGAAAATTATGTTTATGATAGGATCAAAATAGTCGGTGACAAATTAATTTTTATAGTAATGAAATTAAATGAAAAAGATATCCCAAAGTATATATGGGTTATAACCAAATAATAAAAAAGTTATATAACAACAATACCATTTCATCGGTTCGAATGTGTTCCTAAAAAACCAGTTATTAAGGGCGAACATAATCTTTTTTCTAGAGTTGATGCGGGATGATGTGTTTTAATAAATTTCGATCAGTAATGTGGAATAAAAAAATTTCTCACAGTTAATGTGGAATGGAAGTTGTATTATCTCCATGAACTTTTCTCCTAAAGCTACATTATCTTCAGTTTATCCCCTACTTTATTGACTATCCACTAAATCACACACGAGTTCTTGATCTTTAGTTCCATTCTGTTTGATGTGTAGCGAGCTAAATTACAAGTTCTAGTTGAACTTGTTAGGTAGACGGCGGAGTCCAATACCAAACTAAAAACATCACTCGGTGAATAATATTAATTGGATTTGGAGTAGAGCTTAACGGGAAGAATCGTCTACGTGACTGCACGCGAACATGTACTTGATAGCCCCGTATTAATATAAAACTTTAATATTTTGAGTTATAAATCAAGTATTTATTTACATGCGAGCCACATCTTCATTCTTTTTTAAATCGTGGAATTCAAACTCAAATTTAGTTACTAAAAGAAATATAAGTTCACTGTATAAGTCAAAACGTGGAACGAGAATCACCTACTATCTATTCTAAAAGGTTTTAGAAAATTATTTCTCGTAATGAATCCAAGGAAAAAGAAATGGCATATGAGCATTACATGCAGTCTGCTTGGGGAAATGTAATTACATGCTGCCAAAAGCATTGGCATTCTCATTGATGCATGCTCTATTGCTCCACCATCACTTACTTTCTCTCTGCTCTTATGTCTTTGTGGGGCGAAAGATATGAATGAGTATGGGCTTATCTAACCAAATTCAACAAATTCATATTTCTTTCTTACTTCACAACCACTTCTCTCTCTTTCCTGGGGAAAGATACGAATGAGTATGGGCGCATGTAATCAAATTCAATAAATTCATATTCCTTTCTTACTCCACAACCACTTAAAAGTTGATTAAATATCTTGCCCTCCATTGCTTCATATTTCCTCACTTTGAGCTAAGTGTACGTGGAAGTTGATTACTATTGGACTATACATGCTTATTATATAGCTAGCAATAGTGCTTTCATTAATATAATTTTCATTGATTAATGCCATAGATTTTTAATAGTAATTTATTATAAATAATATAGAAATATAGAACTTAATTTATTCAAACTTTAATGTAAATATATAAAAAAATTACATCATAGTTTTTTAAATACAAATACAAAAATTAAATCATAATTAACATTATATTTTTATTCCATAATATTACAAGACTACATGTAACTAATTTAGGAGGTTTATACTTATTTGTTTCGAAGAATATTTTAAAAAAATTATTAAAAATCAAATAAAGATTTAGCAATAACATAATAGTGTATATAATAGTTATTTTAATAGAAGGATAACGAGACCCAAGCAAAACCCTTGTTTAGATAAAAGGGTGATAACGTTTTACAAAATCAAAGCCTTAGACTAATCCCAAAATATGGCAAAATATGAAAGATAATGGCAAGTTGCAGTGTTTATGATTTCCGTAAATAAGATAAATTTGATGGGTTCAAAGGCGAATGCAGTCTAAGGCAAAACGTGTCCTTCACATGTTAGGTTGATTTTATTCTGTCCCGCTGGGGACAAATTTAGTTATGAATTCTTTTTATCTTTTCTAACTAATGGTCTATGGCATTTACTAATGGTACGTTATTATTTAATGTCAATCAAAGTACCATAGTTAAGTGGTCCCACGAGCTAGCCTAGGAGGTTTATTTCAGTGAGGAAACACCCATCAATGCACCTTTAATTCAGCACCTTAATATTTCATAGGACAAGACAATATGAATGTGCTATTGTATTCCATCAACATATTATACGATATATCCCATGTGGAAGTAGGGCAACATTTTTATTGGCAAATGGGGGATTTGAAAGTCAATGGCCAAATACTTCTTACTTCTTTTTGACATATTCCTCGTTTGTTTCAAGGAATAATATTACTAATATGGCGAAAGGGGAAATAGAATTTGCCCTCTTTAAGCTAATGGGCCATTAAAGAACCTTTAGAGCCCAATTGCCTTTTCAGGTCCAATTAGCTTTTTTCGCAGACCCACTAATTTTGCCCAAATTAAATATTGACTCCGACTTTCTGTCTCTTTCGTGAGAGGAGTAGAGTCGTTAGGGCTATGTTTGTTTCCAACTTTTCAATTTTACACAATTCATTAAATTTTATACAATCAAATATACAACTTAACAACATTTTCATCTAAATTTGAATTCAAACTTTCCATTTCTTAAAACCTTTCTTTCAAACATAACCTAGGGTTTGTCCGCTATGATTTAAATAATCAACACATCACATCACATATACAAGTGCATTAAGAGGGTGCTTGGATGAGCTTTCACAAGTAGTTTTAACATTTTATAAATTGCTCGACGCTCTTTAGTTTTTAAGTTAAAGTTAATAGAGTATTTGGATGATCTTGAAAGCTTCTCAAAACATTTTATGACTCATTATCTCCTTAAAAATTAGTTAGACTTTCCAAATTTATATTCAAAAATATCTTATAACTTATTTTATTTTCTATATAAAAAATAACATAAATATTCTTACTTATATTATTTGAATGATATTTTAGTTCCCTTTTTTTATTATCATTACCCAAAAAAAACTATAAAAATCTATAATTTAAAATTTCAATAAAATCTTATAAAATAATTTTATTATTTTCATCTAGATATTTTTTAGTTTATTTTTAAAGAAAAATACACGAATTTATAAACTTTAAAAACATATTTTATAAATTCTGGAAAATAAGCTTACCTAGACACCCTATATCATGAGTTGAAATTAAATTTGGGTATATTTTTTGTGTTACTCAATGATTGTAAAAATAATGCAAATAAACAAGCCCCTTTCAATGTAGAACTGGATAGGCAAAAAAAAAAAAAGAATTGAAAACCAACTAAAGCAATCCACATAAACAATCTGAACAACCAAACTTCTAAAGCTATACACACACAAACACACACACGCTGAAGACAACATTACCATTCACCTAACATCCCAATTCCAATTCTTTGTTTCACTTCTAAATCATCCAAACACAGAAAACCCTTTAACCACGGAAAAATAATTCAACAACCCTTCAACAAATTTAACTTCAAAACCCTAATGAGGAAGCTAAGCAAATCCATAAGCATTGAACTGCTTGCCCGTCTCGTGCCTCTCCCCATCTCCGTACAGCGCGTAGGCCTCCTCGCCATGCACGGACTCATCACCCTTCTCAATGATATCGTCGCCGAGCCTCAACGGGACCACCGTCTTTATCAGCAGACAGATGGCGCTCGTGATCACGACGTTCCAGGCGACCACGAACCCAAGCCCCAGGAGCTGGACGCCCAGCTGCCGCGCCCCGGCCCTGGCGTTGCCGCTCTTGAGGCCGTAGAAGAGGCCAACGAAGTGCTGCCAGTCGTCCACCAGGTAGAAGATGCGGGCCAGCTTCGGCTCCACCAGGAGCCCGGTGAGGATGCCTCCCAGCATTCCGGCCACCGCGTGGGTGTGGATCACTCCTAGGGTGTCATCCACCTTTTTCAGGATCGCGCATTTCTTCTGGAGGATCATCATCGTGAACCATGGGATGCTTCCGGAGAACAGGCCCATGATCATTGCTGCCCATCCTTGCACCACTCCTGCAACACGATGCACATATTATTAACTTTAAGATGCTGGATTAATGGTTGATTTTTTACGTATACAAAAATCAATTAGAGTCTATTTGGATGGAAGGATTTGAAAGAATGGATTTTAAATTTATAATAATGAATCTCTTGTATTTGTTTGGATGACAAAGTATTTTAAATCCTTAAATTTTCATTTTAAATTATGATTTTAATAAGTAAGGTGAAATTGAAATTCTTTCTCATGTTAGAGTTATTTTAAATCCTCTTTCTAAATTCTTTCTTCAAATCCAAATCAATCAATTCAAATGGAGCCTTATTGATTTAAGTTGTGTAGAATTACGCTGTTCTAGTAAACTATTTCAAGATGCCGTAATATTTCTATGACTAAATAAAGTCCTTTCTCCATGAAATTGGGGGGGGGGGGGGGGGGGGGGATCAAGGATTAGCAAATTGTGTAAGTAGACCAGCAGCAAGAGAATTTCAACAAGAGAAAAAAAAATGAAATGGAGATGAAAGAGAAGAGAATTTAAGTATTTCTATATTATGTTTCTAAATCTGACTCCATGCGTAGATGGAGAGGTATTAATGTATGTTGATCTTCAAATTTTTTTTTCCATAATTCACACCATGGAATTCGAACCCCTAAACTCTTATTCACAAGGTGGAGTTTGAACTTTGAACCCTAATTTCTGCACTTACATTTGACATTCACTTCATAGATGGAATTTGGACCCGAACGTCTAATCTGAGAAGGTAAGATTGAACCATTCATTTGCACACATGCTTATATTAGACCCGCTAAATGGATGGAATTCGGAAAGGTAGGGGTTGAAAATCAATTGTGAATCTAAAAGAAATGGGAAGACGATATAACATAAAAAGAACTAAAATAAAATGAATAATATATAACTGGAGAAAAAAATAAAAATAAAGTGAGTAGGAGTTTTGGATTAATATAAGAGTTAGACCCACTTATATTCAAACTCATAACTAAGCTCAACTAATTACTTACACCATAACTACATAGGATCGGATCATTCATCTATATAGCACACCCGCTTACACTAGACACCCACTACGGGATTCAGACTTCTCATTTGAGAAGGTAGAGTTGAACCATCCATCCACACATGCACCCTTATTGAACTAGGAGGATTTATAATTAAAGAAAATTTATGATAAGGAAAAAAAAATAATTTCAGAACCCAAATCAACGGAAATCAAGTTTGGCTGCATTTAACTCGTATCTTTCTTTGCACTACTACAAATTCAATAAAACATTAAGTAATATAAAGCAGTTAAATATATCTTTCATTTACCATATGGAACATGAATACATCTCTTGAAATAATTTCCAACAAGCTTGAGTTGGTTTCAGAAGGCTTGTGAATTACCTGCAGCGGGGGTGATGCAGACTAAGCCAGTGATGATTCCCTGCGTGACTCCAAGCACGTTTGGTTTCTTGAAGAAGACAATATCTAGAGTCAGCCACGTGATCAAGCTTACCGCCGTGCACACGTGCGTGTTCAACACCGCCAAGGACGCATCCGTGCTGGCCACATACGGAGCGCCGCCGTTGAATCCCGTCCAGCCCAGCCACAGCATGCCTACCCCCGTCAGCACCGACATAATGTTGTTCGGGGAGAAGGCTTCCCGGTCCCTGGCCGACCTTGGCCCAACCTGAATACAAAATTAATAGAAAATCATAGCTTGAATCATGCATTGTCTTTGAAAATTATTTGACGGTGCAATTTCTTCAGAATTAAATAAGCTTCCATCTTCAATTGTTAATATGACATAGAAATCAACAAATTGTTTTTCATTCAGCTTAGGAAGGAACAAATTCTTACCATCGGATAAAACTGTTTGAAGTTAGAAAAGGTCCAATCAATTCAGTGTTTGAAATATTTCTTGATTGTGGGAGATTAAATCTTCGAAAATATTCAATATTTTTCCAACATATTTCGTACTACTAAATCAGAAATCCCTGACAGGTTGACGGAAACGTACCCAATAAGCAGCGGTGAAACCCGCGACGCCGGCTGAGACATGAATCACGTAACCCCCGGCGAAGTCGACGGTCCCCATCTTCGCCAGCCACCCTTCGGGATTCCACAAGCTGAACGCGCTGATGGTATAAGAAAACGTCAGCCAGAGGGGGACGAACATCATCCAGGCGTAGAAATTCATCCTTCCCAGCAACGACCCGGCGATCAGGATAACCGTGATGGCGGCGAACACGGCCTGGAAGAACACCATCGTCGCGCTGGGGAACGACCCCAGGAACGCCTTCCCGAGTAGGAACTTTTGGTCCAGCGCCGTGTTCGGGACGCCCCAGAACGGCAGCATCTTGTCGCCGAACGACATCCGGTAGCCCCACATCGCCCAGCAAACGAAGACGGCGGCGAAGGCGTAGAGCGCCATGAAAGCGGAGTTGACGGCCCACTTCTTCTTGACGATGCCCCCGTAGAGTATGACGAGGCCCGGGACGCTCTGAAGGCCCACCAGGGCGGCCGCCGCCATCTGCCAGGCATTGTCGCCTTTGTTCATCCATTCCGGGCTCGCCTCGTCTGGCAACAAATTTGCAGGGATTTGAGACATCGTTTTGGGTGGCCGACGGAGTGATGAACTGTCTGTTTAACTTGTGTTGTCTGCCAACAGAGCCTGACGGGTCCCTGTCGGGAGATTGTGCCGGATTTTGAGGACGGGAGCGCAGGTGGAGGAAGATGAAGTTTTGGGCACGCGAGAAGAACAGTCAAATTTGGCGTATTCTAGGACCCAGAGATTTAAGGAATGAATCTTCCGTTAATTTAGGAGAATCTCGACCCTACGTTGTTTCATACGGAATGTAGGGTTTTGCCTCTCTTTCGTTTACCTATATGGTGCTGGCTTGCACAAATTTTGTCACTTCCTCGCCTTTGCCTATGAATACCCTAAGTAAGGTAGATGCGAGAATCTTGGAAATAATTATTAAGATTTGAGGACAAAAGGGTTGACGATTTTGTAGTTGATGAACGACGATATGTAAGGAACGGCAAAAAAAATAAATAAATAAAAAGTGATAAAATTTGAGAAGTATAATAATTGAGTAAATATGTCACAGGACTAAAATTTAAAAACGGACAATGCGCCAGTGACCAAGGAAAAGGAAATATAGCAGGGGACACCAAGTCTTGTCGATTTGACTTAATATGGTATTTCTAGGCATTAGTTTTGAAACTTTAATTTCACCACATGGCATTACTGATATTTTGCTTTATATATATAGAACTTTTTTAGGTTGGAACCATTAATAATTCGTCACACCACTATAAAAGAAGAAAACGAATGACCGTCGTCTTATATAGAAGATCACAAATTAAAAAGACTTAGGTCACATTCAGCAATAAACTACTTGTCTAAAAAGCCAATCAAATTTATAACTGCGAACAGAGACACACCTAAAAGACGAGTAATACATATTAGGTGTGTCGTAAAAAGTTCATAAATAACCAGTAAAATTGCACACTCTATGTTTACAATGCATTTCTTAGCATTCTTGATATACTCATTAGGTGTGCAATAAAAAGTTCATAAATAATTATTTTGAACGAAATATATTTTTACGTCATTGGTCTAAGTTAATTATATTAAAAGAAACTTTTTAGAAAAAACGGATCTAAGATATTAAATATGACTTTAAAATAATTATTTTTTAATGAGAAGAGGATATGTTTTACTAATAAACCCTCTCGTTTATTTATTTTCTATTATAAAAAGAGGTAAATGGTTGTAATTGAATTTATTAAAGAGAATAGTTTACAAAAAATATATTAAAAATCAAACAAAAGTCTCATAAATTTTTAATAACTAGTAAAATTGCACACTCTATGCATGTTCAGATTTATTTATAAATTATAAAATTTTTATATTTTGAATAGTAGGGATACCATTGTTTAGAACTAAAAGTATAAATATTATGTAAAATAAGAAAATAAATAATTATCAAAAAGAATTTGAAAAGATAAAATTTGAGAGAAAACACATAAAAAGAAAAGAAGTTAAAAAGAACCAATGACATAAGAAATAAAAGAATTTAAAATAAGGATAATTATATAATTTCACATTGTGTAACAAGAAAGTTTTATTTCAATAATAATATAGTATAAAAGAATAGTAGTATAATATATCGATTATAACGCGATCCAAGGATCCGTCGAATTTTATTTTAGTATTTATTAATTTTAGTTTTATTGGTTAATTGGCTAAATTAATAAATTAGGCCATATGGGCTTTTTAAGTTAGAGTCTGATAGTTTTAGTATAAATAGTAGTTTGTTATTCAGTTGATCATGAATAATACACAGAGTGTTTTCAATAAATTTAGGTTTCTTCTCAATTCCCTGAAATTGATTCTTTTAATTTTTCGTGAGTTTTATATCCCAAATCGAGTCATTCCGAATTGGTTCGAGTGATTCATAACGTATCAATCAGCAATCGGTGTGCTGATTGTAGCCGTTTCTTATCGGGTTCAATCCAATCTTACCACGTTGGGTCGGCGTTCTTCGCCTAGTTCGCGTCCATGGGATTATCGGATTCGGGTCCGATTACACTGTTGTATCCGGCGCGATCGTTGATCATGTCAATTTGGTATCAGAGTCATCTTGTGTCGAATTCTAATTCGATACACGATCCGGAATTTCAAAAAAAAAAATTCAAAAAAAAAGGAAAAAAGTCGCTGCCGCGCCGCTGCCGCCGCTCAACCTATTCACGACAGCAATCAATCGCCGCCATAGGTGCTGCCGAAGGAATTAAAAAAAAAGTATAAAAAAAAATCTGCGCCGCCGCTGCACCGACTGCAATCACAGTCGATTTTGCTGCCGTCTTGATCGATTCATGGCCGCAATCGGCCTTAGAATCACCGCCGCTGCCAGCCCACCACTTCCTGCACCGAATCGCCGCTGGAAGAGGAGTTATTTCGCCGCCACGACGCCGCGAAAGCCATTCGGGTTTTCCGCTGCCAACTGCGCGATTTCGCCAGACACTGTCGTCCGACGCCGCCGCTGAAGCCGCCCAGGCCTTGTTGACGATTGGGCCGATCGACATCGGCCGTAGCCGCGAGAAACGCCGGCAAAAAAAATTGCCCCAACCGCGTCGCCACCGCCACTTGCGAGCGAAGAAGAAGAGAAAAAAAAATGGAAAATTGGATCGGGCTGGGAACTGACTGGGCCGGCAGCAAGTATTGGGCCCAAGTCCGTTTGGGCCAGGAAAGAAAAAATTTTGTAACTGGGCCGCCAAAAAAAAAAAAAGAAAAAAATTCTGTTGAGCCAAGGCAAGCGTTGGGCCGGGAGGAGGATTTGGGCCACGTTTGAGGAGCCCAACAAAAAAAAAACTAAGTTGCCAGAATTGTATTGGGCCAAGCACCAGATTGGGCCAAGAAGGGATTGGGCCACCAACATCGTGGACTAGAAGCTGTCGCCAGGCTGGACCTTCTGACGTGGTAAGGCCGTGTTTGGTTACAGTTTTCGTTTCAGATTAAGGGGGTTTCTGGCTGCGAGATTTCTGCTTAAACTGATTTTTTAAAAAAAAAAAACAGAGGCCCAAAAAAAAAAAAGAAAGACAAAAAAAAAAGGGGAGCAACAAAAAAAAAAGGAGAGGAGTTTATTTATCTATTTATTTATTTTGGGAATGTGTTAGGCCCGCATTCCAACTTTAATCACGTTGAATGGCCAGTCAATATTTAGACCAAGTTAATGGCCCTGACGAGACTAAGTTCTTATTCAAATCTCTCTCTGATGAATTGAGGAAGCTCACCAGAAGCGTGAAGGGTATGCAGGATAGGATGACAGATATGCAAAACTGGTTAGGGAGCGTAAAAGCATCCCAAGCTGTAACCCTAGAAATAGACAGTTTACTGTCCAGACCGACTGGACGCAGAAGCAGTCCCGTGCCAGGCCGAGCTCAGGCTAAGGACGGGCATGGACATCATGTCAGGTTAGTAAGACAAGATCGACGAGGCTACGAGGAGACAAGAAATAAATATACACCATCAAGGCATTATAATGTCAAAAATTATGGATTGAATGTGGATGGGTACAACAAGCCATCCAAGGTATCAGATTCTCATATTGGAAGTCAAATTCGAATGTGTCTTAATTACTTTCAGCGTGGGCATAGCATGAGTGAATGCCGAAACGAAGAAGTTGATACCCATATCGGCATTAGCAAAGTTTTGGGAGAAAAGAAAGGCCCATCCATTGAGATGCCATCTTTGACTCAAGTGAAGATTGCAGAGAAGATGCCATCGGATGAAGTACAACATGAAGATAATGGCAGTGATAACACACTTCTGGAAATTGAGGAGAAAGGTGAACGAAAAGAAGTAACGGAGTCAGTAGAAATTGAAAGGGATAAAGTTGAGATAGAAGAAGTAATAGAAATTAAAGTGAAAGTAGAGGACAACATCAAGCATGAAGAACAAGCCAAGGATTGGGCGATTAAATTTCTACAGAGTCACGTGTACATTGATCCATTTGATCCTTTGGCAGATGATTTGTCTAATTGTACTACACAAGAAGGGAAGATAGTTTTATCTGCAGAGATTACACATGCATATCCGAATAAGTCGTCAGTGCCATTTTATATTCCTTTATATAGTTTGTTGCCGATATTTCTATGCTGGACTCATAGGAAGATAAAGCTGAAGTTTCAGCGAGGCGATGAAGAGTTAAAGAACTTTCAGAGATTCGTGTTTGATCCAGGAGGACACAAATTTGAATTGACGACAATTCGCCTTCAAGAGGAGGGATATGACGCGATCCAATGATCCGTCGAATTTTATTTTAGTATTTATTAATTTTAGTTTTATTGGTTAATGAGCTTAATTAATAAATTGGGACATATGTGCTTTTTAGGTTAGAGTTTGATAGTTTTAGTATAAATAGTAGTTTGTTATTCAGTTGATCATAAATAATACACAGAGTGTTTTCAATAAATTCAGATTTCTTCTCAATTCCCTGAAATTGATTCTTTCAATTTCTCGTGAATTTTATATCTAAAATCGAGTCATTCCGAATTGGTTCGAGTGATTCGTAACGTATCAATCAGCAATTGATGTGCTGATTGTGGCCGTTTCTTATCGACTTCAATCCAATCCTACCACGTTGAGTCGGCGTTCTTCGCCCGGTTCGCGTCCCTGGGATTATCGGATTCGGGTCCGATTACACCGTTGTATTCGGCGCGATCGTTGATCACGTCAGATTATGTCTAATCTCTTTTATTAAGAATAATGGTGTGAGTTTACCAATTAAAGGTAATGTTTTAAATTTACTATGTGCAACTAAATTAATTCTAAACTTTTAATAATATAGTATAGATATAAATATAAACTAAATATAAGAGTATAGTGGCGATGGAAGATATTGTAAATGTCATGTTAATTACACACACATAGACTTCACATTACCAAATATACAATTTAACAATATTTTCATCCGAATTCAAATTCAATATTTTTTTTCTCATATATATAATTAACATATTATTTTTCAATTATTATACCTATTTATAATCTAATCAATACACACACACATATTATATATATATATATATATATTTACATTTATTTTTATTAATATCATATTATATAATCATTATCTTTATACACCTCATCTAATTATTAATATATATATTATACATCTATTTAAATAAATTATACTATTCATCCTATTAAAACATTCCTTCCAAACATACCACTTATCTCAAATATAACCCTCACCAAACATCACATCCAACAACCCCCCCCCCCCCCCCCCCCCCGAACATAACCGTAAGATACAGAGACAGATGCTTTTGTCCTTTTCAGACATTTGGGCTTATTCTCGTCACCTTTTTCGGCTTGCGGGATGATGAACGTATTCGTCTTCTCCGGCTAAAATGAAGTCCACATGCGTATGATTCTTCAGTAATTCCCCCTTTTAATATGGTACGACTACTTTAAACAAAGCTATCATCAAAATTTCTTTCTATTTTCATCTTTAATTTATCCCAACAGAAATTTGTACTTAGTTTTTGAGCTTTTAAGGCCTTTGATTGCCAACTGAGAAATCTTTGAAATACCATAAAATTATTAACTAAAAAGCCTAAAATCTACATTTTTACCCACATATCAATATTTTTTTATTTCTTTGAGTAAATGTAATTATAAACTTAAATTTTGTACAATAAAAGAATGGCATTTAACTATAATATCCAGAATTTAATATCAAGGATCTGAGAGATTCTCAGATCCTTGATATTAAATTCTGGATATCATATTAAACAACTAAAATAAGTGAAGTCAACGTAGGCAGACCAAACTCGTTACAAAAATGGTATGGGCTATGTTTGGAACCTATCTTTCAACTCTCACTGTCCTCTCAAATTTTATATTACTAAATATATCATTTAAGGATATTTTTATTTTAATTTAAATTTAAAATTTCGATCTCTCATAAATATATAATTAATTAGTTTTTTTTCAATCATTACACATTTTCACAATCAAATCAATACCTATAAATATCACACATATATTGACATTTATTTTCATTTATAACTTAAAACATAATTATTATTCCTACAAACTAACACATCATCCAATTTTTATTATACATTTTATACATATATTCAAACAAATTATTCTATTCTTCCCATTAAAAACCTTTCTTCCAAACATATCACTCATCCCAACATATCTTCTACCAAACATCATATCCAACAAAAACCCTCTCCCAAACATAGCCTAAGCCTCTGGTTTCAAAGATCATGCCCTTGCTATATGACTGTACCAAACACTTTAGATGCACAGCCTTACGGACCTAGATTTCCATCCCAAAATAAGGCCCATTTAATGGTGACCGTTGAGGCTCAACATAGAAACCAATTGGGCTGCGAAGAGGCCCGGAGATTGGTCCTTCTTAGTTAGTTACTTATTAAACACAAGATTGATTCTTTATTAGTTCCTGAGACTTGAATTTGGTTGGAGGAGGATGAGAAAGCCCCATCAAGAGATTCAGATTAATATGAACTCAGATATGGGATTGAGAATTAGTCCACTATCGTGGAGTTCTAAGGCATAGGCTAATGATGGGATGTTCTGTTAGTGGGACAAGTAATGCAGACTAGGAGTACACTCCCAGTCAAGAAGAATATGATTTTTGAACTTTAAATTCTTCAAGTGAAAGTTAAAAAATATTTCCCTGGAAAAACTAAATTTTAAAATCCAAAACCAACTTAATTTTGAAAATTAAATTCATGTAATATAAATGAACAAATCTGCTATAATAACCAAATTTTAAGTTGGTTGCCTTCTTAATTTTTAGTTAATTTGTTCCTCTTTATTTTCTATTTTAACTTGGGCCTATGAGTGGCGATTAACAGCAATACTATGATTAAAAAAAAAATAAAACCATGGCTATGTTTGTTTCAATTTTATAAATTATTCATTACCACTTACAAATCTCACAGAACAATTATTTCACCATACAAATTTTATTCAAATTCAAATTTAAAATTTTCCATCTTATATATTTTATAACTAACTAATATTTTTTCAATCAGTATACACATTTACAATCAAATCAACACCAATCTTTATAAATTTTCTACTCACATTTATTTTTTATTATCTTGTGAATATATATATTATCACATCATCATTATATATATATTATATATATAGATATATAAATATAATTTTCTTACCTACCTAATTTTACAAATCATACATAATTTTCATTCCTACTCGTATCATCCAAAAATTTCCTCGCAAGTCCTACTTTGAAAACAAACATAACCCTTCCAACTTGAATGGAATTGCGGTCAAATGTTGTGATGATTAAAAAATTAAAAATAGTAGAAGGTGTGCTGTTATAATAATGGGAAGGGGACACGTGTTACACTTTTGTTAACTGAGACCATAAGAATTACCCCTGTTAATGGGACCCGCTTCTGGGGACTCACCTTCGCAGGCAATTTTCTCATTTTTTCTTCTAAATACCAAGGACATGCAATCTTTGCTCTTCTTCATGTCATT
The DNA here is from genome assembly GCA_019155195.1 of Avicennia marina. Classification (NCBI taxonomy): domain Eukaryota; kingdom Viridiplantae; phylum Streptophyta; class Magnoliopsida; order Lamiales; family Acanthaceae; genus Avicennia; species Avicennia marina. The sequence goes on along the minus strand of CM032783.1, from coordinate 697,196 downwards.
GTGAAGGAACATCAAATATTACTACACTAGTTGTTAAGGCTACTGCTTTTACACTCATAAAAAAAATAGACCCATTATTTCCTAATTTGGGCGTTTGTCCACTAAAATTAGGGTTGGGTGTTTGATTTGACAGTCTCCATGGATTGGTGAGGCCTGCGTGTCGGGTGGGTGTAAAACTCCAAACACAAGCCCTGATTTGATCTGGTTAGTTTGGCCGCGGAGTCCAACCATTTATGACTGTGATGTGTTCTAACTCACCACAATGGATTCATGGATCGCTGCCTTTCGCTGACAGCATATTTTAAAACAATGAATTTACGGGTCATTTCTCATTTAATTCACTTTCTTTCAAGATGCCACAATAAAATTTATGGAGAATAATTTGTTAGGTCTAGTGGGGGAGGTGGTCTCCGCACGAGTATGCATACATGTATATAATATATTTCAACTAAAAACAATAAATTTTTGGGACACTCTTAACTTATGTGCAGTTCATTTTCTCTAATACCATTTTAAGAGAGGGGTTCTGTTAAAAGATAGATATTTGGTGTGAGTTTTGTAAGGATGTGCAGTATGTTTAGTTTTACAATTTTAATATTTTGAAAATTTTAGAGATAGTAATTAATTTATAGAATATAAATATATATAAAAATGAGTGCAGGTATTGATTTGATTGTGAATACTGTAATAATTAAAAAATAATTAGTTAATTAAAGAAAAAATTTAAATTTAAATTTAGACGAGGTTAGTATGTCTTGGATAACATTTTAAGAGAAATTGGAACAGTGACAGTTGTGTCCCAAACATAGCCTAATTCTTCCAGTATAGACCCCAACTTACACTCAACGATGCATTCCATTTTCGGTCGTTTTTTTTTCTTTTTTAAGTTTATTTTATTTCTGACTCTAGTGTGCCTTTGAACGAGTCTGGGAATTAGTAAAAACTTCCACCACCAACTCTCAAAAACCAAAAACCCCAAGAAAATACTAAAAAGTCGTAGTCAATCTACCCCCGACCGCGATATCTTCTCTGCCCCATTTATTAAGTTGTAACGAACAAATAAATGAAGTTTCTTGCAGTGTCATCCCATTTCATTCAAAGGTCGTTTTTGGACTTCCCTGGGAAGCTCCAGTCTTGATTGTTGAACATAATTTTCTTCCTTCGGGCATTTGACTTTTTTTGCTGCCCTTTTCACTAGGGAAACTACTTACGGAAATTATGCTCTTTATAAATTCTCATGTTTGGCTCATTAAACATGTAGTTCTGCTTTCCCGACAAAGCCACAGAGGGCCGCTTTTAATTACAATCTTTACTAAAGATGGCTGATGCATTGACAGAAGAGCAGATTGCAGAGTTCCAGGAAGCCTTTAGCCTTATTGACAGAGACTCTGATGGTGAGTTTATTCAATTATTCTCAAAAGATGTGAAAAAAGGACTAAAATTTAATTTACATGACCTGTAAAATATGATTTCCTTGCAATTATGATTGTTGTTCTTGGTGAAGGGGCGATCACGGTGGAAGAGCTGACATCGGTGATCCAACAATCTCTGAATGAGCATCCAACCAAGGAAGAGATTCAAGAAATGATGAATGTGGTTGGTGTTGATGGAGATGGCACAGTGGGTTTTGAAGAGTTCTTGTGCATGATGGCAAGAAAGACGAAGGTAGAAACAAATCCCATCTAACGAGAATTTGGACATTTTATTCACGTTATTAGGTTTCTCCATCCTCTGTCCCATGCATATGATCATGTCACCTACATTTGTCCATTTATCCCATGTATATAATCGTGTCACGTGTATTTGATCACGTTGACTATAGGGGTGCATGAGACATAGGGACAGAGGGATAAAGGGCAGAGAGGATTTGAACTGCATTTAGCTAGTAAATTAATATGATTGATTTGATAGGAAAATGTAGCAGAGGAGCTGAAAGAAGCCTTCAAAGTTTTTGATAGGGATCAAGATGGATTCATATCAGCCATCGAGGTCAAGACACACTCCACCTTCATGTGGCCTTTTGACTTTGTGTAATAAATATGTGCTTTGCCGTAGCCATATCTATCAACAAATAATGTGTGTTTTTCTGCTGAATAAACGAGTCCTAACTGAGAAAGTGATATGCAGTTGAGAAATGTGATGATGAATTTGGGAGAAAGACTAAGTGATGAAGAGGCTGAGCAAATGATCAGAGAAGCTGATTTTGATGGAGATGGGCTTGTGAGCTATGAGGAATTTGTGAGGATGATGACGACGACCTCATCATGTTAACTCTTCCCATTTTCCCTTTTTCTTTTTCTTTTTTAAATGTACGTATTACAAATTTAAATACTGTAATCTGTTATGGGCATGGACAATTAAAGGCCCCCATAATTTAACTACTATGTTTATATTGATATCCGAGCTGCAACTTTGATTGCCTATTCTGTGGGAACTGATAAAGATCATTTGAAATAAGACAACCAAATATTTTGATTCATGATGAGTTCATTTTGGGTAATACTTAGTTTTTTTGAACTAAATTTTATTTTAGAAAGTCGAATGGGTTTTAGTTATTTGTATTTAGATGCAAGACACTGGAGTGTTTCCTCTGTTTTGGTGTTTTCCCCCCCTCTGGTTTTAACATTGTTGGGACTTTTGATTTTCCTTCTTGTTTTGTTGTTTCTGTCCCTATAACTGTCTAGAAGAGAGGCCTTTGGTTTTCAATGCATCCACAAACTCTTGCAAAGTAACCCCAAATTTAGCTGATGAAATCTTTTGTCCTATCTTTCTTCTCTTTCTCTTCTGGATTCATATTTTTTCAACATATGTTGATATAACTACTCTGTAATATAAAACAATACACAAGAAGTTATATCTCAATGTAATAAATGGACACGGGCTAATTAAGAGATAGAGCATTTCATAGACAAATTTATTGGTTGGCATCTGTTGTCCATTCAATTGTGTGACATGCAATAAAACTGCAATGTTTGGATGCTAACTTGTCTCTATTTTTATCCTGTTAAATTATAACTATCAAATATATTACTTGTCAAAATAACTTTTTAATCTGTTTCACTTTATTAATTTTATACTACTTTAAATTTTTCATGTTAAATTTTTTTTTCCTCAACAAATTATGCATCCAAATGAACCAGTACCATTTTTGTCAGTAAATGTATGAAATTACGATCTAATTACCTTCACCCCAAAAAAAAAAAAACCACGAATAATAGAAGGAAAAGAAAACCAAAAAGAACCAAGATGTGCTTAGACTTTGTTAGCAGCAAATATAAGTTAGAAAAATAATTGGTATCTCACGTTGGAAGGAAAAGTGAAAAGTAACTTTTATATAAGTAGATATATCATCCATAATTCATAGTCAAATTTTAAAATTTTAAGTTAATACGTAGTCTTAAGTTTACTTATATATATATGAACATACAAGGGTTAGTGGACAGTTTATTTTAGTTTTGTTAGGTTTTATCCAATGGGCGATGGTAGTTTTCCCTAGTTTTGTCCAACTCTACTGTAGGCCCAACATGTATTATCCATAAATGATAGGGTAATACATGGTGTTTCTTTAATTTTGTTAGATTTAATTTCAAACTCAACGGATATTATTTATAAGTGATAATAGTTTTTCCTATTTTGTTGGGCACTATCTTAGGCTTAAGAGATGTTGTTCATAGAAGATGAGTTAATACATAGTCTCTTTAGTTTTGTTGGACTTTATCCTAACTTCAACAAGTGTTGTCTATATGTGATAGGTTAATATAGTCTTTATAGTTTTGTCAGGCTCCATCTTAGGTCCAATAGGTATTGTTTATAAGTGATAAGTTAATACATAGTGTCAAACTCAATTCTTTATATGCATATACGTTCGCTAATGAATGATTTTTTCCGACTTTGTTGGCTTCACTCTAAGTCCAGCAAGTGTTATTTACAAGTGATGTTCCTGGTTTTGTTAAGCTGCACACCTGACCTAACAATATCTAATTAGAACTTGTAACTGAACTTACCACACGGCCAACAAACCCAACGTCCAATGGTCAACTCTCGTATGTCTTGAAATGTCCAAGAATTCGAGGAAAGCTACAGAGGAAATTAAGAAATGTCAAAAGAGGACTCTTTCTTACTTTCAGCTGGCTGAGTGTTAATATATTAATAAAGGTTGCTTTTGATAAGATAATGTAAGGCTCCATGTTGCGCAAAATATAACAAAAGTTGGTGCTTCGTTGATAAAGAACGTACTTTTGTGATTGGGCACGAATAGGAACTTGTCACAGGTTCACGGGCAGTGCAGAATAAGGATACATATAAAGAATGGATATTACAAAAGGGATCTTAAAAGCACCAAACGTGATCAGGCAGCCCAAGAAATTCTGTCATCAAGAATTCTAACACAAATGTCTTAACAGCTATGTAGATTCCCACGCTCAAGTTTGGCAAGATTCTGTTTCTGATGTTTCCTTATATAAAAACAATAGAATGTCAAGAAAACTATTAATTTGATCATTTTAATTTTTACCCCTCGAAACCAAAATTATGTAAATGAAAAACAGCAGTTAGTGGGTGTTTTTTTCTTTTTTTTTTAAAAAAAAATTAAGATAATGGTTTTGAGAGTATTGGGCTAGAAAATTAGTTGGGCTGTCTGAATGACAGAATTAGTGGCGATTGAACTCATTTATGTAAGTATTAGCGACACTGAGACATATATGTTTAGGATGCATATTAGCGAGACTGAGATATGTTTTGGATGCAAATTATTTATTTTTCTCCTATCAAAATTTTCTACTTCTAAATATACTATAAACAAAAAATCCTTTTTATCTATTTTTTTCCTTTAAATTCTATACTATACCCATGTCAACTTATCTGCCAGTACAATTTGCTTTCAGACAATATTTTCTTACCATGCACATCTATAGGAATATTTCTGTCAATCCGAAATAATAAAACTTCATGACAATTGTCTATCTCCATTTTAACTCAAAAAATAAAAAATTAAAATTGAAAAAAAATTCAGCACTTTCCTGTGATCTAGAGAAAATACACGCGCAAAAGAGAGAGAGCGAGACCGGGGGGGGGGGGGGGGATAGAGTAATATCATAAATTAATTGTAAGCAATATAAAAATGTAAAATATTAATAGATCATGAGGAATTGAGCATTCTCCTACTATTTTATCCAACTTTTACTTCCAAACATATAACACAACAAGACTTTTTTTCAAATTTAAATTCAAATTTTACTCTCTTACATATATAACTAACTAATCATTTTTCAATCAATACACTTATATACAATCAAATCAATACATATATTTATAAATACAAATATTCACATTTATATATATTTATACTTTAAAAAAAAATAATTAATTCTACACACTATCACATCATTAAACCATTATTACATATTTTATACATATATTTAATAAATTAAAGATTTTAAAATATCAAAATCTTACAACTAAATATATTATTCATTTCAATACAACTTCTACTGAATATCAATTCTCACCAAAACCCTTCTTCCAAACATAACCAAAGAATTTTCGTGATCCCATCAATAGGTGAAGCTGCCACGTGATCTGGCCTTGCCTCCTGATCGTAGCAAAGGCAAGCTAAGATCACGCTGGCAGCTTCAACTACTAGTGGTGCACGAATCCCTCATTCATCCCTCCATCCATGTGAGAATACGCTCTTAGGGTGGAGATGGCGTGGGTGCAGGATAGGAGAAAGACATACTGCATGAAAGTTCCTATTTCCTCTGGGGCTAATATCAATGAAAACTTGGGAGGACAGCAGAGAAAGGATACACACACACATACAGAGAGAGAGAGAGAGAGAGAGAGAGAGAGAGAGAGAGAGAGTTAAAGGAAGGTTACAAGTTTCTTAATTCTTTGGTTGGGTGGATATGAATTGAATTAGCATCCTGCTAGTACTATCGATTTTGTGTGTTGGTGGTGTTTGTATAATATAGAAGTAGCAGTGAAAGGCTCTAAAATATATCATTAAAGTAGGGTTGTGAGGCGGCTGTGCAGTGGTCCATTTACTGAGACAGAGTTAAATATTATCACGCCCACGCCACCTCCACAAATGAGGACAAAGACAAACACTTTATTATTGATAATATTGTTAGAGGGGTAGCCACCAACCACACGCAATTGCACTTTAATTCCCCCCCAACCTATATGATTTACCTTCATTATTCTTAAATACAGTCCATAATTTATTCTTGAGTCTGTACACGCACGCACACGCAAGAAATTGAAGAAAACTCATTATGTGACTATCAACTTTTTTGGTGCATGTGAGTTCAATTTTAAGTTCTAATTGTATTTATAAGGGTTAATGGTCAAATTCAATTAAACTAAGAGTATCATTTATGGGCGACAATCTTGTTCAGCCAAAAGTGAGGCCTCACCAAATTAGGCGAACCATTCATGGCATTCATATTCGTGAGCTGACTGTATATCTCAACCCAAAATCATAAGATTATAAGAGATGGCCAATGGGGTTTAAGGTTTAGGTTAATAAATAACGAGTGATATATCTACCTATATATAAGTTATTAATTTTTCCACATCCTTTAAAAAATTCAGAGCAACTCATAGCTCCCAATTCATCCACCTCTTCAACGTCACATGCACTAAGCCATTTTTAACCTACCATTAGAAAACACCTTCTCAAGCTCAATATGTTAATCTTTTTCAAACATGGAAATAAATTCCATCTGTCAGACACTTTGTTGCCCATTCTCACGGGCAAACCAATTGCTGTCACCTATTCATGAGAAGCAATTTGTTCAATATATTGGAGCCCAACACTTTAATCCGTAAACAAAATTATTGATGTACATGCGATGATCACAAGAGACCAAAAAAGACATTGGAAAATAGGAATAATAATTGCTACTAAAGTAATTGCATTTGCCGGTGATATTGACATTCTTTTGCTTTCAACTTGTTTCCTGACGCTTTTTGGTTAATTAGGTCAAGGCATGAGGAGCCAATGGGTGCATGCAGAGTCACCGGCATGTCACTGTATCGTAAAAGTGGAAAAAGCTAATGTTTTGAGAGAAAGTTCCCAACACGTTGGCCTGAACAACACTTACTTTCTCACTTATGATGAGCATTTTACTTTACTTCATCCTGTCGTTACATGTCCACAATTAATTAAGATTTTTAGCAATATTAATTAATATCACTGTTAATGTCAACTCTATGATGACTAACCTCAGTCGTTTTGATAAATTTTCTACAACATCGCTCTTAATAAATCTATTTATAATATTTAGTAACTACTTTTGGTTTTGAATAAAAATCCACAATATATTATGGCTCCATCCCTAAAATCTTACTTTGTGTATTTTTATAAATTTCCAAGGTGCAATACATTTCTTAATAAATCTATTTATACTGTTTAACAACTATTTTTGATATTGAATATAAATGAATTAAAATACCTTTACTTTTTTTGTTCTTCTTCCTGTTCAAGACTGTTATTGTAAATTCTTCATCTCTTTTTTAATTTAGTTCCTTTTTTCTTCATCTTGTATTTCCTCTATTTTTTCTATATTTTTAAAAAATATTTAATTAGGTAATACCTTTCCCTTTCATATATGCTTAAGTTTGAATCAATAGTGCAATTAATCCGTGACAGGTAATTAGAATACTACTCCATGTTATGGTTTAATTATTTCTGAGACACGCACACAAACGCACACGCGCACACACACACACTAGTAAAATTGACACACACAATGTGTGTGTAAATTTTTTTATAAAATATAAAATGATTGCATTTTAAATAATTGAAATAATACTATTTAAAATATTTTAAATATAAATAAAGAAAAAAAGAAATTGAAAGTGAAAAGTTTGAAAGGAATAAATTGAAAGAAAAAAAAAACATAAAGGGTAGAAAATAATAAAGAATTAAAAATAGAGGTAAATATGAAATTTTACATTACACAATTAAAAGAATAAAAATGTAATTTTACTTTATTCAACGAAAGTGTAGGAGTCAAACCGTTAATAATATAGTGTGCACACACACACATATAGTTGCTAGAGTGTGTTGCTTAATTCAACACAGTTCTTATTAATTCAAAATAATACATTCTTCAACTCCCAGAAAATTAATTGGTTTTTCTACCCTTAGTTCATTCTTAACGCCACGTACAAATATATAGTCTATCTAAACACTTTATAAATTTATTTTAAAAATAAAATATATAAATTTATATGTTTAAAAATATTTTATAAATTATATAATCTTATAATTTATTTAAAATAAGTTTAGGTAAACACTTTCTTACTCTCTGTCAAAGCATCAACTCATTCTCCCACCTTTAATTTTCTAATAATTAGTACTATGTTCTAAACGTTGGTAGTGAAACCATGCACGTACTTATATTCTGATTCAATTTAATTACTTTGCACTCTTCTTTCTGTTTGCTACTCCGCTTGAGGAAACGAAATAATGATTTATTTTTTTCAATTTCATGATTTTTCTTTATTTTTTGTGATCAAACTCTATTTGAAAATGCTATGTATAAGAACTAATATGATGAAAATTTGGTCATGTCAAGAGGTTAGGTGTGCCTCCTTAATAACGAGGCTCAACGTCAATGACAAAAAGTTACATGTTCAAGTGTAAGAAGAGACTCATGCTGAACAAATGCAGTCTACTTGCTGATTAATTAATTATGTTGCCATCATTGTACTGTTCGGATAATTACTCTGTCCATTTAATTATTTTGAAAAGAATGTAAAAAGAACAAAAATGAGACAAGGGATGTGAAATGGGGAAGGAAGGATTAATGCTTGACAGAGATACCTTATATTAAATACTTCTTCTTTTTTTTTTTTATTTTTTATTTTTATATTTAATTTATAATTTATAATTTATATATTTTTTTAAATTTTATCATTTCATAAATTCTTTTGATATTTTTCTATTTTTATTTTTTAAATTCTCTTGATTTTTTTTAGTTTATTATTTTAAATATGTTTCATACTTTTTAATTTTAAATATTTTTTTTGTTAATTAAAATTCAATTATAATTTGTAAATAAATCTGCAAAGTTATGGAGTGCGTAAATTTTACTAGTTTGTATTGTTTCATTGAAAGAGATTATAAATTAGTGAAAGTATATATTATTTTAAATAAAAAATATAAAGTACAACAAAATCAACCGTAATAAAAAGACCCTAAATGAATCCCCCCCCCCCCCCCATCCCTAAAAAAAACCCTAGATGATCACCAATATTTAGAGATTTGTTTTATTATATTTTCAAAACAGTGTAGAAACAATATTAATATTGGCCAGACCTTTTGCTGATAGATTTTGGCTGATATATAATCTCTGTCTCCTCCACTTGCATGAAACTCGACCACTGACCTAAAAGCCAGGAAATACAACAGTAATTAATCACAAAGAAAGGGAAAAGTAAAAGAAAAGGAAAGTAAGAGACACTTCAGACAGAATTAAATCTCAACTGTTTTTGTTTTTTCAGTTGAAGACCATCTCCTTAATAGGCTTTTCTACTTTTCTCGGACGTCCGCCAAACCAAACAGCCATTATTAAATCCTTGTTCCATACCTTATACATGCAATGGGGTCCCAAATGTTTTCCAAAAGGAAAGACACAAAATACAAAATTTAAGATAAAGTGGTAGAATTAATCAAGTTCGCATTCGGAAGTCGAATATTTTTTCGAGCTCAATTATGACGTTTAATTTAAACTTAGGCTTGAATCCAAGTTTTAAAAGAATTTAATCAAGCCAAATTCGAGAAGTTCTTTTAACTTTTCTTTGTTATGCTTTAAACAATTTTTGTGAGTGAGTTTGAGGAAAAAATGAAATAGCCAATAAAACACGAGTACTAAAAACGAATGAGGAAATGAAAATTGTATAATTGTGTTTCAAATTTTTATTTCATATGATTCATTACTAGTGTTGGAATTATTATTCGAACTCAACTCAATGGCACATTTTGTTGTTCCCAAACCAAGCCGCATTACAATCTAGGCCCTTCATTGTTATGATTATACAGATAATAAGACGCATTTAGTTTTCTTAATGAAAGAAGACTATTAATTATGCTGATCTAATTTTTTTCTTAGAAAAGATTTGTACAGACGATTCGGTACTAATATGATGCAGAAATCCTCTCTGCTTTAGCTCAATGTACCCCACACGAAATTACAGACTTCAGCATGGGGTTGAAGTCCAATTCTAACAAATTGTTAATAAATTTTTATAATTGCTTCTTGGGCTTCATAAATCCGTTGTCGTCCAGCGGTTAGGATGTCTGGCTTTCACCCAGGAGACCCGGGTTCGATTCCCGGCAACGGAAGAACTTTAATTTTTTTCAATGACAGATTTTTATATTTTTGTTCTTTTTGGTGCGTTATTTGTTCACTTGACGATTCTCACTCACTTGGAGCAAATGTACGGCAAACCAAGCAATTGCGCAAATTCTTGTTGCATTCCTATGTAATTTTGTAATTCAACCGTTAAATTTTGCGGTAATATGTTGATAATTAATTAATCATGTTCAGTCTATTATAATTTGTTTCGTCTATAAATATGTAATTTTTCAGAGATGAGAGAGAAGAGTTTCCGCAAATAAGCCCATTTTCAGTCCTGGAATTCGTTTCTCAGATCGATATGGCGATTATTTCCTTCGAATGCCGTAGCCGCGAACTCACCTACGCACTGTTTCACTGCATATATAATTTTTAATGCGTAAATTTTCATCTTTTGATATTCTATTCCGTCTGAAAGGCGTTGGCCGACACATAAGCGATCGGAGAACACTTTCCAGATGGGATGGTTCGAATTCCGGCCTTACACTACTTACAGGTGAGTTGCTATTTTTACGTCGAAGAAGCTCATGAATGTATAACTAAAGGATTGAATTCCTATAGGTCAACCTGACTCGGCCAGCAGTGGTTTCTTCTTTTGTAAGTTAGTGACTGGATGAATGAATTCGTGGAATTGAGTAATCGTGGCACATCTTGATATCAAGAACGTCAGTAGCACAATTACAAAATATAAAACAACGAGTGATTAATGAATCTTGGTTTCAAGAACTGCAAGCTAACAAGTACGTTCATATTTACATAAATGTGAAAAGAGAGGTAAATGAATCGTGATATCAAGAATTAGTTTTCTGCGCTCCAAGTTAGCTTCTGTCTCATGTGTGTTAGTGTGACTATCAAGTTGTCATAGGAATGGATGTGGAAGCAAGGCATCTCTAGGAGGCCCATCTTCTTCCTAAAATATCTGTTCTTTTTTTAGATATCCTAACCCATTGAATAGGATTGTATGCCATCCATTAAATTCCAATCATTTCCTATCTTCTGCCCACATGATGCTGTTTAGGATACAACTTGGTGGACAAAGTCTTGTCAAATTTTATATTCACAGCCACAGAATCACATTATTCTGTCACCATATTGTTGGTTTCACCTGTTAGGTTGTCACTCTATTGTTGATGTCTGTTCTGTCATTACAAAGACTGCCTGTGCTTAGAGTCAGACAGCACAATAATAAATCGATGATCTGCATTTCCACTTATCACTTCTATGCCAGTAATGATCAGTATGCATTTTATGTTTAACCTTTTTAAAATGGCTTTTAACTATATTTGTCTGCTTGGTGCTATCTTTTATGTTTTTCCTTCTAAAGAAAATTATTCTTTTCAAATCTTGAGCTGTTTAGCATAGTTCCATGATCCATGGGAACTGAATGGCCTGAGCAAGGATGATACCTGTTGGCTCTGTTGCAGATCCTTTATTTCTTAAGTAAGTTTCTGTGCTCATTTGTGTTTCATGATTTTGGAGGGGAAGGAGATCGAAATGTTCAGGGAGACCTTAAATGTCTAACTATTACTACATCAAAGAATTCATGTAGATCCGTGCTGGTCAGTGTCTGTTTTTACTTAATTTCAATGAAAGATGCCCTTGGTAAAAAGATCAACAATTTCCTTGCTGTAGTTTAGAGCTCTTTGGGTTGCCTTCAACATGACTATGTTGAATACAGCTTGTCTCATTGAATCAACATTTTGGTAAGAGCCTAGCAATCACGTCATTTCATGTCCTTCACAGACAATTCAGTTTATGCCCATTCAGTTTTCTTTTCTAGTTCACGTGGAATTAACTTAAATTGTTGCTGAAAAACTCAGTAGTTTTCTCATACATCTGACAATGTAAATAGAATTTGGAGGAGAAAGGCCTAGAGCTGACATCTACTTGTGATAATCAAGTACACAAACTGAATTCCTCATGTATTTGTGAAATAGCATTGGAGATCTTCTTAATGAAGATCATGTAAGGTAAAGGATATTTGGTTGAATAATTGTTAATAAGGTGTATATAGATATGCCCTTTAAAATTCCTATTCCAGGTTCCACCGAGCATCTGGTAACGGTGGCAATATTTGGCGCATTAGAGCAAATTGATGCATGCTGCCTATGCGTCAAATGGTTTGCCATTCATTTTAGATTCCAAGGTTGACAGGCGAAGAGATGGTCAGGCAATTTTTATACTAGTTTCTGCAGTTCTGGTTTATTGGTGAAATGCTGTCTGGTTTATTGGTTTCTGCAGTTCTGGTTTATTGGTGAAATGCTGTCTTTATGGATTGTATCTTTCTAATCTGTTTCTGACTTATATGCTATTCATCTTTTACTGTGGAAGTCTTTTGTAACCTTATTTGATGGTTGATCAAACCTATGTGAATGGGTATATAAATCAAGAGATTTCCAATATTAGAACTGGTTTTGGAAAAATGGACACATTGGTCTGGTGTAATGCATGTAGTGTAACACTTGACAGAAAAATTGTTAAGATGTTTCAAATACCGTGAAGCTGAAACTACATTTTTTCTATAGATTGGTCAGCAGAAGCTGTATTTCTCATGAGATGTGGATAAAACTTGTCAAAAAAAAAAAAGAGCAGTATTTGTAATTCATATAACAAGGATGACTCAAGAAAATGGTGATGGGTTTAGGATGCCCCTGACTTGAGGCCAGGTGTGAACCACTTGTGAGGAATAGATTAACATTGTCAGGGTACTTGACACAGTTGGATAATTTAGCACCTAAAAACTGAAGAATCAATGACAATATGATTATTTCTAAATTGATTGGGAACCGTCCTAATTAGAGAAGCCATCGGAAAGAACTGATAGTCCGTGTCTGATTTGTTTTGAGAAAATAGTTTGTGGAACTTAATGGAATGTTGAGGAGATTCATGTATAAGAAGATAAAGGAATAAGAGATCTTGGCAGTGACATAATAATAAAATGTTTTATTGAATGGTGTTTAAACCTTTATTCTTTTCACAGGTTTAGCATTAGTTGTTTCTGCATCTCTATGAAGGCACCTTAGTTGGTGCCTTTTCCAGAATGTTATTTTCTTTCAGTTTGTGTTTTGAAGTGGTTTATGTAGGTCTATGGAGCTATTTGTTATTCTATTTGCAAGGTTTATGTAGATCTTCCTCAAACCTTTATGGGTTGAAGTTAAACTTAACAAGCACTTCATTATAAGGTTCTAATATCTTAGTCACCAATATGTCACTCTCTAACTCCTTTTGGGATGCAAGATTACTGTGCTCTTTTGGTATTTACCCACGGAGTTGAACTTAAATTGCTTAATATCTTCACTATTTGTTCCCGCTCTGTTGCAATCAGAAAAAAGTATTATAGTATTACTGATGGCGAATTGTAATCTGGACAAGACCGAATATGATGTATGCCTTCTACTACTTTGGATAAACAGTGATTAATGCAAGTGGCAAGTCTAGTTGAGGAATTCAGGTCATAATTTGAACTAGTTTTATTTCTTTTGATATGATAGTCTTTTTTCCATTGTGTTTTACTTTAATCACAATGCTTATTTACATTGGAAATGGAGTGTCAAAATAATCACATTACTTTGGCTCAGATTTTGGATCTGAACTATCCAACTATCTATTCATAAAAGAAGCTTGGGCAATGATTTATATTCCATGAATTGGAACCATGTGTAAATTTGTCTCTCCATGAACTTGTTTGGCTGGTTCATTGTTGTGTCACCAGGCCAGCCAGTAGGCTATACTTGTGCAGTTCCATACATCAGTGGAAGGGAAGATGAAGTCAAGAAAGTCGTTTTGCAAAACTTGTTTGTCTGGAAAAAGATCCAATTCTATTATTATTTGCAGTCTCAAACCACAAACATTTCAAAGCATCTGTTTTGTCCTTAGTTCTTGCTCTCTTTCAGAATTTTCATTCTCTCCTTTTCCTCAACTATATTAAACAATGAAAAGAAAAAGAATGAAACATCTACTTGATTGACTTGCTTTGCTTTAGTATATGGTCCTGCTTTCCATCCTTTTCTATATTCCTCACAATAATAGTGATGTGGATGAGTTGGTTTATTCCAGATGGAGACGCACATCTTTTTCAGACTTGAGTACACAATTTGTGCATTGTTGAAATGAAAAAGAAAAATTTAGAGATGAATTATCAGTTAAACAGTACACCATTCTTAAAGATAAAAAGTTAGTCTTAAACAGAGGATCTTGCTGCGCTGAAACATATTCATTTCCAGGCGATGCTTGAAATTTGATATTATTAGAGGTCTCCGGCAAGCTGGTTTTGATGCAAATTAATAACAATAGGAGCTATAACCAGGATCTTTGGTCACTGAGAGGGTATTGCTTATCTGTAAATATAGTAACGAGACTAATCAATGAATTAATTGCTTCAGCTTCTGGGATGTTGGACAAAATTGGAGGAGACTGGTCTTTTGTTTTCTTCTGTTCTGTATTCATTATCCAAACTTTTTGGCCCAAATTTTTTTGTTTGCTTGTTCAACTCTCACTTGCTGTACTTATTATATGGTTATTGGTATTCTGCAATGTGCTGTCTTTCTTCAGAACTGGTTGCATGCCTTCTGAATTCAGTCAGTTTACTAACAATGTAAGTTTTATTATTTTTTTCACCCCTTTCCATTTGTCAATTACCACCTTTGCAGTTGTTACCAAAACTTCCTGAGGATATTTGGTGCTGTTATATATCTTGCATTCACCCTTGCGGGTTCCAAAAGTGCATGCTCTGAAGTTCAAGGTGAAGGATCAAATATGTGAGGCTAACAATTGGTACATATTGATTTATTCTATCATGGTTCTGTTCTCCATGAAGAGTAGACTATGTATTTTACTCTTCATATTAATATTGTCTCTATACTTTTCAGGAGTCCCAAAAATTTGAATATAAGGTATCTTTGTGTTCAATCATAAAGCCTACCACAGGCCTCTGTCCTCTTTCAGATGGATGACTAAGTTTCTGAGGTTTGTTATCTATCTTCAATATTCCGTCTTAGGTATGTTTCTTTGGTATATTCCGTCACTTTCTCAATCCTTTTTGTGTCATTGAGTTGCCTATGACTCTTGCTGCTTCATTGATGCACTGATGTGCCTGTATAATTAGGGAATTTCTTGGGCAAACCATTGTGTTGTATATCAATAGTCTTTTTATGCCAGTTTCTGAAAACACCCCTGGCTTTTAAAGGGAAAATTTGAAGCAGCTAAAACCAACTAAATATTAAATAATATATCTTTTGAGCAGCTTAAGCTTTTAAATGAGAAATTCATTTAATATCATATCAAAGCTAGGCCAAATAAAAGAACTTGAATTCAAATCCCAAGCGCCACCCATTTATGAAAAAAAATTCATGTGCTAGGCTTTGCAAAAAAGAATACCACCTGCACATGAAGGGGTCTGTTGAAGCAATTAAAACCACCTAAATATTGAATGACATTTCTGTTTTGCACCACAAACTTTTAGATGAGATAGTCATTTAATATTATTTATTAAAGGAATTTTCACTAGTTCTTTATTTTTCCATGGTTTCTATGTACTGTGTAGTTTCTATGAACTTGAGTATTGTTGTAGAAATTATAGGATAAGAGAGTAAATTATGCTACTATCAAGGAAATGATCACAATTTTTTTTGTCTCAATTCCTACAGTTTTTCATCCTCAGTTTGCAGAAAGGGATGGTGGATGTGCTTACTTGTATCCTTGTGCTAAAAGGAAACACGTAATTTGATGGCCCCTCCTACCTTACATTAATCAAAGGTGAAAACACCAGTGGAGGCATATTTTTTAGCTAACAATTTTATATTTTTATTACATTTTATGCAACAAAAACAAAATACTTAATTTGTCGTTTTGTAACCTTATAGATAGACGATTTAGTTTGGTTAAATGTCATGTCCTTACACACAATCTTGGATGTTTCTTTTGCTCCTTTTCCTCTTTTTCCTTCTGTGCTTATGCTGATGCAGGTGTGTTTGTGTCCCATTCAAACTTGAGATGCATCTGTTTATATAACTCCAAAATTTCATTCTTTAAGATGGCTACATTGATTTTGTTTTTCAGCATCAAATTCAATTAATCTTTGTTTTTAAAAGACATTTAGATTGACTGCATTGTTTATATTTATGATGGGAGGAATGAATTGCTTCACTTTTCCCCAGCTTGTGGCATGCATTCAACAACATAATGGTTCAGTATTTGGTACTTAAATGAAGTCAGTGATGCATTGATCCCGATAATTTGTTGACAACATTGCTGGTCCATTACTAGACTCATCTTGGTTTCAAACTATACCCTTGAATTGTTTACTGCAACTTAGATATGAGTTCTGTTAATGTTTTGAAGCCTTGCTAATTTGTGCTATGTGGAGTTCTTTTCTTTTGACTTTCAACTGAGCAATGAAAATTGACTGCATAAAAGCTATTATGATGATATCAAATATGACAGCAAGCAGACTCTTAACATATGTTTATTTGATGTAGATATAAAGATGAATAGAGCTTAAAAGTTCATCAATTATTAGGTCAATAATATGTCCATGATGTAAAGATGAATAGAATTTCAAAGACTATCAATTATTAGCTCAATAATGTGCTCATGTAAGCGCTCCTATGCAGTTGCACTTTATTGTGAAGGTTTTAATGCTTGCATCAGGATTTACATTTCAAAATCTGAAAGTTTAGACATCAAGGAAAATAATTCAGCTGATCACCTCTTATAATAATGCCCATTATTCCCAAATAACTTTTGGGAAGAACCAACTTTGTGTGTGTTTGTGATATTCTAGTATTTGAGTGCGTCTAATATTACTTTGAACTCATATCATTTGTGAATATGGCTCCCATATTTCAGCAACGTTTTATCAATTATGATCTATTTGCGTGTTTATTTTGTATTTTCTTGCTAGATGATTGCTATATAATATGTGTGTGTGTGTTTGTGTATTATTTAGGCTTATTATTCTTTAGGTACTTTGGAAATCATGAAAGCTGTGAGAATATTGATTAATTCTCTTGAAGCAGTTCTTTTCTAGCTGTAGGTGGAGCCAGAATAGATGATAACATTGTGTTGAAGTTGGCCTTGGACCTCTTTATTCATTGCCGCGGTGACACTCAAAGGTTGTGGAAAAGAGGGAGCACTGACTTGCTTGGGGATTTGAAGCAGGGTTAAAAGAGAAAAGCATAGGAATGAAGGTTGGCAATTATGGCTTTGGAAGAAAGAAGAAAAGGAATAAAAGGTAGGCCTGTGGAGATGAGATTCCCTGATGAAATATGACATATTGAAGTCTTTTATTCAGAGAGAGAGGAAGAATGTTGAACGGAATAGAAGCTTTTGGTTTGTTTGCTTGTGCTCCGGGGCAAGATAGAAAGAAGTCGTGTTTTCTACTATGCAAATGGCATGTTATGTACCTTAATCTGCAACTTTACCAACACTACTTTCTAAAGGCAGGAATACACCATAACATTCCAGTTTTCCTTTCATATTTTATTCCCTGGTCCATGCTTAATTCCTTATCTTTTTCTTAATCATGTGATGCTGAATATACCTCTTAAAGTTAGTGGGCTTACTCTTGCACGGAGTTTTACTTGATTCTCATCTTTTTCTCAACTGTGATATGCTGAATAAACCTTTTAAAGCCCATGCAGTTATTCTTGCTTGGAGCATGATTTGTTTGGTTTCTTTGGTGAGCTGACTGTACTATGTGAATATTAGCTTTGGATAGTGAGATTGCGACAAGTGTGATGATCCCACTCTCATTGCATTGTCTGTAAATATTACTGTTTCATCCACTTTGTGACCATGCATATTTGTAAATATCTTTCTCCATGCATTGATAATTTTCCTTTTAGTAGATTGGAGGATCGAATGGTCCTAGCAATGGGGGCTAGCACAGAATTTGAGAAAGGGTTTCAAGGAAAAAGAAGGCTTATCAGAATTAATGGTAATCCCAAACTTTTTACATGTTGAATTGAGCATACTTTTGATAAACACCGTTGACATTTTTCCACCCTCTTTTGTTTGTTCTATTTTTTAAATTCTTGTCTGTCTCTGTCTTTTCTTTTGTACCACTATGTCTAGGACCACCACAATCCCTTGCACAAAAACACAGAGAGCATCAACTTAGTGACTTTTATACTCACGCTTACCATGGGTTTTAATTACAGCCTCTATTTCCCCTTTAGAAAAGGCTATACAGCTTTGAATTCACTAGTACCTTTCAGTATTTCTTAGTAGTTTTAGGTTTGGGAAACTGAGCTTCACAGCAATCGGTGGTGCCACACCTTCATGGTTGAACACCACAGCATCATTTTGTGTTTTTTGGGTCTTAATTGTTCTCCTGTTCGTCCCAAAGAGAAACAAGTAGCCTCCCTACAATGTTGCCACAAGAGAAGGGTTGGCAGTTTATAGTGTGGTTTTGATATATTATATTTAAATTTTTTTTTTTTTTGTAAATTTTAATATGCAATTAATGTGACCGTGATTGTAATGTCAAAATAATGTGAAAATAAAGTCACAATTTTTAAATTTTAATATATTTAATTGATTATACAGGTTCTAATTCTATGCTATTAATGCAACATTACAATTTTTTTATTTATTAATTTTTTATGGTTCTCAATGGTTATAGTTCAGTTTTTTGGGAATCGGAAAAATAATCTACAGTTCAGATTTTAACACGATTTGATTCGGTTCAATTATTGATTTCCAATAAAACTATGGTCATATCCACTCTCTCAACTTCTGAAAGAACGAATTCACGTTTGATTGATTTTGAATAACAAAGGCTATGTTTGGAACCTAACTTTCAACTGTATCATACTGACTCAACTGTATCATACTGTCTCAAACTCCATATTACTATTTAATAATATTTTTATTCAAATTTAAATTAAAAGTTTTCTTTTCTTATATATATATAATTAATTAATTATTGTACTTATTTCTTATCAAATCAATATCTATATATATATATATATATATCATGTATATATACTCACATTTATGTTTAATTATACTCTAGAATATAATCATTATTTTTATAAATTATCACATCATTTAATAATTATTATATTTTATTCATATATTCAAATAAATTATACTATTTACTTCATTTAAATATTCTTTCTAAATATATTATTCATATCAACGTAACTCTTATCAAACAGCATGTTAAACTAAAACACCTCTCCCAAACAAAGCCAAAAGCCTATAACGTATTGGGAAAAATGCGTTATAGCTAAATATGCAATTGTTGTTTTGTGCTACTTGATGGGCGTTATTTGAATCTCCCATTTTCTTCGTCTGCCAAAGTTTATGTTATAAATATATATATATTAAAAAATTATAATATGATCGTCGTTGGGGATGAGATTCTGAAAGGCAAATTATTGATGTTATGAATCACAAGCAATGAACTGTAGTGTGGTTTATCTGCAAAGAATCCTGTCATACATGGGACAGCACCAGTGGGGGTATTTTCGGCAATTGGCAACAGGGGGGCCTCCACCGACATGGCGTCGCCTGCATCTGCTGATTACGTACTGATATTCGCTGAACCCAGTTTGTCTTATTTGTCCATTTCATTTTTAATTTCAGACTTATAAATACAAAATCAAGTGACGCCTAAAAACAGAAGAGAAAACAAGTCTCACTTCATATTATGCGTTTGCTATCGCTCATTTTTGTCATGCAAAGTTTGAACCTCAAATAAAGTTTTCTTTTGGCTTTGTTTCTACTTTTCTTTTCCTCTTTTAGGCTATTATTACGGTCACCAATCCAACCCTTTAACTTTGGGTTAATGCAAAAAATGAAAAAAAAATTAAAAATGAAGTTCTACCGTTATTATTGTCTGTGTGGGAGGGCTATATAACAACTTTTCTACATGCAAGAATTATGCATGGCAAGCCTTTGGAGAATATATTTATATATCTGTCTTATGTGATTAAAAGTTTGAAATTAATTTGATTGTGAATTTATGATTGTACTTTTAGTTAATGATTTAACTCCATTACTCTTAATTAAAAAGTTCCAATATACTCAAATGTAAATGATGATATATTGTTAGTCATTTTTATACTGTACACCTATACTTCAGGTATTTTTTTTTTGAAAGTAAGGTTGTCTTATTGAGCATTGTAAAATTACATACATAAGTATCCTCAAATTTATTTTTTATTTCTCTATTCTTTTCTTTTTCACTTTTCTTGTAACTTATTATTCTTACTCTTTTTCTCTAAAATTCTATGTTTTGAAACTCTTTTTTTATCTTTTCTTTTTGTTTAAACATTCTTATTATTTAATATTATTGGTTTTTTATCATTTAAAATATAATAATTTTATAATTTATAAATTTAATAATATATAATATATACGTAACATTAACACGTTTCAGAAAGTGACAATACTGCATTATAAAACTTCTCATGTGAGCAATCATGAGAAAATTCTGACAATCAGTAGCATCTTTACAGCCAACATAGATGAAGCTGTTATGCTATCATCCTGCTTCTGTTCCTCATACCAATTTAAGATAGACACAGAAAAAGGATAAAATAGTCCCATCATAAGCCAAAACTTGGAATTGCAGCAGTAGCCATTCATAAAGAAAGAAGAACAAGCAAAGCATTAATAGATTGTTCTTGCCAAAACTCACAAAAGAAATAACGACAAACACTCAGCAGTTGCCCCAAGTTTCCGGGCAGGTTTCGCCGAATCCAAACCCTTGATGCTTCAACAGTGAATGACCACGATCGTATTGGGGGAAGTCTACTCCTCCCGTGTATGGTAGCAGCTCCCTCACGCTCCCGTTGCCGCTTCCTCCGCCCCCGCTGCCGCCGCATTGGTCTCCCGCCAGGCCCAGAAAGTCCCTGGTCAACCGATCACTCTTCTGCCACGGCACTATCATCTGCGTGTCCAAGTGGGCCATGGTGGAGCTCGTGTGACCCACAGTGCCCACTGCTGCCGCCTTCTGGAGGAGCGCCGTGGCCGACAGCGGTGGCAGGGAGGGGCTGACGTGGAGGTTCCCCAGGGGAGAAGTCATGAGGCTCCTTTCTTGGTAGATTGGTGATGCGAGGGAGACGTGGAGGCCCTCTTCGCGTTTGATGTGTATTTGGTTTTGTGCATGGGAATTAGGGTTAGGGTTTTCCCAGGGACTGGGGAAGTGGCGGTTGTGGGGGGAGAAGGGGAGGAAAGACGGAGGCATAGGCGGCGGCGGCGGCAGAGGGGTTTGGGAGTTGAAATGGAAGGATTGGTAGTTGCTGACGTCATTGGAGTTTGGTGCCAAGAGAGAGTGCGTTGCTGCGGAGATTCTGGCGCTTTCTTCAGCTAACGCATCACAAAAAGCCCTGTGTGTGATGAAGCTGTCCTTCCTGTAAATTCAGACATTCCATTGATTTTCATTTTACAAGAATAAGAGCGCACACACACACACACACAAAAATGGACTGCATGCATTATTATTCCTCTGGCGCAAGAATACAAGCATGATTGATCTTTGTTAAGTGATGAACAAGCATGAAAATGTCTACTAATCATGTGAAGAAAAAACATTAATTCGTTTTTAAATGAGGATGGTAAAGTCATAAAGCTCTTGCTAAATTAAAGAGGGATCGTTAAATATGTGGGTCATGATAGCAAATAGGCTATCTGCATTTTATTTTCCTTTGTATGCCCCAGTGTCCCTTACTCTGTGTGTGAGTGTGTGCTTACGCACAGAGAAAGAGAAAGGCACTATAGTTGACTCAAAAATGAGGACAGACATCCACTGAGACCGGACTAAAAGTTTTACAGGAATTGTTTTTTCAAAGCTTTTTATAAAATAGTGTGTTTTGAGTGCATGTGCAGCTCTCAAAATGTTCCACTGTACACTTTTTGGTGAAGGGGGCAAAGAAAACAACCTAACATAGCAATGACTTTTGCTGATTTATAGTTTTTTAAAATAATTATAAGTCAAGTATTACTAGAATTAACATAAAGAATTACTGCCAATCAACAACACTTTTCCAGGGATTTTCAGCTATGATCACGGAAAATTGTACATTGTTACTTTCTTTTAGACAATCTGTAGACATATATATCCACAATTGTTTCTGGGACTCCTTTTGGCCTTATTTTCCATAACCAAGTACCATCAATCATCAAGAGTTAAATAAATTAAGAACAAAGGGATACGCAAATGCAAATGCAAATGCCTTTCCATTCATTTCAAACTTAAAAAATGTACCTTAATTTTTGTATTAGTGATAATTAACGTACAAGGACTTCTGTATTTCAGGCTAAAGGATTGTATATAAAAATTAAGCCCTTGCATGACAAATTGCTATTAGTTTCCATTTTGAATGTTCATCACAGAACAGACACTTGTATTATTGCCATATCCATTTTTAAATTGTAGCAACTCATACATTAATTTCACTCAGACTAAAATTATGCAATAACAGCAGAAACAATCCAAAAACATGATGCCATTTCATAGACAAAAACAGGCAACACACGAGAGTCATATAAAGTAGAAGAAAACCAGCTGATAATAAGTCCTATTTGGTAAGAGTGCTAAAAATCAGAGATCAATGAAGACAAGCAGACTGGTTTGCACATTAACAGGAAGCTAGAGGAAAAGATTAATCAATGAGGGGGGAAAAGATTAATTACCTAGTGAAAAGGGTTCCACAGTCACATCTGTATTCTCTCGTTCCACACGTTTTAGTGTGTGCTTTCCAATCCGATTGGACCGCGTAGATCTTTGAGCATTTCTCACATTTCCATTTCTTCTCCCCGTGTTTCCTGCAGTAGTGCTTCTTGATCCCTGTCAGGTCACCCAAAGCCCTGGAAGGATGGTGGTGAACGCATGTGGGCTCAGGGCAAACATAGGCTCTCTTCTTATTTTCTTTGCTGCTTCTCTGCTTGAGTTTCCATGGAAGATTGTGTCCTCTTCTGTGAAGCTGAAGGTTCTGATCTCGCTGAAAGCCCTTGTTGCAAATCTCGCACACAAATCTGTTTGTAGCCAAAAGGGTCTTCGGAGACAGCGCAATCACCTCAGCATCAGGGTCTGGAGAAACAAGGAAAGATCTAAGTAAGTTCACCAGGGATTTTGAGGGAACTCAACGGATGATTTCAGAGTTGTGAGTACGAAGATCCAATGATCAAGGATTACCTGGATTTCCTGGGAGGTTTCTCTTCTTCTTGATTTTCTCGGGCTCTTGATTGGAAATGGATTTCTGCAACATGGGATTCAAGCTGCTGCCAAAATCCTGGAACCTAGGGTTGGAGGAGAGGCCAGCTTCCTCGGAGATGGAGGTCGAATTGGAGACAACTGCAGGAAACATGGCTTCTGAGTACTGTAGGGAAGCAATCCGAAACCAGCAAGCGAAGCACCCTTTGTTTGGAAACCTGAAAAAATGTAGAGATGGCTCTTTTAAAAACCCTCCTGGCAACAAACCCTCTTTAAGGCCCTTGAACTAAAACCAACAGGTGGAACAAAATTATCCAAATTAAGCCAAATCCCACCTGGAGATACAACTAAGCAGTGGTGATTTGCTACAACAGGTGGCAGTGGAGCCTTTCAAAATCTCTCTCTCTCTCTCTAGATTATGTGAATCAAGTATGGGCAACGGGAAGTATCTCGTGACGGGAAATGATGATGATGATGATGATGATGGAGGATGACTTTTCAAATTCACTGTGTTAATCGAAATTACATCCTTTTCAGATCTATCTTGCAAATTCTCTCTCTCTCTCTCTCTCTCAGAGCTGCTGCATGGAATAATCAGAAGAATGGAAAGAAGAACACACAGTGGGATGTTTTCCCCCTTTTCGCTTTGTGGCTATCGGTGGATATATATATAAGTGAGTATATGAATAAAGGGGGCAGTAGCGTATATCGGAAATTACGAGTCGCTAGAAATTGTGTGCATAAGTGAGTTGAAAATAAATAAATAAATAAATAAATAAAGCTCAGATGATAACATGGCACGAAAAACTAGACAAAGTTAACAAGAATTTTGTAAAATGGGGTCTAAGAGATTAAGTGCATCGGCACTTGATGTACTTATATTGAGTATATAATCTCATAAACCATAAAATAGAGGGAGAAATGTGAGTAAGAGAGAAAAGGTGAAGCCAACTTAAGAAGAGACCAGGGAGGATGGTCTTAACTCTCGCCGTTCTAATATGATTCCTCTCTAGTTGTTTCTTGAAAAAAACTATATTTATTTCAGAAACTGACACAGGCACTTTCTGTCTTTTCTTTTGTTCCTGTCATAAAACACCCAAATCCTAAAAGGGGCCATGGTTTGAATGGAATGATGCATTAAAAAGAGCAATTGTTAACAAGAAATTGAGAAGCTTAAAAAGCTACGTACATAATACATACATGATTGTGGTAAAAGCCTCAATGGTAAAAGGCTAAAAAGCCAAGTGGAGGAGATGTGATGATCATGAAGCTCATATGCATGCACGCCAACTTTTCATATGTAGCCCCACGGCTATCATTATTGAATTATCATATTGACAATTGCGTGTCAATTGGAGACAAAAAGCTTCCCTAATTTCTCTTTGTTTGAGATTGGATTTGTAAATTTTTATTAGAGTGCCCAAAAAAAGGGGAAATTATTGATCGGTCATCTTCAAATCTTTTTGGAGGAGATAATTAAATGATTTGGCTAAGGGGTTACTAAAGCTTCTTACTTTAAATGACATTTTGCCTTAGTTTGTCTATTCAATGCACTTTGAGTTTTAATTATAGTTTTGCTCAATGGTGGTTTTGAAATAAACCCAGTGTTCTATGTTGGTGAATTTGTTTAATTTTAATTGAACAAGATTTTCTAGCACACATAATGTAGTTGCTATGTAAGTTTCTTTTGTGATTTATCTTTATTTAGCGAATTTTGAATACTTTTTAGTTTATGAGCCAGTGTTTGCTTTTGGACCAGATTTGTTTTTGAATAATTTACTTTTTATCAATATCCTAGTAATATTCACCTGGTTTTGGGCCAACAATTTTAATTTTTTAACCTGTTTGTGAAGTTTATTTATTATTTGTTTATTTTTACTATTTCTCTTAGGCTTATGTCATTCTAAAGGCTTATAGAACTTCCAAAATGAACAAATTGTCAAATTACACAACGTTAATTTTTATTCCACCACCAATATTCGTTTTCTCACGTTATTATAAATTTGAACCAGTCCAATATACCGTTGTTGTCTTAAAAACAAATAAAATTCATATTACAAACAAATTAACTCAAAAATTGTCATGGGGTTCAAATTGTATTAATAGATATAAGTAATTTTGGTTTTCAGTTCTGTCCTAAAATTATCTTCGTCTGCCAACTCGTTATCTCAGTTTTGAATTTTTAAAGTTTGAAAGGCCAAACCCCACCACTGGGGAATTTGGGTCTGATCTTTTTCTCCTTTCCAACTTTTTCTTATTCCAAACCGAAATCCGAATCCATGTAGCAGTGATCAGGCAGCATTCTTATCCATCCGATCACCCAACCTCGATAATGATATTTAAATAATAATTTTAAAAACCCATAGGTACTACTATAATTAATAGACAGATTTTTGCTGAAATAAATATGTTGAATATTCTTCACATTCATTCTGTAACAAAACTAAATAAAATAAGGTTTAATAAAGGGAAGCACACCCAGGAATCCTATGTTTTTCCATGCTTTAATTCAAGATTCATCTTCTTTTTTCCTTTACATGAGATAAGGTTATATACTTACACTGATTCATTCACCTTTTGAAGTCCAAAGAGAAAGGGTTTAATTTTTGATATATTTGGACTACAAATAATAGTTTATATCTCTAAATTTTTGCAATTTTGTATGACTCTATCTATTAATTAGTTACATGGTTACAAGACCTAAAAAATGGCACCCTCTTTTTTCGGTTCTTTAATCACTATAATTTCTTAGTACAACAGATAGGTACTCGTGATGTTATGATTGCAAAACCTGAGAAAATAGAAAGCACATTTAAAATTGCAATAAAATGGAATTGGAATTGAAGTGACATTGATGAGTGGGAAAGAATAACTTAAGCGGGCCATGCCTTTGTTCACGGGTCTTCTATTGCCAGATTCTCTCATTCACTTGCTTCTTTCCCTTTTAGTCTTTCTGTACCTATCCATGCATATATACAACGCAACCATTATTACTTCAGCTACACATAATGAATGCATTCATATCATTTCAATTTCTGCATTCTGGTGTATAGTATAAGCGTCTACTTATTTACAACCGGGTTAATTTCAGTGTTTTGCATTATTTCATTTAACCTATTTTGGCCTTTTAGCCTGAGGATTTACTAATTTAATCCAAGAAACAAAAATAATTAAGAAGACGTTTTTCCTTTTCTTTCACTATGCGGGCATTCGCTTCTTAGAGAAAGAAATTGTTAAAATAGAAGAATTATGATTTGTGAGTGGGTGAAGTGCGTTTGGGCCGGCCTTCATTTGGGCCCCACTTTTTGGAAAGGGTAAGTATATGATCTCTCTTAAAAAAGGCCTCTGTGTTAGTTTATTTCCATTTGATTTGGGCCTTAATGGTCTCATAATCAACAGATCACCACGTAGACAGATTAGACGGGCCACTGCTGACCCGTCTTGGCTTTGTTTGGGCCTGTTCTGTCCCAAGACGCCCAAACTTGCCTTCCATCCTAAATGATGCAGAAGGGTTTTTAAATCCCCCATTTGGTAACTTCACCATACACCAATTCTGTCATTGGGTCTGGCAATGTGGAGAAGAAAATAAGTATCACTAATACAAGGATTGTCACACATGAGAAAGAACTACTTCTTGAACCTATCTGAAGTGGCAACAAGCTAAGGGGACGTAAGCCTAAAAAATTCCTGGTCACACACAAACTTTTCAGTTCGGACTTGAGCCCAAGCACCCTAACGTATTAGCCAACACATTCACATCGTCCTCTTTACCTTCACCTCCATTCGTGGGCTTCCCTTCTTTTCCATCAAATCCCTCATTCAGCAGCTCTTCCCAGAACCCTCGTGCAGTTCTTTATCACAACTCCCTAATTCTTCCTCTGACTCTTCCACCAGCCCGCTTTTCGCCCTCCCAAACCCCTGCATTTCTAAAGCAAGAGCCTCAAGTTCAGACACCTGGAACCCATAAGGATCCCCAAATTCCAGTGCTTCAGCTTTGACCGGGTTGACCCTTTCGTTGACCCCACTTGACTCCCCAACCTCAATTGACATTCTCCTCTGCTTGTTCACAGCCTCTTCCAGCTCCTTCCTCTTCTTCTGCTGGAATAACCGATGGATGACGTCAGGATTCAGGATTGCCCTTGTCAGGAATCTTATCATCTCCTGCTGCTTTCTCTCCATGCCCTGTAACCTTACCTTCATTTCTTGAAAGTCAGCTCTGGCGTTCTGCTGCCGCCGCCTCAGTTTCAGCAGCTCCGTCGTCAGCACCTGCTTGTCCCGCCTCAGCCTATCAATCTCCGCCACCTGTCCGAACCTCCTCAGCTCGACAAATGGACCAATGGCATGCTGTGTATCGACCGCCTGGGAGTCTGCCTTTCTCCTCCTGATGTTCTTCAAGAGATGCTTCCGCCCTCCGACAAACGCCTCGTTTGCAAACTCCCACTTGTCCTCATCTATCTTTTTTAATCTCTTCACGAATCAAATCCAAAAAATCTCAGATATGATATTAATGTGTGAGAACATTATTCCTCATTCGACTCATAGTCCCTTTTAGTATGGGCAGCTACCTGTTATAGGGTGGTTAACAAGATTGGACAGTGGAAATTATGGTAGCTCATGTATTTTATAAATAGTAGGCGCTTTTCATTGAAAAAACACAAATTATAGAGTATTTTTACAATTTTCGACAAATCATTACTTTTTATAATTGTTATTACTAGATAATTATCAAAAAACGAACCCACATCAGATATCAATAGCAGAACTGAAGGAGCTTGCGGTCTCTCGTTGAGACATGAACTCACGTAAGTATTCAGTTGCCTGACAAAGCTCGAGAAATTACTGTGTTTAAAGTACGTCGGCAGAATGCTGCTGGAGAAGGCGTTGGGATCCCACACGACGAAGCTGCGGCCTCCTCTGCTCCAGGAAACAATGTGGGCGGTGGTCGGATCATCCACCATGTCAAAGGTTTTCGTCAAGAACGGCGGTGGCCCCGCCTCGTGCAGCCCTTCCATTGGGCGTGGCGGGGGCGCCGCCTCGGCCCGATCGCTTGACTGCTGCCATGAGATTGAAGACGATGACGACCCACCAGGAAACTCATCTTTCACTGGAAACATCGTTTAAGAGCATTGAAAGAGAGAAGACTACCGTCAGGGTGTATGAAATTGTACGTAGCAACTTAGAGAAATTAAGGAATGGGAGCGACAGTTCCTACCTGTGGAAAGCTGCTTATATCAGGGAAATCCAATGTTTGGGAGCCAACCAGAGAGGGGAAGGCAGGCAGCAAATTCCCTTATGGAACGTTCTAGAGCACTCTGAGTGTTTTACCTTGGATTCAGAGAGTCTAGTGCCCCATTTCTTGGATCCAGTGGGGGGTGGCTGGCGGGTTCCTCTGCATGGAAACTTCTGGATTCCTTCAGTTCTATACATGAAAAGTTTTGGATTCATCTAAAATATTATATTGAGACTGTGACTGTGCCATGATTCATGACCATAATATATATAAAATTCATAAAATAATGGTTTTGAATTTGAATATCGGAAATGATAGCGGTGATTGGTTGTTACGAGACATGGATGGTAGGGTGGCAACCACAAAATTACTGTGGCATTGCATCATTGACATGTACACAGCGACAGTTTTGCTGTTGCCAGGTAGGAACTTTCAATTGACGGAGAGGAATCAGACAATGTCCTTTCTAGAAGAGGTTAAGGCTAAGAATATGACAACAACATAAAAGAAAGTTTATTTTATTTGTTCTTTTAGTGCAAAATGAAAAAGTGGTAACCATGCATATTTTGCGGTTGGAACAGAAAAAATTAGTCATACATGAGAGACAAATTTATGTTGAAAGAAATACATGGAGATCACAAAGAAGACGTGTTGTCCGTCTTCTGCAATTAAAAAAAAAAAATCCAAAAACAGTTGGAAACGTTGATAAGTGAAAGGACAGGTGGGTCCATCTCAGAAGAGGAGGATGGAAAATTCTAGATTCGGCTTCCCAGTCTGATCCAATTTTCACCTGATGCTATACTCATTGATATCACAACATTAAGGAAAAATAAAAGAAAAAGGGTTTTAGCAAAATATGGGGAAAAAACTTCTAGTCTTCATGAGACTAAAAGGTAAATTGTAATGACCCTATATAAAGTATATGTTTTCTTTTTGGTTTTTAGCAGTATTTTTTTGAAAATTTTATAAAAATAAAATAAAGTAAAAATGTATAATAATTGTAGTGTGTGTTTTAAAATTAAAAAAAAAAAAATGAAAGCAAACATGCTTGTATTGTACCATTTATTGTTAGCAAAACTTTGTGGGGGTGGAAGACATTACTTTGGTCAATAATGAAATTGAATTGTTCCTACCTGAGTTTGAAACACTATATATATATTTTATTTATTTTTGCAATAATTGATTGTTAGATGTTTTATGTGATTATATTGTGAAAATAAAAATATGATTTACTCATGGAAAAAAGGTAAGAGAACTCACACACACACACACACACACACATTTTTCTGCAGTAATTAAAAATGATTACAAAATTATTTGGAAGGCACCGATGAATAGCACAGAGTAAAAAATTATAAAGGATGAGGATGCAGTGGGCCATGCATTCGGCCCAAGTATATGAGTTGAGATTGATTGATTTAGACCGGCCAATATTCCGCGCATGTAACTGGGCCTCAGTTTACTGTTTAGACCAACTCATGAAACCTATCCTCATCATCATCATCATCATTTTCGAAAAAATTATGGAGTTTAGTTTTTCATTTGTCTTAAGAATTGAACGTGGAATCCCAAAGGTGGTTAATTTAAAATTAAAATCAATTCAATTTGACTGTAAGATAGTGGTCTAAACTTTTAGTCCAAAACATTTATTTTGAATTGATAATTTACATTACAATTCAATTCACTAGTTGCGTGTAATATATTTTTAAAAATACACATACTATGAAATCAGACATATAATAATACAAAACAAAACATATTTACTAGTTTAAAATAAACAATTCAAGTTCACAAAGAGAGGAAAATTTCAAAAAATCTAAGGTGACGAAGAATTTACTTATTTGTTCTCCATTTCCATCTAGAATTGATTTGGTCACAAATATGGGAATTATATAATGATGGAGCAATCGAGCAAACCATTTTTCTTCTCAATTCTTGAAGCTAATATTTATATATATATGTATGTATGTATGTATGCATGCATGCATGCATGTAGGTATTTATGTATAATATTAAACATTCAATCGCTATTACATATTTCATTTATTAGCTACATTTATTTCGGAGGTACAAGCAATATTTAAGTCTAATGGTAGCTCAGGACATCCTCTAATGCTAGCTAGAGCTCACACAAGATTGTAGCCATATCCATCAGAAGTCAATTTTGGCTTGCAAGTTTGGAGCATGTAGTTGCATGCTCCAACAGCTTCTCCCACTGTCAGGAAGATCCATTCCTGCCCTATTGTTTCCATGAAATTTGACTTGTTCATCTTCTTCATCACCTCAGCCCCCGGATTTGCAAATGCCAGCTGCTCGTACCACACAAAAAATTGAATGAATAACGGTTGATTTGAAAATATGTCTAAAGTTTTGTACGAGTGATAAGATTGTGACAAATGTATTTGCATCTAAGACTAATGAGTAAAATTGTTCACTCCACTCTATGTAGTTGCTCAATGGATATGAGAACATGACTCCATTTTAAAATTATGTATGCCAAATGTTGGAAAAAACAAAAACGAAATTATTATAATGAACGAACCTTAAGCCCTCTTCGATCAAGTATCTTCTTAACCTCGTCAAGCATGCTAATCCCACTTGTGTCAATGTTTGCAACGGCTGCCAAATGAAGGTTTAAGGGACATTAGAGGTGGGATTTAGCCAGTTTAGGGTTTGGGGTTTGGCCAAATATTTTCATGTATGTAAGTCATTTTCATTAAAGTCATCACTGATCACTCACCCCCAAGATCAAGCACAACATATTGCAAGCCTGTCTCTCCCAACGATCTTAACCTGTCTTCCTCATCGTCAATCCATCTTGAAATTCTGGAACAAATAAGTTATAAGAAACAACAAATTCATATTCCAGACCATCAATTTCGGAAATTGAAAATTTCTTTGTTCTAATTAATTTGTTTGGTTGGATGCTGTATTGTACCTTTCTCTCAGGTAGTTCGAATTTGCAAAGTAAATGGGAGCATCAATCTCAAGAATCAGCACTCCTGGAACACTGTTGGCATTCTGATACTGATCAACACTCCTGTAGACCTTCGAGTGAGGGATGTTGCCAAGAACTAAAGTCCTTGGTCTTGCAACAAATAGTAGCACCCTCAATACTGATAGTCCAACCTGCATGATATATATTCTAAGAAATTATATGCGCATTCTATGTGAGTGTAGATATTCAATAAAAAACTGAAGTATTGATGCAATAAATTTTGTATAGTAATTTAAGTTTGATAATATGCAAATCTTGAACTTATTTTGTCTAAACTTTAATATAAATGCAAAAATTACATCATTTTTTTTAAATAAATAAAAATACAAAATTACTCTGAAAGTAATATTTTGCATTTTTATTATATAATATATATGAATGTGTGTGAAAATGATAAATGATTTTGTTGTTTCAATAATTAAAAATGAATTAGAAAACGATTTAAAAAATATAAGTCATTAACTCTTCATTCAAATTTAAAAAGAAATATAATGAGTTAGTTGGCATCAATTAATTGCTCGAGGAGTATATTTGGAAAAATGCTAAAAAACCAAAAGGTAATCATTACGATGGATGAAATCTTAACAATATGGTATAAATTCTACACTAGTTTGTACTATACTATTAATGCTCAATCACTTATAATAACTACTATTGGTCTTTTAATGTTTAATCAATTGTACCCTTAATCTCCATAATCACCCTATATTAATTAACAAACTAACACCTAACTTGGTGTTTCTTTTTTTAATTTGAATGGAAACTTAATAACTTCTTTCAATTCCATT
This sequence comes from Avicennia marina, assembly GCA_019155195.1. Classification (NCBI taxonomy): domain Eukaryota; kingdom Viridiplantae; phylum Streptophyta; class Magnoliopsida; order Lamiales; family Acanthaceae; genus Avicennia; species Avicennia marina. The sequence continues at coordinate 664,651 of CM032783.1, read as the reverse complement.
TTCATTATCATGATACTAAAATTATTTAATCTCTCTCTCTCACACACATTCACACGCATATTACATAATCAAATATAAAATATTGAATTCATTGTAATTTTGTATTTGTATTTAAATGAAACAATTATGATGTAAACCTTCGTATCTATATTAAAATTTGAACAGAATTATAAGTTTGATATTTGAATATAATTCTTAAATTAATTTTAGAATTTTATTCTATTAAATTTATTTTTATTTAATTTTTGCACTACGCACAGAGTGTCCATAATTGTTCGTTAGTCTATATTTTTACACTACACAGCTAATTTGAAACTCCTGTAATTTTTTGTACTAATCTGATGAGTTCAAATGTAGGTATATATACTCACCCCCAAGACTAAGCCCACTTCAATGTTGGCAAAGACCACACCAACATATGAGCTCATGCAGACGACGAAGTCGAACTTGTCGACGCGCCAGAGATGGATCGCCGCTTGGTAGTCTATGACGCTGAGCATGGCGGCGATGATGATGGCGGAGAGCACGACGAGCGGCGTGTAGTGGAACAACGGCGTCAGGAACAGCAGCGTTATCATCACCGCAAGTGCCATCACGACGTTGGAAACTGCCGTCTTGCACCCGGCGTTGAAGTTCACGGCTGATCGCGAAAATGGCCCTGATCAAGAGCACGATCGATTGTTAGTTGTTACCGTTGTTTTTGTGTGGGTGTAGTCATGTGATGATCTGATTCTGCAGTGATAATAGATGAGATCAACAAGCAGGAGCTGTGGCGAAAGATTTACCTGCGGTGAGGTAACAAGAAGTGCAGGAACCGGCGATGTTCATCATGCCGAAAGCGATCATCTCTTTGTTGCCATCAATGTGGTAATTCTTGAACATGGCAAAGCTTCTGCCCACTGCTATTCCTTCCTGCAGTCCAACGGACATGTTATCACCCGTGGGTGATGCATATTTAATTATGTAGTGATGACATGTCCCTTAAAATTAGCTATTCATCCGATATCGATCTATATGTATAAGTTTGGCTTTCACATGATTACATTAACTAAATTTACACACATATCACTCTTTAACTTAATAATGTCGAAGTTATTGTTTTTTCTCATTATTTTTCCTTTCCTTTTCCTTTTTTCTTTTATTTTTTAAATAATTACAACATCTTTTACACAGGTACAAAATAATATTAAAATAAACAAATATATACTAAAAATAATAATAATTAAATAATTTTTTTAAAAAATTTTGTACTACGTAATTAAATTTAATCTATCTATACTATATATTAAGAGTTTGGCTCTTACAAGGTTACTCCATGTATATTTACATATTTACTTCTTTTCAATTTAACAATGGCAAAAGTTATCTTTTTCGTTATTATTTTTATTTTTTTATTCTATTTCCTTTTTTGATTATAATATTCTTTTCATGAGTATAAAATAAAAAAAAATAAACTAATACATACTACACATAAAATAATTTAAATAATTGTATACTGATTTTGTATTATATAAATTTAAGTACACACTAGCCAAAATTACCCGTATGTAATTATTCCTAATCACTTTCCATTGAACTTTCATCCTTTATATCTAATTATTCTCAAATCAATTCTCATTAAGCCAATGAAATTGAACCCATTAAATTTTGTGTCTACTTTTTCTTATTTTAATGTTTTTTTATTAGTGTGCGATTCAAAAATTTGACCGCCCAATTTTCGATTAATGCATCAGTAGTATTCAGCAAAACTAGATTATGCTGATACAGCCCTTTAATCTATTAAATGTGGTTATGCTTTTACTTAAAGTTTAAACTTTTTTTTTTTTTCAAATTTTAATGAGAAGAGCATAACTCACGAAAGTGAACCAGATAAAACAAAATTGAGACGATTTTGGCACTAAGTGATCATTTCGCCCTTCACCCAACACAGATTGAAAACCAAAAATGATCAGACAGGATTAATTCATGGAAAATCAAATTATGATGATTAAAGGACAGTTCATTTTATGTCTAAAGAGTGTGTGTGTGTGTGTGTGTAATCAAATTAGAACACTTACAGCAAGAGCTATAATGCCCGTGACAATGCCAGTCTTGATTACGCCAGTCAGATACTTGGAATCAAAGTTGAGATCCATTATTGAGGGTGGATTTATCCCATTCTTCAAATGTCCAATCTGCAAAAGTTTCGATGCTTCCATTCAATGTTCCAATTGCCACCCCACGTTATAAGAACATCCAACATTTATCCAAATATGCCCAACGTCTAATAAAATAAAATAAAAATTTGAAAATTCAAGCGACCTTCCAAATCATCAACCTACACTTAGCAAATGGATTGACCTCGGCATTATAATTAAGGCTTCAATTACAATGTGAGTGGCACCAAATTATTGGCGGAGCACTTGCAAGCAGAGAAAAAGTGCCAAAATGGGGTAATGATGGGTGATGGGGCTCACCACTTGGACGCCATGTCTCTCAGCATGGGTGAGGTAAACCAGAATGCTTCCAAGGACCACAGACGTCAGTGGAGCCATTGCTGACATCCAGAACAAGATTGGCTTCCTTTTGCTCTGCATCTCATCAATAATTCACTAAATATATATGTAATGTTTATAACTAATTGGTCACTTTATCAAGCCTGATCATATGGATTAAAGCCTTGATAAAAGACAAACTTAGTATAAAATAATTAAAATAATATATAATTAATTTCATATAACACATGAATAAATTAATTGTATAAAATAATTCTACAGAGCTTTAATTCCATCTTGAAAGGTAACGTGATCCATGTAAATTAATTAATTGCTAGGTTAGTCTAAGATCCAATACAAAGTGTCAGAATGACTTACAAAGTATTTGGCAAGCAGAATGTAGAAAAGGAAAACACCTCCCAATACAGCACTTTCCCATCTCCACTGCCAAAAGAATGGTTCAGAAGTCAGAGCAGAACTGGTGATTTCTGGCATAAGACAGTGTTATGGATCATCGTTTTTTAATTTGGGAAGTGCGCCCAAACTGGGAATTTTGGTTGGCCCAAAACGATCAAGCTATGGCTATTCAAATTTTCCTTTCCATTGCGACAATGAAAATCGAAATTAATGCAATCCTTTTTTCTCATAAAAATGATATATAATAAACAATAAAAAGAAATGAACTACGAGATGGTTTCGTGGCGCTGCTGATACTCACAAAGAAATAAATATTGTTGACTAAAGGTAAAATTATCAATTCTATACATAATTTATAAATATTTTATTCATTGAAATCTCGAATTTTTCATTTGAATTTTTTGTGATTGTAAATTTTGATTCTATATCAAATTAAATGGGCACTACCAAAAATCACCGGAATTGAGACGGCCATTTTAGATTATTTTTTTTCTACAAAAGCCGTCCCTAATAGATCTAGGGCAGGCATTTGGGACACTCAAATAATTGTCCCAAAACACATGTCTCAATCCATTAGGGAAGGCTCTTTCAAGGCCGTCTCAAAATGCCCTTCGCGATTGTACTGTCATATATTGCAAAGAGTCTTTGGAGCCAAATAGAAACGGCTTTTTGGGATAGTCGATAGTCTAGCACGGTTCTTGGACATCATTTAGAAATTTGGGATGGGTTTCGCGAGCTAATTCTGGAAGTTGTCTCTAATTTTAGGGCTGTCAATAGTAGTCATACAATACAGTAAAAATATCTTCCCTACGTCGTCCTGATTTGGAACGGCTACATGGCCTTCCCAATTCGGGTGATTTTCGGTGGTGGGGAGATTGGTATTCGGAAAAGTAATATAGGAAATTTAATTACCCTGTGAGTTTGAGTAAAAACGGCACGCATGACAGAGATAATATCAGTTTCGTGGGTAAAATGGTGAAGCCCAAATATGCCTTTGAGCTGTTGGAGGCAAACGACTGTGGCTGCGCCGCCCATGAACCCTACTATGGTTGCATGCGACAGAAAATCAACTATAAACCCTAACCTGCAACAATTCGTGGACATCCATGTGTTAATGTATTTTCAATTATTCCATGCATTATAAGAAGATTATATAACCTTGTACTACTGAATATCCCGTGAGTGAGTATCGAATATACCTGACGAGAACTTCTGGCAAAAAATGACCATGCATGTGGAATTAGACAGTACTCCATAATTTTTACTGCCTTTTATCCATTTCATATTATTGCAATAAAATCCATAAACTAGAAATTAAAATATACAAGGTAGATTTGGCCACAAAGAAACTTTTTCCAATAGAAGGAAGATTTTTTTTAATTCAAAGAAGTGAAAATTTTAAACTATTTCATACTTATTGTCGTATAATCACCTAAGGCAAAAAAGACAAATTGAATTTGGCAAGTAAAAGGATATACTAGTAACGAGAAAATTGAAGATTTATCTCTAGGAAAAAGACAGAAGTAATTTTTTAAAAAACTTTAAGTGGAAAAATATTTCCTTTCATTTGAATACGTATAACCAAAAGTTCATCACCCAAGCAAGAAAGAAAAAAAAAGGGCAATTAATTTGGTTTGGCAACTGAAGAATTTAATTCCATTCGGGTTTGTAACATTAATTGTGTAATTAATTTTAATTAAAGAAAGAGAAATAATTAATTCATGCAAAAAAATTGCCAGTAAATAATTCGTCACTAAAGCGAAAAGAAATTGGGAGACAATTTTGGCTACTGAATAAATTGTTAATTAAGAATTACAAGTGCAGGAGACGTTCTACAAAACAAAATGCATGGCTACATGAAAAGCTAATTAATGAGTACATATGTTGAAGAGAAGAAAGAAACATCATTTTCTTCTAAATAATATTATTCATAGCATCAGACGAACCTGAAAATACCCAAAGAGGCTTCCAAAAGCCCTGCAAAGAGCGTAGCCGTGTAAGCAAGGTGAAGATACAGCTTAGGATTCTCATTCGCATTCACCATTTCACCCAGCATGGAGGCCATCAGGAGCGATCCGACGGCAACTGTCCCGACAGCCAAGTCTCTTGAGCTCCCCATCACCGCATAAACCAACGGCGGAACAAAGCTTGAATCTGATTTACAGTGCATCAAAGAAGAAAAAGAAGATGTTAACTGAGCATTTAATGTCGAATGAAAGACATATGCAAACGCGATTAAGTATTTTCTCTACGGACAAAGGCCTAGAATTGGAGGCAGGTTCGCCAGCTTGGCGTAGCTGATCCCCTGCGGGATAGCGAGGCTGGCGATGGTGATCCCGGCAATGAGGTCGGATTTGAAGAACTCCAAGGAGTAACGGGGGCCCCACTCGAGGATCGGGCACAGGTACTGCAAGCCCAGGACGAACTTCCTCCTTGGCGGCTGGTTCTTGAACTGCCGGAGGGGGTCGTCCGGGAAGAACGTTTCCTTGACCGTGTTCTTGATCGACTTCACGAATGGCTGCGGCGGAGGAATGGCGGCGCGGCGGTGGGCCAAGCTGAAGTCGTTGGACGGTGGATACGAGTAATCGGCGTTGCCCATTTTTCAGGCAAATGAAATATTGTTTGATCAAGCAAAGATATAATATATATGTTAATATAATATTCAGTTGCGTGTATTTTGGGATGAGTATTCTTTCCTTAGTGAAATGTGACGAATGCGCTGCGAATTTTTTCGCTCTGTGTGGTGCTGTGAAGGGATGGTCTAACTAGTGCAGATACTACTGAGGCAGTGAGAAGGAATTAAGTGTGATGGGGGTTTTATAGTGGAGGGGGATCGATATATCGGCCACCCATTGAAAATGCATTAATTTTTCACGTTTTTGAGTGACATTTGTCACGATTTTAAGCCATGTATTCTAATCGAATATAGCACCTACAAAACCCAGAATCAATGCAACGGTGTGAGTGGAGCCGACGATAATGCATGCATGACTATTAATTGTTTGTATTACTTTGGAGTGTACATAGGCTATGTTAGGTTGCAATTTAATCACTATTCACTTTCATTAAAAAAATTTTTAAAGTAAAAAATTTTTAAACCAAACATCTTACTTTAAAAATTTTATTCAAATTAAAATTTATAATTTTTTTCTCCATCTTATATTTTATAACTAATTAATTATTTTTTTATTATTATATTTATCCACAGTCAAATCAATATTTATCCCTAATTGCTTAATTTGTTTTGGTAGAAGAGTTTGAGTTTGAATTTCATAAAAGATTATGGTTATGTTCAATTTTACTTTTTGACGTGTATTTTTAAATATTTTTTTAAAAAAATTGTGTGAAAGTAAAATGAAATAAAGAGAACGTTTAAAAAATATAATAATTATAGTGTGTTTTTCTTTTTTTTTTTGCCAAAAAATGAAAACAAGCATACCCAGAGTTTTCGAAGTTGAGTTGCTATCGTACTTGATTATAACCTTAACCCAAGGCAGATGTCTGTGTTTGTATTGTATATTGTTTGAATGTCACTCACATTTGACAGAGATATCGACGAGGTTTCATGTTGCAGCAGAGGAAAAGTGTAATTAATTTAAATGAAATTTGAAGTTTACTTCATTAATATTAAATTACATGACAAATTTATTCAAAGCCGATGGAAACCCAAGCAACTTCAAAATTGTTTTTTTTGACAAATAGACTAGGACAACTGTGCACAGCCTGTTTCCATCAAACCCAGCCACTTTCAAGGGTCCAAAACTACAGTTTCCTACTATGAATCCAAAAGGCAGATGGGGAAAAAAATATCCTACGTTATGCTTCCTAGATATGTCGGCCAGGGGCCATGAAGTGCAGCAACATATAATATTAGTGCCAACAGTATACTTCAATAAGAGGAAAATGCAAGACATTAAATTAAAGTCGAAAGTTGAGGCAGTGAAAACAGTCTAACTTCGAATTGTATTGGTGAAAGTTTTGTCCAGAATTTAGTTAATTTAATCACACGATTAATATTATTATTTACCGTGTAATTGATTCCTCTCTTTGAATTATACGTCAGCTGACCATGTAATTAATTTTTGATTTTCCCAATTTTGAATGACTTAGAATTTTTATGAAATGATTGTTATTTAATTAGAAAATCTAGAGTGAGTTTTTAATAGTCATATGAGTGTGCAGACTTATCCTCTCAATTTATAATTATTTATTGACCTCCTTTTTCAACTTTTCCCCGAAAGTATTTTTTGCACTTATGCTTCTTTTTGAATTTTTTGGCATACCAAGAATGCTATTCGATCCGCCACCATACTTTCAGCATTTGGGTTTGTTGATGAATTACTGATGTGTTGGATAATATAATTTTTTTATTATTGTATGAAATAATAATTTCCTATAAATGAAAACAGTGAATGTAGACTTTTCAAACAATTAATAACTAGGAAAAAAATGTCACGGGTGGTACAATATTTTAAAGTGGGAGTGTGTAACATTTGTGCTTCATCTAACAATACAAAATTTTTATAGGTATTCCATTTTATGGTTAAAAACTAATTTAATTAATTGTGGACCATGATACATTGGCTTTAGACACGCATTATATCGCCCATAAAAGGCAACATCAAACATGACATACTGATTATGTGGTCCATACTTGAGTACTGTAGCCACTTATGACTTGAATGTTATCAATATAAAAAAAATACATGCAATGATTTTCAGACTAAATGAACATTAATCTAACTCGATGTAGTTCAAGGTTATGTTTGGAACTCAACTCTCCTCTCCAAAACCTCCTTTCCAACCTTACATTATCAAACATATTATTAAACATATTATTGAATAAAAATTTTATAAAATTTAAAATCAAAATTTCACTCTTAGATATATAATTAATTATTTATTTTTTAATTTTTATACCTATTCACAATTAAACCAATATCTACATATATAATACATATATTCATATTTATTTTTATATATAACCTAAAAACTATTCATTATTTCTATATACTACCAAATCATTCAATTTTTATTATATATTTTATGCATATATCCAAATAAATCATCCTCTTCATCCCATCAAAATCATTTTTTTTTAAATATATTACTTAGTTCAACACTTACCAAACACAGTCTCAACAAAAACCCCTCCCCCAAATGAAGACAAATCCAGTTGTTGGCAATTATATATGTAAAATATTTGCCCTTTTAGGCATTAAACATGACACCACTAAGAGTTGATACTTTATATTGATTTTATTTCCAAGAAGGCCATAATACCACCTTATCTATAGCATAACCATGAAATAGACACCTTTAAATATTTGGGACGAGTAATTATTATAATTTGGAATCTTGACTAGTATTAACCTCTCACTATATAAATTACAACTAAAAAGGCAAAAAAATTAAATGAAGGGATAAAGGTCACTTAATTTCGTGAAATAGAGAGATAGTTAAGTTTAAAAAAGCCAAGATGAAAATCTCGTATTTTTTATCACGAAGGAAAAGGAAAACTAACTACTTAAAAATGTGATCACATATCATTAAGTTAATAACATAAACAAAGAAAGCATAAATGGGAAACATAATCCGAGAGGAAAAAAAAAAAAAAAAAGGTGAAAATCAAAGTGATAGAAACAAGACAGAGAATATAGATGGCCAAAATCTTCTATAGGTAATAGATTGCATGTGAGATGTCTACATTGTGCTCAGCAATATTAAAATACTTGAACCACCCACAATATGCGCCTTCCTTTTCCCCCTCTGACTGTAATAATGTGTTTAGAATGTGCAGCACGAATCTGACATGTATGACACGTCCATACTCATAATTAAACCTAGCTAGGTATATTTATGTATGTATGGTAAGGCTGCGTCTTATAAGACTTCGGTGGGAGCCACGTGGAACTAAATTTCATCATAATATATAATGGGGTTTTCTTGGTTACAATTTTTTTTTGAAGCAAAATAAAATAGCCCTTGACGTTGTCTTCATTTAATCCACGCAATCAACTTCCAAAATAAAAAAATATTCAGAATCTAATTTACTCGGGAACCTAGCTAGAAAAACATGCATAGGTCTTTGCTGGATCAGGTCGAGGCGCAACTTGGTCGTTGACTTCGTTAGTTGTATTATTGATTTTGACTTGGAGGGACAGCTAAAGCAAATTGCCCCTTCGTGCCGAGAGGAAAATATAAAAGAGATGGGGCCAAAGGAAGCCCACCTGTTTAATTCATGCCTAGCTTTGGTGGCAAAGGAGGATTTATAATCCGCATTGCCAATTGATAGTGTCCTCCAAGTCCTAACGGCCCAACAGTGTTCTAAAGCTGAATACTATTCCTCCTTGACTTGTGAACCGTGGTTAGGCTCCATTAGCAGTTTCTTCTAACAAGTTCTTCTCACCTACCAGACCACAAAAGGTTAAAAGTTAATGCTGATCATGATTCATTTCCAACTATTATCAGTCATCAAGAGTGCATATCTTCATGTCATATCTTCATGTGTGTGTGTGGGCGTGTGTGTGTTTTTCTACAAACAAAGCATCTGCATCACAGGATTAAGCTGTGAATGTTAGAACTGTAGTCATACGTGCCATACATATATTGAGACCTAAAGTAGAGTGGGAAACAATTGTGATGACTGATGATAACTAATAAGTTGGCCTGCGTTTTCTTCATTGTGTCCGAATGGAATATGAAAGGGAATGATGAGTTGTGGTGAAGGTTAAAGAAACGGACCACTCGAGTTTGGTGTGGGAAGCAGAGATGGAGGCTCTACAAAGGGGAGGAATAAACCAAACCACTCAGTTTGGCCCAAGAAATTGAGTACCACATTGAATGAGTATTGGAAAGTTGAAAAAGACGTGGACAGAAATGGGAAATGAAACATGGTCCCTCCCACCCGCAATACACCAAGCGTTCTACCCTAGCCTGAAAGGAAATACCATTCTCCAACGTTAGTGATGGATGGGGCCTTTCAGGCCAAAATTTTCTTTGCTGGTAATCCCTTGGTATCTGATGAGTGGTCTTATCAAGCGCTTATGTGGTCGATTCCATCCAGCAAGTCAATGTTTTTCCTATTGCATGCATTTTGCGTTCGCTTTAATCTTCTCCACGTGTCTCTTGGCAATAATGGTTTAAATGGCTCTCCACATATTGGTTTCTTCCCCTTTTTATTTGTTTATTTTATTCGACATCAGTCTCTATCCGTCAAGATCCAATCTTTTTAATTATGCTGCAGTCTGGGATTTGACGATATACACAAGGAAAAATGCTTTGCTTACCTCAAATTGCGCAGCCTTTTGTTTTATTTTATGGATTTTCTTTCTTATGTGGAATCTGGAAATTGATCTCTCTCTGGATCTTGACGGCAAAAGAAAATTGGTTTGGTTAAAATTTTGGAGAAAAAAAAAAGCCTTTTTCTTTTCTTCCTTTTTAGAAAATCGAAAAACATTTAGTCTCGTCGTTAAAGGAATAACATAATGCAAACATTGAATGAACCCAATAGTCAATTACAATTGTTTGTCTAACACCACGCGTATTTTGTATGTGATAACAAAAATAAAAAAAAATTATGTAATTGACTCAAAGAAAATAAACAAATACACATAGTATCCAAGCGCTGCAGACAAGACTCTAACCACGAACAGAGTTAAATATATATATATATATATATATATATATATAAAGGACAAATACAATTATGAACCTAGGATAGAACATACTAAGAGGGTGTTTGGTCGTGATGTTTTGAAGAATTTATAAATTTTTTAAAAATATTTGATAAAATTTTTATTAAAAGAATTTATAAAATTTTAAAATAAAATATTTTGATCTTATAAACTCCTTAAAAATAAGTTAATTTTTTCTAATTTATTTTCAAATATCTTATAAACTATTTTATTATATATAAAAAAGACATAAATATTTTTATTACATTATATTGATAATATTTAATTTATTTTTATTATTATTACAATAAAAAAATTATAATTAACAATAATTATAAATTTCAACAAAATTTTATTAGATATTTTATCCAGGTCTTTTATGAACTTATTTTAAAAATAAGAAATATTAGTTTATAAACTCTAAAAATATTTTATAAGTTATTTAAAATAAATTTAGCCAAACACCCTGTAAATCTTTTGTCCCATTTTCATTCTCTCCTTTATCTCTATTTTTTTTTTTATGTATACGTATATTTATACAATTGTCAGACTATAAAAAAAAATAAAAATATACGTGATTTGGTGAGAGCACAGAGCTAGAAAAAAAAGTGGCAAAAGATTTGAACTGCGCAATAGTTGCAAGGACGACACCAACACTATGGACACCCTTGGAGTGGACCAACAATGAGATCCGAAAGTGGACTTACCAAATCTCTGACCATAAATAGGATTCTCATACAGGGACCTACAGCCCACTATACTGAGTGGGCTTCAATCCTTAAGAGAAAGCCTTTTGTGCCACTCATGTCCATGCCCAGAATCGTGGTCCTGTTTAACTTTGCCATTGCTAAACCACGCACCCAATCCCGCGGTCTGTACTATGCGCGGTAGATTTTGGTACAGGTCTTCCTTTTTCTTTCTCAATATTAGAAAATGTAGTAAATAAAAATTTATATGAAATATTAAATAAAATAAAAAATAATATAGAGTAAAGCAATGCAATTTGTAATAATTTTTATATAAGACTATTACATAAATTGAACACATATATGCCACACAAAGATTTTAACACCAACTTTTTTAATGAGGTTGAAAAATTAAAAATGTATAAATTTATTTATTTAAATGTTTTTATGTTTTTTTTTTTTTTGTTTCTTATCATTTGCAATTTTGGTTTCATTTGATATCTCATTTAATTTTTTTTTTGTATTAAAAATAAAAAAACTAATTGCAATTTTTAGTGCTACACATTCCAAAGTCTGCTGTACTCCTGACATTTACCGGGTGCAAGATCAAGGAGATGCCACCCAGTAGGGTTCATACTGAAGCTTACGATTAGGCTTACGCACGCGTTCGACGATTTAAAACTCAAAGAAGAATAATACGAACCCGAGAGTATTGTCTGTCTGGTCCCCAAACTGTAAAGAAGAAAAGAACGTGAGGTTAAATTGGAATGGCCGCGGAAACTGATAAGAGAGGAGAAGGTGATGATTTGGGGTCATGGGGAGCAGAGCCCAAAGGGCATAAATTAAAGGGGTCAGTGTTAATTTATGGATCCAAGCAGCAGAAAAGAACAAAAGATGCTGTGTGTGCTTTAAAAAGAGAAAGCTGGTAATTGCCACTTTCAGAGCAATAATTGAAGGGCTTTCTCGAGGGACAGAGGTTATCAGATTCTGCAAGGAAAAGAACTGATTGAAGAGAAGAGGGGCAAAAAATGACGCCTTCAGGCACGCCTGCGTTGGTAGAATTGACAGACAGTGTTTGGTTTACAGATCTTTGGGCTCTGGTTGGCCTTTGATGTTGCCTACACAGGGACGCCCTAAGTATCAAGCTTACACAATTGACTCTGCCTCGGCCCTTTTGTTGTCGATACAATATAGCATTTGTACGTTAGAATTTATTTAATTGGATAGCCTAGTATCTAAATCATATTTTTAAAATTTCATGGGTCTTATATATACATAAAAATATGTTCAAGTCTCTTTGTTTTGGAGTGCAACTTATGACTGATTGAGGGAAATGGGGACACTAAATGAAAATTGACGGGATATTTTCGGAATAAATTATTTTTCTAGATCAGATTCTTATATTTATGTTAAAATTTTGATGGATCTAAAAACAAACTTAATTAAGCAATCGTGGGCAATTATACTTCTGAGATTCCATCCAAAATAGGATTTTAAAACTGCGATGGGCTGGGAAGCGAACTTACCTCATCAACTTTACTAATTGGGCCCGGGATTGTTCGCATTGTTTTAAAAATCTACTATAAAATTGAAAAATTTAATAGTTTAAAGATTACTGCTTAAATTAGTGGTTGGACCATGTGGTAGTTATATTAATAAATATTAATTAATATGTTAAAAATATATAACATAGTGAATATTAAGAAAAAAATTAGAATCTACTTTTAAGCATTTCTAATTACTATTAATAGTTGAATTTATTGCACTAATACAAGAAAAATACCACGAAAATAAAACAATAAATATTATTTTTAAAAAATAAAATGTAAAAATATACAAAATTATCTCTTATTGAAAAAATTAATCAAAACATAATAGAATTTTAATAAGATTTTATATATTCAATGTGTGTGTAAGTAAAAAATTATTGAACATTTTGGAAGATAATTTATTTGATTCATAAATTTTTCTTTATGGAGGAGAATAATAAAAAATTAATTACAATAAAAAGTAAAAATTATATTAAGAAGAGGAATATTTAGATTTAAAAGACCATTTTTTTTTTATGAATTTGGATAGTTTGGTTTTTATAAACCATGATTGGTTCATCTAATGTTACGGTTCAATTATAATTTTTTTTAATTTTTACTTAATTTTATTCCAATTTCAATTTTTAAGTCTAATTGATATTGTTCTTTGAACTACTGTGGTTCAATTAGTTCAACCGTTTAGTTTGTATTGATTTTTAAAATACTAATTCTACACAAAATAAAATTAATACCTTACCATTTATTTTAAATGGCCTAATTCATTTACTTTATTATTTTATTTGATATATTTAAATAATCTTAAAACTTTATTATCATGAATAAATATTCAATTCATGATACACATCCATCCAGATGCTGACAAACATCTTCCAAACATACACGTACAGTATGAAGTACATAGCCAACGTCATATTGTCTCAGAAAATTCTTTGCAAGCTAGTTTCAAGATTTGATTTTTGAAACACCCTTTCCCTCGTTAGTACAGGGGTTCAAATATTCAACATGTTGGAACTTGGATCGTGTAATTATGATATGTTGCAACGCTTTTTTTGACTAACTAAGATATTTTAATCCAATCTTTGTGAACACACCCTCTTGCTAGAATCAGCTCTTTTCCCGAAAGAAGACTAGCAGGCAGCACTTTGAACAAGGGCACTCTCCCTGATCGTGTGGGCCGGGCCTCCAAATTTCCCCTTGCTTATAAAAATGGACACTAAGCTAAGCCAAGCAAAGCTGTCCTATTAGCCTTGCTAATTCCATTCCACTATAACTAGGCAACTCGCTTGCATGTACCACGTTGACAGCAAGATGGACTTTCTATGGGCTGAAAGGGGCCCGAATGCCGAAATTCAGCCGCCGGACAGCCCGAGGGTTCCCATGGAATTCCTGTCGAGGTCCTGGAGTGCTTCAGCCCTTCAAGTCTCCAATGCCTTGGTCACTCCAAACCCAACCCTAATGCTTCCAAGAGCTGCCGGTGCAAGCACTGCTGCTGCAGCCATCACACCTGAAAACATTGCCGGAGAAGATCAAGAGGAGTCTGCCAAGCTTGCAATGAATAGATTCTCTTTTGCTTCTTCTGCTACTTCTCACCTGATCCTTGAGCGCATCATGTCTCAATCCGTAAGTTTAGGGAGAACGGATTTACTTCAAATGTAACTCAGTTTTTCTTCTGTGTTTTGGTAATGGTTTAAATTGAAACTGCTGCAGGAAATATCGCCATTAACATCAGGGAGGCTTTCTTGTAGCAGTGGGACTCTGAATGGTTGCCTTAATGAAGAAAATGAAAACCCTCCAATCTCACCTTCTGAGGAGTATGAAGATGTTGTCAAGGTATATTGAAATTCACATTCTCGTTTTCAAGTACTCTATGGGCCTTTTCATGTTCATTATTTTGAGATAAATTAATCACCGGTTAAGTTAATATCACATACAATAACTTAATAATTTATATATTAAATGGACCAACATGTTTGAATTATTTTATCATACCTGTTGAGTTGGACTATTTATCTAATATTTTGTTAAACAAATATGAAGCCTATATTTATCATAAGTTTTTGTCATTTAAAGTAAACATTTAATTAGTTTTAATAAATTAATTTATTAAGCCTTTTAGATCTTAGAAGCAAACAGGCCCTACATTGTTCAAGAGTAGAGTTCTCGTGTGACAATGAGAATTCTTTTTATATATATTACTATCATTTTTTTATATGACTTTAAAAAACTATTGAATTTGAAGTTACACGGATGTTAGCAAATAAAGTTATCGTATTTGAGTTTGATTAATTTAAAATATACTTTAAATTTTAATCGAACTCCAGTATAAATAATAGTTTGATTAATTTAAAAAATACTTTAAATTTTACTCGAACTCGAGTATAAATAATTTTTAAAATTCAATCGTATACTTATCTATTATTATTATCTTCTAAATTAATTTCAAGTTTTTACAAAATTGAGATGATCATAATTTAAATAAATGTGGAGTTCGGATCACTCTTCTACACAAAGTTTCCAATGATCATTGGTTCAATGATGGGATCTTCCTAGAAAAGGAGTTCATAGGTAAGAAAACATGTTCCATCCATTAGTCTGCTTTCGCGAAGTATCTATTTTTGATGGGAAAGCGGACAACATAAGAATGCTTTTGTCACTCTCGATGTTAGCTTTTTTCACTTCACAAGAATGCTTTAGCCGTCCGCGTCTAAACTTTTGACTTTGCTTAGCGCTGATAGCATACTAAGTTGAGTTAGCCACACCCACATTTCACATTGGAACTCCACAAAACCTAACATTAAGACAAAATGAAAAGAAACGGACAGGGAACACAATAATTATGTCACTACATAGATAATAAAAGAACAATTAATGGACTGTGCTAATTCCTTGCCATCAAATTTTCAGTATTTACGCGCAAACAACACGCTACAGCCCTTATTCACCGCCTCCCGCCATGGCTGCAGCAGAGGCGGTAATGGCGGCGCCACCACTCCCAGCAGGAAGACCGTGGGACGGTGGCTGAAGGAGCGCAGAGAGAAGAATAAGGAAGAGACGAAATCACAGAACGTGCAGATCCACGCGACTATTTCTGTGGCCGCGGTGGCTGCAGCTGTAGCCGCGATAGCGGCTGCAACAGCGGCTGCATCATCAAATGGAAACGACGACCACATGGCGAGGACGGACACGGCAGTGGCGTCAGCCGCCACTCTGGTGGCAGCACAGTGTGTGGAGGCCGCGGAAACCAGGGGAGCTGATCGCGACCACCTGCTGTCCGCGATTCGCTCAGCTGTCAACGTCCGGTCGCACGGCGATATATCGACTCTTACTGCGGCTGCAGCCACAGGTGAGGAAGCAAGACTAATGAGCAAGAAAGAACAAATTTTATTACATAATTTAAAAAAGAAAAAGAAAAAGAAAATTATAAATTCTTCCTTGTTTGCAGCTTTGCGTGGCGTGGCAACGATGAAGGCGAGAGCGCTGAAAGAAGTGTGGAACGTTGCTGCAGCCATCCCAGTTGAAAGGGGGCTTAGATTAGAAGGGAACAACCGCACCAGCAACAATTCAGGCAGCTTTTGTAGGGAACTGGTTCCTGAGAACTTCCTGGCTGTCTGCAATCAGGAGATGCTAGCTCGAGGCGGAGAACTCCTCAAAAGAACTCGGACAGGTATCCTCTTTCCTTGGCAAGCTGGGGCAAGACTTTATATGTTTCTTTAACAAAAAAACAGTTTCTTCAAAAAAACCATGTCTTCATGATATGATGCCTAATACATAACCTTGTAGGTGAACTGCACTGGAAGATTGTGTCTGTTTATATCCACCGAAGTGGAAGCGTAAGTTCCTGAAATTTTCCATTGGGATGATCAATAAGAAGAAAGCTATCTTCCGCATTTTTATTTGGGTATCAGAATCATCAATGTCTTGCAGGTGATGCTGAAGATGTATAGCAAACATGTGGCAAATACTATCACCAAGAAGAAGAAGAGTAAGTACTAATCCTCACAGTTGTTCACAATGACAGTTGTCCGCCGAAATATTGCGATTTTTGAGCAATTTGTCATGGCAGATGTTGTTTTGGAGGTGTCCAAAGACATACCTGCATGGCCGGGGAGGCATTTGCTGGAAGACGCAGAGCAGAGGCGATATTTCGGGCTGAAGACAGAAGTGCGTGGAGTGGTTGAGTTTGAGTGTAGGAATGCAAGAGAGTATGAAATGTGGACACAAGGTGTCTCAAGGCTTCTTTCTATTGCTGCCGAAAGGAAGCGAAGCCAACATAAATAACTACAGCTATTGAACTTTGAATCTGATGCCAATGTTCGGCATCATCTTCTTGTCCAAACTCTTCTTGCTAATGCTGATTAGGGTTGAGTTTGCTTTGCACAAGAAATGTCTCCATCTCAACCGTGAATAACAGTAAGATGAGTTAGATTTATAAATTGTTGTTACAATCAGCATTCCAATAGTAGCCATGCATTTGTCTGTCTGGTTATGTTTCGGAGTGGAAATCAGGGACATTAAAAGTAATTGTGAGTTCAGAAAACTGAATCTGCTCAAACTGCAAATGCACTACAATAGCTACGAACAGGAAGGAATCCCAAACAATTCATTAGGGGCCAATGCACAAAGATTTAAGGTCATTTCTTCAAATTGCTCACCCATTAGTCTTCCAAAATGACTCTCCCTACAATTATTTAAATGATCCAAAGTCAATCAACGCAAAAATACACAAGTTATGTGCGAGACCGAGGAAGTTCTTTGGACCCAAAATCATATATGATAACTAGTTGTTCTAAATTTTTTTGAACAACTCAGCGTATTTACCGAATCTTTTGGAGCCTTGCTCGAAGTTCTTCCTAAATCTAATGCTTCAACTCAACGAATGGTGGAATTGTTAGTAAAGACTCTGCAATACATACATACATACATACATACATACATATATATATATACATACATATATATATATACATATATATATATATATATATATATATATGCACCCAAGGTCGCAACAAGAAGTTCAATTCGTGGAATTATTAACACATGCTTCAGCCTCGTAAACAGCACTTCTTATCCCTGAAAATCGACAATGTAACTACTGGACTAGCAATTCAGAAATTCCTTTAAGTCATCTTTAAAGAAAAATGAAGAAAGATAAAAACTATTGAAACTATGAGAATAAGAAGTATAGGATTGTATGACAGAGAATTGACAAAAATAAATATATGAAATAATAAAATAAAGAATAGAATATCAATTTAATATTATACAACTAAATCGTGTTTATATTTTTAATGTGTGTGTGTGTATGTGTGTATACACACAAATAGGGTGTGTGTGTGTGTATAATTATTGTCAAGATTAATAAAAGTATTTTTATTAATTCCAATTTAAAGTTAGATAAATTTTAATATATTTACATAATGAATTGTAGGGTAAGACCAAGTATTATAATTTCAAGTTATTTTTATATCCAGCGATGTCATAATTCCAACAAACTATTTTAAATTAGATGTTGTACCATCAATTCACATGCAGAATGAAAAACAAAAAGTAAATACAAAGGGGCACAACATGTTTTTACAATTTGGAGCCTTCAACTACTTCTAAATTTGCAGAGTACTTGCCTAAATTAAAGCAATTCACTATCTCAAATGATTACGATCAAATACTACCAAACATAAATCCTTTACCTCCCTTACACTTCCATAAATCAAGTGCATACTTAATTTTAATTAGTTGGTGCACTCCTACATTTTTTCTAGGTGAAGTGACTAGCATGTTTCTCTCACTTTTAGCACTTAATTCTCTCAAGGGAAGGCACACCCTAGTTTTGCATGACTCCAGCCCTTTTTATTTTGCTCCAAGAAATCTAAGAAAATTAGCAACAAATTCGTCCAAATCACTGAATAAGATATTTAATCTAGATTCTGTCATAGTCAGCAACTAATGCTAGAGTTTGAGCTGTAGTTTCCATTTCTGACAGGTTGACCTTCATATCATGAGGATCCGCTTCCATATTTTAGCTTCCAAATCTTTCATAGCTCATTAATGATCTGACTTGATTTAGTCAACTTTCTTATCCTTTATTGTCACAAAATTCAATTGATATGCTAACTTTCCAAGCTGCCTTATAAACCTCGTTGATGTTGGAGTTCAAATAGTACCTTCCTATTTCAGCGGATTAACTTGCCATATCCAACGGATTTACTCCTATTTTCTTGCATGATTATATCTTCTATTGGCTTTTATAGAGTTACTCTAGTCAACCTTTACTTGGATGATTTTGTAGAGATTTCCACAATTGCTGGACAATTTTAATAAAAGTCAAAGTCTTTCTTATCCATATATATCAAGATTCTTTGACTTCTTTACTTTAGAAATTCTTGGAGAATTTTATCTTCATTTTCTGTTACGTAATTTCAGAATATTCTTCTAATAATTTGTACCACATAAGTGTTATCTAGTGTCAACAATCTCTTCCTTTGGCATTATGTGGCACAACTCCACGAATCTATGCATGAATAAAGAAGTCCAAGAAATTCGTGTAGTTTGAATTGCACTTGACAAAAATGAAATCTCAAATACTTAATTATGTTCCAACATCATCATAAGCAAAACACAAAAGAACTCCAATTCCAAAACATTATCAGAGCAGCGAAATCAGCATGACAAAGGTTAACATCTTTACTAGAATCAAGATATGGGTTGAGTCAACAATTTTAGAATACCATAAATAAAATCCATAGAAGTCCAGAAATCCATAAAACTAAAAAAAAACAAATGCAAGCCAAAATTAGCTAAAAACCACCAAAATACTCCCTTTAGACACATACCCCACAATTCCTTTTAACTTTAATGCTCTCCCTGTCTACATACTCTCCTTCTTTTTGGCAGACCATGGCAAAGAACATTTCTAGAATTACAACATCGAGAGTTGGAGGGTTTAACAATAGTTGGATCATTAACATCAGATGAATTAGATATAAGTGTAGTAATATGAAGCTTAAGATTACAATTATTGAATCTAGGCATCAATCCATCTAGATAGACCTTCAAAATGCAGAATGCTAACTTTTAGTGCATGTGGTGGCAATAGAGGGTTTAACAGCCAGCGGAACTCCTCTAGTTTGGTCAATCATTTTTTCTTGACAAATTAGTCCTAAAATGACAGCAGAATAAATATTAAAGGCTAAATTGTACTTTAAACTTTCATTAGCTTTGGAGTTGGAGTATTTACACAATAATAATATCATCAGAAAGTCCAAATTCAAGTATAGTGGATATATCATTGTTAAATCAAAAGATTTCTCAGCAGGGATAATCTTCAATGAGTTTGTCCGCCAAACAATCAACCACGAATTCAAATGACTCCCCCCAAAGCCAAGTAATAAAAATTCCACAAAGTACTCCCCTTTAACTTAGGTTTTCCTTTATTCTTGTTCATCAATTAAGTTTATTCATTATAAAAGATTCAGCAAACTCTCATCGACACCTCCCCTTGAATATGTGTTCTCTCTTTGTAATACATGATATCAAAGATCAACTAAGAAACAAAGAGGTGAGCGTTGTGGCATCAAGAGGAATATGGATATCTGAGATTCTGGTTCCTTCAACAATTAAGTCAAAACCAATTCCAAAAGCAACAATTTTTAGTAAGGCAATTCTTTGATCAATGTCACACCTTTGCATATGTGATAAATTTATGTATATATACTTTTGGATATAGTTTAAAAATATAGAATACTTGCCTCGAATTTTCCATGGTAGAATTAGAAATTACAGTAGCCTTTGAAGTTGTAGTTCCAACTAAGTCAACAGATGATTAACTGTGACAACAAGAACTATATCATCAAAATTTGGCTCAAAATTTTCTGGATAAATTCTTTGCAGATTCGCCACTTGGAACCCCAACACCAAGTTGATGTGACTTGGTGAAATTCAAACAAAGGAGGCTCATCACCAAAATATTCCAAGATCATAATAAATTAAACTCTTTCTTACCCAAAATACAATTTAATTTATAGCTCTTTAATGTCTTGGCCTAGTGTGGTTTCTACTTTAATCCTCTTAATGCCTATGCTCCTACACGTGGTCATATGTCTTGAATCGGAGATATCAGCTTTGTTTTTTCATTTATAACTACTTTGTCTAAGTCTGCTTCTCATTCTTGGTTTTCTCCCCTTTTAATTTAATTTAATGAGCGAAAGTGCCTTGGTTTGAATGTACGAGTTTGAAGTTGCAAAAGTAGGCGCAAACGTGGTCGAAGAATGCACTAGGTGCCTTCAATAATTGGGCCCCGCAATTGCGGGTCATCTGGTCTCACGTCGAGGCCACGAGGATGTAGAATTGCTCCGTAGAACGTGCTCCATTCCCATGAATCCATCACAGCAGCAGTAAATAAGGTCATGATCACGAGGACCCAACTTTCGAAGGATAAAAAATTGACCAAGAAACTTAAAAATAGTATAAAAAGAGGATAAAAATAAAAAATAATATTTTAACGTGGGATATGTTTGAAAAAATAATTTGAATGGTTGCAAAACATAGCCCGAGCGTCTTGGTATTAGAGTAATCTTTAATGTCCTTTTGATCAATTTTTATTTTATTTATTCCTTCTCCTGAAAGAACAATTTCTTTCTTTGCGATCGAAGAATAGTTAGTCTTATTTTAAAAAGACAAAATTGATAGGATTAAATCTTTGTTAAATACATTTTTGACTCAAACCACACGTAATGCACATTTGACTTAATGATATTAGACTTGTTTTAGAAAACGGCGGGAAGTCGCTGGTTCACAACATGGGCGGGGCAAATTTCGAAATTTTATTTCTTGTTTCTTTTCACAATAACAATTTGAAATATTACTTAGTTGGCATTTGATTTAATAGTAAAAATATCCCAGTATTATTTGGAGGTCACAAGTTTGACATCAAAGCATTACATTTTTTTTAGTTGGTGGTGCTCAAGCTTAAATTCAAGTTAGAGGTCAAGTGTTTGCTCAAACTTGAGATAAGTTTTTTTTGGTGTGTCAAATTACTTGAATTCTACTTAGCTTCACTCACCCAAGACTCGAAGTTGTACTTTTCAACATTTTAACCCAATTTAGTGACTGTAATTATTAGACAAAACAATTCCTGCCGTATCTAAAATTGTTTCATATGCCAAGTTATTGTTAAACTAGTTTCAAGTTCTTAAGACAATCTCTATTTTGATGATGTAACGTATAATTTACATGCAAAGTCGCAAGCGACGCTTAAAAGAGAAGTTTTGTTCGGGCAATATTTGTAAATAACATGTTCAAATTTGTAATGTGTTTGAAATAAATGTTTTGATGAAATGAAAAATATTATTTATTTGGATTTTTATGTTTGTATATAATAATGATAATAATAATTAGATAATATAATAATATATAGAAGAGTAATTATTAATTTTTAAAGTATCAATATATATATATATAAACTATGATTGTGTGGATATGTATTATTATTGATTTGATTATACATAAGTATAATAATCAAATAATAATTAATTAAATATATGTGTAAAAAAAATTAAATTAGAATTTAGATAAAAATTTTATCAAATAGTATTATTTAATAGTATAAAAATTTTATTAAATAATATATTTAGTAATATAAAATTTTTTAAATAATATATTTAGTGTTATAAAATTTGATACCTATACTAAACTTGTAAAAGGGGCTCCAACATAATCACTCTCTCTAGGATCAACATAAATGCACCACATACTCCCCATACCAATGGTCCTTTCGGACCAGCACATTTCTTTCTTCTTTTCTATTTTTTTTTCATTTCTAGTTTTTTCAATATATTTTAAAACATAATTAATGTACTTACTTTTTATTAATTGCATCAATTATTTTAATTTTGTAATAAATATAAATTTGCTTTAATCATTTTATAACTAATAATTGTATAAACACATAAAAAATTATAGTAAATATAAAATATTACAAAAGTATATTAAAATAATATTTCATTTTTATTTGTTAATAGTTAAGTCATATATGTTAATGACAGTCAAACACATGATCTTATTAAATAAATAATTTCAGTACATTAACATTGTCAAGTAAGAAATTTAAACTTTTTATAGAATATTTTTGACAATATACTTTAAGGTATAACGAAAAAAATGGTGAAAAATAACATACTAATTAAGCAATAACAAACTGAAACTTAATTATTTTAAAACTAAAAAACAGTAAAATTAACAAATATATAAATTAAAATAAAAAATTTTGAATTAATTATAATCAACAAATTATAAAGAAAAAGGTAAAAAGCAAATTCTTTTTTTTAAAAAAAAGCAGAGAAAAAAGGTATAGGTCAAATAGACGCCACATTGATACTTAAAATGGGAAAGAAAAATATAAAGGAAGAAGAAGACGAACTCCCCCAAAAAACAGCGCCGCGCCGCAACCATATTTGGAGAAGCCCACCGATTGTAAACTCATTCACCCCTAGCCAGGTAGATCTATATTTGAAGCCACCCAAAAACAGCGCTGCGCCGCAACCACATTTCGGGAAACCCATCGATTGTAAACTCATTCACCCCAAACCAGGCAGATTTATATTTGAAGCCACCGATGCAGTACACTAAAAAACAGCGCCGCGCCGCAACCATATTTCGCGAAACCTACCGATTATAAACTCAGTCACCCCAAACCAGGCAGATCTATATTTGAAACCACCGATGCGCTTGCATTTGGCAAAATTTTAGTAGAATCCATGCTGAAATCCGACGCCGCGCTACCAAAGAACAGTCGTCAGCGCGGCTCTCGAGAAGCTGCTTCACTAGCTAGCTGAAGACGACATTGCTCGATTCAATCGCGAAGACCGTTGTTGTCGTCTAAATTCTTTTCTTTTTACTTTTTGTCGTTATTTTGGGATTATTTGGTCGTTGGAGTTTAGAGAAGATTAAAAAAATGTTAACGAAAATATTTGTCGGGGTTTGATAATATGGAAAATTATATGAAAAAAATTTGGAGAGAATTCGTAGTTTAAGAACGAAAATTTTGCAAAATAAAAATGAAAAGAAAATTATTTTAACTCTCGTTCATCTCCAAAATTTTCACTCATTTTATTTATTTATTTTTTATTTTTTCAAATTATAAAAAAAATTATTTTAATTTTTTATTAATTTTTTTATATTGAAATCTTTTCAGTTAAATACTTTATGAATTTTTATTTTTTAAAATTATTTTCTTTTCAACTTCAAAATCTTAAAATCATATCTACTCTTACACTATGTTTCTTTCTTAGAATTTAGAAAGAAAAGAATATACGAAGAAAAATGTTTACAATTGTTTGGTTATAAAAATTGTATGGAAAAAAATTAGTGCGAAGGAAATGTTTACGGTTGTTTGACATTGCTCTACTAAAATTATGTCTTTAACTTTAATACAATATAATATAGAATATATAATTGATAAAATTCAAAAATTAAAAAATAGAGGAAATTGAAATAAGTAAATAAAATAAATAAAAATTGAAGAAATGGAGTGAAAAGATAATAAATAAAAAATGAAGTGTATTTAAATAATTATACATTTTAACAATCAAATTTCTCTATTTGCTTAATATATAGTGGAAGAAAATAATAAATAAATTTCTACTGTATATTTAGTGAGAAATTAAAAGTTAAATAACACAAAAGTCATGCACACGAACACCTCAAGTTGATTAGTCAAATATATATTAAATTCACATGAAAGATCATGTAAGTACTAAACGAATGTGTGCATGTACACACACGCAGTGTGCGTATAATTTCCTCATTGATCACATTTTAAGTATAAAATGAAAATATTAATTTTTTTAATTTGATCTTTAACACACACATCCACGTACATACATACATACATATATATATATATATATATATCTGTGTGTGTATGTATTATTTTGTTCATAGCAATTGCACTCAAATTATGTATCTTATCAAAAGGTTTCAAGAGAAAAAGCCCCACGGTTCTAAAGAAAGTGGCATGGGATCCAATGGCCAACATAAACATTTATATTTTATTGTATAGTATTATTAATTGTGAATAACTCATGTAACGAACTCTTGGTTTTGATATTAATCTATTAAATTATCATTCAATTTTCTTATTCTCTTTTTAATCTTGTTTTATAACTTTCTTCTTCTTTTCTTTTAATTAAAATTTGATTTTTTTTTTATGTGCATTCTTACGTCTAATTTCTTTTATCTCTCTTCTAAAAGTTTTAAATTTAATTTTAATTTATAAATACCTTTATTTTATTGTCATTATTTATTCTCAAAAACATGATTATTTTATATTTTACTATAAATAATGAAATATTTTTTGGGTATGCAATATTTTCTAAGAAAACTACAATCCTAGTTACAATCATGAATAAGCCCAAATTTTTTGTGGGCTTTAAAAGTAAATGGGCGATGAACGATGTGACGAGCAAAGTTACATTCTGCAGAATGCAAGGATGAGGAACTCTTCTTTACGTCTGTTCATCATCTTTTATTCAACTTACCAACCACAGAAGCAAGAGATAAATAATCTAAATCACTCTCGACTTTTGTGTTGAGCACTCTTTGGATTGAGTAGCTAGTTTATCATTATCTTCAATCCTTTTGTCAAGAAATTAAACATATACCAGTAATTTCAAATTTATACAGTATCTAATCAATATAATTATTTAATCTATTTCGTTTGTAGTATGCATTAGTTTATCTAGAATTTATTTTATACTTATGAAAAATATCATAATTAAAAAAAGAAATAAAAAGTCAAAAGAATAACTTTGTCATGGTTAAGTTAAATAGATAAATCTATGCAAATCTATTTTGTGCTGCCATATAGAAGCCAAGCTTTGAATATATATAGTATAGATAAATTAAATTTATATAATATAAAATTAGAAATAATTATTTAATTTATTTTATTTGTAGTATATATTGATTTATTTAAATATTTATTTTACACTTATGCAAAACATACTACATTATAAATAAAGTTAAAAAAAATAATAACAAAAATGATAACTTTGTCATTATTAAGTTGAAGAGGGTTGTTATGTGTGTAAATCTTAGTAATGCAACCATATAGAACCCAAACTTTTAACAAATAGTACTATTTAAAAGTTGCACACTTTATTTGTATATGAATTGATTCATAAATTATAAAATTATGTATTTTAAATAGTAAAAACAAAATCATTTAAAATTAAAAGCATAAAAATATTTAAAATAAGAAAATAAGAAAGATTAAAAGAATTTAGAAGTGATCAAACATAAGATTTGGAAGAAAACACAAATAAAAATAATAAAAAAATAGTAGAAAATATTATATATGATATAGTATAGATATATTGCATAACCAAAACATCTCATTAACTTAATAATATAACATAGATATAGTATCAAAAAGAAGCATATTGTAGTAACCATATTTGAGTGTAGTTAGTCTTTTTAATTAAGGGCAACGAGCCTTTGTACAGTTTCCTCATTGATCACATTTTAAGTATAAAATAAAAATATTAATTTTTTAATTTGATCTTTAACATACATAAGTGTGTGCCTGCGCACGCGCGCGTGTGTATATATTTTTTGTTCATTGCAATTACACTAAAATCCTCAGTCTTATCAAAACGTTTCAAGAGAAAAGCCCAACGGTTCTATAGAAAATGGCATGGGATCCAATGACCAATATTGTCTTCAACATTTATATTATACTATATTGTATTATTAATTGTGAAGAACTCGCGTAACGAACTGTTGGTTTTGATATTAATCTATTAAATTATCAATCAATTTTCTTATTCTCTTTTAAATCTTGTTTTATAACTCTCTTCCTCTTTTCTTTTAATTAAAATTTGATTCTTTTTTTAATGTGCACTCTTACATCTAATTTCTTTTATCACTCCAATAAATTTTTTAATTTGTAAATACCTTTATTTTATTCTCATTAATTATTCTCAAAAAAATGATAATTTTATTTTTTACTATAAATAATAAAATATTTTTTGGCATGCAATTTTTCATACCAAAACCACGATCCAAGTTACCATCATGAACAAGCCCAAATTTACATTCGGGCCAGTGGGGTTCTAAAGTAAATGCTTGATGAACGTAGTGACGAGCAAAAGTAGATTCTGCATAATACAAAGATGAGGAACTGCTCTTTACATCTGTTTATCATCTTTAATTCTACTTACCAACTATTGAAGTAGGTGACTGAATAATCTAAATCACTTTCGACTTTTGTGTTGGGCACTCTTTGGATTGAGTAGCCCGTTTGTTATTCTCTTCAATCTTTTTGTTAAGAAATTAAACATATACAAGTGATTCGACACCTTTCCATATATATATATATGTGTGTGTGTGTGTGTGTGTGTGTGTGTATGCTTAAATTTATATAGTATCTAATAAATATATAATTATTTAATTTCTTTCGTTTGTAGTATGCATTAGTTTATGTAAACAGTTATTCTATACTCATGAAAAAAATTATAATTGTAAAAAGAAATAAAAAAAATAAAAAGAATGACTTTGTTATTGTTAAGTTGAATAGATAAATACGTGCAAATATATTTAGTGGGGCCATATAAGAGCCAATCTCTTAATATATATACTATGGGTAAATTAAATTTACATAATTTAAAATTAGAAATAATTATTTAATTTAATTTGTTTGTAGTATATATTGTTTATTTAAATATTTATTTTATACTTATGCGAAACATATTATATTATAAACGGAAGTATAAAAGAATAAAAATAATGACAAAAAATGATAACTTTATCATTACTAAATTGAAGAGAATTATGTGTGTAATGTAACTGTATCGCACCCAAGCTTTTAACATATAGTACTAATAAAAAATTGAGGCTCTATGTGTGAGCAAACTGATTCATAAATTATAAATTTTTTTATTTTAAATAATTTATTTAATAATATAAATAAAATTATTGAAAATTAAAAGTAGAAAAACATTTAAAATAAAAAAAAGAAGGAAGATTAAAAGAATTTAAAAGAGATTTAAGATTTGGAAGAAAACATAAAGAAAAATCATAAAGAAAAAATAGTAGAAAAATATTATACTATGGATATATTGTGTAGCCATAACATCTTATCAATTTAATAATATAGTATAGATATAGCATAAAATAACAAGCATACTGTAATAACTACATTTGAGTGAATTTAGTCTTTTTAATTAAGAGCGTAATATAAGTTCCCCAGTTAGGGGTAATATTGTAAAAGTAAAATGTGCAATCAAATTAATGTTAAACTAATGTTAAACTCTTAATAATAATAAAGTATAGATATAGATATAACAATTCCTAATTAATTATATACATGTCCAAACTGTCTTCTAAAAAACGCCACGCAGAGGCAGACATAAGAACATAGAGAGTTGGAAAGCAGACATGATTCCTTAACACTTCTCCCTCTCGTTATATATATGTGCATGATGCCAATCCTCTTCCTCCCCCGACTCCTACCTCAGACCATACAGCAAATTAGCAAAATGGATGCCATCGAAGCCGCAGAACCCAAAATGAGTCCTGTCGTAGCTACAGCACCCAAAACGAATCCCATCGAAGCCGCAGAACTCGAAGCGAATCCTGCCGAAGCCGCAGAACCCAAAATGGCGCGGGACAAGATCAAAATGCTGTTCATTGATGCCATGAAAAGAGACTGGAAAAAGGTCGTCGAGATATACGAACAACACCCAGAGGCTTACAAGACTAAGATCACCAAATCAGGGGATACTGCAATGCACATGGCGGTTTCCGACGGCCGTTATGAAGCAGTTGAAGAGCTCGTTTCAATTGTTTACGGCAAATCTGGAGACCTTTCAGTCCAGAACGAGCGTGGGAACACACCTCTACATCTAGCAGCTATTATGGGGAGCGTCGAGATGTGTGACCTTCTTGCAAGTCAAGACCCGAGTCTCATCGGAGTACGCAACAAAGACACTGAAACTCCCCTTTTCCTTGCCGTCATACGCGGCAAGAAAGACGCTTTTCTTCGTCTGAGTCGCCACTGTGGATCAGATGACGTGTACGAGTATGGTAGGAGAAATAACAACGGAGAGACAATACTTCATGCTGCCATCTTTGGAGAATATTTTGGTGAGCCCCCATCCCCACTAACCGTATATACACTCATACATACATATATATGTGTGTGTGTGTATGTATTAATTAGTTAGTCTTCAAGCCGAATCGTTAGCTTCATGGCCTTCTTTTTAATGTTTTTCCCCACAGACATAGCATTTGAAATAATAAATCGCTATTCAAAGTTTGTGGACAAGGTCGACAGAGACGGATTCTCACCGCTGCATGTTCTGGCCAATCGGTCAACTGCCTTCAGAACTGGAAGTCAAGTCCGAGGGTGGCGTAAACTTGTCTATCATTGTAAGTCTCCGTTTTCTTCTCAGACATGCCAAAAGCGACCATGCATGAGGACTAACATTCAACATTGGCAAGAAGCCCCATATATTGAATCAGACACATCGGATACACTGATGAACAAACTATTCTCTGTACAAGGTGCAATGAAATATATGTTGATATCGATTACACGACGTTTAAATATCCATTTTTGATGAAGGTACACTCGTGGATGAGCTGCAGCAAGAACCCACTGGCCGCAGTCAATCTCAATCACAAGTCTTTCAGTCTAAAACCTGTGCGAATTATCCGGAGAACTACCAAACCTGCATATACTTATTCCTTTGGCCGAGGAAAATAATCAGGACATTACGTAAGTATCCAATTCTTTCCTTTTTCTCTACACTAAAGTTTTGGGAATCCAACAGAGTTGTCGCTGCTTTTGCCCATCAAAGCACCATAACTCACGCCAGGTACTTCATTCTTTCTTCAATATGAACCCTACCATCCGGTCAATATACTGCTCCCTTGAGTTGACATAGAAGTTGTCATAGATGTATATGTCATGCATTTGAATCTATATAATTAGATAACGTGGTGACTGGAATTTAGTTGTAATTAAGGTTGCATGGTCGGCTTACTAAAATAACCTAGAAAATATTTGGAGAGGATAAAGTGAAAAGCACGCAACAATTTGCATTCTTAAATCAATCAATACTTTTCAAAAAAATCACTCTTCTACGATTCTTTCAGATATTTTTCCTTTTTTTTTTTTTATGCAAATGACATACCACACCCCTATTTATACTAATCATCCCAAGAATGACCACAGGTGATTAATAGAATTTAATAGTTAAGATTAATGTCCATCAAACAACTCCATCTAAAATATACCGACCACATATTTGGAGATACTCGTTATTAGGTACATCTCCAGTCCCACGAATCTAGAAATGATTTCTATTTCTTACATACATATCCCAGATAAAAAAATTTCCAAATAAAAGATTTATTAATTTTAATACAATGTTTTAAGAAAATTAAGATTAACTAAATATTCCAAACAAATAATACTTTGTCTTTGTTTATTTTTAAATTTTGGTGTGTATTTTAAAGTATTTTTATTTTAAAAATTCTGTAAAAATAAAAAATAAGAAGAGATAAAATTTTAAAAATGTAGTAATTAAGTGTGTGTTTTTAAAGTTCATAATTTGAAAACAAACATAGTCTTTTTGTATACAAACGTATATCCCAAGCACTACAAAAAAGACTATTTTTTGTAATGATAATTTTAGTGAAACGTATGCGAGCAACTCCCATGAATTTGTGCGTGAGCGTGCACACATGTCCGTGATACTGTATATATTATCCTAAAACTTTTAAAGTTATAGGTGATTATTCATTTCTACTTACATACAATTCATTCTTGCTACTCTCTTTCAACATTAGACAAAGTCCTTTTTCACTCCTCGTGTTTTATAATTATTGGCCTTTTATTAAACCTTCCCCTTAGTCTCAGTTTGTCTTCACATTCGACTCGTCCCTATGGGCATGTAAACCACACTTCTTTTTGGGCTTAGCCAATCAGACAAGATCGTCCTATTGGACACTTTTTCAGACTTTATTGGGATCTATGGAGGGCCCCATTTTAGAAGCAATTTTCATGAATTTATATTTACTACTTTGTACGTAAGTGCAATCCACAACATTTGTTAACACCAAACCAATAGGTGATGGATTATTTCTCCACTTATATATGTATGGCTTATTGTTCCCACTTCCTTTCAACACAACACGGAGCCTCTTTTAATTGATACCTGACATTCGACAAGTACAGGTTGAAGGTGTAATTGCACATATCACTACTTCTGAATGTGCGTTTTTTTGTTTCTTGAATTTTATTTTGCCTGCATATATGATGATTAAGTGTCGATGCTTAGCTATTTCCCTTTTCCAGTATTCCCAAGAGAGAGAGGGAATAATCAGCAAGTCGATGCAGAGGGACAGCAATCTGTTCATAAAGAAGGTGAATAAACTACACTTTACACTTCTCCGTGTATTGGTTCATTATTAAATACAGGTCCTACAGAACGGCTTCTTACTACCTATCTTGTTCAGCCCAACGGCCAAGCGTATTCACAGATCAAGAACACCAGTTCTTTCCACCGAACTACCTCACATGCTTTTATGGTCTCAAATTTCTATCCAAAGCAATGCTTGTAATATTTGGCTTAGGTAAGCTTTAGCAACCAACAACCAAACAGCAAGCATTCTTACAATTGTTCCGAATTTCAAGTGATTCTCTCTGGTGACTTGTGACAAGGATTTAAGGAAATAGTAAGCATCCAGGAGAAAAAGAAAAAGCACACATGGTCCGTCCAGATCATGGAAAATTTGCTTCAGAAAACTCGTTCGTATGAATATGATGAAGATGGAAAGAGTCCCGATCTTTCACAAGAACAGGACGGGGAAACGACTCCTTACGTTCTTTTTGAAGGTGGAATGGTTGACTACAGTGAAAACTGGATTGAAGAAGAGGAAAGCAGTGAGACTCCTGAGGATGGTAACTAGAACTTGCTTTAAGATAAATTTAAAATGGTTTCTGACTTAGCCTGGGAGACGAGGTAAAAGTCAACAAGAAAATAAAGTTATATTATTGTGCAGGGAAAACAAAGGCAGGCCTGGATACGAAGGAAACAGCATTACTCAGCGCAGCAAAGAATGGTGTGTTGGAAATGGTGAGAAGGATTCTTGAACTCTTTCCGGTGGCCATCCACGACATCAACAGCGAGAAGAAGAATGTAGTTCTGCTAGCAGTGGAAAACAGGCAGACTCACATATACAATTTCTTACGCGAACATAAAATGAAAGAAACGATATTCGGCCAGAGGGACAAGGAAGGTAACAGTGCTTTGCATCTTGCTGCCAAGCTGGGAAAAACTAGACCGTGGCGCATCCCGGGCGCTGCATTGCAGATGCAATGGGAAATTAAGTGGTATCAGGTATAAATATCAAGTTCTGTTGGAATTATATCTGCCTTACGTAGTGATTTAAGTCAAGATTTGATCATTCCCCGCTCGGAAAATCTAGATGGGTAGTTGGTTTATCTGAATGCACTTTGTGAAGAGCACGGAAACCCACTTCTTTATGCGCTACAACGACCAAGGCGAAACCCCTAGGGACATATTCACTGAATCCCACAAGAAACTGGTTAAGGAGGGCGGTGAGTGGCTGACCCACACCTCCGAGTCCTGTTCCGTGGTGGCAGCCCTCATTGCCACTGTGGCTTTCGCCACATCCTCCGCTGTCCCTGGCGGAGTCAAGGAGGAGACCGGCACCCCTAACCTGGAAAACCATCCAGCTTTCAGCGTAATCGCCATCGCTTCCCTCGTTGCACTGTGCTTCTCTGTGACGTCGCTCGTGATGTTCCTAGCAATTCTCACCTCCACGCATGGCATAAATAGAAACGAACTTCTCGTCTCCTACAAACTCCTGAAAATTTCTCAGCACACAACATAAGATTCTGAATTTGCTAATATGATTCCAGGTACGAGGAGAAAGACTTCGGCAAGGGCCTGCCCAGGAAGCTTCTGGTGGGGATGACGTCCCTCCTCGTGTCTATAGCTTCCATATTGGTATCATTCTGTGCTGGGCACTTTTTTGTGCTGAAGAATGAGTTGCACTACGCCGCCCTCCCGATGTATGCTGTAACTTGCTTACCCGTGACATTTTATGCCATCGCCCAATTTCCCTTATATTTTGATCTTCTGTGGGCCACTTTCACCAAGGAGCCTCAGCGGCGCTTCAAATAATCTTTTCAGTGTTCAAAATTTGCTCCTTGTATTTGTTGTCCTCCCATGCTTGTGTTGTGAGTGTGTCGTCTTCAGACTGTCTCGAGCTTTTGCTGTTTTCCAGCACCAAATGGATAGATTTTCTTGTTGTACTCAAAAGAAAGAAAAATACTTCTGTCTTGTTAAGAGATTTGAATAAATTTGATTTCAATATTTGACCATCTTTTGCATGGCTCATGTATAACAATAAAAAAAGCAATTAAATATATTTAATAGAAAGCTCTGAAACCATAATAGCTGAAAATATCTAGGGCCTGGTTCGGATAAAAATTATGGTGGGAAGAAAAATTAGCATTGAAACTTAAGATTGCTGTAAAAATAGACGACATAAAACTATAAAAGCACGAGCTAATATCCCTAGATGTTGGATAACAGATGATAAGCACGTCCCTTAACCAAATTATCAGTCTCATAAATAATGTATCTGAAGAGTACTATAGTGGCCAAACGACTATAGATCAATCACCACACTTATCCTGCCTTACCCAGAGGGAATAAAATTTGCAACATAAGAAACTATTGCAATCAACATTCCACCATTATCCTATGTATCGGTCTGTCTAGTTATATTTCAGAGCAGAGATTGGGAACATTAAACAAAGTGTGAGTGCACATACCGGGCAATCAATGCAAACAGCATTGAGCAAGACAATAGCTGCAAACGGGGAAATTTCCAGGAAATTAAATCTTGCCCTCTCTTTGCAGCCCAGAAAGTGTACAAATTGAGAATGACAGCCACATTTACAGCAGTCTTGAGAACATATTCCAGAATGACTCCCCCTGCAACAATTGAAATGATACAAAATCTATGAATTTTTTATACAAACTATTATGACAGGCTGCTAACTTTTTTGCACAACTTAACAAGATTAACAAATAGGCTTTTAGAGCTTACATTCGACACCTAATGTTCCAATTCACCGAATTATGAACGTGTTCTGTAAACGTGACCTACTTCTTATTCTAAAAAATTAACGATGTTGTTGGAAATCGAGTGTGAATTTGAAAAGAAGATATCTGAAATTGAAAGGAAATGGAAAAAGTAAACACTACGTGAATGGAAATGAGCCAACATACTCGAGTGTTAAGGCTTTTGGTTAAGAAACGGTATTTCACATGAAGTTGCTTTCAAAGTAGAATATCCACCAGACCTAACAAATGCAGCTGGAATGGATAATCAATTCAGAAATTTCTTGAAATTATTCAGAATCACAAAAGAAAAAAACACTATAAAATTACAAGTCAATAAGACCATCGTTTACCATTGGCATACAAACAAGTCAACGCAACAACAATTGCAAACGATATCGTAAAAGCCCAAGCAGGAAATAATTCCAATGATGCCTATGATAATTGGAATGCAGCAAACACGAGATTGTAGTCCAAGAGCACGAACAAATTCATCAATTCCCATTACCACAAAGACAATAAACAATCAATTCAACGTGAGTGATGGTGGAAGAAACCCTACCAATGGAAGGGTGATAACCAAACGAATATAACCCGCCAAACCAGCCAGGGTAAGGGCAAAGCAATGCGCTATGGTGCGAATGGTAAGGACAACAGCAGCAACAGGCAATTGTGAGAAGTTGCTGGTGAATACTATAATGGTATACTTCTAGGCTATGTTTGGGGGAGATGATGTTTGTTGAGTAATGTTGAATTGAAAGTAGTAATATTGGAAAGATGTGATGAATAATATAATATATTTGAATTTGTATATTTAAATATATATATATATATATAATATATAATAATAATTAAATGATGAAATAGTATATAAGGTTCATAATTATTTTTAGAGTATAAATATTTATAAACATGAAAATAAGTATGTATATATATATATGTATTATTGTAAATACATATAATGATTGAAAATAATTAATTATATATATAAAAGAGAAAAATTTTAAATTTAAATTTAACAAAGAACTTTGTAACGGTGTGTTCATTTGATTATTTGATTGTATAGAGTTAATAAGGTAAAAAAAAGTGAGAGGTGGCAAACAAACGTAGCCCTAGTGAATAAACGACCACGGGGTTGTCGGCTTTCAAACGTCATTGGATATGGTTGTCAATGTTTTTAAAATCTCGGCTAATATTTAATATCACATTCAACGAGTGAACCAATCTAAAAGCCAGTTAATTTATGTAATAATATTTATATAAGTGTGTTTTTTTGACAAAAGACTTAGGAAAAATATAGACAATATTTTAAAATTGAATAATTAATTTGTATACAAATCAATGTAGGTTCATTATTTAAATAAAAATAAATAATTAATATTTTAATTTTTAAAATTAAACCAATTAAATATATAATTATTAATTTTTTGGTTCTTGTATGAACATATAAAAAGACAAAAAAAAAAAAAACAACTTAATATTCGTCAAAGCAATTATAATGGAATAAGATTTTTTTTCATTTTATACATTTTCATTCTTTCTTTATTTGTTTTACCTTTTTTTTTTTCTATCTTTCAATTTATTAGTTTTTTCTATTTTTCTTTTTCTCCCTTCTCTTCTTCTTCACAGTCACAGAGACAAATAACTACATAAACTTAAAAAAAGAGAGGCAATTGGTGGTTACCGAAACCGTCCCATCGGTTGGTTCCCAATTGAACTGACTAGAGTGGCCAGTCCGACCGG
Source organism: Avicennia marina (assembly GCA_019155195.1). Lineage (NCBI taxonomy): Eukaryota > Viridiplantae > Streptophyta > Magnoliopsida > Lamiales > Acanthaceae > Avicennia > Avicennia marina. The sequence goes on along the minus strand of CM032783.1, from coordinate 628,941 downwards.
ATTTTCAAAATAGTAATATGGCTGTCAGATACCACATCACCCGCATGGCTAACCCCACGTGTTAGAAAAGATTTGGCTAAACTCGAGTTTTTTGATGGTATTTTTGGCGATTGTGGACTAATATCGGAACGGGGATGGTATTTTGGGGGTGTCGTGGTGTAATGTTTGAACAATGACGAGAACAGTGCTCCCGCCACTGGTTGTGGAGTCCACCTGTAATGCGGCCCACATATGAGTTCCAAGCAATGTCACTTTAATTGCATATTAGTATCAATAGCATGACAGATTCTGTGTGCACATTTTTGTAAATTTGAAAAAAAAAATAGTGAATCGAAATAGATGAAAACATAAAATTATATTAAAAATAAATGGAGAAAAACTAAAAACATATTTAAATACGGCCATTGTAATAACTTAATATTGTACAATCAAAATTTTGTCTTATCATAGAGTATATATAATCAATAAAAAAAAAACAAAATTTGAAAAAATTGAACAAACCTAAATAAAGAAGTAAATGAAATAAATGAATGTCCAGGAGATGGAGTAAAAAATAACACGTAAAGAATTAATTATATGTAAATAATTATACACTCTGAAACTAGATTTTTTCATTTACTCAGTATAGTGTGTAGAAAGAATAGAAGGGAAGAATAAATAAATTTGTATAGTATATTCAGTGAGAGATCAAAAGATAAATAAAAGAAAAGGGGTTAACAGCTAAAACACTTTAACTTGATTACTTAAATTTTATATTAAATTATTTAGATAAAAGATCATATATGTACGATAAACTATAACAAATATATATAATTTCCTTTTATATATATATATATATATATATTTTGAGTATAAACTGAAAATAATTATTTATTTATTGGGATTGCACTCAAATGTCTAATTCACACAGGCTTTCAAGGACAAGCCCAAAGACCAGTATTACCTTATGGTCGTGTTAACTATTAATGATTAGGGCGGATAAATTACTTGATTAATATTAATCAAATGTTGGTGTAAGTAGGTGAAATAAATTATTTTATCAATTCAATTATATGTTAATTTTAATGATTAAAAACCTGTGATATATAACAAACACATAATAAAATAATCAAAATAATAATTCAATGCAACAAATATAATGAAATAATTGAAAAGGACCTTTATGCTATCATTAGAAATGCATATGGCCTTCGTTTGATTAAAACCATATATATATATTGATAGCCTGATATAGGATAAATAATTATAATTAAAAGTTGTGATAAAAATCAAGGTGTTATGATTAATTCAAAAGACTATTTTAACTTTACATCATTAGTTAAATTATTTGTACCTTAAGGATATAAATAAAAAAAATAAATATATTTATTTTAAATAGTTAAACTTACTAGACATAATCGTTAAAGATTAATTAATCATACAAATATTTGTATCTTTCAAATAATCCTATGGATTATAACTTTATCTAAACATGTCATATATTTATAGTAGGAAAACAATAACCTAAGCTCATCTTGCTCCCATGACCCAAGTTCAAAAAATCATGAATAATCCCAACTAGGCATTCGGGCATGTGGGCCTAAAGTACATGCGTGACAAACGTAATGACGAGCGAAAGTAGATTCTGCATAATATACAGAACATGAGGAACAGCACTTTACGCCTGTTCATCATATGTATTTAATTCACCTAACGTTGAAGCAAGAGATAAGAGTTATGTATTCACTTTCGACTTTTGTGTTGAGCACACACTAGATTAAGTGGCCTCTTTATTATTGTTCTCCTCAATCTTTCTGTCATGAAACAAAGAAAAAGTTCTGATTACGTACACGTCCGAATTATCTTGTAAAAAATGCTGATTTAAGTATGAAATTATGTTAACAAAGAGAGGAGAAATAAATGGCACAAAATGAAAAAAAATAAAAATCCAAGTACTATAATAAAATGTAAAATTGTTATCTTTTGGTCTTTTTTTAATAATAATAATAATAATAAAATTATTAAAAATTTAAAATTATATTAGAAAATGTATAAAAATAAAAGAGAAAAATAAATTAGAAATAAAAATAAAGTAGATTAATCAAGAAAAAAAGGGGAGAAGATAACAAAAGGAAAAGTAGAGCTATTTTAGTAATTTAATTTGATGACCAAAAGTAGCTATTATAGGAACTTCATGCTAAAATTTGAATTATATATTTGCCGAGAGATCAAGTAAATTGATTTGGGATGACTTTTTGTACAAAATCTGTCCCTAAAAGAGTCATCCCAATCCATGTATTTCTTCTTGTCTATTCTCAAAAATTAATTATTTTTTGTAATCATTGTTATACATTTTCTATATATACAAGTACACAAATTCAAATAAATTAAAATTTCTATCCCATTGTAATCTTCCTTTTAAACATAAATTTTACACTGACACTTATCCCACCGACCATCATTTCTAACTAGGGGTCGGGGTTAGATGAGTCGAGTAGCTCGATACAAAGCTCAGTTCGAGTTCGAGCATTGTCGAACTCGAGCTCGAGCTACTCGTTGTGTCATTCGAGTCGAGTTCGAGTTGACTCTTTGTTGACTCGACGAGTTTCGAGTAATTTGACTCGTGACAATTTTGTCAATAAGTGTTCATCGTATGGCATTTTGGACATTTGTTATTTTATTGTTATATTTGTTATTTTACAAATTCGAACTCGAGTTCAAGCTTTTTTTTTCAGTCTCGAGTTCGAGCTCGAGCTGAGCTCATTTGCTCGACTCGAGCTTAAGCTCTATCTTGTTTTATCGAGTCGAGCTCGAGTATATTACTACTGGAGTTTGATTCGACTCGATCTCACCCTATTTCTAACAAAAAGCCTTCTTCCAAAAGATAACCGATGCTTCAAATATAACAAAGAGATTTGGCCTGTGGGTTTAAAGTAAATATGTGATACAAAGTAGACTCAGCATGATACAAAGCTGGGGAACATCTCCTTACGCCCTTCATTATATTTATCTAGTTTACTAACCATTGAAGCAAGGGATAGAATAATCTAAATCACTTTTGACTTGTATTAAACACTCGTGTTATACGTTCACTGGATGAGTAACATATTTATTATTCTTTTCAATTTTTTTGCCCAGAAAATTATAACAAGTCCTGATTTTTTTTATTTTTTATTTCACTTTATTGCAGAATTAAAACAAGGCCTTCGTGCAAAGGACTCTCCGCCCCGAAATCCTAATCAAATACGTGTCCAAGTTAACTTCTAAGAAACACCACACAAAGGCAGAGACAAGAAACTGAAAAGTTGGAAAACAGACATGATTCTGCAACACAGCTTCTTATCCCGTCCGTTAAGTTATATAGATGGACGTCACCAACCCTCTTCCTTACAACACTCTCCTAGCTCCTAGCTCAAAAGATATAACAAAATGAACCCTATTGGAGCAGCAGAACCCTCGCCAAAGATGACACCAGATGAAATCCCAACACAGCTGTTCACCCATGCCATGAATGGCAAATGGGAAGAAGTCGTCAATATACACAAACAACATCCAGAGGCTCACGAAATCAAGATCACCAAGTCGGGGGATACCGCATTGCACCTAGCCATTTCTGATGGCCTGACTCACGAAGTTGAACGGCTCGTTTCAAATGTCCACAAAATCCCCGGGGACCTGGCAGTCAAGAACGAGCATGAAAACACACCACTCCATCTGGCAGCCATTCAGGGGAATGTCGAGATGTGCAAATGTATTGCAAGTAAAGACAAGAAGCTCCTCCGGAAACGTAACAAAGATACTGAAACTCCCCTTTTTCTTGCCGTCCTACATGGCAAGTAGGACGCTTTTCTTCTTCTGAATGAGTGCTGTAAAAATGAACGGCATAACTACGGTAGGAGAAATGATAATGGAGAGACAATACTTCACGCTGCCATTTTTGGAGAATATTTTGGTGAGCCGCCATCGCCACTTTATTTTTTTGGCTAAATATTTAGTCTTCAAACTGAATCATTAGCTTGATCATGATGTTTCTCTATGTTGTTTTCCACAGATAGAGCATTTGAAATAATAAATGGCTATGATGCCCAGTAAACGCGGTCAACAAGGACGGGCTCACAGCACTACATATTCTGGCCAGTCGGCCATCTGCCCTCGAAAGTGGAAGCCAAATCCGCGGGTGGCGTAAACTTATCTATCACTGTGAGTCTCCTTTTCTTTTAATTAGACGGCCAAGAGTGATCATGACGATGAAACTTAAACGTTGGCAGGTTTATTAAATGCAGTAATACGGAAGTCAAGGGGAATTACGTCTGAGTACTCAAAGACTCACAAATTTAATCAGTCACATCAGATTATGTTGATGAACAAACTATTCTTTGCACAATGTGGGATCAAATATCTTGATAACGTAAGTATCCATTCTTAATGAAGGTACATTTGTGGATGAGCTGCAGCAGCGAAAAAGCGCTTGCCGAAGTCACTCACAGGCCTTTCGGTATAAAGCTGGTGCAATATATCCAGAGAACTACCAAACCTGCATGAACTTTGGTGTTTTGCTACGGAAAATAGTAGCGATGCTACGTAAGTATCCAATTCTTTGCCTTTTCTCGTCACAACAATTTTAGGTGTTCAACAAAGTCGTGGCTACTTTAGTCAATCAGCCTACGTGCTTCTTCCGTTCTTCAAATAAACCCTACCATCTGGCCATATGTACTGCTTGCTCACTTCAGTTGAATTATGTACAACTTGTAGTAGGATCATATATCATGCATATTTGTATCTTCATAACTCGATGACATAGTGACCAAAATTTAGAAGTAAATAAGTACTTGGTGTCCAAATGCATATCCAAAAAGCAAGAAATTTCATTCATCTTACATCATTCTACTTCCCCATGTGCATGATTAACTTGCTATCGATGTTCTGCCATATTTGATTCCAGTGCTTAAGAGAAGTCATCAACCGGATACAGAGAATCCAAAGGGTCAGCAAGAAAATAATAAACAAGGTGACATCCTATACTTCTTTTTGGTTCCCATGACTAGTTGAGGATTTTTTTTTTAGATCACCACTTTGGAATATGCATTTCGTGTTTCTTCTATTTAGTTTTTTCAGCATATATAACGAATTAAGTGTCGATGCTTAGCTATTTTTATTTTCCAGATGACTCAACTAAGGGCGGAAAAAATCAGCAAGTAGATGCAAAGGGAAAGCAATCTGATGATACAGGTGAATAAACTTCACTCCACACATCTATCAGCAAGTATCAGATCACTATCAAATACAAGTTCCGTAGAATGGCTCCTCACTACCAATCTTTCACAACCCGACTATCAGGCACAGCTCAAGGACATAAGTTCTTTCCAGATAACTATCTGACATGCTTTCATGGTCTGAAGATTCTATCCAAAACAATGCTGGTAATCCTTGGCTTAGGTAAGCTTCTGAAACCAGTAATCAAACGTAAGACATTCTTGTAATTAATTTTGTATTTCTAATGTGTGTGTGTGTGTCTCTCTCTCTCTGGTAATGTGTGGCAAGGATCTAATGAAATAGTACGCATCCAAGAGAAAAAGGAGAAGCATACATGGTCCATCCAGATCATGGAAAGGCTGCTAGATAAAACTTCTGGTTACAAATATGAAGACGGAGGCAGGAGGCCAAGTGATTTACAAGAAAAGACGGGGGAAACAACTCCTTATGTCCTTTCTGATAGTGGAATAGTTGACTTCAGTCAAAGCTGGCTTGAAAATGGAGAAAGTAGTTCCGGTCCCACACAATCAGAAGAGGAAGGGGCAACTTCTCCATATGCCCCTTCTAATGATGGGGCCGATTCTCCCAAATCTGAAATCAGAGGCATCATCACTCATGACGATCATAATCTGTAACCTCCAACCAATGATCCTTCGGAAGCTAACCAAGATAAAACAGCGGAGGGAAGCGGCGGGACCCCTGGAAATGGTAACTAGATCTTGCATGCTACTCTTTTTTGACTTTGCCTGGGAGAAAAACTGAAAATCAAGAAATGAAGTTATATGATTGTACAGGGAATACAAAGAAGCGCGTGGATGAGAAGGAAACATCTATACTTATTGCAGCGAAGGATGGTGCATCGGAAATGGTGGAAACGATCCTTCGACGCTTTCCGGAAATGAAGTTATGTTACCCTGCAGGGAAATCGCGGAACAACTGGGAACTGGACAAGAAGGAAACACCTATACTTCTCGCAGCAAAGAATGGAGTACTGGGGATGGTGGAAACGATTCTTCACCGCTTTCCCGTGGCCATCAACGACGTCAACTATGAGAAGAAGAACGTACTTCTGCTTGTGGTGGAAAACAGGCAGCCCCACGTGTACAAATTCTTACTCCACCAGAAAATGAAAGAAACGTTATTCCGCCAAAGGGACATCAAGGGCAACAGCGCTTTACATCTTGCTGCCACGCAGGGCAAATCTCGACCCTGGCGCACCCCAGGCGCCGCATTTCAGATGCAATGGGAATTTAAGTGGTACAAGGTATAAAAATCGAGTTCGGTTGGAATTATACCTGCCTCAAGTAGTGATTAATTAAGCCAAGGTTTGGTCTTTCCCCGCTTGGAAAATCTTGACGGGTGGTTTAACTGAATGCAGTTTGTGAAGGACGCGGAAGCCCACTCCTTTGTGCGCTATAACAATGATGGCCGAACGCCGCGGGAGATATTCACCGAATCCCACAAAGATCTGGTCAAAGAGGGCGGTGAGTGGCTGACCAACACCTCCGAGTCCTGTTCCGTGGTGGCGGCCCTCATTGCCACCGTGGCTTTCGCCACATCCTCCGCTGTCCCCGGGGGAGTCAAGGAGGAGACCGGGGCCCCAAGCCTCGAACGCCATCCGATTTTCAGCTTATTCGCCATCTCCTCCCTCGTCGCGCTGTGCTGCTCTGTGACATCGCTCGTGATGTTCCTAGCAATTCTCACTTCCAGGCAAGACACATATAGAAACAAACTTCGCTCCCTTAACTCTTGAAGTTTCTTAGCACACAGCTCGATGTATCTATAAGATTCTGAAATTTGTTAATGTGATTCCAGGTACGAGGAGAAAAACTTCGGCAAGGGCCTGCCTAGGACGCTTCTCGTGGGGATGTCGTCCCTCTTCGTGTCTATAGCTTCTATTTTGGTATCGTTCTGTGCTGGCCACTTTTTTGTGCTGAAGCATGAGTTGCACTACGCCGCCCTCCTGATGTATGCTGTAACTTGCTTGCCGGTGACATTTTACGCCATCGCCCAGCTTCCCTTATATATTGATCTTGTGCAGGCTACTTTCGCCAAGGAGCCTCAGCGACGCTACAAGTAATCTTTTCAGTCTTTCGTGTGTCCGAAATTTGCTTCTTGTGTTTGTTGCCATCCCAAGTTTGTGCCGAGTGTGTGTTTTCTGAAGAAAGTCTCTAGTTTTTTCTGTTTTCCAGCACCATACATGTAGCATTGGTGGATGGATTTTCTGCTTTGTTTTGTGTCGGTGAATTGTTAAAATTATTAACGTTGTAAGTCGTGCCCGGATTGTTATGGTATAATGTTGGGAGATCTGAATAACTTTGATTTCAGTATTGATTCTATGTTGCATCTGCACATATACAACAATGAAAAAAGGCAATTCGATGTTTAACAGGAAGATCTAAATCCATTTTAGTTGAAAATATCTAACCATATTATTTTATCACCTAAACTTAAATATTTCAGTCACACGCGAAATGGTTACTGACTACATATAAGACCATAAAAGCACATTTATTAACCTAAATGCAAAGAGAATGCTTCATAATTGTCATCCTCCTTTATCCCATCAAATTTTTTTCAATCCAAACATACAACCTAACTAAAATTTTCACTTAAATTTTAAATTCAAATTATTTTCTCTTATTTTATACACATGTGCGCACACACACAAATATTCAAAATATAATCATTATACATATTTACAATCAAATAAATAATTAATATATACACACATATGCTCAAGTTTATATATAAACAACTCATCAAAATAATAATTATTTTTATGTACTATCGCATTATCTAATAATTATTATATTATATATATAATTATACAAATTCAAACAAATCAAAATTTTATAATTAAATATAATTTTCATATCCGACAAATCTCCATCATTTCATCTTCTATCAAAACCTCCAACCAAAAAATATAAGATAAAATAAAATTTGGACTGCTAAATTAGGGCATATACTTGAACAATCTAATACCTTAGATACAAGGTAACAGATCATAAGCACATACCTTAATCAGATTATCGAGGGTCATAAATAATGCAGATCATCACACTTGCCCTACACGGGGGAATAAAATTTGCAACTTAAGAAACTGTTGCAATCAGGATTCCATCGTTAATGAATATATTGCTCTGTCCAGTTATATTTCAGGGCAAAAAGCAAGAACATTAAACAGAGTGTGGGTACACATACCTGAATCAGCATTAAGTAGGACAACAGCTACGGATAGGCAATTCCCAAGAAATTAAATCATGCTACTTGTGTTGGGAAACAAATATGAGTTAGAAAAAAGTAGAAAAAGAGAAAAGTGACTTGTATATAAATTAGATATTTGACCCATAACTCACAGCCTCAAGGTTTTAGATTAATACATGGTGTCAAACCCACTTATATACATGCCCACGCATAGGCGCGTAAATAGTTCTCCCCGATTTTGATGGGCTCTGCTCTAGGCTCAACATAAGTTGTTCATGAGTGATGCTCCCAATTTGATTGAACTTCTCATCTGATCCAATAAGGTTCAATCAGAGTTTGTAATTGGGCCCGCCGCACTTCTAACAAGTGGTATCAGAGTTGATGATTCAACTTGGGACGAGCATGAAGACGGTTCTTGGTGATCGCATGGGAGGTTCATATCCCATGGAAGGCCCACGGAAGTGATGAGTATGCAAGTGTGCTCGGAGATCTCATAGGAAGTCCATTCCCCATGGAAGGAAGGCCCACAGAATTGATGGGTATTGATGAGCAATTTAGTGAGACCGTGAGATACTCAAGAAGTTTCTGATTGAGGGGGAGCAAGTGGAAGAAACTCATATTTGAGGGGGAGATTGTTGGGAAACAAATATGAGTTAAAAAAAGTAGCATCCCACATTGGTAGAAAAAAAGAAAAGTGACTTGTATATAAAGTGGATATTTGACCCATAACTCACAGCCTTAAGGTTTTGAGTTAATAGATGTGTCAAACCGACTTATATACATGCCCACGCATAGGCCCGTGAACGGTTATCCCTGATTTTGATGGGCTCCGCTCCAGGTCCAACATACGTTGTTCATGGGTGATACTCCCAATTTGATTGGACTTCTTCTCTGGTCCAATAAGGTTTAATCAGAGTTTGTAATTGGGCCTGCCGCACTCCCAACAGATATGATTGGGCTTCTTCTTTGGTCCAATAAGATTCAATCAGAGTTTGTGATTGGGCCCGCCGCACTCCCAACAGATATGAACCTCCCATGTGAACACAACCGTCTTCATACTCGTTTCAAGCTAAACCATCAACTCTAATACCACTTGTTGGGAGTGTGGCGGGCCCAACTACAAACTTTGATTGAACCTTATTGGATCAAAGGATAAGTCCAATCAAATTAGGAGCATCACCCATAAACAACTTATGTTGGGCCTGGAGCGGAACCTAACGAAATTAGGGAGAACCATTCACAGGCCTATATGTGGGCACGTATATAAGTGGGTTTGATACCATGTATTAACCTAAAATCTTAAGGCTATGAGTTATGGGTCAAGTATCTATTTTATATATAAGTCACTTTTCTCTTTTTCTATTAATGTGGGATGTCACTTTTTCTAACTCGTTTCCCACCCCAGAAAGTGTGCAGATTGAGAACTGATTCTACATTAATGATGCTCCCTGCAATAATTGAAATGATGCAAGTCAATTCAAAGATGGTTCAATATTTCATACCAAAAGTGGGGGCTATGAACTTTCTTGTACAACTCAACAACATTAACAAAAAATCTTTTAGAGCTCTGATTCAACATCTAGTTCTACAAACATGTTTTGTAAACCTTGCGAACTTCTTATTCTCAACAATCAGCAAGGTTGTTGGAAGTTAAGTGTGAGTTTGAAAAGAAGATATCTGACATTAAAAGAAAATGAGAAAAGTAGCCACACTATGATAGGAATCAACAGGCAAAGTTTTGGGTTAATTCATGATATTTCACATAAAATGCTCGGAAAATAGATCATCCACGAGACCCAACAAATGCTACTGGACTAAATAAATTATTCTGGAATGCCTTGAAATCATTCATTCAGAATCACGAGGGGAAATAAACTGAAAAGTACAAGTCCGTAAGAGCATCGTTCCCCATTGGCATACAAACAAATCAACGCAACAACGATTGCAAACGATGTAGTAAAATCCCAAACAAGTAATAATTTTTGAGGACGCCTCTGATAATAGGAATGCGGCAGGCAAGAGAATATAATCTAAGAACACGAACAAAGCCATCGCCTGGTACAGCTCACCAAACAAAATCAGAATCCCATTAGCACAAAGAAAAGAAACAATCAATTCAATGTGAGTGAGGGTGAAAGAAACCCACCAATGAAAGGGGGATAACCAGAAGAATATACAGCCCCAAACCAGCCTGGGCAGTGGCAAAGAAATGCGATAGGGTGCTAATGGTAACAACAAGTGCAGCAGCAACAGGCAACTGTGAGGAGTAGCCAAACACTGGCAATGGTATCTGCAATAGTGTATGAATGACTTTCCAACGTCATTGGATATGGTCATATAGGAGCTGGCTTTCGGATTCCACGTCCCCCGCAAGGCTGACCTCATATGTTAGAAACCAATCCAATAATTTCCGCATAAAATTATTCAAACACAGCTACTCCAAGAAAATGATTAAGGCCATGTTAATTTTAGTGGATAAGATAAGAGTTTAAAATAATTATTTTGATGAATTATTTTAATTCTTTTGGCTATGTTTGGAAGAGGTGGTTTGGTGATTATTATATTTGGTTAGAGTTGTATTGAAATGAATAGTATGTGTGGAATGAATATTTGATGGAATAAATAGTATTATATATTTAAATTAGTTTATTTTTAAATGTATAAAATATATAATAATAGTTAGATTATACAATAATATGTCGGGATTGTCATGCCTAAATTCGGCTTGTGACATGATAATGTTCGTGTCTATAACCCAAACTAAACTAAAATATATAATAATAGTTGGATTATACAATAATAAGGTGTTCATATACTCAACTTACTAATTAGAACATCTCTCTATAACCTAAACTAAAAAAGATTATATGTAATTGAATGATCAAACATCCACCTTAGCTATCTTAGTTTATAGCCCCGACCAAAAAGATCATTTGAAAGTTTAATTTACAGTTGTGATTAAGAGAGTCACAAGACTCAATCGACAACTCCAATTGCAAGGGTCATATGCAACCGAATGATTTCTTAACCCACTTGACTATTTCAATTTATAAGCTTGAGTGAAAGGACCAGCTTGTTTCCCGACTAAAAGGCCCAAACCTCATCCCCGTTGAAAGGCGTGAAACTAGGTCTGTTACACTAGCAAATTATCAATGAGTCTCATCACTTGAATACGTTTTTAAAACCACTTGTTCACCAAGAATTTGACAGCAGTTTACAAAATTTTCATATTCACATTCAAAGCATTTTCAATAAAATAACTTACATTTAGCATAAATAACATTTGAGCATGAATAGTGGAAATCATTGAAATATACGAAGCATTTTTTAAGCAGGCATGAAATTCAAGAAAGCATGATTTGCAAACATTCAAAAAAAATCTAGATAATCCACTTACTTAATATGCTCTCAAAGTAATTAAAGTCAGACATTCAATTCGTATTCAAAAAATCTTAAAGAAAATAAACTCCTTGTTAGAATCGAAATTGAATGGTTGTATGAATTAAGGTTTACTACCACTACTTTATCTTTAATATTGTATTAATCTAACATTATCATAGATTGGATTTAATTTTCACAAAATTTTCATGTTCATATCCAAATCATTCTCAATAAAATAATTTGCATTTAGCATAAATAGCATTTGGGTATGAATAGTGAAAATCATTAAAATATACGAAGTATTTCTAAGGAGGCATGAAATTCAAGAAAGCATGATTTGCAAACATTCAAAAAAAATCTAGATAATCGACTTATTTGATATACTCTCAAAGTAATTAAAATCGACATTCAATTTGTATTCAAAAAAATTTAAAGAAAATAAACTCCTTGTTAGAATCGAACTTGAATGGTTGTATGAATTAAGTTTTACTACCACTACTTGATCTTTAATATTGTATTAATCTAACATTATCTTAGATTGGATTTAATTATCAATTACTACTGCTAAATGACAACATCCCAAGTTAGCGCACTAATGGATTATTAGCTTTATTGTTACCCATTAACCAAGAATATTCTCGTCTTGGATAACGACATGCAAGTCCTTAAGTGCGCGGTCCTTGGAGCTATATATATATATATTTATGTATGTATGTGTGTACATGTGCTCATACATGAGGTTTCCAAGTAAACCTTTGATATTATAATATGTTAATGTACCAGTTATCTCCATTCTTTCCCCGAACAATGCCATGCTGAGCATGATTTCATGGAAGTAGTCCCATCTCTATGTGTGCATAGATATGCGTGTGTCTCGGTATATTTATATATGCGAGAGATATATTTCCACTGATCTTACAGAGCTTACATCCTATCATTAGATAAACAAGTGTCATATCTAAATATGTATGCATGTGGTGTGGCAGGTCTTGGTCCTGATACTCATCCCATCACTAAATGAACAAAGATTATATTTGTATATCTAGGCACAGTTTGTGGCAGATCTTAGTGCTAGGCATGCTATATTATATTAACATAGATTTCCAATGGTGTGAAAGATGAATTACCAGTTGTGAGGCAATCTAATGTGTTTTCCTTTTTTTATTCCCAGTGATTCCCCCTCGTCTTGCGTGCATGCATATGTATATATATGCTTTAGTGTTTTAACAGTCCTTGATATCTTTCCATGAACTATATATATAAAATATGCGACTTAATCCTTGGAAGCTAAAACAAAAGTGCACCTAGATGGCTTTACTGCATGCGAACCATCACCATATCCCCAAAGAATATTTAAAATATATATGCCTTTCAATCAGAAATCCAATCCAATAATAATTAAAAAACATAACTAGAACCTGGTCCCAATGAAAGGCAACACAGCAGCTTCAAAAATTTTAAGTGTTTCTACAGTCCCTTCGTGTTGTGCCTCTGAATAAAGCGGAGTTTAGAGTTTAGTCTAATATCTAGATGACGACGAATGCTTCGAATGTGACGACATATCTGAATATAGATTCCAAAAGGTCTTCTGTTTCCCCTCCCTGTCCTTTCCCAGCTGGTTGTAAACCCTTTTTCTTCACTTTTCTTCTTTTTCCCTTTTTTTTTTCTTCTCTCTTTTCTTCTGCTAGTTTCTCTCCCTCTATTGCCAGCCAAATGACTGAATCTTGTTCCATGATTCCTCGGAATCATCAGCCATCTGAGAAGGGTGTAATGGTTGACTTTCCTTAGGTGTTAGCCAACCAGTCACGATCCTTGCCCATCAATTGTTTGTTTAAATCTTTGATTGCAGTTTTCCTTTCATGAACATCCTCACCTCCAAATCTTCTTTCCCTTCCTTTTCCATGGTTAGCCAGCCGGCCACCAACCCTCTTGGCCCCTTTTTTCTTTTTGGAATTATGGGCTAGTTTCTTCACTTCCTCGTGGCCAGCAAGTGAGAAAAAGGCTGGGTCATAACAGGGATAATTAATTATTAATTTATAAGATATATATATATATATATATATATAAACGTGAGTGTTTGTACGTATATTTATAGGTATTGATTTAATTATTAATAAATATAATAATTAAAAAATATTTTATTAGTTATATATATTAATGTATATTTATAGGCATTGATTTAATTATTAATAAGTATAATAATTAAAAAATAATTTGTTAGTTATATATGTTAAAAAAAGAAATTTTAAATTTGAATTTAGATAAAAAAATTTTAGAGTGTGATGTTTGATTGTATAAATTTGATAAGACAATGGAAAGTTTAAGATTGGGGAACGAACATAACCTTTATTATATATGTTGGATTTGATTATTTATAGTTCACTTATATTAAAGCAGAATTCTATTTTATTAAGGACTTTCAGGTTTCTATTTAATTAAGGACGTTTATTTTTAAACTAAACATTGTATTAATTCATCCGAAATTATCTATCTATCTTAAGGGAAAAAGGAATTCAGGGCTTTGAATTGATTGACTATTGTCAGCGAGTGAATTGAATAAATATATTATTTAAGAATAATTGACACCCTTCGAAAAATTGTTTGTAATCATTAAATATAATTATATAAACAACTTTATCTTTTTAACGTGAAATATAACAAATAAGGTTAAATGGTAAAAGAGAAAAAAAATAATAACAACGGTGAAAAACTTTCATTTGTGTGTTAATGGTTAGTAGATGTGGCAATTTTTGACTCAACCTTACCAAATTAGTAAGTTTTGAGTCAAATATTTGTGAGTTTAAATCAAAATTAGGTTAGGCTGTTAATTTAAAAAAATAAACGAGACAATTTTGAATTGACCCGTCGAATTACATGTGAATATATTTTAAAAATTTAATAAATATTTATATAAATATAAAAAATTAATTAAATAAAATTGAATAATAAAATTATAAATATTTAATATATTTAATCTTGATTTTAATTAAAAAATATTTTTTTTGACTGATCATATTCAAACAGATCAGGTTTTGATTTGCGAAAATAATTAAGTCAAGTTGGTTAGATGTAATATCCAGATGGCCCAATCCGCCAACCCACCTGTTAACACCTCAATGGTTGGCATGATTCATAATTGAATTCGTAATAAATTATTTGACATTTTGACATATAACGAAACACCAGTGAGGACCTACACAAGTCTTTTGCCTTAGAATTGGGCAAATGCTACCATAATTATTTATTTGTGTCGAAATTTATTTATATATTTTTATGGCATGTTTAAAAAATATATTTATATATAATTAAAAAATATTACGTGCTTTACAAGTATATAATATATGTTAAGGACAAATGATAGACAAATATATCAATCACACAATTTTAATATTTATTCATTTTAAATTTTTATTTATATGACATAGTTATTCTTTTAAATTAAGTAATATATTTACTTTCTTGTTTTTACCATATTATAAAATAATACTAATGTCGTACTTTTAAAAATAATTCAATAATTAAATAAAAGCTAACAGATTTAAATTTTAGATTTTAACATTGAACGTTTTAATGATAAATTAATTTTTAATTGTACCTCTTAATTAAGTAAAAATAATAATTAAGGAAAATATCAATTGAATTTTAATTTTATAATTATATTTCTTTTTGTAAGGAAATTATTTGATCATATAATACATCTTAAACCCATAGAGTAAAGTTAGAATATTAATAAAGAAAATGTTATTTGAATTTTGATTTTTACAAACAAATAGAAAAAAAACGTTTATAAATATTATAAAAATGTTATAAGTGAGAGAATTGATATATTTTTAGAATTTAATATTTCTTGCATTTTAAAGTATATTTATGTTTACGAAATTTAACTTTAAAATATAATAACCAAATTGATGATATTTGGTTTAAATAATTCATATGCTTCTAATTAAGTTTTAATTTAAACTTTTGATATTGCACTACAGTATACAAACTTCATTATTTTCTTCAAAAAAGAAAATTTTTTATAATCATTGTATAAGCAATTATAGTTAATATTTTATTGACCTTATATTAGTTTTTAGTAAAATGCATCGCACGAAAACTATCTTGTTCTTACTTAATTAATATATTGAATTTTTAATCTGTATATGTATATTGTGCTTATTGCTTGTTATACTATATTGTAGCATAAGAAAATATAGGCTATGTTTGTTTTCAAATTATGGATTTCAAAAATACACATTAAATTATTACCCTTTTTAAATTTTATCTATTTCTCTCTCTTACTTTTAAGTCTTGGCAAAAAAAATGATATTAATGAATTTATATTTAACATTATGTCTCCTCTTTATTTTATTTGCCAAAATAATTTATTTTTAATAGACACACTATAAGCTAAAATTTATTAATTTCTTAAATAGACATAGTCAAATATAAAATTATCTTAATATTAAAATAGTTTAGTTTATATTGCAAGGTTTTATAATTAATTATTTATATTAAATTGTATTGTTAGAAAAAAAATATGAGTTAAAGAAAGTAGTATTTCACGTTGCTAAAAGAAGAGAAAAGTGATTTGTATATAAGTGTATATTTAACTTATAACTTACAGCCTTAAAGTTTTAGATTAATAAACAGCGTCAATCCCATTGTATACATGCACTTATACATACAGTTCTCTTTAATTTTATTTTTATTGAACTCTACTTTAGATCCAATAAGATTAATTTAGTCAATAAAATCCAATTAGAAAGAATTTGTACTTGTCGCCCCACGCCCAACACTTCTCCCCTTCCTTGTATATGCATACATGTTTTCCCCTCTGTTGTATATGCATACATGTCACTCACGCAGCTCCTCCCTCAAAAGAGACAACAAAATGAATCCTATTGAAGCAGAAGATCCCTCATCAAAGATGACGGCGGACAAAATCATAAAACTGTTCACTAATGCCATGACTGGCAAGTGGGAAGAAGAAGCTGTCAAGACATACGAAGAACATCCAGAGACCCACCAAACTAAGATCACCAAATCAGGGGATACTGCAATGCACATAGCCGTTTCTGATGGCCTAGACGACATAGTTGAAGAGCTGGTTCCACGTGTCCACGACGCCTTTTATGACTTGGCGATGCAGATAATTAATTGGTATGACAAGCTCGTAGAGTTGGTCAATCAGCAACGATTTTCCACCTCTACACGTTTGGCCAATCTGCCATCTGCCTTGAGAAGTGGAAGTCGACTTAACGGGTGGCGTCAACTTATTTATCATTGTGAGCCTCGTTTCCCCGTTAAGACAGCCAAGAGTGATTAGAGGAAAATTAAACATTAGCGACTCAATTCAAAGTAGTAACTCAAAGTAATATTACTTGGTACATTAGCACTCCTGCATTTCTGGAGATATCAGACGCTGATGGCTGATATATTCATGAACAAACTATTCCTTGTACAGGGCGAAAGGCAATGTCTTGATATCAGTTGCATGATATTTAAACATCCCCTTTTGATGAAGGTACATTTGTGGATGAACTCCAGCCAAGACCCTGTCACAGCACCCTATCACAAGACCTTCGCTATAAAACCAATGCGAAATATCCAGAGAACGATCAAACCTGCGTGGGCTTCGCTATTCTGCTGACGAAAATAATAAGGGCACAAGTATCCAATTCCTTGCCTCGGCCCTTCGCAAAGAGAAGTCAACAGTTCAAGTGGCTGCATTGAAAGCCATCAAAGCATCATAATCGGGTCATGGGCTTCTTTGTTTTTAAATATAAATCTAGCCAGATGGTCAATATAGTGCTTGCTTATTGGAGTATATATCCTGCATGTGAATCTCCATTACCAGATAACACAGTGACTGGAACTTTGAAGTAAAAAAATATTTTTTATCCGAGTACATATTCCAAGTAACAACACAATCTTCTCCTTGCCTATTTGGCAGAAAGACAGGAATTAATTTCACCTTACGTCATTTTACTTTTCCTTCATGTGATTCGTTAACAATTGATATATTTTTTGGCAGTGCGTCATGCAAATCAGCAAATCTGATACAGAGAATCAAAAGGGCCAGCAAGTTGCTAATAGACAAGGTGAAGATTTAGTACCAGGCTGATGGTACACTTTTAGATCAATACTTTTGAATACCTATTTCTTGCTGCTTAATATTTATTTTCACAACATTTACGACGAATTAAGTGTCGATGCTAACATGGCTTTTTTCTTTTCCAGTTGACGCAAGTAAGAAGGGGAATGAACAGCAAGTATATACAGAGAGACAGTGACATGATGATAAAGAAGGTTAATAAACTTCAGTTTACTCTTGTCAAATTAGTTTATGGCAGCATGCCGATGAGAGTGCTACACAATCAAGATATTTTTATAATGAACATATATATATGCAAGTATTAGATCATTATAGATACAAGTCCTGCAGAATGTCTCCTCACTAGCTACCTATCTTACTCAGACGAACAATCAAGCACATTTAAAGCTCAAGGGCAACATTTCTTGCCGGGGAACTATCTCGCATGCTTTCTTGGTCTTAAACTTCTATCCAAAACCATGCCGGTAATCCTTGGCTTAGGTAAGCTTTTGAAACCAGTAACCAGATGTAAGACATTCTCGTAATTTCTTTTGCATTTCTAATGTCTCTCTCTGGTAATGTGCGAGAAGGATCTGCGGAAATAGTAAAGATCTGAGAGAAAAAGGAGAAGCATATATGGTCCATCCAGATTACGGAAAAATTGCTTGAGAATAATTATTTGTACGAATATGAAGAAGGGAGAAGGCCCAGCAATTTACAAGAAAAGCAGGAGGAAACAACTCCTTATGTTTTTTCTGATAATGGATCTGTTGACTTCAGTAGCTGGCTTGATTATGAAGAAGGAAGTAGCTCCGGTCGTTCACAATCAAAAGGGGGACGGAGCAACTACTCCATATGCCCTTTCTAATGGTGGCACTGTTACCTTCCGACAAGAGAGCTCGATTGGTCCCATGGATCCTGATTCTTCAAAAGCTAACCAAACAGCTAGCCAAATCCTTGTTCTAAGATAAACAAGTTGCGCTACTCATTTCTGACATTGCCTGGGAGACAAACTGAAAAAAAACAAGAAAATGCACTGATATTATCGTGCAGGGGGGACAAAGAAATGCGGGGATAAGAAGGAAATGCCTGTACTTTTCGCAGCAAACAATGGTGCACCGGAAATGGCGGAAATGATTCTCCAACCCTTTCTGGAAATGAAGTTCGATTGTCCTGCAGGGAAAACGCAGAACTCGGACATGGACAAGAAGGAAACACCTATACTTCTCGCGGCAGAGAATGGTGTATTGGAAATGGTGGACAAGATTCTTCAATGCTTTCCGGTGGCCATCCACGACGTCAACAAAGAGAAGAAGAATATACTTCTGCTTGCAATGGAAAACAGGAAGCCTCACGTGTACAAATTCTTACGCAACCATAAAATGAAAGAAACGTTATACCGCAAGAAGGACAAGGAAGGCAACAGTGCTTTACATCTTGCTGCCAAGTTGGGAGACACTCGACCATGGCGCATCCCAGCTGCTGCATTGCAGATAAAATGGGAACTTAAGTGGTTTAAGGTATATTTAAAGATCAAGTTCTGTTAGGACTATATATTCCTCAAGTAGTGATTTATGAAAAGTTTTGATTATTCTCCAATCGGAAAATCTTGGTTCGTGGTTTAACTGAATGCAGTTTGTGAAAACCTCGATGGAAACCCCTTCCCCGCATGCTAAAACAAAGAGGGCAAAACCCCAGTGGAGGTATCCTACGACTGCCACAGAGATCTGGTCAAGGAGGGCGGTCAGTGGCTGACCAACACCTCACAGTCCTGTTCTGTGGTGGCGCCCTCATTGCTACGGGGGGCTTTCGCCACTTCCTCCACTGTCCCCGGCGGAGTCAGGGAGGAGACTGGAACTCCTAACCTCGAAAACAAGCCAGCTTTCAGCGTCTTCGCCATCTCTTCCCTCGTTGCTCTATGCTTCTCTGTCACATCACTCGTAATGTTCCTGGCAATTCTCACCTCCAGGCATGACATATACAGAAAGAAACTGCCCTCTCATTAGCTCTTGAAGTTTCTTTGCACACAATTTCATGCATCTATAAGATTTTGAAATTTGTAAATATGATTCCAGGTACCAGGAGAAAGACTTCGGCAAGGACCTGTCTAGGAAACTTCCGGTAGGTATGAAGTCCCTCTTCGTGTCTATAGCTTCTATATAGGTATCGTTCTGTGCTGGGTACTTTTTCGTATTGAAGCATGAGTTGCACTACGCCGCTTTCTAATGTATGCTGTAACTTGCTTGCCGGTGACATTTTACCCCATGGACCCGTTTCCCTTATATAGTGATCTTGTGTGGGCTACTTTCACCAAGGAGCCTCATAGGCGCTACAAATAATCATTTCAACTTTCCTTGTGTTCAAAATTTGCTTCTTGTATTCGTTGTCCCCCAATGTTTGTGCTGTGTGTGGTTTCTTAAAAGACTCTCTCGAGCTTCGTCTGTTTTGCAGCACCACATGGATGGATTTTCTTGTTCTACCCAAAACTAAATTAAGAAAGAAAAATACTTTGTCTTGTTAAGAAATTTGAATAAATTTGATTTCAACATTGACCCTCTCTGGCATTTGTCATGTATAACGATCAAAAAAGCAATTAAATAAATTTAATAGGAAGGTCTGAAAGCATAGGAGCTGAAAAAAAGATATTAGGCTGTACAGGTACAAATTATTGTCGGGAGAAAATTTAGAATAGAAACTTTAGAAAGTGTCAAAGTAGAAACGACAGCTTCAATATTCCAGTGATGTATTATTTATTGCTCATGTATAAAACTATACAAGCACAATCGAACAGCCCTAGATGCCAGGTAACAAATCATAAGCACATCTATTAATTAGATTACCAGTGTCATAAATTATGCGCCCGCAAAATGCGATAGAGGCCAGACAACTATGGATCATCACACTTACCCTACAAAAAGGGAATAAAAATTGCAACAAAAGAAACTATTGCTATCAGCATTCAGAACAGAAATAAGGAACGTTAAACAGAGAGTGGGCCAGTTTTTGGTAGATGAAAATTTGAATCCACTTGTGGGCCATGCCCACTTGAATCCACCCAGTCGCACACCCAAGCAGAAACCCGAGTCTCGTCGGGATACGTAACAAAGAAGGCGAGACTCCCTTCCTTTCTTGCCGTCTTCCATGGAAGGAAGGACGTTTTTCTTCGCCTGGCTGTCCGCTGCACCGACGAAGAAGGGTACAGATATTGCAGGAGAAACGATGGAGAAACCATTCTTCATGCCGCCATCTCTGAAGAATATTTTGGTGATGAGCCCCCTTTACCACTTATCTTCAGTACCAATATTTTTAATGGAAAAGCTGAATCATTGGCTTCCTGATCTTCTTCTGTGTTTTTTCCCACAGATATAGCATTTGAAATAATCAATCGCTATGAGAATCTGGTCGACTGGGTCAACGCGAAGGGTTCTCGCCACCGCATATTCTGGCAAATAAGCCATCTGCCTTCGGAAGTGGAAATCAAGTTAAAGGATGGCGTGGGCTTATTTATCATTGTCAGTATCTTTCTTGTGATCGCGAAAAAAATTAAATATTCTTTTATATTTAGGCATACATATATATATACGTGTGTGTGTGTGTGTGTGTATTGCATGATATTCATTTCTGATGAAGGTACATTTGTCGATGAGCTCCAGCCAAAAACTAGTAAGCACCACACTCCAACACTAGCACAAGACATGCAGTATGAAGAAGCCAATGCCAGATATCCAGAGAACTATAAAACTTGCATGGGCTTTGTAATTTTGCTGAGGAATGTCACAAGGGCAGTATGTAATCATCCAATTCTTTGCTTCTTTTCTTCTCAAAAGTTTCAGAAGTTCAACACTGTAGTGACAGCTGTAAAGCACCAGAACTCGGGCCACTGATTCTCTTCTTTCTTTCTTTCTTTAAATCTTAGCTGCTGGCCGACGTTCCCGCTCTCTAAGATTGAATCAGAACTTACAGGAGTACAAATCATGCATGTGAATCTTCGTTACTAGATGATGCAGTGGTTGAATCAACATAATCCCATCCTTTGCTCATTTGGCAGACAGCCCGGAATTTGTTTCATCCATATTTTATTATTAAGTGTTTTTATTGCATAAAATAAAATATTTTACCTTTTTTTAGTTAAAAAATGTAGAATCATTTATTTACACTTATTTTAAATTTTTTAGTTCTTTTTGTATCTGTGTGGTCTTTTCAATTATTTCACTTCCAGTTACTTTTTTTTTCTATATTTTCTTATTTCAAATATTTTATAGTTTTTAATTTAAATAATATTATTTATATTGTTTAAATGTATTAATTTTATAATTTATAAATAATTTTTCATACACACATAGTATATGATTCATTTGGTATGAATGTGCTGCTATATTATTTCTTGCCAGTGGGTTTGAAAAGCCAGCAACCTGATACAGAGAATCCAAACGGTCAGCAATCTGAAAATGAAGAGGGTGGAATGAACTTCACTTTACTCTTTTCATTTTAGCTCTACACAATCAAGATTTGTCACGATGAACATATCTTTGTGCAAGCATTACATCATAATTTAAAACAAGTCCTACAAAAGGGCTCCTCATTAACTATGTTATTCAGCACAACCATCAAGCAGACCCAGAACTCAAGTGACGCGGACGTCCAACATGATAAAGAGGAGTCGCTGACAATTTCAGCTGGGCCAATAACCAGGGCACGGGCAAAAAGACTTAAAGAAGCCATTAACGTCTTGGTGCGCGAAATTCAAGAAGATGTCACGCGTGGATGCCAATTCGAGGAGCCCGAGGAAGAGCGTAGAGTAAACATCCTGAGATGGATGGAAGATTGGGGGGCGAAGGAATAAATAGGAATGATTAATTTAATTAATTATTTATCCTTCAATTTAGTTTAATGATTTTTCTTTTAATTTAATTCTGGGCCCAGTCAAAATAAGCCCAGTAGGAGCCCGCAGCCCAACTAGGTTAGGGTTTTGGCACTATAAATTCCTCATGTACCATCAGATTTCAGACAGAGTGTTTTCAATTAATTCAGGTTTCCTTTCAATTCCCTGAAATTGATCCTTTCAATTTCTCGTGAGTTTCTATTCCAAATCGAGTCATTCCGAATTGGTTCGAGTGATTCGGTGTGCTGATTGTGGCCGTTCTTATCGGGTTCAATCCAATCCTACCACGTTGGGTCGGCGTTCTTCGCCCGGTTCGCGTCCCTGGGCTTATCGGATTCGGGTCCGGTTACACCGTTCCATCTGACGCGATCGTTGATCACGTCAATTTGGTATCAGAGCCATCTTGTGTCGAATTCTAATTCGATAGACGATCCGGATTATTAAAAAAAAAAGATCAAAAAAAAAAGGGGAAATTCGCCGCCGCCGCGCCACCGCCGTTGCCGCCGCCAGATTTGCACCGTCCAACCATTCACGCAGCAATCAACCCCTCCACCACCGCCGCTGCCGGAGAAAACAAAAAAAAATTCAAAAAAAAGAAAAGGAAAATCGCTGCCGCCGCGCCGCCGCCGCTTGCAACCGCGATTCCGCCGCCGTTGCAGCCGATATCCGCCAGAAAATCACACCCACCACACCGCCGTCGAGAGCCCATCCCTTCCCACACCGAATCGCCGCCGAAGGAGGAGCGGATCAGCCGGAATTTCGCCGCGAATCGCCGCGACGCCGCCGCGGAAGTTCAGCCTGAAATTCCGCCGCCACAGCCTGAATCGCCGCCCGTCGCCACCGTCGAGGCTTGCCCAGGGCTTACCGAGGCCAGGCCGACCGTTCCCGGCCACCGCCGTGGATGTGCGACGGCGGAATCAGCCGATCGCGATTCGCACCGCCGCCGCTGCAATTTAAAAAAAAAAAAAGAGAGAAAAAATATGTTGGGCCGTAGTTTGTTTTGGGCCAAAAAAAAATGGAATTTCTGTTGGGCCGATTCGTTTGGGCCGAAAAAAAAAAGAAATCCTGTTGGGCTGAGGTAAGAGTTGGGCCGAGTGTCAAGTGGGCTGGAAGCTGGATCTGGGCCAGATTGCAACTGGGCCAGACTTGAGCACAAAAAAAAACTCATTGGGCCGAAGAAATTGGGCTGGACCAGAAGCTGTTGCCGGGCTGGACCGTCCGCTGACGTGGTAAGGCCGTGTTTGGTTTCAGTAATTCTGTTTTTTTCTAAGGGCCTGTTTGGCTGCAAACTT